>BNCR01000008.1:12376739-13674875 GCA_014656515.1 Oryzias celebensis | reverse complement strand
CAGGCCAGTGTGATATTTAAATCCCCCTCAGCAAAATATTGGTAAAAAGTTTGATTTTCTTTTAGATCTTGTTGTTAATAAATAAAGATTCAAAGAACAAATTATCTTGTGCTGCTTAGCAGTGCTTTGAATTGTATTAACAGTAGCAGAAAGTAATGAAAAGAATGATGGCTCACTGCAGTAGACTTTATGTATAAGGAGAAGAAATTGTACTTTTAACGTTTAATGTTAATTTTTACAAGGCGTCTTATTTTTTTCAAGAACTCGTTTTTGCTTCTGTCCAAAGAAAGAAAAAACATTAATGAAAAACTGCTATTTTCTCTTTATATTGCAATAATTATTCAGGGAAAAAAATGATAGTTCAGACACAAATCATAACATAATGGAATTACTTGAGCTATTTTCATTTTCTGTGGAAATGTTCCTGTTTGAAAGGATAAATTGCAAATATAGGCAAGCGGGTCAACAACGGAATCAATGACCTTTTTTACCACCATCATAACTCCATTACAGTCTGTAGATGTTTTCTTTTTGAATTGTTTGACCATTTTTAGATTTTTTTTTGCTTCCACAGGTTTCGAATAGACTGAGTTTGGATTTCTCTTTAGTGTTCAGTAGTTTCTTTTTTCTAAATTATATGCACAGTTTATTTAATCGACTAAGCTTTGGCCCTACTTTTACCAAATATAAATTAAACTCCCTCGTCAGGTTCTGAATATTATTGCACATCTCATTTTTACAAACCAAAAAGTCCAGATAATTTCTTTTCTTTGTGTTTCTTTGTCTTAAGTGTTTGTTTTATTTTTTCTACTATTGTTGTATAATGATCTTTTTGGCATGTTCTCATAATACTGGTTAACTTCTTTTAATATGGGATATAGATTTTTTTATTGCTGTTCTGCTTCAACAGTTCTAGATTCTAATTATAATAATCTTTAATCAGGTCTGGTCCAACTATACTTGGTGTGAGTCTTCTGTTTTAAGTTAAAATCAGAATTGAAAGCTTTGAAAAGAAAAAAATCCACAGGAAACCAGAAAAAATATATCACTTTTTTGTTACATTTCATTATTAACATGTTATTAAAAGGAATCTTCCAGAGAGATAATTAAAGATTATCTAATAATTATAGTAAACTTGCCATAGAAACCAAAATAAATTGGATCTTATTTAATACAGACAGAATTATCTTGATGTTCTTAGAAATAGAATTTAAATTACTATCATTCGGCCTTTCTGAGGGATTTTATATGCAATTAAAACACTTGGAATATAAGTTTAGCAGTCTTTTATTTCTCCTCATTTCAGCTTTTTATAGTTCAGTTCTATCATTGTTTTGCTTAGTGTTTTTATTGAAGTTAGGTTAATTTTGTTTTTAAGTTTTAGTTTTCACCACAAACTGAGTCTTCTGTATCTGCCTTTGCAATTCTAATGGTAGTATTTATTTACCAAGAATCAAATTCTGTGTCCACTGAAATGTCACATAGATGGCTACAAAACACTTTTAGTTTAAATATTAACATTTGTCAAACAATGTTTTATTCAAATAATTCTTCAAACTCAAATGCAAGTTGATTAGAGACCATCTTCTCCTTAACAGAATAATTGCCAGTAATGTAATAGCGCCTCCTCTGGTGGATTCAAGTTACATGTTTTCAGGCTCTGAGGGGTTTTTGTTCAGGTCTGCTGATGGTTTGTGTCACTGTGTCTCCTCTGGCACAGAAATACACAGCAGTGTCTTCAGGCTGCATGTTCTGTCCATTTAGAGTCACTCTGTTGTTGGAAGAGTCCACATCAATGCTGAACTTGTTCTTCAGTGAATCTTTGTAGTGAGAGCCTCCAGTGTATTTCATTCCAATCCACTCCAGTCCTTTCCCTGCAGGCTGTCTGATCCAAGCTGTGTAGTAGCTGCCCACAGAATAAGAGACCTGACAGGTGATGGTCAGACTCTGACCTGGCTGCAGACTCACAGAGTCTGGCTGTGTCAGCTGTGCACACTTTACACCTAAAGATAAAAAATGTTCTATTTAGGATAAATCTATCAAATATTAAAAGTCTGAGTGAATTCAAAATACAGTATTTTTTTTTCAATGAGACTCACAGGATCCAGCAGTCAGCAGCAACAGAACTACAGACAACATGATGAAGATGATAATCTGATGTTTTTACATGCAGCTGACAGCATCACATCAACAGTATATAGATGGTTATATGGAAATACTGTTTTGCATAAAAAAGTAAGATGTTCAACATTCAAGTGGGAGGTACCTACCTTCTGCAGCATCCTATAATGCAAGTTTAAAAATTATGTTTTCAAAGTAATTTGTTTTATAACCAGCAAAAACAAAAATATACCTTCAGCCCTGTCACATTTGTCCACCCATTTTTGGAATCCTCTGCATCCTTTTTGGAGTTACGGGTTGACTGGAGCCTGGGTACTGTTGGGTGATGGCAGGATACAACCTGGACATGTCACCAGTCTATCGCAGGGTCACACAATCACTCCCACAGGCACACCTAGGGACATCTTAGAGTAACCAATTAACCTATAAAGCATGTTTTTGGACCATGAGAGGAAGCCAGAATGGACAGAGAAAACCCACACACGCACAGGGACAACATGCAAACTCCACACAGTAGAATCCCAGTCAGGATTTGATCCAGGTCTTTCTCACGGTGAGGTGAGAGCACTACCAACTGAGCCACCAACAGTCTCTGAGTCTCCTAAATCTCCTTTCCTCCTGATTCTGATGCCTGGTTTGTACTGCAGCAGATCCTTTTGACCATGTCTACATGCCTAAATGCTTTGAGCTGCTGCCATGTGATTGGCTGATTAGAAATTTGCGCTAACAAGCAGTTGAACAGGTGCACCTAAAAAAGTGGCCAGTGAATGTACACTGAAGTCTCTTACAACAAACATTCACTGAATTCAAACAAGTTCACCATCAACTTAGACTCTTCCAGCTACAGAGTGAATCTGTCTACGTGGACAGGTAAACAGGATTTTTTTTTTGTTATTTGACTTGATTATTGTTGTAGTTTTCTCTTCTCAACTATTTTTTCCCATGAAAATAACACAATTTCCTTTTTTAAGTAAAGTGGAGAAACGCTGAAGGCAAATTTGTTAAAAATAAGGAACTGTAAAAGGGGAAATATTTAACAACTAACATCCATGATAATAAAAAATGAGAAGTCAATGGAAAAAAAACCCACAAAAATTGAAACAATCAATGGTGATTTTTACAGACTTAAACCAGTAGCTGCCATTGTGCCTTTTTTGAGTTTCTTAATAAAGTTGTTCAGTAAAGTTTGTATGTTGCTCAATACCATCTGATGCACTTCAGTTATTATTATCTTAGTCTATGGGAAGTGTAATTTAAATTAAAAGTGAATAATGGTAGTGTTAGAGCGCCTCCTCTGGTGGACTAATGCTGCAAGTTTTCAGGCTCTGAGGAGTTTGTGTTCAGATCTGCTGATGGTTTGTGTCACTGTGACCATCTGGCACAGAAATACACAGCAGTGTCTTCAGGCTGCATGTTCTGTCCATTTAGAGTCACTCTGTTGTTGGAAGAGTCCAAATCAATGCTGAACTTGTTCTTCAGTGAATCTTTGTAGTAAGAGGCTCCAGTGTTTTTCATTCCAATCCACTCCAGTCCTTTCCCTGCAGGCTGTCTGATCCAAGCTGTGTAGTAGCCTAGAGAATAAGAGACCTGACAGGTGATGGTCAGACTCTGACCTGGCTGCAGACTCACAGAGTCTGGCTGTGTCAGCTGTGCACACTTTACACCTGAAGAAGACAGTTTGAATGATTAATGATGTAACAACAGTGAACAGTGTCTTTGTTTCAGTCAAACTCACAGGATCCAGCAGCCAGAAGCAGCAGAACTACTGAGAGCATGATGAAGAATATCTGATTGGAGCTTTTACTTGGCTAACAACCAGACGTCAAGCCTTTTTAAGATGAAGGGTGATGTGAGGCCTGATTTGTATACAGTATATGGGGCTGTTGAGGTATGATAGTTTAGTAAAATGACAGCACAGACCAACATTTACATGTGGAGAAGAACAAACAGGTGAATTTTTCTGAATGTATCTTAAAATCTGCTTAAAGTCTGTTCCCTACGCTGTTCTCTCATGATTTACTTTAAATTGAAATGGATTTTTTTTTTAAATGTAGGACAAAAGTAACAGCAATTGTAAATATATGTTTTAAAATAGCTGTTTAAATCTTTAATGGAACGATTTCTTGTTCATGATGAGTAACAGAAACCCATGGTAACTGAAACACATAATTGGTTCACTGTGTTGTTATTCATGTCTGCTTCCACTTTTATCTGAAATAAGCAGCCGTTGCAGACAGTTCAACATGACAGACTTATTTACAATAACTCTCAACATTGTTCAATTAACATATAAAATACAAAACAATAAACTCACTTTTTTCAGTTCAATGTGTTGCTGCACAGCATTACTTCAACAGCTGCCTTAATGTTCAGACATTGTTCATCAAGCCATGCTTCTTTGTAATTCATCAATGTTATGTTGAGATATTAAGTGGAGTCTACCACAGTTTTTTTTTTTTTTTGGTTTGTTTTGCTGCTGCTGGAGGGTAAAACTAACCTGTCTAATACCACTTGATGTTCCCTATTAGTGGGTGAAAAATCCAACGCTTGGTGAATTCTGCTTCACAATGATAGGAAGAGTCGACATCGACGGATCAAAAAGCGACGTTGTTATGAAAACTTGGCAGCCACAAGCCAGTTATCCCTGTGGTAACTTTTCTGACACCTCCTGCTTGAAATCCAAAGGTTTTTGTTTGTTTGTTTGTATTGTTTTGTTTTCATGCTGCTAGTCACAGCAAGTTTAAATTCTTTATTCACAAATATATTCTGTTACTTATTCTCAACATATTTAGAAGTCTGGTTTTGAATTTATCTTTGTCAGATTGTCTGTTTGTCAGCTTTTTTTTTCTTTCTTGCTTCTCAGTTTCCTAATTTTTAAGTTTAATTTCTAAAATTTGAGTTCTTAAAGTCTCCTGCATTTTAATGCTTACATTTTTTTACTTCAATTTATAATTAATTTTATATTTATACATTGATACAAATGACAAAGCATCTGGAAATTTTGAGATCAAAAAGACAGAATGAGCCACAACAAGACAATGTTATTTATGTACTTATGCAAAGCTTACCTTTGACCCTGACTGCTAGCTGAAATGTAAACTTTTCTGGTATTAAAGTTATTCTTTGTATTCTTACTTTGTTTTTATTGTTACTACTTATGCTCCACACAGTGACTAAGTCTTTTCAATGAACAATGTTGTTGCTCTGAAAATACTGAGTGTGGTGGTCTCCAGTGTGGACAGATCCCATCATATGATTTCCTCACTAAGCATCAAACCAGATTTCTATTCCCATTCTTATTCATGTGTCATTTTGTGTGTGGAAGGAGTGGGGTTAAGGGTACACACATTGTGTGTGTGTGTGTGTGAACATTTAAGGTTTTTTTTTTACTTTTTAAAATAAAAAAATTGTCTTAAAAATTTTATTGAATTGACTTGACTTTAAATTAATGGACTTGGTGTTGAATCAATGCTTCCTAGTCTTTTTTTTTTTTAAGTGTTAATGAGGAAAAGCAAATACATCAGTGGTGGTGTGATAGCGCCTCCTCTGGTCGATTCATGAGGGGTTTTTGTTCAGGTCTGCTGATGGTTTGTGTCACTGTGGATGTCTGGCACAGAAATACACAGCAGTGTCTTCAGGCTGCATGTTCTGTCCATTTAGAGTGACTCTGTTGTTGGAAGAGTCCAAGGTCATACTGAACTTGTTCTTCAGTGAATCTGTGTAGTATTTGGTGTGCCCCACACGTTCACTACCAATCCACTCCAGTCCTTTCCCTGCAGGTTGTCTGATCCAAGCTGTGTGGTAGCTGCCCACAGAATAAGAGACCTGACAGGTGATGGTCAGACTCTGACCTGGCTGCAGACTCACAGAGTCTGGCTGTGTCAGCTGTTCACACTTTACACCTGAAGAAGACAAACAGTTTAAATGGTTGATGGTGTAACAACAGTGAACAGTGTCTTTGTTTCAGTCAAACTCACAGGATCCAGCAGCCAGAAGCAGCAGCAGAGGAGCTACAGGAAACATGATGAAGAATATCTTGTGGGAGTAACTTCCTCTGTTGCAAACGGAAACATTTTAAACAGAAAAATGTCTAGAAGTTTGCATAAAGAAAATTACTTCAACAGGTAGAACTTTATGTAAAGTGTTAGGTTAGTCAAGAAGAAAACTACACAGCTCTCTAAAATTACACACTGATCTCATCAACTTCTTGTCTGTAAAATAGAAAATTGACTTAGCATTAAATAAGTTAACATATCTTTTTTTATTTCACATGCAATCATACGTTTATTTTGAGCTTTAACACCCATATAAACTTATGATACAGAATATACATTTAACTACTATATTCTGTGCTAATATACACATATACATATGTACATATATTTACATTTGTGAAATGGTGTATACTTAAATGGCGCCTTTCTACCTTCCTTTAACACCCAAAGCGCTTTACAGTCACGGTCCCATTCACACACTGATGATGGCTCTGCTGCCGAACACTGGCGCCAATCTTCTATTAGTGGGAACGTGGGGTTCAGTGTCAAGGACACTTTGACACATGGGTGGGCAAGGCGGGAATCGAACATGCAATCTTTCCATCAGAGGCCGACTGCCTTTTATACTGCACCCCAGCTGCCCCTGTCTGTCAATAGTGTTCATTTTTTATTTTTTATTTTTATACATTATTTTTCCGGCTCAGAAAGGTCACTCACATTTTAGAAATGTTGTGGTGGGATAGATGTGATATCTGTCCATTGTTATTTTTTAGACCTGTTCTAAAAATGAACGTAGCTTCCATTTATTGAAGCAACATGTGGACCGAGGCACAGCGCTCTACCTGAGGACAGTGAAGACCGATGTCTGCGCGGGGGAAATGATGAAAATTCCACTGCTGGACCAGCAGGTGATTACAAAATCATGTTGTGTAGAGTCCCAGTGTGTTTGTGATCTTTATGAATGTAACTGTGTAAACCCATCGAACAGATCTGCTACTCTTTTCAAAATTGAATCATTTTTTTTCAATACTAGGTGATTAAATCAGCAGCAGCGAGATGATAGGAGCAGCAGTGATGAAGACTTTGGGATGCATCATGTACATCATAACCCACTAATCCTGAAGCTGCAGGAGGGAAACCAGCCGCCACGCCTATCTGGTGAACCGCTGAGGTCCAGCCAAAGTCATTCCTGCACAGGAAGTCTACACAGATGCTGACCAGTGGTAGTGCATGAGCGTCAACCCTTAAGATTTTCTTAATGCATCATGCAAAATGCATCATGTATCTGTACCCACACACAGTGGGTACACAAAGTGGACAGCCAGAAGTGGTGGTACTCTCTACATCATAATATAAAATAAGAAAGAAGGAGTTCAGGTCAAATCTATAAATAAATTTAGTTATACACTGACTGGGTTACTAAAATTATTTTTAATGGGTGAACAATTACAGCATTCATTTATATTTGGTTTCATAATAAGCAAACAGACAGCTAACAACCGTGTAACAAAAAAACGTAGCATTTTCTTGAAATGGAAAAACTAAGTGATGCTGTAATTAAATATAATGTGCTGATCAAAAGAAAAAAAATGTTAAAATTTACACAAAAAATAAAAACATTTGTTTGCTTTCATTTTTGTGTAACTTTTTGAGACATATATAGAACATTCAAAACAAATTCCAAGTAAATTTCTTCTGTTCTGTAAAAGATTCTCAACGTATGAATAAAAAATGAACCAGATCATCCCAAATAAACAACAGTAAATGTAATAACAAACATTGTTCTAGGTCATTCTTTTTAGAAAAGGCTCCAACACATCTTTGTGTCCACTTTTCTTGTACTTGGGGCTTCACAAGTTAACTTTTAAAGTCAACAAAAAAAAAAACACATAACCATAGCTGTTTTGTGATACCTGTACTTATGATAAGCTCCTTTTGGTGCATAAATGAAAATGACTGTTTGATGTTTAGCATTAAAACCTAAATAATTATCAGTAGAAAAAATAGAATAACTAAAATAAAATCATTTCTAATGATAAAGTTATCTGAGGAATGTCGATTACAATGAACACAACCATTTATATAAATACAAATCTGGTTTATTTTTTTATCAGTTATTCAATATTTGCAGAACGAGTCATAATATACACAGATTTTCTTCATTGACTGCCAGCCTTTTCTGAAAAGCATCACTTCGAAATACAAGAACTGAGGACACTGTTCCCCACAATGCATTGTTTTGTAGTCAATTTGGTCATTTTCAATCTGGAGATGGGAACATGTGTTTTCTTTTCCATAGATGCCTGCTGTCATCTTGGTGAACTATTCAGAGTATTTTTAATCTTTCTGACTTTTCTAGCATCACTACGAGCCCAGCTGCTCCATGGTTATGCACCCTGTATTTCTTTCTACCTTTTTGTCAAAGTTCATCACAAATTTGATTTCACAATAGATTATGAACAGATCTCACACACAGGATTTGTTCACAAGTCTTTATGATTCATTTTCACATCCAAAAATTGAGAGCAAAGGGTTAATCTTCTGGTTTGAAAATCCAGCCTCCAGTCTAGGCAAAAAGTATACAAGGGTTCTTTCATTCTTTGGAGTGAAGCAGCAACAATAATAAATGGAGCATTGTCAAACTGTTCAAACATCACTGTTTAATATCCAAATCTGCAGAAAAAAATCTTTTCTTTTTACTTTTTATAAATCATTATTTTAATGCATGTGTGCAGTACATGAGGACAGGACCAGAACATTTGCTGACGAGCAAATTGAGCAGAAAAACGCAAGTATTTTGCATCTGCAAAGTTTCGTTTTTCTTTTCTTGGGTTGGTCAAAGTTTCACTGCCTCAGCTGGTGTCCCAGAGGTACAGAGGGGGAGGAAATGAAGCATGACTTACAGTAAAACAGAAGACTACAGCGTGTTCACTCTAAGTATATCGTTAGTTAAACCATAACTGAAAGCTTTGACAAGATGAAACTACAGGAAACCAGAAAAAGTACAGTTAACACCTTTTTTTATTGAAATATGTTAATGTGTAATTGGAAATAAATCCTCAAGAAAGATAGATACTATTAAAGATGAACATTTATGATGGGAAGCTAACTTATCAAAATTATTTAAGGTTATAAAGAACAGACAGAATAATCTTGTTGTTAGACCTGTCTGAGTAGATTTTCCTGATTACCAATTGAAGGACCTAAGATTTTAGAGAAATTATTTTTAAAAATCCTCCAGCTGTTAACAGATAATCAAAGTAGGCAGTAAATATAAAACAGAACATTTAAAAGGCTAAGATCTCCCTCTAGTGGCTTTGCAAATACACTGCTGGGTTAAAGGTTGGAAGCTGTTTTTTTAGACATTTACTGATGGAGCAAGGGCAGGTAAAACCAGGTCCTGGTTCTCACACATGTCCCTCTCCTGACAAATAGGTACCAGGAGACAGACCAGTACATCAGGAAATGTGCAGTGGGCATCAAGGCAGAGAAATTTGTTTGGTTCTATTGTAATATTTAATGTTTTTCAAGATGATCGTCAAAAACAAATAGAACTTTCACTTTAGGCATGAAGCCTTCAAGAAGTCTCAAATTAGGTTTTGATTCAAGTCAAATATCTGATTCATTCATGTTTTGTTCAAGTAAAATAAATCAAACACCTGAAAGATTTTGACAAGCTCAATAAAAATACTTTTTTTCTGTCAAAGACTGTCAGTATTTTATTAAGAATAATTCTTATCATTTTTTTCAGTGTTTTTTTTTTTCCCCAAAAAGTTTTGCTTGACTTTTTATATATATTCTAAAACTACTGAGATTATCTGGAGATGGTCAGCCTTCTGAACCGCGTTTAATACTGCTGAGGTGTATAAGGTATTCTGGCAAACTGAGACAGAAGCCTGTTAAAACATTTCTTTTTTCATAGCTATTTTTGCACAACCAAGCTGAAATTTGTGAACCTAAAAAGCTCAACTTGCAAAAGGTGATGAGCTGCTGTGATTATAATCTGTTTTGCAGGTCACACTGTTGAAAATTGACATTAAAACTGTTATTTCAGCTCACAAACTAATCTGCTGTTTAGGTAAAGGTTTGTCAAATTATTTGGAGCCACGGTAGTTCATCAACAATAGAATTTATAAATGTATGAATTAACCGTTTTTATGTAAAACAGTTTAGAGATCAGGTTTTGGTGTCAAAGACAGCGCTTTGCAACCTGAAGGTCCAGAGCCACATGTAGCCATTTTATCTCCATTGTGGCTTTTTGGTTTTGAAGAAAAACAATCTGCATAAAAATTAAATTAAGTTAAGCGCACATTCTAATCTATGGTGCACAACAATGTCTAGTTATTGTTCAGAGGCAACGTTCTGAAAGTAGGTCAATAAAACTGGTTTTACATGTATATATTCTTAAAAATTGGATTTTACACTAACATTGACATTTATTTATGATAGTAAAAGGAGGAAAAGAATGCACCAAAAGTCATATTGATAGAAAATGTCATTTCAAGCTCATTGAAATGCTCTTAAATCACTTGAAACTCCCAGGTATTTTTTAAACACATAAAAACATATATGAATTATCAGTTTTCTGGATTTATTGATGGGTTTTACATAGAAATGTGACTTACATGAATATTTAAGCACATTTTTGAAAGTTATAAAACACAAATTTTGAAAAGTCCAGTTCACAAATATTGCAGTTATGAAGCCACAATTTGTCAAGACAATTATCAACACTTACCGAGAAAAAAAATAAAAAATAAACGGAACAATTCACAAAGACGGAGTGAAATCAAAGTCAGTTTATACAAATGGGCTGTTTAATGACTACTGCAAAAAAAATTGAATACTTAGGCAAAAAACAAACAATGTGACCACCACAATGAGAAAAAAAAAACAAAGGTGCATATACGGATTAGTAAAAAAAATTACGATAAAATCACTGGCATAGAAAAATCACCCTTGAAATAAAAAAAAGTAAATAAAAAAATTGTAACAGAAACAAAAAAGTGACTCTACATGAATGCATGAATTAAAATAGCTGCTAAACATAGATAGGGATGCTGGCATGAGAAGCTTTATCAGATACATTAATCTACCAGAGACAAAAGGAAGTGTTAGCTTTCAGAGTCCTGAAAGCTGTTCAGACAGCCAACATTTCTGGGTCATCAGTTGCAAATTTTCACTTCCACTGCCAGAATTTTGCAGACCCTGGTAAAAGATGGTTTTGGTCATACACTGATAAAGTTCAGAACACCACATATTTGCATACAGAAAACAGGAATCCACTGCTGCAAGTTTACCGTAGTAGCCTTTGATGACAGTGTTTCACTGTAGATAATTGCAATTGTTCAGGAATGACTGCAAACCATGTACATTTATAAATAGCATTACAGATTCTACCAAGCTGGTTTAGAGACTAACTATACAACAAATGTAGATCTGTCAAAATGGCATGAGAAAATTTCACAGTAAAAAAAAATATGCAGGCAGAAATACGGTTTTCCAGCAATGACTGTCTCTTTCTGCTTGATCAGTCCTGTTTTGTTTTTGACTGACGAAGAACACTGATGTTAAAACAAAGCTCAATGGAAGCAGGCAACACTTAAACTGCTGTGGGACAGCAGCAATGTCTGTCAGTGTTTCGAGAGGAGGTAGTGTTCAAGCTACTGAGTCACGTCCAGCGGCATCTTTTCCTCTGACAGGCCTCGGCGTCGGATGTGCAGCCCTCCGAGTCACTCTCTGAGAAGTTCGGTCCGGCTGAGCAGGGGCCGGGCAAACGCGAGGACCGCTCAGGCCCTACAGAGGTTTCCTCTGTGGAGCCGCTGCTTAGGCTGAGTACCCAACCCAGTTTGTTGTGCAGCAACTGACGAAGACCTGGCGGCAGTGGCAACACATCCAAGATATCTATGCAGTCTGGCACTAGCTGACGAAGACGAGCACAGCACAGGTAGAGTAAAGAGGTGGGTGCGGAGCAGGATCGAATGACCTTCATGCTGCTCTTGGCAGCAGTGGAGCAGGCCATTGGATAAAACTTCTTATTTTGTAGTTCTGTAGCAGCAACACCTTTAAAGAAAACACATTCAACATGATTTCTTTTTTCCATAGAATGGACTTTGTCCACACTTTGCACTGACCTATACACTTTCGATTCTTGAAAAAGGTGAGCGTGCCGTGCCAGGTGTCCAAGTGAACCCCAATGATGGAGCCTTGGCCAAAACGGGTTGAGAAGTTCATCTTGTCGCCTTTATGATGCAGCAAACCTAGAAAACAGCCGTCAACAGTGCTTCTTTTTCTGTTTGAATTTCTAAAACTTACTGTGACACCTTGACCATACCAGTATAGGAAAGACCCCAACTGTCAGCATCTTTCCCCAGCAAGCTACAGAACGTGTGTCTGTATTTGTCCAGGTTGACTTCAGAGGTTCCAATCCCAACCATCTGTGCAGAGAAATATAAGAGTAAAACCTCAAAATATACATTTTCTCATTAGTTTATTTCTCTTTAAATAAACAAAAGCATTTAAATGTCTCTATAGGTATTTAAGTACACATGCTGAATCACATCTGAGTAAAAGAAAGGCAAATAGATGTATGGCAACAAGGATGAGAGGTTTACCATGTCTGTTCCGTAAACTGGAGACGTCATCTTTATTTCCCAGAAGTGCTGTCCATCAGCCAGCTCTTTTGAACCCCGGATGGCCGCTGTTCCACAGCTGTATTCGGAGTGGAAGTTGACTTTGCGGTTATCACAGCTCAGTAAAGTCGCTGTTGACCGACTGGTGGCGTCCCAAACCCAGTCAAAGTCTGAACAACAAAAGGACGCATAAAAAACTGTCAGTACAGATGTTCCAATCCAATCTTGTGGTCAGAAATCTGTCCCAATCCCGTAGTTTCGGGCTCGATCAGGAATCGGATGATTATAATCACCACTACATATTTCAAGCTTACTATTACAGATAAATACTCTACTAGAAGTCTGCAAATTATTAACGGATCGCAACCTTTTACTGCTATAAAGCGCTGCCAAATATGGCACTAGTTTGAGCAGGAGGCGCACAAAAAAGCGTACCTTGGTCATCTTCTCCACAGTGACAGTCCTTCACTTGGTGAAACCCTCGGAGACGAGGGTTGTAATTGCTGTCTGCCTGGGAATCACAGCCACAGTAGGACTCTCCCGTAACAGGCACAGCACTGGGAACGGGCGGACGCATCACAGGTGAAAACTCAGCCTCTGAATCGGAATCACTGTACTGGGATAGGAACCGAAGACCATTTTTACTCAAGTGTTAGCAGCATTTAACTTACACGGCTTTGATGATAATATGGCAAATGCAGGAGCTTAAAAGACACAATGTCACTGTCGTGAAATGTGGCATTGTGGAAGCCAGTTGTAAATGGAGGGTTCAGAATACATCGAGGTTTATAAACTAAATAGTATTTGTTGTCTTAACTATCCAGGACTATTTAGTATGTAGAGTAAATTCTTCACAGGGTTTTTGGGTCAATCAGAAAAAGCAGTTTTCACAATGTAGCATCTAGGATTAATACCTCCACAATTTTAAACCAGATACAAAAAAAAGTTTGACACCTTGTTATCATTACAGAGGTAAAAAGAAAACAGTATTTATGCTTATTTTTTACCAGTGTTACCATATAAAACGGAAGTACCGAAGGTATAAGTGTGCAGAATATGACTTGGGATATGCAGGGTGCATTTTGGAGAGTACTGAAGTTCAACTTTTGTCAGTAATATCACTGGTGCTAGCTATTAAATAAAATATTGATAAATGATAAAAAGCTGTTTTAAAAAACCCTGACTTAAGACTTTCTCTTGATATTCCCTCACTTACCCTTTTCAGCTGAGAGAAAAATAGCTTTAGGACAAGTAAATTGTCGTACTAAAACTAAATCACACCATTGTGTTTTTTTCCCCCTCATCAATGAAAAAAATAATAACTTGAAGCAATAAACAGCAGAAGCTTTTGGTAAATGCCTGCAGCATTCGCATATACAACTATTCAGTGTTCCAACAGAAGAAAAACAAAATGTCACTGTTTCCAAAATTATCTGTTTACTTACCAACCAGTATGTTTGCTAATAATATAATGTCATGCAGTTTAAGCCTAAAATGCTAAATGCACTTCTACTATGTTCAAAATATGCTGCTACATTATCAACATAGCGTTTATCCTAAAATATTACAAGTCATAAAATCTGTGATCATTTTAACTACTTTTAAGCTCATCTACCTTTTTCAATCTGTCTTTGTTGAAAGTCATGGAATAGCTGTTTCTCATTAGTGCGAGCTTGAGTAAAACCTAAACAAAGCAGATTATTGTTAAATGAATGTATGCTCACCTCAAAGCGTTCATAATTCCATTCCTCGGTTTCTGAGGCCAAAACTAGAGCACGGGCATCGGCGTCGCGCCGTATTCCTCCCCAAACATATCGCCAAGCACGGCTGTTCCTGTTCCGCCTCGACATGCCCGCAAAATAGTTTCACAAGCCAGGTAAGTTACCACTCAGTTCCAGTCTGCCAGTCCAGGTGACTGGCATGCACAAGTCCAGCTTCTGAAACATAAAATATTGCATTTATGGCAATAACTTTAAAAACGTTTACTTTAAAAGAAATTACAAACGTTGAACAATTTCAAGTCCCACACCGAAAATCTTTTTTTCCCTTCCTACTCCTGATTCACAACAATCTGAATAAGGAAAGGCTCAGAAATGCAATTTTGAGCTTAATTTTCTTAATATATGTCCACCATTTTAAGAAAAGTACAGCAATAACATGGTTAAAAACACCAAAAATGTGATTTTCATTGGCATGGGTCTCCAGGCCTCTGAATTCAGTAATTACATTAAGCGTCATTTTAGTTAACTTTAGGAAATAATGCTGTGAGTAGAAGTAGAGCTGATTACCAGAATGTTTTGGGTTATTTTGTCACAGAAAAGAAGCCCTGCCTTAAATAGATTTGGATTAAGTAGAATTGAACTGATTTAGTAATGGCACCCTTAAGTTCTATTCTATATTATGAAACATTTTGCACTAAAATGGGCCGACTTTTGTTGCTTTCTTTTCTTGTCCTAGTTTTAGCTTGAACTCAATGTATCAATAATAGACAATACCCATGATTTCTATTGGAAAACTTGACCTTTGCAATAGTTGCTGCATGTCACAACTGACCAACCTAAGTACAGTGACTGCAACACCTCTTAGCACGAATTAATCCACATTTTGCTTGTTTTTACAGACGAACGATGGGAAAATACTTCAAAATATTAGACTCGCTTTTTAGTAGCTATAATGATATTTTAGAGTTGACTGAAGTAACAAATATAAACAATAGTTTTGTTATTTCTACAAAACAGCACAAGTCTACTCAAGTTTAATGTGTGTATACATACATACATATATGTCTAAATCATGGTTAGAGCAAAACAAAATATTTGAGCGCGGTTCTGTTTTGCTAGCTAGCTTTAGCCTTACAGCCAACAAGGCTAACAGGAGCAGCTAACACAAAATAAACAGTGACTCACGAATGCACACAATTGATATTTTTTAACATCACGACAGTAAAGTTGGTGAATTTGCAGCCAATAAAGTCTAAAGACTTTGAAAATATGCCGTTGTTGGTGCAAATATGGACGTTTAAAAAAAAGAAAAGAAAAAAAAGGCTAGCTAAGTGCTCCTAACCGGGGATCGTTTTACCTTTTTTTGCTTTAGTTCTCCAGCATCACGTTCAGTTGACCCAAAAAGCAAAGCTGTTCTGACTCTGCAGACTTCCGAATAATTATAACAGACAACTAGATAAGAGGGAAGCTTCGGTTTGTTTTCCCATGACCTACTTTCCAGGAGTGTGACCGTAAACAGTGACAGGAATGGTCGGAGGAGGAGCTGGGGGAACATCAGGCTCATTCACGTGAAGTTTAGCTCACATCACATCATGTTGTTTCCTACGATCAAACTGTCATCCCTTCACCAAATTCAACAGTTATGCAACTTAGTCCCACATAAAACACAAACAATCGTTTAACAAAGGGAAGCTATAAAGTAACATATTAAACTTAATTTGACTTAAGTATAAATCCAATAGAATTTATTTTTTAAAAAATGAAATAAAAATAAATATCTACCCTTTATTTTTTTTTTACTTACTTAGGAATAATAAAAATAATAATCATACCTTTTATCCTGCATGTCCAAAACATTCAGATAATTTTAAAAAGCCAGGGTAAAAATCTAAAATTCCAAGAGCTCAAATTTAGTAAATGTACTATAAAGTTTGTAAAATAAGTAACACATTGGTTAGTTGTTAAAATGTAGCTGTATTTTATTAATATTTCATAACTTTTACAAGCAAATTCCTAAAGATTTAGTTTTTACCTTGCATAAATTAAACACAGTCTAATACGAAAAATGAAATACTTAGATTTTGACAACGTTTATGCAATGACATTTATTGAACTACTTAACCCAACGAGCATTATGATAATTAAAATCTGGAGGGGAAAATCAATTGTTGACTTGTTTTTTCGTTAGCTTTGAGGTATTCTATATTTAGCATTAATACATGTAGGGATATGCTTGAGTAAACTCACACGGGTCCTTGTGCAATTTTCCTCCCTGCGGAACTTAAGTTGTCTTGTGATTTACACAGTCGGAACTAGTTTTTTACGGACAACTAGCAAGAAGAAAGTCGTGTGCCTGTCTTGAGGTCAAGGAAACGTTTTATTATCAACACATTTGCAGGTAAATTAATGATAATCTTTTCAGACGTCACGCGTTATTTTTCCGTCATTGAGTGCAGAGTAGTTCTTGTTAGTTTTAAATAACGGTGAGGTTGCAGGACTGTTAGTGGTTATGAAATAGCATCGCGTACTTTGTAAACCTTACTGCAGTTCTTTCAGAGTGATAGTTTTCTGTACCAACAGAAGTGTGTTCATCCAGGACAGGCGTTCCTGTCACCGCTTTGGGACTAAACGCGTATGAACTTGCAGGTAACGTTTTGGTGGGACGCTGTTGCATCATGGCGAAGAAGAAGCGGCTGCGTCTGATAGCAGAGATGGCACGGAAGATCCGAGCGTACCGAGAGCTGAAGTCACGACCGCGGGAGTCCCAGAAGTACGCCCTGGATTATGAGACGATGAAGCGACCTCTTACGGGGAAGATGCTGCCCGTGTTGGCCTGGCAGGATGTCCGGAGGGAGAGCCGACTGTTCTCCCTGTTGGCAGGCATGAGACTGTTCGGAGTAGGCCGCATGTTCACTCGCAAGTCCTGGCTTGAGGATCACAACGAGCCAAGCTACTGGCACATTACCAAGGTCAAGGTGGACTACACAGCTGAGGTATGACAGATGTTTATCATGTGATGTCTGGTCATAATTAAGTCTATTTTAAAATTACACTGCAGTTATAAACTCTTCAACTATTCTACATCAATATAATACTACTGTCAGATCACGTTCAATAAAGTTTTGTTTGAAAAAGTATTATTTAAAAGTTTTTTTCGTTTAGTTTTTTTACTGGTTAAAAAAAAACAAATTACACATTTTTTTCTTTTAGCTTTGTTAGATGCCCTATATGTTTCTTTGTTTGACAACAGCAATCAATTTGGCATATTTGTTTTATTTGAGCTTTTTATTTTGTATTTGTGCCACTCAGATGAAAATGTTTGGTGTTTTTAACATGTGCTTGTCAGTGAAGGTTCTCGTTCATCCTGGTGTCGTCCTGAAGTTGAGTCATAGCAATTGGACTTAAAATCTTCATCCTTAAACTTTCTTGGACTGATGAAGCCACTTAGATGAGTGGAGAAACGTTTCATGGAACTACTGCCGCTCTGAAGAAACTGCCTTCCAGAAAACACCGGATTTTTTTTTATTGGCTAAAAAGGAAATAATCATAATTTAAAAACCACTGCAAATGCTTTTACAATAGATCAAAAAATGATCGGAGTGGAACTTTAAAGGGGGATTGAATGTTCATTGTTATATAAAAGTACAAACGGTTACCTGTTTTTTCCAGAACATGGATCATGGCAAAGCATGGGGGTTCCTCACATATAAAGGTAAGAAAGGATTTTGTTTAAAAAAGAATTTCGTACTATTTATAGCATATTTCTTATTATAATTTTAGTATATAAACACATTATTTACATGGATTTTTGTAGGATCAAGAAGAGGAAATATAAAAACTGCTGGAAATGTGTAGCAAATAGGATTCATGTTTTGTGTTCTTTTCCAGGGAAAAAGGAAAGTGAGGTGAAAGAAGTAGACAAAGTGATGTACCACGATTGGCGACTGATTCCCAAACACATGGAGCAGCAGTTTAAAGACTTTGAGCCTCTCCCTGAGCCACCTGTGCGCTACGTCCCCTACCCTCCTCTGCTCCGGGCCATGATGCTGGCCCGACGTAAAACAGGAGGCAGCACAGTAATAGAGGAGCCGGCCCTGCCTCTACAGAGAGATGTGATGCTCAACAAAGACTATTTTCGCAGACAGGAACAAGAAAGGCAGAGCAAAGAGGGGACAGCTGTGTAAAGGTTTTCAACCTCAGGAGGCTTCAACTCCTTCTGAGCTGCTTCAAGATAGTGTACCATGCTGGACTCAAGAGTGTAATGTACATTTGGTGATCACAATGAGTGTGTGTTTGAAAATGATTTTTTTGCTAAATAAAAAAAAAGGGGGGGGGATACAATATATTGGTATTTTTTCAGATATTCTAAAAGAGCCATTTGGTCCAGTTTCTTACTGACCAAAACCCAGCAAGAGCAGCAAAGTCACTGTTTTGAAAAATATATTTTATTTATGTTTTTTGTGACAGTTAAGATTTTTTTTTAAAATCAAACGTACATCTTAAATATTTACAATAATTGAATTGTTGCCATTTTTGTTGTATACAAGTTTTAATAACTACTTTTGACAGCAGCATACAAGGTTCCTTCAAAATAAAATACATCCTTTGTCAAAGAGAATCCTACTGCAGACTTACTTGAATTAAAAGTGCAAGCAAGCCAAATCAAAGATGGAATTTTCCATCATTATGACTTGTGAGCCGTAATCCTCTCTCCTTTTACTATCAAACATAAATGTGACAACATTAGTGAAGAATAATTTTTTTAAAGATAAAGCTATATGTGGTTTAATCTTGTTCTCATAATAAACCACTCTATATTCTTCATAACCAGAGTCACAATGGAGGGATGAGAGACGCATGTGGCTCCAGAGCCTCAGGTTGCAGATCCCTGCACTAGAAGCATCCATTTATTGGTAGAGTATAGGTCTGCTGCCTTCAGCCAAATGTGTTGATTCAGCCTATGCATCAGCTAAACATGAAGAGCTTCAAAAAAATAATCACAAGCTCACTTCTCTTGTGCCACTTTTTAATTTGTAAAAAAGAAGTCATTGTTTTCCACAGGCAAGCGCGTGTCTAGAAATATATATATATATTTTTTTTTTTTTTGGGGGGGGGGGCAGGCAGATATAACCAAAGGTTTGGGAAAGGGGGGCACATATAAACTTATATATAACTTCAAAACGTATTGCTCACAGGATAAATATCGCGCCTTTTGATGTTTTTTGCCAGTCAACACACTTTCCAGCCTTTTTTAGTGGGTGGTGCGTTCAGGGACGGTCGGACATATGAATTTCGCCATTAAAACGTCTGTACTACAAAACCTAATTTGAGTGTCTCAGCGTGGGGCACACCCCTCTGGACACCTCCCTAGCTGAACTAGCTTCCCACTTTTACATACCAATGTGGACACTAGATGGCAGCATAAGGCACAGAACTTACAGCTTTACAATGATTTGTAGATTTTATTACCACAAAAAAAAAAAAAAAAAAAACAACAGTAATCAAGCAAACACATGTTAAAATAACTAAACAACACATGCCACATTGGGGGAGATGGAACAAAAAGCACATTTTTGGTACACTTGTGCTTCCATACATTTGCAGCGCCACGTGCTCTCACTTTGGCGGCGTTACTTAGCAACGTCCTTGCGTGCTTTCAGTCAGACGGGAAAATTGTCCTCCGTCCTGCAGCGACGATGATTTGCCTGTTTCTGTCCATCATATCCTACATTTTTCAGTCAGGTTGGTAATAGTTGACTCTCCGTGTCGCCCCACATGCTGTCACTCTGAGTCTAACGGATGGAATTACGTCTATTTTTAGAGGATGCCGGGAGACGGCTCTTTGGCAAACTCCACGCAGTCGGGTAAACTGTAAAAGAGTGACTTCTAACTATACTGAAATGGTAATAACAGGCGTGTTGGCTTTAAATTGTTACTAAAAGCGTACAGACTAACTTTTACCATCACAGTAACGGCTAGCGTGTGCAGGTTAGCTTCTCTGACAGCAACCGCTCCTCCTCCTCCTGCAAAAGTTGATTCATTATCCTATTATTAGCTCGGGTATTAGCGTGCTGCCATTGTGTGCAGCTCCTTAGTCTGGAAAAGCTGCCGCCAGTGGAGCACCGAAATGAGACCGAAAAAGAGGTCACAGCTCGAGCTGCAGGAGGTGAAGAGTTTGGCGCAGAAACACGCAAAGATCGATGAATGCGGTGAGGCGCGTCAGAGAGCTGCTTCCAGATCCAGGGCTGCATCAGCATCTTTTGTTTGTTTTGTTTGTGTGCACGAGGTTTGAGTTGCTGATAGTTTAAAGTTGTGTTCCAGCTTGGACCGGAGTGAATGAGCGTACCTTCATCGCCGTGAAACCAGACGGCGTGCAGCGGAAGCTGGTGGGAGAGATCGTGCGTCGCTTTGAGAAGAAAGGATTTAAACTGGTGGGCCTTAAACTGGTGCATGTATGTACTTTATTTATTTTATTTCAATCAATCGATCAAAAAAAAAAAGTATTTTATATGGAGATCTGAACGTGACATTAAAGGAAACAATTTCCTTCATATTATTAATGTGTGCTCACAAATTAGTAGTAGGAACTGATTAAACTAAAATACTAATTTGTACACAGAAAATGCTCATTTGAGTGTACAAAATGCTAAATTATACTCACAAAATACTAATTTCTGTTTGCAAAATGCCAATTAGTGCCTACAAAATGCTAAGTTGGGTGCACATAAAGGTACTCAATGCTCACTGAAAGCTAATTTATGCCCCAAAAAGCCATATTTGTGCCACCCTGCCCTAAAAAAATTATTTGTGCTCATAAATAATTTGTATCCATGAAAAGCTAATTTCTGCCTACAAAATATTAATGTGAGCTTAAAAAATGATAATATTTCCCCAGAAAATGCCAAAGTATGCCTACAAAATGCTAATAAAATGTTAATTGATGGCCACAATAAACGAATGTGTGCACACAGCATACTAAATTGTTGCCGCAAATGATTGATTTGAGGGAAATATTTGTTTATGTTTCTTAATGTCATGTCTAGGGCTCCATTAATTTTTATAATCTGAGCATATGTTGTTATGCTTTGCATACAGGCATCAGAGGACGTTCTACGGGAACACTACTGGGATCTGAGGACTAAGCCCTTCTACAACAGACTTATAAGCTACATGAGCTCAGGACCGGTTGTTGCAATGGTGAGATGATAAGCTGTTATTCACAAACATATGGTCCTGAAGGATTTCTGTAATTTTGATTAACAAAATTCTCCTCCAAATAAACCTTTCAGAGTAAATTGATTGTGTGTTTTGAATGTTTATTAGTTAGCAGGAAATTAGTGTATTAAAAATCCAAGTATAATATAGCAGTGCGCATTTTTGCGGTTGTTTAGGTCTGGCAGGGCATGGAGGTGGTTAAGACTGCACGCAAGATGTTGGGAGAGACCAACCCTGCTGAGTCACTGCCAGGAACCATACGAGGAGATTACTGTGTGGAAGTGGGCAAGTAAGAACTATTCCACTCAATTTAGAATGAAATCTTAAAAAAATAAGGGAAACTGTTTTTTATTTGACTAGAAATTATCTTGTTTTCCAACTGAAATGGCACAAACTAATCAGAAATATATTTGATTGCAAGACTTTATCACCTTAATTTATAAATGTTTTTGAAATTTTGTTCACTTGTTTAAAAAAAAAAAAAACGTACATATTTTTTAGACAGTTTAAATGAAGTTATTCATGTTGGATGTTTCTGCTGGGTCTGTGTCACAGGAACGTGATCCACGGCAGCGATTCCGTGGAGAGCGCTCAGAGGGAAATCTCACTCTGGTTTGGTCCGAACGAGCTTCATCGCTGGAAGAGCAGCAGCAGTCAGTGGATCTACTGACAAACGCTGCGTAGAAACTGTTCTCTGGTTTTAAATAAGGGTAATAATGTAAAAAATGATGATCATGTTTCGGAAAAATGTAGCTTTGGCATTTAGACAAAAGTAGAACGCTTCATTCCTCATTTCTGCTTTTGTAAAAGCAAGCGACACTACAGTATTTTGTTGAGCTAAAGAAAATCAGTCAAACTGATTAAATTCAGGGGTTTGGCAGTGAGACCCAGTCTTATTGGCTGAATAATAAATTCTTAGAAACCTTTTTAGTCTCCTTTCAAACATATCCTTTATGATAAATGCCTTTCTTCTTTCATGATTGTTGTATATTCTCATTTTTGTTACTTTGAAGTACTTGAAGCTTATTGCGTTTTGTTATTTAATGCAGAAATCATGTTTGCTTTTACCAAAAATTAAGCTTTTGAATAGAAATTGTGAGAATCTCAAAAACAGAATAAAATAAAGCTTTTTAAAAATGTTTTAAATTGGGTTTTCATTGCTTTGTTTTGAAGGGAAACAAACCACAGAATTGCATTCGGCACACAAATAAGTTTAATATTTAATCCACACAGAAATCAATGCTCACATTTCCATACTTAACAAAGTGGATGGGCTTCAGTAGAGATTTACAATATTTCCTGTACATATGACAACATGCCGCCTTCCATTTGCTTCACACCAAGCGGTCCAATCAAAAGTAACAGAGGGGAATAAGTTATTAACCAAAGCCACCTCTCACAGGACCTTTGAATTTCTGCAAACTGCTGCAGATGTCTTTGATATTTCCTGATGTTTTGGAACCACGTCTCGATCCAACCTGGATGCTTGAATTCAAAGAGCTAAGATGAGATGTTATCAATGGGTTTCTTTTATTTTTCCCTTTCATTGATTCATGTTGGGGCTCTGGGCTTAACGGAAGATGTTGAAAAACTGGATGGTGAGCTGCAGCTGTGGGGCTGGAGCAGGGCAGCTGAGGTAACCATGAAGGGGATACAGTGTGCTTACAGGGCGAGTACAAGATCATTACAGAGGAGGGAGGTAGTTAGGAGGAGGCTGGGATACAAGGCTCATGATGACAGTTACAATACCCTCCGTGGGGCAGAATTAGGGTGGCAGGCAGATAAGTAGATCAGAGGACTTACATATGAGGCGTTAAAGTCAGAAAGTGATAGGGGTTTAATAATTACAAGGACAGATGCATGGATTTGAGGGTTGTTTTAGAGCCAAAGGAGAACTTTTACATGACCAGGGATAATTACACAGTTTAGGAGGGTGAAAACCTCTGAGGAGTAGGAAGATATTTCGAAAAAGAGGTGGATGATAAAGCCAAACAAGGTGTCACTCAGGTATATAAGACACCTGCCAGACGATGATGTGGCTTCGCTCAGCTTTACTTAGAGCAGGTTTCATCTGTGAGGCACCTGCACTCTCCCCTTCCTCTGTCTCATCATCCTCCCCATCACCTACAAAAGAACAACAGCTGATTAAAAACTAATTACAAAAAATCTATGCACAACCCCATTTCTATGAAGAGAAATAAGTATCATTATTATTAAGTATACATTTCTGCAAACCAAAATGAATGCAGCACATCTCAATACTGAACGCTAGAGGGCACTGTTCACACCTTTTCATAAAACATTGAATATTAGAAATTTATAGTCAAGTGCTCATAAATGACTGCGTTAATGTTGTTTTTTTGTTTCTGCTTGAAAATTTAGTACACTAAACCCTCTTTCAAAATAAAGGAAAAAAAACTCAGATGCTTGTTATTAATACAATGGAGCCACCATGAAAAAAAAAAAATCAAATTCACATACAAGAATAGTTGTGATTTTTCATTGAAAAAGTCTTGCTTTTTTCAAGATAAACTGGGTTGTTTAAGCCTCCATTCACATTATCTGCAGACTAAATCATTCAATGCAGCCATTTATGGTGATGCTGTTAGGCTTTAGTTTATCATCCATGTGTCATAATGCATTTGGACCTCTGAAGCTATACTTCAGATACTGCATAACGGTGCGCCTGCTGGAAATCCATTCCTTATGGGTCAAGAGGCCCAGTTCTGCTAATTCTTTTTTATGTCCCTCTACTTATAATAAGTCAATGTTCACTCACTGAAAGATTCTGTATTTCCCTATATGTGAAACTTGTGTCTCTTTGAAACGTAATTTTGGTTATTTTTTTGTTGTTTCTATTTTTCTTAGTAAAAAGCCTTTTGCCTCATGAATGTTTCACTTTATTCTTGTAAATTCTCAATTTATAACTTATGAAATTATAAATGTATTCTCATAAAAGAATGACTTTTTCTCATAATTGCACAACTTTCTTCTCGTAAATGTACTTTTTTGTGGTGGCTCTAATCATTTTGTAATTTAAAGACCTATACCCAATGAAAATGGTGTTTTTGGTGTTTTAACATGTTCTTGTGGCAGGACAAAAACGGAAAAAAAATTAAGCTTAAGATTGCATTTCAGAGTAGTTCCTGTGAATCAGGAACCAACAAAAAAAAGCTGTTTGAAAAAGCTTGTAGCTGTGATGTAGAAGCTACAATCAGAAAGCCACAGGCTCCCTGCTCTGCTCCATTCTGATGCATCCACTTGTGGACAACTTGCTTTCCCTGTCCGAGCTTGCATCTGGCTCAAAATTATACGCTTATATATATATGTATATATTTATCTCTGTGTCAAATTGTCCCGCCACAACTCTACTACTGCTCTGAAGAAACTATGTCTTGATTTTGATTGGCTTGATTTTGGCGAATAACGGCATAATCTTAATTAAAAAAAACCACTGGGAACACTTTTAAAATAAATCACAAGATGATCATAGTAGGAGTTTTTAAAATCACATACTTTCTGTTGTTTTTAGACGGGTGTGATTGCTCACCTATACGAAAGTCGATGTAACCTTCTCCTCCGCTCAGCACCAACACATTCTGAACGCTCTGTGCCTCATTCTCAGTGGGAGCTGTGGAGCTCTGTCCCTCTGATGGACTGTCCAGAACACTCCCGTTTAGGGTGGCCAAAACATTGCCTGTCACAAAGAAAAAATATTTCATTCATTTGCGTTGTTCTGACACTGTGGATTTTGTTGTGTAACAGGTTAGCAGCCAAAAGGTGTCATGAACGCACCTGGTACAGAGACAAAAAACTTGACCGCATCTCGGTGTCCATGGAAACAGAGCTGGGCTTGCGCCATTGAGCAGTAGGGGATGAAGCTGCCGCTGCTCTTCTCAGAGCCATCATCCCCGTACACGTGGATCACCCCACCCGATGTAGGAGACACCTTATTGGCTGATGGAGGAAACAAGAGAAATCTATAAAATAATATATATATTTATCTACATTAGATATAAATAAAATATTTGCAACCCCCTAGCAGAGAATCAACTAAAACAGGAACTGTTTCCACACAGAACTAAATATGTACACCTGACCTGCAGCAACATAAGAACACATAGGTGCGACTGCATGCGCTGCAACGGACAAAACATGGACTGAGCAGACTTGCAGGTTTGACTCGGTGGGAACAGTTAAAATCACAACAGCAAGAGGTAGGGAGCGCTCCCACTTACCCCTCAAACCCAGGAGCTGTCCCCGGTGTAGAACCACCGCTTTGGAAGAGGAGGAAGAGGGTGGAGGGAAAGCATGAGAAAGAGGACAGGAACAGGAATAGTTATGACTGAGACCATTGAGGAAGGGAAGAAGAATGGAGGTGGAAAAAAGTCAAGGAGAAAGGAGAGGAGCCAAAGAGGAACAGATACAGTGCTGCAGTAGGTGGGGGCAAGATTTAACTCCCCACCCTTTAAAAAGACGTATTTAATCCGGTAAATCAAGCAAAGCAATTTACAAACAATAATTTTTTGGGTAAAAACTAGAAAACAGCTTTATTGAAACATACTTTTACTCTATTTAAAACTTCATGAATCACATAAGATCTTTCTTATCTGGAGTAATAGTTTATTTCGTGCTGCTCTGACTCACTCTCCGTCAGAGGGATGGAGATAATCACTCCATTTCCAGTTCCCACCCAGAGACGATTTCCACCAATCAGAAGGGCCGTGATTCGTACAAAGGAGAAGCCCAGCTTGCCAGTTCCTGCATTTCACAAACATCCATTAAGATACAACATGTATGAGAGATGCACCAAAAATGTGTTTTCGGGTCAAAACCATAACTTACCCAACATTTTGCTGACGTACGGCTCAATGTCTACATCCTGGAGGTGTTGGTGTGTGTGCGCATGGTACAGCCGCAAGGTCGAGTCTAACCGGATGGACACCCATACTCCATCGCCAATCCACGCCAGCTGCCGCACTTGACTTTCCCTGCGAGGGTGAGCGTCGAACGATTTCTGGAAAACAGAGCCAGACAGAGTCAGTGCAAAGATAACTAAAGCTTCAAAAGAAACGTCACAACTCGAAGGCTCACCTCGATCTGCATGCTTTTTGGTTGAATGACATGAATCTTGTTCTTGTAGCCGCACCACACTTTATCGTTGACGACGGCCATGCAGCGGATGGAGTGATGAGGTCGTCCGAGGTCCATGAGGTGATAGTTGGACAAATCCCACTGACCGTCTGTGGAAAAAAAACACACAATTAGTCATTTTTATGTCAATGGCGAGGACTTTAGCATTAAAACTATCAGCCATACCATGCATCATGCTAAGTAAAATGATGTAAAGTTTTGTACAGAAAACCAACAAATCTTAATGCCAGTACCCTCTGATCTGTGGAATATAGCCAGCGTCCCATCTGCAAGGGCAACCAGTACGCGACCTTTCACGTGCCTGCAGAAAAACAGAGAAAAGAACCATTCAGAGACCCTTAGCGACGCATCTTCTAGCTGAGCGGATTTGTAAGTGTTCCACGCAGAGACGTGATGTTATTCTTACACCAAACTGAGCACTGAATCTTTGAGTTTGATGGAATGGAGACATTTCTTCCAGTTTCCAACAGCTGAGTGGACGTAAAGCCTTGCAGGACAAAAACATAAAATGTGATTAGTATTTGGATTCAAATTTCAAATATTTTGGTAGGATGTTAGCTTAGACATTAAAATCCTAAATGTTATAATCGCTTACATTTTTTCAGAATTTAAAATGAGAGATTACCAGCCGTTCTGTGCTCCGAGCCACATGGTCGGGGCCACACTGGTGTAGTTTTTGGCTTCTTGACTTCCATCCTCTGAATCTGTGGGGTGAGAGGTTTCTTCTTTGGACTGGCCTGCACTCCTGTATGAAGACACACAGTGCAGAGTCTGTATTTTTTCTGCTAGTTCCTGAGAGCTCGTCATTGCGCTCTCAGTCCAACCATCTACCTGTCAAAGGCGTCTGCATGTCGAGGCTGGGGGTCGGTGAAGACGTGCTCTGTAAATGGTCCCGGAGGTCCAGATCTCATCTCCGCCTGGTTAGCGGTTGATTCAGGAACCTCTGTTGCCTCCGTGGCTTCCTCAGCTGACTGGGCGGGGTGAATCTTCCCATTCATGGGGGGAGCAGTGGGGGCTACAGGATAACATGGATAAGATGAACTGGCACTGAAGGTGCATGGGTCTCTGCGATGGACTCACCTTGTCCTTTGTCCATTATGGGCGTGTCGGTCCGTGAGGAGCAGTTGCTCCGGGCAACGCTGCAGTTGGTGGCACAGCCGACGAGCGTAATGCCCGCCAACATGCCCTCCACCCCGCTGGCATCGTCTCCAGCCCCCGCCCCCCCATCACCTGGATCCAACACGATTTCTCCAGCTGGATAGTCACTTTCACTTGCAGCTGAAGACAAACAAACACAAATACATTAAGAGACAGACGTTCAAAACACACCAAATAGTAAACCACCTCTGAAAGGAACAGAATTCCATAACCTTTCCCCTGACCTGGCACGCTGGAGATGCAGAGAACGTGAGCGTTGCAGACGTTGAACTGGTCAACCAGAGAACCGGGTT
Source organism: Oryzias celebensis (assembly GCA_014656515.1). NCBI lineage: Eukaryota > Metazoa > Chordata > Actinopteri > Beloniformes > Adrianichthyidae > Oryzias > Oryzias celebensis. Next base: position 13,646,586 of record BNCR01000008.1, on the reverse strand, counting down.
GGTTGGCATCAATGATGACCACCTTGCTGGCAGAGTGCGTGCTGGTGAGAATCCACACTCGACTGTTCATGCTGTCTGTCTCCTGAAGCTCCTTCGTCTGGAAGAGGAGACGAGGGTTGGATGTGGTCAGTCGAGCTTTGGGATGCGTTGATGTTTAAAGACCCACTCTGATGGAAATGGTGTTTTTAACATGTTCTTGTGGCGTTTTTGTGATGATGGAGGACTTACTCAGAAGATTAAGCTCAAAATTGCATTTCTGAGTAATTTTTATTCAAACCATTATGAATCAGGAACTGACGAAGAAACGCTGTTTGAAAAAGTTCTAGTTGTGACGTCAAAAATACAATTAGCAGGCCAGAAGCTCCCTGCTCCGCTCTATTCTGATGAATCCAAATGCAGACACATGTACATCTGTTTCCCTTGTCTGAACTGGAATCTGGCTCACATGCACAGATGGGTTGCTCCAATACTTTGATGATTTCACTGGTAATGTTAGGTTGAGGCTGTAAGCTAGCAGGAAAGAACGTAAACAGATGAATGACGGGAATTGGGGTTGGGGTTTCCACGCTCCAACACTGCCACCTACAATTTAGAGATCGATTTCTAATGAATGACTGCTGGTTTGCAGAAACTACGTCCAAGAAAACAACACAAGTTTTTTTTAGATTTTGGCTGAATAATTATAATTATAAATGATCAGAGTGGGACTTTAGAGATCAACATTTGAGCATTTTGATACAGATTTTTAAACCAATCTTTTTTTTTTTAGAATTGAAATAGTTAAACAAGTACCTTGTGAACATAGTTGAAGCATTATTTAGGTGAAACTGATTCTCACACATTTCAAAACCAGAAAATTGCGACTTTTTTATTATTATTTCACCTTTCTGTACGTTTCACATTTGAGTATTCTGTTTTACACAATTGTATTGTGATATCATATATTTAGTTTGATGGATATTATTATTATAGACTCTTAGTTGAAGTTCTTCCTAACATATTGGGATCTTTGTTGACATGTTGGGACTAATGGCTGGGTGTTTTCAGGTTGTGCTTTACTCATATGCATTTTCTTTCCAATTACTGCCTGCTTATTATTTATTAGTAATATTACATGTATGTTTTGAATTGGTGGAGTATTTTCCTTTCCAATATGACAAGTACAATAATTCAAGCTTTAAGTTATGATGTGTAAAGAAGCACTGAAGGATGCGTGTGCTGTTCTCTTATGTTTTTATACTGGAAGTGGAATTGTTTGAGCTTTCAGTTGTCATTTTGTATGGGTAGAAATATTTATTACAGCCTTTTAGCAGAGTTTTAACCATTTACAATCAAAGTGACATGTAATAATAATGGATAGTGCTTTCCCATATCCTGCAACTGAGCGTTGTAGGATTCATTTGGGAATTGCAGCCACAGACGTTCACTCTGGTCTGAGGAAATGGAAAGAAGTGTGAGCAGTTTTTATACAGAGGGGCTTCCTGGTCACCTTTTTCTTTTCAGGGGACGTGTGATTGTTCTTCTTGTCGGATCCATCCTCCTCAGCCTGCAGGGGGTCACTGCTGCCGGACAGGGATTTGGCAGATCCCACCCCAGGACTGCTGGCCCTCCAACCGGTCAAATCAACCCCTGCTGCACACCACAACTACAAGCAAGTGCAAAAAGGAAAAAAATGAATCATCAGAGATCCTTTTGGATTTTAATGAACTCTTCTTCTTTTTTACTTTGACTGTCACAACGCATTTTGAGGCATAAGTTAACTCAACTTCTCAAAGAAGTCTCAATATTTATTTGTTCAATTAAGGTTTTATGTTTAACTTAAAGTAATCAAGGGATGAAGCCCTAAAGCTATAGTTTAATGCAAATTGAGCATCTTAAAATGCATTTGAAATTTTTTTTTTGCTTGAAACTTGAGCTCTAAATAACTTTTTTATTTGATGTTTTTGTGAATGAAAAAAACGCTATAGAGGAAATTCTTTACCTTCCTGTTGGGATCTTTTTCCACCAGGGGGCGACAGTACACCGGAACAGGAACATTCTTCATGCGGTTATCCTCTTTGTCATTGGTGGTCTAAAGGCACAGGTGGATGAATGGACAGGAGCAAAGAGGAGAGGAGGTGTTATGGTCTTTATCCATCAAATTATTCTTCAACTGAGCCCCCCAAAAATTTTTTTCAATGCAAAAAAACGCACAAAAAGTCATGAATTATTAGAAAAAAATAATCCACTGCTTCCACCAACCTTTGTGGTCATTTTTTAACAGTCACTGGTAGAAATATAATAACAGGAGGAGTGAGAAAGATCACAGATAAGAAACAGCTGTATTGGTGTGTGTTTATAGGATAAAAAACTCCTCAAGATTCTTCTTTGTGCAGAACTCTCCAATAAATCGTATTCTTCACTCACAGATGGGACTTGAGACTCAAAAGACTTGATGTTTGAGACAACCAAAACCTCTTTACATGTGTTGCTTAAGACAATGTGTATTAAGATCCAAACAAATCCACTAAAATCTATTTTGTCCAGTTACTGCTTGTATTGCAAAAAATGGATAAAAGCAGAAGACACCTGTGATGATTCTCAGACATCCAGGGTTATGTTATTGCTAGAGTCTATTCTCAGGAGCAACTGGCCTTTAAAGGTTGATCTAGAGGACATTTAGTTGTTCATCCAGGTGGCTTCTTCAGCTCTAACTCCAAATTCTGATTAAATATCTGCTAACGACTTCAGCAACACATCATCTTCATCAAGCTTTTCAGTCCAGTTCCCCTGAAGGACAGAAACGCGGCGAAAATGCTGAACACAGAGAAAGCTCTCGACAGGGTGGGGTTTTCCTTTGAGAACAAACACCAGGAGAAAAAGGAGGTTAGGAGATTGCTGCATCTATGAGTCAAGCAGGGCAGGTTGAGACTGACAGAGGTTAAAGGTTAAAAGGCTGCAAACATAGGCAAAAGGAGCAAACTCATCAGAAATCGCCTGCATGGGAAAAAGAATTGATGTCACTTTGTATGTTTATTAAGTGTTTCTGACACACATAAGGACTGTAGCTCTATAGAAATCATCATGCATTTTGAGAGGTAAAATTGATCTCAACTCCCTACAACTGTTTACCCATCCCTGGGTTTCAGCTAGCGGCCTCTTCAGGGGTCAGAGCTCAGGCCAAAGGTTAAAAGAAAGGGGAGCCACGTAGGTGCATGCTGACACTCTGTCGGTCTCACTTGCCTGTTGTCTCTTCAGTGGGCTGTCCTGAGCGCTGTCCTTCTGACCACCAGTCTGTGGGAGACCAGAATTAGAGCCGCCTGCCTACCAACACTCTGCCCCCTGGCCTTAAAGCCACACGGCTAACCTTAGCTCCAGCTGAAGCTAACAGTGGTTGATGTGAAGTCAAGATCATTGTTAAAACAAGAAGTGTAACTAAATCAAATACTTTTATTCACTTTTCTAGTGTTAGTGCTCACTATAGTATAACAGATTTCCTTAAAAACATGCTGTAACAAGTCATTTTTTGCGTTAAGAGGCCGAAGTTTTCTATTTGTTTTATATTATTTAGCACTTTTACTACATTATTAATTATAAATGCACTAAAGCATAATTACATATGCGCAGCAAGTTAACAAACAATTTGATCTTATCTTTACTGCCTTCTTTAATGAAAATCTTAAACAGAGCAAAGCAGTGAATCTATATATGATATCCAATCAATCAGAACATTTTAGCTGAAATAGTTTGTCCTCCATGGCAAACACCCACCAGGATGTGCAAGAATGGAACCATCAACCTGATTAATTTATTGTTCTGATAAAATAGTTTCATAAGTTCTGACAGGGTTTTAAGTTAAGAAAGCAGAGATTTTGTGTGACTGAATATTTTGAAATCATTAAATGTCAAATTGCTGGTGTATAATAAACTTGTAAATAAATATTTCTTCACTTATATGAGTTTGGTTTTGGATATACAAAGGCTTATAGGTTCAAAAATCTTCATATCTAACACCTCCTTTGCTGACCAGCTGGCTCCATCTTTAAGTTTCACTGTGTGTGATTCAAACGGTGAGGTGGGAGAGGTGGTTCGGTAAACGTGCACGTTACCTGTTTAAGTCGAGATGGCACACTCCAGCCACAGGCCTGCATGATGCCATCATCGCGGCGCATGTGCTCTCGCACCTGTCTGTACTGTTCACGCCGCTGTTCTCGGCGGGCCAACAGTGCCGAGTCACTGAGGAGAGACGCAACACCGTTACTGGCCAGTCTGGAAGCAACGAGAGGGAAGGGACAGAAAAGCGAAGCGTTAGCAGCCTGGCCAGCCAGCAGCAGCAGCAAAGAGCAGAGAAAGATGAGCTGCAGCAATGCAGGGTTTGGCATCCATAAAAAAATGTCTTCCTCCGCCTCAAAAAAAGCTGTTTTCAATCTGACAGTTGTGGAAAAATTCTTGATATACTTCTAAGATCTAACAATGAAGCAAAGAGGTTTGTTTTATTTATTTAGACATTTAATAGGACTAAAATCACAGCTTAAACGCTGTAACCCAGAGATTAAAATTGTTCATTTTTTTTCAGAAGAAAAATCAATCCAGTATTTCTAACCAAATCACACTGTGCAAGCTGTAATAAGCAAGCAAGCAACCAGGCATTCAAAACTAAGCAGAATAGAGAGGAGACAGGCGGTTTTGTGCTGGGAAGCCCTGTAGAAGCCCTCACTCTTCAGGGAAGAACTCCAGGGTCCGGTTGGATGTGGAGATCTGGCACATGGTGTGACTGCGCCGCTGAGTAAATCCAGCTGGCGATGGAGACTTGTAATGGATATTGACGCTGTAATATGGGCGCTTCACAGGTGGAGGGCTGGACGATGAGCTGAAGAGACGTGCAAAGCTTTGGGACAGAAAAGAATAGATGACAAGTTATGATTTCTGTTGCTTTTTTGCTCAAAATGATCTTCCTAAGAGATTAAATATGTACTGTAGATTAAACTCACAACTGCCAGATGGTGGACTTCTTTTTCTCCTGGATCGGAGGACTCTCCCGGGATGCTCTGAAAGAAAATCAAACCTTGAGATAAACTTTTCAAGAGTAAAAAAAAAAACATCCTCTCTAGCTTTACCTGATCATCTCTGTCCACCGAACAGCCTCTTGGAGCTCCATCAGCCTCTCTTTGTACTGGTTCCTCTCCATCAGAACACGGGCCATCTCCACTCGGGTGAAGCGGCGCCGCTGGGTCATCGTCATGTCTCCATCTTGTATGGGTGATGAAAACTAATCAGAGGGAAACAGAACAGTGCTGAAGTCATGCTGGTATTATTCAGTATAGCGCATTTTTATATTGACATAACTCGCTCATAAAAATTAATAAAGGTGTCAGAAAATTGCTAGAATTTAATTTAACTTTTTTGTTTCACACTTTAATCACATCTTAAAAATTCTGGACAACATAAATAAACCCCTAAGAAGCAATAGCAAAAGTGATTTTATAAAATTGCTGAAAAAAAAAAAAAATTACATCATCTCCTTCATCCTTGGAGTCCCGAGATGCTCCGAGAGCCTCTGCTTTTAACCTGTAACCAAAACATAAACATACTTTTTATCTGTTCTACAAAACGTAGCTTTGTTTCTTCTGCTTGAAATTCTTTTTTGGTTTAGATTAAAAGATTTTGGGCAGATAAAATATTTCCATAACTTTTCTATCAACAAAAGTATCTTTTTCCAAACACATAGCAGAATCAGTTGTTATTTGACACTGAATTTACACAAGAAATCCTATCCACGTTTACTTCCTGATGGCATTACCTCTTAATTTCTTCCTCCAACTCCTTGATTCTGGCGTCAACTTTGTTCTTGGATTGCCGCACGGCTTCCAGCTCCTCCCTCAGCACCTCCTGCTCCCCTGACAGCTCGTCTACTTTGGCGATGAGATCATTTTTCACGATGTTGAGAGCATTTCTGTCAAGAAGCAGAAAGAGCGTAGGGTAGAATATCATGCTAAAAACTTTTCTTTTGTCCAGTTTGAGTGAGGAATATTTCAGTCTATGATATCTTGCGTGATGCTACAAAATTCAACAATTCAATCATGTAATATAAACAAATACAGGGATTTTCAAGAAAATTACTCTTTCCATGGGTCACCCCTCATAAAACAGATCTAAAGAAGCAACATCTTCACAAACCACCAAACTTTAGTGTTCAACAAATGTGTTGAATGTTAAAACAAGGATCTCCAATACACACACAAATCTAGTGACTGGCAAAAGACAAAAAAAGAAGTTGTGCTTCTGCAAATTGGCTTTTTGTAACATTAAATAATGATCAAGTGATAAACCTAATGAGGATCAGCTGAAATCTGTTCTTCCTTGTTCAGTATTCATAAAATAGAAATAGAAAATGGTATCTTCTCCCTTTGGCTCTTACTTGGTCTCTAGAAGCTGCTTGTTCTCTGTCAGCAGATTCTCCACTTCTTTGCCCATCCCTGAAACATGACAACCAAGCAACTATAATTCCCACAGTCACTAAATAACATTCTCAGTTGCATCACAGCTCTAAGGCATTACATTGTGTTAGCCTGTACAATAAATATTTAAGTAAATTAAAATATCCTCATTTTATTATTCATCCTTTATCAGGGATACCAGTCAGGGTTTAAAAAACATTATTATGAATGAATGAACAATATTTATTTTTATTTAAATTTATTAAACGTTTTCTGATCATTTTTTAAGAGCACACAAAAACACAATAACCTTTTTTTAATCTGCAAGAGCACAAACTGGAAGTTTACAAATAAAATCACAATTAATCCATATATTTCTATGTCTTTGTATAAATGGAAAATAACAGCACACTTTTTTACAAAAGCAGCAAGCATTTAGCAGTGCAAGCCATGTGCCAAATCACAGCATAAAGAGAAATATTTAAAACAAAAAAAGGAGAATACAAAATGCTTTAAACTTCCTGAAAGCGGGCGAATCATGTCAAATATGAAAAGATGAAGGGTTAGATTTAAGATGAACTTAACTAAAACACAAAGGTTTATGTTATGTTAAGTTCAACTAGTGTTGTGAAAATATCTCATGAATTTGATGGCAATATTAGGACAATGAGGATTAACTTGGTGATGAAAATGTTTATTTATGTTCTTTAGCATTTCTTTATTCTTTAATGCAATGAAATCTGCTTTTTATAGCAGCTGATATCAGAAACAAACTTTATCAAAACTAAACATCTCTTATTTTCTGAACAACTTGAAAGATGCATCTTTTTTATACTCTTCAAAAAGTGGTTAAAGAATAGAGCATAACCCTTTGTGTCAATTTTATAAAAAAACATTTTAAAAAAATGGATATGAGATGCAAAACAAACACACTGAAGCAGTGAAAGGGAAGGACAGCCAGCCAGGGAATAAAAAGCTAAAGAAACTGACAAGACGAGTAGGCATGAGGTGCCTTACCGAAGAAATCATCACGGACTGGAGGCACATATAAGAATACGGTAGAGAAAATGAGAAGAAAGAAGGTTGATGGTTAGAGAAAAAGGGTGAGAAGAGAGAGAAGATTGAAAAGCTAAAGTGTGGGATATGTCTTTTAACAGCTTTTTCTTTAAATAATTTAAAACAAACAATAATGATGAGCTACCATGACAACACGTCATTAACTGGAAATTAAACTCTTAATTATAAAGGCACATTGTTGTTTATTAAGCCTTACAGAGCATTTTTGTAAGATGGGGTCTTTAAGTACCGATAGTGTTGGTTAACTTGCAAGGACTAGTCAAAAACTTCCCACATTCATTCATTTTAGTGAGAATTTATATTACATGTGTGTCAATGAGACGTAAACATGTAGAAAAATGCCTACTTTAGGAAAAACATTTAGTAAACACCTTTGAATGTTCTATTAAAAAGTTAAAAATGTCAAAAAAAAAAATGACAGAAGCATTGACTTTATTGTCATTCCAGAATAATACATTTTAAATCTTCATGTTTTGTGATGAGTAAGACTCATTTAAACAAGTTTGACCCCTTGATGTCTGATTTTAATTCCACCTTTTGAAAAAAAACATCCATGCTTTTAAGTAGATGCTAAATTGAGGTAATTTTGGAGCCAAAGTGGTTTTAAGCATTTCTGTATCTATAAGCATCAAGATTAAATGGTTAAAACGTCTAAAAAAGAAATTCATTTGAAGCATGATGGTGGTAAAACCTCCTCTTTTATTGATGATATTCCTCATTTTCAAAAACCTTGAAAATGATCAACCGATTTTTTTGAATTAAAATATGACATTTCTCATTAAACTATTTGTCTTATTAGTTTTACATTTGTTGTTTTGTTACAGCTGTGTGTAATTTTTTTTTTTTTAGATTTTAAATTGAGTGTTAAAGAGAAGTTAAGAGAGTTGAGGGAATAAAGAAATGAACACCAATGCACAAGATACACACCTGAGAACTCGCCTATGGGTGTCACCGGCAGAAGCACATAAAAGGGGAAAAAAAGAAAAGAAATGGGTGAGAGGTTACCAGATGGACTAAACCCGGTCAAATTTCCCTGCCTACTCCGGCTAGGTAAATGTCAAGGACGGTATAACAAAGCTCAGAGCAACTGAAACCCATAAACAGAAACTAAAATAAACAAAAATCACTGGAACTATACAAACATGAAGCAAGAAAACAAGTGAAAAAATCCTTTTTAAGTGTAATTCAAACAGCTTTAGAAATGTTTGTCGCATAAAAAGAGCTGGAATAAATATTGTAACTGCTCATATAGTAAAGACATTTTTTCCTGGAATGACTTTGCGGTGATGCAGCCTTGCAACCATCCATGCAAATTAAAAACAAGAGCGAAGAGAAGCATTCATGAAGCCTCATATGAAGCTTGCTGTCTGCAGAAAAAGAAATGCAAAAAGTTGCTTTTCTGCAATGCATCAGCCTTTTTATTGAATTCACTGCTATATTTACACTAAAGTATGTTTTGAGGCTCACAAATCAGTCTCTAGAGTTTGCCAGAGCCAAAGCCCTCCGCATACCCAGAAGTTCGGCGCCTGCATCCACATCCCCGATGATGTCTGATTTGGCGTCCTTGATCTCGTGATACAGAGAGTCAGTGTTGATGCCAAAAGCCTCGTTGACTATGCCCTGACAGGGACTGAAACACACAAAAAGCACAAATCTCCACTTCTGTTGTTTCTCCCATCAAAATAAAAGTTTTTGCATCTTTTTGGTATTTTAAATTATTTAACAATTTTTTGTCCTGATGGGGGCAAAAATCTGCATTAGTGTTGAGAATTTTTGATTAGGATAAAGGCAAAGCTTTTTGAATATGTAGAATCTATGAACTTAACTTTGTTGTTATAAACTTGAAAAAAATCCTAGTAAAAGCTGTTAGTTTACGAAAAAAAAAAAAACCAACATAGTCCTCACCTGTTTCCTCCTCCGTACACGGTGTGTTCCAGCTCTGGAGTGGAATCAATGATTTCCTGAAACTCTGACCACTCGTCACTGCTTCCCATACCTGGAATATCATTAGAATATTCATCTTACAGCTGCCAGTTTATAAAACATTTCAATAACTAAATGACAACAGAAGAGAAAAGCAAAATTTCCATCTTATTTGGTGGCATTTCCTCACCAATGCTGACATTCCTGGTTTCCTGGGAAACCTGCACCTCCATGTTCCGACTTAAACGCTTGCCACTTTTCCTTCTGTTCCCAGCAGACACCATGTCAAAATCCGACTGTAGCAGGAACCCTTCGTTGATAGGGGTGACCGTGGCGGAGGGGACGGAGGAGGTGGGTGTGTTGGACTTGCTTCCTGTGCTGCTGGGAGTAGCTGCCACCGAGTCGGACTCGGATCCATCCTCCTTCATGAGTGGCAGTGTGTGACACAGATAAAGCAGACAGAGGGTGAAAAATGAACATCATAAAGGAGCTGAGGTTTTCGCTATGACCTTTGGCTGCTAGTATGTCAGATATTATAACATTTTCTGGAGCATAATAAGTAGAAATTTCATTTGAGAGCACATCAAATGCAAAAAAAAAAACGTGCTTTTTAAGCATCAATAATTGCATTTTGTTGTTTGTTGGCAGCTTAAGAGTTTAGAATGTTTCATATGAGACTTGAACAAAAAAGGAGTAATTGTCTTTCATTATTTGGGCTTAAAACTGACTAAAAGTTTAGATCAAAAATAAATACAATAATTGAAGTCACTGAATGTGAGGAAAAAATGTTTTGAATTTTTAAAGGTGCCTTTTAATTGTTAGAAGGATTTTTTTTAAATCATATATTTTTAATTTTTGCATCCAAAACATTTACTTTATAAACAGCATCATTAAATTGATGCTGTCAAAAAATAAATTGAAGGCTCAAAAAAATGCAGAAAAAAAGCACAATACTGCACAAAATAATTCCACGAATACAAAAAATATAAAGAAAAAACATAAACTGAGTCCCTGCCTGCTTGAGTCAAACTCAAGCATAAAGAGTGACTTCAAAGGATTTTCAAACAGATTAAGTCAAAAATGACACAAGCAGGCGTGGGAGGGGAGGTGGTCCATGTGGGTGTGGCTAGCAGCATCAGCTGGCCCCTCCCTCTTTCACATCCCCTTCGTTTTGATGGAGGAGGACAGGGCCGCTGTCAGTCCCACCTGGTAGGCAGAGCTGAATGTTGCACAGCCGAGCTCGCTGACCTGCCAGATGTCTTTCCCGGGCACCATCCTAGCCCCCCCGAGACCCCCACGTACCATTCCCTCTCCGCTGGGGTACAGGCTCAACGAAGGCGGGCGCTCCGCTTTGCTGCTGGCGCGGGAGACACAGAGGAGGGTGGGGACAAAAATCAGGCTTCTTATCCATCACAGTTCCTTCTCTGCAGGCATCAGCGTCCTCCTGGCATGCGCTGCATGCAGAATACGCTTTCCGCCTGATATTTTCTGTATAGTTTTAAACTTCACTGCATCATGCCTGAAAAATACACTTTTCCCAAGCCGTCAACATGCCTTGTTCAGTGTCCAGCTGATTGCATTTTATGTATTTTTTTAGTGCACAGCACAGCTGTCAAAATGCCACATAAATGCAGCTTGACTGCAATTTGATTCAATCTGCTGTGAAGAAATAACATTCAAGTAAGGCAAGGAAAGCACACGGATGAACAAACCAGCACACAAAAAAATGAAGGAGAAGGAGGAGAAGGTAGGTACGGATATCAGGAAAACCGTATAATAAAACTGACTGAATGTACTTCGTGTCAGATTACTGAGTAATAGTGCATTTGGAATTACAAACACTATGACACATGTCAAGAAAAAGGCCTGCAATTAACAAAGATATTAACCTGATATTGGAAAATGCTTTCTATTAGATTGATAATTGCTATTTAAGGATTGGCATTTAAAAAAAAAAACATTTAATGCCTCATTTATCTCTATTACAAACAGAAAAACTGGTAAGATTGACCAAACTGAGATTGCTTTACTATTGTAACAAATAAAGCATTGTGAGAGGTTACAAAATCTTTAAAAGAGGTTAATTTTCTTCTGGCCACCTATTTAGGTGGTTAGATGGAACTGTTTTACAGGAATGGCTAATAGTAAAATGAGCGACTTATCTCAGAAGAAACAAGCGATCAAAACGCAATTTGACATTATTGCTGATATGTGAAAGACTTGTTAGACATGAAGGCAAACCAGAAGCAGATGATGAGGGTTCGAGTGCAGGAAGTTGCGTTAAATAAAGTCTTCAGGCAGTCAGTCAGATGCAACAAGAACAGTTTAGTTAAAGAAGAGTTTATTTATTATTATTTTAATTAAAAATTATTTTTCCATATTTGCTAACTCCCAGCTAATTTTGTTGGTATGTAAAGGGGCTCTGCATTACTAACTACCAATTCACCCAGTATACATAAACAAATAGCTTTTTCTTTAAAATGTCACATTTGATATGAACTGCTGAACATGCAAACATTTTGTAAATAATTTCACTCATCAGCAACCAGGACTATTGTCTGTAGTATCTCTATGAATTCAAAATTAAGGGTTTTAAATAATACTAATTTATCAGCATTGCTGCTGCACTATCGACACCTTCACTGCACTATTGTTGCAGCTTTTTCCTGATCTTTTTCTAATTACAAAAGTAATGCATGTTATTGTTTTTGCTCACTGTCCTAAATGTCTGTGGAAAAAGGCCAGAAAACAAAATCTTTTTCTGCATGTGCTCATGAAGTTACTTTTAGATTTGACTTTTTTTTTACTTCAGCTTAAATCACAAAGACGAATTTCAAGACTTTTTAGAACCAAACATTGTAATTTCATTTCTGTGTTCCAAACAGGTGTGTATAGTCCTGCATTTCTTTTCTACAGAACCAACATCAGTCTGTTCTGCTGCTGTCGTAAGCTAGGTGTTATTATTTTAACACTTTTTTTTTCAAGAAACACAGATCTAATTTTCTCTACAAACTATCTGTTTCCCTATTTTTTAAATATTCTTTTTCAGTGGCACAGACATTCTCAAATAAGTTAATTTGTTAAAAGGGATCAAATCTGAAAAGATTCTTGAAACAGGAAAAAAGCCTCCTCAACATTATACCCATTTTTAAAGTATTAAATTGCAGCTGATAATCACAAATCCTAGTCACACTTTAAATCCAAGCAGGTCAGGTTGAAAGTAAAAAAAGAACCGAGAGAAAGGGAAGTGAGGGCAGTCGTGGAACCGTTCTAGGTTTACCTCTTCCTCCATGTGTGGCGTTGACTGTGCAAACAGCAGCACGAAGTGCAAGACAGACAAGACAGACACTGGTTAGAGAGACAGACCCCGACATGCCGTGACCCTAACAAACACTATGAATCCTTTGTTTGAAACCCATTTGTTGGAGTATTTTTTCTCAAGCCTGTGCTCTTTTTAGCAGTTTAATATTTCAGAGTTGGAGTTCCTGCTGATATTTCCTTTAATTATGTATATAATAATCCCTTAAAGACTCCATAATGCAACAGAGGTCTCATGCAATAATCAAGTAATTTGGATTATGGAAGATTTGTGCATCAGACTGAATTGTTTAAATGTGATTTGGGATTTACATCACATAATGCAGGATGTGACTAATCTGTTTTTCACTCACAGAAGCTACACCAGATGTCCTGTTTGTCGGTTTGTTTTTTTGCCTGTGGGCGGGGCTTTAGCTCAGCGATGCAAACAAACAAAAAATGTTGTTTTTTTTCCCCCATATTTTTCCTCAGGGCTCATAGTGCCTGGTGTGTTTCCTTGTGCCTCTATTTTCTTGCAAGTGACACAGACCAGCTGTTCCTCAGAGTTTACGATACCAACAAGATGAGTATGATGGAACACTGAAAGCTGCATGCACCCAGAAAAACATGAAACTTTGGTGGGACGTTCTGATAACCACACTTTGATTGCTGACAGGTGCCCCAAAACGGCCACTCACGTTCGTCCACAGCCGGGACCTTCCGACTGGCTGTTACTCCCCGCCTGCTGGAGTTTGGATCGCTCTATGTGCTCCACGTACGTCTGAATCATCTGTAGTGGAAAAGAGTGAGAGCTGATGAGACAACACAGGATCTGACAGTTCTTTAACTACACAGCAGTTCTGCATCTCTTTATAACTGTTGCAAATTTACAGACGGACTAATTATACAGAAAAAATCTGATGGAGACGTTCTGGTCAAGGTTTGGATTGAGAGTAATATAAAATAATTTTACCTAGACAATTACTTGACAACCAAATCATAGAAAAATAGTCTTTTAACAGTCCTTACTCGTTCAAATGTTTTATATTTTTCCATTTTTTAAAATGTTAAAGTGTTACAGTGTATGAAGTTCTCACAGTGTTCAAAGTATTTGCTCACCTCAGTGTGGCGCTGGTGAAGAGCGTTGTACTCTTTCTTCAGGTCTGACTCCCTTTCTTCTAGCCGAGTAACTGTAAAAAAAGAGAAGAGGGAAAGATTTACCTCATTTTTTTGGTGGCAAAAGATTTTTTTTAACAGGTCATGGTCTTTAATAAAGTCAAGAATTCCAAATCTTTCGGGTCTGGCCAGCCAACAAAATAGGTTTTCAAGTTCAAAATGACTCATGATTTAAAAAAATAGTGTTAAAAAAAAGAAATGTTATCAGAAGAGATCCTTCCACTCACTCTGGTCAGAGTAGTTTTTTGTCTTGAGCTCCAACTGTTTTCCTTGCAGCTCCAGAAACTCCACCTGCATCTGCAGGTCCTTCTTCTCAGCTTCCAGGGCATCCTCAAATTCAATAAATTTCTGAAACAAAAAAGCAACGTTAAAAAAGCTGGTTTAAAAGATTAATCATGTTGATTTGATTGCCTTTTAAATAAGGGAAAAAAGCAAACTTCAGCTGAATTAATGGCACAAAACTTGTAAATTATTATTTTCATAGGATGTTTTAACAGTTTAACATGCTCATGTTTTAACAAAATGTCAAAATGTTGCTTTTAAACTTCTATTGTTTTTTAAAAAGGATCTTTACCCTAAATTGAGTGTTTCTTGTGGTATAAATTCAATCACAAAGCAAAAATAAACACAGATCTGCTACTCTCCTTGTTTTCATTTTTGTCATAAAGCTTTTCACAATGGCACCTTTTTTCCCCTCTAATGCAGCAAGTCTGCAAATCTTAATACTGTAATCCCGGGTCTGCAGAGGGAGACCTTAGAACTGGAAGCAGGCAGCAGAAATATAAGCCACGCAAAGCCGCACATACAATGATATTATGGACACACAAGGAAAACTGTGACCCCTCTCAAAAGATGAGCTTTCTAATGTGTGTGCAGAATTCCAACATCACACCCCAAACTGCATCTTTTTATGGTATGTTCTGTTCTCATTTTAAAATATGCATATCTGCAGGTAAATATATGCTAAAATTCGGAAACTTTCTGACACTATAACAGCCTTTTTCAAATAAAATTATTATCCAGACATTAAGTTATGCTAGATAGAATTCTGTATTAAGAGCTGCTGACCTCCGCTTCACAAAATACCAGCCTTCATCTTTTGCTTTTGGTCCGCTAACATGCCCTGCAGTGATGCCCTTCAAATGAAATCTTTTTTGAGCTGTCTTTTCCAGCCTTAGTCTCTTCTGTCTCTGAAGAATTTTCCACCCTAACGCTCCAAAAGTTATGGCATAATAGATGCAAAAAAACAAATACAAATATATGTGTAATTTCTTGTTATTTGGAATTGCAGTTTATGTTCGTGTCCCTGTTTGAATAATTCATAAAGTATCCTTGTGATGTTGTGATGAGTGAACAGAGATAATTTGACAAATCAGGGCTAAGTGGGTTTGACTTAAATGCATTCACACTTCCCGCTATTTATAATTTGTGAAAGCTGGGGAAAAGAGAGTGTGACAACAGTGCAGAAACGATGCAGGGAAATATTGCTATTTTTTTCATAATGATTAAAGCTGTTGTACCTGGTTTTGAATTACACTTTAATGTATTCCTTTAAAAAAAGGCTGCAGTTAGCAGTGTTTGATGGTACGAATCAAGACAAGAAAAGTTGATGAATTTGTAAATCTATGCAAATGTGATCATAGATAATGTGATTTATTTAAAAAAGAAAAGAGTTGTTGTCTTTGTTTGGGCTCCGGTGCAACAGCCTTGAAATCTGAGATGTTTTTAAGCCTGAGCTTCCTGATTCTTGTGAGAAATTGCTTTGCTGTTATGCTCGAGTTCCTAAATTTGCTCGATCTGTCCATTATTTGTTAGATTTTTGACGGGGTCGGATCTTGCCCTTGCCTAAGCTCAGAACTTTGGCAGATTCGTTCGGCTCTGCCTGGGCTGCTCTGTCTTGTAAGAACAAGTCGGGTTACAGTGCCAGGCTTCCTCAGTGTGCTCTGTAGGCTATTGATTTCCTTGACTGCAACCATTAGAACAATGTCCCATCCCCCACTGTGTACGACAGGAGAGCTGAAAAATGCACTGTTGATCAGACACAGTGCAGGCTGTTATTAAAGAAAAAGTGACAGATCACAACTGTTACCAGATCATATATTTTCTTACTTTTTTGGAGGGGGTTTTCGGGGTAAAATAGCAAATTAGGTCAAAGTAAAGGTTAAGTAGAAACATAAAAGCATGAATGTAAGGCACCTTAAAGGGTGTTATGGCCTATTTCTATGTAAATAAATGTATGAAAATGTTGTGGTGTTATAAAAAATAACTGCTTCGTCAAGCCAAATACATGCAGGTTAAAAGGTGTTGCTACAAAGCAGAAAATAACCACAAAACATCAAGTTCTTAAAGACAGAAGAAAATTGTGTGTGTGGAGAGGTGTTTTTAACATGTCCTTGCTGCATTATTTTTCATGATTGAGGAAATTTATCAAAAGAATTCAGCTTAAGATTGCATTTCTAATTGTTTCTTCATACAAATCATGATGAATCAGCAGCAGGTAAAAAGCTGCCGCTTAAAAAGAGCACTTTTGTGACAGAATAAACAAGCTCAATGGGCTGCAAGCTCACTGCTCCATCTGATGCATCCATTTGTAGACAAATAGATCCATGTACATCTTTGTTTTCCTGACGTCTGTCCGGCTTAAAAATGTACGGATGGATGGCACCAATGTTGCTGGCCATTTTTGTTGCACTGCTAATGTTAGATTGTTGTAAGCTAACAGAGAGTGTGTAAACAGATGGGTGACGGGAAGTGGGGTTGGGCTTACTTCGTGCCGACAATACTGCCCACAACTCAAGAGGTAAATTTCTTCTGCCTCACTGCAGAAACTATTTTCCTAGAAAACAACACTTTTTTGACGACTGAATAATTATAAATAAAAGACCACTAGAAATGATTGTACAAGAGATTAAAAGATGATTGGAGTGGATCTTTAAGTTGTAAAAAAGTGTGGAGTACATATTGCTTTTTTATTTATGCAAAGAGGGAAGAACAAAATTATGAGTGCTATGTTACTTCATTTAAAACCACCTTTATGGTGCATTAAAAGTCAAATACCTGGACTGCGTCTGTACAAGAGCTTCAGTATTTAGCAATGATGTAATGGAAACAAAACAAAAACTTGAAGTGTTTTTGCCTTTGAGGAACAAAATTATGAATGTCAGTTTTTCTATCCTTTAAGAGACTGTTACGCACACCTGTAGATAACACTAAAAGCTGAGATATGTTGATAGCTGAATTGCAGGTGAATTGCAGAAGCCTTTTTGGATGAAAGGATTACAGTTGCTTTGCACTCCATGGCTGCTGAGACGTAGAACAGCTCTGATACACTTTTGTGGGGTTTCTGTTTCATTAAGAGCAAAGGTCTGCAAAGTTTTAACCCCATTCTTTTATCTGTGGGAATTGCGAGTACATCCTTACTTCTATATTTGCCTATAATTTGCATCCACAGGCTTCACTATAAAGGCTACATTTAAAAAACTAGAACCATTGCTTTAAATGAGTTTGAAAACCTGTGAAAATACCTTTACAACTAACAACTTCATCTACAGCATGATTTAGTGTGATAAAAAAGGAGGTTGTTGCTCTCTTTTAAAGACAGAGTGAAAAGTTCATTCCATCATGCATGTTATAGTACCAAACATAATTCAGATGTAATTTGATTGAATAATTTTGGTGCACATGCCACTGAGTTGGCCAAATACTTAGATAGTTTACAATGATGTAAATTTAAACAATACATTTTACTTGAGTAAAGTTTTCGTTATAAATTCAACGCGAGAATTTCAAATAAATGTTATCTTTGAAATTTTAGGTTTCAAACATTAGAGGTATGACATAATCAGAGGTATGACATAATTGTGATTATCTTTGTAACATTTTATATAGTTTATTCAAAGCTTTTTTTACATTTTCATATAGTTTTGACTTTGTGTTTTTTTGTATATACATTTTTTTAATCTATAGACATTTGACATTTGCTATGAAACATTACAACAGTTTAATTTTTTTGTCATATTTGCAGTAAAAAAATGGCAACATTTACTATTTGGAGATGAAAATTTGTACAGTTTTACGTTTATTGTGGAACTGTTGAGCAACATTATGATAACATTTCTGTTAAAAAGTTGAAGTTTTACTACAAAGATAAGTATCAAACTTTGTCACAAAAAAAGTTCATTATTAGAGCTAATTGTGAAGAAGTAAAAAAACATGTCTCAAACGACTTTGGGTTAATCTGAAACAGCTTGTGTATAGTGTTTGGCGCTCTAGCCGTCTAGTGAGAAGGCCCTGGTTCAAATCCCAGCTGGGATTTTCTGTGTGGAGTTTGTTTGCGTCGTTCATGCGTGGGTTTTCTCCAGGAACTCCTTCTTCATGACACAATCCCAAAGCATTAGATTGATTGATAATTTCACATTCTCCCTAGGTGTGCAGGTGAGAGTGAGTGAGTGGCCCTGCAACAGACTGGCAGCCTGTTCAGGGTGTACCCATTGACTGTGTATGAGAACTGGACCAAAGGAGTGTGACATCACCCATAGAAAAGGGTTTACTTGCTCCAAACAAATTAAATTAATGAAGTTATCATTTTTTCACTGTGCCATGTTGAAGTCCGGTGTCGTCAGCAAGCAGTGATTGGTCGAAGTTGATCTGAGTCAACGTTTCTATGGCAACCACTCTCACCAATCAGGAGTGAGCTTGTTGGGAGGCCACACCCCTACGACTTACTTTAAAAGCAAACTCTGAAGAATCAGTCAAACGTTTTGAACGTTCAACATGGGGGACCAGCAGGCACCACGCGCTTTTATTGAGGCATCTGATTGGTCAGTTTTTAACTTGAATATTTTGCACAACAGATCCTGAAAAAAAATAAGATTAACAAGAACATGTTAAAAAAATGTAGTAGCAAAGGAATGTTTTTTTTCTGACATATATATAATGACTGAGTGGTTATTTCTCAATAGAAGTCAATTAGATTTTAGCTTCTAGGGACCAGCGGGTACTTCCTATTTGGAATACAAGGAAGGGAGAAGTCACTTAAAAGTCTAGTTCTCATACAGTCAATGGGTGTACCCCACCTTCACTCAATAGTAGCTTGGATAGGCCCCAGCAACATGATGGATGGCTGGATGGATGGCTGGATGGATGGATGGATGGATGGATGGATGGATGGATGGATGGATGGATGGATGGATTTTTTCGGATGTTAAAGTGAGAGACATTAGTATTAGTTCTTTGTTTATAATACCTTCATAAGTAGATTAAAGTTTTTTTCCTCAATACATTGTAGTTTATTCGGTCAGCGCAGACTCAATATGGGTTCTATTCACAGAAAATAAGCAGTATTTTTCGCTCAGTCACATGACAGTTGTGTCTGATGAGTGAAGCTGCAGAGGCTGGATGGAGGAGATGTTGATGATGAAGATCGTGTGGGGATGAAGGCTCCGTAGAGTCCTCACTCACCTCCTCTGCCTGTTTACGCAGCGCTTTCTCCCTCTCATATTGCGTGATGAGCTGCTCGTTGTCCTCCTTGAGCAGCTCCAGCTCCACTTCGTGCTCCTGGTTCTCAGTCAGCACCGCGTCCAGGTTTTCTAGCACGTTGACAACCAGCGGCATCAGCTCCTTCACCACCTCCTCATCGTAGCTGCGGATCAGCCGCTCGAACTCCCGGTAGATGCTGTTCGCCAGGCCCGACACCCGCTCCGACATCACCGTGCCGGAGCCGTAGTCGTCCTGGTACACCACCTCGTCTATCTCCATCATCTTGGCAGCTGGAGCCGGCTCCTCTGGTCCAGATGAGGCTATTTTCTTTCCGGTCAGGAAGGCGAGGCTGGCGGTGGTTTGTCTCCGCCCAACAGGAGGGAAGGAGGGGGGGTAATTCAATCACAGTCCTGCCTCAAACGAAGCACAGAAATGCCATGTCGGAGCAGCATCTGTGCAATAACCTTGAGAACGAAGCTGCTAAATGTTTGGATTGGTGGTCGCCGCGGCTCCTCCAGGCTATCGCCCCCCTCCCGTGGAGCTCACGTGGACGCGCGGTGCCCGGGGATCGGCCGTGGCCGAGTCCATGCCGAGGAACGATGATGCTGCACCTGCCTCAGCGGCCGCAGCCATGGAGCCCGGCCATAACGGGCGGGAGGAAGGAGGGAAGGGAAGCAGTGTCAAATCTAAAAAATAAATAAACACAGAAAATAAACAACCCACGTCCCACGTTTAGAGTCCGCGCCTCAGAACGCCGCTGCTCCCATAACTGTATCCGCTTCCTGCCGATGCTGCCGAGGACGATCGGCTCTTGACGGTGATGTCTCCCTTTGGGAGAGGCTCTCCCTGATAGAGGAGCCAGCTGGGTGACTCTGACGTCACGACGTCTGAATCAGTTGGTCCGCATCGGCAGTGCGCCTGCGCAGAGAGCCGCCGCATGTGTGCGGTCTGAGCTGCTGCGTTTACGCAGTGATGCGTTAGTAGACAGAGAGCGCCCCCTTCTGAAAACTTCTGTGTAGCAAACGCAAACAGATTTTTTAAAAGCAAAAAAAAAAAAACAAAGTTTTTGAAAGCAAATATTCAATATTTCGTTTGCAAGTTTTATTTTTAAAACGTTACATTTTTCTTGCAAATTAGGACCTTTTGATCTCAAAACTGTGGCCTTTGCTTGCAATATGATGGCACAAAAATCCCTTCATATTTTTCTTTTATACTTTTACTTTGTAAACGAAAACCCACAGAATGCATCTATTACTCTTATTAGCTTCCGTTTAAAGATCCATGCTAGTGAAAATTGAGTTTTTGGTTTTATTAACATTTCTCATTATAGAGGACACATACAAAAACCATTAAGCTTGAACATTTTTCTAAATTCAAATCATTGTGAATCAGGAGCAGACGAAAAAATGCAGTTGGAAAAAGCTTTTAGATGTAGAAGCTTACTACCGCTCTGCTCCATTCTGATGTATCTTCTAACAGAGATACAAATACATTTTTTTTCCTTGTCTCTGCTGGCATTTGGCTCAAAACTGTACAGCTGGAAAACTCTGATATTGTTCACCATTTTTGTTGCACCGTAATGTTAGGTTGGGGGTGTGAAAGGGAGAGAAAGTTCACAGATGGGGGAGAAGAAGTGGGGCCAGTTTTGCTCGGCGCCAACAGGTCACAACTCAGAGGTCAATTTCCAATAAACTACTGGCGCTCTGCAAAAACTTTGTCCTAGAAAACAACACTCCTTTCCTCTAAAAATTGTAGAATCATAATTAAAAGACCACTAGGAATGTTTTTGAAATGGATCAAAAGATGATCGGATTTAAAGAATTTTACTGCTTTCTCACCCTTTGGCTTGTATGTGCAAATGCAGCATCCATTCAATGTCAGCAGCATGAAACAGGCTTATGTGCAATTAAATGAGAACACAAATAATAATAATCTGACAATTTCAGAGCTTTATTCTGTTTATGAAGTATTTTCTCCCAGTTTAGAACCTTTTCTTGTCTTAAATTGCATATGTGTTGAAATAGCCCATGAAGTGTGGTTATAACAGCAGTGTGCATAAATACTTGACTGTTATTGTTCTTGCTTTTTTAAGAGAGAATAAAGATCATCATATGTTCTGGATTTAAGATGATTTAAGATTTTTTTAACACATGCATGCCCTACTGGTACATATGTGTTTCCTTCACCCACATTCTGCTGGCAGAGCTTTGGTTCCATCAAAATTTAGAAAGGTGGTCATTTCTAAAACTTTTTCATCTAAATTCTTGACAATGAAAAATAATTAAAACAAACTGTAAGTCCATTCCTTTGCTTTTTATGAGATTTTCAACAATAAAGGCTTCTTTTTGGCTTTCTTTTAAGTTACTTTCTCTTATTTATATGCAAACAATTATCCTTATAGGTGAATTTGATGCACAAGTGGAAAAATCTTCAGTTTTTCCACCATAAACTTATCAGCGACTGACAAGAATGTGTTTTAATATGTGTTCATTTTGCCGTCAAAATTACATAAAGCTTCATCCACAAGGCCATGTCTACAGGCCATTTCACATAACAACGACATCTATTTCTAAACCATCAGGAGATCTTGGTAACAGACAACTGTTCTCATGGAAGAAATGTTTGACCTTAAAACAAAAATGTCTTAAATCTGCATTTTAGAAACACTGGGCTGGGATACTTTCCTTGAACAGATGGAAGGGAACTCTAAACCACACCCGTAATGTTCAGAACAGCAGATTTTCCCTGATGCTTGGAATCAATGTTTTTAAATGTGTTGCTCATACTAGTAAAATTTACCCCAAAAAAGTAAAGCTTGTGGGCTTCTTCAGCACAAAGTAATTCAATACCTTTAATATCTGCTGTTTTTGTTTTAAATAGTTATATGGTTGACAAGGAAATTTCCCTGTACTTGGTTTAATGAAGTTCTAATATTCAAATATGCATTTCTTTTCAAAACAATAAAGATTAATCTTTTAAAAACAACACACTTTAAGAAAATAGAGAACTTCTTTTTTTTCAAACCCCTCAAAAATTAAATTCAGATTTGTAAGTGACTAAAAAAAGAGCAGCATAGCGTAAAAACATACCAAATTTGCATCATTTATCAACAGACAAAACAATTAAAAGGGAATAATAATGGATTACAAGAGGAAAAAAAACCTCATTCAATCTAATTTCATACCAAAAATCTACAAGCAGGTTTAAGCAAAGGAACTCAAAATAAAAATAATTAGCTTAAGAATCAATTTTGGTTTCTAGATTGTGCTTTATGTGCTCAGTTAATCAAGTATTTTGGCATAATAAATGAAAGAAATCTGAGGAAACTCTGGGATCTCTACCAGTTCTGATAAGTTAAGACAATTGTTTTTGCAGAACATATCATGGAAAAGCTCGTGGGATAACATCAACAGAGCTTGTGATGGTGCCGGATAGTAAAATGGTTACTCACAGATTCCACTGCAATAACCATTATCTGGTAGAAAAAGACGGCTGTGTCTGATGACACTGTCCAAAGGTCTGCCTGAGGGCAAAAAGCACACAAAAGCAGCTTTGTCAGCTTTGCTCAAATAATCTGGAGCAGACTAAACTAATTTATTGCATTTTTACTCAGACCCATACACAGAGTGTGAAGAATGTGCTTCTACTTTCAATTTTTCATTTAGTTAATACTGAAGTTTCTGTTATTTTGAGGATTATTGAAAAAATGTATTTGTTTTTGTTTTTTTAACGCTAAAGAAAGTAATCAAAACTTTTATTGGAAAACATTTTATTTCATTGAAACATAATTCTGCTGCTACTTTTATTACCTATCATGCAATATAAAGGAGACCCCCATGAATGTGCAGCATGTGGATAAAAAAGGTGTTTAATCAGAAGACCTGCAATGACTCAGGTAGAATGCAGGCTTGTTCAGACTTCTCTCGTCTTCAAACCGTTTTAATTTAAAACATAAACTGAGGCCAACCAAGAAAGGAAAGAAAAAAGGCATGTTCTCATAAAAGCAAGCAGCAAGACAGAAAAGTACCTGCATCGTACATTCACACAAAGAAAACAGAAATATGTGAACGTTCACAATTGCATTGAATCTTTTTCTTTTTTTGTTCATTTTTGGCATCCATTTCCCAGACATTTTGTTACAAGAAATCCTACGACTTGATAAGGCAAAAAATATACATATTTGTAGAAAAAAAATGTTACACAGATAAGGCTTGAATATTAACTCACATGTGCGTTCTGTGTTTATTCAAGGACTTAACAGGGAAGAGTATAGCAAAATATAAATTCTCTGCACTTGTTTACAGTGTTCACATCCCTCTAATTCAACACCTTATAACTTACAACAGAACCTCAAATTTTAAGAATGTAGCATTATTTAAATTGTTTAAAAGCTCAAAAAAGGAAACCTTTATTTCGACAAACCATTCTTTGGAAAATTAGACATTGCAAAACATTTAGATTGAACAGCAACAGGTTTGACTGACTTGGTGATTGTATCATAGGCTAAAGTGAAAAGAGCATATTGATTTTTTTTTAAACAGCTGGCAATCAAGAAGCAGGAAGTGCAAGAAGTTGAAGGAAAATAAGGTCAATGTCAAAAAAACAAGCTGCATTCTGGGTTTCAAAGTATTTGAAGGGATAAACATCAGAGGAGTGTGGAAACGAGAAATGAACAAAACGCAGAGATGACTTGAATCGACACAAACAAGGAGTGGTACGCCCGGCTGGTCAGTAGAACACCACACTAGACTTTCCTCCAGGTGGGTTGAGGACCTTGTTGTGGGAGCGAGGCCTGGGTCCCAGGTGAGGCTCGTGATTCTTCAGAGTCGTCTCGTCAACAGTTGCTGAAGGTTCTTTAGGCTGTGGAGGTGCAGAGTCGGCTGCAGGCTCCACCATGGGCGGCACAGGAGGAGCGGGTGCACTTTCTTCCTTCGCCTCTGGTTGACTGACTTCATTTTTAGGTGCTTTGGGGGGGAAAAAAAAAAATAAGGGAAAAAGTCAACAGGTGCCATCCAGAAACGAGACAGGTCAATAACATTTGGAAAAAATGATTAAATGTAGTTTCTACAGCCTACAAGAACCTGCTTCTTTTCTGTGTGAACATTAACCATCGGCTTTTAGCGTCATCTTAAATAACTGCATTTTTAGCAGATTAGAAACTACAACAAATGGTATGCAGAGCATGCACGCAAAAAAAAGAGGAAAAGCTCATTTCTAAACAGATCAAGATGCAATTTATATGCCAAAAATACTTATGCAAATCAGTACAGATAGTATGCAAAAAAAGAAAACCTTGGAGAAATTAGGTTTTTCTGAAACTTGGAGTCGAGAAATACATCTCATGACTGAAGGTATTTTCCTGAACAGATACCAATAGCCCTATTGTTAAAGAGTGAGGGATAATTGGAATTTTCCAATGGGAAGGGGAAAAAAAAAAAACTCTTGTTTTGTTGGGACAAGGTTACAAAATATTGGGAGAATCTTGAGGAAACATAACCATAAGACATCCGAGAGCTTTTGAACATCAGGTGAGAGGAGTGTAGCATCTGCACCATGAGCTCAGGTCTTTTAAAGGGAGGATCCAGGGATAAATCATTCATTAGTTATACAGCATATGCTCCAGTCCAACAGCTTCTTTTCATTACAGATGCAGCTTTAAAGTGTTTGGGTTATTTTACATTTCAGAAGATGTATGAAGCTACAGGTATGAGCATCTGAAGTAATTATTTGTGTTGCAGTATTATTTTTGCAAACACTGGCATTTAAAATGGCAATTTTGTTTTGAGAATGCCAATTTAACACAATATGAAAAACAACATTTTGTTATAGGCTTAACTGATCTGTTTTAAGATCCAACATAAACACAAGTCAGTAAATTGTAAAAAGCTGTTAAATGTATTATTGACTTACCTGGTTCAGGTTCTGGCCCCACACTTAGATTATCCTGGAGTTAAAAAGAAAAAAAAAGAATTTTAAGACAGTCTTCAATGATAGACAGGTGAAAAAAATCTAGGCTTACTTGTTTATTTAACCTAGACCTAATGCAGCAACTGAAATACTCAGCACTCGGAGCAGCAATAGAGTCTAAAGTTAGAAGAAACCCCTGGGTATCGCTGCAGAATTACCGAATCCATTCACTTTCAGGTACAGATTTGTGATATTGTAAGATATATATATGCTTTAAATAAAAAAATGTTTGCTGGTGATTTAAACTAAAAAAAGACAAAACTTCCAACAAAATAGTAAAATTTAATGTAATTCATGTTGATTTTTAAAGTAAATTTTGATTTTATACTAATCAATCTTTTAAACCTGTGACTTAAGCATAAGTCACACGTTTCAAGTCACAACTCGAAATGTTCAAAAAGTGAATGTAAACTACAAACTCTCATATGGAGCATCAACAGAAGCAAAAATGCTCTTAAATGACTAACCAAATACTAGACCAGAATGTTTTACAGAAAACACACCAATAATCATATTAAACTTGTAGTCATGTAAAATAGTGAGCCACTTATTTACCTTAAATGAAGTGTTTGTATTTAATGCAAAGTCTCTGAATTTTTAGAAAGACAAATGCTTACATAACACAAGTCATTGGTTCTAGGCGTTCTACGGTATGCCTACATAATAAATCAAAAATGTTTCGCCAGTCATATCATCGCAATATTGATCACTAATACCACACATATTGTCTAAGTCTATAGAAATACATAACACATGAACCTGCCATTTTTCAAGTGTGTTAGTTTTACCAGAACATTATCTGGAATTTCAAATTCTCAGTTTTGCCCTTTATTAGTCAAAATGCAGTTTCATGTGTCGCAAGACCCTTAAAAGGCAGTTTTACTATTTTGAAAGGTTTACTTCAACTACGACATGAGAGTTAGGGCTCTGCAAACCTCTTTACAGGTTTTTGCAAACCATGTGTAGCAAGTGAGACACCATATCAAAAAAAAACCTCTAGGATCACAAAATTTTAAACATTTGAGAAAAAAATGGACGGCCCATAAGATATTTTTATACATTTTAAATCAATAAATAAAAAAGAAAAGTTACATGTAAACAAGACAAATTACATGCAAGTCAAATTAAAAAATGAATCATATTTAGAGTGGTGTTTGCTTCATGGCTTACCTTTGGCTTGTTTGGGTGACTTCTGGACAGGCTTTGAGCAGGTGAACTCTCTCCAGCTCCAAATATGTCGCTGCTTGGTCCCCCCGGAGGAGCGGGCCTCTGCGGCTTAGCTGGAGGTTCAGGTTCGCCAAATATTCCACTGCTTTTCCCGCCTACAAAAGTTATTACCAAAAATATTTTGATTTGCCACAAAGATGTGGGCATCGCAACTTTGCCTCTAATTACAGTGCAGAACCTAATAAAAATCAAATTATCATTTGGATTGAGGCATGATAGATTTATTTCACCAAAACGTAACAATGCCCAAGTGCCATCACAGTGGCAACACACGTGATGGCAGCAAAAACTGATCAACCATCATTACAGTCCAATGTGTGGAAACACTTTGAATTTTGCAAATACATGACCATACAGTGTGGCACAATGTCCTAATAATGTTCTGTTTGTAATATTTTAATGTGAATGTCGCTACATCCCTAATGATTAACCATCCCCTCCAAAAAGAAAAGCCTGACCTGGTGGATTGGAGCGTCTTGACACATTCTGGGGCTCTTCTGGTGTAGAAAAAACATTGGAGGCCATCTTATTTGGTCTTCTTGATGAAGCAGAATCCTCCTCATAGCCACCAAACAAATTACTGGAGCCACCGCCAGGAGGCCGCAACACCCTGAGGAAAGACATAAAAAAAGGATCAAATAAAATATAAAAACAGGAAGCATTACATTTATCCCTGACTTACATCAACAAAACTCTGCATGCAACATATAAGGGCAGTGCCTTCAGTAAACTACAAAATTATTTGAGTAGCTTTTTAAAATTACATTCTATTGCTAATTATTATATTCAAACGTCAGAGGGTTTATAAATACTGTATAAAATCTAATCGTTTTGAATAATTATTTTTTCTTTACCTTCTGCAAAGCTTACACGTAGAAGCTGATCACCTGGACACAACAGTTAAATAAGCTAATAATAATAATAATAATAATAATAATAATAATAATAACAGGATAGCTCTTTAAACCCGGGACTACGTGCTTATTTGTTCAAATCTATGTGTCCTTTCGGATCCAAAGATTACAATACATGTTTTTGAGATAAATATCATAATCGATGCTTACAAGACATGGACCCTGAGAGCCAACAACTCAAGCGGCAGAGTACAAAAAGGAGCGGCGGCTAACTAACTCACTTCCGCTGACAACGCCTGGCTGGCTAGCTAGGAAGCTACCTTACGGACAAAAACCTACGACAGCGCCGCTGAGGAAAAAGGACCAACATGTTGTATAAGAGATTATTTTTATGTGGAGCTTCTTCGTTGTTACTTTATTGTTTAAAGTATTAGCAGTGAAGGTGAAACACAAAAATGTCCTATTTCGTTCACTCTGACATACAACATGACCAAGCGCCTGCGTGCAACCAAAATTTGATACTTCAGGCCATTTCTTTCTGATAACCGAATCACGAGGCGTCATTCTTCACCTGGAACTTGGTTTAGCTCCTATGTCCATTCCTTGGAAGGTGTTTGTTGAAGTCATTGCGGGTTTATTTGAAGTCGTGAACTTTTTCAAGGCAAGTTCTTTAATTCGACACCTAAACGCCCAGCAAGTTCCCCCTGAGTGTTTGCCCAACGAAAGTCCTCAAGAATTTTAGACCGTCCCAACGGTGACGTCGACGAATTCTATTGGTCCCCTGGCGAATGTGCTCTCACGGGGTGCACTCGTTTTGTTGTACGCAAGTTAAAAAAATATATTATAATAATTCTGTTTTTTTTTTTTAAGTAAAAGGCTGCGTTGAAACTTTTAAATCCAAATTATTCTTTCGTGTACACTATTTTCAAAATATTTTATTTCAAAATGTATATAAAGCAAGAGGGGAACGTTTCACTATTCTAAACAAACAAATGTCGTGTTTTTTATCTTTTGTCATTCCTATATCTATTAATTGTCATTCTAAAAAAATTAGCAATCAGTACCCGGGAAAATGTAAATACTAAGTGAAATGCTTTGCTTTTTTATTTTTCCCAGCTACTTTTGTAATTTCATTGTAGTGAGATCCGATACGGAATACGCCTGTGAAACATTTGAACGCATCATCGACATTCTACCATCTGATTTGGTTTTCAGGTTGTCGGTCATTTTTGGGCGGAACCTAAAAAACAAATAATCCTTTACAATCCCTAATTCTTTCTTAATTAAGTTATTTGTGAACAAAGTCTTAACAATAAACACAAAAAAATGTTTTTACGCTTTTAAAGTTTAGTGGAAAATCTTCGAGGCAAGACAGGAAGAAAATAACAATTGGTCCATTCTGGTCCCGCTTTCCCCATCAATTCGTGTAGTTTCCTGTCAATCAAACTCTAACTCCCGCCTTTTAATCGTTTGAACCAATCATACCCTTTGTTTTTGAGTAGTAGTGGGTGTGTCTAAACTCGTGGACGATCGATCTACAGGAACTGTCATCGGGTAGTGAGTTGAAGGGCTGCAGTTATTTAGCAATGCTAGCCCCTTTCTCGACTGGAAATAAGAGACTTCAGCTTCAGGTAAAGTCTTCTAATTTACGCTGCGTGTGAACAACACACATATAATTATTAAATAATTGTTATGTCGTTTGAACATTTTGCCACAGAGCTTTTTGTTTGGGTCTGTCTGTCCGCGCGTAATGTTAGCTAACCAACAAGACAACAGTCTTGCTAGGCAACTGCGTTTGATGCAAGGAGCCACCTTTCTTCGTGTAATTAATAATAATAATGATTAAAAAGGGGAGCATCTATACATTTACGACTCATGTTACTAAATAAATGTTCAGAGACATAAATTCTGTTACTTGCCCGGGAGTGTGTGCTACCAGCCCCTCGATGATGATGCTGCAGAACCGACAAAAACTGGGACGTAAACATTTAAAGTTGCTCAATTTTTCGTAAGTATAGTTTGGTATTTTCAAAATAGGTTTTGATGAGGTTTGAAAAGTAGTTTTTAAGTACTATCATCGGGTCTACACGTGTTTCAATTTACATTAATTGTTTAAGAATAAAAGTTGGGGTCTTTTCAAGGTTAGAATGGATGTTTTCTTTAGTGTTTTGTCGTCTTTAGGGTTACCCACATCATGATGACACATAATAGGTTTTAGTTTAATGTTTTGCATCACTTAAAATATGTAACTTCTTGGCTTTTTCGGCTGTTAATGTCTAATGATTATTATTTTATATATATATAAATGTTGTAAAGATTTTATCTGTCAATCTTTGTGCCATTACTTTGAAATGCCCTGCTGTCCTGGAAATGTCCTGGACAAAAACTTATAGGCTCTTACTGTGGAACTGTTTTCATAATAAAAGTCGTTGTGGTAACACTTGCTGTAATTCACATCTAATTTCAATCCAGGCCTTAATGTCTCTTATACACACATTCAATAAATCTTTATACATTACTTGAGTGCAGTTAAGCATGAAGAGCAATAAAAGTTTGGCAGAAATATTGTAGCGTGAAGATGAATATGAAATCGTTTCTTTTGCTTCGATCATTTCTGCTGGTAATGGTGACGTGGTGTCAAGTCAGCTTGAAATCACGTTTATTAAAACCATCGAAAGTTAACAAATCAAACGAGCGCAACTGGCACGGCCTTCATTCGAGTGTTAAACGTCTATTTTGGCCTTAAAAGTACTATCCCCGCCTTTTGTTTGGTGTTTTCTTCACCAAATGTGATGTTATAAAGAAGCATTGAGTAAGATTGCAATTGATAGAAAACGGTGGAACTGCGCAGAGTTCAGCTCAGTCGAGGCAGCGGCGAGGAGAGGACAGCAGGCGGAGCGGGTCGCTTTCGGCTTTATTATGCTCCATTCGATCGGTTATCACCCACCGAACTGACAGGACTCATGGTGAAGAGAAAGAAGACGTCACCTACTGCCGAAAAGCGTGAAAATTGGTAAACTGACATCGGAAAGAAACACTTTATTTAGAGGTCGAATGCAGCGATGGGCTCTCGTTGTCGTTTCTGCAGGGCGCTAAATTGAAAAGCGCTCGCATTTGAATTTAGTTGAAATTATTGGCCGCTTTTGCCGAGAGACACTTTGTAAAACCTCTTCTCCAGTTTCTGGGCATGACTTGTAGTTGATTTTAATTGATTCAAGAACGCTAAATGTATGTATTTGGTGTTGTTTTGACGGGACTGAAGAGGGGATTTGAAACAAACAGCGGCGGCCATGTTGAGAGACAGTGAACGTCGTCTTTAGAAGTTCATTTTTCCACACTGCCTGGCTCCCAATGGGACAATTATCTGCGAATGTGTTTTGGCAGCATGACACCGGGATCCAGGGAGGGGATCGGTACCGATGGGAAGAGGAATCCGTCCAGAAAGCCCGACGGTTGCGACGAGGAGGAGAGCGGAGAACAGGCGAGCGAGGAGCGGAGTACAAAGGGAGACGACCGAGTGGAAATTCTTAATCCATCAGCCACGGGTCTCGGCTCCGGTTCAGCCCAGGTCCTCCCCGCCTCCCCACCGAACCGGACCGGGCTAGGCTCGAACCAGCAGCCTCCGACCTCGTCTGAACCCGCCCCTCCGTGTCACGATCAGCATCATTTTCTACGATCCAGCGTTAGACCTCCGAGCAAACGGATACGGAAGGATTCAATCAGCGCGACTATCAATGGACATGGCGGGGCAAAATCGAAAGGTACCGTGGGGTGATCAGGGGGTTCGAATCTCCCCCGATCACCTCCTTACAAACACACAGATCTTTGTGGCTTCAGTTGTTTGTGCTGAGTCTGATGGTGTTTGTTGTGTTGTTGTCCAGTCCCTCTGGACCTCAGAAGGGGCTGTACTTCTGCCATTTGCAACAAAAGTTTTCAACACCTCTTTTTCTTCTGCACAAAAGTGCAAAGGAGGAGAAGGCAAAACCTGCATTTTTGTTTCAGTTTAGGATGTCGTTCATTTTATTTTCACTTGCATTTCAGGAAAATAAAACTGTAGCTTTATGCTTTTTGCAATTGTATCCTGGGATTTGAGCAGGAAAAAGCTGAAATCTTTTTATTTTTTGAATTAACTTCTTCTGTTCAAGTGAAAATGCAGTTTTTGAACAAAGTGTTTATCAGTGAAATTGCATTGCAACAAAACGTTTTAGTTTTAAAGTCCGCTCTATCTTTTTGATCTATTTTCAAAGCATTCCCAGTAGTCTTTTGATTGTGATTATGCCGTTTTTAGCCAACTAGTGTTTTGCAGAGCGGCAGTAGTTCATTAGCAGTTCACGTCTTGAGTTTGAGCGGGATTGTTGGCATGGCCTAAGCCCACCCCCATTTCCCGTCACCCATCTGTTCACACTCTCTCCTGCTAGCCTACGACAGGTGCAACAAAAATGGCGAATAAAAGTAGAGCAGTCAAGCCGTACAGTTTTGAGCCAGACGCCAGGTCGGACGAGGAAAATCAAGGTGTACATTCTTTGTCGGATGAAGGGAAATTGTTGGCAGCCAATTGTAACTTCTCCATCAAATATTTTTATAACGCCACTTTTTTGTCCGCTTCTGATTCACAACTATTTCAATAAAGAAATACTCAGAAATGTCATTTTAAACTTAATTTTCTTAGATATATGTCATTATTATAAGAAGAAAATGTTAAAAATACATTTTTCATCAGAGTGGGTCCTTAATATACATATATGCTACCATTGAAGGGTTATCAGGTCTGAGATTTTTTGGGTTTGAATAAAAAAATAGAGCTGTTTCATGTAATTCTTGGAGCGTGTTGCCTCCCCTTTATTTTAACTTTAAACTCAATTTTCATCATAATGAGACCCCAACCTCTTTTGGAGGTTGATTTTATGTCCTGAGAGGGACATTTCTGCCTCTATAAATAAATGATTTGTTCATTTGGCAGAGGTAAATGTTCATTTGGCAGAGGTAAATGTTCACGGTTTGTGGATAAAACATCAACCAAACTTTTTTTTAAAAGACTGTTGGCAAACAGGAAAGTGCTTCAGGAAATATATTTAGACTGGCCAGTCTTTGACAGCTTGACCAAGAAAGCCCTACTTGTTTTAATATGATGCTATTTTGGTGCGTACCTATTTTGTAGAGTTGCATCTAGGCTGAGGTCCATGTGCTTGGACACATTTAGAGAGGGAAAAAACATTCCTTTATGTCCTAAAAGACTGTTTATGTAACGCTGCACAGGCTTTAGTGTGCGTGGATGCTTCTGAGCCCTGTGGTGCCCACCAGAAGATCTCTTAAGATGTTTTCTTCCTTTAAATCTCTCTTTAAATTAATGGTTTCCTTTTTTTCTGTGTAACAAAGGGGCAGAGAACGGTTCTTCTTCCCATGGAGGTGTCGGACAGTCGGGGACTGTGGCTGGATCCACAGGAGGAGTGTCCAAGGCATCTAAGGGTCAGGGGTCCACTGATAAAGACGAGCAGGCTGGTAACCAGAAGAGAGCCCGTCGACAGTGGGAATCGTGGAGCGCGGAGGACAAAAATAGCTTCTTTGAGGGGCTCTACGAGGTAAAAAAAAAAAAAATAGAAAAATGAGAAAAAAAATCAAACGTCCAACTGATGTGCAAACTAAAAATGAAAACAGTTCCCACGTTGTGATCTCTGCATCCTCTCCAAAACTCTGCTTTTCAGCATGGAAAAGATTTTGAGGCAATCCAGAATAACATTGCGATGAAATACAAAAAAAGAGGCAAGCCTGCCAACATGGTGAAGAACAAAGAGCAGGTCCGCCACTTCTACTACCGCACCTGGCACAAAATTTCCAAACACATCGACTTTGCCAACGGTAAAGTATCTTTTCATTTTGTCTGTAAAAAAAAAAAAAAAAAAAATATATATATATATATATATATATAATTCTTTTATCTCATATTATTTTCTCAGACTCTTTCTAAACATGTCACAGACTTTTTTTCCTGATAAGCTTACCCCCATTTCCCTGCTTAAAGCTGTCTGTGTTTCGCACACGTTATCTTCATGTAGCACACTCTGGTTTCACCAGACTTCTGACTCACGCCACTTTTCTCATGCCCCCCCCCCCATCTCTTTTCAGTGTACAATCGCGTCCTGAAGAAATCCTCTCAAGAACTGTACGGCCTAATCTGTTACGCAGAGCTCCGCAAAAAAGTCGGAGGATGTAAGTGAAAAGTTGCAGCAGCGCCTCCATCTTCATGTTGTTTGTTGTCATGTTAGAGAAGAGTTTTCTTGAAGCATTGTAATCATCTCTTCTTTTTTTTGACAGTAATGGACGATAAGAATGTGGCAAAGCTGAATGAACTCATCCAGCAGGGGTAAGTGTGGAGATAAAAAATCTGATTTGTAATTGGGATTTCGCCAAACAGAAGTCAAAGTTAATAAGTTGTCCTTGAAATCGTGAACATCGAACTTGAAATCCGGTTGGTTAAGCCAATATCTCACATTTTTCATTTTTTGCGAAATGATTTCACACTCAAAAATGAAATTGCAATTAATTATTTTATAATAATGGGTACAAACATGGACACATATCTGATCTTTCATTTGTTCTTTTAGGAAAAAGCTTAATTCTAATTCATTTGCTGCTTCCTTTTTTTTCTAATTCAAATTTTTTTTAAATTATAATATAGAAAACATACAGAAAAGATACAACTGAAATGTATTTTAGAAACAAATATACATTTTCTGAAGAAATCAGTGTTACAAGTTTGTTTTTTTTTTTATTACTGTTCTATTTTCTCAAAGGAGTCAACAAAATTCCACACACATTGTCTAAGCTCCTCTAAATACTGAGTGAAACCATTTGAACCTTTTTCCTCCTTTGAGTCTGCAGGAAATGGATTGTTCTAAAGCAGGATCTTCTGATTGTTCCTGATGTGTACTGTGTTCATCTAGCTGTTTGTTGTTGAGACAAAAACGTGGACAGGCAGAAGAGAAGCTGCATTGTCCTCTAGTTAGTGTACTTTTTGACCCAGATTTTGTCTCGTGAGCTCCCCATCGAGAAAGCTCCAACTTGGGTCTTCTCCAGTATTCATGGTGTTTCCTTCTAGCAATAAGGAAATCTAGTTGCTACATATTTTCCTACTTAGTTTCTTGTAATTATTTTTAACTGACCAACTAAACCAATTCCCCACGTTATCTGGTAATAGGCCCCATTCTAAGAACTAAATCATCTCAGACATTGAGCATCTCACACAGAAGAAAAACGAACAAATGTGTGCAACGTTTATGCGTTATTTATTTTTACACTGCTCTCTTTAGGACAAGTTCGTTGCTGCTTTTTATCATTTTTATTACGATTTCCTGTCTGTCTTACCAGGGCAACAACAGTACGCTCCAAAGGGAGGAACCTGCGGATAAAAGCACCAATGTGCCGAGCCCTGAAGAAACTTTGCGATCCAGATGGTGAGCATTGTTAGCATCAAGGATGCCATACATAAAATCTCAAAACTAAAGTGGTTTAAAAACCATCACTGCTAAAAATACAAGCCACATTAATGGTGACACACAGCGTCTGTGTGGGTGGGATCTTTGGCAAAAACAAAGGCAACGTGTGGGTTAGTGACTTTTCCGCTTCAAATCTGAAAGCAGGGTGAGGGGTGGGAGTATGAAATGATGGAGGTTCATTTTCTCTCAGGCTGTCATTGGTCATTCTTGTATTTTGAGCCCTGAAGAAGAAATGCAGCAAATAAAAAGTATCTTCTCCAATGTGACACTTAAAGCCTCTTTCTTACAGCGCATGCTCTGTTGTAGAGCCGGTACACATCTGTGTCAGCGATAGAAAAAGATCGTAAGCGAGAGAAAATTGCACGCACTTCTGATTCTTAAAGAATAAATATCTCTAATCTAAAATCTAAAGGTCTCAATTCCCTGCTTCTTAAAAGCCTTTGATCCTGTCTGTGATTTGGGTGTCTCACCTTAACTTCCTTGGCTTTTGTCTCACTGCAGGAGTGAGTGATGAGGAGGACCAGAAGCCGGTGCGTTTACCCCTGAAGGTGGCGGTGGAGCTCCAACCACGCAGTAATTACTCCTGGGCCCGTGTTCAGACTCTGGCCCACAATCCTCGCCTCAGGTCAGACATACATTAACTATGTTCTCCCTGAAAAATTCAAAACAACTAATGTTTGTTTCTAAAGTTTGTTTTTTCTTTGTATGCACTATTTGCCCTCTTTAAGTTTATCCAAAATATAACAGTGGATGCATTTAAATTCGTCTTTAAATTTAATCCATATACTATCCTGCAAGTCTTCTGAAGTATCTTCATTATTTTTTAAATAATAAAGGTTTAGTTTGAACAGCTTTTGGATAAAAAGTAAAAAAAAAAAACATTTTTATCTAAGTTATAAGTTTGAATGAGAGCTCAATTCATTATTTGTTTTTCACAATAAATACATGTTTTTAGTTAACTACTTTCAGAGTGCAGAGAACTAAACTGCACAGTTTAGTTTTATATTTAGCCACATTTAGTTACACCTGGTGTCTTTTAGCAGCAGTATACATAGTTTATTTTATTGTTTTTTACTCAGATATGTGATCTGTGTTTCTAAGTGAAGCTGCTTTCGACTTATTAACACAGGATGGTGGTAGAACTTCACAGGAAAGTCTCCAGCCTCATTGAGTACCTGAAACAGAAGTGGGCTTACCAAGACCAGAGAATTGTATCCTTGAAAACATTTATTTTTTTAGTATTTTCTAGGTTTACATAAGCATTACATCCACGGTTGGTGTTGGTTGTGGATTTTCTTCTTAAATGTTTTGTTAAAAGACAACCTAAACTTGTGGCGTATTTTGTAAAAATGCATCCGTTCTTGTCCTTAAAACCAACACTTCAGCTCAACAGTCTGAAGGAGAGAGAAGCTCTGGAAGGCAGCCAGTCCAGCACGGTCTCCCCCAGCAAGGGTCCACAGGAGGAGCTCTGTCTTTTCCCGTCTGAGAACAGCACCTTGACTACCCTTCCTGGTGTGGCCCGTGTGGTTCACTCCAAAGCCTCTTGTACTGTACATTGGCTGGAGACTGGCAAGAACCGACCCAATGCTAAGGAACTGCCGGCGGCTCAGATTCTAGGCATTCACACAGCAGCGCCAAGAGGGAGCAGCAAATCTGGTCGAGGGAGTGCAAACGCTGGTGGTACCTCCACAGCTGATAATCGTCGGACTGAAACCTCTAACACTGAACCGTCACCGGAAAGTTCTGGAAAATTAGATGAGAAGAAACTTCAGCAGACGGGGGTTCTTCCAGAAGACGGAAACGGGTCAGGATCACCTGAGACCACAGAGGTCAATGGTGGTTTATCGGCGAACAGAAGCACTGAGGGGTCGTGTGGTGTCACAGAAATCTCCAACGATCCGTGCAAAGAGGAGCCGAACGTCAGCACCTCCTCTCCAGAAGCTGCACAGTCTCATCCAGCCAAACCTGCTGTCTGTGGCTCAGAAGAGGCTGCACCACAGAGCTCTGCTCCACCAACAAAGGAGCGAACAGTAGAGCAGATCAGAGAAGAAGGCTGGAGCGCCCGCGACACAGACGTCACCCTGGCCGAGCTCTACCTGATGTTCGGGAAGCCAGGCAAACTGCAGCTGGAGTACGAGTGGCAGCATGTGGTCGCTCCCTCCAGCAACCAAGAAGATGGACAGTCCTCGGTACAGCCCAGACCCAACAGAACAAACCGGGTTTTACGCTGCCTGCTAAAGCTGGTTCAAACCGAGGTCAATCCTAAACCTTTGGTAGGAAAACACTCTCACTTTGAATTACAAACAACCTCTGTTTTTAGACATTATGAATTCATTTACTTTGAGTTTTTTAAGTTTATTAAACATTAAAAGGACCACATTCAAAGGAGTAAATATGCCAGACTGCTACGCTAAATCCACACTGTTTAATGTGTAATGAAGACCTGCAGAAACCCAAACATAATCTTAGTCTATGCATTAAATGTGTTTTTAGAAATCATTATGTAAAGATTTACTATCTCCTGCATTTTTAATGAAAGAACATCGTATCCAAGAGTGGATTTAAACTGATCCAAATGCTTTACACTTCTGGGTTGTGTTTTTTGAATGACGAACAACGTATTTTTTTTTTTTGCTATAAATCCATTAAATTCAAAAAAGAAGAATAAAGAAAAAAAGCTAAGACTTTCTCAACTAGAGTCTGTATGGTCTAGGTTTTATTGCTGAGCACACATGTTCATTATAATTGTTGTGTTTTCATTGCTTGCATTTTTTAATCCCATTTATGAATCACAGTGATGGATTTATGAGTGGTTGTTCTTACTTTTGCTGCTTTACAGTATCCTGAAGTTTGCTCTACAGCCACATCGCCACTTAAGAGCCATCAGGAGGAGCAAAATCAATCAATTACTCCCCCAGGAAAAGTCCCCATCGCAGGCGTTCGCAGCCCCAACTGCAGCCGACAGCAGGCCTCCGTCCGAGTGGCCAAGACACACTCCCCCAACACTGGTAACTCAGGTATTATCAACCATCCTTTGCATTCTCTGAAGCTGCTTAGTCATTCAACATGACTCGTTTGTTTTTGGTTCATACACTCAGAACTTAACAGTTGCTAAACGGCTGGTTTATTATTTCAATTTTACTGATTTGAAAGAGAATATCTGTCTCCTCAGGTGGCCGTAACCTTCCTCGCTCACTGCTGGGGGCGCCGAATGCTGGCAGCGATGCAGAAGGCGGCGTGTTTGCAGTACCCACTACACTACCTCCCAACAGTTCCCGCTACAACCGAATGTTCTCCCCTAACAAGGAAGCCCAGCTCGCCTTCAGACAGCAGCTGGACTCCATAAGTGTAAGCAACACTTTCCTGTGTAAACTTCACACTGATGAGTTGTCTGTTAACAAATAAGTTAATCTGTAACTTCTTCCTGCAGATGCAGTCAGACCTTTTCCTTTATCGACAGAAGAAACCCAGGAACAGACAACTACGGAAACCTCTTGTAGTTCAGGTGAGAAACAGTTGTGGTTTTCAAATGTCTGTCATCTAAGCTTGGGTGCAAAGCTTTAATAAATTAAGTATTTTCCCTCCCGCTTTTCTTTACAGAGAACGCTGCTACCCAGGACTACAGGAGACACTCCTCAGCACGTCTGCTCCTTCTCTATCCTTTCAAACTCCTCCGCAACAGGTACTGTTGCTAAATCAAGATCTTTCAGAGAAATACGTTACCAGACTGAAATGGAACCATTAAATACAGCATTATTTTTTTAGTTTCTGAAATCCCACTTCAATTAAAATTGTGTTTTTGTTGTTTTTAGCATGTTCTTGTGGCATGTTTCTGATGATTGGGGACATATTTTAGGAAAATTAGGCTTGAAATAGCATTTCTGATTATTGTGAATCAGGAGCAGATTAAGAAAATTCCACTGGAAAAAGGTTATAGATGTGACATAGAAGATACAATTGTCAGTCCACAAGCTCCCTACTTGCCCCGTTGTGAGGGGCTGTAAGCTAGCGGGAGAGCGCTTAAACAGATGGATGACAGGAAGCGCGGTCGGGGTTGCTCCACACAAAGGGTCCCGGACTTCAAATGAACCTCTGATTCTCTGCAGAAACTGTCCTAGAAAATAACAGTTTTTTAAAGCTAAAAACAACATAATCATAATTAAAAAACCACTGGGAATGCTTTTACAATAGATCAAAAGATCATCGGAGTGGGACTTCAAGGTTGTTCCTTGTACAAGATTACAACGTTCTTCTAAAAAGTTTACTATATTTGCTTTCTAAGTATGATTTTCCTTGTTTCTAAACTCATTTTCTTTCTCATTTTTCATCACCGTTTCCTCTGTTTAGGGACGGGATCTTTTCGACCAATAAATACTCGCTTGGCTCCTTCCACTCGGCCTCCCTTGACTAAAACCTCGCCCGCTCCATCTAGTTCTGCAGGATCCAGCGAGCTTTCCAGTATGGAGTGTTGATTTGTTGTTGTTTTTTTTTTTTTTTTACTTCACTGTCCACCAATACTTTCTAGTCACCTGTGATTTTCAACTAATACTAATATGTCTAATCTTTTGTGTGATTACTCATTCAGGTGCCATTGACCTAGCAGCTAAGTCTGCAGGCATAATCCCTGGCAGTCCCTGTCCAGAACTGGATTCTTCCACTGTTGATGGTGCTTTGCTCACAACACCACCCATTGCTGAGGCTGAACCGGACACCCGTCTCCTTCAGCAAAGTGTCCCAGAGGTCTGGACTGCAAATGCATCCACACAAACATCCACATAAACACAATGTTAACACATCACACTGCCTTCTGAGAAACATAAAAAGACTGGTGTTAGAGTGAGAACAAAAAGTATTTGTCAGTCACTGATGCACTGATCCCACTTCCAAGTTGAGATAGGTCTGTAATGTTAATCAGAGATAGGTTTGAACTGTAAGAGACAGAATGTGAAAAAATAATCCAGGAAATCACATTGTTTGATTTTTAACTCATTTATTTGTATAATGGTGCAGAAATTAAGTATTTATCTTCTACAAACAAGCAAGAATTTGGTCCCTCCCAAACCAAAGGCTCCAAAGATTTCCCTGCTTTACCCATTGCATGTCCAGACCCATCTTAAAGTTTCCCAGGAACCATCTGGATGGTCCAGTGGAAGATTGGGTCATGTGGTCAGATGAGACCAAGATGGAACTCTTTTGGATAAACACCACTTGCTGTTTTCGGAGGGGGAAGAATACCGATTTTCATTCCTAGAATACTATACCCACTGTGAAGCACAGGGGTGGAAGCATCATGCTTTGAAACTCCAGATTATTGAGAATGACATGTGGCCGGATCTTCTGGCATGACAGTGATCCCAAACACATCACCCAGGCAACCGAGGCATGGCTACGTTAAAAGCATTTCAAGGTTCTAGAGTTTCCCAGTCAGTCTCTGGACTTTAATGAAATAGAGCAGTGGTCACCAACCTTTTAGTGGCTGCGGACCGATCAACCCATGAGGATGTTTACCGCGGGGAGGTTGATGCATCTGCGTCATTGACAACCAGGGTTGCATTACATAGTAATAAGATTAACTTTTGTTGTTGACCTAACACGTATTTTCTGCACCATGCATATATTTTTTTTTAAATTCTGTCTCTCAGAGTTGAAGTGTATTTATGATAAACATTACAGGCCTCCATCATCTTTTTCAGTGGGACAAGGCCTTTTAAAAAAAAAAAAAAAAGGAAAATGTGACTTTTTTGTAAGTCACATTGTTCTCACTTTCTTGCTGTTTACGTCTTGTTTCACATAAAGTTTACCACTGATTATAAATGTTGTTTCCTCAGAATGGTCTTCCTCCACCATCTCCTGGAGTGAGCGGAGGCAGAGACTCGCTTTTGTCCCCGCCCAGCGTCGCCTCGCTTCTTGACATCTCTCTGCCCGGACCTCCAGAAGAAGCTCTGGCGCCAGGAGAACCTCAGACACAGATCAGTGACTCCATCATCGAGCTTGCCATCAACTCAACACACTATGGTGAGGCGGTTTCTCCATTTTTGTTGTTTGTTTAGCTTTCCCAGTGCAAAGGGAGAATGTCTTAGCCATGTTTTTCTCTGACTAAAATGCAATAAAAATTCCCCTGCTTGAAATCTATAAAAACAATCAAAATTTAATGTAATTTTGAATTTGCTCGTATTCCTTAAAATCCATTATATGAAACAGACAGACTTCAGTTCGATTTATTTCTTTATTATGGATTGTTAAATAATAATGTGACAAACCACATATGGACATCCAGTGTTTTGCTTCTTTAAAAAAAGGTTGTGATGTGCAAAAAGGAAATGAAAAAGGAAATGACGTTTGGGTGTTTTGCTGCAGGGGAGGAGGCAGCTCTTTCTCCAGCCAAGCTGGGTAACGGGGATCACTCCAAACTGTTGGCCTCCTCTCCCTCCGTCAGCCCATCCCGAGGCTGGATTCCTTCCCCAAGCCACGACCCTCAGTGGTACCCAAGTGACTCGAGTGACTCCACACTGGGTTGTCTTCTTTGTAAGTCCCTTTTTTATTTTATTTTTTTATAATAACGATTATTGTCCAGTTATTTGAGGAATCACTCATTCAGGTAGCTGTAGCTTGTCTTTCATGTGCTGGTGTATCCTGTCTGCAACTCATTTGCACATTTACATTATATTCATATGCACAAGTAAGTGATTATTAGAGATCAATATAAAAGAGGTTTAGTCTTCATATGTCAATCAATTTTTCATTCTACACACGCTCTTATGAAAAAACTTCAGAACAAAGAAGCACACTTTTGAAGAAAATGATGTAGTTTATTATGTTTTAATTAGCAATCTAGAGACACTGATTAAAACTTTACACGTCCTGGTTTAGTGTTAATGTGCCCGTCATACTGACACAGTAGTGAACTGAGGTTCTCTATGTGGGGCCATCCTTGTTCAGTGTTGTTTTTTTTCTTTTAAACTTTCATAGCTAGCATGGTGTCTCCTGATAAAAGCAAGAGGACCACCCTGACCCCCTCTGGCCCCTCCAGCGGCACGGCTCTGCTTGGTCCCAGCCTCCTGGACTGCAACTCCCATGACTCCTTTCAATCCCGTGGCCTTCCTGATGTGGCAGAGGTTAGCCGGTTTTTCTTTTTTTGGTTTTTATTTTAAACTTTTTTTTTTGGAAGGGGAGTAAATAAATCTTGGAAAGCACCAGATTCTAATGAGATAAGTTAAAAACCATAATGAATTTGTGAACCACAGTGTTTCAAATCCAGGCCACATAATACCAAAGATACCAAAGATACAAAATAGGACCCAATGCCTCCCTGCTTGACACTCAGCATTAAGGGGTTGAATTGGGTGGTTAAACCCCCCAACTCTCAAGCGCAGCTGTGTCTGCAGCACACCGCTCCCCCAGGGGATTGGTCAAATGCAGAGAACAAATTTCACACACCTAGGCGTGTGACAGTTAATGGGACTTTAACTTATAGCAAGTTTTGTGCTGCAACTTTGGTTTAGTTAAAACTTGTAACATAATAAAACTGGCTAAACAGTTCTGCTGAACTAAACGCTTTCATTAACCAACCATGTCTTCCTAATGGTGACTGGGATAAGCTCCAGCATCCAGTTAAAACCCAAAGGGGATTTAGAAAATAGTTCACCGTTTTTCAAAATCTTTTACCTCAACCTTGTCTATTATTTGTCACTTTATTACATTAAAATGTAGATTTCACTATTTAAAAAAAGCTACTTAATACAGTATATTTGGTTCTGGGTTTTAATATCTGTGAAAGCATTTCCACAGATCAGACAAAAGAATCTGTGTCTTTTCCGCTGCAGATGGACTCCCAGCTTGCCTGCATGATGAGTGAGAGCAGCGTGGACTACATCGCTCGCTTCAATGACTTGGCTCAGGAGCTGGCAGTGACTGAGCCCTCCATCCCACCTCTGTGAATAGGAGAACTGGCTCCGTCGAGCCATCTGGAGGAGAGTCCCGCAGCGTATCAGGAAGAGAGTGGGGTCTCCTCTTTGACGTTAGACGATTGCGAAGAAACCTCTCAAAAGCCATCGCCGCCCTGTTTGTAAAAGTGCAATAATAACAGTGAACCCTGACCGTTTGTTTAAAGCAAGTTAGTGTCACTGAACTGTTCTTCAAGGTAAAACATGCCCTTTAAAAACACTTTAGAGAATAAATATATATGCGTTTACAAAACACAACCTCATGTACAGGAAAAGACTACGCCATATTTGAACAAATATCTCCTCCAGTCTGTCATGTCTTGCCCGGCTCTCCGTTGTTGTGTCTGTGTGATCACATCCAGCAAAGCATTCAAGTCTGAACTTGACCCGGTGGCCTCAGCAGAGTCGTGGACCTCCTGCAATGAGAAAGACATTGAATGTGAGGAGGCTGCAAAAGTGGTGCTTCGGTCCGTTGTGTCAACCCCCCCTCCTATTTTCATGTGCTCCTCATCTCATGAATTCAGGTCGAACTGGTTTTTGTTTTAAACAGGCACTTTTGGAAGTTGGTTGTGTTCCTTTCAGCCTCATATGCAAAGGCAGCTTGTATTTATCACTAGATTTTTCTGCAGTTTGAATCTTTATTATTTTGGTGCTTAAAAAAAATTCCAGGTTTTATTTTTGTTCTATTAGCTGTAGAAACAGAATATTTATATTTAAAAACGAAACTTTTCATCCACATTTCAGTTTCTGACGTCATCAAACTTTTGCTTAGGCCATTGTGTAGCATCGTCGCAAAAGTTGAGATTTATGTTTAAATTACATTATAAATGCTGATTTTTAAAAAATATATATATAGTTTTAAAATCCAAACATCTTTTTATGTAACTTAATTTTTTAAAAATTGAATCCTACAAATTAAAAGCATTAGTTTAACACTCAGTTTAATCTTCACAAGAAGTAAGAATGTATTTAAATCAAACACTAAAGCCATAAATATTTTATGTTCAGCTTAAATTGAGTCTTAAACTTTTTAAATAATTTACATTAATTCGCTCAGAATAGCTTGGAACACTAAAATCAGCATGATTGGCTTCTAACCATGTAAATTCTTGGTTTACATGATGTCACTCTTGTTATTGAGACTGAAGGTAAATTCATCCATAAAGGTATTTTCTACGTTATACTGTGAAGTCCAGACTTAGTGCATTAAAATGTTGAATTAGCATAATCAA
Organism: Oryzias celebensis; assembly: GCA_014656515.1. Lineage (NCBI taxonomy): Eukaryota > Metazoa > Chordata > Actinopteri > Beloniformes > Adrianichthyidae > Oryzias > Oryzias celebensis. The sequence goes on along the minus strand of BNCR01000008.1, from coordinate 13,602,503 downwards.
TGTGATGTTTGTTCCATGGGATCGTGATCTGTAGGAGTGGTTGGCATCATTCCACACATTTTTTTTTTAACAAATCGCTTTCCTTTAGGACCTTTTTGGGGCTTTTTAATGAACAATTGAGAAATTGTTTTTTTCATTTATGTAAGAAAAAAACATCTGGAAAAGCTTCACGTCACACTAGCTTCTAAACTAGGATTAAAAACATCAAGTTTGGTTGAAATCTGTCAAATTTGTTTTCTTCTGGCATACAAATGGCAATTCCAATACTCACTGCGCTTGTGTAACATAATGTACATTGTTATTTGGACTATTTATTGTTTCGGATAAAGTGCTTTCTGTTTAACTTAATATTAAGGTGACATTTAAAAAGGAAAACCAATTTGAAGTTTTCGGTTTGTAAAAGGTGTTTTTTTTTCTGTGTATAAAGATAGATTTAAAACCGGTTTATGTCTTGTGTTTGTTTCTTTTTTAATTTAAAAAAAGGCTTTATTTTATTTTAATTCTTTTTGAATAAAATAATATGACAGGTGCTAAAGTAAGATTAAATATATCTTAATCCTTTATAGTCCTGAGCATTTTTGAGTGTTTTCACAAAACAATTTGCTCAAATAATTTCTCTGACACTGTTTTTGTGGCAATGTTTGATATCCCTCTTTTTGTTGTTCAAACCCAGCTGCTTTTTAGATATTTTTCATTATATTGCACAATTTCACAATGAACCTGAAATTTTCCAAAAACTCTATTCCGACTAATGCATTTAGTCATTTTTTAACTTTAGAAATTGAGATTAAACGTTTATGTTTTTTAACAAAGATCAAACGTGTAGACAAAATAAAAATGTACAAACTCAAAAATAAAGCAAAGATGGGGCCAAAAATGTTAGAAAATTTAAGGGAACCTCCATTAAACTGTATACAAAGTCCTGGGATTCATCCCAAGACAAATCCCAATTATGTGAATCTTGTTTGTTTTAAATTCCCAAAACTTTCCGAAACCTTCCTGTTAAATTTGGAAGGAAAACTGTATTAATGGGGGCTCACTGTCATTACTCTGTCATTCTAAACAGCCCATGTGACTGCTAAACACACTGGTTAGTTCAGGGACTACCAAGGATCAAGCACTCAAACTTTTCAAATGTGATTTTGTTTTAAATTTATTAAACATTTATTTGACTGGGACTGGAAAAAAAAAAGTCATGTTAAGGCAAGTATTAGGAACAAATGTTCCAGAAGGAAGTCGTGTTCTTCCACAGCAGCTAAATCAGATCTGATATTTGACTCATACCAGACGGAACAATGGGTTTTTCCATACGGTGGCTGGTATCACTTCCAAAAAGCTTAATCATTTACATCTCCGTGTACTTCTTTCTTTTTTTTTTTTTACTTTGTTTCCTGTTATTTTTCATATTTACATTCAAAACTCATTTAATGTTGAAAAAGAAAAGTGATATAATTGAACACTGGTGGAACTCCATGAAATCTGCAAATAATACAGTTGGTAAAGAATTAAGTATAAGATATTTACTGATTTAATGTGTTTTTCAAATTTGATATTGATTCAATAAACTCAGCTCCAATTCCTCCCATTAAAAAATAGACAATCCTCAATAAATGGCTGAAAATTGTCAATGTATAACAAAATTCAAAGTAATTATTAAAAGTGATGTAATAAATGGATATGAAAGACTCAACTAAATTTATTGATATCTTTTCACTATGACTTATTGTTTTCAGTGTATGTGTACACTGTAATACAAAGACATGCTGTTTGTCTACACTTAAATGTAGATTGAATTGGAAAAAAAGGGTTTGGATTTGATAAGTTTGTCAAACATTTTCAAAAGCCCTTTTTGAACTTTACATATAGTCTTGTATTGTTTTACTTCTATGCTTGTTTTTTTATCAGTTAGAAATGAAATTTAAAAATGTTTTAAAATCTTGATTTATCTTGATTCTTTAGCAGTTTTCTACTCTGTACACTTTCATTTTGTTAGAAAATAAATAATTATAACCAATGTTAAAAAAACATATTTATTGATCACTCCCTGAGCAGCTTCATCTTTTTCATTTATACAACATTCACTGTTTACACAATATATTTCTGCACGTTTAGCAGTTCTGTTTAAACTGGTTTTCACTTCTCTTTCAGCTTTTGCTCTTTGCGAGCTCGTGACGACATGAGCTTGAAGAACAGTGCGGGCCACAGTGTGCGCAGGTAAACGGCCACAGAGGGCAGAGGTCCAGCCAGGAGAACATCGCTGCTTCTCTGACAGACGGCTTTGAGGACAGCATGAGCCACATCCCTTGGTTTCTGGCCAGTCGCTGTGGTTTTATCCAAAACTGAAACAATGAATGAGACCCAGAAGTCCATAGCTTCACATTAAAATTTGCTTCATTAACAAGAAAGTTTTGATGAAGGATTTACAAAATCAAAAAAAGATTTATAAAACTAAATATGAAAAGTCAAACATTATGACTAAGGACACAAGGTTCTGGTTTACTTTTTCCCTCAGTTTTTCAGAAACCTTTTGTTGTTGTGGTTAAACTTAACCACAGATTATCAGTTAAATAAGATTGGGAGGGTCAAACCTAATTTTAAAAAAAATGAAGAATGCTTAGTAGTGCAAGAACTAATAAAGAACATTAGTGTATTTTTCAAAACAAAAGTCTTTTTGGCGGAATTTAACAAAATTAAATCATTATTCTTGCTTCCTAGTGACAAAACACATACATGACATTTATTGAGTAATACATATTGATGTAATTCTTCTATTATTAAAAAAAAAAGGAGGCAAAAAGGAGAAAGGTTTTATTAAATTTACAATTGCTTACCTCCATATTTGGAGCCGTCTCCGGTGACAGCATTGACTGACAGGTTGGTTTGGATGTACCCGGGGCTGATGACCGTCACTGGGATCCCATACTCCTCCATCTCTGCCCGTAAACAGTCGAAGAAGGCCTGGGTTGCATGCTTAGAGGCTGCATCTGATCGTGAAAATGACATTCATACAATGACAGTAGGTATTTTACAAAACTGCTTTCTGATAAAATGATGAAAAGAAAACTTACAAGCAGATCTGTAAGGAATGGCAATCTTTCCCTGCACACTGCTGATAACGACGATGTGACCACTTCGTCTGTGAACCATGGAGGGCAGCAGAGCTGTGACAGCATGCAACAGAGTTGAAAAACTTTGTAGTTCTTTGCTTTTATTTTTAAATTGTACAAAATTATTGTAATTCCAAAACCAAAAATACAGAGAAATTCTGTTTTATTTGACAGACCTTGAGTAAGAGAAATGGGTCCAAAGTAATTTGCTTCCATAACTTCTCTTTGAACTGACATATGGGTGTCCAGTATGTTGCCACGGTAACTGATTCCAGCATTATTGATAAGAACATCAACATGTCCAAAACACTTGAGAATTTCCTCAGCAGCTTTTCCTATAGTCTCTGCCTTAGCCAAGTCAAAGATAACGGTGCTTGGGGAAAAAGTCTGTCAAAAAATAAAAATAAAAAGGCAGTCATTGTCTACTAATTTGACTTTTTTATTTGGGAGATAATTGAAAAGAAAAATTAATTTGGGGGGAAATGTCTATTTTAGGTAGGAAGTAGAAAATTGAATGACATGTTGAAGAAAGGTGAAGAAATAAAGGGTTAGATTATCTCAAAAGGCTATTTTGAGAGAAAAAAAAATATGTTTAAATGTGTGCATGTGTGTGTTTGTAAGTGTACACATGCCTGCTTCTGAGTTGCACTGGGATTTGCTGTAAGCTCCTGCACCACCTGTTGAAGGCGGCCTGCATCTCTTCCACACAGAATGAGTCGGGCACCTGCAGCGTGAAAGACTCGAGCGCACTCTACAGTACAAAATGATGTAAAATGTGACATTTATAAATCAAAAATAAGATCCAACCAACAATATAAAACCAACAAGTAACATTAAAGAAGCCTAAATGTGAGACTGACCTTTTCCAAGTCCAGAGCTGGCCCCCGTGATGACGACAACCACACCCTGAACAGAACCTTTTGGTCTGAGGCGGGTCAGGATCCGGTACAGAAGCAAGACTCCTAAACCGGTCAAAAGCAGAGGAAGTGTTCCTCCCCCCATATCGAGGTCCGTTTCCAACAGTCAATATCCTTCCTGCACAAAAAAAGAAAGAAATTTGAAAACCTGCTTTAAATTAAAACAGCAGGTTTTTCTTTCTTTTTTTTTTTTTTTTTTTATACCAAATAATGTTATCTTCAACAGCTTTGCAAATATAATATTAGAAACAAGACATTTATGTAGCGTATTAATACCCAACCTTCAAACAAAACTTGGTCTTTTTAGATTTATCGTACATTTAAAGTTTACGTCATTATACAGTTGATCCAAATTGTATTATAACTTTAATTTGAAAATTTCTCTTCTATGTGGGAAAAGGAACAAAGAAAATATTGAAAAGCTTCAGCGATACTCAGGAACAAAAAAACGCTTAGAAAACCGGCTCACAGAAGTGCTTGAATTAACTGTCATTTTGTTATGGTCATTAACACACAAACATCACATTCCTTTTCAATTTTTTGCATTAAAACATTATTCATAACAAATAAAAATCTCTTTTATGACATTTAATATGAACCATTTACAATTTCTGATGCAGAAATAGCAAAATCAAGCATTATGCAACTATATTCTCATCATCTTTCACTCTAAAGTTTGACAAATGGGATCATATGAGTATAAAATTGCAACCATTACAAAAAAATAACTACTTTTAAAAGCTGTTACATTACATTTAGTTTAAGTAGTTTAGTGTAAGTTTAGTGTAACAATTACATTTAGCTGAAAAACAACTTAGAATTTTGCTGCAAGAACTTAGCAAAAATTGAATAACTTTCTGTATATATATTAAGAAAGGATTTTGGTTCCTATGATAATGGAAGTAATAGAAACTGCACTCAGTTGCATTCCAAAAAAATCTCTAAACACGTCAAACTCTGATCAGATCTGCTGCTTTAGTCCGTGTATGTGTTTTCACCATAGACATGGTTTTTCACTTATCGTAGAAGACTTGTACCTGTGGAAAAAAAAAACTCATTTATTTATTTTTAGTCTGGATCTGCTTATCTTGTCCTTGGAAAAAATAAAATAACATAAAAATAGGACCAACAAGAAGACCACCTGCACTTAACACGGAGTGTTGTGTATTTAATCAACCACTACGTCTACACTCACTGTCCATTCATACATTATTAAAAAATTAAAAATCTTTAGACCGTCCATAATTTACATATTGGTTTTAAAACATGTGGGATCTGTAATCTCAATTCACCAACCAATGAAGACACAAAATGCGTCAAGTTCCTCCCTTTATGCCAAATGTCTTAAGAAAAAATATAAACATTTGATATTTGATTAGTTTGATAAGAATGCAGGGAAAATATGCAGAGAATTTAGTAATAGCCACATTAAACAAAGTCTGTTTATCAATCACGTTTTCAAATGATTTTTTTTACATAAAGTTAAATATGTTAAGTCAGATTTATTTAGATTGAACAGATAATTGATTTAATTTGGGTTGTACTTCTGTTGCGGTGATAAAATGAGACTGTTTGATTTGCTCAGACATGCTAACGCTATCATTAGCTTGCAACTACGTTTTTAAAAAAAAGAACCTTCACGAACAGGAAAGTTAACAATTAAACTCTTAAAAGCTAACCTGAGGGTTTAGCTGTCTTGAAGAAGGTTGTCGATTAAAAAAAGATGTTCACTCTGGGTTAGGCTTTCCTCAAACCGAACCTCAACCCAACCTCTGCAGTTTCTCGACTAGCATCATCAGTCGGTGTGGAAGCAGGGCACGAGGACACTAAGGGCTCATGGGAATCGTAGTTCAGATACTAAAAGTTGTTAAGACGGGTGATTACAGGATTGTTCCCTAAAACCCATATTTCCTAGTGGGCATGCATAAATAACCAATACAACGCTAAACTAAATAAATAAGTTACCATTTAAAGTGTAGAGATTTATTTATTTGACTTAAAAAAAATTCAGAAGTCGAGCTACTCCGTGTGATCAAGCTAAACTGTTTTGCTTACAAAGTAAAAGTAACTTATGATAATCATTTTTTTAGTTTAATTAATTCAGCAAATAATTAAGCCAACTGCGAAGATTAAAAGATACATTTAGTTGATATGAATAAAAATTGCACCTAAGATTAAACTTCAAAGTATAACAAAGCAGAAATGTTCACACTAACAGTTTTATGGTTTTAATCCATTTCAAAATGTCACATTTTAGTCACCTCATTTAAAGAATCAGCAAGTGTAGTCTCTTCATATTCTTCATCCAAAAGGGTTTTTCTTTGTTTGATCTGAAATCTAAAGGAAAAGGTACAAATAATGCAAAAATATCCATCGCTGCAGAATGTCAACATTCCTCCATAATACAAATATTTTTATTTAAAATTAGAATCTGTTGCACAATTGTTCACTCCAAATACTTAAGTCATGTGTGGAGTCCACTTTATTCTTCAGACATTCAGTCTGTCGTTATACAGGCTACCAGCACTTTTTCTTTCATGGTTAAGTCTTTTCACTTCATTATTGATTGACAGAAATGTGGCAATTCCACAAAGCTGCATGTAAATCAATCAATGAACAGGATTTTAATTGGTCTTGTTTTTATATTATTGATGCATAACAGTTTTCTTTTTAAGAGAACCTTCAGTCAAAGATTGTCCTCCTGGTGTCTGCCTTTCCACTTAAGTAAATCAGTTAAAATAGATTATATGTTAACACTCCTCCATAGATCCATTTAGTGAAAAGTAAAATGAAAATACAGAAAAGTGAGTTTGAAACATCCTAATGTTTAATGAACTGTCATGTAGTGATCAGCAAGAAAGGGGTACAGTAAAACTACAAGGAAAATGGGTGGAAGTGTTAAACACACACACAAAAAAAATTCATGTCAGTCCCAAATTTCAACTTCATTCGAGAGGAAATGCTGTTATATCCTTCTGCACAAGTTCAGTGTGTGTCAGGGATACCGGTGGAGAGCAAAGAAAGAGCACTATGAAGATAAATGTGCTGCTGTTAACACAGAAGTAAAGAAAATGTAAGGCAGGAAAATAATAGTTCCTTCTAGTTTAACTATATCCCTTTGATCAACGTTGAAAAAACCAATTCCAGAGGAGCTAACCTCTGCTCCCGTCATCACTTCCATTTTTCTTACAGTGAAGGGGGGTGGGGTAGCTTCTGGTTTATTTATCTAATTAGTTTTTCTCCTTTTTTTGTTGGTTCGTAAATCTTCAGTGCACTCATACTGCATAGAGTTCATAGATCTTCTTGGCACAATATGCCAGGGCAGCCAGTGCTATCGTATTATGGAGTCTCTTTCTGTGGATGTCATCCCTGCGTACCAACACCACTGGAGTAGAGGAGGTCAAAGTGTGCAGGGGCAGCCGCGAAAGTTTTTGGCTGTCGTATTCCACCTGGTACTTGCAACAGGGATCAAACTGCCACGATATCCCGTAGAGGGCAGCACACGCCACACTGAGGGCGCCGGCGGGCAGCGCCACATACCGCGAGTATTCAGCAGGCAGTGAAAGCGGTGTCAGGAGGCATGCAGCGCCTGATAACACTGCCGTCTTGTGCAGACAGTTTCCCACCGTAATCCAACGGGCTGTCTCATCTCCGATCCGTGTGGGCTCAATAACAATGTATTTATACTGGGCCTCCAGTGCTTGCTCAAGCTCATACTCGAACTGGTCCTGTGCATTCTCCCCATTGTAGATCTCATGCACTATGTAGCAATCCGACGCCGCCATTACTCCCCTGTGCACAAAAAGGAGAAAAGGTGATTAACAATGAATGTGACAAGCAGGATCTGGGGAGAATTACAAAAAACATTTTGGGATGTGTTTGGTATTTTACTGACACAATATCTAATTTTTAAGATCTTAGACAAACATTAATTTGTCTTTAGTCCCATTGTCTTATGTTTCACACCTTTTGCTTTCCTTAAGATACCAAAATCTAGTTTAAAGTTTTCAAAGAAACCCAATGTACAGAACTTCAGCAGATCCGCGAGGATGATCCTAGAACTGTGGAGGAGCATTAAATGTTTGTCAGGTAATTAGATAAATTTTTACTCCATTGCTCTAATTTTAAACAAGTTGAACTTTGATGAGTATCAACATTAATTATGTAGAAAGGACTGCTAACCAGTTTTATTCTGAAACTTGTCTTATTTTAACTGAACATAATTTAAGAAAATAAATCCATACAGATTGTGCCCCAAACAGTCTTTCTGAATGCTTTATGAATTTAAAATTGTGACATTAATAAATGTAACATGATTTAAATTGAGTTATCTAGTGAAGGTTCTCCTATTTGTTCACAAAGTGAACAATCTGAAAAATAACATTGAATATATGAGTGGATCATCTTCGTTGACCCACATAAAAAACACTGCTGTCATTAAAGTCATCGAGGAATTGCAAGAGTGTTGTTTTAATGTCAATAGTATAAGTCTTAGCATAGTAGGATGGTGGTGTACCAGTACAGGAGCTAACTCGATTGCGTGGTGTAAAGTTGAGAGACAGATCAGCAACAGTTCAAGATCGTTGTCATTTCAGAGCAGGTCGATCGCACAAAATTGCCTTTGACCTACATTTCTGTGGAGCATTAGCATTAATACAAAAATACACGTGTTCGTGTTGAGTTTTTGTAATCTGCGGTTTTTCTCTAATTTGAGCGATTGGCTTAAAAGTAATCAAAACATCACATGAGCATCTGGTTTGTTTCCCTTAGCATTAGCTAAGGGTTCACGTTAGCCAGCTAACGTGAGCTAACCATTGGGGTTGAAATTATAACTTTCTTCACAGCCGTTTGACTTTAAATCCTGACCAGTGTGCATGTTGGTACACTCATAAGCTGTGAAATCGACAAATTTATGTGTCCCACCAAAATAACGTTGCTTAAACGATAAATTGTGAAGTAACTGACCTCTCCCTGCTTATTGGGACACCGCGCCTCCTTCCGAGCGACGCCATGTTGGAGATGCAACTGTGATTTCGTTTGACGTATGATGGCGAATAGCATTCTGGATATTGCAGTGTAAATGTAGTGTCCCGTTTAAAAAAGACCTATCCACATGAACTACATCTCCCAGTATTCTTTACCAGATGCGCCTTTACTGTGCATATTTTGTAACACCGCATTGAAATTCGGCAGGTCAGGCCACAAAAGAGTTTAAATGTATTTTACTTATATAAATAAAGGTACGTTTACTTTATGCGTAATAATCAAAAAACAAAAAGGGATTATTTTTACATATAAAATGTGCTTTATTTGTTACCTTTTTGTGGTTTATTTGTTACCTTTATCTTATTTTTAATGTTATGGCGTCTAGGTTTCCTATTTTTGCAGACTTACCCATATTGTGCCTCTGTGTGTCGGTGCGGCGATGCGAGCTCCCTCCTTGCTGTAACCTGAAGCCCTCTGGACAGACCGACGCGATGCCAGGGACAGTAATGTTACAGCCTAGTAGTGTAAAACGCATGCGTCACTCCTAAACGCACACACAAGAGCATTTCTTTTGTTAATATTGCGTGTGGGAAATTATGTTTTGAGTAATCTGCCATTGCTGAGGATTTATACGTGAATTTTCCTGAAGAAAAAAAAAAAAAAAAAGAATTATATATATATATATATATAAATATAAATAAAAATGTGTCTCAACCAAAACAGTATTTGCTAGTTAAAACCATATTATGGTTATGTCGTATTTAGTTTATAAAACTTTATTGTTTTATAATATTAAGTGTATGTTTATTAAAGAAAAGACAAGAGTAAGCATTAAGTGAATGGGCGACATGCATAAAAAAAAAAAAAAAAATTCTCGTTAAATTTGTTACTTTCCACCTTTTCTTAAATATATTTTTAAAAGGAATAATACAGTAAACAATTTAATTCAAGAGTAAAACTAATTTAAATACTCTTCTGTTTAATTAGAATTTCACACTTTCACAATTTCACACTTCCACACAATTTAATGAATATTATTTATTTATGTATTTAAAATAAGTACAGAGAAAAGTATATCAAGTATAAAACTGTGTAACAAGAATGTGAACCCTTTAACAAATCCAAAGTTCCCTGCTTGAAATTTCACATCAGGCATGGTTTTCTTTGAATAAAGCAATTAAATATAAGCACAAAAAAAGACAGTCTCAGGCTAGCTTTAGGCGCTTGTTCTAACTTTTACAAAAGAACTTCTTATTGCAGTTGGAGATAAGCCACCACGGCAGACAATATAATCTGCCATGCCAAGGCGTGTTGAGTGGCCTGAGGTTTTTTTTCTTACATTTCTTTTTTTACTCAACATACATGATTGTCAACAGCAATATATCTACAAGAGACAAAAAATTATTTCCCCTCAGTAAGACTTTTTCTCAAACGTTGAACTCATTTTATTGTTAGTGGCATATGAATCACCTGCCAAGACAGTTGAGTTGCAGTAACCAAATGAAATGTCACTGAAAGGAAAAAGTCATAATGGTCACACCATAGAATGGAAATGCCCTCGGTTGAAGAGTGTGCTTTTGGTTTGAGCCAGCATACACTGAAATGCCAGGATGAGAAATAAACAAACTTTTAAAATAAACAAACGGAGAAATTGATATATCTTTAGTTTGCTTTGTGGTTCACAAATCCCTGCACCTTTGTCAAGTCAAAAAACAATAAAAAAAAAAAAACAATAAGACACCTTATGTTTATTCTACAGTGGAAAATAAATAAAAGACTAAAACCAAATTAGGCTTTGAAAATTTTACATTTTTAAAATCGTATTTATTGAAAAAATGTGACTCACCAAATATAGGAAATAGATGCAAAGAAAAACACATTAAATGGCTGCAGTTTCATGATTGATTCCATTCTACAATAATATTTAAGCACAAAACCCCTCAAAAACTATCATATCTAGAGGTGGGGGAAATGAGATACAACATATAGGGCCTAATTTGAAAGTCAATACAAACTCAAATTTGAATGGAGTACCACTTGCTGCCATTCTACCCATAGCAAACAAGGACAAGAAATGTATGTAGATCCAAGGAAAGACACAAAAACAAGTCCTATCAGATCTGATGAAATTCTGCTCTCACTTGTTTCAAGTCTGGTTTGGGGGTAAACCCTGGAAGAGTCAGGCACCACCTTTCAATTGCTCCATAACAACAAGACCGAACAGAGCTCCTTGTTTCCTGCAGTGCCCCTCACTTTGTGATAGGTGTCGATGACCCTTTGAAGGGACAGGGAACCCTCACTGCAGTGTGAGATCGTTGACATGGTTTTGTCTTTGGATTCCCTCAATGGCATGTACAACAACACTTAGGACAACAACACTCGTGTGTTGAATTTTGTCCTGAGGCTCCAAGGCATGCCGTCACAGTATTTCTCCCTCCCATTAGTTTCTGTCTCAATGCCTCTTTCAGAGCTGTGTAGGGTCATTGATAGATGTGTTCAAAGTACTGAGGCTGAGGGTTTTCTTTGACATATTTTTGAATATACCAGCAGGTCAGGTGAGCCTTCAGGTCCTCTTCCACCACAAAATCCATGGCTGCCTGCCATTATGCAAAAGTCAGTCAGTAAATTGCAACATTATCAGTCACAAAGTACTCTGTCCTTCAGAATTACTTTTCAGGCTTCTATTTTACCTTGGCTAGATGCTTGGCAATGCCTCTCCCTCGATAAGCATCTGGAACTTCTGTGTGCTGCAAGTCCACCGTTTTCTTCCCGACATACTCATACAGAAGAACTGCACGATCATGGGATCCTGAGAAATTAGGCAAAAGCAGCGTCTTTCTGGTGTTTGCTGTATGAGAAGTTTGACTTCTTGACCTTACCTGACAAAGAGACACTCATAACACAAAAAACAGGTAGAACAACACTGCACTGGTCATTAAGATGTTTCTAAAGTCTCACTCCGATGAAAAGTTGAGTTTTTGCTTTTTTAACATGTTTTTGTAGCATTTTTCTTATGATGGAGGACAAATATAAAGACAATTATTCTTAAGGTGTATTTCTGACTACTTCTTTATTCAGATTGCAGTGAATCAGAAGAAGACGAAAAATGCAGTTGGAAAAAGCTTGCATGTGTGACGTAGGAGCCACTACGACAGAGCCACAAGCTACCTGCTGTGCTCCATTCTGATGAATCCACTCATAAATGACTAAATTCACGTACGTCTTCGTTTCCCTCGTCCAATCTGGCATCTGGGTCAAAACTGTACAGTTGGAAAGCTGCAAATGTAGCACTGCATTTTTGTTGCACTCATAATGTTAGGTTGGGGTTTTGATGGGCTGTAAACCAGTGGGAGAGTATGTAAACAGATGGATGATGGGAAGAGGGATGACTTACTTCACGCCAACAGTCCCATCCACAACTCAGAGGCAATTCTAATGAACTACTGCTGCTGCTTTGCAGACACTATGTCATAAAAAACTACAATTTTGTGGCTAAAAACAGGATAGTCATAATTGAAAGACCACTGGGAAGGCTTTAAAAATAGATCAAAAAATGATCGGAATGGGATCATAAGATCACAAGCTATTGTGTCTCACATACCTGACTAACTTCAAAAGCTTTGTACTGAAAGCTGAAGATAAAGGCAAAGTTTAGTCAACAAAGCTACAAAAACAGAAAGAATCTATTACTGTGCAATGAAAGACCATCATTCATTAGAAAAATACAATTTTCAATTCAATTTTATTAATAAAGCTCAATATCACAACTATTGGCGTCTCAATGGGCTTCTCACCAGTATTTATGCAAAGAACACAAAGTTAGTCATAAAATATAAACTATAGTTGGTTGCTTAACTAAACTAAACAGACTAAGCTAAACTGGCATCCCTGCCCTTAGAGCCTCCTTTTCATTCTCCTTTTCACTATTTAATTTGAGATATATTAAGAGTTTTGTAAACTGTTGATAACTTTATGTAATTGAATGTGATATAAACACTGGTTGCGTAAAATAATACACGGTTTTAAGCTGAAAATGAAAGCAAACATTTAAGGCAGTCATTGTAAATTCTAAAAACATAAATACATAAAAGGATAGCCCACAATGCATTGGAAAAGTAATACGTGGTTAGAGAAAGAAATTTCCTTTTAAGTTTGGAGCAATTATTTGCATCTTTTGATTAAAGTGACTGAATTTGTTCTAGTCAGGGAGAAAAAAAACAGGCATTTTTATGTGGATTAATTTTGACAGAAAATAAAAAGAGCCACCGCGACTATGTGGAGCCGAACAACGCAGCTGTGCCAGACATGGCAGCTGGAGTTCCCCACAAGGTAACGACAGCGATGTTAGCAGCAGACAAAGCTAACCTTCCAAGATAACCTCACGCTAGCGAGTATGCTAATGTTTACATTAAGGACCTACCGTTGAGCCTAATGACAAACTGCCGGCGCTTTTTATCGTGCTCCACCTGGATCTGTGAGCTGCTGGCGTCAAAGGCATGTGCTTGAGCCATTGTTGGGGGTGTCACAGCTACTCTACGGTGCTGATAACCAGAAATGGCTACATGAGACGATGATGAACGGACAGAAGCAAAACACCATACAGCTCAATCAGCTGTGAGGTCACGTGAGGACCAGCCAATCAGCTCCATGAACGTCATAGACAACAAATTAGCATATAACAATAAATGTGTTCAATAAAGTTTGCATTCTAAAAAAAGTGTTCGGGTAAAAGCACAGAGTCCCACCTCACTAAGAACAACACACGTTATTAATGTTTTTCGTGGTTAAAAATGTTAAGCCATTTATTTATAAAAAGGGATAAAGGAGCCGCATGCGGCTCTAGAGCTTTTGCAGACCCCTCTAATAGGATCATACTAAGCAGTGTCTTGGTCACTGTAAAATGTGTCGTATTAATCAGAAAGTATATTCCACAACCATGTTCCTTTAGAAAACATGTAATACATTTTTTTGACTTTTTAAATTGTTATTTTTATTGAACATTGGACTGGTCTATTAAAAAACTATGAGCTAAAATATGCATGGAAAAAATTATGATGACATTTTTTTGTAATTTATCAAATTAATTGTGATGTATTAAAATCATATTAATTTGATTTAAAAATAATGCTGTTGCTGTTACTGTAGTAGCTGTTTTTTTGTCACAACAAGTTACTTTTGTTGTTTTCTACTTTTGCTTTTAAGTTGTTTTATATTAGCTTCACAATCTTACTTCAATAACTTGGAATCTAGTGAAAGAACAGATTTTTTAAAGCTTTTTTTGGTATGTTATTTGTTTTAATTTTTTTACCCAAAAATGTTATTCCAACTTTATTTAACACATTTATTTATTTATTTTACTTTGTATACAATCACAGAAAGATTTTTTTTAAATGCAAAAGAAATACAATCCAATCATCTAGCAAATATTAAAATCCTTCTTGTGATGTTTTTCAAAATGACAGTCATTAACGTCCAATTCTCTTGTTGTCTTTTGTTTTTATCTTAAAATGTTAACAAATTTGATCATTAATGACATTTTTTTATAACATTTTGAAGTGAGTTTTTTAAGATTTTCCTTTCTACCATTTTGCTTAAGTACACATACCTTTTGTTTTGGTATATATTTTAAGACATTTTAACAATAATATAACTCATTTAACCCATTATTTGCGTCATTCAAAAACCATCTTAAAAGATTAGGGATCAGCTATTAATATGACATTAGATTATCTTTATTTAAATACAAAGAAATGGATTACAAAAAATCAAATTAGACCAGATTACCTCTCATTGTCTCAATCGCATCGCCATGTCTTTTCAGCAGCTAATGTCTCTTCCTCACTACTTTTGGTATCTTTTTTTGGGACAAAATCCCTATTCTGTCTCTGCATAAAGACAGACGTCCCTACGTATTGAACTCTAAGTTGGCGCGTCAAGTTCCCTAATGTCGCTGTGCACAAATCCTGTTAATCTGTTGGCCTAATCCAACAACACACTAATGGGGTTTGTCAAATCTCTGTGGGGTAATATAAAGGTAGTTGCCTGTTTCTTTAGGTTTTACTGCGTGCAAGGACATGAGACTTTTTCTCCTCTTTGTTTTATTTTATTTGTCTTTGATTTTTCACTAAAGGGGCAATTGAACAAAAATTTTGTCTTCTTACTTTTTTCATCAATATTATTGTCATTTTTTTAGGGCTAAAGATGTCTAAAAAACAAAGGTAAGCCAACTTTCACTTATTTACGGCATGTGTTGTAGTGTCAAATCAGTGTGTCTTATTAGAAAAAAAAATATTATCATCGAATAATGTAAACTTTCATAATGCAGCACAGTGCTTGTGTTTGTGGCAAGAGAATTTGAACTTGCATTCCTTACCAATCATTTGTTGTGGTTGAGTTACTCTTGTGAATAAAAAGTCAATTTTTAGCAGAAGTTTTACATTTTTACCAGCAAATTCAACTCTAATTTCTTTTATGTTCTTTGTTCCTTTTTTCTTTTAAATAACTGATTATGGTGTGATTCTGAAAGTAGACAGCTGGGAAAAAAACAAAAATGAACAAAAATTATTTTTAAGATAAAATTTACCTTGAAAGACAATTGCATTAAGATGGAAATCGTGTCTATGTTATTATGAACAAATATGAAACTGATTTTTTTTTTTTGTTCTGTGAAGCAAGTTGAATGAGACCAACAAACTGAAGTTGAACCACAAGGGAAAGGTGAGTACTGAATGGAAATTCAAGATGGTGTTTATTTATTTAATCTAAATAAGATTAATTTATGGCAGGAAAAGTGATAAAAAAATATGTTCCCTCAGTTGATTTTACCCATTGTGTTGCCAAGTTCGACTGGTATTGTATTGAACACATATCTTCTAAAATGTCTTCAACTAAGAGAGATTTAAAAACCTAAAATGATCAAGACCAGCACCCTTTTACAGTTACTTTGAGTTTGCAATGCATAAAATCAAATATTCTATACGTTCCATAAAACAAAGTGTTTAAAAATATTATATTTTAGCTTTTGAACAACTTTCTCTGTGGCACCATTGATACAAAACACGCCCCTAGACAGAACCAGAATTGTTTTTTTGTGTTGAGTCTTAAATATGAACTATGCTCTGTCAGTTTTGGCAGGTATTTCTTGTAAAATGTGCATGCATTTAGCTTGATTAATGTGGACAATTATGGTTTAAGATGCATTTACAATCTGCACAACTTGCTAAGTCAGGACTGCTTGGACTCCTTGCAATTGATTTCTCTGTCATGAAGTCCAGCCTCAGAATTATTACCTCTGCAGTTTGTGAACGTTGCACCAGAATAGACTGCCTGCATCTAATGGTTCTCCGATGCTCAAGAGTGATTAAGTTTAAATTGTATGTGTGTGTGGTCATGGTCTCGGTCAGATGGCACTTAAGCAAATTAAGAGTTCTTGTTGGGATTAAAAGGCTCTCTCCTGAGGTGAGAGGATTTCATGTGTTGAACAGCCTGTGTTGGGTCAGAGGTGAGTAGATGGGCTGACATTTGATCACTGTCACTCTACAAAATGGAATTAAATATTCAACCTATAGTCATTCATTTACTGAAACATTCAGTCTACATTTCTTTTCTTAATCCAAGGATTTTGCAGCACCAACACCTTTATGGGGTGGAGGCAAGCGGTCTGGCAGCAGTGCCTCTAATACTGGTGTGAGCTGTGGAAAGAGCAGCAACCTCAGCAGCAAAAGGAGTGAATCAAGAGCAGGCAGCAGTAAAAGAGAAGGCAGCAGAGGAAGCCTCAGCCTCCAAGACAGTGCTGGCCAGAAGGCAACGAAACAAGGGTCCCAGTCAGCCAGATCAGCTGTAAACCTACGGAGCAGCCGGAGCTTTTCATCCCTACAAGCCTCTTGTCTCACAGCTGCTCCATTCATGAGAAGCAGCCGCTCACTCAACAGACTCGACCAAAAATCCTCCGGTAATTTATTCTCACTGAATTTAGTTTTCATAATTTGCATGTTTTGGAATGTACCAACTAAATCAAATTTTGTAAACATCTGAAGTTGCTCAAAAAAGGGATATATTCTGCTTTATTGTCTCCGAAATAGATTCAGACAGAACAGCTGCCAAATTGTCTGTAAAAAAAGGACAAATCGCTGGAAAAAAAACTCTAGACTCTGATCATCTGTCTTCCTCAGTGGAGCATCTCAGGTTTGTTGTTGAAATTTTCAGTTTGCACATTTGTGATTGTCTCTGGCTGTACAGCACTAATGACAAATGGCACGTTGACATGATTCTACAGCTGCTCTCAACCAGAGACGTCTTCCTCGCATTCGGCTCCGAGCGTTGCACGTCATCATCCAGGCAACAAAGAAAAGAAACAGGTATTTTTGAAGTTCAATTTTCCATTAGAACTCATTGGAGCAGCTGCTGTCGAAAGTTACGATTTTTTAAAAAGTCTTAGGAAGGAAAAAAATATTTTTGGTAAAAAAGTCATTTTTATGTAAAAACATCTATCCCAGTGGGTGTTTGTGTCATTTTCACACAAAATATAATTTATTTGATTATGTTCATTCTAAAAGTCTTGCAATTAGCATTAGATGTTTTTTTTAAGTCTTTAAGTGTGGTTTGGTTGACAGCAATGAAAACTGTTTTTGCTGTTTTTAGCTCATTCTTGTGGCATTTTTCTCATAATGGAGGAAATACATAAAGAAAAGTATATTTGTCTTGAGTATTTCTTCATTCAAATTGTTGTGAATCAGGAGCAGACGATCAAATGCAGTTGAAAAAAGCGTATAAGTGTGATGTAAAAGCTACAATCAGCAAGCCAAAAGCTCTTTGCTCCATCACTCCATTCTGATGCTTTCACTTATAGATGACTAGATCCACGTTCTGCATGTCTTCGTTTTAATCATCGTTAGAAGACGACTGGGAATTCTTTGAAAATAAATCAAAAGATGGTCTTTAAAGATCAGCTATTTCCCCTCAAAGTTGTGTCCCTAACCTTTGAGTTTATTTCCACAGACCAGAGATGGGGTGTACACTTTGTGTGCAATGACCTCTGGGATGAAACGTAACTGGGTCCAAGCAGTGCTGAAGAATGTGCGACCAAGTCCTTCCCCTGAGAACACAACGTAAGCTTAAAAAATGGTTTTGGAGGACATTTTTAATGCAGCGTTTTGTGACTTATAATCCTTATGAACATTAGTGGTCTGAACCTAACTGATTGCACTTTATGTACGCAAGTGTCTTTGCTCTTTGCAGCTCCCTTCCAGAGGCAGACAAAAGTGACCTGATACAGGATTCACATCCACCACTGCAGCAACAAGAAGAAGAGAAAAGCTCGGCTGATGGAAATGTTTTACTCTCTGCTTCACCTACAAGTCCTCCACACACAGGTGCTCAACCAATCATGAACTGAAGTATTATCTTTAGTGTCAAATTTGTACAATAACGTGACACTACACTCTGCTAGTGTATTCAGAAAAAGATCACAGTTGTTTTGGTTTTCACATTTTCTATCAAATCCAGTTAAATAAAACAAGATATTTTATCACTCATTTCATGTGCATTTTTTTGGCAGGTGTTACAGATGCGTTATATGCGGAAGAATACCAAAGCGACAGCTCTGCTTCCACAATCGTGATGTCCAACGATGAGTATTTTGAAGATAGCCTAGAACAGCATAGCCCAACAGAGCAAAATCTGCAGCAGGAGGAATCTACAAATCAGGAAGAAGAGCAAAAGACGGCAGCAAACACATCCACTGATGACAAGGACACACTGACATGTGAACACAACACTGGCCAGCTCGTCAAAGAGGTGAGGAATAAAAATGAAGCACATCAACGCAAGAACAACAACAAAAAAAAAAACAAGACATGTTAACCTACTTATTGGCAAGTAAAGAAAAGAAAAAGATGATCAATATATGTTAGATGTTTGTTATCATCCCTTCACAGTTGGAACAAACACAGAAAGAGCTGTCACGAGTCCAGCAGATTAACAGGAATCTGCTTGATGAGCTGCAACAAGAGAAAGACGTCAATTTAAGGAAACTGTTTTCTCTGCAGGTACAGTGAAGTTAACATACATAAATGCAATGTAAACACGTTTAACAAAAAATGTTTAAAGAACAAAAAAAAAAAGAGAATGATCAAACAAATGAGAAAAACACATTTACAACATTTTTCTTCAGTAGTGTAGGGGTTAAAATGGCAGGCTTGAAGCAGAAACTTCAAGGTTTAATAAAGAAAACTTGGAAAACATTTGAAGTCAAATATAAAGTTAATTAGACAAAGGGAGAATCAGACAAAGCAGATGACCAGATCAACCTGTCAGTTTAAGCTCTAACTATTGTTTAAAAATAGTTTTCTTCTATGATCACTAAAACAATTTACAGATTTGATGTTAGGCTAATTAATTTTTCATTAGACTAAAATAACTACTTGCTTGATTACTTTTTCTTTGCAAAAAAAAGTTATATTACTGTATAATTTGAAGGCCCCTTGTTTTGACCAATATGTCATGTTGTCTTATAGAATGACATCACTCCATCATCAGATCATTCTGTCACTCTACACCAAATGCAGAGGATCAACCATAACCTCCGCATGGAACTGGAGGCCCTGAAGAGGAGTCAGGAGGAGGCCAGAGAGACCGAGTTACGACGAAGAGTGGATCTTTTGGCCCAGCAAGCACAGCTGCTGGTTACAGGTGATGCCACAGCGCTCGCTCAAATCCAGCTTGACCAAGATCGCCAGCGGTTCCAGGAGCAGCAGCTGGACTGGGAGCGCTGCATGGCCTCTCTGAAGTCCCAGCTGAGCGTTAGTGAGACGAAGAGGAGGGAGGCCGAGGCCCGTCTGATGCAGCTGCAGCAAGAGTTACAAAATGAGCAGAGCCTCCAACAGGAGGCTGAACAGCTGCGGAAACATCTCCAAGACATGTCAGCTCAGCTTCACACTTATGAAGAGGCCCAGGCTGAGAAAGAGGCTCGGCTGCAGAAACACCTGATGCTTCTTCAAGCAAGTCAGGAAAGAGAGCGCAATAGCTTGGCGGCCAGCCTGGCTCAGGCTGAGAAAAACTCACAAAACCTTCAGAGTAAGCTGGACAGGGCTGAGGAGCAGGTGGAAAACCTCAACAAAAGTCAGTCGTGGACTAGAGAAATCGAGGAGGCGCAGCGGCAGCTGCAGGACGAGTTGGCATGTACGGTATCAGCTGTGCAACAGCTCCAGGAAGAAAGAGAGCAACTGGCTAGAAGCTGTCAAGAACTGCAAAACCACCTATCAGAAGCAGAGCGGGAAGTGAACAGGCTCCAGGATCGCCTGAAAACGGAAGAAACCCACTACTACAATCTGGAGCACTCGCACGAAAGAGTTTGTGAGGAGCTGCAGGTGGCATTGAGCAAGGTGCAGCAGAGGGAGTGTGAAACTCAGGACATTCGAGAGGGCTACGAAAGACTGTTGGACAGGAAGGAACAGGAGTTAAATGAAATTTTGTTAAAGATGGAGGTCTTAGGTAACAGTTTAGAGGAGACAGAAATGAAATTGAGTGAAGCCTACTCTCAGCTAAAGGATGAGTCCTTAAACTCTGCTCAGCTGAAACAGAAAGTTTTAGTGGAAAACCAAGCAGCGGCAGACACTTTTCCATTTTCTAAGAATTTAAGTACAAATGAGGTCAATTGTACTCAGGAACAAAGGAGAATACGCTCTCGCTCTTTGGATGCATCATACCAATACATCGCCACAGCAGAAGACGACCCAGAGAAGTTCATGTCTGCAATCCAGCTACTCGAAACCAAGCTGTTTGTCACAGAGGAGAAACTGAGGGATATCACTGAGAGGCTGGAGGAGCAGCAGAGTGACACCAGCTCCCAGGATCCCCGTCTCTGCTCCCAACTGACCCAAAGCAGAGCCAATGTCCAACACTTCAGTTTGCTGCTTCACAGTCAGGCCAAGCAGGGTCAACGCTACGCCCAGGAGACAGAAAACTGCTGTCGGATGCTGGTCGGCAGGTTTCAGGTGGCTCTGAATATCGTGCAAGCCTGCAGGGAGAGGCTACAATCAACCTCTGTGAATATTCCAGAAATTGAGAGGCAGCTCGCCACTGTTGCAGCCTGTCTTCAGCAGGGGGAAAAGGAGGCCGAGAGGGTCCAACACGAATCGCGCAACGCGAGCAAAGAAAATGAAAAAATCCTCAGTGATGAGATGTTATCTGGACCTGAGAGTGGCGTCGCTTCTCAGACCTCCAACTCACAGTCGAGGCATGATGGGGGAAGTGTTTTGAAGTGTCTGACCAGGGAGCTCTTCATAGTGGACAAAATGGCGTCTGTCCTTCAGAGTCAAAATGGCATTTGTCTACTGTCTGCAGTTTCCAGAGAAGACAAGAGGGCTGGGGTGCGCAGTTACAAAAACATAACCTCAAGAAGGATAGCCCTAAAAACAGAAGAAATGATGGAGTCTGAAGGTGGCCTCGGTGAACCTTTGGACAGTGTGATAGTGAGAGCTTGTGCTGAAGCAGAGCTCATCTATGCTGCTTTAAAACTTCAGCAAGAGTTTGAGAGCAGAAGGCAAGAGACAGAGGATCAAAATAAAGCTGAGGCAGATTTCAACCCACCAGAGCCGATTCATTATGAGTGGAAGGCAAAAGTAGGAGGTTCAGAGGAAGTCACAAAACTGGCTACAAAACGCCGATCTGATGACAAAAAAGCAAACATGAAAGAAGAAGATGACTGGTTAGCAAGACTTGTGTCTCGACTGCAAAGTAGGGCCACATTTTTGCATCAAGTCTACCAGGAGACAAACAGCAAACCTTTAAATGAAAGCGGCATGAACTTTGGTGTGGACATCACTTCTCCTGTGGATTTAGATTGCATCCAGGAGCAGGTAAAGGTGACTTATCTGTCAGACAGGATTTACTTGGATTTAGAACGTGAGCTTAAGCAATGGGAGTCGGTACGGAACAAAATGCAAGCTGAGTACAAAGAGAAGGACAAGAGCTTGATGGAAAAACAAGAGGCTTTAAATCAGTTACAAGAGGACAACAGTGCACTGAGACATGAAATCGAGCAAGCTGAGCAAAAGATTTCATGTGTGGAGACGAGTAACCAGAGACTCTTGGAAGACATGCAGAAAATTGAGGACTATCACAAAGAGAAGATGAAAAAACTGGAAACGGAGTTTCAGGAGAAGATCAAGGAACTGCAGCAGATCCACGAGGAGGAAATGCAATATTTACACACTTACTACACTCAGTCTTGTGCTTCGAGAGAAAAAATGTTTTCTGCAAAAGCACCTCAACCAGCAGAAGGAAGCTCTTCTTTATCGGAGGAGGAAGAACAGAAAGCAGAGGAGAATCTGCAAGCAGTTACTATGAGAGAGGCTCATCTGAAGGAGATTGAAAACCTTCAGGTACAAAAATACAAAATTTTTCCCCATGATGATAATTAAACTGAATATGCACGGTATTTTAATTTTTAAAAAATCCTGAAAAATAACCTATAGAAATTATGTGTATGATCTAACTGTATTGTAAAGAAAAAAACTTTTAATTTTGTATATGTTTGACAAACACACAGCATTAACAAATAACGCCTTCTTTATGTCAAAATAGCTGTCATGTGATCAAGGGTTTACCGCTATGGAAGAAATGCACAGGAAGCTAATAAAAGACCTACAGGAGCAGCATCAGCAGCAGGTAGCAGAACTACTGAAGGAGAAAGACCAGCTCCTGCAGGAGGAGACAGCTGCCACCATGGCAGGTGGGTCATTTCACAGCATTTATAAGAAAACTTAAACAAATTGGGTCTGGAACTATTTTTTAAAAAATGTCGTTGTGCTTTTACAGCGATCGTTGCAATGAGGAGAGCCCACAAACAAGAACTGGAGAGGAGCAGACAGTCTCAGCACATCAAGGAGAGTGGGGATATCACACAGATACGAGTGGAATATGAGTGAGTGATCACTATGCTCTTATGTTTTTCAATTACAACTATCTTGTTGAAATGCATTGTGGGGAGGAGAAAAGAACATGAGCCCAGAAGAATAATTTAACCAAAGATCATCATTGTACAGTTTGAAAATCCTTATACTGATCCCAATTTATTTTAAATCCTCCACGATCGACTATTTTCTCTTTGTAAAATGATTCCCCTCCATAATAGCTTCATTTCTTTGGTTTATTACTCTGTTTATTACTCAGCCGTGAGTGACGTCTTTTTTTCTCCTGCAGTTTCATCTACAACATGCATATCTGTTCAATGGCCGTTCTGCTTTGTCATCACAGAAAAGAGATCAGATTATTGCACAAAGAGCTGGAGGTGTTGTCGGCTCAGCACACAGACAAATGCCTGGAAACCTCTCGGCTGAGCCAGGAGCTGCAGACTGAAAGGAAATCGGTGACGCAGTACCGCAAAGAAAACCAAGAGCTCCAAAATAAGCAGGTGAAATTACTAATGTTAATAATAATATTGCATTTTAAAAAGTGAAAAAATAAAAACCTAAATTAAGTCTGTTGTGTTTTGTTAGAGGGAGACTGATTTTATGTCTCATCTCCATGAAAATCAGTCATACGATTCCCTTCAGGCAAACAGTCTTATCCAGATGGAGGTGCATGGCTTTAGGCTCCCAACAGTTCATGTTTTTGCAGAAATGTTCATCTGTATTTTAAATGATCCCAAAAGCTGCCAAATTTACAAATGTCCAGAGCTTCAATCTTTCACCAACAACAACATCAGCAATCTTAGTTTTTAAAGTTCATGCCAAATCAGGGGAATTTTTTCATTTATCTTTGATCGATCTTACATGTCTTCTGTCTGACTGGTTTAGCTTAATATTAGTGTGTTAATACAGATCTGTGCTCGTTGGTACAGAGTATTCTCAAAGCAAAGGAAGTAGAAATGCAGTTTCTCCATCAGGAAGCTGGATCTCTCAGAGAAGAGCTGGACATCATAGTATTTTCTTTTTTTACAGCTCTTTCTTTGATTAAAAACAAGGAAAAATCTAGTATTGATTTTTATTTATTTATTTACATTTTAAAAAAAGTTTAATGGAGCTCACACATATTCTCTGATAAATGTGTGAGTCAGTGATTAGCAAAAAGCACAGGATGACTCGTATGTTGTGTGGATAGGGTTAAAGAAAACTCTTTTTCAGCAACACTTTGGGTTAAAAATGAACAGATATCGAATGTGCTCATCTGTGTGTGTGTGTGTGTGTGTGTGTGTGTGTGTGTGTGTGTGTGTGTGTGTTAAAGGACAAATTATTGGCCCAAAATAAGCTGAAGGCGTTGCATGGAAACCAGCAGAATGAAACCCATCTGCATGTCAACAAAGATCCTAAGTTTGCAACATGGTCTCCACACAGGGACACTGCAGGGAGCAGCCCGGGTGAGATTCATAAATAGTGCACAAAGCACTGTTCAATAATACTGTTATGTCTGCTGCCTATTCAAATGAGCACCGTTCATCACTCACATGGTTAAAGCAGTTTCATATTATCCTGTCTCCTCACTGCGCTTTCTTCCTGTTTTCCCAGATGACTCAGTGAAAACATTTAGCAACCCTGCTGTTCCAAAGAAAATGGAGAAATCCTTCCTCATGCGTCAAATAAGAGGAATTAGATCGAAGGTAAAATCACAATTTGAATTTTTTTTGGTGAATGTATTTGTTTATTATTTGTTTGCACATTTTCTGTTTTTTGAAGATTCTCGTTCACACAAGACAACTGGATTGTATCTTTAAAGGAAACTACTCAAAAGAGGAGTAAAAAAGTCTTCCAGATCAATCTTCAAAGTCCAGTTGTCCTGAAGAACAGAATCTTATAATTTTGTTCTCAATCTAATCTTGTCAAGGTTGACGTGCGGACACAAATGCAGACGGACTCGAAATAAAGAAGAAATAGATTTAATGACTCGAGAGAGGACCATTAAATCAGAGCAAACAAAACCACCCGACAACCCGTGCAAGGGAGACGAGGGTATATAACGAAAAGAGAGGATGTCCAAATGGAAAACAGGTGTGCAAGGGGGGAGGGGACATCTGAGGGAGGAATGTCAAGTGACCTGGGACAAACGGAAGACACAGGAAGTAACAACAAAATAAAACCGGAAATGACTGTAACTGAACTAATAAATCGACCTGGTTCCAAAAACCCTACAGTACCCCCCCCTCAAGGTGCGCCGCCTGGCGCAGAAGGGGGCTGGTTCCGGCGCCGCCGATTAAAGTCTCTGATGAGATCAGGATCCAGGATGCGAGAAGCGGGTTCCCAGGAACGTTCCTCAGGTCCGTACCCCTGCCAGTCCACCAGGTATTGAAGACCACGACCCCGTCGCCGAACGTCCAACAGGCGACGGACGGTGTAGGCCGGTTGGCCATCAATGATGCGAGGAGGAGGTGGCGGAGGGGACGGCGGTTGAAGGGCACTCGTGACGTGAGGCTTAATCTGCGAGACATGGAAAACCGGGTGGATGCGCAAGGTCCTGGGCAGGCGTAGCCTAACTGCCACAGGATTGATGACCTTGACGATCTCAAATGGTCCAATGAACCTGGGAGACAGCTTCTTGGACTCCGTCCGAAGCTTGATGTTAGCGGTAGAGAGCATGACGAACTGGCCCGGTCGATACTCAGGAGCTGGAGTTCGCCGGCGATCCGCCAGTCTCTTGTTGGTCTCCCT
Source organism: Oryzias celebensis (assembly GCA_014656515.1). NCBI lineage: Eukaryota > Metazoa > Chordata > Actinopteri > Beloniformes > Adrianichthyidae > Oryzias > Oryzias celebensis. Next base: position 13,576,850 of record BNCR01000008.1, on the reverse strand, counting down.
GGAACGCAACAAGGCTGCCCGAGTCTCCCGCCATATGCGCCGACAGCGACGATAGAGATGCTGCACCGATGGAACCGCCACCTCCGTTTCCTGCTCGGGGAACAGCGGGGGTTGGTACCCCAGGGAACACTCGAAAGGGGACATACCCGAGGCAGATGAGGTGAGGGAGTTGTGTGCATATTCCACCCACGGCAACAGCGTGCTCCAGGAGGCCTGGTGTCGGGAACATACACACCGGAGCGCAGCCTCCAGGTCCTGGTTGGTCCGCTCCGCCTGCCCGTTAGACTGTGGGTGGAAACCAGAGGAGAGACTGGCAGTGGCCCCGAATGCCCCACAGAACGCCTTCCAGACTTGCGAGATGAACTGGGGTCCTCGATCTGAAACCATATCTGCAGGGATGCCGTGTAATTTGAATACGTGTTCTATTACCAGTTTTGCCGTCTCTGCCGCTGAAGGGAGTTTAGGCAAGGCCACAAAGTGGGCGGCCTTGGAGAACCGATCCACTATGGTCAGGATGACGGTCTTTCCAGCGGAGGACGGCAGGCCGGTCACAAAGTCCAAAGCAATGTGTGACCAAGGCCGACCCGGGATGGAGAGTGGGTGTAATAGTCCAGCAGGAGATTGTGTGCTCGCCTTGTTCTGAGCACACACCAGACAACCAGAAACAAAGTCCCGGACGTCCTTGGACACGCTGGGCCACCAGAACCGACGACGCAGAAAGGATTCTGTCCTGCGGATCCCGGGGTGACAGGTGAGACGGGTGGCATGGGCCCACTGGAGAACTCGAGACCTGAGAGAGCTGGGTACAAACAGTTTATTGGGAGGACCACCCCCCGGATCTGGTTCCTGAGTCTGAGCGGACCTAATGTCTCTTTCCAATTGCCAGGAAAGGGCGCCCAGCACACATGAGGGGGGGAGAATACAGGCCGGTTGACTATCCTGGGAAACCGGTTCCTGCTGACGGGATAGGGCGTCCGGTTTAACATTCTTAGAACCAGGTCGATAAGTAACCATAAAACAGAAACGGTTGAAAAACAAAGACCATCGAGCCTGTCTGGCATTAAGCCGTTTTGCAGTCCGTAGGTAGGACAGATTCTTATGATCTGTCCAGACCACAAACGGCACTGTGGACCCCTCTAACCAATGCCTCCATTCCTCGAGTGCTAGCTTGATAGCCAGCAGCTCCTTATCCCCCACATCATAGTTGCGTTCGGCTGGAGAAAGCCGACGAGAGAAGTAGGCACAAGGACGCATCTTGCTATCCGAAGCCCCCCGTTGGGACAGGACTGCACCCACTCCTGTGTCCGAGGCATCTACCTCCACAACAAATTGTCTGGACGGGTCTGGTTGAGCCAAAACAGGGGCAGAGGTGAAAAGATGTTTAAGCTTCTTAAAAGCTGCCTCTGCCTCCTCAGTCCAGAAAAAAGGGGAAGAGGATGAGGTGAGAGCTGTGAGCGGCGCGGCCACCGAACTGTAACCCCGGATGAAGCGACGGAGGAAGTTGGCAAACCCAGGAAACGTTGTAACTGTTTCCTGTTAGAAGGGGTAGGCCACTCCACCACCGCTTTCACCTTAGCCGGATCGGGTTTCACCTCACCCTCAGAAATAACAAACCCCAGGAAAGAAACAGACGGAGAGTGGAACTCACACTTCTCCGCCTTAACAAAAAGTTTGTTTTCAAGTAAACGCTGGAGAACCAGACGAACATGCCGCCTATGTTCGCTGGCAGTCCTGGAAAAGATCAGAATATCGTCCAAGTACACAAACACAAAACGATGAATAAAGTCTCTTAATACGTCATTGATCATTGCCTGGAACACAGCAGGAGCATTACAGAGACCAAAAGGCATGACCAGGTACTCGAAATGTCCCAAAGGGGTGGTGAAGGCGGTCTTCCATTCGTCTCCAGCCCTCATCCGCACGAGATGGTAAGCATTGCGGAGATCCAACTTGGAATAAATCCGAGCCTCCTGCAATGCCTCAAAAGCAGAGTTCATCAATGGAAGGGGGTAGCTGTTCTTGACCGTGATCTCATTCAAACCCCGATAGTCTATACACGGTCGGAGCGACCCGTCCTTCTTTCCCACAAAAAAGAAACCAGACCCCACTGGTGATGACGAAGGTCTGATAATCCCAGAATTCAATGATTCAGCGATGTATTTCTCCATGACCTCTCTCTCGGGCTTAGACAGGCTATACAACCTGCTCTTAGGTAACGTAGCGCCAGGTTGTAATTCAATAGCACAGTCATAAGGTCGGTGGGGGGTAGAGAGAGAGCTCGTGATTTGGAGAATACCTCAGCTAAATCATGATATTCCGGTGGGATTCCGGATAGATCAGGTGAGGGCGGCTGCCCAACCGGGGTAGCGGGGTCTTCCCCAGGAGGCCGAGCTGAGCGTAGACAAGAATTGTGGCATTTCTCACTCCAGCCGGAGATACGACTGGAGGACCAATCAATGACGGGGTTGTGTGCCAGAAGCCAAGGGTACCCCAGAACCAATGGGTTCTGCGCAGAGGAAAAAATGAAAAACCTGGTGGATTCATGATGGTTGCCAGAGATAATCAAATGAACTGGTTTGGTTATGTGGGAAATGGTGGCTACCTCTTGGCCGTTTAGGGAGATTACTTGTAACGGCCGAGGTAGTGGCTCATAAGCAAGCCCGACTTGCTTAGCTAGCTCGGCGTCCATGAGGTTCTGCTCTGCTCCTGAATCAATTAAAGCTTCAATAGCTCTCCCCTTACCCTGAAACACAACCTGTATCTTGAGTAAACAGGCAGTAGGACCCTTATTAGTGAGCGCCAAATCGCCGCTCGTCAGCGCGCCCACTCTTACTGACGAGCAGAGGAGTTTGGGCACTCCCTGCAGAAATGACCCCGCTTACCACAGTAAAGGCACTCACCTGAGACCATTCGTCGCTGTCGCTCGTAAGCAGTCAGTTTACCCCGGCCAAGATGCATAGGTTCCTCAAGAATAGGTGGTGGGGTTTCTGTGGGAGAAACAGCAAAATCAGGTGAGTCCGAGTTCCTGCGTCCAACAGAACTGTGTTGGAAGCGGGGTGTAGATCTGCTATGCTCCAGTTTGTGATCCTGAAGTCTGTTATCGATCCGGATGACCATGGCGATAAGCGGTTCCAAGGAGGAAGGCAGCTCTAGGGCGATTAGTCTGTCCTTTAACTCCTCGGAAAGTCCCTCCACGAATGCGTCCATGAGCGCAGTGGTGTCCCAACCACTAGTGGAGGCCAGGGTGCGGAACTCGATAGCATAGTCAGCTGCCCTTCTGCCCCGTTGCCGAAGTTGCATAAGGGCTCGGGCTGCCTCTCGGCCCGGTTTGGTATGCTGGAACACCTGCTGAAAAGCCTCCAGGAATGCCGCGAGAGACGCGCAGGTCGGTGCTCCACGCTGCCACTCAGCCGTCGCCCATGCGCCTGCTCTTCCGGTGAGGTGAGAGATGATGAAGGCCACCTTAGCTTGGTCCGAAGGATAGTGAGGCGCCTGCAGTTGGAAGTGGAGCTCACACTGGGTGATAAAAGCCCGACAGTCCCCAGAATCTCCCGAAAAACGTTCTGGTCGGGCTAATTGCGCGGTGGGAGCGACCGGAACACTCTCCCAGGTCCCCTGGATCGGTGTGGGAGGCGATGGGCGTGCCGCGGGAAAAACCGGCGGATGTTGAAAACGCTCCGTCAGTTGTTCAAAGCGTTCTCCCAGTGCGGCGAATTGCCGTTCGTGACGGCTCGACATCTCGAGTAATCCTTGTCTCAAGCATGACATCTGCTCCTCCTGTTGGCGGAGTAATGCCCGTAACGTCTCCGCGTCTGCTGCGTCCATTATACTGGTCGGGTGGTAATGTCAAGGTTGACGTGCGGACACAAATGCAGACGGACTCGAAATAAAGAAGAAATAGATTTAATGACTCGAGAGAGGACCATTAAATCAGAGCAAACAAAACCACCCGACAACCCGTGCAAGGGAGACGAGGGTATATAACGAAAAGAGAGGATGTCCAAATGGAAAACAGGTGTGCAAGGGGGGAGGGGACATCTGAGGGAGGAATGTCAAGTGACCTGGGACAAACGGAAGACACAGGAAGTAACAACAAAATAAAACCGGAAATGACTGTAACTGAACTAATAAATCGACCTGGTTCCAAAAACCCTACAAATCTTTATTTTTGTTTGTTTCTTCCCTTCTAGAGTTTAAAAGATGGTCTTTCCATCCAAGAAAGAAAGAAGTTATTTGAATCATCCTGATTTAAATGTAAAGAATTGTACGTGTGTACCTAAAAAACTACCAGTGTAAAATATGTGTGACTTTTTACTGAGTAAAAAGCTGACTGTTTACAGATTGCCAAGTGACTGTTGCATCCCACCACCACTAGAGGGCGTCAGAGGAGCACAGACCGCAGACTATCCTCTGGATTTGGAAATTTCATTCTCATCATCCAGCAAAGATTTCTATATATTTTTGAGAACAGTTGAGCAAATAGTGCTGGGATTTTGTAATTTGTGTCCTTTAAATAAAATGGTATATTAGATTTCTTTGAGTGAGTGAAAGTAATTGTTGCAGAAAGCTAAAGCTGCTTCATTAATTGTGGAGTTTTAATGAAAAATGATTTTAAAATAACAATAAAAAGATAAGTGAAAGTAAAACTATTTACAAACTCAGACTTCCCTTTGATTTGATAAATCTGACCTAAACAGGATCAACTTGTGTAACGAGGAAAAAAAATTCTCCTCATTACACACTTATTTTCAGAAATGAGTTTATTTATAATGATGTATATTTATTGTGACTGAACTAACTATAATATATTTAGCGTCTTTAGCATTTTGTAAACAGTAGAACCTACTAAAAGTTGTTTTACTTTGTTATCAACCTTGGTTCTATTCTGACTGTGCTGCTGAGCCTGATATTCTGCGAAGATGTTAAAATGTTAAAGTTTCCTAAAATACAGATTTGTTATTGCACATAAAATCAATACGTATAAATCAATATAATAAAATACATTTAAAATATGCTAAATGTAAAACTACAAAACTTTAGACATAAGGGCATTCTAGAGTTAAAGTACCAAAGAAAATAAATGAAATTGCCCGACTTTTTCTGTTTATTGGTTTAAAATATTTTTGCTTTAAAGCACTTTAAGCAATGTCAGCGTCCCATGTCAGCGCTTGTTATACAGTACATCACTGTCTCAGAGTTGCTTTGGAGGACACGAGTTCCTTGGAGTCGCATGGCTAAGGAGGAACATCACACCTCATTAAAATCTGATATGCATCTTTTCCTTCCCTCTACTTCTGGGGACCACAACGTCAGACATGCAGGCTGGCGCTTCAGACAGTGAAAAGAGGGTTACCATTCCGTAGATATAACTTTGCACCTTCAAGCCTTTGCCACCAGGTGTGTCTCAATGAACTAACATTTCTGGAAACTTCAACTTTTACAGCTTTTTAAAAAAAATACCATAATCGTGGTTTTAAATCAAGGATATAGTTTGGACTTGGCCAAAATCCACTGGCAAAATGTTTAATGTGAGCTTCAGGGTAGATCCACATCATGTGTTCAAGAATTTATATTAGACTATTTTGGGGTTATCTAATCCCGGATTTCTGAGGAAGTTTTATGGCAAATCCAGCTTTACACTGACTTTTTTTCTTTTACAAGACTGTTAAAAAATACTGCAGCCATGCTTTTGCTTTGTAAAAGAAAGAAAAAAAACTTAAAACACTGTTTTCTGTTATAGTAAATTTAATAAATGCTGATGTTCCTCCTGCTTTACAGTACAGTTGACACACTTACACATTTCATTGGGTGAATGCTGAAACAACCAACAGCCTGTGCTGCTGCTGCCAACTTGGTTTTTCAGCAGATCAGGAAGTTCTCTGGGGCGGAGCTATGGGGGGCACCCCCCCCCCCAAAAAAAACAAAAAAACAAACAAACAAACAAACAAACAAACAAACAAAAAATATATATAATGAAGCTTTGCACAACCACCCCACTTGCCCTTCAATTCTTGAATCAAAATTAGCATTACATTAGTGTCCAAGGCCCCTATTTAACAACAATCTGAAAGAATTGCCCCAAATCAAAGCAAGCTCAACACTATGACAAGTTCAACAATCTACACATTTGTCGTCGTCATTTGGGCACCTGAGAAAGTAGCAGCCCATAAACGTGGCTTTATTTTGCACTGTAAAACTGTTTGTGACGCTATTTTATAGCATCTCTTAAAAGTGGCAGTAATTTTGGTTTTAAATGGATTCTGGAAGGATGAAGGTGGGGTGGAAGTGGCTGCTGAAAACAGAGCCATGGAATTCTGGCAGATTTGGCCTGCAAACCTTACAGAAGGAGCTCAAGAAATTGCAATAACTTTTGAAAAATAAAACAGCAGAATGAGCTCGGCTCGCCTGCGCAGCCATCAGCTTGTTTACTGCTAACCAGTGCAAGAAATACTGGCATTATATCTCCCAAATTTCACAATTTTCAACCCAAATGTACTTTCACAGCTTTGTTTTCAGTTTTAATTTTATGTGAGGCTCATTTTATGTGGTCCATTTTTCAGATAAAACCGTGCAGAGACTGAGGTGACTTCTGAACAATCTTACTCCTCGTACTCCTCCTCTAGAAATAATGAGTTTGAAACATTTATTTTTGATAAAAATGATGTCTCTGCTAACAACAATTTCTTTAAGAAACGTATTTCTCTAAAAAAAAAAAAAAATTAAATGCATAGAATTGAATAATTTTCGACAGTAATCAAAGTTAATTTATATTGTTTTTATGTGAAGTAAATCATAATTTGCTCTTTTTTGCTTTTATATTTGTGTGTTTTTGTGCACACCTGCAGTTCTTTTTTATTTTATTTTATTTAAATTCAAGCTGCCCCACAAACCAGGTCCTCATGACAGATCAGCGGCTGATGTAACACCAGTACACAGGTGCACCTGCTCAGGCTGTAAAAATAAGTGGCCCATTTAGTCAAGCAAAGATCAATTACTGCAACCAGCGTGGAGGCACCTCTGATCTGCAAGCATAGCCTGCTGCTTCCTCAATGATGCTCTTCAGATGTATTTACACTACAGCTGACAAGACCCCAGCTCTGGTCATTTTACTGTCACGAATGACTCAAGACTGTGTCTTTTTATTTATTTTGTTCTCCAGGCATTTATGTTTTCCCCCGAAATCGGGTCTACAGGCATGTGACCTACATGCAACTTGTCTCCTCCAACTTAATTTTGTCAGCGTTTCCATGACAATAGATAAATCCTGAATTATTCACATGAGGGAAATATAAATTTAGCTGATTTTGGCAACGCCATTCTGTTCATGGGGCACAATGAGGCTCATTAGCGCTGTAAAAAAGTCAGTTTTTGTGCTTTAAAGGAGCATAAAGTACAGAAAATGCCAGAAGGAAAAATTGGAGGTTGTGGCTGCATTTGCAATAGAAACAAGATTGATTCAAAAACGAACTAATCGTGAAGACATTATTTTTTGGAATAAAATGCTATTAATCCAGTCTGGAACAAATCAAGCTGAATATCAATCACCATAAAGTGGACGTTCAATTTCAGATTTAACAAGGTTCTTGATGAATGCATATGTCTCACAGCCGGGGGTGACCTGGATTCCTCCCCAGTGTTCTCTGTGTAAGTGCCAACAACGCACAAGGTGTTAGCGCTTCGATGAAGATGCTCATTAAATGGACTTGCTGGGACAGAGGGGTCAGTGAACAGCTCCCAAAATCAGGTGCTGCGTTTTCTTTGTGATGGATACTTTTTTTTTTTTTTTACAGCTGCATGTTTCTGATTGGTTTAAAAGAAACATTAAAAAAATCTAAATGTATTATTATGTATTTTAACCTAAATGTAATATTTTTGGATTTGAGGAAGTAAAAACCACTTCATACTGATAAAAATGATCTATCAGATAATATGTCAGATACTAATAGTAGCTTCTGATCATTTCCTTTGACTATAACTTTGCCATTTAATAATGTGATAAAACTTTTATTTTAATAGAAACACTCATAAAAAGGCACCAGATACCACAAACTTGCATATGTTTTTGGATTAATTGACAATGCAGAAGCACAAAAGACACTAAAATGAGCATTCCAACATTACCTTTCTGAATTTGCAACTTTTGCATTTTGTGGAATCACCACAAACACATCAAACTCCACTGGATCGGGCAGGACCTTGTTGATCATCTAAAAAGTGAGGGAATGTTCTGAAGCGTTGGAGCTTGAGTCATCTCTCGAGTGTGGTCGAGCCTGGCCCACTTTGTCCTGCCGCAGTGAAGAGGGCCTTTAAATAACTTGCTGGGTACAACTGCTGGGCTTCGGGCTCACGCTGTCCCCATAGCACACTTCACCACCATTTGATCTGCCATCCTCTAACTGAACCTGTAACCCATTTACAGACTCCGAAATCCTTCATGCACTCTGCATGAATGAAAGCACGCGTGCAGCAGAAACAGCTTAAATGGCAAGATTTAAAACCCTGAGAGCGTCGTCTCTTCCTTTCTTCCTCATCAATGGATCATTGTGGTCTATTTACATTAGATTTATTCAATGTTTATTCAACTTTTAAGCCTGCTAATCTACAAATCCAAAGAAATATGTGTAATATGTGGTGTGAGCAATATGTGAAAACGAGCAACAACACACATTGTGCTGCAGAAGTTTGACTCATTTGAATCGAATGTAATTTCCTCATATATGAGGAGAGTAAGACTGAGGCCATTTTAGGTTAGATTCTTTTGAGGCCATCATAATGGCACATTTTTCTGAATCTAGGTGAAGCTGTTAGATCTGGTTTTTGTCTTGTCAAACTTATGTAAACATTACAAACTCCTGAGCAGAGCTGCAGTGATAAGTTTTCAGAAAGTAGAACAAGGGATGCAAATGGTGTTCAAAGCCTGTTTCCCATTCAGGCTCTGGAGGAGTCACTTTAGAGAGTGTTTGTTCTGTAAAAACTAACACTGATGGACAAAACACATTCATTTTTCTTTCTTTTTAGCATCTTTTTTCTCCCTGAGTTCCATTATCACCATCCTCGTTTGCATTAGGTGTTTAAATTAAAGAACAGTAAAAAAAGTAATTAAAAAATGTGTAGTATTTGATGGAATTGATTAATGGGAGTATTTGTTCTTCTTAATTCTGCTTAGGTATCCGCTGAGAAATAATTAGCAGTTTATATACATTATAACTCCTACACATCATTTTAACCTTTCCTTAAGACAATTTTCATCAAATAAGTCATTTTCCTTGAAATGCGTTCCTAATTTTATTGTTATTCACCTTTTGACAAAAGCTTTCAACGGTCACTGATTTGCACATGTGGTTTGGCAGATGCCCTTCCTGACACAACCCTGAATTTTTCCAGGCTAGGGACTGGCACAGGGTGATCCAGATTTGGGTAACATAGTTAGTTAGGCAGTAGTGTGAAGCGATCCCTGCTTTCCCATGCGTGCGTTTAACCAACTGAGCTATTCAGCCACTACATTCTTTTTTGAATGTTATTTTTGTATTAACTTTTTTGTTTTTACTGCTAACTCAAGCTTTTTTTTCTTTTAATAAAAGTTCAGCATCTTCAACATGAGCTGCTTTCCTTTTTGACTGTGAAAATCCAAACCAAACCACCCCTCCATGACAAGTCTACTTAAAATAAATACAGTGGTACAGGAGACAAAGCAAGTGTACATTTCAGCTCTGCAACAGGTAGATGGTACACTTTATTTTAAGCTTCTGATAAATACTAGAAGGTTTCTTTAGCATCCTTGTCTGTTTTAAGAGATGCTGTGTCAGGTTGTGATATTTCTCTTCTAAAGAACGCAGATCACTAAATCCCAAAGAAACCAGCAAGAGAGAAGAAGAGTTCTGAATAAACCGGTCATTTCTTTTAGCACGTTCTGTGATCAGCTGACTGTCAACACTTCACAAGGGAAGAGCCTGCTGTCTCCAAATGCCAAGTATCTACAGTGACACTGTTATAGGGAGGGAGAGGACCAGAGCTGAGCAGTGAGCAATGTTTCAGTACATGTGAGATACAGAGCAGGATGTGCAGCAGAACAAGATCAAATGGCAGATATACTAAGAAAGTGAGACACGTGGAAGAAAAGAGACAGCCGTGAGTCAAGAATAATCTTAGTGGATTAGATTTTTTTTTTTTTTTTTTTTTAGGTCTGGACCAGACCCAGTAGACCTCATACTCATTTAATCTGGGATAGCTGTGATCAAGCTGTGAGTCTATTTTGGGGTGACTTTGGAGCTTCAGTGATCCAATTTTTGCCATTTCTGATCTACTGGATACTGATCCGCTAGTATCTGTATAGTAACAAAGTACTCGGGACTTGATTATTTTTCATTTTACTGGAAAAAGAAATCCTGCAGAAACATGAACGTGCTGTTTGCCCAGACGCTTCTCTGCCTCAGGAGTACAGAGTGACTCTACTCATAACAGCACTGGCGCCGGAGGAAAAACATGCAACAATTTGCATAGAAAACTGGGAAATTTGGATGAAAAGGAAAGCTGCAAATCACCATTTAGAAGCTTTTTGCAAATAAAAGGTAAGTTAAATTTAATTTCAGGATTGTAATTCTTTTCCTTTTAAAGTGCATCTACTTCTATTTTTATTTTCTTCTTTAAATAAAAATTAATAAATAATAAAAATGTGAGACCAAAAAAAAAGAGAAAATGCTTCAACATTTCACAGCCCAGCAGGCAGAGTGTTTGGGTCTGCGAAAGCTGAGGAGCTGTCGCAAAAAATTGAGGATATTAATATCCTTCGAACTCTCAACATTCTGCTTCTCAGCAACTGGATTTACTGTTGCATGTTTAAAGAAAAAAAATATAATATATTTATACATTTGGTATTCACTGCATGTCCTTACAAAGTTTCCAAGGATTATTATCTATTCACGACTCTGAAATATAAGTATTTAGCAGAGGAGTTGGATTAGTAGGAGTTTCCACCAACCACATCAAAAGTTTTCTTACAACTGTAAAGAAAAAAAAATCAATGAAATTATGTATTTTAAAATTTTCATCCTAAAGGGGCACAATTATGTTATTAAAGAAAAAAAAAGGTAATATCCAAAGGTTACGACATTGATCTTGTTAATATAGCTTGAACACTATGTTGCCTTGTTGAGTTCTTCAAAATATATTGATGCTAAAACTGGATTCGTTCTCAGAAAAATAAAGCTAAACAAGAAAATATGTATAAATTTATCTTAAAAAACTATATTCTGACAAACCAAATTAAAGTTTCAATATCAGCACTGTTGAAATATGTAATTAAACTATCTCAGGTTTAAGCCAAAATATGTAATATAATTTTTTTAAACACTGTGAAGTGCAGATTTGGAGGTCAGGGGTCACATGAAAGGCCATGATGTAAGAAAATGTTTTGAGTCATTATCGGCTGTCTTTCTTTTGAGTTCATCATAGGAGAAGCTAAAAAGCTCCACAGGTTATGGACAAGGTCAGACTGAAAGAGGAGTTCTTATTTTTTGACGAGTTTATCACCAATTGGAAATTGCAACGAATGGCGTGCTAACGGCTGGGCAGCATCATGAATCTGCAAGAATCCAGAGGGTTGGGAAGCCAAAATGCTTCAACGTTTGCCATTATTAGGAATAAAGTCTGGGAGAGGCCAAAGGTGTGAAGTCAGATTAGTTGCAGATGCTAAGAAAAATGCTGATGAGTTCAGAACAATGTACAGTATATTCGTATGCATAAAACAATTAACTATGACTAAACCTTTTGACAAAATAATGCACAGAAGAGACAACCATTATACCAAAAAGTGTTTCTATAATGGGTGGAATGAACAGCTACTGTGCAAAAGTGTGCGGACAAAATGATACCATGACACTTCTTGTCGACACAAAAACACAGTCTATGAAGAGAGGCAAATTGTAGAAGAAGGCAGCAACAGACCTGAAACGACAGTCACCAAATACATCTTCAACTGGCAAAGATTGTGCAAAGAATATATCAGACCCTCTGGGTTTATACCAAAGGACATAACTCAAGATCATCCTCCATCATCTGGATTGATGACTTGATTATTATTGAAATCAAAAGAAAAGTAATGAATGGTGTTAAGAAGATGCTTTCAAACTATTTTTCTTAGTATGACTTTAAACGGCCTGTGTTGGTTAGAGGATACTGAGATTGGAGCTGTTGGAAAAGAGGAGATGCATGAATGCAGAGAAGGAGGGCGGCTGGTGTGAACAAGGAGGATGGAGAGGTTATAGATGGAGGCGAATGCTTTCCTCTGGCAGTGGAAAACTAAAGATTTCACTCAATCTGATGAATGTGTAAAAATGTCACAAGAAGCACATGTCAACAAGATACTGAAAATCTGCAATATGTAGAGCTGTAAACACAAAGAAATGTCCTGTGATCACAAAGTCTGTTACACAGAAGATGTTATTAAGATAAAAGATGTAAACATGATCAGAGAGCATTATTGGTGATAAATTAATTGCAGCAAAGTGGATTTTTATGTTTATTTTTTTAGTTGAAGCAACATGTCAGTTCAAATCTGCGGCATATTTAGTGTGTGAATTTAATTATATACTGTATGTCTGGAAAGAAAACAGCTTGTAAAAGTAAAAAAGTTTAATAGTATGGTTTTATTCAATGTTGTAAGTAATCCTGAACATTTTGTACACTATGCGGTTGAATTAAAACCATCTACCATTTAGCTGTTTGGTCTTCATTATACGCACTATTTTGTCCCATCTTTTTTCAGCTCACATTACCTTCCACATCAGTCTCAGGACTCTAGTGACACTACCACTGCTGCCAGCTGGAAGAAACAGAAGATACGTCACATAAAATGGCAGGGCAGTGGATGAGATGGCTATTTCTGTACCTTGTTGATGAGTGAAACGTGTTTAATATACCACACAATGTTTCCAGGAAAGAGAAAAACAAGAGAGGCTCAAATGAAAATCCCCAAAATAAAACCAAAATGTTGTTGGTTTTCTGGGGTATACCAACATTTAATGGCAGGATCAAAGATTTCAAATCCAGAAGGCAATAAAAATGCATCATTTTATTAGATAAAATCACAAAAAAAAAGATCAATGACAAAGTCTTTAAAATAATTTAAGGAAACGTAACAATATTTACAAATTTAAACTTAAAAATTAGATTTAAATACAGGAATATACTTCTGATGTCTTGACATGGAAAAAAAAAATCAACATTTTAACATCTGGATTTCAGTCTTTAAAGAGAAATTATCAACTTTATTTCTCTTAATTGTGCTCTGTTGTATTTTTTTTCAGGAGACTTCATCCGATGCATTGTGCTGGACTGCTCTGAGCACCTCAGTGAACCTGGTGGTTTTATATGAGTCAGGCTGATAACGTGAAGCCCTGTGGCTGAGTTCCACTGAGGCATGAGTGTGGGAAGGGACCACCACCACAGCTTCCTGTCCTGTGAAGAAGAAGGCCTCAGACTGAATACCATGCCTGCTGTGGGCAGCTTTGGCAATGGCAAGATCCACACGAGACGTAAATACCGCAGCCGGTTTGTCAGCAAAGGAGGCCAGTGCAACATCCACTTCACTAACATGGATGAGAAGCCACAGCGCTATATTTCCGATATTTTTACAACCTGTGTGGACATACGTTGGCGGTACATGTTCTTGCTCTTCAGCCTGGTGTTTGTGGTGTCCTGGCTCACTTTCGGCTTCGGGTTCTGGATCATCGGTCATCTGCATGGAGACATGGGCAAAGCGGAAAGCGACGACAGTTTTGTTCCCTGTGTCACCAATGTCCACACTTTCGTGGCGGCTTTCCTCTTCTCCATTGAGACCCAAACTACCATTGGATATGGAGCTCGCTGTGTGACAGAGGAATGCCCGGCAGCTGTGTTCATGGTGGTTTTTCAGTCGATCATGGGCTGCATAATTGACGCCTTCATGATCGGCGCCATCATGGCTAAGATGGCGAGGCCTAAAAAGCGTGCAGAGACACTTCTGTTCAGTCACAATGCAGTCATTGCTATGCGTGATGGTAAGATGTGTCTCATGTTCAGGGTTGCTAATCTGAGAAAAAGCCACATTGTGGAAGCTCATGTCCGAGCCCAGTTGGTAAAACCTCGCTACACGGAGGAGGGTGAGTACATCCCCCTGGACCAGATTGACATGAACGTGGGCTATGACAAAGGCTTAGACCGCCTTTTCTTGGTTGCTCCCCTCACTGTCATTCATGAGATTGATGAAGAAAGCCCACTGTTTGGCATCAGCAAGCAGGAACTCGAAGCATCCGACTTTGAGATCGTCATCATCCTGGAGGGATTGGTGGAGGCCACAGCCATGACCACGCAAGCACGCACCTCTTATCTGGTCTCAGAGATCCTGTGGGGTCACCGGTTTGAGTCTGTCATCTTTGAGGAGAAGAATCAGTACAGGATAGACTACGCCTATTTTCATAAAACATTTGAAGTTCCGTCCACCCCGACCTGCAGCGTCAAAGACATGGAGGAGAGGAAATTCCTAACAACTGGTGCCAACTCTTTCTGCTACGAGAATGAGCTGGCCTTCATCAGCAGGGATGAGGAGGAAGAAAGAAACACGGAGAAAGATCAGGAACCCACAGAACCCAGTCAACCGTCCCCCCGTAGAGAATCTGAGATATAACCCCGATCTGATTGTTACAGCTCTGCATGTGAATGCAGGACATGTGGACCGTCCTGTGACTGTCAGTGCCGACACGAGGATGCCACTGAACACATTTGCTGAAGTCACTCCATAAAGAGGGATTGAAGTCATTGGAGCTTTTCCTCGTCTGCGTCAGATGTTGCTCTTTCCCAGAGACGAGCGAACCCTAAACTGTAGATGACAACGTACCTGAATATAAGACAGCCGCATGTAAACACTTGTTGAGAGAGTTCAGAAAAATCGACCGTGCAGGATTCATTTATAATTGACATTTCCTAGCTTCTCTTGTTAAAGTGCATAAGACTTTAAACATTTTGCATTTTAAATTGCCGCACATTGACAAATGACAAGACTCAGAAAGAATAGACATGCAACACCACTGACCTGTTGAGGTTTCATACAAGATATTTCTATCTGTACTTATTCCAGTTAGTTCCTTACAACTTCAAGACCACATTATGCTGTTTATCCTGATAATGGAGGCAAATGTTTCATTTAAAGTGATATTTTTTGGACTTCAGAGACCTAAATGATACAAAAAAAGGATTTTTTCTGACCGTTTTATCTGTTGTCCCTGTTGACATGTTGGTTTAAAACACAGTTCTGAAAAGATCAGATTTTTAGAACCTAAAAAACACCTGCTTTATTTACTGAATGATCCAAAACTACCATTGCATCTTCACAAGCTGAACTTTAGAGTGGGAAATTGGGACATAAAGACAGTAAGATATTTTTTATCTGCTCTGTGACCATGCATTGCATCAAAATCCTATTCAAGAAATCAAAATTTAGCTCAACTTCAAAAGAAAAAGGAGATCAAACTTCCTGCATTTTTGGAATGTTATTGTCTTGATTTTGTTTTGGAGGTTTTGCTCTGTCAATGGTTTGTTTCTTGGAATCAGGACTGTTTCTTTCATCCTAATCTGGGCAGCAGATGCTGTGATATGAAGTAATTTAATAAGCTAACGATGCAGCTAATATTGTCCTCTGACATGACAGCATCCAGGCACAGCGTTCCACACAACAAGGATAAACTACCTGAGACCTGGATCGGGCTGAACTGGCTGTAGCCAGTTTATCTCTTGTTTCTGTTCAATTTAGACCAAAGATCTAACTTTTAGCAATATTCCCATTTTATTAAGCTTGTGGCTTATTCTCTTATATAAAAAAAAGAGAATGATCCCACAATAACAAGTAACGCAAGGAAAAACAGAAGTAAAAATACGAAAAAAAACACAACAACAAGGCAAAAAAAGTTGAAATGTTCCAGCAAAGATTGGAAGAGATTGATGATCTGGAGAAATACAGATTTGGAGTAATCAATTCATTGAGCACAGGTGTGGAGGAAAACAAAAGGAGGAAACAGCGACAGGTGAGCTATGGAAATGTGCTAAAAACATGGAGGGAAAACAGAGCAGGGTTGGAAGGCTGTTCTATGGCTCACATACCTGTGTTTGCACATTCTCATTCGGATATTAAGCACACTGCAAGTATAAAGCATCAGGTTTCTGAGCAGGATGGTGGCTGGTCAAGTGTTTAGAGATTATGCAGTTGAACATTTTAGAAACTTTGGTATTTGAAATCTAAGTTTGCAAAATAAAAAAATGGAAAGAATTTAGACCAGCGACAGTTCCTGAGATTGCAACATTATAAAAGTGAAGTTCTCCGTTCTTTTGACAACTAGATGGTTGTTGAGTTGTGTGCGCTTAGGCGTTAAATAAAAAGCAAAGATTTTACAGATTTATTTACAACACTGAAGCTGCGTTCACATTGCTCCCTGCAACTTCCAATGAAAAGGATATGTAAATGCATTTAAACGTTTGTTTCGGGCTTCTGCGTACAAAACTCTTACGTATCTCTGGTTTGGTATGGATTCGTATGGTATGGATTTGGTAATCTGGTGAACCCAGACATGGCGACAAGCCTGACAACGTCTGGGTTTGTTCTACAAATAAAGAGAAATCAAGGCCACTCTCCTGACATGGTGGTAATCTATACCCGCTATTGCAAGCACGCTAGCAATGAAATGAACCAATTCTGTTTTGTGCCAAATTGGGAGATTTGCGCCGTTTCGACATTTCAAACCGAGCCTCTTCCAGCTGTAGGTGGTGGACGTGCACTAGTAAACAGCAGAAGTAAAAGAAGAAGAAGCCCCTCCCTGCTTGTCCAGTGTGAACATTATGGCCTAAATGGGTTTAGCACATTCTTGAACGCACGTCAAATGACCGGTGTGTACGTAGCTTCACGGTTTACATTCTTAAAAAGAAGTTCACTTTGTGGCTCTGAGTAAAATTAGGTTTTAAAAATTTTTATTTTGAAAGAATATTTATCAAACCCTTATTGTAGAACTAATGACATACAGATAAAAAAGCACTAAGACACAAAGGCAGGGAGTAGCAAACCTAAAAAGACTACACAATGTTCAACAGCTTAAATGCAGCGAGTAGATTTTGTCTTTAGCATTTGAGCTCATCATACATTTTCAAGCAGCATAGATCTTTAGTAGATCTAAAGATCATAAAGTTCAAGTTAAAGGGATCACATCAGGTTCTCTGCGAGTAGACCATCCTGTGAATCGTAAAATATGAATTTGAAGGTACAGGAATGATTGCAACGCAAACCAAATCATATGAAAAGAAAACTTTAACTTGTGTCTAAAGTTAAAATAAAATAAAAAATAAATACATATTTTAAGAAAAACAAAGTAGTACACACAGCTTCAAAATAAGACTCCATGTGTCCCTCTCTGACCTCCACCTGCACATCTGGAAATCCTATAGATGCTTTTATATTGCTTACAAGTCTGTGTTGTTTTTCTTTATTCTCGTGGCAAAAACATTATATTTTATTCTTATTAATGTTGATAGATAGGCAATAGAGATAGTAGGTCAGACTGTGCATTTCTTGTATTCTGTGTGAGACAAATTAGTTTTCCCTCCAAAGTAAAAGCTCTATGTGGGTTAAGTTTGTGCACCTGACTGCCCTTTCAGCAGATTTGAACAGATTTGTAAATTTACTGCTGACTTGTGCTGGAAATAACAGTACAGCTTCACTCTGGAACAGTTTGTTGTTTGGCTGTTATTCTCATAGAGGTTAAAAACTTTGTGCATACGAAAATGGAAAAGACATTTTTTGCTGTTTTTCATAATGTGTATAAATGGTTCACCATCTTTCACTAGTGACGAGCAAAAATTACCCCCATATCCCAGCAAAAAACAAAAAACATCAAGTGTGTTTTCTGCACTTGAGAGACTGTAAGAGTATTTAAAGGACTATATTACCTCTCTTTACTGTCTACTGTCTTCCACTGAATACATTTGATGCAAATTCACCTTCATCACCTCGTTCTCTTTTACTTAACATGTGAGAAAACCATTAAAAGTAACAAAAATACTGCAATAAAACATGTTTGACTAAGTTAAGTCTTCTCTTTCTTCAAGATAAAAATTTATTACAAAGTGACATATTTCTCCCTTTATTTTGAAAAAACTAGTGAATAAAATCTGGCTTTTTTTCCCCTTGATTTTAATGTCTTGTAATTTCTCTTAAAAAAAGAAAATGATTTTGCAGTTGTAAGCACAGTAAACCAAACATGTTAGTATTTTTTGCACATGCTCACAGAATTTCTGCAGCTATTTCTTTTTTCACAAAAAGTTTGGATTACTTTCCAAATGCAAAAACAATTTTCTCTTAAAAATCTTAACTTTCATTGCTGTGAAACATTTTAATAGCTCAGAAGAATTTGAGCAAAGTCGGAGGTTTTTTATGAAAGGTTTTGCCTGTGCAAACCTTTCCTGCACAAGATGATGTGAACGTAAAACTTCTAAACAATGTCGAGCAGAGTAAAACTTTATAAATATTTCTACCACACTGGAAGCAGGGTGGAGATTATATTATATTATGAGACAATCAATGTCATAAAAAGCTGAAAGTGAACCATTATTTGAGTCTTTATTATATAAAATATACTTTTTCCTCTGCAGACATAAGCAAATGTAAAAAGATTATTATTGTTTTTACTGGGTGGTGGCTCTTCCATCCATTGTGATACCTAGAGCTTCTTAACTCAGTTACAATATCAACATATCTGACATTAGTCGCATTAAGCTCTGATCACAATTCAGCATCTAATAGCTGCAGGAAAGGATTGTTACCTTACTTAGTCAGCTAAATGATGACAAATGACAGTTTAATTTGTTATTTTGTGTATCCCCAGAGATGTGAGACGGAATGGAGGGTGCTCTGAGAACAAATCAGGGATGCTTCTCACACACTCTGCAGTGCTGGACGCTGAAAAGTCGTGCAGGGTTAACCTTCCAGCATGCAGAGTGGGTTGCTGAAGGATGCATTCAGGCTTAATTGCGGCAGCTCCACGCTCTCCCTCGTCTACCAAAAGGAGGTGGAGGAAAAAAAAAATCAAGCAAGATTATGCAATAGCAGCAGCTGCATTTCCTTTTTCTCAAGACAGAAATGAGAGAGACTGTGATCACAGGCAGTGAACTCCTTGAGTCTGGACTAATCGTCTGCTTTGGAAGGAAAAAATTGGCATCTTTAAAGTTTAACTGCATTTTTTGGGGCTGTTGGAAGTTAAATGTGATAAAGATGTAACATAATCAAAATCATTTTCAAATGTTTTAATGTGTTGAAAAAAACACAGTTTAAATGATTAAAAATGTTTGTGATGACATCAACATAAATTTGGATATGATACAGTTTTTCTCTCATTTGGATAGAATCTAAATAAAAGCTTTTTTTTTTGTTTCATGCATGAAAGAAAATATTTTAAAAATCTATAAACTGTATTTTTGTTGTTATTTTTACAGTTTTTTAAGTAGAGTTTTTTTTTTTTTTTTTTTTTAATAAATGATAAGGTTAACCCAAACCTAACCTTGTTTTTGTTTTAATTAAAGTGCTTCATAGTAGAGTGCAAACATTGTGAATAATTTTTAGTTCCTGGTGAGTATATTAGGAAATAGGAGTTGTCCATAAAACCCGACACAGAGGCTTTCTTTGGCTTGAAGACGTGACATATTATCAAGACAGAGCGTCCCGAGGGAAAATTAGGAAAAAGAAAAGACATTTTCTTAATATTTTGTCACTGCTTCCTTTTTCATTATCCGTAAAATCAGATTTAGTGTCATGTTCTTTACCAGAGGGGTGTGAGCAGCCTTGAGGTTATAGAAGTGAACTTATCCATGGAAGAAAACCCACCCAGTCTGGGAAAAATTAGCCAAAGGAAACTGGTTTAAGACTTTAGGGTGGATTAGGATGTAGTTATTATCTAACAGTTCCAATACAAATCAGGCACGATGGTCTCTTGTGAACTTCACCTCCAACCCTAAAATAACAGGTGGAACACCCAGTCAAATGTGTCAATAAAAAAAGGCATCAGTAAAGTGAGCTTTTTATTATAGGATTTATCCAGAAAGTTTACAGTCTCACTCCAATCATCTTTTTTTAACTATTTTAAAAGCATTCCCAGAGGTTTTTTTAAGATTGTGCAGTTTTTATCCAAAATCAAAAAGCTTGTGTCATTTCCTGGAACACATTTTCTGAAGAGCAGCAGTACTTCATCAGAAATTGTTTCTGAGTTGTGGGCAAAACTATTCCCATACATTATCCCTTTATTTAAACACTCTCCCATTGGCATACGGCCCCTTACAATTTCAACATTACCGGTGCATCTAAAATGGTGAGCAATACTGGAACAATCCAGCCGTGCAGTTTTGAACCAGATGCTGGCTCGGACGATGAAAGTGAAGGTGTACATGGATCTAGTGATGTACAAGTGGATGCATTGGAATGGAGTGGAGCAGGGAGCTTGTGGCTCACCTGTGGTATAGCATCTACATCATTGCTACAAGCTTCTTGCAATTCACATTTTTTCGTCTGCTCCTGATTCACGATTTAAATTAAAAAAAATTATAAATGCAATTTTAAGCTTAATTTTATTTATATAAGTCCTCATTCATGAGAATTATGCCACAAGAACATGTTAAAACACTATTTTCATTGGAGTGGATCTTTAAATTTACATATTTCGATTACTGCAGCCAAGCTGGTCCCAGCAGTAGAACTGCTAAGTATTAAAAATCTAAAATATCAACTTCGATGAAGTGGGGAGAGAACCCAGTGATGAGGACAGCAGCCAATCTTCAACTTTAAGTTGATGCTAAATATTTGAAAGCCTTCTGAAGCATCAATATCTTAATCGGCTGTCTGAAAAATACACCTTTCTCAACAGTGATGTGCTCACATTTACTTGCTGGTTTGGCTGAAACGTGCTTGACCGTTCTGTTTGATAAATTCTTCGTGTTATTTTGCTCATAGAGAACAGCTGAGCACATCACTCAGTGGTAGCTGCTCCATCCTGCACTGCTGCAGACATACAGTATTTGATTACAGCAACAGGCCGATTGGATTACAGCCAGCACTGACTCAAATACCGTTAGCAAACAGAGCAACTGGAGGACTTCCTGTTCGGAATGAGCAACCAGAGGGAAAACTGATGTTCACCAGCTCCCAGTGTTAACAATTCATTTGTAAATTTGGGGGGAAAAACTCATTGACTTTTTCCATTTGATTGAGTTTCACAGAAGATTTTTAAATCTTTTGTTTTAATTAAAACCCTTGTATACAAAATTCTGTTCAATATTGTGGTATTCAGACTTATGAACATTTTTCTCAGCCAATATTTTATCATAACTATAGAAATATGACAATAAATGTTTTTATTAATATACCAGGTCAAGGATGTTTGAAGTCACTGGTAATTTAAACTTGGCAAAATACAATTTTAATATGTAATTTATTCAACAAGAACATTAAATCTATCATAGATTTGTAAAAAATAAATAAATAAACAAACATTGACAACAATTATGAGCTCCTAAAGTTTAAAAATCACCTTCATGGCAGCAAACCTCATTGAGTTTAGGTAAGTTTGCTGCCCTCCTCTGGCGCTGACCTTCCAGCACACTGTGGTCAAAAACATCACAGCCACACAATTTTCAGCAGCTTACGGTTGTTGGTTCATTATAGTATTTTTAAAATAATATTACTAGTCATAACACAAAACAAATGAGGCTCTTTTTTTATTAAATACATTTTATTACATAAATGACATAATTTTGACCATGTTTTAATACAGAGACTTAGCTGAACATAACAGTTATTTTGGTAGGATGTTGCTGCAGAACATCTTTACATCTCTGGGGCTTTTCCTGACAGATAATCGTGCACTGTGTGTTTCTGAAAATTCATCTGACGTACAGATTCCCACCCTCCCGTACAGACCCTGAAGTATTCCCCGACGCCCAACTCTCTCCTTTTAGGCCTTTCCGTTATCCCCAGTTGCACTGATCGTCATCTGTCATGGTCAGAATCTCGGTAACCAGACCGGTGCCGATGGTTCTGTTTCCGTCTCTTAAAGTGAACCTCTGGCCTTTTTCCAGAACCATCGGCTGACGGAGTGTGAGCGTCAGCGAAGTGTCCTCACCAGGCATCACCATTTCCTTGATTAAAAAAAAAAAAGCAACAAAGAGAAAAAATGTAGCCATCAACAGAAATACATGTGCAATATTATAATAGAAGTTTCGTGCCATTTATTGATGGTTTAATACAAATTAGCATGATTCTTTTTTCTCTTCTTTTTAGCATTATGCCTTTGGTGAGCTTGACACTTGTTAAGGAGTCAAAAATCATTTATTTGTTGATGATTCGTAAACTGTGTATCCCATTAATACGTAGGTCGCAGCAGACACACCTTATCAGCAGGCAGGTTGACTCTGCAGGCCATGTCCCAGGTAAGAGAAAACATGACCGGCATGAAGTTTGTGACGAAGGGTTTGTGCCGGCCTCCCTCCTCCTTACTCAGAACATAAACCTGCAAAACAAAGAATGTATTATAGGTACATAACAGTTCATTAAAACTACTATGATATGAATTGTTATGCTAGTTTTTTGTCATTCATGACTCCAAGAAAAAACCCTGACAAAATAAAGTTGATACTACTGTTGTTTAATTTTTTTTAAATCTTAAATCACAATTCATCTTTTTTTTTTCCCCCATTCTTTAATACTAGACTTACTTTTCTACAAAAATAAGAACTTTGAGAGATTAAACAAGAGAGGACAGTGTGAAAATGTTACATATGTGTGATAAAAATGTATAAAGTGTGTCGTGAGCAAAGCCTTGAAACATCTATAATCCTACTATATGGATTTCACCTATCTCTGGTTATTTTTAGACCGTAACCCCTGCGATAAATGAGGGACCACTATTTTGTGCATAAGCTTCGTCTCATTTTGCAGCTCTTTTTTGCTTCCACACCTGTGCCTTGACTTTCTGGTGGGGCATGATGGAGCCCGGTTTGCACATCACCATGCCTCTCCTCACATCCTCCCTCTTCAGACCTCGGACCAGAGCGCCCAGGTTATCTCCTGCCTCTGCCCGGTCCAGAGACTTATGGAACATCTCAATACCTAGAAACATGTTTTTGAAATTGAACCCTCTGAAAAAACAAAGAAAACTCAAGCGTGTTTGAGTACACAGCCGTTCAGTCGAGTCAGAAAACTAAGCTTACATACACAAAAGAAGAGATGTAGCTTTTCTGAGTTTTGTTTTTCTCCAACTCACCTGTAACCACAGACTTGAAGCTGCGATTGTGGCCCACAAACTCACAGTCATCCCCTTTCTTGATGATGCCTCTCTCCATAGTGCCTGTCACAACTGTCCCTCTACCTGAAGAGTAATGGTCAAACATCAGATTTAAAGTACAAAAAAATATCACACCTACTTAAAATATCACCAGTTTTTCTGTATGACACTTTAAAGCCAGACACTATTACAATGTTGTGCTCAAATCAGAAAATACATCTGAAATGTACTGTGATGTGTACCTGGAATAGAATAAACCCCTTCAATGGGCAGAAGGAAAGGCTTTTCAAGCTCTCTTTTGGGTAGAGGAACATAAGAATCCACAATCTCCAGCAGCTTCAACACTGCATTCACTCCCAGCTCCGGTTGCTTGTTCTGAAATGTTGCAATCAGGATTTGTTTTTAATCAAAATTGTGTTTAAAGCTGGTAAACAATTAAAACAAACTATCATCTCAATACTTCTAGCCAGCTTGTTTCCTATACCTCCAGAGCGCAGAGGGCAGAACCTATCACCACTGGAGAGTTCTCCCCGTCATAGCCAAACTCGGTGAGAAGCTCTCGGATCTCGATTTCCACCAGATCCAACATCTCTTTGTCCTCCACGGCGTCGGCCTTGTTGATGAAAACCACCACATGCTCCACGCCGATCTGCCGGGCCAGCAGAAGGTGCTCACGCGTCTGAGGCATCTGACCATCGGTGGCTGCCACCACCAGAATGCAGCCATCCATCTGGGCTGTGCCAGTGATCATGTTCTTAAAGAGAAAAAAAAAGAACTTTAGCTTCATACGTTTAAATAAGCAAGGAGCATCTTGTAATCCCGAGGAAGCTGAGATCACCTTGACATAGTCAGCATGGCCAGGACAGTCTGTGTGGGCGTAATGCCGGTTAGACGTGGTGTATTCTACATGAGAGGCATTGATTGTGATTCCTCTGGCCTTCTCTTCTGGGGCATTATCAATGTCCTCATACTTTTTGTAGTTAGCACCACCGGCGTCAGCAAGCACTAAAAGGAAACAAACATGTCTTTAAAACAAAAAATCCTCTTAGTTTCTTAGGTTGTGAAATTAATTCACTTTTTTTCATTTTACAAACTATTTTTGCACATTAACATTGCTCAGAATCTGGTATAACAAGATGACTCCACCTTTTGTAATAGCTGCTGTTAGGGTGGTCTTCCCGTGATCAACGTGGCCAATCGTTCCAATGTTAACGTGAGGCTTCTCTCTGCTGTAGGTCTTCTTAGCCTCTGCAGCAAACGTCCGTCGACTCAAAGGCACAGCACACTATTAAAAAACAAAAAACAGATATTAAAGATTAATTTATTATCACCACTTATTTATTTTAAGCAAATTGACAGACTTTTAGTGTGTACACTTACTAATTTAAACGAGCTGTGCAAGAGACCAGGTGAAGACAGCTGAAAAGCTGAGAACGGACAAAATACTGACAATTCAGCATCACAGGAACTGAACATTTCTGATTATTATTACAATGCAAAGACCTTTTAGTTACTTGTGGTTTGTAGAAAATATTCTCATATTAAGCAATATAAAAAAAACAATTTACTTGGGAACATTTCTAACTTCATGATCATGCCTACACCAACAACAAACATTAAGTTTATTTCTAAAAAAAAAAACTGGAAAAAACATTTTGGGCACAAGTGGAGTGATTTTATTTATTTGTTTAATTAAATACTGAAAGTAAGCAGATTTAATGGTGTGAATATGTCAGCAAATATTATGGTTTCTTTACAACAAATGCAGGACAGGTCAACATTGGTACAATATTACTAATGAACATACATTGCACTATGCAGTGTTTTTTTTTTACCCCAAAAGCAAACGTGGTCCTACAATATTTTTTTTTATTATGCATTGTTTATTATTTAACACTTCCAATACAAATAAACTTCACAGTTTTTAACACATTTCAAAAGTTGTCTTTTATTTTGAAGGTCGCTAATGCTTTTGTAAACATGCTTAAATGTCAACAAATAAACTCCACTTGCTCTGATTATAGAAGACCTTACAGAATAAAAGCATGTAAACATAATACAACATCTATCATAAGAGGGACAACATTTAAAATATGGCTAAAAACCACTGACCTAAACTACATGGGTTTCTAACTACCGGTACCTAGATTTCTATTTAGCTCGTGCAATCATAGTCAGCTTCTTGAAATAACCAATATTGGGGGAAATTTAATAAAGAATGTAGCATCACTACAGAAACACGTATGTTTCAACAGGCTTGCTTTAGCTAACTGTAAATCACACATTTACGTCCACCCAAGTTTTAAGGCTGGATACTCTCTATTCAGTGGGCTTCTTCAACCGAAGTAGTTTGTTATGTAAAAGAAAAAGTTTAAATCAATAACGTTTATTATAAACGTAGTTTTTTCCCCGTCAGCTCTGTGGTTAGCTAACCCTCATTGGTAACGTGACCTTGCGCTGCTATCACAGCATCATCGTCTTCTGTTTTAAAAGTCATTAATGCAACGATTTTAAATAATATATCTACATGTGTTGCTTTAATCTTACTGGGTAGTACAAAGAAGAAAAAAATGTATAAAATTGAAAACAATTGAACTATTTTACCGGAGAAACACGCACGGAGCCCCACAAGCGCGGCCATCTTGGACGGTTGCGCAGACCGAAGACTTCAGACATCAAGAGAATTCACGGATCCAATTTTTTTTTTCCCATCAAGCGACTGGAGACGTCAACGCATGAAAAGCTAAAACCAGCTATCAATACAAATGAATTAAAGTAAACGTGTTTTATTCTTCTTTTATCTCTACATACATCTACTGCACTGACAGCTGTAGACTTGTCTTAGTAAAATGTAAAAAAAAAAAAAAAAAAAAAAAAAAGTTGCGTTTATAACTCTTTTTTTTTCTTTCGGCGTGCTTTCTATGTATTTTCCATCAATTTATTTTAGAATAAAGATATGAATAAAGGAAAACGTAAAACCTTTTGTTGCTACTTTTTATATTATTATTATTATTATTTAAAAAATTTTCTGAGTTGTAATGAAAAAAAAAAACCAATGATTCAACCGTGCCTAAAAGTACAATGAACATTTTCCTTTTCCGGAAACCAAAAAAAAAAAAAAAAAAAAAAAAAAAAAACGAAACAAAAACATTTGTTGGTTAAGCTACTTATTTTAACTTCGTAGGTGCTCTTTGGTTGTACGTACTTAGTCGGAAGTCAATGTACCGTAATCATGCTAATACGTCAACAAAACGTTGACACTAATTGCAATGTAATTTAACGTAACAGTAGGTTGAAATGTTCAAATTATTATAATTGAAAATAAACCACTAATCCAATTATGAAAAAAAAGTAAAATAAAATAAAACAAAGAAAAATCTGGCATGAAATCGAACAAAAATGTTTGTTCCACTGATTTACGTACTTTACGGTAAAAGACATTGCGCATGCGTTCACGGGAGCTGCCTAGAATGTTCCAGTGTGTTCACGTGCTTGTGTTTATAAGGCTACACTTGTCGTGAGCGACGACTGCTTCGTTCTGAAAGATCACTGCATTTATTCATAGCCATTTAAAAGCAAAGCGGGACGTAAGTATGCTAAAACTTTATTTAACGTGTTATGTTGTTGTTGGTAAGATGATATTTTTGTTCCTTTTTAGCAAACATTGTGCTTAAGTCAGAACAGAGCTAGCTTATTGTAACTTTTAGATATTGAGACATTTAAGATTTCTCAGGGTTCTTAAGTTAAAATGTATGATTCTGTTTTGACTGCACAGTTCTGAGGACATGTCCGAAGACGGGCAGAACAGGAGATACCCCCGGAATCTTCAGGGGGTTTTACAGATGGCAGTAGATGCTGGACCCGCAGCAGAGGCACCAGGTCCAGTTCAACCTATGTCAGAGGAGGTAAGTATCTGTAATTTTAATACATCCTTGATTAGATAAGTTTGTGTCACAAAAATCCTGCATCTAGTGTTCTTTAGCCCTGTTGCAGCATTTTTACGACTCTATATCACGTCTATGAAACAACTAAATATTTAATTGGTTTAATTTTGACTGTAGCTAATGAAGGATTTATTTATTGTTCAGAATTCCAGTCTGAAATGAACATTGTTGGGGTAAAAAGGCAGGTTCCCATAACTTAAATATGCCTTTTTATGTGGCTTTTGACACTACTTTTATAATTTATTTAAAAAATAATAATAGTAAGTTGTTTGAGTTTAGTCAAAGGTTATTAATAATTGTTTTATGTTCTTAAATTAAATAAAAGGTGAAAATAATTCTTTCATTATATGATATTAAGTTTAATACTGTTCTCTTGTGAATGTTGACTTGGTCTCTTACCAACTTTTCAGGTTATTTTGTGAACTTAAGATTGAGTTTATTTTATCTTGTTTTATTCTATTCTTTTTCATGAAATTTAACGTTGCCAGGGATTTTGATCAATTCTCTGCCTTTGCTTTTGGTTCAGAGAAAAACGTGGTTGCGGGAAGCACTTTCTGAAGTGTGCAAAGGCCAGCTGGATGAAGTAGAGCAGATAAAGCAGTGCTTGTCCGTCCTGCGTAAAGAAAATTTGGGTGACAAGGATGAAAATGGAGAAGATATGAGGGGCGAAGAGAATCAGGACGAGCAGGAGTCGGCCTTTGAGTTGTTGTCGGAGTTGTGTGAGAATCTGGACAATGCTAGAGGTTTGTGGCTATCGCTATAGGAAATGATGTTGACACGATTCCAGACATTATGGACTAATCTCCTACTCAATGAATTTCTTCTTTTTTCACAGATCTGATGGTACTTGGTGGGCTAGAGTTGTGTGTCTCCCAGTATTTGTGTCACGTCCAGAGCGGGCTGAGGTGGCGTGCTGCTGAGCTTATTGCCTCCTGTGCTCAGAACATGCCACAGATTCAGGACCACCTGCTCAGTATTGGGTCTCTTCCAAAGCTGCTTCAGCTAACAGATTCAGACCCAAACCCCACTGTCAGGGTCAAAGCACTTTATGCTGTCTCATGTAGGTTCCTGTCTGGCATTCTGACTAAAGCTGCTTTAAACACATGTTCCAAAATGTGTGACGTTAAGCTCCACACAGATGCTGAAAAGGGTCACGCTGTTTGACTGCAGGTTTGGTTCGAGAGCAGGAAGCCGGGCTTCAGGCCTTCTTGGCCCATGATGGATTCTCAGTACTGATGAGAGGCATGCAGTCGGAAAACGAGAAGCTCCAGACAAAGTCTGCTTTCCTTCTGCTAAACCTGTTGACGTCGCATCCTGAACAGAAAGGTATGAATAAGGAAAAGCGTTTAATATTTAGCCCTGTACTCATAATTGTTTGGGCTTAAAAACATATATTAACAGTTTAGATCCAGAATGCATAAATAAATTGCAATGTAAAGTTCAAATTAGAAAGCAGAATTGTTTGACTATTTTATGTTTTAGTTGAAGCCAAATCATTTCAGATTTCTCTTCATTTTAGTATCAAGAAATTGTGTAGCTGCTTATCAAACTTCTTTTTTTATTTGTCCCCAGAACCGCTGGTGTCTATGGGGATGGTGCAGCAGCTGGTGTCAGTTCTCCGCACACCACACTCTCATTTCCACGAACATGTTCTTGGTGCACTTTGCTGGTAAGAACATTATGCTGTCTGTTAGCACTGTTATTCCAGTCTGATTAAAATAGTTTGTATTTAGCTGAAGAATGTAAAGAAACACAAGAAGAATGGAAAGAATGCACCGGAAGCTTTTACAATAATCTGGGTGCTTCTGCCTCAAATATTTCTGATGGTTTTTTTTTTATTAATTTTTTTAAACAAAAAATGAATCATTTTTCAGTTCACAGCTTTGAAACTGGTCAATGTAACAGCTGTTAATGGTTTCAGTGACAAAACCTGACACTTCCGTGTTAAACTAAGACATTTTGTTGCCTTCAGGGTAAAGGAAAGGGATCTTTGTGTAAAAGGATCTCAGATTAAAAATGTATTATTGAAGTGTTGATTAACATAACTCAACAGCTGACTGTAGGTAACTTTTTCTTTTTAGATCAATAATGAACCCTTCATTTTTTTTTTTTGGTTTGGTTCCAGTTTGGTTGAGGACTTTCCAAAAGGTGTGACAGAATGCAAGATCCCCGCTCTGGCTCTGGAGGAATTACTCAGACAGAGAGCCAAAGATCTCCACGGAAAAGAAGAAAGTCAAGTAAGGAAATTCTTTTAGTTTCACTTTTCCACTTTAAATTTCTACTGATTTGTTGCTACATATCAAAGGTGTAACGATTTAAACTCGATGAAAATATTGAAACTGATAAGTTAATTGTTTGGTTTTTTTTTTTTTGTATTGTGTTTGTCAACAGGAAGAGCTTGAATTCTGCGAGCGTCTGAGGAAGATTTGCTTCAGTGGGCAGCAGTCAGAAGACATGGGAATGGATCGCTGAAGCTCCTATTTATTTATTTTAACCCATTTTATTTTGTCATTGGTATAGAATACACAAGATGTAACAAAACATTGTTTTTTGTTTTTTAACTCGGGCTCTTTTTGTCATGGTTATGTTGTATTGAATCCAGTGGCTGGATTTTATTTCACAAATCTATAGATAAATAAACGTTTTTTTAAATATATTGAAATTCTTTGTCTGATTTTACAGTATTGCTAAACAACTGAACACAAAGTTACTTGTTCAATGTTATTTAAAAATTCAAAGATGTGGGAAAGTGGGTGCATGAATCTACAAATTCAAAAAACAAACAGAATAAACTCAAATAAAATCAAAGCTGTTGATCAAAATATGAACCATTAAACATAAAATGTCACAATCACCAAACTTTTAGTTTGGTTTTGTAACATGATGGTCAGTTGCTCATTATTAAAACCAGCCTCTAGTGGTCATTTTAAGAACTGCAATATACTACCACATTGGTTTTAATACATGAGTGTATGTACATGCAAAATGCACATGCAAAGATTAATCTATCAATCTTCATGAAAACAAGTGTTTAAAGAATTAAGATCTGTCTTTGATTATATTGGACCTTGTAATCGGATTGGGATTTTTATTTATTTCAGAAATTACAGAAAGATACAAACTTTTTTCTTTAAATGTGTTTCCTTCTTGAACTCAAATTCCTAAAAGTAACATTAAATTTACAACAATGTTTGTCTTCTTTAAAAGTTTGCTTTCAAGTTATCTTCTCATTAGTCCCCAAAATAGAAACGCAAAATCAAAGCTCAGAACCATAAATGTTTTTTGTAGACTTGGAGTTTGAGAAAAATGACTTCTTATGACCGTGAAACCTTATCAATAGTTATTTTTCTGAAGATGAAAGATCAATACACAGTCCTTTATCAAAAATAAAAAGTCAGCTGTAAACCTTTCCCCACTGATTCTATTTCTATATTCTTTTTGAGGCAACCTGTGTAAATGAGTTTTTCCTTGAGTAATCCAATTTCCTTTAGGAAAAAAAACATCTATCATTAGGAAAAAAGAGCTTTTTATGCATGCTTTTTGATACTGATGGTTGCTATTTCCTCAACCATCCTTGTGTTTTATTTGGCATTTTCAAGCAGGAACCTAAATAATTGTCATCCTTTCAAGTTACTTTCAAGCTACATTTTAATCAGTCTTATATTCTCTTACTTACATGATTGTATTCTGTTTTTCATTTTCTTGGATCTTCCTTAATTTATTTTTTTATGTATTTTTTGCATTATTGGTTTATTTTTTCCCCTTTAAATAAAGTTTGTGCCTTCTTTGATTGATTTGTTTCTTTGGTTATTAAATGTTTCCATGCATTGTTTATTTTTCTTCCATTTTCATCTATTTTTCATCTGCTTGAATGTTTTTTAAAATATTTCTTTTGCAGATCTTTTTATTCTTCATTCTTAAATTTGGATAATATGACCGTTTCAATTCATTTTAATTTGTATTTCTCTAATCTGCCTGTTGATGTTTGGTTTAATTGTTTTTTTAATCTGATCATTTCAGTTGTTTTTTTTTAAACCATAATCTTTTTCACAAACTCATTTGAATCTCATAATATCAGACAATTCATATCAATTGTTTTCTCTTTGCACAAAACCTTTAGTTCATACTAGATAATTACTGTTAGAAAATTATTTTTACTTTATTCAAAAGTAACATCATTACATCAAATTTACAGCTTACAAATTAGTATTTAAAATATTTTTTTAAAATTACACAGAAAATCACAGAAAATAAATATTTAGAACTGGTGCTTCAGATATTGTTTCTTGTCAGTGGGGTCTGTTAACCGTTTAGGATCTCTTCCACTTTGAAAAGTCATCTGTGTTCTCCTCTGCCTTCACGTCTCCCACAGCAATCAATAACTGGGCCAAATAATAGGTCACCATCACAACAAGGTGTCCATATTGGCACGGTTGCACCACATTGAAAACTTGCAGAGCTAATGACGCATCAGACACAACGAAGGACAAGCTTCCTAAGAGCGTTGGAACATGATGAGTTCGAAAAGCTAAAGCAGCCATTAGTGTGATTAACAGGATGTAGATCCCCACCCCTGGAGTTAGGAGGTGAGAGTCTGGCGTCTTCTGCAGGAACGGAAATAGATAGATATAGAAACCTCCCCCGAACACCACCAGGATCAGGTATAGAAAGCGTGTAAAGGAGGACGTGTATGCTGTGTAGCGGCTGGACAGGAAGGACAGAGAGTAGAGGAGATGAGCCACAGCAAAAGCTCCCATCCCTGAAACAACATCAATTCATACGTTATGTGACAGAAAAGTGTACAGGTCCATCAAAAATGAATCACTCATCACTAAAAACGTGTCTATAATATTCCTTTATTTCTTTATTGAAGTAAAAATAGATCAAAACTTTTAATTCAGATGCTTCAATTAATCTATTTAGACAGTGTCCAATATTTTTGGGGGATTTTGTTTTGTTTTGTTTTAGTCTGCTTGAGATACTGGCATTTGGAGCAATGTTTCATACAAAAGCGTTTTATTTTCTTAAAATTAAGGACGTAAAAATTCATTTAAACAACCATTTAGTTCATATCATAATTTGTGGTTGACGATCCGATTCCTAGTTGGTATCTGTTCATTTTGAATGATCTGATTCACTGACCTAAAACCAATCCAGAACATCTTTAGCCAAAACTTCAACCAGTGTGACTCAGAGATACATTTCTGGTACTGAACAGTGCAGGTGAAGTTTTCCAATACTGATATTTTCCAATATTGATATAATCAGTTTGTTTTATTTTGAAACAATTTTATAATGGTATAGGTCAATTTGATTCCATTTGATTAAAAACTTGCCTCAGACAGATTGATCTGGTTGGATGGCAGGAATTTAAATTGATTAATCAATTAGGTTGATTAATCGTAAAACCCCTTTAAATAAAGACTGCTTTTAAACAAGTATTGCATCTGCAAACATTTGCATGCTAAATATCTGGAAATGCAGCATATTTCTGTGCAATTTTCATGTAAAAGTTTCACAGTTGTTAAAATGTTTTTGAACACTTGCCAAAATGTTATCTTCTGCAAATTTTTCGGCACTTCATAAGTGCTTTTTTCCCTATAAATGTGAACACACCTAGTAGTTGCAACCTCTGACTTTTGACACTCAGTGTTACCATCTTTTTACCGTGCAGGAAAAGCTCGGGCCACACCAAGCAGCAGTCGCCAACAGCAGAGAAGATTAGTCCGCCAGCCACACCCATCACACTCTGACCTCCCTTCCAGCTCAGCACCACGGCGGCTAACAGGAGCGCCGGTGCTGATTTGACACCTGCTGTCATGAGCGAAGCTTTGGAGTCAGGAGTCCACAAATAGAAGTACAGAGCAGAGGACAAAAAGAAAGGCAAGAGGGAGACAAAAAGAGCACAGGACTGAGAGGAAAAGAGAAACAGAGGGAAAGGATGGGTCACAACTTGTGTAAGAGTAATCTGAATTTTACAAAGCTCAGACTTTTCTGTATACTGTTTAGGATTAAATCAAAGTACCATGTTTCTTCTCTTCCTCCTGTCATAAGCATGTGTCTCAAGGATGTCCATCTCCTCCCTCCGTCAGGTTTCAGCTCCAGCAGGTGCCTCGGTTGGATAAAACCGTCTTGTTTGGTGTTTTCCTCGGCTGTTGTAGTTCTGCTTCAGCTGCCAGACTAACACACAGTTTCCAGATGTAACCCTCGTCTCAATCTTTCTCTATGTCTAATAGTCTATTGGTGTATCGTGTCATGAACTTTAGACTGATCTTACTGATTACACTTTGATAATGAGTGTTCTCCATGGTTTTTTTTTGTTCTCATGGCCGAACAGCTGACCTTTAACCTCTCCAGCACTAATAGTCTGATGACATTGACACATAAGGAGTAAAGTTGATATACGTGTTACAAACTTGAATAGAAAGCTGGATATTTATTTTTTTTTATTTTGTTGGTTGAATTATTTACATTTTTTCTTTTAATAACACTTATACGTTTGGAAAATTTATTTCTTTTAAGATCATCTTATATTTTATAAAGTGTGCTGTAAAGTTTTACAACAAAAAAAGGTTCACAAATAGCAAACAATAGGCTTGTGGGTTAAACCAAAAAAATCTGGGAGTGATTGAATATAGGAATAAGAATATTCTTAAATTTCTGGAAAAAAAAAGATAAAATAAATCTAAAGTTTTTATAGGAAATCTGTCTGTAATCACATGTATGTAATTATTAAAGTGTTATTTTTCAAGTTTTGTTAAAAAATGTACAGTGTTGCATGGGTCTAGTTCAATTTTAATAAAGGATATTATTGATGTGATACATTTACATTAGAGGTTTGTTACTTGAAAATAAAATATATATATAATCTTTTAATTTGTTTATTGGTAACTTTTAATAAACAGACTCATTACCTCAAAAGATGTATTTATTCTCGAGCTCTATGTGAGTGCATGGATGATAATCGCTTTGCTAAAAGGTCTCTATGACCAACAATGATTAACTTAAACTTTGTACTCAATTTTCCCATAATTCCTAGAACTGAGCTGGTTGTTGCTTTTGAAGGTGAAAGTGGAGGGGAGAGGGACTATCAAACAAGAAATGCAATAAATGTAGCAGTTGCTAAGAGCAACGGGAAGAAATAAGGTAAGCATCAAAGCAAACAGCTGATAAGTACATTTGTGCTTGTGTGTTATTTATTTTGAAGAGACATCTGAGCTTTTATTTTGGTGTTTTCTTCCTCTGAACAGGATATGGCGGATAGTTCACCAGATCTGAGGATCGGAGTAGTGGGATTTGGATTTCTAGGTCTGAAATTCACTACATAAACGCTCTTTAAATGACTGTTCTTTACTGATAACAGCTGGGTATGTTTGCTCTCTAGGGCAGTATCTGGTGGACAGGATCTTAAAAGATGGACCTGCTCTCGGTCTAAATCTGGCTTTTGTGTGGAACAGGAATTCTGACAAGCTCAAAGGTTTGGTTCCGGCTGAATTCATTCTCCAGGATCTGTCATCCTTTACAGACAGGTGCACGTATATGTTCGATTGTTTCTGTATTGGCATACAAATATCTTAGTGGTGCCATTTTTTTTCATCTGTAACATTCTGTCTCACAGGAAGTGTGATGTGATTGTGGAAGTCTGTCATCCACAGATAGTCAAAGAGTACGGATGTAGTTTCCTGTCCCAGACTCATTTCATGGTGAGATCATTTACTCCTCTTTTCCATTTAAGCAAATATAATTCCACTCTTAAAGTCCAGCTCGGTCCACACAACCACTGGTAAGACACGGAGGTGGTGTCATCATGGTTTGTAATTCTTTGGCCGCATCGATACTTTTTGACACATTTGGTTATATAGCGAAACGAGAATTTTAATCTAACATAAAACTAGATTCAAAGGAATTTAAATAAGCAACAGGAGTCATTTTTCCTTTTTTTTTTTGTATGCACTGCCAGACCTTAAAGGTTATATTTTATTTTCTCTTTCAGGTGGGCTCTCCCTCTGCTCTTTCTGATTCTGATTTGAACCAAAAACTGCGACGGGCATCTCAGCATTATGAGAAAACGTTGTATGTTCCCAGTGGTGCATTATGGGGAGGGCAAGATATCCAGAGGCTCAACGACAGTGGAGCATTGAAGGTAAACTATGGAACAAAAGAAAATGTTAAAGAATTCTGGAAGTTATTATAGTCAACAATTTTGGAATCGATTTATTTCAAGCAATCAAAACAAACAAAAAAGTTCAAGAGGACAAACGACAGAGATACACATCTACACATAGATATATCATTATTTAATTGAAAAACAGCAGATCGATGTCCATCTTTGTACATCCAAATTCACATGTAAATGATGCCATTGTAATTACTCTTAATCATAAATTTGATACAATAAAATCATGAGACGTGAAGTTTGAAAGTATTATCCTCTCACCCCTACTATGTTTTACTTCACTATTATACTTTTTTTTTAACATATATATCATATTTCAGTTACATTTCAGAATTTCTAGAAATGCTCATTTGAGTTGTGGATTCCTCCAAGTCTTTGTTCATTAGAATGTCCAAGCATCCATCCTGCTTCCGGCTGACAGGGGGCATACTCACATCTTGGACGGAAGGAGAGGGCAGGCGGGTTTTATTCAGGGGCTCGGTGGCGGAGTTGTGCCCTCTTGCCCCCAACAACGTCAACACCATGGCAGCAGCTGCAGTGGCAGCGGGAACCCTCGGCTTCGAGGGTGTTCTGGGAGAGATTGTATCTGACACGGCGTGAGTTCTCCTCCAAACCAATCAAAAAGCTTCCGCTCTCTGGATGAGTGGAATTCATGTTCATCTCCGCCTCAGGTTAAAAGACTACCATGTGGTGGAAGTGGAGGCGACTGGCCCTGATGGTTTTTCAGTGAGCACAGTGAGGAAGAATCCAGCCAAACTAGGAGCTGTTACTGGCAGCGCCACGTACAACTCCTTCTGGAACAGTTTGCTTAGTGAGTCTTTTCAATCCAAAAGTCAAAAAAATGTAGGAAGAAAGACCAGTTTCTTCTTTAAAAGTGCACAAAGAAGCATAGTGTAAAAAAAGGATTTAATTTAAACTTTTTGTTCTCAGTTTGCAAAGGTCACGGGGGCAGAGTTTACTTGTGCTGATCTTTGAGACTATGGAAGATTACCACAACACAGGAGGGGAATCCTCTACCGAATTCCTGAAAAATGAAATGCTTCACAGTGGATCTGCTGTCCGGCTGTGTTACTGAACATTTGCAAAAGGCGTTTAAACCACATAAAATATTTTTCAAAAAAGAAAAAGAGGCGTGTTTCATTTTTACAATACTAACATCTGTATTGTATTTTCTTTCTACTTTATTCAGTTCATTTGGTGCAACGTTGAAAAGTCTTACTAACACAGGAGTGATGATGAGTTTACATCTGGTAAAACACTTTTTCTACAGTAAAAAAAAAAAAAAACAAAGAGTGTACCATGGATGCCTTTTCACCTTCATCATATCCGTTTTGCACATACAAACATAAACCCAGAGCTAAATTCTTGTTTCACTTCATCACAACTTGAAAAACACTTCCTGAAACAAGAAAATGACAAAACAAACATCAACGGAAGCAAACGCTGATGTTTGTAAAGAGCGTCAAAGTTGTTCTTAGGTAATGATCGGAATAAGGCACGGAAACAAAATGAAAAACACACAGATCTTTCAATCTGGTCTCTTTTCAGCTTCTGATGCTACTCGTGCATAGGTGTGCTCTGCATTTTATTTCTATTCTTGGATGTTTTGTGGTAAACAAGACATTTGACAAAAAAAAAAAGCTACAAAAAGGAGAACTTTTGGATCGGAAGTGCTGCGCAAGTGCGGAAGACCCATCGAACATCTTTCCAAGGGTCATTTTTAACAGGAATAAAGATTTCTTTGATAGTACAAAGATGACAAAGCTGGAAAAACCAAAACAGGTGGTCATATTTTTCCCTGCACTGACCCAACACTGAATCAAGTATAAAACACCTACAGACACTCCTCGTAGTCATTTTATCAGAGCTTTAGATCAATGGTTTCCAGTGTTAGTACACCATCCAGCACTTTGTTTTTCACCACTACGATTATTTAGAAAAACTCTAGTTTAGTCTTTAAGCGTACCACTGATTGCTCTGTTGGTATCACTAAAACAATACCAAAGCATACCAGAGGAGTTGAAAGGGTTAAAAAGATCTGAGGTACGGACAGAATGGGAAGACACAGTGTTGCAATAAAAACAGTTACTAGAACTCAGCACAAACACACACACACACAGCTGCACAGGTTGTGGTGAATTTCACTAGTAAATTGTAGTGTGCTGGTGTCATTCTCAGCAGAGGTGGAGTTCTACGAGTTAAGGCGCCAAAGTGCACCAACAGGTTTAGTTGAGTTCGTTCAGCCACCACCTCGGTAAGGATATGTTCTGTTTATGCACCGTGTGGCGATTCCAATTGTTTTAGCACCAACTTAAAAACATCTGAAGTGCGGCTGGCGTGAAGAAATGTCAAACCTCTCTGAAATGAATCAGAACAGTTGAAATCACAGATCTCATGATCAATTCAAACACTGACAAATCACCAAAACAACAAATCTACAACCTGAAAACATTATTGATGGGTGTGCAGAAGCAGCCGGTCTGGTTTTATTTAAGGTGGAATATTCAATCGATGCAGAAGTCTGGTTGATGCTGTAGGAACTGATGAAAACAGGGGCAGAAAACGTGGACCTCTGTTTGAACTCTGGTTGTGGATAAGGCAGGTGGCATCACATGTGCTCTGAAGTAATACATTTAGAGCCTGTTTATATATCTGCTCCCCGTTTTAAAGGGTTCACCATAGGCGTGTTTGTAGTGTTCTAAACTTAGCATGAGCTATGAATGCCAGTTTATTGATATGACAGATAAGAAGTGTATTTTCATGGTGACATTTCCTGCATGATCAATTTTCAAGCCATGTCAAAGACTGCTGGTGGGGACATGAAAGTGATTTCACCTTCTGGAGGAAAAAAGAAAAAAAAAAAAACAGGGCGGAGGGACATTCTGGTAGATTCTGGCTCCACTACACCTGTGGCGCTCAGTTTTTCTCGCTGGCAGGAGCTTCTTCTTCATTCTCATCAGCTTCCAGGTTGACAGAGGGTTTGTTTTTATTTACGGTGTAGGGCTGGCGGATGTTTACTCTGTCCTTTTCTGCCTCCAGATCCTCATCGTAGCGCTCGTCTTCGTCCTCTTCAGCCTCGCTGTGGTGCGGAGAGGAGTGGCGGGACAGTGCTGGAGAAGGCGGTACAGAGGCTGGTCGAGGGTAACGAAAGCCCGTAGTCTGAAAAAAAAAAAAAAAAATCAAAGTAGGATTTTAAGAAAGTTGTCTACGTTTAATATGATAAAATTCTGGTATTTATTGTTGTAGAAAATAAGCTAACTCACTGAGCTCGGCTCATGAGGTTCATATATGAAGGTATCAGGAAAGGCTTTAGCCAAGGCCATATGACGGGCAGCTATATAATACTGAAACAAAAAAATCCTTAAAAGTTAATGCAAAAAGTAAAAAGGCAAGAGGGACCTGGCTGCAAACTGCAAACAACAAGAAGGTGCCAGATATCATTAGCGAGAGCAAAATAAAAAAAAAATAAAAATCCCACAACTTTAGGCCGAAACAGAATTAGTGTTTTCTTTTTCCTGTTTGAATTTTTGATTTATTATTTAGAAGTTAAGAATAAGGCGTTTTTACGTTTTTCTAATAATGCATGAAGGCATTCTTCTTTTATTTAGCACTGACTTTATTTTGTAGGTTTCAAATTGAAGTTGATCATGTTTGCGATCCTTTAAAGTAAATCTGCTCTTCTCAGAGGAGTTTTTTAACAATGAAGTCTCACACAATCTTGAAAGAGCAAATGTAAAAGAGTTAGGATTCATATCAAAAAGAAACAGGAATAGTACAGACTACTATTGCTCACTTTCAGGAGGAGACGCTGCTTTAATTTCTAGAAAAAAAAGAATCATTGAGCTCATGGCGGGATTGGATGTTGCTTTTTCTGTGCCAGATAAATACAGCACATTTTAAAATTAATATTTAAAGCAAATGGTTTAAAATGTTAACCCCAAAAAACACCTAAATGGAGGGATAAAAGTAATAGGTTTAACCCTTTAAAAATAGTTATTTAAAAAGTTTTAAAAATTGTAACACCTATTACTATAGCTTAAAAATATGAATAAAAAGTAACTGTTATGGTCGCCAGTAACAAATAAAGTTTTAGTGAGTTGGAAAAGCTTAAACTGGAGCAAAAACGGTCATAATTGTACTGCTTTCAAAATCAACATTAACAAAACTGTTAAAAGTTGTAAAAAATAGCTTTTAGCAAAGCTTAAAATGGGACTAACAGTATCTGTTCAAATAAAGTTTTTTTCAAGCAACACAGGGGGACTTTCTGTTCTGGCTGTTGATGTCTGCAACCAGGTCCTCCTGTGAAAAGTTAATTTCTGGGAGTTGTAATCTCACCCTGCCGAGGTATCTCCAGTCCAGGAGGTCACTCAGGCGCTCAGTTCGATTTCTCTGGATGATCCGCTGACGTCGGCTCTGCTTGCAGAACTGGAACAGGAAGGAGGTGAGCTGGTTACACGACTCATCCACCCCCTTGTAACGCCGGTCAAGGATGTAAATGCCTGCAAAGAGAAAGCAAGTGATATCAATGATTATTCCTGTTCATTTTTCAAAAACCTCTTCATTAAGAGACTCAAAAAGTCAAAGATGCACACCGTATGCTGAAGGGTCGGCTATGTGCTCCTCCATGAAACAGCCAAACCCCGACAGGTTCGTGGAGATGGATGGAATTCCCATCACAGTGCACTCAGCTGATGATGGCAACAAGTTTTAGTTGTAAATACAAGTTTGAGACAAAAAAAAAAAAAATCGAAATTTATAGATTATACCTGGTGTGTAGCCCCAAGGTTCATAGTAAGAAGGGAAAACACCAAGGTGGCAGCCTCTGACAAACTCCTCGTAATCCATCGGCAGCAGAGGAGACGTGGATGAAAGGAATTCTGGATGGAAGATTATCTATCGGGAGAAAGTTCAGGACAAAACGTGTGAGCTTCTGTCACAAACATAATAGGTAGAAATCAAGTTCCAGACAAAACAAAGACCCTGGGATGGACTAGAATCTCTAGAGGCCTGGAAATACCTTCAACTTTCCAGAATAAGGTCACACGGTCATCTGTATACCTTGACTCGGTCAGCAGAGCTGTTGAAAAGGCCGATGCGGCGGACAGAGTTGAGGATGGGGTCGCTGCTGTCGTCCAGCATGTTATGCGTGCAGACTGGAGGCTGCGACTGCCTCTGAGTGGCAAAGATAGCACGCTTCATGATCGTGAAATCTTCTTTGTCCAACATCTTTGCCACATCTGGCAGCTGCCCCCTAATGGCAAAAGGAATTTAACACTAGTATGATTGGGATCTCCCTCCAGCTGTCAAATACTTAGAACTTCATGTCATTTTTTTTGCTTTTACAATTTAAAAAAATGCTTTTACTGCATAACAACTAAGACTTTTTAAGGAAATGTTACATCCTTAAAGAGTCCTGAAGCTGAAAGATGTTTACTTACACTAGAAGAGACTCGTAGAGCTTCTTTCCAAAGCGCTCCTTTACAGTGTGAGCTGTATCCCTGTAAGAGAAACCAATGAAGGAGTTTAAGAAGGAGCACTTTGCCTGCCAAGATCATTGTAGGCATAAGTACACGCCACATAAAATAGTCTCACCACAGCTGTTTCCTGACTGCTTGGCCTTTTAAGGTCTCCACATTGAAGTTGTTTGTCCGGGCCGGCATGATGAAGAAAGCTATAACAGTCACATCACTGTGGTTGACCTGCGCGTCGAAACAAAACGACAATCACGGTTCAGTTCTTGCACTTAAAACCACATCTAGAGAAAATGTCTCATACTTACTCTCAGTAGATAGTTGAGTCTGGCTAAAGCCTCCAGAAAGATGTCAGCACCTTTGTTGGAGAATTCATACCTCCCAGCGATGAAGAGGAACAAGCACTTGTCCAAGTTAAAGTCGAGATGCCTGACAGCAAAAACAATAAATTACATTTAAAACAACAAAATCATCATAAATCAAGCATTTTTTGCACATTTTTTGTTTGTTTCGTGCAAGTTTATGTTTGTCTCATAGAAGAATGTAAATGGAGAACCACTTTTCTAGATAGATACTCAGGTGAACTACGATGCCAGCTTCAATCAACTAAAGACCCACCCTGATGAAAATTGTTTTTGCCGTTTTTGTTGAAGCATTTTTCTGACGATTGACGCCATAATATAAAAAGAAAATTAAGATTAATTTTGGATTTCTAAGTATTTCTTTACTCAAATTGCGAATCAGAAAAAAATGCCATTTAAAAAAAGAGCTCATTTGTGACATAGAAAGTATGCTGGGCTGGCCACAAGATCCCTGCTTTGAGCTCTCAACAATGGGGAGGGGAAGGGGGGCGGGGTCGCTCAGCGTCAACAGTCTCAACCACAACTTATAGGTGAACTTCTAATGAACTCCTGCTCCTCTGTAGAAACTATGTCCTAGAAAACGACAAAGTTTTTTTTTGGGCTAAAACAAGCATAATCATAATTCAAAGACCACTGGGAATGCTTTTAAAATAGATCAAAATGATAAGAGTGGGTCTTTCAATCCTTGTTGATGATTTGGGACTTACCACAATCTTCATAGATCTTGATCATTGATATGGCTCAACTGCTGTGTAAAATGCAGTGTTCAGAGTTCTCACCCGTAGAAATGTCCCCTGACAAACTCTTGAATCCGACTTTTGCTCTGTGCATGGAGGTTCTGAAACTCATGCATAGCTGAGAACTTCTTCACATTCAGCCCATTAGGAGTGACAATATCTACAAAAAAAAAAAAAGTTATTTCCCATACCATTTGTGTGAGGGAGAGTTTCTGTAAAAAAAATGAGAAGTCTGGTTTAAAAAAAAAAAATGCTAAGAGCCTTAAAAATCTAAAGTTTAAATAAGGTCAAGAAAGTCCCTTTTTGTCTGAGATTAACAAGTTTCAGGATTTATTGACTTCAGAGAGGATATCGTGCTGACTCCAGGTCTTTGAATGGTTACCGTGACACTAACAGCAGACAGTGTTTGGTTAAAGTGCAGAAGAAAAGAAATGTTCCTCATTACTTTTGATAAAAAGTAACTTAACCTTATAATGTTACTTAAAAAGGGTAATATTTGTTTTTAAGAGACGGATGACAGCCACTTTTAAATTCAGATGACCTTTAACCTGGTGTTATTTCTTTCCAGGGCGC
The DNA here is from genome assembly GCA_014656515.1 of Oryzias celebensis. Lineage (NCBI taxonomy): Eukaryota > Metazoa > Chordata > Actinopteri > Beloniformes > Adrianichthyidae > Oryzias > Oryzias celebensis. Next base: position 13,534,245 of record BNCR01000008.1, on the reverse strand, counting down.
ATGTGGATAAACACAGCATGCAATACCTCCTCCTTGTGGAATAGGGTTTTAAATTGCATTTCTGGACAGAGTTCACCAACAACAAAACACGACGGTATGATTCCACTAAACCGTACAGATCAGGTCAGAACATTTGGGAAAAAAACGTGTTCAGTTTCATCACAAGTGTGAAATTAATTTTCCTTGATCTGACCTGATTGGATTTTTTGTCTATTTGTACTCTAAATTTTGACTTTAAAAGATTACTGGTTTTGAAATATAATAAATAAAGACATTTTTTCAACAACTGGTGATTCTCAGGTGGTAGTTGACAAAAGTGACTAAGCGAAGAGAAAAGAAAAAAAATCAAAATTTTGGCCTGGAGAGACTACTTTTTAAATAAATTATTTCTTCATAACCGATTTAAGACTAATCTGTCACCACCTTCTCTTGCAATCCTAGAACAGTATAATTTATGCTTCAGCCTTTTTTTGAATATTTCTGACAGTTTCTGGCATCAGTCAATGATAAAGGCACAGTTATGGACAGTAAAATCAATGTTGAGAAAGAAGGAAATAAAAAAAAAAAACAATAACATTTCAGAATAAAATACAATACTGGTATTTCAAAAAAAAAAAAAAAAAAAGGTTTAGATCTGGCGCCGCAGATTTAACTGCTCTCACCTGGTTTCCTCTTGAGCAAGTGCTCCGCCTCAATAGCTGTAATCTGTGATACCGTGGTAAAGACGTGGGCGCAATGTGCAGCCGCTCGCTCCAAACAATAGCGATGGTAGATCTGTCGATCACCTGCTTCCTTATCCACGTTAAACTGAAACACAGAGCATGTGTAATGACATCTACCATAGTTCTGGGAACTTGATGCGATTTGTTACAAAACAAAAAAGGAATGAACTACAAAATGCAACATACCTTTGAAAGGTTGTTGTAAAAGTCCACATTTCCGGCACACAGGTAGCGTCCCAGTAGTGTAGCGTGAGTTGTGAAGATAGTTGCAACAGGCAGCTGTCGCTTTCTGCACAACACCAGCCCCAGGCCGGCCAGCCACTCGTGAAAGTGCGCCACGACGTGCGGGGGCTCCTCAGACTGGGCTGCAAACTACAACACCAAACAACACAATGTTGTGTAATTAATGACAGTGCTCATGTTAGGCTCCCAAAGCCCACATTTTCTTTCAGTTTCTGGAGATAAAAAGATGTATACTAACAGATGTAGATATCATTGGTGTATTTTTACCTCCCAGACCATGATCAAACCTACACCGTGTACTAACACTTTAAAAAAGTTGTTTTTTTAAGAAACTGAAACCAGGAACATGAAATTTCAAAGTACTTCAACTCAGAGAAAATACTATTTTATTATTTTTTTATTAGAGGGCTTCATTATTTGCTGCATGACATTTTGTCTCATGTTAAGAAATGTACTTTTAGAGAGCTTTAAAGTCGGAGTCTTTTATTTTACAATTTCATTTCAAACACAAACAGGAATTTTCAGAATTTACTCAGAAATATAAAAGGTTTCCAACATTTGATGGTGCATCACTGAAAAAAACGAAAATAACAAAAAGCTAATCTTTGCATTTTGCTTGTAGGAAATTAGTAAGCATTAGGTCTACACAGTAATAAAAATATGTAACAAGGTCACTGACCTCTCCGAGAAGCCAAGCCGTCAGAAAACCAAACAACACGGCGTCGTTTGCTTCACGGTCGAACCAAGGCACACCGATCGCACCCAGTTCCCACAGCTCTCTCTTCCAGCGATCCAGAGACCAGGCGGTGAAGCCCACATCAATCAAAACGACATAAGGACTGCCTTCAATCAGCCAGCGACCAAAGTATACCTGCAGAAAACAGACACCAGGTTTTGTGGATTCAGAATAACACTTTGCAGAAAAAAAAAATAGTACTTTTAGATGTTTTCCGAAAAGAAAAGAGTGAGTATTTTTCTAAGTTTGTGTTTTATCCTATTCTTCTGTTTTTTATCTTATGTACATAAGTTCTACATTTACCTTTCTCACACAAAGACTTTTGAAAGTATGCAGTGAATTTCTTAAGAACGTCACGTCTGAGGCACCCGGTTCAAAAACTTAAAAAAAGAAGGAACTGTCATAAAAGCTTCTGGATAAATTAGATCAATGCTTTGTTGAAAAAGCAACGCCACTCTTTTAAAAATAGAACCGCTGCAACTTCCAGCCTTGATACTTAATACCACAGCGGCCCTTCAGTGACGCAGCAAAAAACCTTAAAGGCATCTCATTCATCTATTTCTGGAGTGTCACTGTGTTGGAACACTGATGCACCTTTAACCTTTGAGAAGAAATGTCACAGTTGTGGTCGGGGACGGATAAAAGAGGGGTGAACGATGAACTAGAATGGTTCTGTACACTTTTAGTAGATGAAATCTCCCTTTAAAAAAACCCACTCCTTCTGCAGGTCGCATGTTTGTTTACTGTACACATGTGGTAGTACCTTACACCCACTGGAGTTCATTTTGTCAATGGTCCGCTTCAGCACGGGGTTGGTGGGTTCAATCAACTCCACTTGAGTGCGCACGTTGCTCTCCACATAGGGACCCACCAGGAAATAGTTCTCTCCCCATTCCTCGGCGGTCAGACGAGCTTTGGTTTGGATGACGGTGTAAATGCCTCCAACTTCACAGGTGTGATCAAGAAGATACAAACAGGAAAACAGACAAAAACGTCATAAGAATGAGCGGAAACTCGACTTTGACCGCAGAGATTATGCATAAATTGCACAAACGCTTGCCTTTGTTGGCAACTTCCCAAGCAATTTCAAAAAGAACGGCATCCTCCAACTCAAACTCCTCGTCCCATTCCTCAAGTCCTGAGAGGGATGTGACGGACAGGCTGCGGGCCAGCGGCATTCTGGGTAAATATAGATGACGCCTTGCTCAGAAGATGCTACAAATATGAGGACACAAAACATGACCATCATGTGTTCCAGCAACTTGCCAAGTTTTTAATTCTATAAATAAAGTTTTTTTTATCTTCCCATCTCTCCAATCTGTAAAGAATTTCCCACTCCGATCATCTTTTGATTTATTTTAAGAGTTCCCAGCTGTCCTTTTAAATAGGATTATGCCATTTTTAACTGAAATTAAAAAACTGCATTCCTTTCTAGTTCATCAGGTCATTTTTAAGGAAACAGGTTAGCACACATAAAAGTAACATCCTCTTGACAAATGCAACTTATTACATCAGAGTGATCTCTTTTCTACTTTTAGAACAAAAAAATGCTTAAAATATTTTACTTTCTGCTTTATAATACACTATAATTAATGCTGCGATTCTCTGGTTAGTTTTAAGTGGAACATTTTTTCTATGGCCGTATTTGATAGCTTTTGGACATTTATATATTAATGAAAAGCTTTCAGTTTTAAAGTTGAACAATTTTATCTAACTTTTTATGATAAACACAGTTAAAAAAAACGCATTCATTTGGGAGAATGAGTGCATTTTAACACCAGCTTCAGCTGCTGCTGAGACATGGTGAAACTGTGCTAACAAAAGGAGGAGTGGCGTCAAGAAAGGATGCAAAGGCCATTGATCGAGTATAGACTTGATCTAGTGGGGTTTCCTTTGGCTGCAGCTGATTTTCCCCACACATGTTGCAATCGCATGATGCAAACATACATGGAAAACTACAGAAATGTGCTGACAGGACCGTGCAGCAAGGTGGGGGGATGGTGGTTCAGTCTGTGCAACAATCCCACCCACTGCTCCTTCTTATGCATGCACCACTGGGATGTCTGAGCCCCCCAAACGATTGAATTCACACAATTTAGGCCCTTCTCCTGACCTAAAGACGATGTGAAGTGTTAATAGTTTAATCCACAAACTCTATAAAATGTCACTTTTGTTGCTTTGCATGTTTACATAAAAATGCTTTTATTTGTGAGTTTTGCACAAACAAAAGTCCAGAAGGAAACTGTTGCGTCTAAACTTAGTTTGGAGACTCTTGACATTTCTGCATCCATCTTCTATTCTTTACAGATGGCTTCAGATGATTGAGCGTTCCTGCAGGAAAACCACTATCTCTCTCTTCGCGACCTTGCACGCGCTAGTTCACCTTTCCCGAAAGCTGTGGCCACTCTCTAGCAGGCCCACAACTATGACGGCGGGCAGACGTGTTCCTGCTCCAGCTCGACTGGGGATAAAATCGTTCGGGATTATTAGCAAAACTGTTCGTGCGTGCCGTTCTTTCTGCGGTCGGCACCTCCCCCGTGGGTCCCAGGGCGAACGTGACATCAGGCACACTGCAACTGAGAGGCCGCGTCCGCCCTCGCTCGAGGAAGCGATGGACTTCTGACGTTAAAGAAGATACAAACGGGACAACTCACCTTTCAGGCTTCTCCTCAACTTTACGAAGGCGAGCTAAACATTGGCAGCTGTCGCAGTCTGTCCGTGAGGAGGAAAACAGTGCAGAGCGAGGAAAAAGGGGGCGGCGGCTTGGTTTAAATGTCAGCGACGCACATTGGCTTGATGCGTGATGTTGTCGGGTTGAAGTAAACCACGCCCCCTTCGCTGGACGAGGTCGGATTGGCGGATAGTTTCAATCAGCTCTAATCCTATTGGTCAAAGAGTCATATTTTTGCTCCCCTTGTTCACGTCGCGGGAGGCGGACTGGGTGTATTCCTCCGCGGAGAGATGCTACTGGCTAAAAAGAAAAACTAAGACGTAGCAGCTGGTGATTTTTGAGTTATCCCAACTATTAAAGGAAATTCCAGCTGAACTTTTTAATTCAATTATGACTACTAAAAAGTTTTTTGTTTTTGTTTTTCAATCTCGTGAAACTATAACTAAGTCCACTCAATAAACCTTTTAATTGTCCCTGTGGTTACAGTAAAACTTCCAGTAAAAACAGTGTTACTAATAACAACAATAAAACCCTTTAATTTAAAAGTGTATTTTAAAAGTTCTTTTTAAAACACTACGCTTTTTTCACTTTACGAAAATTATTTTTTAGGTGTTTTTGACATGTTATTGTCACATTTTCTCATGATGAAGAACACATAAAGAAAAGGTAACTTAAAATTGAATTTATTAATTTATTAAAATCGTAAATCAGGAGCGGACAAAAAAATGTCATTTGAAGAAACTGTTGTGTAAAGACAATAATTGGCAGCTTCCTGCTCCGCTCTATTATGATGCACCCCCTTCAGACAAATAGATCCATGTACGTCTTCTTTTATAAAGACTTTATCAATCCAGTGTGTTCTGATGATGAAAACATGGATTGTTTATTAAAATAATAATAATAATATTTTCTTTGATCAGAATTGTTCAAACCCAATGCATTGTGGTGTATATTTGCCAGTCTAGAGAGCATCGATGTACACTAGTTTTTCAGAGATACGAATGCACTTTTTAGCGCACTTTGTGTGAGTAGTAAAGGAATTCAGACACAACCTAGATCCTAGAAAATCACTTTTTTGTGTGTGTTTTAGTTTAAAACAGCATCATCATAGTTAAAAGACCACTGGTAACACTTAAAAATTGGATTGTGTGGGACTTTAAACAAATACATTTGTATTTTTCACATTTTTACATTTTCTCACTATAGCCATTGTAAATAAGCGTAAAACTCACAAAGATCCTGATTTTGAACTTTACCTGTCTCTTGTAATATTGTAATATTGTTGCTTTGCCCTTGTTATTGTCTTCTAACATGCTCTCCTCTGAACTCCTGAAGAGTCACGTTGCACCATTATCACTTTCTCGATGACCTCTGACCTTACTGTTTATATGCGTCTTTCAATGGTGGAAGGAAAAAGCCATAAACTTTCAACAACAACACTTCTATTGTGTGACCTTGCAGGCACAGTAAAAGTCAATGCTTTCTAAATATTATGCATGCCATTTGCCAAAATTATTAGTTTCTTTTTGGTAGCGAAATTATAAACTTAATATTTTTTACTTAAGTCTGGATAGACTTTTCTCTTTTGACACTGATCAATAAAATGTCATATAACACTGCAGTGAAACGATCACATTGCCAGCGTCACAATTGTAAATTAGATGCAAACCTTTCTACATTTCTGGTTTAAAAGTAGAATTGGAATGGTAGATTTTTTAAAAACTGACCATTGATTAAACTGCATTTTCTCAAAGGTGTGAAAATATTTCGGTCTTTTTCTTGGTTGGGGAGCAATGAAGGCTGAAAAGCATCTTGAGCCAAGGAAATTGTCTTGTTCACATTTCAGCATTGACCTTTCTGCATGTGGCTCTCCATAAACATGCAGGGATTTTCTCCAAGTGCTGTGTCTATAAATGGCTTGACGCACTTATATTTTCTGTCCAAGATGATTCAACACAAGATTATTGTTGCTGAAAGGAAAAATTGATTTAAAAAACATCTTTCTTATAGGTATCTGTATGATATATAAAAATTATAACAATCCAATCTTTCAACATATAAAATGGAAAAAGATGGTATTATAGTAAACACCCATATTACAAGGAGAGGTGCATTTTCGTGTCTCTGTCTAAGTAGGAAGGCTGTGGTGCAGAAGTATAGCAGTGTAACGAGTAATCGATTAATTTATATTCCTATAATCCAGCCAAACCGATCTGTCAGGAGCAAGTTGTTAATTAAATCAAATCAAATTGACCTATAACATTTCAAAATAATTTCAGAATGAAATTAATTGATTATATCCATATTGGAAAATACCATTGAGGCGCAGTACGTTTATTTTGCTATAAAGTAAAAAAACGACCACAGCGGACAACACACATTAAAATGGCAGCAAAAATGATCAAGTCATCATAATAGTTCAATGTTTGGAAACATTGAATTCTGCAAAGGTGACCATACATAATGTTCTAGTAATGTTCAGTTTGTGTTACTTTTATATATAAAAACAACATACTTTATGAAGCTAAAATTGGAATAGCTTTGACATTTCTTGCTTTTTCTGTTTAAATGGCATATAGTGCTTTACTACCTTCCTTGAAGGTAGAAAGCGCTTTACAGTCACATTTCCATCAGAGGCAATCTTCCATCAGAGGCAATATGGGGTTCAGTGTCTTGCCCAAGCATTCTTTGACACATGTGCAGGCAAGGTGGGAATCGAACTTTTACTTACTTTACAGTTTACTTGTTTGTTTGTACACATATTTAATTTACACTTGATTTTCTTGCAAGAAATACAAAGTATGTGGAAAACTTCACCTGCACTGTTCAGTAGCCAGTTTTTATCTCTGAGTCACACTGGTTGAAATTTTGTGTAAAGATGTCTTGGATTGACATTAGGTCAGCGAATCTGATCTTTATAAATGGACCAATATCGGCTAGGAATCGTATCAGCAACCACAAACTATGATATGAATCGAACCGTTGTTAAAATGAATAGTTGCACCCTTATGATAAGGCTCGTTTTGAACTGAGGATGGACGATGTGGTTCCCTCTGGTGAAAATCCATAGATGCACGGACAGAACATGCAAACGCCACAAAGTAAAGGTCTCAGGCAAATTTCAAACCAGAGCTTTCTCGCTGTGAGGTGAGAGCTGTAACCACAATGCCACCGTGCAGCCTCTTTTAAGTTTCAGTACTATGAAAAACCAGGGATTTGCGACCTACCCCTTATTTTACCCCTTTGTTGTGGCTCATTTGTGAAGAAAAGTTAAAAGTTATTAATTTTAAAAATTGACTAATGTAAAAAGAAAGTAAGTTGTAAAGTAAGGAAAAAGTAAAGTAATTCTAACTTTTTTCAACCGTTTCACAAACAGTTGAAAGTCAGTATGTGTCACAAATCAAATTAAAACATTTTGACAGATTTTTCTGTGCTGTATGCCACAGAGATCAACTAGAGGCCAGGTAAGTAACCAAAACAAGAATAATTGTTTAAAGAGGACCAAGATTAAGACAAATTTTCTATTTATATACACACACACATATATATATATATATATATATATATATATATATATATATATATATGTATATATATACTTTCATGTAACTATTGTTTATTTAAGAATTAGGTTTAATATTCAAGATAATTTATTAAATGATGTTGAATCCCAGAAGTTTTTCTTTTATGATTGTAATTTGGTTTATGTTTTTGGCAGTATTTATATGATGGGCTTTCAACCAATAAAACAATATTAATTCATATACGTATCATAATATTCTGATAGAAATTATTCACAAAGACAAAAAAAAAAAAATCAATTACCTATTTAACCGTTTTTTCATTTTTGAAAAAACAATGATTTATAGATGTTTTTGAAGATAACTGCATTTTTCTTTCTTTTTTTTTTAAAAAAATTATTAATGTTGGGTTTTTTTGTAAATAGCTCAAAAAACTGGAAAGCAATGAAGCTAAAACTATCAGATTATTTATCTGTTGACATAAACCAACTGTATTACTTTGAAGATACCGAAGATACCTTGGTTATCTTTGTTGGTTTGTTGTTGCATTCTCATGTTTGCTGCTTACGTTTTGTTCTAGTGTTGTATTTTCAGATTAAAGTTGCCCATTGTTAGTGATAAAATGCTTTGTATTTTTGAACATGTCAATAAAGATTAAAAAATGCTTTTTGTTCCAGTTTTTTTTTTAAACTTCCGACATGTCTGTGTCGTCATCGTCTACTCACTTTGTGATTGGACCAAAGTCAGAAGGCATTTTCCGCGGCTTTGTCCAGTGGCGGGAGTTGTCGTCCGGCTGTTTGTATTGAGGAGACAGCTTACGAAGGTATTTACCGCTTACTAATGCGTTCGCTTCGTTTCCTTATCATTAAAACATCAATAAAGATCGTCTCTGCAGTTGGTTCAGATTAGACCGCGGTATCAAACCATCGTGTTTACATAAGCCTCGCTAGCTTAGTTTAGCTAATGTAAAAAGAGAGACGCTTCCTCACGAAGGATAATTTCTGTTGGCTTAAAATCTTTCTGAAATTGAGTCCATTACTTTGTTGAACACATCGAGTTTGCTAAATGTTCAGCATATGTTTACTTGAGATAAGGAAAATGTCTCTCTTTAAAACGTAGATGTTATGTTACTGCGTGCAGTCGTGCGTGTGTTTTAACATGCAAAGCTGCAGCTGCAGCCTCTTCACCGGATTCTTTGAAGTTTGCTAACTTGCCCCAAATTTAGGAAGGCTTGTTGCCAAACTGCTAAACTCCATTGTGGTGTTCAGTTGGAAGTTTTGAACGTGTTACCATGCATCTTAGTGCTTTCTGTTGCACTTCCTGTCGTGCATATATGATTTTGAAAGTAGTTACCTGAGGAAATGTTTCCTTTTTCTTTTTAATATTTTGGCATGAATCCTCTTTTGTTTTTACGACAATGTGGACAACCTACTGTATCAACTCAATCAGCATTCACAGGTTCACATTTTAATATAAAATATTAATTCATTTTTCAAACAAGACAAGTTTAGTTTTATCTTGAAAAACAGACGTTAATAAGTAATTCAAACCTAACAAAATGTTTACTTTTAATGTTAAATACATTTAAAAAATCTTCAGAAAAGCTTCTATTTTTTTTTCTTTTTTACATTTATATAATTTTTATTATTATGTTTATTTATTTACTAAAACCTGCCATTCATGTTCTCTGCGTTCTCTTTTTGGAAAAACGGACAGGCATGGCTTTTAATAAAAGGAACGGCGGGCCGCCTTTTGGTGGATTATCTCAGGCCAAACGGGGTAAAATGGCTGGAGAGTGGGAAGATAGTCCATCCCAGTTTGAAGAGGAACTGTTGATGTTAGAAGAGGCAGAAATGGAGCTGGAGGAAATGGACAGTCAGGCAGGACATGACGTGGTTCCAGTAGGTGAGTTTTTCCCAGACGAGCACACAGCCAATAATGTCTTTTTCTTAAATGATTTCTCCATTACTTTGCTCTTCTAAAACTTATGTCCTCATCAGCAAAGGTATACAGACTGTGCAAACGCTCATTTCTTTTTACAAAGTGTTAAAAGTTTTTCCATTAAGATCATAGACTTTCTGGTGTTAAGTCATCAGTCATCACATGTAAAACATACTCTGGAAAGTGTTGAATATTGGTCTGTTAACTTACAGCATTTATTTAAAAAAACTCTATTTGAAACAGAAGCTGTTTATCTCATGACTTTCTTTTTTTATTTTAATTTAGGTGATCTTTTTCCAGCCGACCTTAACCCTCGTTGGCCACGGCCTCACGCTCCCACACTGGACCCATCTTCAGACACCTTGGTGTTCCAGCAGATTGATCTTGATTACTATCTTGGTAATTACTCATAAATAAACCGTTGTTTACACCACCTTTAGTAAATAAATGCAAATTAAAAAGCTAAAGCTAAAGTTTAGGATTCAAATTTGTATCAACTAAAACAGGAGGATCTGCCAAAAGAGGATCAGTTGTTAGTGATATTTGTCTCTTCAGGTGCATCGGTGGCAGGAATGCCTGGCCAGTCGCATGGAAAAGTACCAATTATTAGGATGTTTGGTGTGACGGATAATGGCAACAGTGTGTGCTGCCATGTTCATGGATTTGCGCCTTACTTCTATGTTCCTGCACCGCATGGTAAGTCCATAGCTATGTGTTCCTTGGACTGAAATTAGTTTCTCTGTTCTAGAAGGGCCCATCTGTCACACATCCCAATTTTGGTGTTTTTAACTTGTTCTGGTAGCATTTTTACCGTGATGGAAGATTTTAAAAAACTTTAAAAAATATATATATATTTTAAAAAAAAGCTGAAAATAGCATTTCTGAGTATTTCTTTATTCAATTCTTTTGTGAATCAGGAGCATTTATTTGTAACAAATAAAAAACTCTTGGTGGGCCACAAGCTCCCTGCTCTGCTCCATTCTGATGCATCCATTTGTGTACAACTAAAACCCTGTGTTTAGGTTTTGTTTCTGCAGAAACTTTGTTCTAGAAAATGACAGGTTTTTAAAATTTTGGCTAAAACAGCATCATCATAAATGAAAGACTACTGTGAATGCATTTAAAATTGCTAAAAGATGATCGGAGTGGGGCTTAAAGGTAGATAATCTAACTTGCAGTGTTTCATGCTTCTCTGTCTCTTATAAAAAGGGTTCAAATCTGAATTCTTGGGTGAGTTTAAGAGAGAGCTGAACTCTGCCGTCCTCAAAGACATGCGCTCCAATAAAGACAACATCTCAGTCACAGTGTTGGCTGTGGACATCACTCGAAAAGAGAGTGAGTATAAGTTATGTGCATAGTCCTAATTTTTTTCACTTAAAGGAAACCAACAGTATTTATGTTCAGTGTTTAAGACCATAAAAGCACTGAGGCTTTCTTATCTTGTTTTCTCCTTCAAGACATGTATGGTTACCACGGGCAACAGATTATGGATTTCTTGAAGATCACCATGGCGATGCCTCGTCTCATTGCACCTGCAAAGAGACTTCTGGAGCAGGGCTTTAAGTTTGGAAACTTTCCCATCCAGGGTTACCAATCCTTTGAGGCCAACATAGACTTTGAAATCAGGTGTGTGCTCCCCAAAAACTGTCAATTTTTAAAAAATAAAACATTTATTTATTGTAAGTAAAGCCCTAACTCCAAGTTCGACTGTGTTCCCATGGAACCTTACATACCATAAAGCATCCATGTGTTCTCAGGTTTATGGTGGACTGCAATGTAGTCGGATGCTGCTGGATTGAACTTCCCAAAGGGAAATGGAGGGTGAGGGAAGAGAGGAGCACAAGCACAGGAGAAGTGGACTCTCAGACTCCAGTCAAAGTTGGTCTTTTTTTATGCTAACTTAAGCTGATTTTAAAGAGAATTCCTTCTGTGTTATCGAGATTTCTTTGGATGTCTCTGAGTGATGCTTTTGGACACCTTTTTCTTTTATCCTGTAGGTGTCTCTGTGTCAGTATGAGGTGGATGTCGCTTGGAAGGATTTGATAAGTCACCCTGCAGAGGGGGAATGGCAGAGGATCGCACCACTTCGAGTCCTCAGCTTTGACATAGAGTGCGCTGGAAGGAAAGGTAGGTTTCACTGGTTTCACATCACGGCTTACTTCCTGAAAATCTCACAACTCTGTGTTTTGTTTTTGTTTTTTTTTTCTTTTTAGGGATCTTCCCCGAACCGGACAAAGATCCCGTGATTCAGATAGCCTCCATGGTGCAGCGACAGGGTGAGACGGAGCCCTTCATTCGCACCGTGTTCACTCTTCAGTCCTGTGCCAGCATCGTCGGCTCCCAGATCCTGTGCTTCACTCAGGAGAAGCTGCTTCTTCAGGTAGACAATCCCAGAGAAATTGTGTGTTCCGAAACAGTTTTTCGATTCCGGTTGTTTCCTTTCGATCAGAGCTGGGCTGAATTTTTGCGGACGGTGGACCCGGATATCATAACTGGATACAACATCCAGAACTTCGACTTTCCGTATCTCCTCAACAGGGCAGCAGCTCTGAAGGTTTGATGAAGCCACGTTTATTATTTACCAAAAATCAAATCTGAAAGTCAACCAGTTTCTTGCAGCTTTAAAGGAATTCCCGCTTTCATAACTCCACAAATTTCTGTTCTGTTCAGGTGACCTACTTTCCGTACTTGGGCCGAGTGCGGAACATGAAGTCAGTTTTGAAGGAGCTTAGCTTCCAGAGCAAACAAATGGGGCGCAGAGAGAACAAGACCATCAACATGGAGGGCCGCGTTCAGTTCGATCTGTTACAGGTCCGCAGTTAAAGTAAACACATTCTTCTTTAGTGGTCACTTTACAGATTGTATTTACTACATTGTCCTGGTATTTGTTTCAGGTTCTCTTAAGAGATTACAAGTTGCGTTCCTACACTCTGAATGCTGTGAGTTTCCATTTTCTGCAAGAACAGAAGGAGGATGTGCAGCACTCCATCATCTCTGATCTGCAGGTAAAATGCACGCCTTGTTCTACACATTTATCTTTATTAAATTGAATTGAGGTGCCACGCTTCTCTGTACCAAGGCTGGGAATTAAAACATTAAGTCCTCCTCTATCTTTTCTTCCATTTACTTCTGCGCCAGAATGGAAACGATCAAACACGGCGCCGTTTGGCAGTGTACTGCCTGAAAGACGCGTACCTCCCGCTGCGTCTGCTGCAGAAGCTCATGTGTGTGATCAACTACATGGAGATGGCCAGAGTGACAGGTGTGCCGCTCAGTTACCTGCTTTCCAGAGGGCAGCAGATCAAAGTCGTCTCTCAGCTACTGCGACAAGTAAGATGGACCGCCATCGTCGCTGCATGTGCTGGAATGGATTTTGAAACTAATTGCTTGTCTGTGTTAAGGCCATGAAACAGAACCTGGTCATGCCTGTGGTAAAGACCGAAGGAGGAGAGGACTACACTGGAGCAACTGTCATTGAACCAGAAAAAGGGTAAGAAATTCACATTAAATGACCCCCTTTTTTTCTAATTCATGGCTTTTTGGCTTAAAAAGAATGATTGATGGATTTATTTTTTTCCCTAAATGTTAGAAATCTATTTATGTGCCAAAATAGCTCAAATAAAGCGAATTGTTCTTAAAAATAATTTCAATTGCTTTTTTTGTATCTAAAAGGATGATATTTCTCACATTTATTCTTCAAAATAAAGGTTTGTGCATCCCAAAGTCATAGTTGGGCTAAACTGAATTAACACAAGAAGATATATTTGGTTTTATTGGACCCATTGGGTTCCCCTCAAAGAAAATATTGTGGAGCCAACTCTGAGCGTTAAGTTCAAACTAATCTTTGCTTATTTTTTTTTTTTGTGTAGATACTACAGCGTTCCCATTGTCACCTTGGACTTCTCCTCCTTGTATCCGTCCATCATGATGGCTCATAACCTTTGCTACACCACCCTGCTGCAGAAAGGATCAGCGGAGCGACTGCAGTAGGCATCTCTCTTTGTGTTTTGATGAAATGACAAAAGAATCAGTTTTCATCCAAGTTTCTGGTCATTTACATCAGTGATGTCCAACCTTTTTCAGGCCACCAGCTGGTTTATTGTTACATTTTCACCAACCGGCCTGTATAAGGCTGAGGATGACGTACGATTTTATTTATTTATTCATTGATTGATTTGTTTGTTTAAGCTTTCAGTTTCCCTACCTTTTGGCAGTGAAGTTTATTTTGATCCTCTGTAAAAAATCTGCAGCGGTTTAAAACTTTATTTATACACTAGATTTCGTGTTTGAATGATTTAAAATGTGATCTAGATTTTTCATTAACCCATAACTGTCAAAGTGGAAGCTACAAAATCAGATGCCAACTTCAGCCTTGTCTGACTTTAAAGGATAAATACAAAAAAGAAAAGGCCACTAAAACTGGTGTTATCTAACTATAATCATAAACGTGAATCCACAATTTGAGCAACTTTATTAGCTGCATCTTGGTTACATTAGGCAGCCGGTTGCTAAGCATTAAGCTTTATTGTTATAGTGTGTGGCAAAAACTGTTGCAATGAATCCATACTTAGAAGACAAACTACTGTTTTTTTTGTTAAATGCAGCTTACTTTTATTTTGAAATCTAAGGCTCGTCTTCTGTTTCTTCAATGGTTCCAATTAGGCTTGTTTTTTGGAAACTTTGCTGCTTGGGAGTTTTAATTTAGCGGTTGCCGCAGCCGCTTTAAGAAAGTAACGGATGGAAGAATGAATTGGATGTGAGAGGGAGACTCCAGCAGTTTTTCAAAATAAAGCTTCTTTTAGAATCCAATGATAAATAAAAATTATTACATGTAGGTTGTTTTTTTTCTCTCTACCAACTGTCACACGGACTGGTACCAGTTCATTGCTCGGAGGTTGGTGACCACTGATTTGGATGATTTTTACAAAAGAAAGTTTGTTTGATTTCTTAGTTAACTTAACGTGGCTTCCAGAAGCTTTACTCCAAGGCTTCAATAGTGACTTGAATGATTTTATTTGCAGATTATCATCCGAGGATTTCATCAAGACCCCAACAGGTGACCAGTTTGTGAAAAGCTCTGTGAGGAAGGGACTTCTTCCGGAAATCCTGGAGAACCTGCTGTCTGCCAGAAAGAGGTTGGATTTCCAGAAAGATTAAATCCACACCAAACACATCAGCCATGTTGGCTCTATATGGTGATATTTCACTGTGTGTCCACAGGGCCAAAGCAGAGTTAAAGAAGGAAACCGACCCTTTTAAAAAGCAGGTGCTGGATGGTCGACAGCTTGCCCTAAAAATCAGCGCCAACTCTGTTTATGGCTTCACGGGGGCTCAGGTGGGCAAACTGCCCTGCTTAGAAATCTCACAGGTGAGCACTTTATTGTTATGACTGGGGTTTTATTTTGGCAGCTAAAAGGCAGTTTTTCCATTTGTTCCTGATATGTGTTGCTGTCAGTCGGTGTGGCCGATCCAGTTTAGGTTCGCTTCTTTTTTATGTGTGTGTGTGCGCACAAATGTAGAGCATGACAGGTTAACACAAAGCTTTAAAGTGAAAATATCACTCAAAGGAAACCACAGAGCAGCTGAAAAGTCAGGAAGAGTTGGTGCAAAATATAAAAGAACCTTTTCTTATTGTTTGTTGTTTACTAAAACTGTTGCTTATTAAAAGTTCCATTTCATATACATTTAATCTAAATTCAAAACTATTGTTGTTTGTCTGATTGTCTGAAGGTAAAATACTCATTTTTTAACTTGTGTTATTTATATACTCAGTTATAACAGTTGCGCTAAAATAAAAGCATGAGTGTTTAATTATTCTTATATGAACTCCTGACACTGAAGTCAATGAAAGATCTGTAGATTCATCAGTAAATAGATCCTATTTTTGTATCCAGAGCGTCACCGGATTTGGAAGGCAAATGATTGAACGAACCAAACAGCTCGTAGAGTCCAAATACACCATTTCTAATGGCTATCAATCTGATGCCAAGGTGAGGAGGCCTCAACCAGCTATTTTTTGTCACATTTCCTGATTTTTTTTTTTTTTTTTAATTCAAGTGAAGCTCGTAACATTCTTTTATTTTGAATACTCAGGTTATTTATGGAGACACAGACTCCGTCATGGTCAAGCTCGGTGTTGCAACAGTTAAGGAGTCCATGGAAATTGGGAGGGAAGCGGCTGAGTGGGTCTCCTCCCACTTTACACCTCCAATCAAACTGGAGTTTGAGAAGGTGACGTTTCACTCCAGGTCATGGTTTTATAAATATACATCTATTCCATACAGCTGTGTGACTGTCTCAATTAGATTTTAGTTTTCTTTTTTTAGAGACTTTTATCATCTCTAAAAGTGATAGATTGAATTGATTCCACCACTTTTGGGGGGTTTCAAACTTTCATTTGAATGTTTTCATTTAATATTAGAGCATTTGGAATCCGCATCCCTGTGTCTCCTGCATTTAATTTCCCTGCAACTCCATCTCCACTTTTCTCCAAACGTGCAGCTCAATAGGATTTCTTAAATCTCCCTGTAGCTCCTTGGACCTGGACCTGGACTTAAGCTGACCAGGATTTCTTGCAGTTCTCATGTCTTCATAAGATTTGCAAAAACATTGTTCTATTGCAAACTGATTATTTAAATCTATTTCCAATTAATTTCATTCATTTTAAGATTTATTTTTTTTCTTCTTATGTCACTATGTTTCATTCTAAAACCTATTTGTCATTTATTGTGAATAGATTTAGAAATCCCTTCAGTTTTCTAATAGTAGCTTAGAAATGTTTTACAGCAAAGACTTTTATTTTGAATGTCCCCACAGGTTTACTACCCATACCTGCTGATCAATAAGAAGCGCTACGCTGGACTGTATTTCTCATCGAGTGCGGACACCCATGACAAAATGGACTGTAAAGGCATCGAGACGGTCCGCAGAGACAACTGCCCTCTGGTGGCCAACCTGATCAACACCTGTCTGCAGAAAATCCTAATCGACAGGTACACACCTGCTTCCATTTCTTTAACTTATAATTAATGTTAAGCTGATGACACGAGTTGTTTGCAGTGACTACGAGATCCTTCATATTTTATTATTATTTGTGATTGTTGTTTTTAGAGATCCTCAAGGGGCTGTTGATCATGCCAAAGAAGTGATTTCTGACCTGCTCTGCAATCGTATTGACATCAGCCAGCTGGTCATCACCAAAGAACTGACCCGCACGGCCCAGGAGTACGCTGGCAAACAAGCCCACGTGGAGCTGGCAGAAAGGTCTTACACTTAATGGTGTTTTTAACATTTTCTTGTGATGTTTTCCAATAATGGAGGACGTACTGTATCTAAAGAAAATTAATCTTAAAACTGCAATTGAGTGTTTCTTTATTCAGAGCCTTGTGAATCAGGAGCAGATGAAAAGATGCAGTTTGAAAAAGATCATTTGTGATGCAGAAAATACAATGAGGGGGGGGGGCACGAGCTCCCTGCTCCGCCCCCTTCAGATGCGTCCATTGTGGACGATTAGATCCATGTACGTATTTCTTTTCCTCAAACGAGCTGGTATCTGGCTCAACTGCGGCTGGATAGCTCCAATGTTGCTCGCTATTTTTTGTTGCTTTGGTAATCCTTGGCGTGAGTGGCTGTAAGCTAAAGGGAGAGCATGTAAACTGAAAGCTCTCATTGATGGGGAGGGGAAGAAGGGGCGGGGCTGCCCTGCACCAGTGGTCCCACCCAAAATTCAAAGGGAAATTTCTAAAGAACTCTGTAGGACACAGATTTTTTAAAACATTTTGACTAAAAACGGCATAATCATTATTAAAAGCTCACTGGGAATGTTTTCAATAGATCAAAAGATGATCAGAGTGGAACTGGTCAGTATTTTGTCAAATCTCTGAAATTCTCCTTTTAATGTTGACGGTTCACAGAATGAGGAAAAGGGACGCAGGCAGCGCACCAAACCTGGGAGATCGAGTGCCGTACGTCATCATCAAAGCTGCGAAAGGCGCCGCAGCATACATGAAGTCAGAGGTTTGTAGCATCTCTGACCATCTGCCGCGTGTGCTTCTTTTCCTACTCACTTTTAATGACGGGTCTCGATGGCGCTTTAGGACCCCATCTACGTGCTTGAGAACAATATTCCCATCGACACACAATACTACCTGGAACAGCAGCTGTCCAAACCGCTGTTAAGAATATTTGAACCCATCCTCGGGGAGAGCAAGGCAGAGAGCGTCCTGCTAAGTATGTACACCTTCTCATTTCTTAAACTTTATATGTGCAAAAAATAGAATTTCACTTTAAAATAACGGATTTTCTTGTGTATTTCCTTTTAGAGGGCGACCACACACGCTGCAAAACTGTGCTGACCTCAAAGATTGGAGGTTTGATGGCATTTGCGCAGAAGAGAAGCACCTGCATTGGCTGTAAGGCTGTACTGAAGACAGACGGTGAGAGCCTGCTCTTTTCTTTTTTTGGCATCCTTGTGGATCTCATCTATTTCTTTTCATTCTATGTTAAATGTATTTTATTTCAGCGGCTGTGTGTGATTTCTGCAAGAGGAAAGAGTCTGAACTGTACCAGAAAGAGGTAAGCAAACGGTCAGTTTTTTGGTTAACCTTTGATTTAAATGGCTTTTTATTGAACATTGCGGTAAGTTATTCCTAAGTTTGAGCTATTTAAGTTTCAAAACTGCTTTATTCTGTACATTTTATTTCTGAGGATATTGTCTTTACACAAATGGCATTTAAATTAAAATGCTACGTCGTCTGTTTGTGTCCAACTTTCAAACATCGATGTGGAAAATTCTAGATCTTCCACCTGAACACATTAGAAGAGCGCTTCTCCCGGCTGTGGACTCAGTGCCAGCGCTGTCAGGGTTCCCTCCATGAGGATGTGCTCTGCACCAGGTACACACAGATTCTCATTTATACCCAGGCTGAAAGATTGTGGGTAACGCTGTTGTTTTTCCACAGCCGGGACTGTCCCATCTTCTACATGAGAAAAAAGGTTCAGAAAGATCTGGATGATCAAAGTAAGCTGGTGTCTCGCTTTGGATGGTGAGGAAGGAACCAAGCGAGGCTTCGTTTCTGATGTTACGTCATAAATGCATGACACTATTTTGTTTTCTAATATTGATACGTTTCTTTTGTAAAATAAACTTGATCTCAGTGATTTTGGATTTTGAAGATTTGTAGTTTGAGATGCTCTCAGAAAAAAAATTGGTAATTGATCTTATTTTGAAAGCGAAAGAAAACTTTTTCCACAGCCAGAACACTTTGATCTCATATTGTAGTTTCTTTTTTAATACAGGATTTAGATCCAGGTGAGAAATCATTTCCAAATTTTGAATTCCAAAATTCAAATTTCAAACAACACTAAAAATAACAAGTCTTGTAGAAATCACTCAGGAAGTGGGGCCAACTACTGCTGAAGCCGCACATCGCTGCAGGAGCAGGGGCGCTGGGTGTCGACAGGATGCATCTGAACAAGTTCACTGAAGGGAAGACGACCTGAATACACTTGCAAACAGATTTTTATTACAGCTTTAGAGGGGCGGGGCTTTTTGAACTTCTACAAAAATAGAGGGAAAAAAAATGTTGCTGTGTTTAGGGTAACATCAAAGAGGACATGCACTGACACAAAAGTTGCTCTACATGATAACTCGAGCACTACTACCCAATGACATTACACTGTACAACATTTGCTTCAGTATGCAGAAGCTGCTTGTACGTCCACGTGCTGCAGCAGGCGCAGTGACACAGCGGTGTTAAGTAAAAGTGATGAAAGCGAGTTAAAGGAGACTGTAGAGGACAGTGTTAATACAGGGGGGAGACCCACAGAAGAAGTGGCACCTCAGAGGCATCAGATGTCTAAAACGACTCGGAGTCATTCCTGAGTATGTTTATAAGGTGGCACTAATGAACCCTACGGTCCTTTTTAAACACTAAAAGGAAATAAAGTGCGCCTGGGAGTCTGGAACAAATGTTTGGAGCCCCGAAGGCTACAAAAATCTACAGTGATGCACAAGTTCTTCATAAAGGAAATGGACTCTGCAGATGGGAACAGCAAATTATGTGGCAGCACTTGGCGGAAACGGTGACGGCGAAGCTCATCAGAGCTGCTGGACATCACTGACGGGAAGAGCAGCATGTAACAGGCTCTCGGGATGGGAGTGTTGCTATAGGATCGTGCACCGTCTCTGAGAGCCCTTTTTGCTTTTCTTGTTGCGGTAGGTCTCTTTGTATTTTCTGATCTCCCGCACAAGTGAGTAGAAGGCTTCCTCAACCCCCTGTGAAAGAAAAATAGGTCAAACCAGAAACTTACTCAACTGCTTATGCAGCAATTTCAAAAAAAAAAAAAAAAAGCTTTCCGTTATTGCCTTGCAGATATGTACAGACTTGATGTCGCCATCTGTCCTGCTAACCTGTCTGGTTTTGGCAGAGGTCTCCACAAAGGGGACTCCATAGCTCCGGGCCAGATCCTGCGCTTGCTTGGTTTCCACAGTGCGGGTGCTCAGGTCACTCTTATTCCCCACCAGCACCATGGGAACGTTGTCACTGTCTTTCACTCTGTTGATCTGTTCTCTGCGACACACAAGCAACAAATCCTTAAGCTACGTTCACACCGACCACTGCGATGAAAAGTCTATGTAAACGTGTGTTTCAGGCTCCTGTGTAAGAAGAGGCCTGAAGCACGATTTACGAGATTTCGTACCAAGTCTCTTCCAACTGTGGTTGTCAGACATGCATTAGTAGTGTGAACATCATGTCGCTAATTTAAAAACCTCGTGGATTTAGACACCCCAGCTCTAAGATGGTGAAACAGCTGATTTGAGTCGGCTGCAGAGCTAGAATCACTACATATATAGATTGTATTATACATGCAGACTCCATTAAACAAATGTCCTATAGGTTGCCTTTTATAAAGAAAAAAATCTTCCATGCTTTTAATATATAAGGGTGGTGCAGAAAAAAAGGATTTGGGACAGAGACCAGTTGCAAAGCCTCATTGAAGCTCTCAACCGGACAGGCGACATTCTTCACACTTGGAAGTGTTTGCAAAAATGTCAAAACAGTCACCAACATTGTGCAGAAACGGAGCAATGCAGTCAGCTTTGCTGTGCGGGAGGCTGCACATGTTTAGCTGCTGGATACATTAAAAAAAAAAGACTTAAAGAAACCAGATGACACTTTTTTTTTTTTTGAGTCGCAGCATAAGTTTGAACCACACTCAATCTAACTTATGGAAATGGCAGTTTTAACAAACAAGTAGCCCCATCCAGCTAAAACCTGCTGAGCATTTACACACCAAATAGTGAACTGCCATTGAGCCGGACTGTACCTGTACAGGTGAACGTCTTCAAAAGACTTGGTGTTGTTGATAGCAAACACACAAAGGAAGCCCTCTCCCGTCCTCATATACTGGTCCCTCATGGCGCTGTACTCCTCCTGACCTGCAGTGTCCAGGATGTCCAGCAGACACGTCTCTCCATCGATCACCACCTGCTTTCTGTAGGAGTCCTGTCACACAGAATAATCGATCGATGAAGACGCTGGGTTGCATAGGAATGGGAAGAAATTCTACGAAGTCTCTAAAATGTTTGAAACTTTTAAAGCAACTAGTATTTTCATGAGAGCGCTAACAACAAAAGCTTGCAGAAAACTAAAATAATGAGTTGATTCATTTTATAAAGTCTTTGGTCAAACTTGTGACTCAACCACCTCATTTTAATCATTTAAACACCCATCATCATCCTCCAGTTAACACATTTTGCTGCAGAAGCACATAAAAACTGAAGATTTGGACCAAAAATGTGGAGAACAAACGAATCAAAGGTATTCATACCTGAAGAGACCAAATAGATGTAAAAATAAATTAAAATGTGTTCAAATATCAGAAAACCTAATTTATTTCAAGGCAATAAGGTTGATCAAAATAAAAAGGTAAGAATCTGAATACATTTTTAAGGGTTATTTAGTGCTTTTAAATACATTTTTAACTATTCAATGGAAACTGATTTAACCCTTTAATCCCATCCCGATCACAAAAATTATGGCAAATTTGACATTTAAAGCTATATTTAAAACTAACAATCAGCCACGACAAATGAATCGACCAGCTCCGACAGCCCAAAGCTAAAGCAGAAGCGCTCCTTACCTCGATAGTTGGGTCATATTCGTCCACAAAGTGATTCTGGATGAGCTGGATGGTGAGAGCGCTTTTCCCCACACCTCCAGCCCCGACCACCACAAGTTTGTATTCGGTCATACCTGTGGAGGATCAGACCCAACAGGTGGACAACGTCAAAAACCGAGATTTCATAATCTCATTACTTCACGTGTCAGGTGATCATTAACGAGAGCCACCCGCTTCCTTCCTTCCTAAACGGACATTGCGAAGAGACCGACCCAGATTCATTCTTTGACGTTAGTTTTTTTTTTTTTTTGTATCACAGCTGATGAATCCTTGCAGTGGCAGCTGTATCTTTTCAAAACACTACTGATTATCATGAAGGGGAAAACCAGGTAATCTTACCTGTGTGTGGAACCAAATTTAAAGACGAGTTTACGACGAATTCACAGGAATTAGCATGCTACATAGCGTTAGCCAAAACCAATTTGCTCGTTCAAACCAGAAGCTCTACGGTTGGATTGATCTAAAACAACTATCCACTAAAATAAATATCATTCGAAATGTAAGATAAACCCACGAACAGCTTTTAAAGACAATTCAATTTATGATAAAAGTCTGTCTGAATTGCAGCTACTGCTACTTCTCCATTGTGGTTCATTGTAAACGAAAAGTCTTTTAACGTTAATCCTTCACTTCAACAACCAATGAGGGAACCGTGGCTGGACTATGGAGAGATTTGACCAATCACAGTTAGAGTTTGGGTATAGCCCCGCCTACAAATGGCCATTCATCCAATCATAAAGAGGGAGGACTTTATTTGGGCGCAGCTTTTTAGGCTGCTGACTACTCCATCACCGAAAAAAGGAAAGAAAAACCATCAAAAAAATTATGGAAAACATTTTATATGCGTATATTAGCAATTGAGTGAATATAAAGAAGTAGTCATTTAGAAATGGAATGAGAAAGTTAACAAAACAAAAAAACCAAACCATAACGTTTTTGTTGCGAATGTTTTGTTTACTCTCTTCTTTGAAATTTATTTTGAAAGTTCCAAGCGGAAACCGGTAATCATTAATCAAAAATCCTTATTATGCAGATAAAAAAATGTAAAAATTATTTAAATTTAATGGGAAAACGCATGTTTTGCATGTTCGAAGCACAATTGTTTTTTCTTGTTTTTATGTTTGGAGAAATGTTAAATAAAAAAGCTTATAAGTCTGAAACGATTATTTTAGAGTCACACTTAAAAAGAAAAAAAAATCGAATCGGTGTTTTTTTTTAAGATTCTGACTTGCTAACCAGCAAATTATTTAGATGTTTAATTTTAAACAATTTTTTAGGTTAAAAAATGTTATGTGTCGATACCGGTTTCTACCGAAAGTCAAACCCAATCGTGGGAGATCTGTAGCTCCCTCTTGTGGTCATTATGAAAAATGAAATAGTATTGTTACCAACGCCTGAGCTACTTCAGGTAAATTCTTTCAAAATTAAAATGTGAAAAACATTTTCATTTTGGTTTTATTTCTTTACTAAAATTAAATGATATATAATATAATGTATCAAGGCTTCCCCTCTACTTATCAAAAGTTTTTGTGAATCTCAGTTTTAGGATGAAAATATTTCCAAACTTACATCCTTGTATTAAAAGGTGCATAGACATACATGCATTTACACAAACGAGCAGCACAAATTGTGCTCCTCACTCTCACTTCTCACCCTGTGACGCTTGTGTTGCCTCGTGCTCCCACTGAGTGCATCTGCTGTCCTATCTAATCTTTGCCTAAAATCATCGAGATAATCCAGCATCCATCTGTCCTGAAAGAATAAAAAGAGAAATACATTGTGCTCTTCATGTATGACATTTAACCTCCATATATGTCACAATAAGACAAGACGTGAGTGAAAAATCCCAAAGACATGGTTGTGCAGAAACAACGCCAGCCTCTTAAACTTCTTAAATTTTTATTTTTCACAAGGTTATCTCACATTTTATACATTAAGTACCGTCTACATTTTTGCATCTTTAGAAATAATCACTTCCTTTTTTTAAAATTCTTTTTATACAGATTCCCATCAGATAATGACACATTTCATCATGAGGGGCAAAAATGAAACAGCCATGAGCCGAGACAAATAGGAAACTTGATTAAAGATACACAGCTACAACACTTGGAAATGAAACTGTTCACAGGAATAATCATTCAAGTCTTAAATATGTTGCACTCTAAACAATAGAATTCAAAATTCCAACCCTTTTAACAGATATCACCAACACATTTTCACTTTTAACATTCTTTTTTATTCTTAAATGGAATCTATAAAACTTTGTGTTGTAATCTATGTTTGACTGCAAAGAGCTGCAGTCTGAGTATTGCACAATATTTTAGTATTTGCTAGAAAAACACCTGACTGCCCAGGTGTCCATGCCATTGTGACGGTAAGGGTGCTGCTTCGAAAGGGAGTGAGAAGAACGGTGTGACCGGCTGAACCGAACACATTTCCTGCAAACCTTTGATTATAAATTCATCAAATTCATTCATGTGTGCACGTATTCAGTCTGTACTAGCTGACAATTCTGCTCGTTGGAAATCAGGTGGGTATCATGGAGTGTTGTTCGTAAATGAGAGGAACAGAGGGAGAAAGGGCAGGAAGGGTACAGTGCTCATTAAAACATGCTCACTGCACAATTTTCCAGCACCTGCACGCACTGGCTGACACAGATAGGCTGAAAAGCTTTGACCCTCCAACACAGACATGACTTACATTTTAGAGAGTGAGAATAGAAGGAAGAAAATGGAGAAAAGCAGCTGCTTGGACAGAGAGAAAGAACTGAAGAAAATGCAGTTTGTGCTAGGATGTCTGGAAGTACCTCATCTACTGATCCACGCTGCTAAAGCAAGCATCAGACTGTTGTTTTGGTTCATCTTTTGGCTAAAGATGGGATAATAAAAAACTTTTAACTTTCAGATCATCACACACATCTCCAGGAATATATGAACTAATCAGGTCAGGTGAGACTGAAATGTGTAGCTTTGTGCACAAACAAATATCTGCCCGTTTTAACAGGTTATAAACTTCATACGTTTGGACTGACATGACATTAAAAGCACCTTTTTTCCTGACAACAGAGAAAAAGAACTGGAAAGACTTCTTCAAGCCATGGCAGAAATGAACCCACACAGACTTACACAATCATCGAGTGGTGAATGTTTCACATTTGCATCATCCAAACCCATTTCTCAAATATAACCTTTTAAAAAAAATAAACAAAAATGCCTTTTTTTCACCTTATTTGATTTGAATGCTTTAAGGAAACAACACCACATTTTGTTAGCAATGTTTTAGGCTTGCGTCCTTTCCAACAAAATTAAAAAAAGGAGAAGAGAACGAGAACATAGTTTACACATGATAGTACAACACAATGCCTGTTGCATGAGCAAACTGCTGCACATACAAAAGACCAACGCACACACAAACGCTTGCAGGGATTCTGCAGAACAAGACCTGCCACTCTGAACCCAGGAGCAGGATGGGAGAAAAGTTCTGCTTTAGTTCATTTTGTTTGTTTGTTCGTTTAAAAAAAAAAAGACGCCTGCATGTCCACACACACACACACACTAGGAAAGAAGCAGACGCTCACTCTCAACATGCACAAGATGTAAATGTTGTACAAAAGAACACAGCAGGGCATTCTGGTACAGCAGTGGCTGTCATTATCCCTCGTTCCTTCCTTTCATTTCCTTTGATTCAGTCTTTTATGTCAGCTCCTTTTCCTTCTCTCTTTCATACATGTAGGAGTTGTATCCCGGAGGTTGGACATACTCCTCAGACTTGTCCCAGTCTGTCACCCACCCTGCTCCTCCTCCTCCTCCTCCTCCATTTGAACCAACCACCGGTTGATTGATGGCTCCGTACTGCCCGCCCCCTCGATACAGTTCCTCAGTCTCATTGGCTAATTCATCCTCATCAATTATGCCACACTTCTCCTCGCTTGTGTCCTCAATGTCTGCCCACGGCTGCTTTTCTCCCGATGCAAAGATTCCTAAACAGGGAGAGAAGCGTCCACATTTAGAGCAGAAACTCTTGGGCAAACATTGACGGATCCAAATCCTACCATAGAAAACCACTCCTCCATAATGAACCAGTGAAGCTATGAGGAAGACGTACTGCCACTCCTCTCGGGTCTGAAATGATTTAAACGATTCCTCTTTAGCACTTCTTACATAAGGCACCATCAAGCTTTCACAGATTCTGGAAAAATCACCTTGTGTTTGGTCATGGCACCAACGATGAGAGGACACACCATTCCAGATAAAGTACCGACACCGTTTGAGATGCCCATCAGTATGCTGGCATATCGAGGGGCGATATCCAAATGATTGACATTGAACCCTGATGGAGAGAACACAAACACAGCTCTGGGCGACGCTTCTTAAAGTTCTCTGTAAGACCTGCTGATGAGCAATAACATCCATTTTTTCCCTTGACTAGTACAACGCCAGTGTATAAAATATGAATAAAGCATCTCTCAGCCCAGACCAGAGGAACTGCTGTGCTGAACACCACTAGAGCTGGATGCAGCCAAACTGCAAATCCTGCAGCTTCTGTGGATTTTACAGCAAACTACCATCATTCTAATAAACAAAACTTACATATTTTTTCAGCTCTATACTGGATCTAGTGTGCTCAAAACTGCAAAAGACGATGTAACAAATTATAACACTTTCGGATGATTGTCCAAACAAGTGAAACTGTTCTTCTGGTATTTTTAAGTATTGATGTAGTAGTTGAATCATTTAGAGGGTTTTGTAAAGATTTATGTTTCCAGGATTTTTCGTTGAAATATGTGCAAACAAAGAGATGCAATAGCACTGGGCTTAAAACTAATCAAAAGAATGGAATCCTCACCGAATGCAATTGGAATTCTTGAATTGAATGCAGAATATGGATCAATTTTAATTTTTAAAACAAATTCTTTTACTTTTTCTTTTTGAAATGTTTAATTCAGTTACATTTAAAACAATCAAATAATGCCTGGAATTTGGCAGTGACAACTAACCCTGCTTTCCCTACAAACACGATTTTTTTAAAAACTTAAATGTAGTTTGTTCTGTAAAAAAAACAGTGACATAATGATTCTACACTGAGGAGCAGTTTGGGAGGTTCTCCAGATGTATAGATCTCTTGATCCCCTTAGACACAAACTCCTGCAAAAATCAAACTTTAAAATTGCGCTCATTAAATCTTAAAATCTTTGCCTGCAGTTATATCTAATGAAGGCTGCAGCTGATCTAACACTTAAAGAAGAAAACAAACTCTACTTGACGCTTTATAAAGTCACTTACCTGAGATGGCAAAGCCGCTGAACCCAACAGCGAGAACCAAGAAAGTAATAGCAATAACTTTAGTGTGAGAGTATCCCACCACCAGCAGGAGAGTGGCCTCCATTCCAAACCCTGAAACAATGAAAAAAACAACATAAAAACATCAAGAAAACAAATACAAGTAGTGTGATCTAAATATGCTAAAAATATCTGGGGTTTGTTAGCACATGCTGATGTGACCTTTAAGTTCTGCTAAAATATTAATATGGTTCTGATGTTGCCAGCTGCTAGTGGAAAATTAATAAAAATGTCACATTAAGAGTTTTTTTAGGCATTTTTGCTTTTATGGTTATTTTTGTTTACTAAAAAAAACTTTTGGTATTTGGTTTATCCATTTCGAAAATGACCCAAAAAGGAATTTTCTGTGTGAAATGTCTCATGCACTGGCTTTTCTTTTAAAGCCTCACCTCCACAGTTCATGAGCTTCCTGACGTTGGTGGTGGTCATCAGGTTGTGAGTCCTCAGGTAGTCGGCCAGCTGGCCGCCAATAGGCACAATGATGGTCATCACCAGATGGGGCAGAGCGGACACCATCCCCACCTGAAAGACAATGACGGACTGTGTTTTCCAAAAGTTGTTTTTCTGTGTGGGACTTCATAGTTTCCTCTGTAGGAAGTCCAAGTCCTGAATCCCTTTTTTTTCAATGTTAAAGTGGATTTGTTTGTTTTCTTTATTTGTCTTACAATGATGGTTATAAACAATACTTTTTGAAATATTTGCCAAAAAGTGACTAAAGAAATATTTATGTAAAATTACAACAAGGGACTTAATATAAGTTAAGTTAAGCACATATGAAAAAGAATGGATTACATTATATTTGTATCTATTTATTCAATTTCATAATATTTAAAACATAAAAATAAAAGGGAAACCATCCTATCTTTTTTACAAAGCTAGAAGATCTGACATCCTAGGTGTTATTTTCCACCACTTTTCTTCCTTACATTAACATTTACAAGGAAAAATAAGCAGCTGATCACAAAGATTTGTAGAGACTCCAAAATTTTTTCTTTTGCTTTTAGACTCGCCTTGCTGATTTCAAAGCCAAAGACTTCTTCAAAGTACGCGGGCTGGCTGATGAGCAGCAGGTAGAAGGTCCAGCTCCTGCAGAAGTTGGCCACAATGATGGCGTAGACCGGCATGGAGGTGAAGAACTGTCTCCACGGAGTTTTAAATTTCTGAAATCGAAAGCCACAAAGCATCAGTGGCAACAACTGACTTCAGTGGGGTCAAACAGTAGAAAATCTTAACCAAAGGAAGTAGAAAATTCTGACAGCAGTTTACCTGAAGGGGATTAAGAAAGGAGGCAGACTCCCCGATTGAGTCTTCTATGTATTTCCTCTCCTCAGCTGTGATTGTGGGGTGGGCTGCAGGGCTTTCGTATGACACCAGGATCCAGAACATGTACCAGAAGATCCCAAAGCTGCCTGAGAGCACAAGAGAGATAAGATAAGAGAGACATAAGACAAGAAGGAAGAGTAGTTCAACGTAATGAGGAAGAAAAATTCAAAATAAAAAGAAAATTAGGATTAAAATTGCATTTCGGGGTATTTCTTCATTCAAATCGTTGATAATTGGGAGCAATTAAAAACATTCTGTTTGAAGAAGATCAGGCTCTGCTCCATTCTGATGCATCCAATTGTAGACAAACACCACCAGATCTGTGCACGTCCACCTCATCTGAGCTGACATCTGGTTCAAAACTGTATGACTGGATGATTCCACTATTGTTCACCATTTTTGTTGCACCGGTAATGTTAGGTTGGACATTTGAGGGGCTGTAAACTAGCGGAACAGCTTGTAAACAGAGAGCTCTCAAAAGTGGAAGGGGGTGTGCTATGATGTAGAGAGATTTTTTTCTAAAAATGATGATAAAGCAGCTGATAAACACAAAAAAGGAGTATTAGGGTACTAACCATAGACATAGAATACAGAAGGCCACCCGATGTATTGCACCAGTATCCCAGCTAAAGGCATAGCCACGACTGCCCCTGCGTAGGATCCTGAGACATCACACACAAAAAAATGCAGGAAATAACTTTTATTCCACAAACTCTGCATTAACTTGATTTTCAAAGACTAAATAAACCTTTGGCTCAAAGTGCTTCTTAAATTAAATCCATAGAGGGCTGCAGAATTCAGGGGAAATTTTACCACAAAAGGCTGTTGTGGCTAACCGACTTCTCTCCAGAGGAGGCGCCCACTTAGCCCAGATCCCATGGCAAGCGGGGTATGATACACCCTGAAGGGCAAAATTATGTCAAGGACAACTGCAAAGACTGACAAGGCAAATACGCACAGGTAATCTCTGTGTCGTACCTCAACAAGGCCTTGACATATCCTGACGAGGATGACGCAGCTGTAATGACAGCGAGCTGCAGATGGAATCAGCATGTTGAGTGTGGATGTGGCCACTATGGCAAAGCCAAACACTCTAAAAGATAAAAAAGAGCAAACAGGATTCCTCAGATTGAACAGTGAGAATAAATTGTGACATTTTGGGCTGTGACTGAACACAAACTAACCTGTTTGCTGCAAATTTTTGACATATAAAGCCACCCGGGATCTGTGTGACTATGTACCCCCAAAAGAAGGAGCCGTGGATCATCCCCACCGTCTCGGGATCCCAGGTGAACTGTGCAGCCTGTGGGGATGAAAGGCACAGCAATCATTCGTTTTAATTAATGTAAAGGATACTGCTTCAATACAGTAGGAATTGAAATTGTTTGGGCACCCCAGGTAAAATGTTGTATTATTGTGAAAAAAAACACCCTGCAGAATTTATAGTATGCACTGCTCCCTTTGGAAAAGCGGAGACCGGCAAAGCGTTTTCCGATGCCAATATCCTCTGTTCGGAATGTCATTAAGAAATGGCAGACAACAGGAACAGTGGAAGGTAAGATGGAACTTTTTGGCTGCAATGAGCAAAGTTTGGAGAAGAAAGGCTCCAGAGTTTAAAGAAGAGAACCTCTGTCCAAATGTTAAGCATGGGGGTGGATCAATCATGCTTTGGACTTGTATTGCAGCACAGGAAACAATTCACCAGTAGAAAGAAGAATGGATTCCACAAAAGTTAAAAAACATTTTAGACACTAACTTGATGCCATCTGTGAAAAAGCTGAAGTTAAAGAGAGGATAGCTTCTATAAATGGATAATGATCCTAAACACACCTCCAAATCCATGCTGCCTTACATTAAGAGGCAGAAACTGAAGGTTTTGCAGTGGCCTTCCTCATCACTTGACCTCAGCATCATTAAAAATCTATGGATAGACCTGAAAAGAGCAGAGTATAACAGACATCCCAGAAATCTCAAAGAACTGGAAGACTTTATAATGAAGAATGGATGAAGAAACCTCAAACAAGAATTCAGAGACGCTTGGCTACAAAAAGTGTTTACAAGCTGTGATACTTGCCAAGGAGGGCAGTAGGTATTAACACTGCAGGGTGCACAAACTTTTGCACACACACCATTATTTTATTTTCTATTATTTTGGAAGGGTAAATGTTGGAAATAAAGCCTCATTTTTTGACGTATTAAAAGGTTGTATCATCTGTAAACTGATGTATTTAGGAGATTTTTCAATCTTTCTTTGGGTTCTTTATGCACAATAATATAACATTTTACCTGGGGTGCCCAAACTTTCAATCCCCACTATATGTAATAAATGTCCAGGTATGTCTTATCCATGTCAGTGAGAAATGAAATCCCTTCATTTTGCTTCTTACCACAAGCACTTCCTTGTTGCCTTTGTAGACAGTGTGGTCGTTGACCATGCTTACGATGGCCACACCGAGGTTGCAGCGGATACCAAAGGAGATGCAGAACCCCAGGCCAGACAGGATGGCGATGATGTACCGCCTGGGCAGACCGAAGCAGGTGCAGTCCACCACGGGCAGCTCCTTCTCCTCCACCAGCTCAGGGCGGCCCTCTGCCGACAACTCAATCGTTTCTCCATTTGGTTGCCGTTTCTCGATCAGCCTGACAGCAGAGATGTTGGGATACGTTTTTTGAAAAAAGTTTAGATCCCAAAAGGATTTTGGATTTTAATAATGTCTGTTTATGATTACATATATAAAAAGGTCATTATAAAAGATGGTTTAAAACATTTTGCTTCATTTTCAAATATATTTTCTGTATGAAATTGAGTTTAGGAGTGTATTTTTTTAGCTTTATTTTTAATTGGAATCTCCAGGAATTCAATTAAAAAAACAGTTCAAAATGTCTTTTATTATGTCTTGGAAATATTAGAGATTTCGGTTTTGGGGAAGATTAATCGCAGAGAACATTTTGAAGCATTTTAAGGCCAGTGAACATCTTAACAAATAAAAAAAAAAAACTATTTTTATGAGTCCTTAACAAAAGACTTTTAAACTGGTCCAGGTCATTGCAATTGAGTACACAGCAAAAACGCAATCTTCAGAAATGAAAGACACCCTTGTTTGAAAAAATGAAAACATGTCCAAGTGAGTAGAATTTTTTTCCTTAGAAATCTGGGAGAGACCTTTTTTCGTTTCCTATTTGCAGATTTTTTGCTGTGTTGAAAGAAAATCTTTTTTGAATTTTTGATTTGTTTCTAAGGGGTCTATTTTTGTAGTGTATGTGGCGTTTGTAGTGTATCTAGAGGTTTCTCGATTTCTGAGGTTTCCTGCCTTTCCTCATTTATCATTTTAGAGAAATTAAAAGAAACCTAAAAAGTTATACTATTGAAGCTGCATCAAAAACCACTGATCATTTAGGTGGGAAACATGAAAAATATTTCAAAGTACAGTTTGACAGTTTAAATTTTGTGCCTAAAAATACACTTCAACAGCACCAAGATGCTCTCTAGTAATTTCCTGCTTTTGCGTCACAGATTTCACATCATTTGTGTGTCCGTCACGCATGGACACTCGCCCTCATGCAGACAGCATGCTCCATGTTGGGGTCGTGTCCGACTTGGTGAGTCCCAGCATGTGGAAGCACATGTCACTAGTTGAGTAGCAGAGGCTGCATGTTTTTTTCCATGTCGTCTCATTAAGGACCTGATGCTACTCTGGTGCTGTTTAACTGGTCTACCAAACCCCAAAAAACCCTAAAGGAAAACCATTTATAGTAAAAAAAAAAAATGATCCAAACTTTAAAGATGAACTTATTGTATAAACTTTATATTTTTTAAGTTGTTAAAACTTAAAATTTTTAAACAGATTATGGTAAAAAAAAGCAAAAAACGTCTAAGCTTATAAAAGGCTGTAATTATATGTAACCAGTCAATATTTTAAGATTATATTATATTTTTTCCTTTGCGTCAAGCATAATATTCCACATTTCCTTTAATCTCACACATCTAAAAGATGTCAACAAACATTTTAAGCTATTGTTTAACATGCACAACTCTGATTTTTAATAAGTAACATCGTCCCGTGTCGCTTTTTTCCAAAGGAGTCAGGCAGATAAGTCAGAAAAGAGGCCATCTGTATTTTACAACCCAAATACCCTCAACAACGGTTCCCCACCAACACACACGTTCGGCCAGCATACCTCTGTTTAATCAGACACGATGCCACAGTTTCCATCATGTTCCTATTTTATCTTTGTTGTGTGTTTTTGGTCATGTTTCAGTTCACTGCAATGCACAACCATGTGGCAACCATCCACTCTGCGTTAGGCTGATCCAGTTAGTCAACGAGCTGGAGAATTATCCCCAGAAAAAAAAAAAAAAACGTGATGGAGATTGTAAGGATTGTTGTACTTATATAAATAAAGAAAAATGGGCTTCAACGTGTCCAAAAATAAGACTTTCATGATGATAACTTATTCAGGAAGGTTAACACAAACCGAGTCAGACTGTGGAGCTGGTTAATTATTGATATGTTTTTGAGTCAAATAAATAATTCACTCCTGCTTTTACACCATAATCTGTCACTATCTATTTATCTGTTGGCTTGCATGCCCTGTTCTCTGCCTGTTTCCAACAAGATGTTGTTACAGCTATGCATGTGGATGTCTCCCTCTCTCTCCCATTTCCACACAGCAGCCTGTAATCTATTTGCAATCACAGAACCCTGACAAAAAACCTTTTATATATGCAAATATAATGAATAAATCTTGAATCTGTGATCCTAAAGGATTCAACATGATGGATAACAGAGGAGAAATACTTCATGAAGCAACGCTCTTGGATCTGTAAGAGATTAACAGGCATGCAGACTCTCCCGCGCTCTTAATCTGCCTCAGCGTTCAGATTAGGATTACAAAAATGATTTACTTCCGGAAATGAATATGGAGGGGCAGTTTCACTCTGAACATGGTTCTGTACATTCCGTCTTTATATCATGTCACACGTTTCATGCTGACCCGATTCAAGTTCACAACAGTGAAGAAGCTCATGCTCTGCACGGTGGTGCAGTGGATGGCACTGGAAAACCCTGCATGGTTCGAATCCCCACTGAGTTCTTATGAGCTGGTTTTCTTCTGGAAACTCCAGCTTCAACGTAAAGTAAAAAAAATGCTTCATAAGTTGATTGGTGTCTCTAAATTGTCCCTTTGTAGTATGTGGCTTTGTGGTTAACTGATATCTTGTTGCAGGTGTATTCCATTTTAGCTCTGTAGCTGAGATGTACTTCCATAACACAACTCCTGCACAGAACTAAGTGGCAATACAGGCTGGATGTACATGAACTTTTTTCATTTTAACATCTAACATAAAAAAAAGTATTAATAATGAGCTTTTCACTTTTCGATATGTTGTAAAGTGTTTCCAGTGGTCTTTTAATTATGGTTATGCCATTTTTAGGCAAAAATTAAAATAATCTGTGTTGTTTTCTAGGCCATAGCTTCTGCAGAGCGGCTGCAGTTCATTAGAAATTCACCTCTGAGTTGTGGGTGGGACTGTTGGCATGGAGCAACCCCGCCCCTCTTCCTGTCCCTTTTGCTGAAAGCTCAAAGCAATGAATTTGTGGCGTGCCATGTGTATTTTCTTCATCAAGTTTTCCATAAACTGCCCCTCATTCACAATGATTTAAATAAAATTATACTCAGAAATACAGTTGTAATCTTAAATTTCTTTACAAATGTTCTCCATCATGAGAAAAATGCCACAAGATCATGTTAAAATCACAATTTTCACTGGAGTGGGTCTTTAAGACCCTGTGCAATTAAGCTCCTCGGTGCTGAACAAATGCGCTGACTAGACCCAAAGTCAGTCTCTTACTTCAGAGTCGGGCAGGCCTTCAGGAGCAGCTTCATTAGACATCAGCAGGCTGCAGCTTGACACCTGCCCATATGGTACGAGCTAACGAGACAAGCCCACAGCACAAACGCTGCTTAATTACAGATGCCTTCCTCTAAAGGGCAAATAGCCCTGTGAGTCCAAAATGGTAGGACTATAACTAACACATGCGGTGAGTTAAAGAGCTGATCA
The DNA here is from genome assembly GCA_014656515.1 of Oryzias celebensis. Lineage (NCBI taxonomy): Eukaryota > Metazoa > Chordata > Actinopteri > Beloniformes > Adrianichthyidae > Oryzias > Oryzias celebensis. The sequence goes on along the minus strand of BNCR01000008.1, from coordinate 13,499,505 downwards.
ACATGCAATCTAAATACTTTTTGTGAGTTAGCTACGAGGTTAGCGTGCAGCATGCATGGTTGTTCTCTTTTAGAGCTCAAAGTGCTGATGGGGAGCAAGTCCCATGGAGCTCCTTCTGTTTGTTCAGGGAGGAGCTGATGGTCTTCAAATCATGAGTCAGATAGAAAAAGCTGCCCCAAAATATCACAGCCCTCCTAAAAACAGACTCATGGATGAACTGCACATATAACTGAGGTCACCAGAAAAACAAACCTCTAACAGTCTGATGGAACAAATCACATCAAATTGAGTTAAATTAAGCTATATATATAATGCACTTTTCATACAGCAGCAATGCAAAGTGCTTTAAAGGCTTAAAACAATTAAAACAAAATTATAAAATACTCAGAATGCCCTCAGCCTAGTCATAGGTTCATTAATTTTACCATTAACTCTACAAAAAGTAAAATATTATTTTATTACTACTTGTTTAAATACTAGTAAACAATTAATTATTTCAATCCGCACAATTAACAATCTGACTTCCTTTTAATAAAGACTGAAAACAGATCTGTGGTTGATGCTAAATTGCTAAATGTTCATTTGTGACATTTGCCATTATGCTTTGAGATAAACGGTTCAAACTGATGATATCATGTGTAGATTCAATCTGAGACTATGAAATGGGAAGGCTGCAAGAAAAAAACTCATCATGTTCAGAGTTGCAGAACAACCAGCAGCAACTTTGGTGCACACAAGCAAATAAATGTGGTGCCAAATACCAAAAGTTACAAGTAAATATGTTGCAAAAAAATAGTAAAATCTGTAATTCAAAGTTTAAGTTCATAACTGCAGATTATTGCAGTTCATGTGTCTGCAATAATAAAAACTGAGTACTGTTCTGGGACCTTTCTTAGTTTGAAATGCATAAATTGGGTGAGTATTCCCCATAATTCCATCTCACAAGGAAGGCAAAATAAAGAGCAAGAAAATGAACTGATTACATAACATCAAATGCCCTGCTAAGAGTTCCTCACATTTATGTTTAATTTGTTACCTTTTCTTTTACTGCAAACAGGATTATTTGATTGTTAATCAGACATTGAACTTGTTCTGTGAAACTGTAGTATTGATAATGGTGTCTCCCTTTTCTTTGTGAGCCGCTCACTGTTCCTGAAGTGAACAGATTGGGTCTCGGTGGGACTGTGTCACCCAGGGAGACGCCCTTCTCCCCATCCTGTCACTTTGCCTTTTTCCCCCTCTCTCCTTTACAAACACACCATCTATTCCACAAATAACCACAATAACCACCTACATGACCTTCATGAACTTAATATTATATAAAACTACAGATTGCTCATCTGCTTTCAATAGAGCCTCAATGAACAGTTGGTCATTGTTATCAGTTAAAATTTTTCCCAAAAAAGAAATTTAATACAAGTGTACTTTTTTTTTCTTTTTGCTCTAACGCAGCTCCTGAAACAGTTCAGACATGCAGAAGCTGCACTGATATCATGCATACTAACAGCACTGCTGCCAGAAACCAGCCATGCGGGGTGGTTGCAGCTGACTCTTCAAACTGCTCGGCTACAGTAAATACATCATCTGTGAAGGCTTTTGCACAAGTCTGTGTGGATGTCAGCATGCTTCTACAAATACACACAAAACATATCAAGAAAGCATTTTTTTCTCTTTTAACTAAAGGGTTTGGGTGAATGACAATAAAACTGTAATAAAATTGTGCAGAAGTGCAAAAAATAGAATTTCCTTTGACAAAAAACTGGAACAAAGCTCTGATTTGCAAATATTTCTAATAATTACAGCAGAATTACTTGCCTGAATATTTTATTTGGAGCACTTCGAATGAAACTGGAAGGTGGGAACACAAAAATGCACTCTGCTGCACGTAAAATGGATTAAATATGGATTACTTGTTATATTTTGTGTTGCATTGGGTGTTGTGAAACATAAGCTTTCACACTGTAGAGAAGCAATCCTGCAGATGCACTGGTCAATTCGTTTTAAAGTCTTTTAATAACTGGTGGAAGACATTTTTTTAATGCGAGAAAGCCCATCACATACAGAAACTTTGGTGATTATAGTTCAAATTAAAGAGCTTTGGATAAATGTGCATGCATTTTTAAGGCTTTGGTTTAAAAATGTAAAGGTATGGAACAGATGTGGGGTTTGTGTTGTTTAATATAGAAACAAGAAATGCATTCTGATAGAGAAAATGCCTAAATAATAGATGAACTCCTGGCTGCTTCCATCAGGGGCATCACGGTTTTTCTCTTTGCAGTGGTGAGATTGCTCTCATCTAGTTACACCATGCAGGGTTGCCCTGTGTGCCAATACTTAGCACATTTTATTTCTTAATAGTGGCAGAAAAACACGTAATTATTTTTATCTGTACCTAAAAGCCGTGTCCCTTTAAACTAAAAGTCACTTGATCAGTTGAAGAAATGTCCTCTAAAGTTTGAATGGGGTCCAGCGGATCATATTTCTAACAGCATCCGGCTGTGTGCACTCATGGCTTCGGACCAATGAGAGGAAGAGAAAAAGCCTGAGATTTGTTAAATCTAGAAGACCCCAGTCGATTGAAAGTGTCCTGTGCCTGTGCTTTAGCAGATGAAGGAGGAGACAGCGGCTGGAGGAAGTGACATGGTCCAGGATGGAGTGAGTGGGAGGGGAGAGTTCAGGGATTTGCATGGCTCGACAGCTGGACTGAAAAACAGGCTATTTCAGGACGGGATTTATACGTTTGGTCGCTACCTCAAATCCAGAGAGAGTGAAAGCTTAATGCGATGGTTATTGCAAGGAGCTCCATCAGTGTTTTTAATCTCTTTCTTTTTTACCTTGATGTTTTTGGGTCCATCAATCTGTAAACTGGCATACAATTAATTTGTGTTGATTGTTTTCAAACACTGAGATCCAGCAAAACTTGCAAGAAATTGACCACATAAATGATTTTGTAGATGAGACTTAAAAGATTTATCAAACGCTCATTGTTAAATGTCCTTTTAATCTGATTTTTTAAAGATGAAAAGTCCTTTAAAAATCATCAAAATTGTGTAAATCCAGTTACGTGTGATTTTTTTTCAATGTATCTTGACCACAATCAGCAGTTTAAAAAAATGTGCAGGCATTAAAAAAAAACTTTTTAAAACTTTAAGTCACGGGACAAATTTCTGTGTCTGTCACTCAGAGTGATATAGAAGGAATAGGAAGTCTTGGATGGATGGATGGATGGATGGATGGATGGATGGATAGACAGACGGATAGACAGACAGACAGATAGATAGATAGATAGATAGATAGATAGATAGATAGATAGATAGATAGATAGATAGATAGATAGATAGATAGATAGATAGATAGATAGATAGATAGATAGATAGATAGATAGATAGATAGATAGATAGATAGATAGATAGATAGATAGATAGATAGATAGATAGATAGATAGATAGATAGATAGATAGATAGATAGATAGATAGATAGATAGATAGATAGATAGAAATAATCTGTATAGCGTGCAGGTCATGGTAAGGCACGGACAGATTACATAACCAGACTTTCTTCTAATCTGAAATTTCGCTTTGACTACAGCAGAAAAATAAATCGACTATAGAAAAATAATTTACACCACAGAAGCAAAAAAATAAAAATAAAATAGAAAATAACTAAGAAACATTTTCTTCACTTTATTCATTTGTAGGCACCTTTTTTTCCAATCTAAGCTCCCCAAAGCGCACTGCGCACAGCCGTTTTCGTGACGTTTGGAAACCCCTTAACTAAAAACCGGATCTCTCCCAGTTAGAAATAAACTTTTGTTTTTTATTCATTCAAAAGTTACTGTTTGGGGGGCAGGATCTCGTGGAAACCCGCCACAACGCCTCTGCATCCCGTGCGCCAAAACGCGTAAAAACAAAATTTGGCACAGGTCAGAACGCTTGTTATAAATGCCTACCTGTGAATTTTCCCCAGAGTTTTGCCCGCCACAGCCTTGAACCTGTCTGGTCGGATCTCCATCCTTGCAGCTCCTTGACCCGACCGGTGTGCTGATGTCCTGCGCGCGCTCCTTTCGTGCCTGAGCGCGCACCGTTCTTCCGCTGCTCTCTATCTCACCCCTCCCTGCACGGACCTCCGTGCTTCCCTGGGCCGCAGGCAGGTGTACGAGCCTCTTGCCTTCAGAGTAAGTTCATGCAGCTTTTGATAAATTTGAATATAACGAGCTTTACTGACAAAGAGCAACAACAGAAACTCCAGATGGCAGATATAAAGCAGTTAACAAGATTTTTGATTATTTTAGCACAGAAACTCATGTGAGAAGCTGTTTAGATCTCAACAATAAAAGAAATACTATCATGATGCTACATTTTTCATAACCCTTTTTCTTCCTGTTTCTTTGCAAAAGTTTGAGAATAAGCTGTGGAGAGGGGACCTGCCTGCTTTTAATCAAAAGTAGCATTAAAAAGCATGGAGGTAGACTGTTAATGGTGTGGTCTTCTGATACAGCATAAAAGAATGTGCTGCTTTGAAAAACTTTCAGTTTAGGAAATGCTTAAAAGTCTGAAGAATATTGTACATATATACATTTTATTGCATGTCAGAGAACCTGAACGCTTTTATTTATCAGAGCCAAAGATTCTTCTAGGGCTTTCACAATTACATATTTATGTACTTTGAGTGTCTCTTGGACATATCAAGGCATTAAGGTATACATGTGAATTGGTTAAAAATGTTTTTGTAACATCTTATCTGCACCTACATTTACATGAAAATGTAACTCTTATCAATGCAGTGAATTGTTTGTGTTTCTAAAGGTGTTTGTCACAACTCAAGGATCAGTGAACTGCATGTAATAGCGATAAAGGGTAAAAGAAAAAAAGAAGATCAGCTTTAAAAAGCCTTGTTTTGCTTATGATCAGAAAATTGCACATTCAACATTTTTTATGTATAAAAATGTTTGGTGTCACATAAGAAGTTGTGACACAATTGTTCACTTTTTAGTTACATCTTGATAAATGTACATATAACACAATGGGCTTAACATTTACAATATAAGGAAATAAAAATTAGGTGAACCCAGCAGTTTTTATCAAGAATAACGAAAGAACACAGTTTGAGCGCATCCTCATCAACATCCTCATGAATGCATTAAAGACCCACTCTAACAAAATTGTGTTTTTGATGTTTTTTTCATGTTCTTGTGGCATTTTTCTCATGGAGGACACACATTAAGCTTAAAACTGCTTTCTGAGTATTTATTAATTGTGAATCATGAGCAGATGAAACAATACCATTTCACAAAGCTTGTAGCTGCTGTGACTTAGGTGCTACAGTTGTCGGGTCAGAAGCTTCCTGCTCCGCTCCATTCTGATTCATACACTTGTAGACAAATAGATCCACGTACGTCTTTGTTTTCCTCATTTTCTCATAATTTCCTCATTTTCCAGTTTTCCATCGGGCTCAAAAATGTTTGACTGGATAGATCCAATTTTCCTAATTATTTTTGTGGCACTTTTGCGGTAATGGGGAGGTGAAGGACTGTAAGCTAGCAGGAGAATGTGTAACCATGGAGATGATGGGAAGTGAGGGGAATCTTACTCTGTGCCAACTTGGAGGTGAATCTCTGATCAACTACTGCCACTCTGCAGAAACCATGTCCTACAAAACGACACAGGCTTTTTTTAATTTTGGCAAAAAATGTCATAATTATAACTAAAAGACCACAAGGGAACACATTTACAATATATTCAAGTAACAAATCGCTTACAAAATTTGACTTTTAGATGTTTCGTAAAGAAAACCTTCTGTTCAAATTGCATTTTGTACATATAGTATATAGAACTTGCAATAACGGCTTGCAAAAGCTGCAGTCAGTTCTGAATTTTACTTCTTGTGTTGTTTCATTGCTCTGTAATGGACCGGTAAACAGGGAAATATTTATGAGGAAAATCACAATTCATGACTTTTTTTGTTGGTTTAATTAAAATGGGGAATTTCCTAAAACGTCTTTTTATAAAAATGAAATTAAACCTTTTTAAATGTCCTTCTTAATACCGCAAGAAAGATAGTCAAGCTGATGCCATTGAGATGTTTATTTGAGTTGTCACTGTACAACACTGCTACATTGCATATATTCTGGAAGACACGTTCAAACTTTTCCCCCATTTTTTGAGATAAAATGAATCAACTGTATTACATTGTTTTCAAAATGTATATATATATATATTTTTCTCTTGTTCTCACCAGAAATGTTTAAACAAGCAGCTCACTCATTCATGCAAACTCATCACAGTTTTTTCAGCTCAGAAAGATTTCAAGCAAACTAAAAAAAGAAAACAAAGAAAAAAAAACTGGACAAACCCAGTTAGAGGAGTTGGTGGTTGATCTGGTTCCTACATTGAAATAAAATTCTCTTTGATAAAGCATCAGCTCCTCCTTAAATTGTTTTTACTTTATGAACATCTTTTTAGAAAACAAAAGGGTTGGAAGTTACATTTAATTCACCAGCAATTATATACAAATTATGAAGATAAAGCTGAAACACAGATTCCTCCTTCAATAAAGAACAAATCTGTAAACCCTTCAAGTCTAAAGGCTTGTTATCCATTGTTCCTGACTTTTACTCCAATACTTTGGTTTAAAATAATGTCCTATTACGAACGAGGTCTCGAGCATCTTCAGACCCCCGTATCTTGCTCCTCCTCTTCCTCGTCCTCCTGTTGGGGCAGAAGCTGGTACTGCTCATTGCAGACCGGCAGGAAGCCAATTCTGTGATGACCCTCGTCCTCCTGAGAGGGAGCGTGGTGAGAGTTGGATTCCAGCTGATCGGTGGAGTTGCATTTGGTGTAAAGCTCGCGGTGCATCTCATGGCCAGCTCCGTCTGGGGATGGAGTGGTACGTGTGCCGCGGGTTTTTAACACGGCACGAATGTAGCCGATTGGCACCGGTAGGCTAGCAAAGACTATGAGTGAGATGATCATAGCCAGGGCCCAACCTGGGTACTCCAGGGTCTCCTCAGAAGCCTGAAAAGACCGGGAGAAAGAATCAGTATAAGAGACCAGTATTCACCATTTCTGTAGAACTTAAAAAATAATATTAAAGCTTGCTTTTTTGTATTTTTTTATAGACCCACTTCTGTGAAAATAGTGTTTTTGTCACCTATATGACCAAAACAACAAAAATCAGGAGGACGAAAAATTGTGAAAGCCTGGAAACGAGATCAGCTGTTGATGATGATGCAACAAATCTTAAAATATGACCTAAAAATATCATATATATATTTTGACTTTTTGTGCATCAAAATTTAGTTTTACTGTAAATCCTGCTTATCTAAGTATATAAAAAAGCATGACATCTTACTCTTTGTTGATTCCAGGCAGTGTAAGTAGGTCCTTTGACGACCATACGCAACAAACTGGCAGCCAAAAGACCCACCATGGCCAGCAAACACACATACTTCCACAGATACTTGTACACCACTGGAGGGCGCCACTTGAGCATGATTTCAATATCATCGAAAAAGCTGCAGATGGAGAGAACACTTAAGAGAAAAAGGAATGACTGATAAAATATGAAAAATGAGAATAAAATGTGTCATACCGATCTGTACCGTAAACCCATGCCACACTGATCGTCTCAAAAATTACAACGATGACCAGTGGCAAAGTGGCAGAATAGTCGTCAAACATGGTCACGAAGTAGTTGCCAGATCGCTGGGTAAACAATAATCCAATAAGGAAGCCCAAAGCACAGCTAGACACTGGAAAAAAAAAACAAAACATAGATGATGCTGAGCAGACTGAACAGTTGTGAGATCTGTGTTTGAACATGAGTGCCGTACCGGTGAGTAAAGTACGGTGGCGTCCCAGGAGGCTAAAATTGTCCATGAGAGGGGTCAGGATTCCCTGCATGGTCCCAAACATGGTGCTGAGGCCCAGGTTGAGCAGCATCAGGAAAAACAGAGCGGACCAGAAGGGGCTTCCAGGGAAAAGGGCCATCACCTCGGTGAAAGCTATGAAGGCCAAGCCAGTCCCTTCAACGCCCTGCACAAAAAGCAAAGTGATAAGAAGGAACATGCACATACAATGGTCACTCGTTTATCACGGGAGTAATGTTTTAAAAACAAATCGCAGCCAAATACGATTATAAATGTTTTACGGCTGTAAAACGACACACTTCTCAGAAATACGTTTTTTTTCTTGTTTAAACTCTAAAAGTTCAAATCTATGTAAAAAAAACATAAGCTACCCAGCATTATAGAATGAAAGCAAAACTTTGCCAGCGATCAAAATTTGGCACGCATTCTGTGTAGGAGAACCAGAACAGAGGAGAACCAGAACAGAGGAGAACCAGAACACAGGAGACTGATTGATAAATGTCTACAGCCAATCAGGATGCAGAACACAGTGTGCCAGAAAGAAAAAAAAACATTGAAAACGGCACTGAAAAAATCTGCAAAAAATAAACATTGTAGGTCTCCATTTTGTTGTTTTAGTTTCTTTTTTCTTTACAATATCACATCATGCTGACCTTTTTGTGTCTCCTCCATATGTTTTAGTCTCTTTTCTGATATTACTTTACAGTATTGATGAGATTCCTGCAGCGTTTTAAGAAAAAAACAGCAAAGAGTGTCCTGTATTCCATAAGAACTGGCTAAACTTTCAATAAAACATCTGTCAATCATTGAAGATTAAAAAAAAATAAATAATTAAGTTAAAAAAAATACTTTTTTACTAGAAATTTCTTCAATTTTCAGTTAAATGCCACTAATGACACTTTTACCTTCCAAGACTTTCTGGTTAGTCTTCTAAATTTCCTCCTTTATTACCTGTCGGGTTCCGGTTTCGTGAGTTTAGATCAGACCTCTGGAGGGGATTTTCACCTTCCTTAGACCCATGTTATAACATGCTCTTAACATGTCAAAGATACCTTGTTCATCTCCTCTTCTAGATTGCAGTCCGTGATGTTTGGGCCCACAGAGGAGCTGTACTGGCTGTACCACTCCCTGTACTCAGGTATGGACACCGAGCTCGGGTCAGTCATGTTGAAATGAGGCCACCAGGGTTGATGGGATTCATTAGCCGCCTTGACGTTTAGCAAACCAATATTCCTGAAAAAATATGAAACATGAAACATCTGCACAAGATGAAACTGCTGTAAAAGAAAAAAAAAACTCTAACATACTCAGCCACGCAGCGCAGAGCGATCGTTTTGGCTCTGAAACCCAACACAACAAAAACCACCAGCGAGGCCAGCACAGACGTCATGAAGTTGATGCAGGAGACCATTAGTGCGTCCCTGTGGCAGTTGTTTTGAACAGGATTGTAGGACGAATAAGCAATGACGGAGCCGTAGCCTAGACCCAGCGCAAAAAACACCTGCGTGGCTGCCTGTCGCCACACCTGCACGCTACCCCAGATCTCCAACTAAAATAAAACAAAAAAACAATACACTGAATCACTTTACTGCTTTCTTCTTTCACCATAATTAAATAAATACATTAAAAACTACAGTTAAGAATAAAATACCTAAGTCAAAGTATTAAGCTTCTGCTTACTTTAGGATAAAACATGTAGGTGATTCCATCCATGGCACCATCCAGTAACAACCCTCTGATGAGGAAAATAAACAGCACGACATACGGAAACACAGAGGAGAAATACATCACCTGAGAGGGGAAACAAACACAGATTCGGGATTAGAATAAGCAAAAAATGGGGGGAAATATGGCATTGTTTATCATTTTTACACAACTCTCATTGCACACAAACAAACTAAAATAATATGTTTAAGAAACAATATTATTTGTGTGCAAAGCAGAAAAAAAACAAAGAAACTGAAATAACTGGAGAAATAATGCACTAAGACTGACAACAGGGGGCGCTATAGGTGTGTGAGGAGAACACGTTCTAGTGGCCCAAAGGCAAAGCTTTTTGGAGAGTCTAGTCCAGGACTCTGCAACCAATAGCCATTAGGGTGGATTTCTCACCAACCACAACCCAGTGGGAGCCACAATTTCACCCTTTAGAAAAATAAAAGACTGATTTGGATTCGTGTTAATGTTACTATCATGATAAATATACATGAATTGGGTTTTTTGGACACAAACATGAAGACCCACTCCCCTGAAAATAGTGTTTTTAACATGTTCTTGTGGCATTTTTCTGATGGAGGACAACATAAGTGAAAACAATTTAAGCTCAAAGTGGCATTTTTGAGTATTTCTTTATTCAATTGTGGTGAATTAGGAGCAGATGAAAAAATGCAGTTTGAAAAAAAGCGTATTTGTGACGTAGAAAATAGAAAAAACTGTTTTTGACAGACAGTCTTCCATATTTTCTCTACAGTCCTATTACAATTGCACGTTTCTTTTTGGACTCTCCTTATTTTTTAATCTTCTGTAAATAATTGCTTCTGTTTCTTTTGACTTTAAAATGTGTGTTCTGCTGCTGCAACAGCAAAATTTCCCAGATTGAGACATTCTATTCTATTCTATTCTATTCTATTCTATTCTATTCTATTCTATTCTATTCTATTCTATTCTATTCTATTCTATTCTATTCTATTCTATTCGTTCAAAAATAGAAATAATTCTTAATCTGATTGTGCTAATTAACTTCCAATTGATTCTGTGGTACATGGTGCACCTAAATCCGTCAAAATGTTTTAAAACCACTTACATGTTGTCCTTCAACTGTTAGTAAATGAGTTGAATAAAGTTTTAGTTGCCATATCTGCCTTTGGTAGCCCCGACATTTATTCAACAAATGTGGCCACCGGCCCGGCGTTTATTGGAGAGAGGCTTTTATTCCATCACAGATTAAATGGCGATGTAGTTCATAGGTTCATTTTGCAGTGAAACTCAGTCACAAAATGTTTGTTCTGGTTAGCACTGGCTGGGAACGTTTCTTTTCTTTGTGAAGTGTCATCAGTCTTCGTATCAAAAATCTAAAACAGCACTCATTGTCCTAAAGACATGCGCATCGTTCCGTCTTTGCTCAATAACGCATGTTGAAACCAGTTCTTTTAATTCGCGGCATAAAGGAGCCTGGCCATTATTGGAAACCGGCGTCCTAACAGTTAACAAGCACCTGTCAGACGGGCATAAATTAGACACAAATGCTGGTTTACTTTACTGTTTTTTTTCACTATTCTACTTATTGCTTTTCACTTAACAATTACTTTTGAAAATGAAAGATTTTTTATTTTTCTTTATCCAGAGCGCCACAATAAGGGGAAGCAAAGGAGTCACATGTGGCTTAGGACCCCTGATCTAGTTGTTGATTTTGATTTCCTTTTCAGTTTCCTCTGACTGGTTTGTTCGGTTAAAAGAATATTCTTCTCATACCTTTTATTTTCCTTTTTTCCAAATTGCAATTGAGAGCTTAAGCTTGGTGGTGGTTCTCTTACCCTTGCAGAGGACTTGATTCCCTTGATCATAGCCAGCGAGACAATCGCCCACGCAGCCAGCAAACAGCCTGTCATGATGGAGTTAAACTCTCCAGACTCCTCTATGGAGTTTGTGATGTTCAGAGCTTTTCGAAACCAGAAATACGATGTCGGAGAGCTGCTTGAACATTCTTTCACTGTTGGTGGAAGACACAAAGCACCATGGGAGTCAGTTTAGCATAAGTGCGTTTGCTTCAGTGTTTTTTGTCATGTGAGTACCTGTGACATTGATGGCTACATCAGTTGGACAATGGTGCCAAGGGAGAGGATACTGGAAAGAATTACCCAAGTAGAAGAGGCTCCATGCAATGATGACATTGTAGTAAAGAGCTACATAGAAGCAAACCTGGAGAAGAAAGAAAGACCAAATGGAAAATATTTTTGGCTCTATTGTTTTTAAATAGGAAATAAGGTTAAGAATAATCTAAAGTGGTAGAAAATGGACATGACAACTTATCACAGGGAAAATAACAGAAATGAAAGATTAAAACGAGTTTTTAATAAATATTGGTGCTGCTTAAACTCAGAACGATGTAAAACTGTCTGTGTTGAGCTCTGTTCTGCAGAGAAAACTGTTATGTAACAAACTGGAAAAAAAAATGTCAGCACAGCGTCTCTCAAGTTACAGCATGACATGAAGTCATATATGTATTTCAGTTTTCACACTGAATCACCAAGAACAACTACAAGCTATCACTTTTTGGAAAGTGGATGGAAGCATGATGGAATCCTTTACTTAAACAACAATATTTATTTAAATGTGCTGATTTTATGTCAGAGAAAGAATCTTAAGTCCTTCTACATACCAGCATAGACTTATAAATCATGTAAAATTGAGTAAAAAAACCCCAATAAACTGAAAAATCTCACCACACAGCTGGAGTAGCCGATGCCCTCCAGTTTGGGGGAGATGTGTTTCCACACACCGATGCTCCCCTGCCGAATACTCTGGCCTGCAGCCAGCTCCATAAAGAACAAGGGAACTCCCACAATCAGTAAAAGAAAAATATACAGCAGCATGAAGGCCCCTGCAAGGAAAAAGAGACAAAGATTTACCAACGGCCACTCTGATGCTGTTGCATCTTATCTTGTTTAATGTGAATGGAGCAAAAATGCAAAAAAAAGCATAGAAAAACACAGATCTATCATAATTATGACTATTTTTTTGCTTTTTTGGTGACTTACCGCCTCCGTTTTGGTGGCAAAGGTAAGGAAACCTCCACACGTTTCCTAAACCCACGCTGAATCCCACCTGTGCCAGCACATACTGAATCTTTGAGTCCCACGCAGGCCGATCGGCGGCGCTATCCTCTGCTCCATTAGAACCTGTGGCGACCGTGAGCTGGGCTTCAGACTGAGCTCCTCTGGGCCAGGACTCACTGCAGTCCAAAGCAGTCTTTTCCATCTTAGTAAAGACAAACCAGATGCTCAGTGTTTAGTGTCAAACAAAGCTCATGATGGGATTGTGACATTACACTTGAAAAGAAAATATACATTTAATAAGATCCAAAAATTTACCAAAAACATGCAAAAAAGAAGAAAAAAACAGATCAACCTTTAAGAAATTAATAATATGTTGCTGGCATTTTAAAATTTTTCCTAAAATTTAATTTCTGATGGCTTTTCCTGTTGACAAACGTAGACAAATAGAAGTACGTGACCTAAAATTTAATTTTTGGAGACAAAACAATATTAAATTAAAAAAAAAATCAACTTCTCCTTAAAAAAATTCAATACAGAGCTAAAGCTTTTTCTTTTTTTTGACTAACATTTCTGATATCTTTTCTCTACTCCCTTGTGGGTTGATGAATTGTGTGTCATCATGCATGCCAAGGAGTCAAGGGCTCAGTTAGGCCTTAGGCCTATTATATAAGTTCTTGCAAGTTCCTACAAGTTAGAAATCCATACAATAAATTTAAAATACAAATTTCAGCTAATAGGAGTTCATCCCAAACCAGTTCAGTGAAAAGGAAATTGTCTGTTGCATTACAGACCTGTGGATTAAAAACATTCTTGACCGCTTCAGCTGCTGCTTTAAAGTCCACAATCAGAAAAAGCCTGTGCATATTTGACTTGTGTGGGATGTGTGCCATTTTCCTGGCGACATTTTAGGAAAACCCTATTTTTAGACAACAGAGTTGCCTGGTCTCTGCACAAAACATGCAAGTTATTTGCTCATCCACAAACTTTTGTTCCAGTTTGATTTACACATCACTGCTTCAAAAACAGTAAGCAGTGTTTAGACAAATAAGTAGGCTACAATTCTAGAATCTACTTAATCATTATATCACATTATGCATCTTAGTATATTTACATTGTTTGAAAATACATGATGTTGTTGCTACAACCTTTTGTCTTTTTTAGAGATCTTTTATTTTCAAGTCAGCCTGCTATCCTAAAGCAGCCCCACACCATAATGCTACCACCACAGGCTTCTCTTCTTGTCTTGATGTACCCATCACTCTGGAACAGGATCAGTCTGGATCCATCAGACTTCCTGACCTTTTTTCTACTGCTCCAGAGTCCGATCTCCAACTCTACTAGGAAAAGGAAGGGTTTTTTTGGTCTAATTTATTTACTTTTAATTGTTTTTGATGAGCTGAATTTCAGTAAAGGGATTTCCACTGACAGAAACCAGTCACAGCTCCTCCTTGCCGTTTAGAGCATTACTCCACTGATGACTTTTGTAACTTAACTGGTATTTTCTAATTCAGTCGAATGAGTTGTTCTGAACCAGTTTCATCCGCATTCAAAGCCACATGACACGGTTGTCTGAAGTTTGAGAAATGACTCGTTGCATTCGTTAAGGTTATATAACTCCAGATGAAACAAAGCATAACTACTGTAATACTTTTCAAATAAAACCTTTTCGTATTTTCTTTGGTTGATTTAAAAATAAAAACTAGCACTGGATTTTTTTAAATAAAGCAAAAGAACATTAGCTTTCTTTAAGCTTTCCTAATTTATTTAATTTTTAAATGGTTAAAGTCCACATTTAAAAAAATGCATTTTTGCACCTCATTCAAATAATAATATTCAACATTGGTCTCAAATGCAAAAATATTTATAAACTTTTGCTCTATGCTGTCCTAACTGAACTATAATGAAGCTTTTTTAAGGGCCAAATTGGGAATAGTTTTTTTAAAAGTTCTTTAAAACAGTTCTCTTGATTATGTAAATTGCTGACATTTTCTATTACTTATCTGTCTCTAGAAAATCTAATACAAAAAGGGAAAAGAAATAGTGCAACAAACCTATGTGGCTCCAAAAGCGGCAGGAGTGTGAAAGCTTTGGCAGCCAGAGGCATTAATGTCACAGCACTAATGTCTGTAGAGATTGCTTTTGCTAAGCTGGTTCCTTCTGGATTTCTGGACTTCGGAACTGTCATCCCAGCCATACATCAGAAACACTGACATTTGTACATGAACATTTGAAACACGGGCCGATGAGTCCAAACTCAAGCAGTTCTGAAACATAGGAGCGCGTTAATTGGGAAAACGAAGGGCAAAACTTCTCAATCTAAGAAACAGTTCTGCTGCTTCAAAGAACTTTCTCTGGTTAATACTACGGTTTGGGGGAAAAAATTAAAATACTAAAATTGTTGACATAAAAATTGCATCAAAATACCACCAGCTGCTATTCTTAAAGACCCTTGCCAATTAAAATCATGCTTTCGGTGTTTTGAATGAGTTCCTGTGTCATTTTCCTGATGATAGAGGACAAATCTAGAGAAAATTAAGCTCAAAATTGCATTTCAAACTATTTTTTATTCAAATGTGAATCGGAGCAGACAAAAAAAAGAGCTAATTTGTGATGTAGTAAATATACGCTCGAGAGCCACAAGTTCTCTACTCGACAGGGACCTGGCTGCAGACAAAATGGCGCCTGGCATCATCAGCTGGAAGCGGATATTACACAATTTACTTAACTGTAACTCAAAAGTGTTCAGAGCTGTAAAAACAGAGAGCTCTCAGCAATTGGGAGGGGAAGAGGGGGTGGGGTTGCTTCATGACAACAGTCCCGGCCACAACTCAAAGGCAAATTTCTAATTGCTCCAGCTGCTCTGCAGATGAGCGACAACAATTTAAAAGTGACTAAAGACAGAAAGATTTCTTGTGCCAAATATCACATTTTTGCATCGCAGATTTAACGTAAAACATATTACAGTTTTAGAAATGTTGTCGATTTTTTTCGGGTATTTTTTTTCTGTGGACCGCCCTGAGGAGCACATTACAGGAGAACCCCTCATACGTCAACTCTTCACCCTCTGAATCTCCGGACCACTGCGGATGCCACTAAGAGGACTGGGACCGATCCAGTGCGGCTTAACTTGAGCCCAGCTGGCTCCATGACATAACCGAGGAGGCCTATTTGAACATGTCTTTTTTGGTATCAGCGAGGGAGAATGGAAAATTACAAGAGGTATATGACCTAGAAAAAGTATGTGGCTGTTCAAGACACATGGCCCGATAGGGCAGGTGCTTACAGAAATAAAGACACACAAGCAGAGGAGTGTGAGGGTGTCACAAAAACATGCATACTCAAATAGAGGGGCGGAGAAGTGAGCGCAGAAGGGGAGCAGGAGGGACACTCCGCTGAGGGGTGTTGGGTTTACATTGGTTAAGAGTGTGGGTGGTGCTGAGGTGCATGAGCAGGCCTCATGGAGGCTCCAGCTGGTCAAAAAAAAAAAAAAAAGGCCAAGAGAAAATTGGATTTATGAAAACTCGTGATTTTATGTTTAAAAAGTGTGGCTTTGAGGAGGCTTTTGCAGCCACATTGCGTCTCTTTGTTTATCCATCGCAAATCAAATCAACCTGAGAAATGTTGTTGTGATACATGAACCAGCGTGCACATGTGTGCAACTCATCTCAAAGAGAGAGCAAACTGTTCCTAGAAGCCTGTACGACATTTGTAACTTCAGCTTTCTCTGCTGCAACAGAACTAAAGTCTATCTACTGTCACCTTTTCAAAGAGAGCAGACCCAAAGCCTCAAAGGTTTCGCCTGGACATTTTCTGTCAGGGGTCGCGTTGGGGATGTAGCTGGAAAATGATCAACTCTGCATTTGGGAGATGAACAGAGGTTGGCTGCATCGCTTACACTGAGGTAAGACCTTCTCCATCGACGCAGTTGTTTTTTTCAAAAACAGGCTGAGACTATTGTAAATAATGTTGTTAGACTGGAGCTCATGACCGGAGTGTTTCTGAGAAAGAGAGTTTTTAACTTTCTCAGTGCTGATCCCTGATGTTTCCCTCACTCCCACATGAAAATATACAACAGAGTGAAATGTATTCATCCAAATAAAGATTTCCCTCAACTGAATACAACTTCAGTGATTTCTTTTTTTACTCCTTCCGTATATTTGGTTACAGTGTAGATGAAACGTGTGCTCCTGTTTGGAATAGCAAAATCTTTTCATATAAAACGTTATTTCTCTGCATTATTCTTTAAAAAAGTTGATGATTTTTCCACCCTAGCATTCTCTGTGCACTATTTTAGTACAGTTAGAGGAACATTGAAGGTAAGTCAATGAAGTTTGATGATCAGGATGAAATATGTTCTAATCCTATTTGTCTTGTGGAGAATGCAAAACACAGATAGAATTCATCTACAAGGTTGCAAAAAAAAAAAAACCCAACAGAATCAGCACGATATAGTCATAAATATGCAGTTTGCATTAACAACTCAATACTACAGCTTCCAGATGCAAACTTATCCAAATTACAGATGCTTTTGTGTTTTACTTTCTCAGTAAAATAAAAAGGATGTTTTTGAAATAGCACAGCTTTAAAAAAAAAGATATAATAATTATAATAGAAACTTTGATAATGTATTTGTTGTTAAATGAATAAGAACTTAAATGATTATTATAGTAGTATTAAGAATTTACAAATGTCATTTAAACTTTTATTTTGAAATGCAAATGTAAAAAAGGTCAAACATGGTGTTATATCTTAAACTGCTTTGGCTTAAAGATGGTAGAAAATGTCGTCTCAGGGATAACAGCAAAAATTCAACATGGTGCTAATTAACATTTTATTTCAAACATTTCGGAATGTAACTGTACAGTGCTTAATAATACAGCTGTTAAACTTTGTATTCAAATATTTAATTTAGAAAAGCATATTTTACCAATTATATTTAGGCTTTTTACCTTCTTTTATACTTTAAATCTGTAAAAAAGTCATATTTTCACTATACTTTTTTCCTTTTTTTACTTCTGCTTGAGTACCTTTAATGTAAAGTTACTTTCTGTGCACCTTTCCGTTGCATTTCAGTTACTGTAACTTTTAACATTGCATAACACAGCTGCCAAACATGAACAGGTTCTCACAGCTTCATTGAAGATTCCTGCAGCTGCAAACGAACCCCAACACACAATGCATCAACAATTCTTCACCGAATGCTCATTTCTGGTCCTCTAGATTCATTCATGTAGAGGAATAAGTAAATGGAAATGTATATTTTTGGCTTTTCTTTGTGCATTTTACCATAAAACAGGAGGATTGTTTAGAACAAAGCAATCCTTAGTTTTGAAAGTTTTGAAAACAACTACAACTTCATGCAGAGACCTGCAGATGAGCAGCAAAGGAGACGTTATAATCAAGTCTAAGAAAAGAAAAGAAAGTTGTAAAGTGTTGTGCAACGACAGCAGTGTGTTGTGAACGTACCACGCTGATGAGAGTTGAGTTTCCAGTCGTCCTGCTGGCTGGCTGGGGCTCGTTTCCCTGCTCGCCTTCAAACTGCAGCCCGTCTCCTCAAAACTCCAAATACGATCGAGATGTCAACGACTTCAGACCACGAGGTTCTCACCGTCCACTTTCAACAAGTGAAGGCCACGTTTCAGGAGCTGCAGCTGCAGGAGAAGAAGCGCAGGAGCGCTTTAACAGCTGAGCCAATGAGGAGATTGAAGGGGCTGAGCTGCCCTTTGCAAAGGCGGAGGGGGGGCAGAATAACACAAGAATACACTACTGTTTTGTGTCAACACAAGCTTCTGCTGCAGACACAAAACACTCTATTTCACTGGTAAAGTAAAAGAAAAAAAATAAATAAAATGACCTGACTGACAAGTAGAAACCAACTAAACCTGAATTTCATAGATTTTCTTGGATAAATGAAAAAAAATGTTTATTTGTTATTATTTGTATGTAAACAGTTGGTTGCACGTCACCTGCAAGTGCGCATATAAACAATTATAATTATAAAATATAAACACATTTGTTAACAGGGGACCTTAACTCTAAAATGACGTGTGAATAAAAAGGAAAGCTCAGCTCCCCCTAGTGGACTGATTTGGCCTCTTTGAGTTTTTCTTTCCACCAATTTCAAAATAAAACTTTTTTTTTTAACAATCAAAAGCATCTTTCAATGACATTAAAAAAATAGAAATAAAAAATTGTTTTGAGGGAACAAATTAGTATAGTTTGTGCACAAATTGCTATCTTGTGGACACCAATGAGCCTTTTAGCATTTTGTGAGCACAAGTTAGCATTTTGTCGATATAAATTAGTATCTTCTGTGCACAACTAATTTGTGCATACAAAATTGTGTTTTGTGCGCACAACAAGTTAGCATTTTATGCACAAATGAGCCTTTTAGCATTTTGTGAGCACAAGTTAGCATTTTGGCGATACAAATTATTATCTTGTGCGCACAACTAACCTGTGCATACAACTTTGTATTTTGTGCACACAACAATTTAATATTTTGTGCATACAAATTTCTATCTTGTGTGCTCAAAATATTAACTTAACCGCACAAGTTGATATTTCGTGCACAGGAATTAGTATCTTGTCTGCGCAAAATGTTCATAAAATTATTTTAAAATGATCCTTTTTTTAAAAATTCATGGCCACTTCTTTATATAGCTACCAATGCATAATGTATGTACAACAACTCTGAATGGTAAGTTTGCCAACTGTTTACAGTTGATTTTAGTGTAACTGAGTTCAACCAAATCTGAAACGATTTTCCTATAAGCTTCTTTCTTTGGGTCAGGCTATGGTTACTTTCCTTGACTATTAGTAAAATAATTCTTTGTATTTTAACAGGAGACTTCACAGACTAAAGATGTTTCAGTTGATCTTGACGTGATGCTGCATTTGAGATCACACGTCTGTAGATGTTTTGTTAAAACATTTACTTTTTAGATGCCTGCAAAACAAATGTGAAGATAGATCCTTCAGTCTGTTGTCGTCCTCTAGTTCCTTTTTTTCCCTTATTCTTTAAATCTGGGTCACAGCACTAATTTGTTTTGCCCTAATCTCTAATTTTGTAGAGGATTGATTTCAACAAAATTAAAAATAAAATTGTAGGATTAACAGTATATAATAAAGTTTTAAACACAAAGATTTAGCTTATACAGAGAATTAGTTTACCATCAGCACGCTGGGTCAAACCAATGTCTCTCTTAAGGAACAGACACAAATGTATTATTTAGTTCTCTCAAGTGGCAACTGCACCCCCTGTGTGGATCAGTGTGTTTGATCCCTGCTGCTAATGCAGGATCTGATTCTATTTGGTTTATCAGATGTGTAATGTGAGCTGCAGTGGTGTGTCTGCAGCTGGATGCAAAAAAAATAGAAATTAAAAATGGAGGAGTCAAATGGTCAATCCTTGCTCACTCAAAGACTAGAATTCAGATAAAAATATTTTCCTTCAATCCAATAAAAATACATTCTTCAGCACTCTGGAGAAACACACATCATATATTATTCTGTATTTTTATGTAAAAAAAAAAAACAAGGTCACAAACCAGGACAAACAACGTCATCCAGACTGAGTCTCAACACAAGTCAAGCTGCTCCCAAACAAAATAATGCATGGATTTGTTGGCATAAAAATAATGAAGCTACCAGTTAGGCTCCACATCATCCAGACCTGTTGATTTACTTGTATTCAACTGAGAACAAAAAGTTCTCAAAGAGAATTTCAGATGCTAAATTGGATAAGAAAGAATATGTATTTCTCAAGACTTACTGAGGTTTAAATTGAACTGCCAGGCTCAGTGTAGCTGGAGTCAGTAAATACCCAGAAAAATAGTATTCTTCAACAGTTTAACTTGGAACTACAAACATGTTTGCTAAATAGCAAAAGCTTGCAGTTTTTTATTGGAATTTTTTTTTATTCATTCTTAAAGCAACGTAAAGATAAATAAAGCAAAAAGATCATTTTTGAGGAGTATTAAGTAGTAGTAAAATAGCGCTCTGTAGTTCTGTTCTGTTCTGTGGTATCACAAGATGTTTGTCTTGTTTCTTGTGTCCAAACACCGATAAACAACACAGCAGTTTTTCTTGTAAAATTTAACTTTGCATTTTTGTACTTTCAACATGGGAAAGATTGTATATACATTTTGTTTTGTCCCATGACTTAGATCCAAAAAATGTATTGTAGCATCACAATCAAGAATTCAGAAATAAGAGCATGGATCACAAAAAATCTTAAAGGTCCCAAAAACATCATCAAAAATGTAAATTTTAAATTTGAGCAAAGACGATTGAGCACTTAAAAGGGGCCAGCAGACAATGGCATTATTTGTACATGTTCAGCAAATTCAGATGTTGTTTTGTTTGTTAAGAAAATCTCTAATTTTGGCAGTGTTTGGTAAAAGATAAACAGCCTAAATTGACTGCCTAAATGCATGTGCTGGTGCATGTACAACAAAACCTGTTCTATTGCTAAAAGCAGATACTGTGCCAAGCCTTCTGGCAATTGTCAAGTCACTACTGCAACTGCATGACATGACAACGTCCAGCTGAGGTCACCACTCATCTACACAAGAACAGTCTGATTGAACGTGTTTCATTTTGCTACAAAGAAGCCACATTCAGTTAAGAACACAAAGCAAATGTAGCCCTGTTGATGTGACGTCAGAATGCTGCTGATATGTAGACAACGAAACAACTCAAATACACATAAGTAAGAACTAAATCATTTATTGTAATGATGCAGGTGGTAAACTGGACAGAACAAAATATTAGAGGAGAACCTCTGAGAGTAAGCCTAGTGTAGATGGGCTGAAGTAAATGAATCAGTTTTTACTTGGTGGATATGAATAAAAGACCTGGACTGGATTTTGACAGACTGGCGACAGCAGTGGAGTTTTTTTTTTTTTTAAACAAAAGTAATAGTTTTTGTCAGCAGAGGCTGACATTATTCCCTATTTCTCCTGAAGAAGGCAACAACATCCAGACAAGAAAACTCTTTGAAAGAGTTTAAAAAGGTCTGACTGTTTGCTGTTCCTGGTGGGATTTTGATAAGAATCCACTAAAGAATATTCAACAGTTTGATAAAGCAGAAAGCCAGTGAAGAGGTTACAATGAAGAATTAACCTGCCTTTCATTTTAAAGGCTTTTAACAGTTGGTTGAGTCTGGGGGTGAAACCCTGAGGATTACCTGAACTGAAATCCCCAACAGATGAGACAACTCCACGCAAAGTTCTACAGTGAATTTGGGGAACAAGATCCAACATGGTGTCCCTGGAAAATCCATTGAGTCCAAAATGTGGGGTAACAGATTCTTAGCTGTGTTTCATGGGAGCAGGGTACCTTGGGGGAGGAATAAAGCACACTATGTTGAAAAGTTGGCTGCGTGTAGGACTGGTGTGAGGGGAAACCAGGAATCGCTTCCCAGGGGCGCAATGAGCTTAATCCAGTGTGGGTCCTTTGCCAAGACCCTTTGCACTACTACCTAACTTTGTAGCCACAAGGAGCCCGAGACTGGGTTTCCCTGTGCTGGTCCCCAGCCCGGATAAAATACAAGTTTGTGTCAAGAAGGACATCTGGCGTAAAACTCTCTGCCAAACCACCAGTGCAAATCAGTGAAAGTTGATTTGCTGTGGCGACCCCTGACAGGATATACCAAAAGGTGAACAACAAAAACATGTTGGGAAAGAAATCCATGATGATGAGCATTTGGAATACCTATTGGGCATGGGAATAGCTGTAATAAAGTCCAGATTATTGTGGGACGGTCGTCTTTTGGGAACTGGGAGGGAATGCTGTAATCCAGGAGTGTACTGATCTGTTTGGCCACTACTACACCCTGGACAAGCTGCATCATAGTCCTTGTAGTCATTCACTAGTGTGAGCCATCACTAGTGAAGATTAGTCTTTTGTTCTGGATGACAATACAAGCGAGAGGCGTGAAAGCTCGTAATAACTTGGGACCTGAGGTTTAAAGGAACAAGCAATAGACCTGATGGACATTAATTCAGTTAAATTTTATTTATATAGTCCAAAATCACAACCATAGCCGTCCCAATGGGCTTCACACAAAATCAGTCATAAAAATATAAACAAAAGCTGGTTGCCAAACTAACTAAACAGATTAAGCTAAACTTGTAGCCCTGCCTTTAGACCCTGCTTCTCAGTGGGGAAAAAAACAAAAAAAAACAAAAAAACAACCTATCTTGAGGGAAAAAATTAAGAAACATAAGGGATGTCCAAAAGAAGGAGGGATCCTCTCCCAGAACGGACAGGCGATGTGATGGAACTGTTAAAGAAAAGTCAGTTTGTCTTACTCTGCAACTTCATGTTGGAATAACAACTACATATTTGAATAACAACTACATGCTTAGATAGTGAATCAGATGGGCTTCATCCAGATGGAACTGTGGGGCAGCTGGGGGTGCGAAACGAGCCAGAGGCAAGGTCCAGGCCAAGAACCGGAGCACAGACGATCCACCTGAAATCTTTTTCGCTCCCCTGGGGGGAGTGAGAAACAGGGACAACATATGAATTGCACTGCACCAAACGACATAAGATTACAGAGGATTAAGGAAGAACCAGGTGACTGATGAGACTGTTGAAACTCTCTTTCCGTTTTCACCAAGGTGACAACTAATTGAGCTAACAGACCAAACAAAGTCTGGTTCTTTGTTTGGTTACAAAAATTATTGCAGGCTTGTCGAAATAGTGCATCCTTGTATGGCGCTTTTCTACCTTCCTTGAAGGCCCAAAGCGCTTTACAGTCACAGTCCCATTCACCCATGCCCAAACACATATTCACACACTGATGGTGGCTCCGCTGCCAAACACTGGTACCAACCTGTAACCACCAAGAGCAGTGCGGGATTCAGTGTCTTGCCGAAGGACACTTTGACACAATAGTGGGAAAAGCAGGAATTAAACCAGAATCTTTTGATCAGAAGTCAACTGTGCTTTGAGGTTTTTTTTATGCACATCTGTCTAAAAGTGACAAGAGAAAATGGTTGAATAAGTCTATGTGACAGGCAGGCCTTCAGCTGTTTTGCTAACGGCAGGATAGAGAATAGTCAAAAAAGGGTTGGGGTGACCTGATTGTTACTTTCAATGAAATTTTATAAGAAATCAGTGAAAAATAAAATATGGTCCAGGTCAGAAGCTTGGTCGGCAATGAGGACTTGAGTTGAACTTGGGCACAGGTCGAAACTAGCAGAAAACTACCAAATTTGGTGCTGATCCAGAGACTGATTGTTCACCTTTCGGCAGGCATATCTCTTCAGGGGTCGCCAAAGCTAACCGACCTTCAGTGATTCGCACATTTTGGTTAGGCAGAGGGTTTTTTTTTTACACTGGGTGCCCTTCCTAACACAACCCCATATTTTATTTGGGCTGGGGACCTGGACAGGGAGACACAGACCTGGGCTCCACTGTGGCTACATAGTTAGGCAGCAGCGTGAAAGATCTTGCCTATAAGGACAACACAGATTTAAGTCTATTGCGCCCCCTGGAAAACGAATCCTGGTTTCTCATGCACCAGTCCTACATACAGCCAAAGGAGCCTTCCAGCTGCTTTCCGCTTATCCCGAGACACCAAAGTTAATATCCACAGGAGGAACCAGGTGAGCGTTTGCTTGCACCTGAGGAATAGACGGAGAAACCGGAGTGACAAAAAGGCAAAGTAAAAGCTGCATAGCGGTGACAATTTGAAAGAGATGACAGCAATACTTTTGTTTTGGTATCAACATGCCAAGAAGTTTTAGTAAAAAAAAAAAATCCATCTCAGATTCCAGTTCTCAGATGGCCAGTGTGAAGATTCCAGGTTCTCAGAAATGAACTCCTAGCTACTATCTGAAAGCATCCTGTTGCAGGTAATAAAATGATTCATCGCTCAACTATTTTCCTGGTTTCGCTTTGTCGGGGAATATGATCTATAGAATAGACAGTTTTGAAACAACTTTTGTAAAAGTTTGTGTTATTTCAATAATTTATTGCATTGCTTGTTGTGAGAAAGCACAAAAACTCCTGAAAAAAATCAATATTTTCATATTGATCTTAGAATAGTTTTTTATTATTTTAAGTGAAACTTGATGCTTTCTGACTTGCATAGGGAGACATTAGTGGCACCTGTGAAATGACGTTTGTAGCAGATCACATTGGTTCACATGTCACTGTTCGTAGAAACGCCTGTCATGAGCAAGAAAACAATGAAACAGCGAAGGAATGAGGGAGTGTGTGTCTCGGTGTGTGTGTGTGTTTCTGTGGGTGTGAGCATGTGTTTGGATGAGAGTAGAAGCAGCAGAGATTAAGGGCAGAAACACAGCTGAACTTGTTTTTCTTGTTCGGACATTTTTTCAGCCAGATAGGAAGTGTTCTTGTAAACAGCAAAGCTTAGTGTGGAACCATTCAGGCACTTGTCCGTCTCAGTGACTGTGTCTTGGATTTCAAACCCGAACCACAACAGAAGGTACAGTGATACGTCTAAATTTTGATAAGCGCGTGTGAGAGATGGGCAGGAGGGCATCTGAACGACTGCTGTCTGTAGCAGGAGCTTTTTTGAAGCACCAATTCATTTTTTTGCATTAAAACATGTAATGATTGCTTAAATATTCTTTCCACTCTTACTTAAAATAAAATACCATTTATTGACTAAAATGAACTAAAGTGGGAACAACTACGTTGTCAGCAACCTTTTAATTGAGCATATTTATTCCACTTGTAATGACTGTTTCGTTTGCTTGGTACCTAAAAAAGGCTGTTTTTTTTCAAAGTGTATTATTAGTTATCACCCGTGTGCAAACTCTAAAGTGCACTGCCAAATGTCGTATAACCTCAGATACCTGGAGGGCATCAAAAGGTAACACAAAGCTATTTTTTAGGTCTGAAATTAAGACATTATTTAGAAAAATGTTGATTCATAATATTTGCATTCCAAGTTAAATGACGTGTGATAACTAGCTAATTTCTTATCAGTGTAATGAAACTTGCTTGTTAGCACCATGTTTTAAATTTGGTGGTAACTAGCTCATTTCTTTTCAATGTCAGGAATTTAGAGGCACTTTTGCTGTCACGGTTTGCAAACCACACAAAGTTGTTGTAAATACAAGCAACATGTCCTGATTTGACTGGTCTCAGTCATCAAACCCCAAACATGGGGGATTGCTAGTTCCATGAATAGGAAAAATGAAATGAATCATGGATGCTGACGTTTGCATTCTTGGAATATCAGCACAAGGCTTCACCTTGTCAGACGAGGTAATTAAAGCATCAAATGTTTAGAAAGAAGGCAGGAAGTCATGTTTCTACACTTCTAAAACCAATACCGGAGTGCACTGACTCTGCACTGCTTGTTCCTGTTCTGGCAGATGTCAGCAAAGCTCCCTCAGATAATCCCCCGGAAACAGTCAGGTGTTCGACTTACTCCCAAAAATCTGTCTTCGGAAGGATTGGCTGTTCATTCTGAGCCTGGGCGAGGTATGTGTGTCACGCAAAGATGTTCTGCCATGCTTCAAATGTGCTGAACTGGTGGTTTTCTTCATCTGGTCAGAAAATGGCGTAAACAGGGAGTCAAATGACACAACTCAAGTGAACGCAGAGAGAGAAGTGGTAAGTAGTGGTGATAATCTGGTTGCTGCTTTAGTAGATGACGTGTGTATTTATTATGTACAAATTATCCTCCAGGAGATCCTAAATCACTGCTTTGAAGATGTGGAGAAGTTCATGGCCCGTTTGCAGCAAGCAGCTGAGGCCCAGAGTATTCTCAACCAAAGGGCAAAGAAAAAAACCCGGCGTACCAAGAAGGGGAGCGCAGACAGTGAGAATTGATTTTCCATCAGTTGAGTTATCACTGAAGCAGTCAGGAAGATAAAGAAGACAAATAAAAAAGATTTCCAAAATTTTTGACATAAAGTCACATAATGATGTCATCATTTGTGTGGCATGTGGTTAGTAAAAGTTATTGACTTAGAATACACAAAAATATGCTTTTTAGCACACTGTTGTACGAGATGGAAGAGAAATCTGAAACATTTCTTTGAGAATTCTGCAGCTGGGGTAACGCACTTCTACCAGGACTTATTCCTTTAGTCTTGCTCCATTTAATATTAATTTGATTTGTTTTTTCATGTTTTTTTTGTTTTTTTAATCATGTATCTGCCCACTGTTTCAGTATTTTTCAGTCTATGCTCATTCATGCTACTGCTCTAAAGCTTGGGGTAACCCAGACGATTTAACGGTTTCCATGAAAAATTGCACTTTTATTTGCCAAACGAGTTGAACAATGAATAGAAATATAATCTAAATATTGACAAGGTTAGAAATAGTGTTTATTTGAAATAATGTTTTTCTTCAAGCTTTGCTTTTGAAAGAATCCACCATTTGCAGCAATTCCAGCATTACAGACCTTTGGCGTTCTAGTGGTTAGTTTGTTGAGGTAATCTGAAGAAATTTGATCCCACTTTTCTAGAAGCCCCTCCCGCAAGTTGGATTGGCTGAATGGGCATTTCTATCGAACCATACGGTCAAGCTGCTACCACAGCAGTTCAATGGAGTTTAGATTTGGCCACTGTATTACAGATAGTATACAAGATGCCCGCTTCTTCTCTTAAGTTGCACTATTTGGAGGTGAGCTTTGGGACATTGTTTTGTTGTAGGAGGAAATTCAGGCGCTCCAATCAAGCGTTGTCCATAGAGTATGGCATGGCGTCACATAATGGCCTTCCTTATTTAAAGTCTCTTTAATCCTGAACAAAACTCCCACCTTACCAACACAAAGCAACTCCAGACCATCATGGTTCCCTCACCTTGGTTGACAAATGGCATCAGGTACTCTTCCAGCATCTTTTCAAAAGTTCTTCTTTGTGATCTAAACACCTCAAACTTCGATTAATCTGTCCAGAACACTTTTTTCCCCTTAATCTTCCTCTGCCCAATGTCTGTGTTCGTTTGCCCATATTTATCTTTTTACTTTTGTTAGCCAGACTCGGATATGGCTTTTTCTTTGATACTCTGCCCTGAAGGCCAGCATCCTGAAGTTGTCCCTTCACTGTAGATTTTGGCACTGGCGCTTTGTGGGCACTATTTAATGAAGCTGCTTTTTAGCTTCTCTAACCTGCCAAACTGTTTTCAGCTGTGCTAACGTGATTGTGCAAGAGTTTTCTAAAATCGAAACATCTTTTATCATCTGACACAATGAGCAAACACATTAGAACACTGGAGTGATCGTTGCTGAAAATGGGCCTCTTGTCACCTAGGAAGATAATGCACCAAAAAACAGAAATTTGCAGCCACAATAGTCAATTTTTAAAATATTTACCACTTTAATAGTGTAAAAGGATTATTTTAAGGTTATCTTCATTGAAAAAAAAAGTGCTTTTCTTTCAAAAATTGGAAAATTTCTAAGTGACCCCAAACTTTTGATTGGCAGTGCATAAATATTCTTGTTTTAAGCTATAGTTTATTGGTTAATTACCATCATGTCAAGGGACTGTCAAAAACGGCATATTTTTAAATTCAATATGATCCCCCTCCAAAAAAAAAATTCTATGGTTATTTTAAGATTTATAAAGAAAAAACAGTTTGTATGAAATGGTCACTGAAAAAATAATGTTCTGAATTTGAGTCAAGCATTTTACAGTCAATGTAGCAAAAGGATGTAAAGGAATTCCTGCTCTAAATTTAAACTACATATAAAGTACATGAATCAATTTACAGTTTTGTCTCTGTTCTTTGCCTGCAGATGATTTTGTGACAAAGAAAGCCTGCCCCCCATCAGAGGAGGAATTCACTTCAATTTTTCAGAAAATCAAATACTCCCTGTGTCTTCTTGTAAGTTTAATCAGGAGTAAGTTAGAGAAATTTGAACGCAACTCATACACTTAAGTCTGTTCTATTTTAGCACCGTCTCCAAGCCTCCATTGCAGAACCACCTGCTTCAGAGCTGTTGCACCACATATTTGTGCCTCTTAAATTGGTGAGATTTATTTGTGTATTAGTGGTGTTTATGTATTTCCTCAGTCTTTAACATAATCCTTTTTTTTTTTTTTTTTAAAGATTGTAAACACAACTGGAGGTACAGCCTTGGCTGAGTCTGTGGTCAGTCCAGGCATGACCAGAGGTGCTGTTGCATTGCTCCAACACCACCTGACTGGAGAAAGCAAAGAGCTGTGGACTTCTTTAGGAACCAACTGGACCTCACCCTGGTCTGTGTGTGTCCATCTCTTCTTTGACTAAAGTTGTCATAGAGTTCTAACAGGAATCTGGCTCCACATTTCTCAGTTTGGACCAAAGTGCTCCCACATACGTACCAGTCTTTTTGGATGGGTGGCAGCCTCCGAAATGTGACTCCATTGGTCAGCAATTAGAAGATCCCATTCAGCTGCAGTTCAAACATGAAGCTGCCATGGAACTCGAGCAGAGACGAAACCCACAGAAATCTTATGCAGAAGACCACAGAAAAGGCACTGATAAAGTGTAAGTCTGACGAGGGTGGAGGGATTCCCAATGACAGAAAACAGAATAATGTTACTTGACAAATGCAAGTTTTTTGCAAAAGGAGCTATGTCAAGTCATTTTAATTCTATGTAACCTTAATGTTCCCAGTGGTCTTTTAATTATGATTAATATAAAATAAATATTTTGTTGTTTTCTGTAAACAACAAAATATTTACTGAATGTATCTGGGAACAATAAATTGCATCCACTGCTGCCTTGTATACATAGCTTTCAAGAAAGAAAAACCACCCTGATGTCCTGCAAAGCCAAAAACACACTTCTTGATAAACCGTAGAAGTGGTGCTGCTGATTCTTCCTGTAGATAAACGTGTGGGATCCCCATGTAAAGACGCAACAACCAACCTAGTGGAAAATTATAGTTTGCGAGGATTTTCATTAATTCTGGGTCTTTTTGACACCAGGGTGTAAGAATGTAGAAGTGTGCCAAACTGAAACAAGCACATTTCAGAAGGTAGGAGGAGGAGAGTAAAAATATGGACATTTCAAAAAATATGGTGGATTTGAACCTTTGGACCACTTTTGTTAGAAACACACAGTGAAATATTATAGAAACATAAGTAGCTCAAAATTCCTCCAAAAGTATGATGCAGGCCATCTACTACTCATTAAGTCATTCCTTATTTTAATTCTACATATTTGCATTTGATTTATTTTAACTAACTTACATTTGTATTTCTTCTTTTGCATGTTTACATTTCAGAGATGGAAATGGACTGGCACCTGAAGGCCCAAAATATTATCGCTGCAGTTATGACTTTGTGGCCAGAAACAGCAGTGAACTATCTGTGCTACAAGGAGAAATACTGATGGTATTACACAGAGCTGAAATTATTCTTACTAACTAACCAGAAAATGAAGAAATAACTTATTTGAGTTACTTTTCTCTAGGTAATTAATTCATCAAAGCGCTGGTGGAAGTGTCAGAATCGCTTTGATCAGATAGGATTTGTTCCCTACAACATTCTGGAACCTGCACCTGATCAGAACTTCGCAGAGAAAGCTAAGGTACATGTGCACACATCAAAAAAAAAAAAAAAAAAAGTTGTTTTGTTTTTATTTCATCGTATTAAAAAACGTTACTCTTCAGACCAGGACCTTCTCTCAAGGTCAAGCAACCCCAGAAAGTCGCAGTCCTACAACTTCCAGCGTAACAGGCCAAGGCCAGATGATTCTACTTCCACCTATAAACGCACCAGGAGAGCACAGTGGACGAGGTAACAACATTCAACAGAAGATGTGGATGATGCTGTGTCCATATAAATATGCAAATGCTTTTTTTTTTCTTTTGTTCATAGTCTTGATAATGAATGATGAACTTCAGAAGAAGTTATCTAAGAGAAACTCACTGCTCAAGCCAGAGACTCCTCCCACTCCAATGTCTCCTCAGTTGAACTATCACTCACAACATACTGAGGTGAAGGCCTGGCTCATTGCAAAGGGCTTCAGCCAGGAGTAAGTGTTACATTTCAAAAGATTATTCAGAGAAAATAATGAATGTTCTGATACTTAGTATAAATGTTTAAATCTCCAAAATATATTTCTAAGATTTATAAAGATACATATAATTTTTTTATATGTATCTTTTTATATGTAGATACATATAATTTTTTTATTTGTTTCTTCATCTAAACTGTTATTGACAAAGGTTCTTCTTTTTCCTTTTATTTAGAGCAGTTAACAGTTTGGGAATTTTGAACGCAGCTCAGCTGTTCTCCCTAACTGAGGAGGAGCTCTGCACAGTGTTACCAGGAGAGGGATCAAGCGTGTACAGCAACATTTTGATAGAGAAGGCCCTTCTTGAGGTTGTCCACTGATGCTCTGAATGTTTTCCTGTATGTTTGTTCCCTCAGACTTGTGTTCTCTGTTTGCTTGGCCTTGACTTATGTGCAGACTTTCATCATACCGTGTGATCACTGTACTGGTGACCCACATTGAACACAAACAGTGGAAATGAATGATCTGTTCTGTGGAATCCAACATGCAACACTTCACAAACTATGGCTACTACGAAAAAAATAGCTTTAAGTTTAACATGAATTTATAGCAACAAGAAACAGATCATTATTTATCTCTGAAAGTAAAAATAGGTCATTAACCTAACAAGAAACCAAAAAAAAAAAAAAATTCCCAGATGCTATCACGTCTGACATTGTTTTGTGTATTTCTTCTGCTCACTACAAGGACAGGCTTTACATTTTTCAAATTTCAGGCAGTTCCATGACCCATGTAATTCATTTTGAGCTATTGAGAAGAAAAAATTGCCACAAAATTGTTCTTTTAAACCTAATCAAAACTTTTCTTTCCTCAGGACATACGCAAATCTTCAGAGCAGTAAGCGTAGACGGAAAGCAGCCACGCAAGATGCAGATGTTGATATACAAAACCAACATTTTGGTGTAAATATGGAAAACTGAATAACAATTGCAGGTATTTCTCATATATGCAACTAACATTAACAAAAGACTGTTTTATCAAATATCCTTCTTTGAATTTTGTCAACTATAGGCAATCTTTACTAATAACCTGCTTGTACTTTTGAAATTAACATTCCATATTAATATTATAAAACAGAATTACAACTTTGCATGATATTCTGAATACCTGTAGGTGTACAAATTAATTAAAAAACGATGTGGCAAGAAGCATCTGGTTCTGATTCATTCTTCCATTTGTTTTTTATTTGCATCTCAATGTTAGAGCAGGAAATGTGGTTTTATTAGATACAGCTGATGTCCAAATACATGTCAAAGTAATTCTAAATTATATATCAACACAGGGGGTAAACCAACGCATAAAAAAGGGACATAAAGGTTTAAATATTCAAACGTGTATTTGCATTTCCTTTTAAACAAAACCAAATAAAAATTCTGTTAAGACAAAAAAATTTAAATGTAAGCATTTCAGGGCATTTTTTATGTATATATATTTTTTTATAAGTTTAATATTCAATGTTTTAACAAAAAGAAAAATAGACTGTAGCTGCAGGACAATACGTAGTTCCTAAAAAGTCTAATAATCACTACATGTTACTGGAATTTTGAAATTAGATTAGAAATATAAAATAATTAATTTTAAAATGGAAAAAAAATTGAGATAGTTAAAACAACCAGTTATTTTAAATTTCGTGGGATGTGGAAACCAACTTCAATGTTAAATCTGATAAAACCAAATAAAAACTTTTTTATGGCAGCAATTCTTTGGTCTCTGGTTTGCATTTCCTTTAATTTTTATTTTTTTTGTTTCTTGGCATCTATAAAATTTTAAGGCAGCACTCTGTGTAGCAACATGTATGAAAAGTGCTTTAGCAATAAGTTGGATTTATTTCTGTTTCATGCACTTGAGTCTTTAAGGATCTGGAAATTTGGGGAAAGTAAAAAAATACATACAATAGCAGAAAGGAATTAAGCACCACATATTGGATCAGGGATAGGCAACTCCAGGCCTCAGGAGCCGCATTCCTGCATGTTTTCCAACATACCATGCATGTTCTAATTGGCTGGACACACCTCAACCAGGTAATCAGTGATGAGTAGGGATGGATGTCTGAAAAACATGCAGACACTGCGTCCTCAAGGCCTGGAGCTGCCTATCCTGGAATTAGAAGCATCTGAACACATGAATCAGTGAAAGGACTTTGGTAAATTTATTTTAATTTTATGAACAGTATTTTGTTGGTTTAGTTTTTTTTCTTTGGTTCAGAGCTGTTAAAACAGCAACAGATTAATATAACACATTGGAAGCTGAGCTTGGGTTTGTTTTTGAGCATTTTAAAATTGTGAAATGTACATTTTAGCCAAACTCTTCAAATTTTGAGTGTGCTTAATGATATAAATTACAAGACTGAGCGCTAAAAAAAATCGCTGTGGTCACACTGTCAAAAAGAGACAGACTCCAAACCCACAGGAGAAAAGGCAGAGCTGCAGGTTCCTCACACATCTGTGGTGTAAGTCTGGTCACAGCAATTCCAATCCAGGAGGTCTTTAGCCTGAAACCACAGCTGGATCTCCTTTTGAGCTCCTTCCAGGGAATCACTGGCATGGACCACGTTCCTTGGAATGACCCCCAAACATGATTTAGTTATTTAAAAATGAAAATTTGGTTGAATAGTAAACCTTTCTGAAAACGTAATAAGATCCCATGATTTTGGGCTACCTGCTGACATGGATGCTAAAATCTCCTCTGATGGTGCCGGCTGGCGCCTCAGCAGGGTTGGTTTGTCCCACCATTTTTCGTGACGCCTGGACGACATTGTGACCTTCCCATACCTGTAGAAAGAGCAATAATAAGGAACTGCAAATACTAAGAAAAAGGAAAAAAAAGATGAACAAAAAAGGAACGTCACCATGACAACCACGGGTCCTGAAGACATATAAGTCAGCAGACTGTGAAAGAAAGGCTTTGTCCTCAGATCACCATAGTGCTCCGACAGGATATTTTGAGATGCCTTCAGAGGAAACACACCTAAGCATCAAAGTGGTATGGATACTGTGAAGCAGGTACACTATGAAGTATTTTACCTGGATCATTTTTAGGCCTACCAACTTAAACCCTCTTTGTTCAAAGCGCTGGATTATCTGTCCGACAAGGCGGCGCTGAACGCCATCTGGTTTTACCGCAATAAGAGTCCGTTCCCTCGCATTTTGGAATGCTGTTATGAGACAAAACACAAGTGAGCTCATGCACCGGCATCAATTCAAAATCCAGGATTCAAGAATACAACTCAGACTGATCAATAGAATGAATCATGTACACAATTGTTTTTGTTTATACGAGAGAGCTTAAAGTTCCACTCTAATCCTCTTTTGCTCTCTTGTAAAAGCGTTCCAAGTGGTCTTTAATTATGATTGTCATTTTTACCAAAAAAAAAATCTTTTTTAGGATATAGTTTATTTCAAGCACCAGTGATGGTTGTTCAGAAATTTGCCTCCGAGTTGAGGGCAGAGCTATTGGTGCAGAGCAACCCCACCCCCTTCCTCATCATCCATTTGTTTAACGCTGTCCCGCTTGCTTACAGCCCCTCACAACCACAATGTAACATAGCAGTACAACAAAAATGGTGAGCAATATTGGAGCTATCCAGTCATACAGTTTTGAGCCAGTGGACAGCTAGGGCGAGAAAAACATAGACGTACATGGATCTATTTGTCTACAAGTGGATGGATCAGAGCAGGGAGCTTTTGGCTTGCCAAACTAACTTACACATCATACTTTGAAGCTTTTTCCAACCGGATCTTTGCATCTGCTACCAATTCACAACAATTTGAAAGAAAAAAATACTCAGAAATGCAATTTTAAATTTCATTTTCTTATATACATCCTCCATCAATAGAAAAATGCAACACTAACACAATTTTCATTGGAGTGGGTCTTTAACAATGCCCTCTCAGCTTAGCCTACACACCCCCAACTCATGTAAGATACTGAAGTTTGAACTTTGCACTGACACAAGCTTGATGTTAAACTGAACCTTTAAACTGGAGGATCCAATTTCCAAAATAAAACATGGCTAACTCCAAGAGTGTTGTTATATTTGACTGCTGTCCTGGTAATCAATTAAACTTGAACTTAAAAAAAATAGTCGGGTTAAAACTGAAGTAAATAGTGGATGTGGCAACAATGTTTTTCTTTAGTTGTAATGGTTGTTACAAATGTTATGACAGCATTTGTTGATGACCTATACTCAAGTCCCTATCAGCCCTAAATAATCGCAAAATACCAACACTTATGGGGATTTAAATAAGGATTTTGTAGCTTTTTTATGACAACAAATAGTTTAATTTACATAAATACATTTGCATGTTACAAAGAAGAAAAGCTTCCATCAAGAGCCATAAATGACCTCATGTGACAAATTAAGTTCACGCGGGACCTGGCACGAGAAGAATCCCCATCTGACAGTTAATATTTAGCGGGATGGTTGAATATTTGACGGGGAGAAAAGGTTTTTCTGGAGCTCACTCGAGGGTAAACTTTTATTCAAATGAACGGCACAGATTTTGGCTCGAATCTCTGCTGGTCGCGCAATTTGTCAACATTAAATATTGTGTTTGCCCTCATTTTGGTTCATGACCCGGACTGTGTGGAAAACGCCTGTTTCGTTCATTTATATCAACTTTATGACTATTCACGGTATTAAAACTGAGGGTTGTAAAATAAAATAACAAAAAAAAAAGTTATATTAAAAGCAAACAAGTCAAATTTTGCTTGAAATATCTTAAATACAAATGATGAAATTTTATAAATTTTAAAAGTAAAATAATTTAGACACTTACCTGCCGTGCTTTGGTACAGGACCGCTCTGTGTCCGTGTCGCAGCGCATGGGAAACCCCGAACAGCAGCGGTCTGCTGGCTCCTTGAATCTCCGGGTAAAAATGTTGGAGAACAGTCTGGAACATCCGCGGTTGCAGCATGGCCGTGTCTCCTCCAACCCTGACGTGAAGTCAACCCTCCTCAATAAAAACTCACGAGTCATCCCCCCCGTCCGAGCACTGTCACTCAATTTCTAACTTTTAACTCCACTCGTGCCAAACATGTCTAGCTTTTTCTGGGGTTCAAATTTCTTTTTTTTTTTTAAACTTAAACCTGTAAAATGCTTGTTTATGCTCACCTGACCCATCAATAACACAACTTTACAAACTAATCATTTACGGGTAATTCCTTTGCCTTTGACTCACAGTGATTGACCGCCATTGACTGAGCACTTCCGTTTCTTTGTTTTTATCAGCAGTCTTCACAAAATAAAATGAAAACCCCTTTAAA
The DNA here is from genome assembly GCA_014656515.1 of Oryzias celebensis. Taxonomy (NCBI): domain Eukaryota; kingdom Metazoa; phylum Chordata; class Actinopteri; order Beloniformes; family Adrianichthyidae; genus Oryzias; species Oryzias celebensis. Next base: position 13,463,593 of record BNCR01000008.1, on the reverse strand, counting down.
AATGTCCACAGTTTAACCTCGACAGATAAAAGTGTAATTTAGCTTAACAAATGGGTATGTATATGGTTAGATTAGTTCAACTGAAAAAAGTAAAAAATAAAACTACAAGATATACATAAAATTGGTGGTCAAAACATTAAAAAGGTGTTAATATTTGTTGCCACGATTTTTTCCCCTGTTTAAAAACAGTAATTTGACAAATACAACATTTTTAGAGACACTGACTTAAAAAAAAAGCCTTGAGTAAAGAAACAACACTTAAAAAAACAAGTAGCAAAGTATGAAATAATCACCCATTTTTATTTAGAAAAAGCAATTTATTAAGCAGGTAGTCACTTTTTTCTTTTTTTTTTTTTTAGAATGGAATGATATGAAAGATTTTTTAAGATGAAAGTCTGTCTCCTTTGGAGATGAAAAAGGCTAAATGAATAAAACAGACATTAAAAAACTCAAAATGAGTTCAAAGTGCTCAGTCCCACCCTGCTTTAGAGCGGTGGCATGGGAGAAAAGGCTGGCTCAGACTGCTCCAGGTCTGGGCAGATGCAGACCGGGTACACACATCTCACTCAATCATCATTGGCAATACACAAAGTGGGCACTGCTTGACAGAGTGCCAACCTTCCACAGTAGAAATCAGACAAAAATCATCAGCAGCATCCTCAACCTCCAAAATACACAACCAAACCGCATGTGTTACTCCTTCACCGTCACGCAGAATCGGAGCGGAGAAGCTGATCTGGAGGAGTGTTGGGCTAAGTGGTTAGCATGGGAAGTCTTTAAGAAAAGAACTAAATCAGATGAGAAGTGGTTCAAACAGTCAGTGTGCTATAGCTTGATGGTACCAGTAGGTAAGCTACTGTTACAAAGCCTGTAGTAGCGAAGGTCATTCACCAGCCGGTGCACGCTTTGAGTAAATGAAGGTAAATCCTGGAGAAAGGAAGAGGGACAAAAAAAGATTAACTCAGAGAAGCTAATTTACATAAAAAGGATTTGACAATGTTATAGAGGCAATATAAATTCTGATACATTCTGACAGGCAACTGCTCTTTCAAAGAGTCAAAGCGTATTACAGTTACAAAGAAATTCAATTTTCATTGCCAGTTTCATTTATTTATTTCAAATTATTCTATTTCATTTATGAATTAGGGAAATATTTGAACCTTTAACAAACTCACAATGCTGACATGTTTCAGTAATCTTGATTTGAGTTTTTGTGTTGTTCAGCATTTAGAAACGTGCTCATTTTGACTCAGTTTTGAATCTCAACAACTTTCAAGACACTTTTCCATACAGTAAATATTTTATTGATACAATTTTGACAACTTTTACCTGTTCAGGCTTGAAATTGCGCGCAAGAACGCCTCGCTGGTTGGAGTCCACGCCATGACAACCATTGAGAAACTGTGGCATGAAAACGGAGTAGAAGGCGTCAAAGTCAACGGAGGCCATGTTGTAGATGGCCAGAATGATTTCCTCTTGGAGAAGGTCGTGACTTTTGTGCAGAAGAACTTGCAGCAGCACATTAATAAAATGGAAGAGCATTGATGTCCGAAAGAGCTTCTGGAAAAGAAGAAAAAAAAAAAAAAAAAAAAAAAAAAAAATCAAGGAATGACAAGAGACAATGCATAGATTAAAAACACCTAAAACCTATCAAATCCAAATTGAGAAATGTCCTGGTGAAGCAGTTTGCACTACTTAAAGTTTTTGTAAATGAGATGTTTAGAGCTAATCTTTATGCAGTGCCATGCTAGTGCCGTGGCAGAAATCTGAATGTATCGTGTTTTGTATTCAAACAGAAAAAAGGGTCCAACTGCTTATTTGTTAGAACATTTTTTTTAATATAGCTGAACAGGCTTCTCACATGTGTCTCTGTGTAGTACAAAGAGCTAAAAGAACTGTAGGTCTGTAGCTATGTGCCCTGTACTGCTGTAACATCATCCAGATGTGCCCTTGTAGTTCTTTAACATACTGGTAATCAACTTAAAACAATTCCACAACACCATGTATCTGCTGTAAATCAAAGTATTGTTCACATCTGTCGCAATGTTTTTGAATGACTTATCGCGCAAGTTGGTTTGTGTTTATTTGCATAATTATGATTTAAGTGAAACAGTGCCATTGCAAAATTGTTTTTTTCAACATTTCTAGAATTCTAATAAACGTTTGTGAGTATGCGTAATGGAAATGCAGCCCATATCCCGAGCACTGCCTTGTTATAAAAAGGCTGACCATGGTCTTTTAATATGAAATAGATTAAGTAGATGCTATGACTGGCTAAGCATCTGTCTGTGCAGCTAAAGAACTGTTCTCATGAGGAGGGCAGAAGAGGCAAAGCAAAAGACCATCAAAGATCAACAGTGGTACCAGAGCATCTGGTTTTCCTGAATTATGGTAGTTTGTAAAACTGTAGTGAACACACATTAATAAAGGTACAAATTTCAGTTACTAAAGTAATTAATGTCAATCAATTTTCCTAAACTCTTATAATCGGACAATATTAAAATCAACTCAGCATCCACAGAGATCTGAACACTGGAGCATCCAAATGAATATTCAAACATAAAAGCTGAAATTTGATCAACAACAATATAGGCATTTAAAAGAAAAGGCAACTTACTCTATGATATAGTTTGTGCTTGCTGTTGAGAGACTCCAGATAGGAAAGATTCTGCTTGAAGATATGAATGTCAGGCTGCAGGAATGACTGGCCAAAAGCCTAAAATACAGAACAAAACAGGAAAATTGTGAAGAATTGTTTTGATATAAAATCTGAATGTTCAGTAGAGGTTACTTGCTGACCCACTCCAATTAAAATGATATTTTGAGTGATTTTAACATGTTCTTGGAGGACTTTTCTCATGACGGAGGACATACATAAAATAATTTAAGGGTATAAAACTGCATTTCTGAGTATTACTTTATTTCAATAGTGTTTGATCAGGAGCAGATAAAAACCCTTGGTTTGAAAAAGCTCGGGATTGTGACACAGCAACTGCCACGGGCAGGCCAGAGTCTCCCTTCTACGCCACAATTCAGATGCATCCACTTACAGACAAATAGATCCATTAATGTCTTTAGCCACCTGGCTCAAAACTATAACAGCTGGAAAGCTCCAAGACAATATGACAATATGCAGACAATAGGTCCTAGAAAACTGCATAGTGATATTTAAAAGACCACTAGGAACATTTTAACAATGAGAATATAATTGGGAGTGGCACATTAAAGAAAAGGCTTTGTGCTATCTTCATATCTGCAGGAGAAAATCCAAGAATTCTGGTTTATCAGTGAGCATAGAAGAATGAGTTTTAGTTACCAATAACACCAGCTTCAAGCTAAATTATGTTTTAAAAAGATGTAAATTGATTATGAAACAGATACTTTAAAAGAAAAATATTACAGGATCCACGATTCAAAGGTGGTTTGGGTTTTGCAAAAAAGACATTCAGCAAATTGCAGTTATTTATAAGCTATGCAGTAAAAACTTTGCATAAAAGGCAGCATTTCTAAATTTATTCTATCACCTGAAGTTTTTGATCAAATCTCTAACACCAAAACCAAAGTTTGGTAAAACAGCCAGAAAAACGACAGACTTTAACCTTTTCATTAGGAAAAATAAACTCCATGTGAGAGGGGAAATAAAAGATTCTTAGAATTTCGTTTTTTTTTTTATCGTAATTTTCACATCCTTTTTTCTTGGTAATTTTTGGGTTCTCTATATGTGGTTTGTGCTTTTTTATTTTTGGAACAATCTAGTGCCATCAGGAATAATGCAGAGAATACACTTCATTGTCCAAGGTTTTGACAAGTTACATTCTAGGTAATTGTTCTTGCTGTAGAGGATTTTTATAGCCTGAGATTACAACACCTGCTCTAGTTTTTAGCTAAACTCTATTAAGCAAAGGAGTGAGAAGGTTTATTAAAATCCATTTGATTCAGGGTTTTCCCTATTAAATTGTTTAATGCATTATTATCACTCCACATTAACAGAGTATTTTAAAAGTTTCATAGCATCCACCCATCCATCCTCCCTCTTCTGCTCACTCTGGACCAGGTCACAGGAGCAGCAGTCTAAGAAAAGCTGCCCAGACTGCCCTCTCACCAGCCACTTCCTCCAGCTCCTCTGAAGGGACTAACGTACAACCCAAATTCTTCCCCTATGGCTTCTCCCTACCCCTCCAATTGTAGGGGCATTTGGAGCAGTAGTGGTGTCTGAACTGTTTTTTTTTTTTTTTTTTTAAAGGAGGAGCCGTAGGGACTTATGACTGTGTATTCTTATGCCGAGAGGATGATCAGTGTTGCTATGTGCCTCGGAACAGAAATGCATTTTTTCACGTGGGTGTGCTCTGAAGCATAGAAGTTTACATTTAAATGTAAGTATTGACTTTCTGTTTTAACATGACTTTTTAAAGTTATAAAACAGATGTTAAACATTTTTCGTGAGCTGGCAGTTAGGCGCCAACGTAAATGACTGTCGACTATTGTTGACATCATCAAGGGTTAGTAACATCCAAATCTGAAGACTATTTTTCTGACTCTCCGTTTGGAGTGCTAAATGTAGGGGTAGAAGGAAGCTGTAGGGGTAGAGGAGGACTTTGGATTCGGCCGACGAAGAGGCGTAGTCTCTTCAGGAGCACTCAACCCACTCAGAGAGGGAAAACTACCTTTCTCTGGTCAAGTTTTATACCAGCAAGATGTAATCCAATGCAATAAAAATAAATAAATAAAGATTAAAAAAACAAAAAAAAAAAAAACAAACACACATTTCGAGCCCCAAAGAGTGCAAGATCAAACTCTAGGTAAAAATCAGAAACCCACCTGCATTGCAGCTGTGAACTGTGGCTCGTTCTCCATGGCATCTTCAGCAGCTCCTTTTTGGACAGTGGTTAAGACTGAGGTCTTGAAGAAATACCTCCAGTTTTGGTGAAGTATTTGGTACAGTAGCTCAAACATCTCTGCCTTGACGTCTGGAGAGGGCCGCTGAAAAATACGAAAAAAAAATTTTTCATATGTTCAGCAAAGGAAACCAAAAAAAGATTAAACATTTTGGAACCTTTTAATTTAGAGAATACAAAGTCTGTTCTGTACATCTGGTCAGCTGTAAACACTAACTTAGCAGACTGTTGTATATTTGAGTGTTAGCAATTATCCAATTAAAAATCAGGGTTGAAAATGAACAGACCTCTGCCACAACAGGGTAAACCTGCTCCATACACAGAGAAAGGATGCTGGGCAGGAAGGGCTTGAAAGCTTGGCCTGGTTCTTGGACCACCACCTGCAGGATTTTCAGGAACTTCTGTACAACTCTGCACCCGGCACTGCCTTCATGTAGAATACTGGCAGCAAGTTGTTCCCTATGGCAAAAAAAAAAAAGGAAAAGAATTAAAGACAGTGTACAAATTTACTTGGACTTGCCAATAAAAAAATATATGTATGTTTTTCTTTACCTGGTAAACATGCTGAGGAAAGTGTGGATGATCTGGCCCGTAAAAGCGACTCCCATTTGCACCCTCAAAGCTTGAAACAGTGTCAAGAAGAAAGCTAACATCTCATCTGTCACATCTACAAAGAAAAAGTAGTTGTTAACAAAAGCTGGCGTTACATCAAAATGAGATAAAAGCATACATATTACAGTATTGTTGCCCCTGAAGTAATAAAATGTTACAGAAAGTACAAAGATATTCCCATGCAACATATCAGAGAAAGAAGGAACACATATTTAATGGAGCAAAGAGGAGGAGAACAGCTTCAACTCTAAATAGAAGAAAATAAAACTGATGAGGAACTGACCTGCCTGCTGAATAAAAACAGGGAAAAGGTTCAGAGACACTTGGACCGACTCTTGAAGACTCTGATAACATATCTGTCGTGATTTAGTTGATTCACTGGAGATGCTGTCAACTATGTCTTTAAGCACAGGCAGTGTTTGTTGGATCACCGCTTTCACTGAAGTGGAAAAAGTAAAAAGAAGATAAAGAACATCCGCAAGTAAAAAGGAGTCTGCTTATTCTCAAATCTTAGGACAAAAAAAAAAAAAGAAACAATACTGACTGTTATCCAGATTAGGTTGTCTGTGTGTGACGTTCACTGTGCCTCTTAAACTCCGATATTCTCGAGTTAGTGCTGCCAATAGGTTGGCGTGACTGCTTGAGCGGGTATGCCACTGCTGCTCACTTTCTGGTAGATTTGGCCACGTAAGCAACAGCATGTTAGACAATGATCTACACACCAGAATGTGAGCCTGTATGACAAGAAAGTAAAAATCTGTCAAATACAATCTTACAATAATAAATCCACTTTGAGGAAATACAATAGGGACACAAGAAAATTTTCTTGGAGTCATGAAAACTAACACTGACAGAAACTGTTTAAAAACCTAAAAAAAAAAAAACAGGAAAGGATTTCAACCACTCAACAAAAACACGAGAAGAAAAGAGAGAACTTGAAGGCTGTGAACATTGCAGAGGGTCACGTTTACCTCTTGTGGAAGTCTGTGGGTCTGATTTTCGGTTGTAATCATGTTGAAGATGCTCTGCACTGCTGGCAAACTGACCAGGAACACAGGCCTCACTGTCGAGGTTATGGAAACCATCAGATGGCATGCTGAGAGGAGCAGCTTTTCAGGTACCTGGGGTTTAATATGGAAACATAAAACATGGTATAAAACTGCTCTGTGATAAGTTCCATGTAACATTGACAACATTGACAGAGATGACCGTGACCACCAGCTATTCGATTCTAGACTAAATAAAACACTTAATGCTTCTCATCCACTTAAGTACATTCAGTTTGAAAAATAAAGGAAGAAAACAGAAATCTGACTTTTCACAATTTGTTTGTTTCATTTGAATTAAGTCTATAACCTGCTGCTCATACTTTAGAACAGAGGTGTCTCCAGGCCTTAAAGACCAGTCCCTTGCTGGTTTTCCAGAAATCCTGTCTTATCTGCTGCTGATTATTACCTGGACAATATGGGTTTGGCCAGTAAGGACTGCTTTAGACAAATAATACTTTACCCAATTGCTAAATGAAGACAGTGAGAACCTTTTACATTTCCTTTATAAATCAACAATAGCAGCAACAAAGCGTATGAAGAGTTCAGTTTATTCATGTGGGGAATATGATGGGGATTACAAAAGGGAAAAAGATTAAAGTAAAATATCTCATGCAAAAATGGCATAATCAAAAAAGATAAAAGTTATAATTATTAACAAGGGACAAACCCAGGAAGCCCATGGTCCCACTCAATCTAAAGCAAAAAAAAAAAAACAATAAAATGAGGTAAACTACCTTAGCTGAGATGAGTGGGCTGCTCGCATCAACAGCAGAAGTGACAAGGTTGATGAACTGACTTTGGTTTTGACTGTGGACTTCACTGTAGAACTGTGCAAGCCAGTGAGAGTAGGCCTGCAGTGCAGCGAGGGCTTGTGCATGTCTGGATTAAGCAGAAGAGAACACATTTGTATTAATATAGAACACACATCACATCAAATGTGCCTCTAAACAAATATTTATTTTGCTTCTTAAATATATAGCTGTATTCAGTGCAGCATTTATTGTAAACAGCATCGGAAGTAAACATTGCATGTCTGTTATGAGCCGACAGAACAAACAATAATCTGTGTGTTGGGAAGATTTTCTAAATCTTGTAAAGGAAAAAGAAAAAAGAAAAGAAGAAAAATCTGATCAATCACAGTCAATAACAGAATCATTTAAATAATTTTGTAACATTGAGCACAAAAGGCATTTAACGAGAGGCCAGAACTGCAAAACTTTACATTCTTTTAGACATTAAAAGTCTGAAACATGGAAATGATCAGAAACATCACAATCCTTTTCAGCGTGTGGAACTTACACGTCGGTGAGGTCCGGTTTGAGAACTGAAGGCACAGCTGTTTCAAGGTCATACAGGGTGGTCCGAGAGCCATAGCAAGTCACTTCCACCAATCTACAAATCAATTACAAAAAGGGATGAAGTCGTAACACAACAAAACATTATCATCGAACTAAAAAGGGCAAAAGAAGTAAATGTCAAATATTCTGCTCTAATTGTACTCTAGTATTGATCTTTATTTAAAATGAGAAGCGGACACAAACCTCTCCACCACAGCCAGTGCGTCGGCGAAACGTGCGGCAAAGACCTCCCCTATGAAATACTCAGCCAAGCGGCCAACAGCTTGAAGCAGCGAGCTGAGATCCCTGAGAGAGCAGTGAAGTCGCCGACAGTCGTTCTCTGCTGTAATATTCAAACTCCGACCTGAGAGACATATATTACATTCAATCATTATCAGATTTTCAGGGCTGCATTTACAAAAAAAATACTTTAGATGTTACTTACCTGAGCCACTGGAAGTGACAATAAACTGCTGCAAACCCAGGTAAACGTCCAAATTTTCTTGAAGGACTGGAAACTAAAGAGATGAAGGACAGCAACAGGATGAGATAAAAACAAATACTTACTGGCATTTAATCATAAATATGGCCATAAAACAAAAGAAGATTGTACTGTCCTGATTTTTTTTTTTACTTGTCTATTTAAGGTTCATATTTCACAAAAAATATATTTTTAACAACTGAAAGCATCAAAACTTCAGAAGCAAACAAAGAAGAATAACTTAGGAGGAAGTGGCTACAAAAGGGAACCAATTCAATCTGAATATAAGGCTTCCTGTAAAAACATAATGAAACTATAGTTCACGACAGTTTTGGCTCATCAGATGACTTTAACACACCATCTCCACTAAGCAGATTTACTCTCACAGAAGTTCAAATTGCAGAATAATAGAAGGGATAGGTGTAATGAAAAGACTGAAACTGGTTATAATTAAATCTCATAATTTTTTCAATAAATAGGGAGAAAAAAGTTATCATGGTAGCTGCCTGAATTTATTATGATCAATTAAAATTGTTTATGATAAAGTTAGTAAATTTGTTTGTCTCACATTACTAAAACCTGAAAATGAGTCAAAGAGTCAAAGTAAAGGTAAAAAAGGCACGAAGAACAACCTTTGTCTCAGTGATGATCTTTTTAGGCAACAAACAGAAGTGACCTTTTATAATAATGACACAGCAATAAATGGCTGTCTATTGCAGGAGATCCGTTTATTCAAAAAAATGCTTAAAAAATAAAAACAAATATTTAACAAATACTTTGTGTCTTTCAAAATTATTAGGAGCATTTAAATCTAAACTGGATTACTCACATAAGTTTGGAGTTTCCGCAGAAAGACAGAAGTGATTAGAACCCTTTCGGACCATATAGTTAAGAGTAATAACCCAAACATCGGCTATAAAAGTTCATGCTTAGGAATCTAAAGTGTCCAGAAATTCAAGTAAAATAAGATAAATGTATTGAACAAGCATGTATTTACCAGGGTAGAGAATGCATGTGATGGGAGCAGCTCCATCACCTTGGCAACCACTTCCAGACTCTGACGTAGGTACCGTTGCCACTCAGTCTGTTGCTATAGCAACAGAATACAGGGGTTAGTGTGCTGAAAACAGACACCTTTAGATTGTTGTTGTTGATATATGAAACATAAAAAAAATATTAGAAAAATGCTGCTTGTGAAATGTTCTTACGTCATCGTCCAGTACTTCATCATCCAGCTCTTCCAGCTGAGACTGATTGTATCTGAACTGAATGCGATTCAGGACCTCTCTTAACAAAAGAACTAAGGCATCTTTGTACCTGTCAAATTTCACAGTTATTTTAAAAATAGATATTCAAGACCAAATCCCAAGACAGAAAAAAAGAAGACATGCACAGGTTATCACACTTTCTTTTAACCCTTCATTATCAGCTTGTGATGAACAAAATATTAGCAGGTACCCAAATAAAAGTTGTTAAACAGAAATATTGGTCTGAGAGGAACCAAAAACTAAGAAAAAAATACTTCATAGCCAAAAAGAATAATGTGCCCCAAGAATTTTTACTTTTGCTCTCATTATCAATATTTCATGGCTTCTTGTAAATAAACATAAAAATTGGGAGCTGGCCAGAAAACAAAGACAACGCCACGTTTAATTGTTTTGTCTTGAGCTTCTAAACAACATCAACGTGGAAAAAACTGTCAATCAAAAACTGAAGCGAAATTGTAAAAGAAAGAGTTTTTCATTTCAAGGTCCATCTTTTGGGTACCAAATCATGAGGATACTTTACAGTTAAATGAACAAGAGCAATTCATTTTAGCTCAAGACAAGGACAAAACATGGAGAATTGTGAAAGTCAATTACCTGTTAAGGACACTTTCTCTGTCTGCAAGCCTGCTTTTGATTTTAGTTGTTAAAAAGTCCAAAAACACACTCCAAATGTCCAAACAGGCAAAGTATCCCTCTTGTGTTGGCTGAAAATTTGATAAAGTTTGCAAAAGATTTGTTTTTGTAATCATTATCCTGCTTTTAGCAAATAACGGTTAGAAATTATGTCTTTTACCTGGTTGAAGGTGTATTTAAAAAGTAGGCCAAGAAACTCTACAACAGGAAACTGAGGACTTGACTCGATCCTCCTTAAGTGAACACTAACAAACAGGCGCAGGAAATCTGTGAACTTCTCCAAGTAACTGCAAATGAGAAGAAAAATGACAAGTGTTAGGGTAGCTTACCCAACCATTAATGACAGTTAAAAATCAATCTAAAATTCAGAATCATTCATATGAAGCTAGATAAACCATGAGGGCAGGAAGCACATTTGAGTGGTGACTTGGGTCAGTGAGGGCACCTTCATGTTGCAGAGCAACAGTTCTAACCACCATGCAGCCTCAGACAACAAATCAATCTCAATATATTTATGTTTGGAGAAAACAAGGGTTATAACCTCTATATCTTCTGAATTAGATCATCGTGAAGTAGGTTATAACAGAAAAGCAAATTTCCACTTTTTTAATAAATATACTATCAAGATTACACAAAAAATCTAAAAATGTACAATTAGATCAGATACGCACTCGTTTAAGTCCAGACATGGAAGAAAAATGTTTGAATTAAATGATAAAAAGCAGGATAAGGCCAGTAAAAGGACCCTAACCCAGTGATTTGATAAAAACAGATTTGAAGAAACCATGCCACAGCAGCTTCTAGGCTTTCATTTTTGGTTTATAGAACTATACTGCCCATTTAAAAAACACAAGTCTCCAGTTAGATTGAACAAACCAATGTGTTTGAAGTCTTTCAATTGATTATTTCAAGAATCATTAAATCCTGTCTTGTAAAAAGTGTTTAAATCCTAACTGATGCAGTGAAGAGCTTCTTACGTTTGAACAACCACAAAGGAAGACATCACTTTCTTGGAAGAGATGTTTCCTTCTTTTAGAAAGGCAAAACCATGCAGGTACATCATGAAAACAATCTATTGAAATTATTAAAATTAAGTTCAAACTGTCCAGCACATTAAAAACTATCTAGACAGGGAGAAATATCAATATCTAGGAAGAAAGGAGGTTGGAAAAAAATAATCAAACATTGCAATCGACTGTGACTGGAGGAAGGATGGTTCAGGGAGCACGAGTCCAGTTCTTGACCCTATAAAGAATCTTGGAAAAGTTCTGGAGAAGACTGAGCAGCAGCTTTAAGCTCCCATCATGAACACAAGATCAAGATATAAAATTGATGCAAGTCTGAACAAAGACAAATGTGATATTTCAGCTTATCAAAACTTTGATTAGGTCATAGCGGAAAATAATCCAGCAAAAAATGAAGCTTCTGCGAGTGTTGTTATGGATCAACTGTGGCACACTAACTGGTTTTGCCAATTTTCATAGAAAAAATAATGGAATGCATCTTTTATAACATTTTATTTTCAGTAAAACCACAAATGGCTTTGTGGACTAATCTGTACCTCTCATCCAGTTCCTGCAAGCGACTCTTGACTGTGTGAGCATTATTCTCTCGCGTCAGCCTTTGCAGAAGAAAAAATGTCTGCTGGAACATTCGCAGCAGATATTCCTCAAAATCCATTGGCACGCAGTTCTTTGACACCAGTTCATTGATGCAAGTCATGGCGAGCACGCCGAGCCGAGCGCGATCCACCTTAGTGCTCCCGCTCTGCTGCCCATTTAGCCCTTGTCCATTTGATGTTGGGGGAACTGTCCCAGAATTGAGCGGTCCATTCAAGGAGGTTGAGATAAAAGGTCCCGTCTTGGCTTTTGTCCGTAAGTCACAACCAAAACGTGCAAAATGGAAAATGGATGCGAGCAGCGTTGGGGTAATACTTGTGGAAAGAGGGATCCAGCTGAACAAGTGAGCCAGACACTCCAAAACGAGACAACAGAGCTGATGACCGTCATTGTCCAAAGCTGCCATTGGTTGACAAAGCAACTTTGAGTACTGGCTGCCCTGAAACAAAGTGCCCAGCAACTCGACTGAAATATGAAAAATAAGACACATGGTCGGGTTAACATGTATTTTAAATACGCAATCTTAAGGCTTTTAGAATTAAAATTGTGCTTCGTTTGCTAAACAAGAACAACTCACGCACCACTCTCGCCAGAGGTGGGTGAAGGAGGCGGTGTTGAAGCGATGACACTGTGTTTGTCCCAGTAAGTCTCAAGGATCCCTGCACATTATGAAGAAGGAATATGTAGTCAAAAAACAATGGTCACAGTATTTTATTTTTACTCCTTTTCCTGTGTTTCTGTGTTGTTCTCACCTGTTAGCAGCCCCAGTACAGTCGGCACCTGCTCTAGCAACAGTTTACGCAGCTCCTCTTTCCTAGCAACACACAGGTCTTCCCGAGGACATGCAAGTTCCTCTGATGTTGTTTTTAACATCACCAAACCCAATGGAGCCAAAGCTGGAGTCTGGATCAACTGTGGATCACAGATTGACACACTCAAAAAGAAAAGTTCTGCTGGTTGACTAGAACAAATTCAGACATTTAGAAGAACAGAATGCAGAGCTCTGGAGTTTAACTCAGTTTTAAGTGAAGACTTTTAAGTGAACACTTGAAGTTTCTTAAAAAAACCTTCAAGTGAATCAGTGAAGTCTTAGCACAATACTGCAGATAAAATACAGGTATGTGTGCTTGCAGCTTCCACTTTAATAACCTCAAATATTTTTGGTGAGAATGCTGTGAAAGCTTGCTTCTTCTAACTCCTTCCACAACTTTGCTACGATTTTCATTACTTTCATAGACAAAACTCACAAATCTGTACTTTTGGTGTTAAATTACACAAACAACTGAATACATTTTGCCGTTAGTAAACAGTAGAAAAGATAAAGTGACCATTCACATGTCATTTTCGAATTACATGCTGCCACTTTTTTCTTGGCCGCACAGACCCAGAGGAAGGGTTAAGGTTAGGATTATGGTTAGGGATAATCCACCAAATGCTTCCCCAGTGTGGATGTTTCTGCAGCTCACCGCTCCTCCAAAGGGTTGATCAAATGTGGAGAACACATTTCACACACCTAGGTTAGTGACAGCTAATGTGTCGTCAACTTTAAGTTTAACATAAAATACATGAGGCCAACATCAAAATTCAGCCTTGGACAAACTTAAAACATGTGCGAGCGATTCAGCAATGTGCATCTTGGCTGTACACACTATGTGCGGCCAACGTGAATTTACATAAGTTGTTGTCCTGGTCGCACGTAAATACATGTGAATAGCATCAGCCAAAAGAAAAAAGAAAAATTTCGACCCTAAATGCACAGTGTGAACATAGCATAAAACAACCACTTACTAGCAGTTAATTAATCCGATAACCAATATATCATTAAACACTTTTAAAGGGTTTCCCGGCTCTGGTTCTTTAGATTCACCACCCTGGCTCTTTTCCAACTCTCTGCTCTTCTTGCTGCTGATTACCTGGATCAGGCATGCTCAGTCAATCAGAATGTGGAAACAGCCAAGCCAGCTAATGAACACCAAAAACTGGAAAACATCCAGGGTGGCGGATCCTAAGTTCCAGGGCTGAGAAGCCCTGATTGCAGCTTTCTGAAAACCTTTTGCAAAGCAGATAAAAATACTTACCTGAAGCGTGTTCAAAAAGAAATCATGGTAGAACATTGGCCAGTCCTGGCGACCAATGTCCACAATGACTTTGCACAGTTTGTTACGGATAAAATAGGGCACATTTTTGTGTTGAGCAAGCAGAAGTTTGGGCAGACAGTTGCGGATTTCCATCTTATCTTGAGACGCTAAACCAATCCACATTTTGTTCACCAGATTCTAAAATAAAAACAAACAAAAAAAACATGTGTTTAAACGAATCTATATGCAAATTTTAAGTTTCAGTTTTTGAATCCTTTGTTGTAAAAATACATTTTACTGAGAGAAAAAAACCCAATAAATTGAAGGCAATATCCTTAAGACACATTTTTTGTTGGATTTCCACTGCAAAAAGGGCACCAAATGTTTAGAAGTTCAAGACAAAACTAACTTGCTTAGGTTGTGAAAAAGAGGTAAAATAAAGAGCAGAAATGCACATGAAACACCTCCTACAGCACTTCCTGTGCTCTCTGCGCAGAAAAGTGACTTTGATCTTAAACCTACAATCCTCAAATCTTACCTCAAATACTGTGAGGCTGTACATCATTACATACTCATTTCGAGTATTGGAGAGAAAGAACAAGCAGTGGCGCCATGCTCCAGCCTGTTGTGCAAAGTTATTCAGCAACTCTTCTGCAGAAAAAAAAGGAAGCAGACATGATCTTAGACAGAAGTGCATGACACGGTGGACTTGGCTGGAACAAAGTGAAAGTAGAGTGTCACAAAGCAGGAAGTGCGCGAAGTGCACATAAATTGTTATTTCAAAAATATAATTTAGGAAAGGTAACCTTAAACTTAATTTTATATACCACATGTCACCAAAACGCACCCAATTAAATATTCCTGTAAAAGTGTGCAATGTTTGGGCCTCAGTGCTTCTAAATTAGAGATTGAATATCTGCCACTTCAACCATTGAACAGCTAAAATAATGACTAGAATACAATGCTCTGTTAAATAAAAATACATTATGATGAAAAAACAGTATACAAGTGTAGGTTTTTTTAATTCTATTTATCAAAGATAGTGAAATAACTTAAAAAATGTAATGTAAAATAGTGTAATTTCTTTAGTTTCATAGATCTAATTAATAGCTGTAAAAGATACACTAATCTACTTTTGAATACTGAAATTTAAAAGCAGCACTTTTTTTGGTTAAGTGGAATCACTATAGATGTGGAGAACACAACCATCCAAATTCTGATTTATACACGTTTTCTGCCTAAAACTCTCACTTGGTGACCATGACCAATGATCTCTGTAGTATTCATGCAGCCTTGAGCACAACTAATCACAAAATCACATGAGCTGAACGCTCTGTAAGGAGAGAACAGTGTAGATTGTGAACCAGCCCTAAGACTCTCACATGACGTTTCATTGACACTGACTGTAAGATTATTTAGACGGCTGCCTATTTTTACATTTTAACATCCTCTCCAGTTTTATTTTTTTAATGAATAAAAAAAGAAAGCATTAAATCATGGTGTTATTTCCGGTGTGATTTTGTGATTTTATTTTTAAAAGAACACTTACCAATTTCTCTTTTCCGCTCATTAGTTGTGCAGCTGTGAAAGAACTCTGTCATCAGGTTCTCTAGTGCACGCAGTGACGCTTCCTCCGAAGCCTAATCAAGAATTTAAAAAAAACCATTTGAGAACAGGTTAAAAAATGCATTTCAGTTGACAAAATTCTAAATTAATAACAGACACATTTAATGTAAAATCTGATAGCCCCAATGCAAAGATGATTCTTTTTGCATACAACAATCTTTGTTTTGTTTTTTTTTATCCTCGAGCCTTGAGGAAGGAAGACATGCAGTGAGCTGGATTCTGAACATGTCCACACTTGCACATCTCATCACCCATTGTTGGCACTGTGTGAATGATAGATGTTTTTGTAAACTGTTTACCAAAGCTACATATTAGACTTTTGACAGTTTAAAGCTGCGATGTGGTCTTTTGTAGCATGTGGGAAGATGGGCCTTGTCTTGCCAAAGTCAGATAGAGGGAATTTTGAAGGTAAGACAGATCCAAATTCCTCAAATAAGACACAACTTGCCAAGGCTCTCCTCCACTCAAAGAAAATGTTTGACTTTGTAAAATGGGCGTCTTAAGTCTGTAGTGTGGCATGGCACAATGGCCTGTTGAATTTCAGGAAGCAAAAAACTCTAGTCTAAAACCGTTATGATATGAAACCACGAAGCTTCACATGGAATCAACCAGAAGCAATAAGCTGCACCCACGTTTGATTATTTTTATCAGGTTTTCAAGATCGAAATGGGGAAATCAAACCAGAAGTTGTGATTAAGGTAATCTAGAAAACAGAAAATAACGAAAATGAGGCTGATCTTAGAATACATACCATGATCAGATGACTAAGATGATTTCTTCGTGTTACTTAGTCGCTGATTAGTTTCCTTAGTAAGCCAACATTAGTTACGCTGCAAGCCAATTTTACAGCTAACGTTAGCTGATGTGTTCCTGGCTAACAAAACCGCAAAGACTGTTCATGCTGCTTAACTGTTTAGCTTCAGAAACGAGTATCGCCAACAATTAAAAATTCTAATTTCCGTTTTATTTAAAATAAAATACAATTAAGAAAACGCGTCTTCCCTTACCGGCTAAACAGTTAGTCAATCTCAATTTGATACATTAGCAACGTAGCCATTTATTGCCGAACACATTAACCATTACCTTGTCTACGTGGACGTGCATTTGTGAAAAATAAAAACCAAAGCGAACTGTTGCACCGGCTAAACTGTGCATCATTATTCAGCTTTCAGTGTCAGCCATTTCGGAGCTAAATTATCCAGTTGCTAGCGCCGCAGCGGATGGCTAACAAGCTAGCCTTTCTAGAAAGATGAACGTAGAATTTCGTTAGCTAGGTAGCAACTGTAGGCATGACTCTGTGGCTGTTGAGAAGGTGTCCTCAGCGTTTATAAGTTAAAAGCAGATACCGGTACACTGCAATAGTTACAATTTCAAAAATACAGTAGAAACGACAAATTATACTCTACGCGCGTGTTCCTGTTTTTCTTCTTTTCAGAGCTTTAGGGCGGCTCAAGTCGGTAGCTAGCTGCAGGTTAGGGGCTGCTTCGCAACTTCCTCTTATGACATAATCCAGCCCCCCAGCTGAAGCGTCACGTTAGGTGCTGTTAAAAAAACCACTTCTGAGCCAGTGTTGTTTTTAGATAAATACAATAATGTACAAGTATCAATTTACAAATCGAAAAATGATGTCAAAACCTTTAAAATTTGGTTGGAAATGACTTTAGCACAGGACCACAAAATAAACACTGCTCTTTAAATGAAATTCAAAAAATACATGCTATATTGAAAAAAATATTATATATATATATATATACATACATATATATATATATATATACATATATATATATATATATATATATATATATATATATATATATATATATATATATATATATATATATATATATATATATAGTTTATTGTCCATTCACACAAGGGTCTAATATTTTGAAAGTCAATAAGAGAAAGTGAATATTGTCAATAAATATACAATATCCATGGAAGTCTGTATCACACAAGGAAAGCTGAACAATTACAATGGTAAAATACATTGTTGATAATGCTTTAATAATATTAACACACACATGTAAAAAGGGAGGTAAAATGATAGTTGGCACCCATCAACCACAAATACTTTTAAGTTTTTTTTTTTTTATTTCAATAATACTAGACATTTTCTTTAACAAACAACTGCAGAAAATAAATCAATACATTATAAATACCCAACAATCATCAACTGAACAAGTTTAGGGGCAGAGTAGCAAGGTAAAAACCATAGACTGTAGAAAACTGTATTTAACGATATAAAGGTAATATCAGTTTCAATGGTAAAAACACGTTTACCTCTATGCCAACAATGCAATTTTTCTATCTGTAGAGGACATTTATAAAGCTGAATATCTTCCAGTCACTGAATTCTACTGAAATCACTCCTTTTGGTATTTACAGAGGAATGGTTCAAATAGCTAAACAACAAATAAATAAAGCCTTTTTAAGTTTAATTAAATGTAAAGTACTGTAACACATTTACAAATAAACGAGTTAAAAAGATTCCATCTGTAAATTTAAACATTAATTAAAAGGTAAAGGCGTTAAATAGCTTTTATAACATGCCATTTTTAAAAAGCATCTTTAGGTCTGCGTTAGTGATACTTACATACTTTTTTAGATCTTTGAAAATCTTCTTCACTGTACCGTGTAAGAATATTTCATTCAATCTTTGTTCCATTGCTGCACTGGCTTGAGAGGTAAACCATTTTTCCATTCTAGCTGCATTAAGCCAGCTCAAAATAACCCCAAACCTCATTGTCTTTTTACTGCATTGGCATGGTAATGAGGAACTGACAGATGTACAAAAGAAGACTGCTGTTATAGTGGTAAAGCAAATGTGTAAAAGAGATAACAAGGCCGCTGTCACTCAAGTAAGTCCAACCATAACCTGTTAGGTTTGTTAATTATTGGGGTTAACTACTAAAGCAGAATATCATCACAAAATTCTTATGTTTCAAAATGACAAGAGATCTGTGTGAAAAGCATAGTTTTAACATGCAATAAAGATTAATTATCAGAACTTTCAGAACCATAGAGAAATTGTAATGGAAGTACAGAAAAAAAAATAACAGTGTTGGCTTACCAAGAGACCAAAGACTGCCCAACTTGCACTTTTTAAATTAGACCACATCAATTTCACAACAGTTTGAATCATGTCGCTACAAAATGCAAATACAATGTGAGGTTAGTGTTGCTATGAAATGTTAAAAAGGCTGTTAAAAAATTAATTGCTCTAGATGGTTAAAACTTTGCTTATTTTTCATTACAAATGCTTTTCAATTATAAATCAAAATACAAATAACTCAGAAATACTTTGCAAAAGTCCATCTACTAATGAAACCTAAAATAATTATACTAGAGAACTGGAGATGTAAGACTTATTTAGAATTTTATAAACACAAATGTTGGCAACTTATTTTTTTGTATATTCAGCAATTCTTGAGGTATTTTTAACCCATTAACTGCATGCTCAACAAAATAAAAGAGCACATTTAGTAAGCATATTATTGAAAACAGTGATTGTATGTATTACTCCCCTAAGGCAATACGTAGCAGAAAAAAACATAAGTAAAACTGTTGCCAAAAGTATGCATTTTGAGGCTAATTTTACATATTGCAGGTATTCTTTAGCAGATAGTCTTTAAATCTAAATATTATTATGAAAACCTTAGGGTGAAAGTTACTTAAATTCTAGTTCCAGCCTGGTAATGGTTGTGTACATCAATTGAAACACTTTCCATGAATAATAATTGTTCTGTGTCTACATATTGCTGACTTTTTCTGAAAGTCTTTGTTTTGAGCTTGTATGCCGTATGCCCATGCTCTGTCAACACCATGCCCCTCAATCCTGCAGGGTTGCCAGTCTGGGAAAGGAAAACGACCAGCTACCACTAAGGCGTCATCAGGAAGCTCAGCCAGCAGCTTCTCCTGTAACAATGAAAGCTAGAAAGTAGAAAAGCACAAAACAAGTTACTGCAAAGCCACTGAAATGCACAAGAATTAGTGATCTAACCAAAAAACAACACCGATCGTAACTGACATAGCTTTACAAGGACATATAAGCATCTTATTAGTCACAAATAAATGACAACAGATGACTAACATCCAATTGTACATAACTTGTATCATTTAAAAAACAATTATAACAAGTGTTAATTGTTAAATTGAAAGCATAAGGGAGATGTTTCTGTATAGGCCAGAAAATATGCAACCCAGTGTCACAGCTTTTAATGTCAGCCAAAAAGAAAGTACTAAATCCCCTGTCTGATCTAAAATTTTAAATATTTATGCATAAAACACTGTTTTGCTCTTATGCCCCAAACTCACAGAATTTCACTTTATGTTTAAAGCAACACAGTGAGTAATTTCACCAGTTTAAAAAAGTAATGGAACTTTAATTTTAAGAATACATAAAAAAACAAACAATGCTCATCAATAATAATAATAAAAAAAATAATAAATACTATTTGGCTAGGAGAAAGCAGGCTGCACGCAAGAAAAATCCAACGTTAAAACATTTTAAAAAGGGAATATACCGGCAGAACCTATTACTTTTTTTGCACAAAGTTATTAAAATGCTCACCACACTTGGCGCCAAAAAAACTGTAATATTTTTGCATTTTGTCAAATCCACCTGTAAAGATAAACAAATCAGGATGTAAATACACCAGAATCTTTAACATTATTAGTTGTTTGTTACAGACAGCACAAATACAATTGTCCGTACGCAATAAAAACAGAAGAGTTTCTAGTCATACAATCTTTGCATACTTTTTTTTAAACGTTACCATATTTTTTTGCCATATATGTTTAGTGTCATGATTTGTTTTCTCTCCACCGATTTGTCTTGCAGGCTTGCATCTTTGTGTACATAATGCATGGTGATCACGCTTACAGATGACCAGAAAACTAAGCCGTAAGTAGGACATTTACAAATAAAAAACTAAATGGTCTATAGTAGCCAAACCTGGCCAAATTATTTCTTCGTAGACGGTTTGGAACAGGAACTTTCTATATGACTGTCATATTTTTTTGTTTCCAATGAATAAAACTATATTTTATAACCCACATGAGGTTGTCACATTATTTATTGCTTATAACATCTAGAAAGACTTAGATTCTGATGTAATTATGAAAAAATAAAACTAATAAAGGTCAAACCTTCCATAGATCTTCTCGTCTGTAAGTTACTTTTCCATGATAACCTGATCTCCACGCATGAAAACGGGCCAATGAAATGAGCCAGGGGTTGAGCTCATAACCAACACTTGGGTTGAACCCATGCTTATGAGCTTCTAGGACCTAAAAGGTTTAAAGTGACAGGTAAACAGGTAAAGTGGTTATCACATTTATGAGTATTCATCATCATCATCTTCCCTGATTTAAGGGCAGCTTTTGACATGGTTTTCCACACTCTCCCTTTCCGTTTATCCAGTTAAAAAAAAATCAGGTTTCTGGCATTCCCCAAGGCTCTGTACTGGACCATCTTTTCATTTTTTAAATCATATCTCATCCTAATTAGCAACATCTCATGTGATTTATTTATTTGCTAAAGACTCCCATTTCTAAAACAGTTCTTCAGCAAAATCAGTTCATCCTTCATTTCTCATCAGTTGTATACAAAAGGTTAAGTCCTGGTTTTCTTTCTCTAATATGAATAAAACCGAACCATTTCTGCTTCACAAAGTAAAACACTTCTCTTTAAATATTGACTCTTCTCTGTACTTACAATCCGCCCATCACCAGATCCCAAATCCACAAGGTTTCCTTTTCGACCTCTCAGCAATGTCATCACATTCTGCACTTGGTTTTTGCTGGCAGGAATGTAGGGAACCTGGGCACATTTTTTTTTTTACGAAACTGAACCTCTTTTTTATGTTTTTAACTATAATATGGTAATAATTTAGACATTAATCGGGATAAACAATATAACACACCTGCAGTTTTAGGGGTACTCTTCGGAAACCTGGCTGAAGGATTCCCACCCACATTGCATATACAGTCAACCCAGTGCCAACAGCTATCTGAGCGATACCCCAACCTCCGAGCTGCCTTCCTTTGAGCTGAGCCAAAACCTCCTCTGGCGTGTCATCGTCCATTCCTGAATAAACTGTAAAGCACCGTGCGTCCACTCATTCGATTACCAATAATTAACGAGTAATAGTTGTTAACTTATGCTTATTAAAAAACGATTCTGTTGTAAATTTTACATAATTGACCAGATTTAGTTTCCCTTGTTATATCAACACCTCTGACAGGCAAGTTGTTGGTAAATCGTAAAATCATTGACCTTTTTTTTCAACGTGTCATTATTCCACCTGGCTTAAAAGCGCGTTGTTAAAATAATTGAAAATCTAGTCTGACCATTAAAAAATATTTTTTCGATTAATAAAAAGCCTAACTTCAAGTTTAACTTTATTTTGACCCGTGAGTGGAGTCGGAAACATTAGGCTGAAACACCAGTACGTCTACGTAACAGTTCCGTGCAGACAAACACCTTTCCTTAATTTTAAATTAATTATTTTTAAAAAAATTTAAATATTTATGTATGCTTTTAAAAAATGGTAATTTATAATGAAAATATGAATCCAACTGTAATTGTTGGTATTTCTTTCCTGACTAAACAATGTTGTGATTAAATTAATTCAATAATCCAAACTATTATTCTATTAATTTTTATTCATCATCAAAAAAAAAAAAAAAAAAAAAAAAAAAAACGTTCTTATATTTATCTAACTTAATTTATTGTAGCAAAAAAAATTCAAATAGAAAAATCTATAAAGAGTTTTATTTAGAAAAAAGTTTTAACAAAACTCACAAAACAGATAAACCAGTTTAATGTGCTAATAATTTTTGAATGAATACATGACAGTTAAATGGTCAATTAGGAACTATCTCCATCATCGCTAATGATCCCGCGCAGGTTGGTCCATTCTGTCATTTTTTTGCGTTCTCTGGAAGTATTGTTCTCCTGATCACTGCCGGAGCTCGAGCTGAGAGTGCGCTGATAAGCAGACGATGGGGGTTTATCATATTCCTGCCTTGCTGAAATTCCTCTGCGTTTAGGTCGCCCTGAAAGGTAATCAGGTAAAAAGGTTAAGATAATTCAAACAACATGCAAAAACTACATAATTTGCTTAACCGCAGAATAAGAAACAATAAAGCTTCCTCAAAATCATATGTATTTATTGAATGTGCGGACAAACATTTCTGAGTTTATCTATTCCAGAAAAAACTTCTCATAAACACAAATACCTTGTGTAGTGATAATGTTCCCAACATCAAGCTCAGCTAGTTCCTGAGCTTCCTCCCTTTTCATTCGGATTTTTTTACACTTCTCAACAGATGGCGGACCTAACAAAAAGAAGAGAAAAAAGGCAGTTTTTTATGTTGTATTTTTTGTGTTCTTTTTGCTTTTGATTAAAACTATTGTAAACAATAACCAAGCATTTATGTGCTTAGGTTTCTGTCCCATAAGCTATAATGCGTTCACCTGTTTATACAGTATGTTAACAAAAACAAATACAGATAATATAACTTTTCAACTCTTGATAAAAGGCTCCCACAACAATATAAATATACAGGACAGGAGGATTGGTATTTATGACTTAGCTCTGCTCCACCAAAAACAATGCAGGTTTTGGAAATGGTTAAACAAAAGACAATGAGTCAAATAATTGATTTGATGAAAAAGTAAACTTGTCATAACAGACCATGAACACCAAGATCTTCCAGTTCCTTCTTTAGCACAGTCACTTTGGCTTGAATCGATTTACAGCCTTCCAGCATCTTCTTGTAATTTCTTCTCACACCACATAAAGAGATGTAGCGCTTAAGCCTTACAATTGCTTTATTGCTGTCCTGCTGGAATATGACAAGACAGAGACATTTTTAGAGAAGAAGCTGCAAAGTTTAAAGTCCCACTCCGATCATCTTCTGATCTATTTTAAAATCATTCCCAATGGCATTTTTTAAATATGATAATGCAGCTTTTAGCCAAAATTTTAAAAACTTGTCGTCTTCTAGCACATATGGTTTCTGCAGAGCGGCAGTTGTTCATTAGTCACCCGCTCTTTTTCTAAAGAAATGCACATCCTCCATCATCAGAAAAATGCCACAAAAATGAATCTCCAAACTCTTTTATCCTGGTATGGATGCCGCAAAAACTTTTAGCAAAACATTTTGAGGGTTTTGTTTCCAAAACTTCAACTGGAGGAGAAAGGAGGCTTGACAGACAGATCCATAATCTGTCTGTCAAAAGGGGCATCTTAAACCATTATTTATCTGGGTATTTATTTCTTATTTTTTACACATCATGGAGCGTTTAAGCTTTTCTTATCCATTCTTACTTTTGGTGGGAGCAATGACGATGCCAGAAAAAAAAGTCAACAGGCTTAAAAAATGAACTCACTTCCTTTGGGAATGAATAGTAATGATTGAAATGTATCAATGAAATTGCTTCCTTTCTGCCATTATTAAAAAAAAATCTATTTTAAAATCAATGTTTTTCCTTCAACCTCAAGTTTGAAGAATAACTTGTAAGCTCACCTTTTGGCTTCTGCTGGTATTAACACCCTTTTTTGTCTTTTTCTTCTCATCTTTTGCATTTTTCTCAGGACTTTTTCCTTCCTCAAAAGAAGGAAGTGAGGATGAATCTGAATCTGATCCATCATCTCTTTTGTTTTCCAAACGCTTGCCTTCTAAGAGACCCAACAGAGGAACACAGATAATCTTATTACCAGAAAATTACAAAATATAATAATATAGAAAAAAGTCTGCATATTTACTGTTTTCAGATGAAACCCTGCCATTGCTTGAGTCACTTTTTCCAGAGCTGCTCTCTGCATCACTTTCAGATGTCTTCTTTTCATCCTTTGCAGTTTTCATTTGTCCTTTAATAGCATCTGCTGTGATCTTTTGGCCGTTCAGCTTTTGCTCAGGACTACTACAAACGCTTGTTTCATTAGATGTGCTCTTTGGCTTGTTAACTTCTCCATCCATAGAGTCGTCACTTAAGAGCTCCTTTTTACTCTCTGGATTTCTCTTCGAATCAGATTTTTTTTCTTCTTGCTTTACACCTTCAGAAGGTGATTTTGACTGGTGCTCATCCTCACTTCCAGTTTCATTCTCAGACTCTGAACAAAAAAGATGAGATACATTTTAAGGCTAAAAACCACAGGCTACCACTAAAGGCAGCAACCTACCTGACGATAATCCTGAAGAAGCGGATCGTCTTTTCTTTGCCCTGGATTCATTTTCTTCTTCACTTTCCTCCTCCTCATTTTCCCTCTTCCTTTTGATGTGGGGCTCCTTGACTTCATTGTCACTTTCATCATCGTCACTCTCCTAATAATATATAAATTAAATAGAATATGAATATTTCAGTGATTTAAGGATTAACAAAGTTTTTCAAAAAAAAAAAAAAAAAAAAAGAATCAGTCTAGCTGTTAAATCATGAGAAAAACAAGAAACCAAAGGCTGATTTTTCGTGTCTTAAAGCCTTTTTCAATGAGGAACCCTTATCGGGAACGACTGAATTAGAATCTGTCAATGGGTTATGTAACCGTTACATTTTTTAAAAGGATTTTTTTAACGATTTTTGAAGCTTTACTAAAACAGAACAAATTCCAAAACAAAATGAGACAAGTTCCTGAAAACAATAATGCCACATGAGCCTTTCAGATTACCTGCATCTTTGCAAGCTCCTCTTCAACCACCTGCTTCATGACTGCCTTTGCTTTAGGACTTAATGACTCTCGTCCCACATAGACCAGATATTTTCTTTTTAAAAGCCCCAAAGTCAGTTTGCTGCCATACAAAAAAAAAAAAAAAAAAAAAAAAAAAAAAGAGGGGGGGGGGTGCTTTTGTTAGTTTGTTTTACTTAGAAAAGAACGATGACATAAAGAACATGACGACAGACTTGACAGATAAGCCCAGCTAACCAAAACATAGCTTGGTGACGTTTAAAAGTATCGATCTAAGCAAGAGTGCGGTTTTATATTGGATGAGGTTTTATATTTACCTTAAGTCTGGCTTATCTTGCAATTGTTGACGCACAAATGTGCGAATTTCCACTCTTTCGTTTTCAGACGACATCGCTAAAAACACAAACCAGCTTTATTTTTTCGCGGCAACTGAATAAACCGGAAAAAGGAAGTGACGTAGCTAAGTCCCCTTCAGTCTAAATGTTCAAACTTTTCAAGCAAAAGTGATATTGTACGTTATGGACATTAAACTAAATACGGAAATACATACACATTCTCCCTGTTCAATAAATTAAATCAAAGTATTTATTCATCTAGTTATGAATCTGAGTAACTATACTGTCAAGATTATGGCATCACCTTCTTTTATCCTCTTCTGCTAAGGTTATAATCAATCTATAACTTATTTGAAATAAGTTTAATATATCAATGTTTTGTAACGTTTTTTGTCTTATTCTTTTATGCTTAAATAAACAATTACATTTTTACACATGCCAGAAAAAAATAGATCAAATGCATTTCCTTTAATACATTTGTGTTGTACTACAGAAACCAGTATGAGTAGAGTCAAAACAAAAGTAATTGGATTTCAAAAGCATTTTATTTCAACATTTTCATGGCTATGGGACGGAAGTACCATTAGTGCATATTTCAAGGTATTCTGTGGGAAAGATCTCAACACATATTGCTTTTTTTAAATGTTGTTTTTTTTTCCTTTTTCACGATTTAGAGTGCTTGAGCTTACACAAATCATAAGCAAACAATTGAAATGAATGAACCTTTGCCGAGGAAAACAAACAAAAAAAATCAGTCAACATAAACTTTATACTAGCTGGAAAGAATTTCTCTGAACTTGTGAAAGACAAAGCAAGAGTGGCAGACCATGGCTCAGAATAACATACAAATAAATCATCACAGTTATTCTTAAAATAAACAATGGAGGAAGTTTACACTTCATTAATCCAAAAGAGTAAATCAAAAATCTGATCTTTGCTCAAGAGTGCATTTATCATCCCAAAACTGAAATTCATTTCAAGACCCGTTAACACAAAGATTACCTTTAATACAAAAAGTTAAATATCAATAAATTAGGTTCATAAATTAATAAGACATCTTGAAACAGAAGCTGCTATATCTTAAATAAAGAAAAAACTGAGCTGCTCAACAGTCTCATTCATTGAAAGTCTGACAAAAACTTTTTTTTTCCAGTGTTACCAAGTCAAGACTTGATCATATCAACCTCTGTCTCCATCTTCTCCCCAGTACCTTCATTTTTATACACAGAAAAGAAATCAGAGATTCAATAACCTATATAAACTGATGGTGTTTCCTACAAATAGAAGACATAAGCGGTTCCCATTGCATGCCATGAACTTCCACATAAAAAGTATATCAACAGGGTTTATGACAATCACTCGGTTACAGATGAGAAATCCCTAATAAGCACATGACAGAATCAGTCACAGTTTTTTCTCCCATTTTTCAAAATCAAAGTATTTACATAGATACGTTTTTTTCTTGTAAACAATTCCATACTCTAACCTCTGCTGTAAATCAGTCATTCACTGAGATTTTTCAAGTGTGTTTGAACACTTAAAGGAGTAAATACAGAGCAGTTATTATTATCATGGCAATTCCTTTCATTCTGCAAGCGTTCAAAAAAAAAAAAATAAATAAATAAAAAGTAAGAAGCAAAATAAACAGTCAACCATCAGTCTTTATATACAGTTTGCTGACCGTGTCCTCTTTCGTCATGCATTATGTGCCTCCGAACATGGATCCGTCTTACTCGTCTGTCGCCGCCGCTTGAACCTTCTTCTTCCGACTGTCCTGCTCCAAGTGATGAACCGGAGCCTCGTGAATCTAAAAGATGCAAACCCCCCGGACCGAATCTTCTGTTATCCTCATAGATGAGAATGTTGAGTGTTTCTTCAAATATTCGGGCCTCAGGAAATTCAACCTACAAAATAAAAGACAGATAAAAAGAGTAGAATGCCGTCGTGTTAGGTTCCATCTTTCAAACGTCTACTTCTCTAGCATCATGAAGCTAATCATAACCAACTTGCCCTATGATAAATACAGGATAGATCCCTACAGAACTGCTTTTGTGTTTTCTTTGTGTGCCGTTTACTTTGGTCTGCTTTTTCTCTGTGGCGTAGACAATGGAGGTGCAGCACACTTCTGCAATCTTGCGGCCTTCACCATAGAAGGACCAACAGCAGATCTCGTCCCCGAGCACGTCTTTGACGAACAGGACGCGGCCGTTAAAGCGGAGCACGAGTTTGTCAAAGAGCTCAATATTCTTGAGCAGGTTATCATCAGAGTTGCTGGATGCACAAAAAGACAAAAGAAGAAAAGAATAACTGCAGATTTTCATAACAAAAATCCAAAAATTGGTTAACAATAATTACAATTATGAAAAGAGGAAATCATAAAAAAATACTGACTAAATCATTGTAATTTTACTTTGTTTAAATCATTCAAAAAACTTGAAATAGACCTAAATGGACAAATTATAGGGAAAAACTTCTATCATTAATGTAAAAGGTTTAGGAGGCTAAAAATCTACTCGTGTTCAAGTCAATCATAACTTTACATTTTACAAAAGCATAAATTAAGTTAATTTATGGTGCAAAAGCTTTAAAAATGCTTTGAAAACTCTGCAAAAACCATTTAAAAAAATCTAATTCACATACATTGACAAAATTTTTACCTTGTGTAAGAATATTTGTTGTTTCCTCGGTTATTTTGCAGCTTCACAACTGGCTGTAGACAAGACAAAAATCAAACAAACTCCAAATTAGCATGTCTTATCACTGCGCAGACAGAAATCATTTGTTTTAAAAAAAATGTAAGTGCAGAAAAAATATTTTATTCTTCATAGTTTTTAGCTGAAAAACGTTGCCTGTATTCAACAGAATGAGTTTCTATTTACCTTTTTACATGAAGCAATCATTCTCTGCTCTTCTTTGGCTGAAGTAATCATGGGGATGCGGCACACGCTTTCAAGAATATCTTTCTTTTTCTGAGTTCAAACAGGAAAACAATCAGCTTTAACTTCTGCTTACTGTTAACTTATACTTAAACCTTTCATCCACAACCTTTTAAAGTGAGTAAGATGAGATTTAGCAGCATTTTGCTTTCTAATAACTAGAATGATAAATAAATTGAAAGATAAAAATATAGTAAATAAGCAGATTGTTACATACTAGATTTATTTGTATTTTATACCTCATTTTGCTACACACATTTGGATTTTTCTTAAACAGAAACAAAATCAAAAGTTTAAAGTCTTCGTACCTGCATGGCACTGAGGCAATGCTGAACAAGTCCCTGGACTTGATAATACTGGGCTTCCTTTAGGACCTCATCCAGTTCTCTGTAGTCATCTGGCAGTGGCACGGAGCCATCTCTCAGAAAATTCAAAACAACACCAAAATGCCGACCACACCTATCCAACACCACCCAACCTGGAAAAGACGGCATAGGTTTTTCTGTCATTATAGATGTTTTCTTTTTTAAGTCTTGTGTTTTGTCTATTTTGGTGTGGAAAGATGTACAGGTAACGTGTTTTAAATTATTCTTTTTATAGAAGCAGATACATTGTAGCCAAAGCTTAGATTTATGAGACTTTATTTTTAACTTGTGGTTCTAATTCTTCTTAAACATCAGCATTTTCAGGTCCCTCTGGAAGCAGCACAGATGAAGTGTAAAGCCAGTATGTAAGAGCAGTGAGTAATTTTCTAGATGAAATGCTGGTTAGAATTGGAAAAGCTCTCACTTCCATAGAATAACCCATGCTAAGCCATTTGTAAACACACACTTGAGAAGTGAAGACGCTTAGTGCAGGAAAATAAGACAAAAACTGATCCGTAAAACTCTTCATAGCTTATTCACAAATACAAAAGAAACATGAAAAGAAAAGGTTTACTGTTAATCAATGTAGCATTTGTGACAACGCATCATCCTTGATAAGAGAGTTGAAATAGTGTTTAAAGGATACAAAAAAAAGACAAAATTTTTATGGAAGCACAGACTTGTAAACGAAAAATATTTAAACTGAGTAACTCCGTGTATTCTTGCTCCAGTTCACAAAATTGATTTACTAACAATGTTTCAGTCCAGCTTTGGTCTTTGTCAGGGATATTTTTGAACAAACGAAATACAACCTTGATAGAAATATCATTTATACAAAAGAATACCGAAATAAAATCAAGGTGGAGGCTGCGTAATGTGAACTATTTAAAGTTAAGCTTTATGCATTACAAAATGTATTTTACTAATTATGTTAATCATTTTGTGATTTCCCTTAAACTTAAAAAACAACATACAAGTTCAATAAAGCATTTAGATAAAAAGAATTAAACAAAAAAAAGAAACACTGTCAGACAGATGTATTTACTATCTACTCACCTTCAGAGTCAACGGTAGCCTCAGTCTCTCCATTGAATATGCTTCGCAGCAGGCTGTCCTCCTTGCTCAGTGTCTGGACAGTCGTATAATGCAGCGTTCCACCCACGTTTAACTTTACATACTTGCTTCCTAGCAGGCTTGGGTTTCTGTGTTCATCCGTGTTGTGGCAGGAAGGTGGAGGGATGGCGGAATTGGCGGAATTGGCAGAATCGGCGGCATGACTGCCAACTGAGGCCTCCGCAGACATGGGGATGTGAAGTGACCGCCTGACTGCAATGAGGAAGACACTGTTAGACAATTGAATGTCACCAGTGACATCAGTCAAACCATGACGATAACAATTTAGAGACGGCGAATATTAAATTGTCAGGTCTATCGCAACCATCAGATCTTTGAACAAAGGGTTTTTACATGACTCTACAAGTTAAATTTAAGGCTGTTTAAGGCCCCTTTTTTACCTTAACTGAGAATTTAATGCCCATTTCACAGCCTATAAACAACTACATTGGCAAATAATGCAGGAAGCTTCAAACACACCCCTGGTGGCAACACAGTTGAGAATGAACTTTTCAGCAAAAAGTCCATGTTAAATTTACACTTCACTAAACTGGTTGAGATCTGAAGATCAGGTTTATCACACCTGAGAGTATTTCTCACTGGGGGATTTACAAATAACTGGTTCCTACTTTCCAACACAAAAGCCAGGGTTGGAACTGAAGTAGGCTAAAGTTAGTCATTTTATCAACACTTTAGCAGCACATCGAACAACTTTAAAACAAAAAGCATCACATTTAATAACAATTTCAAACCTTTTAAGGTACACATTGGGAATGTCATATAGCCAGGGACACTTTTGAAAGGTAATTTACCAAGATCTATGTTAACAAGCTCTATCAAAATATGTAAAAACAAGCTAAATTATTGGATTTCAAGGAAACTATGACCATTATTGTCATGTATGTATATAGTTTACCAAAGAGTAAAAAATCTTTAAAAAAGAAAATGCCCATCCATATCAACTAATTCCTGCTGCCACACCCATTTGCGTGATTTGCACTTTAGACTTACTGCCGTTTCCTTTAACACAACAAAAAAATCAGGACTTTTGTATATATATATATATATATATATATATATATATATATATATATATATATATATATATATATATTACATTTTATTTCAAATATTTTAAGCAAAAATTCGTGTTATTTAGTTAGGTAAGTCATCTTTCTATCATAGTATAGGTATACATTGTGTTGTCATTCAGGCGAAACTGCAGTTTTTGCCAAACAGATTATAAAAACTAAACCACAATACTACAAAAACGGCACAAATTGCCGTTTTTTTTGCAGTATTGTGGTTTAAGCTAAAATGTGCTTTTGAATATTACAAATGGTTTTTAACAAATTAAAAAGACTTACCACACCGAACATCCAAGAATGCTGTAAGATTCCAGCAAAGAAGCAGAAATTTGCTATATTAAAAGGGTAGCAAGACTGGTGGGCTACGATATACAAACACACGACACACGTTATAATTTAAAACGCAGCTAACGCCCGGTACGTCATTATAATAACGGCAACGTTTAGCTAATCAAAGTAGCTACTATTATTTATTATTCTTTTGACTGGTTTCAAGCAAACATAAGTGTCCACTTAAGGACATTTATGGAAAACCTAGTATTACTCTTCAACATATTCGATTTATAATCAAGATAGTAGCTAAATACATAGTTCCGGACATTAATTATTGACTGATGCTAATATAAAAGCTAAATAGGTCACTCGGAAATGAAAGCAGTAATTCTTCTTCCGCCGCGTTCTTCTTCTACGGTTATTTTAAGAGTTTAGTTTACAGCCACGGTCGGACAAAAAACATTGGTTAAACAGCGAAAGAATAAAAAAACTTCAACACCAAAATGGAATTATGTATTAAATTAGATGCAGCAGTGAATTGTGATCGGCCATAACCTTCTCTGGGGCCTAAATTTCACAAGTTTATTCAGCTGAATGTGCGTTTTGCGCACCCAAAGAAATCATTTTATCGCCCCCAGCGGTCAAAAAGAAGAACTTCAACTTCCTTCGTCATTCTTTTATTATAAATGTCATGTTATTATTCTTTCAAATCTCTCTTTTAAGATGGAATCTAACAAATAAAAATATGGGGCATTGATTTACTATCAATTTGAAATAATAGAACATGACAATAAAAGGCTTTGACAAATGAATACTAAACAACAGTAAAACTACTTAAAAGTCTTTAAATTAATTCAGCATACTGATTTTATTTATTTATTTATTTATTTATGTATTTATTTATTAATTCATTTATTTTTATACATTTACTTCCTTACTTACTTACTTATTTGTTTATTTATTTATGTATTTATTTTTTTTAAAAGATGTGCCATGTTTTGATCGTTGTTATAACATTTTTCAAGAGAACTTTCTATCTAAAACAATTGTGGAATGATCTGAGAAAGGAACACCAGCACAGTAAAATTATTCATATTTATAAGAAAAGATGGATGAACGCGTGTAATTTGTAAATAGGAGTATGAGGGTCATGATGTAGTGATGATAACTATACAAAAATAGTTTTTTATTGTTACTTTGTGTATGGTGACATATTTTCAAAACTGCGAATTAATAAGTAGAATCAGGTTGTTCATCTTTATGGTGTTTATGTTTTTAAATAGTAGGATAAGTTAATTTTGACATGTTGAAATGTATTTCCTAATGAATTGCAACACAAACTCTAGTACATTGCAATATATTTGTGTTTCATAAAGGCAAAAGGAAATGTATTTTAAAATATGCTAATAGGTTGTTCATCTTTCCTTTGCTATATATTTTTAATAGGGGAGTAACAATTTATTTTGACAATGATTTGATTAGATTCAATATTTGTAGTTGCTGATTCAATTCACTTTCGATTTTGGTTCATTTTGAATGATCCGATTAGATCACCTAAAATCAATTCAGAACATCTTCATCCAAAACTTCAACCAGTGTGACTCAGAGGTAAACACCTGGGTACTAAACAGTGCAGAAGAAGTTTTCCTGATTTCTTGTTTTCCTTGCAAGGTAATAAAGTGTAAATTAAATATGTGTAAAAACAAGAATTATTGGCAAATTCCTCCATATTTTAGTCTGATGATGTTCAGCCTACTGTTTTTTTTTGTATTATCAAAAATAATTCAAACTGAACATTGTTAGAACATTCTACCACGCTGTATGGTCACATGACTTTGCTAAATTCAGTGTTTCCACACATTGGACTGTAATGTAATGATAGATTGATCTTTTTTTTTTTTTTTTTTTACTGCAATCACCTGTTGTTAACTGTGATAGAACTTGGTTGTTTTTAAGTGATAGTAAAATTTGCCTCCGATGTCTCAATCCAAATGGTATTTTCCAAGATTTGTTCAATTATTGATTTATCTTATTTTGAAACGATTTTGTAATGGTATAGGTCGATTTGATTCGATTCTGCATCAGACAAATCAGTCTGGCTGGATTGAAGAAATACAAAAAAAGTAATCGTTAAGCCCCTAATTTTTATGTAAATTAGTGAGTTTCAGTAACAATATCCCTTAACAAGCTTTATTAACACATTAACAGACATTATTAGTGTGTTTATGGGGTGTAAGTAAGACATTTGTAAGCACAATAAGCCAAATAAGGTAAAACATGTTTTCTAATAAATCAAAGTCTAGGTAATAGCAACATATTTTTGTTTCACAAGGGGTGTCATGTTGATATTGATGTAATATGAGGAGTGCATTAAAAAATGTATGAATAGTAGAAGGGACGGGCTTAAAGAAAACTTAGCTTCTGCCCTTTTCCTTACCAACAGGCCTTAACTATTTTGTTAAAAGTGATTATCATTAGTGTTCATTTATTATTGCTGCTGTTTGATGTTAAGATTTTGTTCCTTTTTCCCTTTTTTTGCATGTTGGAAATAATATAAGAAAGGACAATATATATACAGTGTGAATAAAAATGCTAAAGACTACACCATTCAACAGAGACTTTATTTCCAGTTCAGCAAATGATTCACTGCCTTCAAGAGTCTATTTATATATGAAGCAAAGAAATGCTACCAATGGTTAGGAAAAGAAAGAATTCTAAAAAGCAACAGTCTCCGGGATCCCCTCATTTGGCACAGTGAACAACCCTACATTCACTGCTGAAACAATCATTTATTATTAAATAAACAACCAATTAAATAAATAAATAAATAAATAAATAAATACACAATGCATCACAGCAAGCAACCAGGTTTTGGAGGTTTTCTTTTTTCATCAACATAGTGCATACAACATCAAAATTTGATAGCAATGAAAGCTGCCTGTAACCATAACGATGGAAAGGTTGAGCATTAAGCAATTTAATTTACAATCAGTGCATGCTCGAAGCACAATGACATTCAAGTCCTCACCTTTTCTTTTGCAGTACGTGGTGTGACATTGGATGATAACGGCAGAGAATAAATTAAGCACTGCGTCTGTAAACACTATTTTAACAACAGATGAAACACTTAGAGACATTAAATTATTTAACAGTTTAATTTGGCACTGTCTTTTCATTATCTGTATATAATGAAAAAAAATAACCTCCTGCCACCATGTTTAAGAGTATGTATATATATTTATATATATATTTGAGGCTCATATATATTTATGATGAATTGTATATATATCAACCTCCGCCAACATGAAGTCCAATATTTACATTCAGTTTCTGTTTTACACATATTGTGAGAAAACATGAAGACATTTTTTTTATCACGATTTAAAAACAACTTATCATTAACTGTGAAAATGTGCAAAATTGAATAAAAGCCACTTATTTATAGTCACTAGAAATAAACAGAAACATTCATCATGTTTTGTGTGGCAATGACAGTAAGTTGCGATTGTTACAAATAAAAGTAGTGCCATGCCTTTTTTAGAATTTTTGGCCTCATGAAGACTTAAAATATGCTCCCCCTATCCTCCTACCCTCAGCTGTCTTTCCTCTGCGTTTGCTTTTCCGTGTGTTACCAATTTATTTACCTTTTCATAAGGCACCGGTCCTAATAAACCACACAAAACTGGACCATCAAGCAAAATGTACATTTGCGAGGTCTCCACGCCTGGTTAATGCATCAAAATAAAGCACTTTCATGACTTCTAAACCACATATAAAGAGACGAGAGAACACAAGCATTAAAAAATAAACAATTAAAGGGGAATGAGGCCTTTTTTTTTAATACAAAAGTATTTTTTTTAGCAATTTACTCCCTGGTGTTTTTCTTTCTTTTCTTCATCCTCACCATTATTTCAGATGGACACTTCATACTCCCGTGTATCCTGTAATTACAGACACAAGGAGGACAAGCATGAGCTTTTAGCATAAAAAAGACTAAAATGAAGTTCAGGCATAATATAAATCCTAACAGTCAGCGTTACTCACCCCAGCTTCATACAGAGGGTTGTTGAAATCTGATTCAACCGTAATTGGACTGTAGGAGTGTGTGTGGGAGAGAGACTTCCAGAAGAGTGGCTTCCATTCTAGTCTGCAAATGCTATCAAAGACAAAATACAAGACAAAAAAAGAAGTGACGAAGCTGGAATCTGAGTGATTACACTAAAAGAAACTTGATAAACCTACTTTGAATAG
Organism: Oryzias celebensis; assembly: GCA_014656515.1. Classification (NCBI taxonomy): domain Eukaryota; kingdom Metazoa; phylum Chordata; class Actinopteri; order Beloniformes; family Adrianichthyidae; genus Oryzias; species Oryzias celebensis. The sequence continues at coordinate 13,427,936 of BNCR01000008.1, read as the reverse complement.
TACATGTAAATTCCTCCAATCAGGAGGATGACCAGGATTATTGGCAGGATTATCGCCAGGGCGATGTTTTCGCTCAGCATCTGGGGGGACATCTCGAAAGACTGGGACACTGCAAATCAGCCAGAAAGTTACATTTTACTGAAAATATTTGCATTCATCAAATAAATATTTTCAGTGTTTATAAAAAAACCCCCACACACAAATTAATTGAGTACATTACCATCTGACTTGTGATCATCCAAAAGCTCCTCATAGGCCACTGTACAAAACAAAACATCTTAATTATTGGGATGCTAAATACTATTTCTTTAATTTTAACCATCTTTATGAAGATGTAGACAGAAGACTTGATTTAAAGCATCTTGATAACCTTTGCAGAAGGGTGGAGGGTTGTTCCATTGAGAAGGATGGCCAGGAACACATGTGATGATAACTTCCCCTATCAGTTCGTAGCCCTCATAACAGAAGAAGCGCAGAGTTTCTCCAGCCTGGTAGTTGTGTTTGTACAAAGTCTGATAGCCATTGTCGGGGACTCCGGGGTTGGGGCACGGATCATATTTCACTGTCCAGAGCACAGAAAAACAACACTCTGAATGTGCAAAAAAGAAGAGAGCTTTACAAAGAAAAAAGGGAAAAAGCACGGGCCTTACAGACACACTTGGGGCTGCGGTCGCTCCATTTGGGGGTCCCCGTGTCTCGTCCATGGCAGGAGATTTGACTGGGACCTTCCAGCTGGTAACCTTGGTTACAAGAAAAGCGCACAACTGTTCCGACGACAAAACCTGCTTCAGGACGCACAGAGCGTGCTCCATTCACCACCTCTCCTGGATCAAGACACTGCGGGACTGTGGAGGACAAAAAGAGCATGTTAAACCAGAGGAAAAACATTCTTCATGAGATGCTGTTGCTGTTCTAAAATTCGTTACAGAACATAGATATTTTGAGTGGAATTCACAAATGATTGAAAAACTTTTAAACTCCTAGACCATCAAGAGACAAAGATCCCAATTAATAATTTCAGAAATATTCAGAAAAATTAGCAATAGGTTGAAAATCCAGGCTCAGATTGTTCTTTTAAAAGCCAAAAAGGAATCCTGCAAGTCTAGCCAGTACAATAGGTGTCACTCAAGAATAAGCAAGCTTTTCAAATATTTTTGGGGTGATTCAAACGTGTTTCAAAGATGCCACATTTTGTGAAGCTTTTGGATGACTGCTATGCTCTGAAGTGAAGTGCAAATGGATAAAAACACTTGTGTTCACACTGCAGCTTTCACAGATGCAGAGCAACATCTTTCCCTGTCCATGTGCTCTCTGTTTTTGTCAGGACTGTGTCCATTCATTTCTGTCATTTTGGGTTGCCAGGAACATCAGTTAACCAAACATTAATCTTTTGAGACATTGAGTTAGTTGGAAAATATATGACCAAATGAGGCCTGACTGATTTTGCTCTGAATTGGTTTGTTCTGAACAGCTTGAACCCTTTTATAAACATTTTTTGTTTCTGTTACAAAAACTGTTAGCTTTTAGCTCCTAAAGCAACAAACATTTTGCAAAATGAACAAAAAATTTCCCAGAGTAAATGTGATTTACAATTTAATTTAAATGTAATTGATTAAAAACAGCATCTGTAAGAGCATTGGAGCACATTGGCAGCAGTAGAGAATGCTCCACAGACAGACTGAGAAAGTCTTTTGTCCTTCTTACTATCAGACACTACAACTCCCTGAAAAGAAAACCTCATTTAATTTTAATTTTTGAATGTTTTATGGTTTTAATGTATTCCATTTTAAGTCTTGAATATTTAATAGTTTTATTCAACTTTAAATTAATACATTTTATTTTTTGAGTGTTTTTATGATTTTATTGTTTATTATATTATTGTTTGTTATGTGCAAGTGTGGTAACAAATGCAAGTAGCTGCAAAAATGTTGAATTTTTAGTATTGGTAACAAATGCAAGTAGCTGCAAAAATGTTGAATTTTTAGTATTCTATTCTATTCTATTCTATTCTATTCTATTCTATTCTATTCTACAAAGTCCCAGTCTTTTCCTTTTAGCTGCTAAAAAAGGACTTTCTCACCTTTGACACAAGTGGGTGGGCTGCTGCTCCAGGACAGGTCCCACTGGCAGGTGATGATGTCGGAGCCGCTGATGTCGTACCCAGGTTGGCACTGATAGGTCAGCACGCTGCCCCTCACAGGGAAGGAGTGGGACGAGCTGCTCCACCCAAATTCAATTTCAGGGAGGGTGGGGCAAGTGTCATTAGGCTCCACCTCTGCGGAGGACAGACAGAGAAGACAGCGGTTAAACCCGGCTGCTCATACACTCAGGACAAAGAAAAGTCTGTTGTTTAAAGACATTTATCTCGGTAATAACTAAAAGTTTACCGCGATACTGAAGGAAGAACCCCCGATTCAGGATCGAACCGGTATCTTCTGGATCGCTCTGGAACTGGATTGTGACCTCAGATCCAGTAGAAACAACCTGGAAACGCTCCTTGGATCCCTGATATTGGCCAATCACGCGTGAAATGAGGTCCCGCCCATCAAAGACTGTCAGGACATCATTTTGGCTAATGTTCAAACTAAACAAAAACGAAGACAGCTTGAGTTTTTATTTTTTCAGACATTCTGACATGTAAAATAGACAACCTACATGAATTATCTTAACAAGGACACAGATGCAAAAGATTATGTAAACAACAACACGATCACTATCACTTAAGAAAATTAATCAGATTAATCACACTTTTGGATTGTGACTAATCACAATTACTTGGTAAAGTTTATACAACAATATGCAGCTTTTGAACAAAAACGGATAGCCAGAGAGAAACTTTTTCCTTCATTTTTGTTGTCTGAAATGCCTTAAAGTGCAAAGTGTTAACTCAGATATCCTAGAAGTGTAATTTGTGTTCAGGAAACACATCATCAGTAAGACGATCTCCAAAGAACTGTAAAGAATTAAATCTCTGCAGTATTACTCCAAGAAAACATGAATGTGAAGGTGACAGTGGTATATATATATGTATATATATATATGTATACTTGACATCAAACTTGTGAAAAAGTTACAAGTATTTGTGTTTTAGATTTCCAAATACCTAAACGTAAAAGAAATGTCATAATGTAAAATGGTAATTATAAAAAAAATATAAAAAATATATTGTTTTTTCTATCTATGTTCAGGTAAAGATGATCAAGTATAAATGTTTTTTGATATAATTGGCATCCCCAATTGGAGGACTTTTGACTTTATGCCTTTAGCCATTTTTTACTTTTAAAGGGCATAGAGGTCAGTGTCAGGGCTCTAACTTCCATCTCCTACTCCGACCACCAGAGGGAGCAATCTCCTGAGTATTGACTTTCTCCTGAGCATCTTCCTCACTTCCTCTGCCATCAGTCTTTGCCCTCTGCTCCTCGGTCTCACCAGTTGTTCCTCATCATGCAATCTACAAATAGTATTTAGTCTAGCACCAAGCAGAGCGTGGTGTGAAGTCTTGTTATTGCATAAATTTGAGTATTTAGTCTGCATTCAATCAATCAATCAACAATCTGCAAACTTCATCAATCTTTGAAGACATTTTTACTATTTTTTTTTCTACTATAGCAGAATAAAAAAAAAAGTGGGGTGATTTTAAAACACCCTTTCATCAAAGATAGTGATGTTTTTCATAGTTTGAGGGGGAAATTCTGGAGCCATTTGCAACACCTTTCATTTGTAAAAAAAAAATAGGTCTCAACTCTCAAGAGAGCACTTTAAATCAAACCAAACTGATAAAAAATGAAAATAAAAGCAGTACTCACGTCCTGATGTCCAGTTCGATGTGTTTCTCCTCATTACCGTGAATCTGCCACACACAGTCCTGGCCCTTGGAGTAACTCTGGGGCCAATCAGGGGACAAGATTGTACCAGAAGATTCGGTCAGCTCCCCTCCACACAGAGCTGTGGAGCAAAAACATACACTTTTTAGAGAAATAAATAGAATCAACAGTAAAAAGGGTCACTGAAGAAAAATATGCAGTTTAATTACACTTTAGAAAAACAAATGGGACAAACTATTTTTGTTTAAAGTAATGCAGAAGTGTGCAGCCAAACATAATAAGCCCCACAGCTACAAATGTTGATTGTAGGATAATACTTGTGAGATCATCAGATCGATCATGTTGATGCATTTTCAGCTTTTATTACCCAGGCTATCCAACTATCCAACTAAAATGCATGACGCTCAATCTGCTGACACCCCAATTGGCTTCCAAAAAAGCTATAGATGGAGGACGCCATGCATGGGTTATTTATATTTTTGCAGACAAAAAAAATACATGTCAGTGTAATTCAGGATTAAAACCTATGATCCCCAACCCAAAGATTTTTATCTGTCACAAGCTACCTGATGTTTTCAGCTTTTAGATTCTAGACGTGGAGAACAACTTAAAGGTTATGAAAATGGATAAGTACATTTTTAAGTAAATATTTGTAAAATATTTCTAAAATAAAATAAGAAAACTAGGAAAAAATAGGTTAGATAACAGCTTTCAAAATTTCAGGCTCAATTCTAAACCTCACCTTTGCACACAGGTTCGCTGTCGTTCCAGTGGGGATTGTTGGGGTCCACGCATTCAATGGTTCCTGAACCTTGATCCATGATGAAACCTGGGGAGCAGCTGAAGGTGACAGTGGTGCCCAGCTGGTAGCTAATGTCACTGCTGGTAAAATTTCCATTAGGCATGAATGGCTCCCAGCAGTGCTCATCATCGAAAGCTATGAAGAAAAAGAGAAAAAGTAATTGTGTGGGCAGAAAGTCACTACCGTTCACCCTCTAAACTCCTTTATTTGAGAAAGCATGTTAGATTTTCCAATATAAACAACCCCTATTAATAACAATCTAAAACATTGACATAAATAATGTCTTGTCCTGCAAGTATTTTTAATTCTGTATTTTTTCAAGGCAAAAAACCCCCCGACTCGCTATGCAGTAATGAGGTTAGATGGAGGTGCCGCTCTGCTACGTTTTCTCTGTTTTTCTGCTGAGACTGGAAAAGACCTCATGAGAGCAAAAGGATGGAGACTGCTGCTCACCCTCATATCGCAGCGCCAGCAGCAGAGGGATAGAGGAGGAATCAGCAGTGAGCTCCAGGTACAGAGTAGAGCTCTCACTCAGCAGCCCACGCTCCGGAACGTCATCCAGATCCGAGTCAAAGAGGGGAGCCGACAGAGAATTGTTTCCACTTCGAACAATCAACCTGCGAGGGGACCGATCGGAAAGATAAAGACATTCCAATGACTGCCTAAAATGATTTTTTACGTGGCAAATTAGAGGAAAATAAACAATCGTGGTGCCACATATGGAAATCAGATCCATTATCGCTTTATTTTGCCTCAAAAAGTCAGTTTCTTTCTGTTTAAAAAACTGACTGATTGAGGATTTTTAGTCTTTTTTATGACATAATTTTGTCTAGAAATCATCAAGTGTGCTTTTTGGAAACTAACCATGTGAGCCCTGTATATAAAATTTTCCTTTTGGCCAATTCTTTGGTCATAGCCCTGAAACAGACTGATGATCTGTCCAGGGTGTACCCCACCTTCGCCCAACAGTAGGCGGGACAGGTTCCTGCAACCCCGTAACTCCACAAGGGATTCAGCGGGTTCGGAAGATGGATGGATGGATGGATGGATAGATAATTCTGTGGCAAATTCTGTATCCATTGTGACTTATGAATGAGAAGCAGGAGACTCTAGCACAGGCAGGAAGTCTCAAAGCTTTTTAAATCCCTTTAGATGGCAGAGTTTGAGTAGAGGAGGTAGAGAAGGACAAAGTAAGTGTACGTTAGGGTTGTTGGAGAGATCTCTACTGAAAATTAATTAGTCTTCACGTAATTCCTCCAGTTGGAGAGGCGGACAGAACTGTAAAGGGGAGCAGTTGAGTCTGAGGCAGGCAGGTGTTCAAGAAAGGTGTTGCAGAAATCATGGAAAATCCTGCATGTGTGCACACTCTGCAGTCTGGCCTGGATTTGAATGAGCACCCATGGGCAGCCGGCAAAGGTTAATCAGTATTGGAGGAGGCTTTAATTTGTTGATCACACACCAGATGTTCTATATGTTTGTTGGGTTTCATTATGTATGCTGGAAAACCTGCCAGGCAGGAATTACGTTCTTTATAAAGAGTTGTCTGTGTCCTACTAAGCCACATTGGCCCTTTAAAAAACATAAAATGCTATTTTCAAATACAAAAACATTGTAACCACGATTTCAGATTTTTCAGTGTTTGTTAAGGAGAAAGCTAACTTGGATGGTCTACAATCAGCTACAAAGTTATCTTTGTGGATTTGAAAGTGATGTTTTTTAACTAAAGTTTCAGAAAAAATTAAGACAAAAAAAAATCCTCTCTGGGACCATTTGAGGAGAATTGTTGGTCCAAACAGGAATCTTCAGTCTATCTATATAAGTTATGCAAAAAAAAAAGGATTAAAGCAACAAACAAATCTCCTTAAGAGATTGTTTTGATCTCTAGTCTTACATTATTTGCATCTAAAACTATTTATCAAACTTTTTGTTAAAACATGAGCATAAAAGTGAAAAGGAAAAACATATCTATACCAACTTTATCAGCTTATTTATCCTTTATAGTTATTTTAGATTTTTATTTTATTTAGTGATAAAAAGGATAGCAGGATTGTTGGAAAATCTAAAAAAAATACTAACATGATTACAAGTCTTCTTGAAACTGACATTGTTATTTCATTGATTACCCTCAGAAAAACAATACCCATTATTTACGTTCAGATCACATGTTCAGATGTATAAAAACACGTATTAAGACCAACGTACTTATCATTGTCTTCATCAAGTGCAATCCTCTCAAAGTGCAGATGGAGTTTGTGTCCCTCTTTGGCTTCTATCAGCCAGTGGCAGGTCAGATTATTTCCGTTGCTATGGTTGCTGCTGGATGAAGGAGGTGGAGACAGAATTCGTCCAACGGTTGCGTTACGAATCCACCCTCCACATGACACAACTGAGAAAAAAATAACGACAAGCTCATAATTTGAGTAAAAACCAAGTTAGGCAAAAAATGAAATCATCCTACGGACCGACACACTGAGGCCCTGGAGTGCTCCAGTGTGGTTGAGTTGTATTGACGCAGGTGGCCACCTCATGGCCACGGATCTGGAAGCCTCGGTCACAGTGGAAGTGGGCCTGTCCTCCAGGATGGATGTCAGTGACCGTTACTCCACCACCCTCAGGCGACTTGGGGAATGGGCAGGACAGCAGAAAAGCTGGAAATGAAATCAAGAAATTCCAGTTTATAATTATATGAGGTAATTTTTCTATACATTCTTTGTCATCCAGGGCCTCAGTAAAGAAGATAAAGAAAAACACGGTTCTCTTAACATTTATTTTTATTTATGTCAACAGAAACTAATTTGACAAATAACTAAGTGCACACAAAATAACACTGAAATATATTTGACTAAAATAACTCAGCTTTTTCTAAATCAGCCAAAAGAAAAGGATGAGAGAATCAAGCACCTGAAAAAATCTGTAAAGAAAACTTTAAAAAATAGTTTTTCCTACATTCAAACAGAAGGGACCATTTACCTTGGTAATGGAGGCTAAATGTGCCGTGGTTGGACTGTCGCAGACTGCGATAGTGAATGTAAACCTGGTTGGTTGTACTGCGAATCACCTGGCCCTCCTTCATCAGAGTTTCATTGGCTAACAGCTCCGGTCCCGAACCCCCGCGGCCCATAATCATCAAAGACTCTTCCTTTGAAAGGTTAGCCTTCTTCACCTTGAAGGAAAAGGAACACAAGCCCGTTGTGTCTTGTTGAGACTCAATGGTTTTACTGAGACAGATTAAAAAGCTTTAGCTTCAACATTAAAAATCAGAGTTCAGTTTACCTTAATTTCCACACCATAACCGGGGTATACAGTAATGCTGTAGGTGCATTCCAGCGGGGATGAAGATGCATGATCAGGAGACTCAACAACATCCTCCATAGCTGACAGGCTGGCATTGCATTGCACTTAGAAAAAAAAGAAAGATAAAGGATGGAGACTCAATTGAAAATTGAAAAAAAAAAACAGTTAATTAAAACATAAACAAGCATAAACATGTTTTTTTTAATTTTGTGAAAATATTATGGCAACAACAAAATTGAATGTTTAAGTTATAGTTTTAAATACCCTAAACTGATTTCTTTCTTGTATTGTGCTTGCTTTCAAATCAACAATCACAATATTTGCAAGAATTTATCTTAAACAAACAGTATGTTTACAACAGTTGGAAATTATAAAAAAAAAAAGCTTAAAGGAATTCTTAAGACTGACTGAACATATAGAAGGCCAATCAGATATGACTGTATTTTAAAGATTCTGTGGATTAAATCATACAATGAAAAAAAGAGTTCTGCTACAACTCTGTATTATGGTTTTTGATAAGGAAGAGAAATCTTCTTTATATGCATATGTCCTCCATCCTGTAAAATAAAGTTTTAAAATATGACTTTCATCTCAGTAGGTTAAAAAGAAATCAAAATGATGTAGCATATGTTATTTCATCTTTTTTCTTTTTTAAATAAAAGGGTGTCAACCAAAACTCAGTTCCTCCGTACTGTAACTGTAACTTCTATGGAGGTGCATATCGGTTGTTATGACGTGACCAGGATGTATCTTTCTTAATGAAGAGCAAAACAAAACGCTTTAAAAACCACTGTTGCAACAAAGAAGAAGTCAGAGGTGACGCACGCTCAATGTTCTTTCCCTGTTATAAATCAGCGGACTCCCAAATCCTCCACTCGGTTCTCTTCTTCTTTGCGGCTGCAAACCTCTCATCACTCCTCAGTAAGAGCTGCAGAGGCATGGAAATGCTATAACAGTGTCTAATTTAAGAGCATTTCTAAGAATCATTTGTACAGGATACTCTGTCACTGTGAATTAGTATGCTGGTGATGAGGCAGCATATTGATTGACTGATTCGCCACAGGCAGACAGTGAGGATGCTGATATTTTAGATTTCACATGGCTGCTCTTAAACCTAGATATTTCTTTTGTAATTATTAACGTTTATCAGTTTGTTGCAATAAAATCTAGAAAAAAAAACAGGCAAAGTTTTATGGCTCAAATTTAGCCAGATTCCGATTTGAACTACATGTGACTTCAAAAGTGGTTTTCTCTTTCATAAATTAACATTAATCTCTACCAAAACCATATTTATATCCTAAACAGTCAGTTCATTAACACAAAACTCATGAAAAATAAAAGATAAACATACATGTTGCCCAACTAATATGTACAATCATTTCTAAACCTCCACTTTAATAAAATGTAATGCTTTTAGATGGCAGAGTTTGACAAAAAAAATAATTGATTAAAAAGCCTTTACGTACAATATGAGTCAATTTTCTCCTAACCCATAAGATTCCATAAGATCTACTTTTTAATACAGTTAAAATTATGTTGGACATACTACATTTCTGATGTTTTTGTTGTTACACTGATGTCATCATGGGTTCTTTAGGGTTCAAGAGATGTTGTGGGAATGATCTTTTTGATCAACAAACCCTTTTTTGTTCATGTTATTGCATTAATTTATATATTTTTGATTGGACTTTGTTTATTAAAAAAAATTAAACAAAAACAAAAAAAAAAAAGACAAAAAATACATAGATAATAAAACAGATGTGGTACAGCGTCGACCTGTGATTGGAAGATTGCAGGGTTGATTACCGCCATGTGTCGAAGTGTCCTTGGGCAAGACACTAAACTCAACATTGCCTCTGGTGGAAGGTAGGCGCCAGTGTTTGGCAGCGGAGCCACCATCAGTGTGTGAATGTGACTGTGACTGTAAAGCACCTTGGGTATTTACCATTTACCATATTTAGTCATACATTAATTGAAAATGATAAAAATGCAACAATAAAGGTCCACATTGGTTCCAATTAAATTATGAGATCAGTGAAAACTATAATTTATTTCCAAAAATAGAGTTTTAAATGGAAAATCAACAAAAATCGTTAATTTGAATTCTAATGAAATCATATAAATAATCTAGCAGAAATAACCAGCTCAAAATGTAATTTTATCTTGTGTTTATAAAACAAAAGTTGAAAGACGGCTTGTCCTAAAGAAATAGTCACCAACAAAAACTTGCAGACAGACTGAATGGGAAATGGCGCTGTGCTAGTCAGTACCTGGCATGTGCATTGTGGTTATGGTGGTTGTAGTTATCAGAGTGGTTGTTGTCTCCTCCTCCAAGGGCAGCAGGGAAATTGGATTCCTTGATCCTGGCTGGCCAGCGGTGGAAGAGGAGCTTAAAGAAGTGGTGAGAAACCCCGGTGATATGGGTGTCGCCGTTGACTCTGTCTGTTTGAACTCAGGCACGGCCTGTGTTGGATTGGTGGTAGTACCTGCAAAGTGGAGGAGTCGATGACCCATTTTGAAACATATTTGGACCGGCTAAACCGCTAAGGGACTTTTTCTGTACCTGCAGACGCCTGTCCTAAGTACTTCTTACTTTGCAGAGCTGCATGGGTAAGGTCTTCAGGTGGGTACGTGGGTGGAGTGTCCGGCTCAGGGGTCATGAAGCTCATGCCTGAAAAGATTGTTTTCCATCTCAACTCCATGTTCTCTTCTTCAAAGAAGCACCAGCCACTATGCCTTTTAGAGTTTTTCATCTGTATGTTCCTCGTGTTTGGACTGAATTTGGGCAACAAACCTTCAGTTTTTTTCTGCCGCCTCTGCTTGGATTATTCTCCAAACTTAACTATAATTGTTCAAACTTGCTTCATTTAGAGCGTTTTGCTCTTTTCTGTACAAAAAGAGAGTCTATCCATCAGTGCCTGTTTTTAATTTGCTGTCAACTAGTGTCCTGAATTAGAAAATTCCAATCTTACTGTTTTATTTCAGTTTTTTGTCATGTTTTGTGATGTGTGCTGCTGACCTCTTGGCCAGGTCATCTTTACAAAAGAAATCTTCAACTCAATGTTTTTTTTTCTTTTACCTGGGTAAATAAAGGTACCACTGCATTAAAGTTTGTTATAAATTACCTTCCCAAAATGTATGCTTGCAATTGAAACCACCAGCAGACAACAGTAAAACACCAAATTCACAGTCAAAATGATCATTTTATAGCTGTGGGCAGTGATAATAAACTTTACATGAAGCTTACATGCATATTTACACACTGGCTTTTTACCTGAAACAAGCTGGCCCATGGTGATGGACAGCATCACAGCAAAGTGTGTGTATCCCATGGTTTTGCATGAAACTGGATGACCTGGAAGGTTGAAATGGAGCAGATCGGTTAGCAGCTGTCATATCATCTCGCCTTGTAGACAGCCCCGTGTGTCTCTGTGGTGCTAATTAAAGGCCTGTAGCTGCTGCAAGAGGCGTGGATGCAGGAGTGCAATTGGACAATCATTTTTTTTAGTCACTGCAAATTCTCTGGGGCTGAGCAAATGTTTACATCACGCAGGCCACTGCCTCCAATCTAAAAATAAATAAATAAATACCTAAATCCTCTTTCAGGAGACAAAGCTCACTTCAGATGATCTACATTAATCTTGAAGCTCTTTTTGCTGAAAAGGATCAGTTAAAAAAAAAATCGGCTTTAGATGGAAAAAAAAAATCTTGTCTCAACCCCCACCCTCGTGCATTTTTCTCACCCCACGGTGCAAAGAGGGGGCTATAGAAAATGCGCTATTCCAGCCTTCACTGAATCCCAACCTGTTATTGGGGATTTATTCAATGTCGCTGTTGTTCTGCGCGATGCAAACATCGGCCTTGTGTTTGACCCCCCCCTCAAAAAAAAAAAAAAAAGATGCGAGGCAGCATCACTCGCACCTCCTCCAGCCCTCCTTGTGCGGAGGACGATTTTTGACATCCATCATCGCCTCCGTCAAAGCCACAATCACAACAGCAGCGTTAAAAGGCGCTTACCTGTCCTCCACTGCGGCCCACAAATCCCGTCTCTTTTTCTGCCTCAGCTGGTATCCTGTTGCTTTAGGCCGAAAAACACGGCTGTGCCTTGAGCTGGTGAGATGCCCCTGTAAGCTGGCTACCGCGCGGTTGACGCATTCGGCTGTGATGTGAGGGCATTTGTGTGGAAGTTCCAGGTGCGCCCTAGCGGTTGCGCGCCGCAACTGCAGGCGGCGCTGCTGGAAAAGCCCCACATTTTGTCTGAGACCGTTGAAGGGAGCTGTCCACCAAACACGGTGCTGAAGTGCGTCCGACACAGCGCCTCACCGGTGCGGCAAGGTAATCGAACAGAGAGATGCGACACTGAGTGGATGGAATGTGCTTGCGCCGTCAAAGGCTTGCATGTGCCAGGCATCCTGCATGACAAACATTTGACACCAGGATCTCCTGGAATGGAGGATGTTTGAGCTAACATGGACTGTAAACACCAGTCAGCTGAGCTGTGGGGGGCTGGCGCAGAGAAAAAAACAAAATGACTGCTCAAGTCTCAGCAAGATAATCATCTACAGTTACTGAACAATCCAACCCCAACCTGCTTTGGTCTGTGCTGTCTTCATAAGCATCATTATTTTGTGATGATGCAACCATTTCTGCTCAAATGAGCTTCATGGGGAGACGAGTTGCAATCCAAAACACACTTGTTTTTGCACATCATGTATCTCTGAAGCCATAAATACTACAAAATAAAATACAAATAAAAGCCATATGAAAGCATACTGTTTGATTTGTAACAGAACACCTGATTTTAGTTGCATTTAAAACCTTGTATTCCTTTTCGGGGCAAATATCAATTGTTAAACTGTCATTTGCAACCTTTATTCATACAAATCAAAACAAAAAACAAATGAAATTAATGAAATTAGTTGCAACGTTGAACCAAAATAAGTGAAAGGTGTTCTAAAAAAACATAAGTTACAGTTTTTTCCCTTGTTTGTCCAAATTAAAATATAGAGATTGTGTTGTTCTGCTTTTTGAAAATATTTTGTCAAAGTTCCACTTCAATCTTCTTTTGAAATAAATCTGTGTCTTTTTCTAAGATATAGTTTCTGCAGAGTGGAAGGAGTTAATCAAAAATTTGCTTCTGAGTTGTGAGGGGCTGTTGGTTGGGAGTAAGCCTGCAGTCATTTCCCATCATCCCTTTGTTTACACCCTCTACCATTAGCTTACAGCTCCTCACAACCCAAACATAAGATTACCAGTGCAACAAAAATGGCGGGCAATATCAGAGCTATCCAGTCATCTATCACAGCTATCACAGTTTTTAACCATATACCAGCTCAGACAAGGAAAATGAAGAAGAACGCGGATCTCCATTTGGATGCATCCAAATGGAGCAGAGCAAAGAGCTTGTGGCCTGCCGATGGTAGTTTGTACATCAGAAATACAAGCTTTTTCAAACCGAATTTTTCCTGATTCACCACAATTTGAATAAAACACTCAGAAACACAATTTTAATCTTACTTATATATATATATACATACACACACGCATATATATATATATATATATATGTCCTCCATCATGAGTAAAATGCTACAAGAACATTCCAAACATTCCAGTGGAGTGGGTCTTTAATCTTTCCTTTGTCTTTGGGAGGGTAAACACATTTTAAATCATGGAAAGATACAAAAGAAAAACACATTCATTCCACTTTGCACGTGCAAACCAATTTCTTTCATGGCCTTTTAATGTGTGTCAAAGTATCAGTAAAACAAAATACAAGCAGAGACATAATCCTAATGCTAATAAGTTCCATCTGTCTGCATCTGCACAGAACCGATTCTGGGTATTATAGCCCCATGAGGGTTAAACGTAAAAGCTGCACTGCTGTTGGTTGCATGTGACCTTTAAACTGTAAAGCCAGCATGATAATCCATCATCAATACAACCGCAAAGACTGAGGTACTTTGTAAAACCAGTGTTACTCCAATCAGTCTGCAGCTGCATCCAACTGTGACCTCAAACTGCAAAGACTAAGCAATATATAAAGCCTGCAGAAACTCTGCCAACTTCCTTGGGCCAAATACCCCCCAAACGGAGAGGGACACATTGAGAAGGCGGTCAGATGAGTCCACAGTAAAAATTCAAGTTGGAAAAAAAAACAACGTAGAATCACAGCAAGAAGCTTGGTGATTTTCTGAATTCAAAGTTAGTAGCTTCCCTGCCAGTGTCCTTGAGCAATTCTCAGAACCCCACCTCCCCTCAGCTACCCAGTTATTTTCTATTATAGAGTGATTTCAGAAAAAAAGGAAAAACTGCATACTCAACATGCATGTTTTTAAAAATGTGAGTGCAGAAGCGATTAAGAATATCGTGTAAGAGTGTTTTGTTATAGCCTTTTAGAAGTAATCTGTTCACCATTTTTTTATGTTTGCATTTGTTGGCAGAAAAAAAAAAGATGTGAACAGACAAAAATACCTAAGTCAATGTGTTTTATGATTTCTGCAAACATTCCAGTTCTCAGACACTGTGCAGACTTCACAACGTGCAACACAGTGTTAATGTTTGGCAGATTCGGGGCACAATGCACAGGGAGTAGTACTCCAGGAAACAGCCTCTGTGTAGGGAAGCTGTCTGGAAAGGTCAGTGTGGCGATTGGGAGCACCAGAGAATGAGTCCAGACTAGTGTCATGCACGTGTAATCCAATCCAGGTAGGCAAAAACTCCAAAAGGGACAGACTTGCCTCAAAATCCAAAATCAGAAAACCAACACGCAGCCTCATCAACTTAGCTAGCTAGCTTGCAGGAGGTTAAAGAGAACAACAAACTGGCAGAAGAGAAGGACAGCTGCTTAAATGCTCCAGGATCCAGCTTCACCGAATGATCAATCACTGGAGTCAGGAGAGTGAGCATGTATGGCAAGCCATGAGGACCAAAAGCCCACAGATCCTGACAGATTGACCTCCTTTAGATTTTTTGGAGAGAAGAGAAGCTGGTGAGCTCTTTATCAATGTTTCTAGTGTTTAGAGACATGACGCCCAAAAACTTTTAGATTATCTGACCACCTCAATATCATAAATGACAGAAGGCATGTGAATTTTACAAGAGCTAAAACCTAATACAGGTGTCCAAAGCTTTTTTTTTTTTATTCCAATAAACACCATTTTCTCTGCTCAGTAATGGAATTCCTCATTTGAGGTGATCGACCTTTAACTCGATAATCAGATTGTAAGGATGAGAAGCACTGTCATATGTGAATGCAATGAAGAGCAAAGGACTTAAAAAAACATTTGGAGAAGCCTTGTTTGTCACGAAAATGAAAATTTTTTTGGTGTTTTTCACATTAATTTTATGTAATATATGTGATATAATTTGTAAAATATAATTACATTTATAATTAAAGACATGGATAAAGACGACATTCCTGAGTATTTCTTCATTCAGATTGTTGTGCAACAGGAGCAGGCGAAAAAATGCAGTTGGAAAAAGCTTGCAGCTGTTAGCTTAAATCTACAATCGGCAGGCCACAAACTCCCTGCTCCACTTCATTCTGATGCATCCATTCATTCATTCATTCATTCATTTTCTGAACCACTTTATTCCTTTCGGGGTCACGGGACTGCCGGAGCCTAACCCGGCTACTCATGTGCGAAGGCAGGGGACACCCCTGGACTGGTCGCCAGTCTGTCGCAGGGGCTGATGCATCCACTTGCAGACAAATAGATTCATGTATGTCTTTCTTTTCCTCGTCTGAGCTGGCATCTGACTCAAAACTGTACGACTGGATTGCTCCAGTATTGTTTGTCATTATATTTGCACCGGTAATGTTAGGTTGAAGTTGTGAGGGGCTATAAGCTACCAGGAGAGGGTATAAACAAAGAAATGATGGGAAATGAAGGCAGATCTACTGCAGTCCCCCGCACAACTCAGAGGTAAATTTCCAAGGAACTACTGCAGCTCTGCAAAAACTATATCTTAGAAAACAACACAGGCTAATGTATTTTAGTGAAAAATGACATCATCACAATTAAAAGACTGCTGGGAAAACTTTTAGAATAGATTAAAAGATGATCAGAGTTGGATTTTAAAGCCATTTGCAAATTGTTTCTCCAAGTCTAAGAATATTCAATTTATGAATGGGTTTCACAGGAACCAAAAAGCTAAAAGCAGAACTGCTGTCTATAAAACGCATCCTAGGTTGAGATTTTTCTTCGTGCAAATGTTCAAATACAGAAAGAGCAAAAGAAATGGCGTCTTCAACTCTTCGTGGTGCTGTAACACTGCAACAGCTCCAGTCCCTGCTTACTAAATTTAAGTAGACAATCGAGAAACACAATTATTTTCAACCTTTTTGTGTTTGTTGCAAACATTTAAAAAACAAAATAAATGAAAAAAGTAAAAAAAGTTAGAAACCATTTAGGTTTTTTTTTTTTTGGTATTGTTATAAAAAGTCGATGCGTAGGCTTTTGTTGCATGCTGGGTAGAAAAAAAACGTTCTGTAATAAAGAGCTTGGATGTAGTTTAAATCAGATGCTCCAACCAAACGTGAAATACAGAGAACTTCACATTGGCTTTTTGAACACAGTTTGCAAAAATGACTGCTCTGCAGTTTATCATTTCAAGAAAAGAATGTGATTTTCATCACAGGATGACATTTGGGTCAAACGAAGCGAAGGTTAGTGGCTCTCTGCTGGATGAACATTCAACCTAATATGTCGCATTATCTTCCTCCCAGTGCATACTGGGAAAGGCTTCAATCCACACTGACCCCAAAGGGGATTAAAGTAGAGCAGAAAATATGATGAGTTTTTATGAAACGAATGTGATTTTAACCTTTGGCACATCTTGTAGCTGCTGGTCTGCAAATGCTGTTACATCAAAATCTGCTTTGTTTTTCTCTTCTAGGTGTGCACTTTCTACCAAATGTAAAAGATGTACTGGACAATGAACACACTGCCTCTTCCTCAGTATGTTGAGCTGGGCGTCCATTCACTGAGTGGCCTTCTGTGGACTCTTCTGCTCTTGTTTCTGTGGCACTGTTACCGGATCGGCTCCGATCTGTCCCTCCCAGGCCACACACATGCTGGGAAAATCAAGTCAAATGCAAGGCGGTCCATGATCTCCCGCAGTGTTAGCTGCCTCAAGACAAAAGGCAGCACCAGATCCAAACAGTCAAGGAGTGACCAGATCGGTCCTTTTATTTCCATGGAAAGAGTGAAGGATGATGAGCAGGGGCAGGGATACCTCACTCCAGTGCTGAGTCATTCATTGTTTCCTGCTCAGGCAAATGCAGAAGCCAAAAAGCTGTATAAGGCACTGCAAGAATATGCCAAGCGTTACAGTTGGGTGGGAATGGGTCGCATTCATAAGGGCCTTCGAGAGCAGGTAATTGTTTACATGCTGATTTTAGCAACAAGGATAATGTTAAAAATTTACTTTAAAATTCAAACATTGCAGGATATAGCATTCATGAATTTAGCTTTTTTCCTTGGAGAATGCCCGTTTTACTGGATCTGGGTAATACAATTTTGTTGCTTTGTAATTTTTCTAACTATAGGTCAAACAGAAGGATCTCCCTGCGATCCAGAAGCCTCATCTCTTCTTCCTGCCAGACGTCCCAAGCGTTCCTTTTTTCCCACGTGACGCTCATCGGCATGACATCGAGCTTTTGGAAGCCAACTATACCGTCATTTTGGCGGAGTTCCAGGCTGTTTATCAGCGAGGCATCGACTCAAAAACAGGATGGACCTGTGTGGGGCCAAAGGTACTCAGGACACCTTCAAAGCACGGACTGTGTGTAAAAAAAACAGTCAAGATTAACATGAACACTGAAAAATTCACTTCTGAATATACTGATGTATTTTAATATCTCTTCATTTTTACATGAGAACGTGATTAGGGATGATGTTACTGCTGTGTGGGCTACACTGTGGTGCAGCGGTTAGCGTTCTTACCTCAGTGAAAAGGTCGTGGTTCAAATCCTGGCTGGGTCCTCTCTGTGGAGTTTTGCAGATTCTCCTCAGTTTTCTCATTGCACTCCGGCTTCCTCCCACAGTCTAAAAACATGACTCATAGACTAATTGTTGATTTTAGATTGTCCAATAGGTGTGAATATGTAGCCCTGCCACAGACTGGCAACCCTTACCCTGTCTTTGCTGAGCAGTTGCTGGGATAGGCTCCAGCAACCCTGTGACCTCAAAAAGGTCACAGATATTATTGTGGGTTTTTCTTTATTCCATTTGAAATGTTTGGGAGAAGAAGGGATCAGACAAATACACACACATTTTTCAGACAGCAGTACAATCCTTTTTTTTTTTCCAGGGCCAGGCGGTGTTCCCTTTATACAACGCCGGCGTGTACATGGCTGGAAACTGTCGCTCTTGTCCCTGCACTTACCGCACACTTCTGTCTTTGCGAACATTCATAAACAGCAACTCTTTGGGATCGGCAGGATTTTGGCTGCTGGGGCAAGGAGCCTCCCTGGCAAGCTCCTACGGCCCCACCAACACACGCCTACGCTGTCATCTCGGTGCGTAAACAAGTCCAAGATTCATTTTATTGTTAAGGTCCTTTAAAAAAGGAATTCAAACATGTCACACTTTCATTGTCCCTCTGTCGCCCTTTTAAGTCCCCTCAGATATTTTTTTTGCTTGCTTGCATAACATTCACCAACATTTTGCAAAGCATTTCAAAGAAATGAAGGTTTTTATTAAAGAGCTATGAAAAGGGACATGTGTTATGAGAACAAATGTCCTCTCAAAGTTATGTAAATCATTAGAGATGCATTTGTAACAGGTTGGGGTTAATTTCCCCCATGTTAGTTTTGTTCTCTGATCCATCTGGCTATAATCCTCTCTGATACACACACCAGACTGTGTGTGGTATGTCAAAAAAAGGAAACAATTCATTTTTTCTTTTACAAAAACTAAAATAATCTGACAGAAACTCATTCTTGCAGGTCTCCAGACCCCATCTCTGTGTGAGTTGGTGGTAGGTGGAGAGCCTCAGTGCTGGTCAGAGGGACATTGTCTTCTGGTTGATGACTCTTTTCTTCACACCATCTCCCACAAGGGTAAATACGTTTCTTTAAAGTTAAAACAAAAAAATAACATTTTGTTACCTTACGTCACCTTTAAGTTACCTTTAAGTCTTTAAAATGATGCACGAGTTATTTATAACAGTTTATTATTTTCATTTTTTTCTCTGTTTCTGCTCTGAAGGTCCTCCAGAATCTGGACCCAGAGTCATTCTGAGTGTGGATCTCTGGCATCCGAATGTGGCTGCAGCGGAGAGGCAAGCTTTGGACTACATGTTCAGCCCTGATCTCTGAATCCTGTTAGCGGTGTGCAACATGCAGGGATGCCTTAAACTTAGCCCTGTTTGTCCTGGCCCATACATCTCATTCCAATCAACAAAACACTGTGTGATACTAAGCTAAAATACAAGCCATCAGTCAAGCATTCAAGACTTGTTGAATGCTTGGTTTACCATTGGAGGCTATATGTTGCTTCCAGATGTGCAACATCCAGTGCCAGGACTGGTGTGAGAAAATGGAACTCTTTGCTGTTGTAAATATCAGCATCCTCCTCTTTTGCAGAGTCTGCATGCAACTGTCTTGCATGATCAGCAAAAGCATGCGCTCATACCTTCAGGAAGCAAAGGCCATGGGAGCGATCATGCGCTCTTATTTTGAAATGAGAAGAGATTATCAATGTTTTCCATGCAAAACTGTGAAAATCTACAAAAAATATATGGATGGAGATTCCCATTTATTTTTGCTATTTCCAAATACTGTGGTTCTTCTGTATCTTCTAACAATCGTTTGTGTATGCTGGAATGTTTCTGTGTAGATATCTGTTATGATATTTGCTCTTTCCTAATGATTTTCTCTTGTAATTTGTTTGCATTCAAAAATGTCATTGTTTCTATTTATTTATGTACTTATACATAAAAATAAATCTTCAAATAGGAACAAAGTTGAGAGCTCATTATTAAAAAAAAAGGTGTGACAGTTTTTACAGAAAAATAGGAAAGCTATGAAAATGTTTAAAAGTTTGTCTAGTATGAAAAACAATTCAGTCTTAACATACTAAAACTTTTATTCAAAAGAACCATAAAACCATTTTTAAAACTGCTTTAAATGGTTTTCTCAAGGAGTTCAGTACTTAATATTCTCACAGATTTTGTTTTTCTTTTCGCCAAATCTATTTTTGCTCGTGCAGCTCTTTCGTGGTTCTTTTTTTTGGACAGCAGATGAGAATTAGTGTGGCGATTTGTCTTACATGCCATCTGCTCATCTGAGGGTCCCATGTTGAGGATTACACAATTTGATTTAATCCACCCCAGAGAGACAGATTATTCCTGAGATTGTTGACAATCTCATGGGGTCGTATATGTTGTTTTGTGACGTGTGATTCTCTCTGAATATTTAATGTATTTTAAGTCTGTATGGACAAAACAGTCACTTAGATTTGCAGCATTAGCAAATCATATAACAGTCCACTGTGGGATTAAATGTTTACTTGCGAAAAAAGAAAACAATACAGAGCACGTTTGAATAATAATAATAAAAAATAAAAATTGAAACTATCTTGCTGTCAATTAGTTATGCAATAGCATTAGTAAAAATTAATGTAATTCTCCTCTAGTAGATATTGTACCATTCCTCTTGTAAGAGATCTCTCCTTTTAATCTAGATGAATTCGTTAAGATATTTGAATTTTCTCCTTGTATAATACCTGTCTTATTGAAATATGAGCTTTAAATTTTCATCTATTTTGGTCTGATTTAATTTCCTTTTATTTTGCAAAACAGGGCTGTCCCAAAAATGGTTACTCCAAAGAAAAATTTAAAGGTAAACAAATACATTTTGAGTTTTCTGAGCATCTTCTTTAAGAAAATCTATAATTTTGCTTTGAAAAGTTACACTGCTTCATTTGAAATCAGAACGAAATGATCTGTTACAGTCTAGTGCATACATCCTTTATGGGAAGAATTAAAAATGTACAATGTGAAATCTGAAAAAAGAGCTTTATTTTCCACATGATAAAGTTAAACTAAACAAACAGAATCTGAAAGAGAAAAAAATGAAAGAAAAGCATATATTTGATGATTTAAATCTATAACAAATTGTAACCTAAAGATAAAAAAGGTATATAGATGGAACAGGTGTTATTTTAGTGATACATATGTGGATGAGATAAAGAAGTGACTGAAGATAACACTGTTTCCTGACTGAATTCATTTCCATTGCTTTTATTAGCGTGCAGAGGTGCACACTTTAATGTTTAAAATCAGTTTAAAATATCACCTCCACATCATCAAGAAAATGCGCCTCCTCCGAGCTCTACAGGAAAGTGAGTGATAACAGAGCATCATTAAACAGGGATTCAGTCAGTTTTACTTTGTCCTATGTACCATTACATAGTATTTTACAGAACTGCACAAATATATGTAGATATTATGAAAAATCTAAATAGTCAAAAGTGCATGAGGTACTGTAAAACCACAGAAGACCTAAATATTCCAAGTATGACTTCATAATTTTGAACAAACAACTATACATAAAAGCTCTAGGAACAAATATTCATTAAACACACACACAAAAAAACCCTAACTAAAGTATCTTAGTGTTTTTGGTTTAGTTTAGCTTTGAGATCATTTTGCAAATGCAGAGCCATCTTATTGCTTCCACAACCTAGATGTGTGCTTGCGTACCTTAAACAACTTTTTTTTTTTAAATATGTGTATATATTTTTAACCTATTTTTATTTTAAAAAGTATAATAAAACAGAAATGTAGAAATAACATATTTAATTGTTGTAAACAAATATTAGTGAGATATGCAATACCTATGCTGGGTGGGATGGAAAGGAATATTAGGATAAAAATTAAAATGGCAGAGGAATTTATTATTCTATGATTTGTTTTTGTTGTTCTGAAATAATTCCTGAAAAAATACTTACAATTTAAACAATATGCAGATGCAACTTCAGATGTAAGAAAGTGAAAGTGTAATAATGGTGGAGTCAAACTCAGCAGAAAATGTGTCTTCTGTTGTCTTCACTCTTGCCCTCACTTCTTTGACATCATTTTGACAAACTCTGCAAAGACAGTTAGCAAAATATCTGTTTAGTTAACCATCTTAACCACACTATAAACAGAAATTGTCAATAATAATAATTGTCAATAAAGTTTGGTTGTTAACAGAACCATTAAGAGTCTCATGCAACCATTGGATGTAGAAAGAAAAGTACAGTCAAAATGAATAATTTCAACATTTTTGAAACAATTCTTATATTCGCTTCCACTTTTTTGGTGCTTTATTTGTCAGTGAACTTGTTGTTGCATCAGCAACTAACCTTCAAAGTCAACTTTTCCATCGCCGTTGTTGTCAACTTCTCTGACCACTGAGTTGATCTCATGTTTGCTGGTTTGTTCCCCCAATAACTTCACCATAGCGAGTCTCAGCTCCTCGGATGTGATTGCCCCATCACCATCTATATCAAACTTAAGGGAAGAGATGATATAAACCTGAGAAACTGGTTTGAAGATTTCATGGGATTGACTTTCATTTGAATCAGATTCATTTGGGGTCCACAGTAAGGCGCCAAACAGGGTTCTGAGAAGTTGAGTTTACCTCTCTGAAAGCATCTTTGAGTTCTTTCAAGCCGATCATCCCTGCTGTTTCATCCAAAAGCTTAGGAGTCATCAGTTCGACAAAATCGTCAAAGTCCACCTGTCCCCCCACTGTGGAGAAGCAAAAAAACAATGCCAATGCAATGTCATGCTTTTTCTAAGATGTTTAGAAAAAACGAACAGTAAAGCATTAGGTCTATATATGCATCCACAGAAACGTATTACTTGTTCTAACAAATAGAAATATTTGTCCTTCATAGCTCTGCATCACAGAAGGTTCTGGCAAAAATGTTTCCTGTTTAGAACATTCTATCTTTCCTTCATCTAAATAAAAAGATACTCAAAAGAAATGCTCACAATTCATGTTAATGTTCTGGCTCAGTTCAATCAGCTCCATTTCTGTTGGCATGTAGCCCATCGTTCTCATCAGGTTCCCCAAGTCTTTGCAGCTTATGTAGCCATCTTTGTCTTTATCGAACTCCAGAAAGGCTTCACGCAACTCTACAGAGCACATGGAAAGTAGCTTTTTTATTCAAAACTGATGATATTTAATGATATTTAAAAAGATTTAAACAAATAAGATTCAATGGAAATTTTGTAAGAAAGTTACCGTCCAGCTCGTCATTCGTAAGATTTCTTGACTGGAAAAAAACAACAGATGTGAATTCATGTTAAAAAATAGTTTGAACAAATATTTTAAAAAAAAATCATTTACATTCATAAATGTGCTGACAACTCAATTAGAATGACCACAATAAATAAAATAGCCGAAGCTTTATAAAGTTTCATCAAGTTGTCTAAAATGTAGGTGCAAGTCACACGCACATGCCACTACATTTTCAAACTGAGAACTTTAAACTTAGTTCAGCTGGAGATTGTTGAATGACGGCAGAAAAACACACTGTGTTATCAAATTAATCAGGGATTGAACATGTAGTGCACATTCATGTTATTAAGTAGAGCTTAGGCACCGATTTGCTGCAAACATCATGTTTTGGTCAAAGCATGAACTACTAAACTACATAAAAGGCGAACTGTGTAAATATGTCAATCCTGTGTATAAAATATTCGGGTTTTGAGAACATGATGCACATAAAACTGGTATCATTTTAGTTGTAGTTTGACATTCTGCTTTCTTTCCTGTTTTAATGCATATGGTCTTTTAGGATTCCCTTATAAATGTGCTTCATGTCATTTTTTTCAAGTTTGAAATGATTCAAAAGACTTGATTGGGTATTTTAAAAATGGACAAAGCAACTTTTTTTCACCAAACAAATATATTTTTTTGAAAATTTACCTTCAATATTTGAGGAAAACTGACACAAAACCGACATGAAACAAATCACAAGATTGTTACTGACTTACTTGTCTTTTTTTTCCTCCTCTGAGAAAAATGCAGGGCTGTTTGACACTCATGATGAGAATCTTTGTTCAGATCCTTGGCTGTGAGGAAGACTGAATATCTTTATGCAAAAGAAGAAAAAAAAAGGCTGAAGCTTCTGCTTTACATAGCACCAGCTGGCTTCTTTCTGTGTTTGGAGAATAGGATCTTGTGAGTACAAACCGGGATCAGGAGTGCTGCATATCCCAGAAACCAGGGATGACGTCTCGTGCGGATTATCTTTCCAGCTTTTAGTTTGAAAGGGAAAGATAGGCTTAATGCTGTGCACATTTTCACAGAAGCTAGAACCCCTCTAAAAATCATCAGTTTCTTTGGTTGAGTCTTTGATCAGATTTGAAATCAAATGAATAATTTGAATTGCTACAACTTATTAGGAAGCACATTCAATAAATCATGTAATTCCTACATCTGTAGATGTACAAACAGTGGGGGGGGAAGTGTTTGTCAGTCACTAATTCTGCAAATGGTCCCAGTTAAAACTGTAATATTCATCATAGATATACGTCCGGCTTGATTCCAAGTGATCACATTGTATTTTTTGAGATTTTATGTGTACTAATGATGCAGAAAATACGTCTTTGATTAAGAACAAAAGTTCACCTCAATTCTTTGTAATACAACCCTTGTTAGTATAATAACAGAGGTCAAAGGAACCCTTTGGAGCACTCCAAGATTTTAATCTGGGATGATGTCTTGTGTCACTATAGTAACATTTGTTACTGTGGTCCCAGTGCTGACATGGAGCTCCGTATTTACTGTCAGTGATCTTCCATTTTCTATTAATTGCTTCAACAATTGATCTCTCCTCATCAAGCTGTTTGCTTGTGGTCGATTGGTTCATCCCAGTCTTGTTCAGGTGTAGAATATTGTCCCTGGTGTGCTTTGACAGCTCTGTAGTCATAGTGGAGAGGTTACAGCCTGACTGTTTAAGAGTGTGGACGTGTTTTTTATACTGATAACCAGTTCAAACAGGTGTTATTAAAACAGGCAACAAATAAAAGAGGAGATTCCAAAAGGAGAAGTAAGTAGTCTTTAAAAATGAAACAATGCGATTATTGGATTATTTTTATTTTAAATCAAAGCATCATTTAGGAAAGGGCTGTTAAAGCAGCATCCTGAGTGATATATCAGAAACCCTGCTCTATCTGTCTATGATTACCTGGATCAGATGTGTTTTACCAATAAGAACCTCCAATGCAAGGGAGGTTAGTTGGGAAACATGCATTGAGCCATCGAAGGCTGGAGTTTGACACCTATGGTTTAGAGAATCATTATCATTAACTTCTGGTTTTATATAATATGTCTAATCCTGCTTTTATATGTTTCTATTGCACAGATTACAGGAACAGATTGCATTCCCCTTTTCAAATCATATATAGATTTGTGGTATGTAAAACATCCTGACCCCTTTATTTTTAAAAACTGGTAATGACATAAGCCTTCATCATGTTATGTCATCATCAGGCCAGTCAAAGGATGAGAAAAGCTACTTGTGTGATTAGACTTCTGCCACTTCCCAGGAACATAATTCTGCTTTGATAGAGACTTCCAAATAGCAAAGTGAGATTGTGCAGATTTGATGCTCTAGAGATCCAGGGCTGTTGTGTTTTGACAAATGAGAAAACTTCAAATGACCCTTAAAGAAAACAAGTGACAGTCACATTCCTAATTGTAAAAGGAACATAAAAAAACATTGTTTCGGACAGGGGTCTCAACTCGACATCTTACTGGAGGGTCACATCCCAAATAAATTAAAAAAACGTTTATATTTACAACATTTTAATACAAAACTACAAAGACCAAGATAAACTCATAAAACGATTTTTTTAGCTAAGAAATTACATAAACTTTTTCTGAATAAATGAATGAGTCCCTCGTGATTGAGACAAACTCAAAATTAGAACAAAATATCAACAAAATCCTCGACTTTTTCCTTAGGTTTTAAAATGAACAAACGTTCTTTGCTTCTTTAAGTGTTGCTGCAACTTTTTCTTTTTCTCTAGATTATTTTTTGTCTTCTTTATTGACTATTGAACACCTAATGTTGCAGCTGCAACGAGAGACTCATGCTTCAGTTTACATACGTTTGTCGTGAAAAAAAATATTGTTTCTGCTGTGATTGTTAAATTATGCCCAAACAAAAGCGACCTTAGTTATAATGAGAGGAAAATAAAATTAATAAGTGACTAGAGCCAAATAAAAAAAATGTTTTTTTAAATAAAGTAGTAATAAGTCATGTTGTGGAGTGGTCCTCTTGACTTGGCGTTATGTCACAACACCTACATTTGTTCTCACTTAAAAGGCAGTTTTAGTAGAAAAAAAAAAAAGAAAAGAAAAAATCTACCAAGCATAAGTGTTATGATAAACTTCCACAAAAAGAGATAATATAATACAAACTAATCTGAAAATCAGATTTCTTTGAAAAGCAGTTTCTGTTCCTTTTCAGCCAACACAAGCCTCTAGAGGGAGACAACCTCTGTTTAGACCTACTTGTCATTTATGTTAAGACATGGTAGTGACGTGAAAATCTCCAGGGTTTTTATTTATAATCCCAGTCCATTGAAGAGTTTCTAATCTTGCTTTTGCTCTGTTTTTCAGACCGAACCAAACCAGATTAAGGTGATTAACTGTAAAAATCCAGTTAATCTTGGTATGACAGAGAATAAGCTATGGACCGCTACTGCAAGGGATTTACCAGGTCATTAAAGCATGCAAGAGCTGAATGTAAAAGACAATGACAGTTGATTCACTTAAAATGGAACAAACATTATTACTGAGTAAAATATCTTTAGTACACAGCTAAGGTTGAATCTTTTAAAAATATAAAGTAAGTTGGAGATTTTTTTTAAGACATTCTTAATATTTAATCCCAAACAAAAATACTGTTCTGTTTCTCTATGAAATATTTCAAAAAACATTTTAAGGTCATAAACAAGCAAAAAAGATTTGTTTTGATTATAATGATGCAGCTACTCTTTAGAAAATCTGTTCCACTCCCATGTCTCACCTGGATCCCGGCTGTGACACAGAAGCACAAAGAAAAAATACGTTAAAAAACAAAAGACGACAAAACAACTGTTGAAACGTTCCATGATTATTAAGGCAGAATTGATCCTCACTTTTTCAGGGACACAATAGTCCACATGAACCTGCTTGGCAACCTTTCTTTTTAATAAATGGAATGTTAAAATCTGCAATTTTTAAAAAGTCAACTCAGTATTTTTTAACACAAGGAAATACAACTTTTTTTAAAGTTTGCTTGTGGCAAAGAAAATGTCTGTGGAGACTCTGTGAAGATGTCCAGAATTTGTCTTCATAAACATCCCTCAGGAAATTCAAATAACACAATGCTTAGAGACGTCTCATTGCTATCATTTTTTAAAATGTTCTATTTTATTTCTTGTAAATGTTTAAAAAAGCACTCTAATAGACATTAAAAACATCCAAAGTTTAGATGTCCACAGGTAGATGCTTGGGAGACCTCTATATGCAGAACAGTATTGGTAGACGTCTGATAGAGTAACAAAATAGAGTTGTCTGAGAAGTCCTGTGGACATCTAGATGTCTGTAAGTTACTGTAGATGTCTGCTAAATAACTAACAGACATCATGTGTCAGATAGGAAGAAACTACCCAAAAGGCGTGTTTACAATGCACAAGGCATGATGGAACCACAACGCCATTAGCTGTGGGAAAGTCGTCTGATGGTCATCTAAACCGTGATATGCAATAGAACTCTATGAATTGATGTTTATCAGATACATAATGCATATCTATAGCTGTGAGCTTTGAAATAGCCATGATTTTAGATATCTAATGATGTGTCTGTGCCTAGTGGGAAGGTGACATTACATCTTGTGTGCTGGTTCAGGAGTCAACTGTCATTCAAAAATTCTTATGTTCCAATAATTATCTGTCTAATTCTGATCCTGTTTGTACCATTTGAAGCAAACAGACACTTTGCCTGGCAAGTAGCATTTCAGCTATTTTATTTAAGCTAAAATACAGTGTGATATTTTAAATAGATTCACATATAAGCTAAAAAAAAGAACTTAAGAATAAAAAGAAAAGAAAAACAGGAAATTATATAATATATACCCATATCTACTGTGTGAGTAGAAAAGCTTTTTCCGCTGGTTGGTACAGCTTTTTTTCTTTTTGTTGAGCATTCATGATATTACAAGGCCAAATTGCTGCTGTAGAAAAGGAGTGGAGCAATTGTGAGAAAAAATACTAAGATACACTGAAAGACATATAGAGGAGACACACATAGGTAGACCTACTCACATTGTATTATTACCTATTGCACAATAAATTACTAGGAGGCAGTGGTTTTTAGGACTCTGAACAATTCATGTTGCGGGTTGAACATCCAAGCTTGGCCTAAATCCCATCTACTAAAAAAACTCTACAACAGGGGTTGGCAACTTAGGGCACGCATGCCACAGTTGCAGGCAGAGGGAAAGACAGCAGCACGCAGGGGCGCGACAACAATGAGCACTTGATCTGCTGCCTGGGTCTTTCGAATTGGAAAAAATCAAAATCATGTTTAAGTGACAATCTCTTCTCCCAATTAGTTTTTTTCCACTATGGGATCCATTCACACAGTGCTATTACTGTAACACACCTATATAAATACTCAATAATATATAATATAGTAATAATCTATCTCAATAATATAGTTTCGCACAACGTACATTACTGTTTGCATCAGCCATCATAAACGGACGATTTAAATTAGAAAAATAAAATAGAGTTTGCTACAGCGAAATGAAAACTATATACTATATAAATGAAACCATGTTTCATCCTCAAAGCTCTCTTACTGACGGAAAGAGGTATTTTTTTGCCAAAATCCCCCCCATTCATGCTTTCCTTAATGCATATAAGACATCTGGTCTACTTTGCAGAAAAACAACACTATAGCATGATGTTTCCACCCCAATGCTTTATAGTAGGTATGATGTTCTTGGCATGCAACTTCTTCAAAATAAACTTTTAAATGTCATTGTAAGCGGTCACCTGCCAAATTTGCTGAAATACTTGCATTTAGGTTGCCGTTTGGTAGTATCTTGGGATATGTGACCGTAATATAAGTTGTCTGTTTAGGAGAAAACTTTACTATAACCTATCCGATCTGATTACTAT
This sequence comes from Oryzias celebensis, assembly GCA_014656515.1. Lineage (NCBI taxonomy): Eukaryota > Metazoa > Chordata > Actinopteri > Beloniformes > Adrianichthyidae > Oryzias > Oryzias celebensis. The sequence goes on along the minus strand of BNCR01000008.1, from coordinate 13,398,833 downwards.
ATCCTTTACCTACAAATCTTGCTTTAAATGTATCATTACATTAAATTTCACTCTTTAAGCTAACATTTTTATTACAGTTTGTTGGAGTAGTTAGGATAAAAGTATTATTTTCTAGTGTCTGGATTTCCTCATCCATTGCTTCAATCCATTTCTTTCAATATCAGCTTCACATGTGGCCAGATGCTTTGGTGCAACACCCTGTAATTGACATTGTTTTTTTTTTGTTTTTTTGAAGTAGAAGTAATGATGTTTTCACTCAAAATCTGAGGAGACATGGCCCAATTCATTCTTTTCTTTACACGGATCAGTCGCCCTGATCCATTTCCCAAAAAACAGCCCCAAAGCATGATGTTTCCACCCTCATGCTTTACAGTAGAATTGGTTTTCTTTGTATGCAACTCTTAGTATGCATTCTTTCTCCACCAAACACGACGAGTAGAGTTCTTACCAAAAAGTTCTATTTTGGTTTCATCTAACCAAAGGACAATCTCCCAATCCTCTTCTGAATCATCCAAATTCTTTCTGGCAAACTTTAGATGAGTCTGCACATGTACTGGCTTTAGCTGGGAGACAAATATGACTGCAGGATTGGAGTCCCAGGTGACATAGAGTGTTACTGATGGTGGCCTATCTTACTTTGGTTCCAGCTCACAGATAGCAGATCAAGGGAGTCCACTCGCCGAGCAATCCAGCGTCAGCCACTCAGATCAGGGCTGGCAGGACAGCCAAAGGGGCCCCCAGCGCAAGAGAGCAGGTACAGAGAGTGTGAGCCCCAGTCCTGCCAGAAAACAGCCCCAGCCCCAGCACAAGGCTCCACTTTTGGATATTTTGAAGAAGACCGGCGCTCGGAGGCAAGGATCTGAACCAGCAACACAGGGACTTGGAAAACCCAGGATCAGATGTAATGTGAGCCCCGGTCCATGGCCTAGCCAGAGAACACAGGGATTTCTCTCCCTGCGTGGAGTGAGGGTCACAAGGCCCTGGAAGCCAGTATCCAAGGGACATAGCCACTGCCGCTGATGGCCCAGTTTACCCACCAGCAATGGGGTAGGGGACAGAAGATCACTGGCCCGACTTTCCTTGCATGGTGTGTGTGTGTTTGAGTGTATAGTGTCATAGGGTAAAGGCTGTGTGTAATAAAAAGCGTAGTTAAAATTGGCAGGTAGGAATTTCTCGTTTGCTAACAGTGATATTTATTTTTTTGCTTTTTGTACCAAATGGAAAAACTTCAATTGAAAAGCAAATGTTTGAATTTTGTTTATTTATTCTGTGCTTAATCATAGAGTGATAAAACCCCAAATTTTCCAAAGAAACACTTAAAAAAATATTTTGGTAGATTATTTTACATTTCATTGCCACCAATAAGAACACCAAAAAAGCAAAAAAGAGCAGACAGACAAAATAAGTAAGTATTGTGGCTCAGGTTTCCACCATAATTGAGTATACAGTAATCAGCAGTATTAAGAGTAAAAGTAGTCTTGACAATAGTAGCTGTAGTTATTCTTGTAGTAAATGTAGAAGTCTTTCAAAAAATAGTTGTAGGTGTGGTGGTAGTTGTAAAATTATTTGTTGGAGTAGTATTCCTACAAACAACAGATCTACAGAAGATCTAGAAGTAGTGTTAGATATTTCTTTTGAGCATATGACGTTTCTGTCAGGGTCACTTCCTGTGGAATTGACAATAACAAAAACTGGTTCCATGCCAGTGATAACTTTTCCAATCCAGCTCTGATACTAGTACACAAAGGTTAGGACAGATGGTCTTTACTTTTACATTCCACTGCCACCAACAAGAACATGGAGAAACAAAACAAGAGAACTAAGAGAGAAAAAGTGAGTGAAGTGGCTCAGGTTGTCACAGCCACTGAATATACTGTCATCAGTAGTAGTGGGAGTAAGAGTAGTCGTTGTTCTAGTCTTGCCTGTAGTAGTAGTGGCTGTAGTGGTAGTTGTAGAAGCAATTGTAGTAGGAGTAGCTGTGGATGAAGAATTATTACCAATAACAGTTGTAGACGTGATAGAAGTGGAGGTTGTAGATATTTCTGTTGAACATGTGAAGTTCTCATTAGGGCCACTGCCTGTGGAAATGACAGTAACAAAGGTTGGTTCTGTGCCAGTTATAACTTTATGGATCCAATCCTGATACCAGAACACATGGGTGAAGATTACTGGGTTATTGCAAGAAAGGGAAATAAAAACATAAACTCCAAGTAGAACCCATTGGCAACGCTCTTTAGTAATAAGTGGTGATCCAATGACTGTCTGTAAGGAAAAAAAAGAAAAATTAGGACAACATTGTATCTCTCTATTATACTAAAGGAAATTCTCTCACATTCTATTACTTTTTCTTCATGATCATAGTAAGTCCTTCATTTTTTACAGGTCTCCTCCTAGGTTTCATTCAGTGTTTTCATTTATTGATTGTAGCTAACCACAGGTGAGTGAAGTTTTCCCTCAAAAATGTATCACAGGAAGATCAGAATTGGTTCGAAAGAATACATAAAAAGTAAAAGTGAAAAGTAAAATATTTACAAAAGCGAACATTATTCAAGAGTGAAACAGTAACATGTGAAAAAATTCAAAAGTACTAAAAATAATGTTATCAGGCACAATAGTTCTGTTAATATTTGAAAATAACTTTTGACTGATACCAATGACCAATAATAAAACCTTTGTTCCTCTTTTATGGTGGTTGTACAGTCAAAGTAGAGGGATATTACAAAGATTTATTAGCATAATTCCACTGGATGATTTTCATTAAATAAAAGTATCTGCTGATAAAAATTTTAGCCCAATATTCTTGTGTTTTCCTAAAAATAGATAAAATGTTTCAGAGAAAAAAACAAGACCAATTCCACAACAGTTGCATCCCACAGCTGTGTAGTTCCCCTCATTATCATTCACTTTTCACTATTATTCACTATTATGTGTTAAAGTCAAACTACACTAAAACTAAGATGCCTTAAAAAGAAACACATTTCATATCTTTTTTTTTCTGATTAAATTATCTGCCTTTCTTGACAGTTTTATGTCAATAAGTTACCTTGTAAAAAATAAGCAGAAAACTGGACACAACACTAACCTGACATGGACTGGATCCTTCAAGTTGGACACACATCTCTCTCTCTGCCATATCAATTACGAAACCCTGAAATTTGCACTGATCGTTGCTCACGCTTGACGCTTCGACCTCCTTTATTGATTTGAAAGTTCCATCCGGATATTCTATTAAAGAGAGACTTCAAAGCTTAGAGCTCAGAGAATGTTCTAGACGTCTGTGAGTAAATGACATGACACAATTACCAATATTTTTGTTTTTTGGATAAAATAAAACAATATAATTATATATATATATATATATATATGATTTCATACATATTATATCAATGATACACTACAATGATAAAATGCTTTCTTGGGAACTGCTTATGAGCTTGAGCTTCATTAACTGCATAACAAGTAGGAGACAATTTGAGACATAATTTGTACTTTGTCGCACAAACTCTGTATACTCTTAAACAACTACCACTATAGTCATTTACAAGCACCGATACTATCAAACTCTTACGCACGACCCTATTTATTCAAGCATTCTATATTATATTTTGATTAGTGCTGTCAATCAATTAAAAAAATTTACCAAAAAACTTCACACTTTTGGATTGTGATTAATCACAATGTTTTACTAGGTAAATTTTATGCAGCTTTTGAACAAAAAAAAAAAAAAAAAAAAAAAGGCCAGAGAGAACGTTTTTCCTTTATTTTTGTTGTCTGAAAGGTTTTAATTTAAGTGTTAACTCAGATATGTCAGAAATGTAATTTGTGTGCTCAAAACACATCAACAGTAACATAAGCAGAACTGTAAAGACTTTAATGTCTGCAGTATTACTCCAAGAAAACAACCAAGAAACAAATATTGAGTTTCTGCACTTTAAAAGGTCAGAGTGAATACATAAAACTGATTGGCTGCTGGGTGTTAATGCACATCTAAAAAAGAAGAAGCATTTCTTACCTGTGTCAAATACAGAGCCCCAGGTGGACGTTGCGTTATAGAAAGTGCTCGTGTTTGAGGCTAAGGGAATTGCCTGGATGTCGTTTGTAAAATTAACTGGACTTGACAGCTTGACGAGACAAATTCCAGATATCCTCGCTTTTATGAAGTCATAGTTACAAATGAGATCAACCAGTTTTCTGGTCACTGCATTGGGGTTATCACTTGAACGATTTTGAATACCCAGAACAGCTTCTGTTTTGTTGATGTTGTGACTGGATTTTAAAAACAAAACACAAAAACGTCAAGATTGCATTAAACAGAAATTATTATGCAGCAGTAAAAAAAATGCTCATTAGCACTGTAAAATACATTTGTTTTTATGAAATCTTTTATTATCAAATATATTAAGGTAAATTATTTGATTTAGTTTTAATTTTAAACACAAAGGAGTCTAAAAAAAGACAAAAACAGGGTAGATCACTGCCTTTGACATGTGTTGTGGACGACTTTGCTTTCAATTTCCCACGTGTGTATTCACTGTAGACATTTGGATTTATAGTACATTAAAACATAGAGTTCAACATGTTCAGAACATAGCAGGTTTCTTTAAAACCTTGACTTGTGATGCAATTTTATTGTATTTTGAGGAAAAAAAATTGTAAAACAAAAATTGTTAATTTGAAAATATCTCATTTTGTCGCACTTATGTTTAAACTAGATGTCACTATGTGGACATTCCTTTTTGTTTCCTTCCACAACTAAATAGAAATGTGAAACTATGTTGCCTTACCTCGTTACACAGTTGAGCTGAGTAAGCAGCCACTGGTCTGTGATCAGTGATCCTACACACGTAAGATTAGACTTTTGGTACAAATAAGCCATCCAAGGAGAAGATCTTGGAGATCCATTGTCAACAAGTGCGGAATTGTCTGTCAAAAACAGAAGATTTAGAATTTTTGGTTCAATTGGCTGTGACAATGCAGGTTTAAACGTTTGAATTTGTAAATAGTAGTTGAAGATGCAAAAGTTATCTGCTCAAAAAGCTGAAGCAATTTGTTTCATGCTAATGGCTTGAGGATTTGAAGTTTCCTTGAGCAAAAAGGTTGATTAATTGTGGAAGATGTTTGCTGAAAATGCTGAACGTTTTTGCTGAAAAAACGTTGGCTTAAGTTGGTGAAAATGTGTGGTGAAAATATTGAAGCTTTCATTACCAAAAACGATGAAGTAAAATATTTTTAAAAAGCTTAAAAGATCACAAAAAGGCAAAAAAAAAAGTTTAAACTGTTAAATGACTCAAAACAATTAAAAGAAAAAGAGATGATTCAGTTGGGAACGCTTTAAACCCGAACGTATCCTATTTGATACATGAGTCTGTCAGCCCTCCATATCAGCAATGGAATGTAAATACATTTTTCTTGTATTTTTTGGGGTCTTGGAATGTTTTTGTTAGTTTAGGAAAAATATTTTTTTGAGCTGTGTGACCTGATGCATCAATAATGACACAAATTAAGATATGCATTAAGAAAAAAAAAACTTTTGCTTGTTTGTCCAGAGGGACCTATAAAGGCTCCAAATTCCAATTTTCTTTCAATTATTTAATGGTTCAGGCTTTACAGGATTAAGCAAAATGCTAAAAAGTAGGTAGAAAAGAACAGATTTGTACGGTGGCCCTGAAGTGCAAATTACATAAACAAATTACTCAACACAAAAACATTTTATTGATCAGGACAGTAAAAAAGCAAACAAATAAAATAAACAACAAAACAACAACAAAAAAAGGAAAAAAAGAAAGACCTTTTTGATAGCAGTGTGTGCTTTTTGGTATCATACACTGCAATTATATGATAACGGATGTTTTTGTGATCAAAACTGAGATGATATAGAAATCTAATTTGGATAACAACATACTTTAATCCCCTTATTTAAGTGTTAAAGAGAGTATTTGAATTGACCAAAACATCCAAATGCAAAAAAAGAGAATTATAGCTGCACTCACCAGTCACAACCACTGGAGGACATCCTGAAACATGGAACAGAGAAACAAAGATTGATCCAAGAATGTCCGCAAAATCTAGCAGCAACAGAACTAACATCTACATAGTGATTTTAAGTTACAAAAACAAATCTTTGTTTAAACTTGTTTTAAAAGTCCATTTACTATACATCTAATAAATATTATTCTGTAATATTTTTTTACCTGAACAAAGCAGAATGGTCAGCAGAGTGAATCTGCACACAAACTGTTGGAGAGCCATCTTCAACATAACCTTCTTTCACAATGTCTAAGACATACTGAAATTCTTCTGGTTTGCTTCACCCAAGAATGTCACGAGTTCTTACCTCAGTCAAATATCTGTCAGAAAAAAAAGTCAAAGATGTTTTTCAAGATTCCTGTGTTTCAAGATCTTCAAGAGAAAGAGCTCCACAGTAATTAAAATGTACTGGTTATTAAAAAATAGTTTAGCAAGCAAAGACAAACAAGTGGAAGGTTACTAATAAATCTCTCACTTTTGTGCAGACTCAAACTAAGAACTGGAATGAGACAGATCACAGTCTTACACATGAAAATGCATCCATTATGAAATATTACATATTTTTTGCTTTGTTTTCTTGTAGTACTTATTTTCCATCCACACTCATAACCCGCTGAATCCTTTTTGTGATCACAGAGCTGCTAGAACCAACCCAGGTACTGCAGGTACTGTTAGGCGACAGCGGGGCAACATCACAAAATGAAAACAGAAAAAAAAAGATCACAATTCCCAGAACATAAGAATGTACACAGAAACTGATTTTTAAAAACAGTTCCTCACAAAAGTATTCATACCCCTTCATTTTCTCCACATTTTCTCACATTATGACCATTAACATTCACACATTTTATTGGAATGTTATGTGAAACACATAGTGGCACACAATTGTGAAGTGGAAAGAAAATTATACAAGATTTACGTCGAGGACGAGGTCGGGACGAAGCAAAGAGAGGCAGAAATGATGGAATCCTGCACTTTGTAATCCTTGTCGGTATAGTTCTCTTGTTCAAACTTTATTATTCATTGATCAATTTTGAATGGGTATTCCCCTAAATGATTGAGGACGTTCTTAGATTATTATTTTGTGCAAGATCTAATACGCTGCTGAAAGGCAAACCTTTCTGTATTTTTTGCAGAAATTTATTCATATTTTTATATAATTTGCTATCATTACAATATCTTTTAGCATGTAATTTAATTTAAATTTGTCATTTCTTTCACTTTTTTTTGCCAAGATAATCAAAAATAATGAAGTGTATCAGATAATGTCATATAAAAGCTTCAAAAGGAATAATAAAAAAAATATCCAACTTCACATCTGAATTCAGTGTTGATTTTTGCTTCAAATCTGTTTCTGCTGCTAAAATACCTAAAACTGATAGCTTTCGTCAGCAATGTTAATGATCTCCAAATGTAATTAGGTTGTGTGTGACCTTAAAACGGGCACAAAGTACTACAAACTGGATCCTGACACAAAAAATATGAAAGATTTTTAAAAGAAAAAAAAATCTACTTTTGTGTCACTATCCTCACAAATTATATCAGGCTGAATCTAGGTGCAGCCTTGAATGAAGGTAAACTGAAGGCAGAGTCTGGCTGAGGCTGGGCCACAACCTCAGCGTTCATGCAAGTTCTAACATTTTATTTTATAACACAACATGAGATGAAAAAGGCCCCAGGTGTGAGTTTATAACTTCCTCAGTTAGATCCCTTCTTTGTTGTAAATTTGTATAAAACACGTACTGTACTATTAACTGTACTGTATTATTATTAACTGTTTTCTGTACAAAATAACTAATAAAACTCTCAATCAACAAATACATAAACAAATTAAAAATCAATAAGTGAATGAATCAGTAATAAATGTCATTTTTCTGTTTCTTCAGTGTTTAATATCTGCTGTATTCAGATTTAAACGTCCTTATTAACACAGTTCAACTAACACTGTTACAACTGTACTGTTAAACACAAAAAAGGCTTAAACTTTCCAGTTCTTTAACTTCAATCAATGGGTTCTTCTGCACTTCTTACTGGACACTTGGCAGAGCTTCCTCTCCACAGCTTGAGCCACATTTGGTTTGGAGACTCTCAGTATGGCTTGGAGGTGATTGTCAGTAAACCTGAACCTGTAATTGAACTCAAGCTCCAAGGTGGAGAAGAAGAGCTTTTTGCACAAGTAGTCTATGTGCTCCCTATTTTTAATCTGTGCTGAAGGTTGTTTTTTTTTTTAGCTTGATTTTTAAATTGCTAAATCAGTGAGGGAGAAACATAAATCATTAACCATTTTTTGATTTTGTCTTTCTTATTACTTTTCAGACATTTTAACTCTGGTCATTTAGAATAGCCACTCACTCCAATATACATATATATATATATAGCAGCCAGGATGAGAGCAGATAGGTTACAGGTGTGTGTGGAGTCCTCACCAGTAATCCTACACACCTGTGGAGACTAAACAGAAAATTCCAGAAAGAGACCGGACAGCAATTGCAAAAACAACCAAAAGAGGGAGAGAAAGGGGCAGGTTCCTACCAAACCACGACATTCCAGCAATCAAAGCAGAGCGTAGAGCCGATCCACTGTTATACGACCAAATTGAATTGTTTTAAGATTATTTTAATTGTTGATAAATGTATACTTAGTCATGGGGCTTTATTATTAGCTTAAATGATTTTACACTACAGGCCTGCAACAAACCTGAGGTTTTGGTACAGGCCTTTTGGTTTTTCATACAGTTAGAGCCTAAACTCCAGCTCAGGAACTACATTACCCATGACCACTCCTCTTCACTAGCAAGCTTAAAAATGACCTTTTTTTGACTTGCATCAAACCTAAGCACACTGACCTCTCAAAAATGTAATTTTTTTCTTTGTTATTTTTCTGCTTCTGTGTTTTTTAACTCCGTCCCCATTTTTGCATGGTGACCTTGGGTTCCAAGAAAGGTGCCTAAAAAAACCCAAAAGTGATATCATAATAAATTTTTAATAATCTTACAATGAAGATTTTTTTTTACTTAAAAGTATTACATTTTTAAAAAAAAATTTTTAACTCTAGTGTTTTCCTCTGAGCCTTTTCTGTTGCGGTTAGATTAGGGGGATTCCATAGTGACACCCTCTGTGATCGTATAAGTTGGGTGTAGACAGATACCTGTAAACATAATTCCCTCACTTTAGCATCAAGCCAGATTTCTATTTTTAATTCTTTTGCTATGTTGAGTTTTATTTAAATGTCATTTTGTGTTTCATTATGTCGTGGGCTTACATTGCAAAAATAACTCATGAAATCTGTGAAGTTGGATCATGGATGTTTTAATGCTGTAAAACCCTTCACTACACTTAATTGGCTACGACATGTCAACAACATAACCAGAATTGATTGAGCGATCAAGGACCGAACGTAGGTCGACGGTCGTGCATAGAGCCCATTACAGCCACATAAGTTTTATTTTTGACATATAATGTTTTTAAATAGAGATATTTGAACAACATATCACTGTCAGTCAAAAGTCCACTGCTTTTCTGAGCTAAATGAATTGTAGTATTTGAATTCTTGCTATAATTTCCTGTTTGGGACTTACAGTATGTGACGGGTATTTCTATTATAGTTTCGGGCCAATCAATTTTATCTTTTATGTCTTTTAGTGTATTTTTTCTTCCTCTTTGTGTTGTTGAAGGCTTTTATTTTATGCCAAAAGGGAAGCTGATCACATTAAAATGTTCTTCAGTCCAGTTACTTCTCACTGAATATTATGCATCACAATAAAAAAAGCCTACCTTTTTTTGATGGCTAGTTAAAAATGCAAAAACACAAAATAAATGTTGATTTCATTGTATTTGTTGTATTGTTTATTCGTAAAGTCCAACATTTCCCAAAGAAACACTTCATTATAACATTTTGATAGATTTAAATCAAAAATAAATTTCTGTATTTCTACTTATAATAATTACATTGATTCAAGAAAAATCCCAAATCCAATTCTTTGTTTACATATAAACGTATCCTTGTATGTTCTTTTTTCCACTCAAGTTTAAAATATGTTTTTTTGGGAGAAATAAGAAAAAAAAACTTGAACATAAATTGTATTTAATCATTAGTAAGGCTTTGGTAATAGTAAAATAGTAAAGCAATTTTTTTGAACTTGAGTGGAACAATGTTAAAGGAAAAATATTAAAGAAAGACCTATATGCCCCTCATGAGAAAGATACTCTAGCATCCATTAAAATTGTCATTCAGGTGAAGTTATCACATGATTCTGTGCTTTAAGATAACTGGACTCAGCTTTATTGTTCAGGCGTGATTATTGTGAGACAATATGAGGAGCTGATCCAGATAAAAAACCGTCACTCAACCCCGAGGATAATCCCTGACATTTGGATCTGCTCCAATGACTTGTAGTTTTTGAACTCTTTGCCGTACCTGTGAAGCAGTCGGCACATAAAAAAAAAAAAAAACAGAAATCCCCATCCCCAGTTAGAACTGAAAAAGCTGCTCAGATGAGCAACAAAACATTTTTAAATGAAGCTTTAAAGTCCTGTTGCTCTAAGGAACAAAGTCCTCTGAGATACTTTTATATTTCACTGCCACCAACAAGAACATGGAGAAACAGAACAAGAATAGACAGAGAGAAGAAGTGAGTGAAGTGGATCAGGCTGTTACCACCATTAAATATACTGCCATCAGGTGTAGAAAAAATGTAAATCATCTCAGTAGTAGTGGGATGAGTAGTTGTTCTGTGTGGACGTGTTCCCATGCCTGTGGGATCGAAGGTGGTAGTAGTGGTAGTCATGCCAATAGGAGTTGTAGTAGTTTCTGAATAATTGAAGTTCCCATCAGGGTCAATGTCAGTTGAACTGACAGTAACAAAGGTTGGTTCCATCCCACTGATAACTTGATGGATCCAGTCCTGGTACAGTGACACACGGGTGAAGACGCCAGGATCATTACAAAAGATAAACCTAAACAAATTAACTCCAAGGAGGACCCATTGGTAACGCACTCTAGTGACAAGTGGCGATCCAGAGATCAACTGTGAAAAAAAAGTACATACATTTTCAGGAAAACTTTTTTTTTAATCTCTTAATCTCACAATCTATAATTATTTCTGTGTTTTCTACACGTGGTGCAGTGGTAGAGTGGATAACCTCTGATCAACAGTTTGCTGGTGTGGCTCTCACCCTGCCCACCCATGTGTTGAAGTGTCCTTTGGCAAGACACTCAACCCAACATTGCCTCTGCTGGTTATAAGTTGGCACCAGTGTTTGGCAGCGGAGCCATGACAAGTGTGTGAATGTGTAGGTGCATGAGTGAATGGGACTATAACTGATAAATGATCTAGATGACTAGATAAGGTGTTACAACATTTACTATTTGTGTTTTAAAATAGTCCGTGTTGGGTGAAATCTCCAAAGGTGTCATTTTTATTTTATACAATTTCTACAGATGTTTTACAGCTTTGCTGCACACTTTATACACTTTTTTAAGACAGGTATTAACATTTAAGTACTTTTCTCACACTAATTGAATCAAGAAAAAAATACATCTAAATTATTGTATATATTCTGGTGATAAAAGATCTCCATAAGAAATTTTGTTGAGTAAATGAAAAAAACAGAACCTACTTTTCAATGTCATTTTTTGCAACAACATGACGTTCAAAGATGTGGTACGTGAAAAAGGGATGAAAATTGGATGTTTAATGTAAGTATCTGCTGATAGAAATATTGTGTTGCATTTTTTGTGCATCCTCAGAAGTGGTTCAAATGTTACAACAACCAAAACCAATACAGCCCACAGCTGAGTGGGAGTACTGCCATTTTTAAATGATTCGACTCAAATAAAGGTAAAATGTAAAAGAATGCCTAAAAACGAGATGCCTTAAAAATAAAGATACATTTTAGGTTCTATCACAGACCAAATTCACTGGCTGTCTTGATAGTGTTGAGTCACTGAGATATCTAGAAATATATGTATAGAAAAAAGCATACTTACTTTACATGCATCAGTTCCTCCAGGTCTAACACACATCTCTGTCTGTGTGATGCTATTAGGTAATTGTTCTAATTTGCACTGTTCGTTGTTCAGTATTGATGCTTCGACCTCCTTCACAAATTCAGTGCTTGTAGTCATAACTCCCTCTAGAGAGAGATCAAAACTTAGAGTTGTAAGCATGTTAAAGAAGTTTAGTGTTATGAGCATATCGCTCTTTTTAGTAGAGTTGTCCATTTAAAAGGTAATTTGTGGATCAGAAAACAGCCTGTTGTACATTTAACCCTGAAATCTTAAATAGTTGGACATGCATTCAAGAAGGGGTCTGATAGAAATATTTTTTTGCAAAGTTTAAGCAATCCAAAACACTAAAAGTACTTCATGACATGTTGAAATGTAGTTCTTGGTTGGGCTGTCCTTTTTGTGTAATTGAAAGCAGAGAAATTTTCATAAACAACAAAATGGAGGAAAAGTAGCTGTAACTGAGAAGTGTGTCTGTTCAAGTGGCTTTCAAGTGTTACTTACCTATTACTTCAAATACAGAGCCCCAAGCAGAAGTGCCATTATCGAAGGTGCTCGTTTTTGAGGCTAAGGAAATTGGCTGGATGTCGTGTGTAAAATTAACTGGACTTGACAACTTGACAAGACAAATTCCAAAAACTGACCAGTCTATGTTTTCACTGTTGCAAATGTGATCAGCCAGTCCTCTGGTCACTGCATTGGGGTTATCACCTGTACGATTTTGTATACCCAGAACAGCATTTGTATTGTTGATGCTGCTACTGTATACATAAAAAACAGAAAAAGTCAAGGTTTCAATAAGCAGAAATTAAACAATAGGCCAAGTTGTTAAAAATGCACAAAATACTGTAAAACAAACATCAGAAAAGATAGATTAATCAATTTATTTTATGTAATTTGTTAATTCTTACATAAATCAAATACAAATATGTATTTTATTTAAAATGTTTAAGCACAGACGAAAAAGAAACAGTAACTGCCATTGACATGTATATTCTTAGATGATCTTGCTCTCATTTTGCCATGTGTGTAATATGCATTTGGATCTAAAATACAGGCAGTTCAGCAGATCAGATGTGTAAAACGAAAAAAACTTTCTTGCAATCAGCATCTGTTCCAAGGAATAAAGTTCTTTCGAATGAGCTTCTTTCACTCATTTCTCTCATTTCTCCTATCAGCAAAATATTCAACCATTTTAAAAAAAAGTGAAAAGCATGTTTTTCGTGTTTTCATGTTCTTGTAGCATTTTTCTCACAATGGAGAACATATTTAAAAAAAGCCACGATTAAAACTGTCTTTGTTCAAATTGGGATGAATCAGGAGCAGATGCAAAAATGCCAAAGAAGAAACGGCCAATTTTCTGTCTGTCTCCTCTCAGGAGAGTAACAAATGTTGATCATTGTCTGTTTTTACTTGTATTGATTTCTTTCAAATGAGCCTCATTCATTCTGGATTGTGATGCAGTTTCATTGTTTTCAGAAAATAAAATAAAAAGATATGTATTTAAAAGTAACTGATTTAGTTAGGACATACTTAATATTTAAATTAAAAGTCAATATATAGACTTTTTTTTTTCTTTTCTTCAACTGAAAACTGGCTCGCCTTACCTTGTCACACAGTTCGGCTCTGTGATCGCCCACTGATCTGTGATCAGTGACCCGACACATCTAAGACGAGAAGGAAACATCACAAAATAAACCATCCAAGGGGAATTTCCTGGCTGTACATTATCAACAAGTGTGGAATTATCTGTCAAAAAAGGAGAGAGAACATTTAGGATTTTTGATTTAAACTTTTAAAAAATATTATTAGAACTTAAAAACACAAATCTAATGTGCAAACTACAACAAAGAGTTCGTTTAATGTGTGATTACCACATTACATCAATGTTGTTTATTCTTTGCTAAAGAAATGACCAAAATGATTGTGTCTCATGTCCACCATCACACTTTGCGTTTAGTTTTTCTCCTATATTTTCTTTGTTGTCATACACTGAAGTCGTGTGACAAAAGCTGTTTCTGTGACCGAAACTGAGAAAATACAGATATCTAATTTGGATAACAACATACATTCAGCTCATTTTTTTATGTTTTAAAGAGAAAGTTTGGATAGAACAGTGCATCCAAACATGAAAACAGAGGATTCTTGCTGCACTTTAAAGCTCACCAGTCAGAACTGCTGGAGGACAACCTGAAACAGAACAGAGAAACAAACACATTGGACCAACAATATCTACACAATGCACCAATGGATCATTTGTATTTCAGATGATTTAAAGGTTTAAAGAGATTTATAAAGGATGAAGACATTTAAAATTGTAGATATTTGAACAAATTGGTCAGAAGCCTTTTGAAAAGGAAAACATATTGTAAATAAACGTTTTTCATATTGCAGCCAGTAAGTAAATAAACTGTTTTCCATTTCATTTTTGATCCAGCCATTAACCTCCAGGGGTCGTTAACCTTCAGCGCTAAAAGACGTATTCAAGCCGATTTCTCATCGACTGTGGCCCAGTAGGAGCTGAGAACGTTTACTCACAGCACTGCTTTTTATTAAAGGGGCCATACCATGAAAACCCAACTTTGTAAGTGTATTATACTGTTCATTCACCGCTATAAACAACCTCAAAGTGGTATTTTGATCCATTCACGCATTAATCCTCTAAAAACTGGTGATCTCTTGATCTCCCCTACCCACGAAAACGAGTTAACGTAGACAATTAAGGACCGCCCCTTTCGGGAAGAGTCTGCCCTGACACCAACACACCATTTCCCCACAGAGCTAGCAGTGATCAGCAATTAAAGGCATTTTTTAAAATGCACAATAGCGTACATCTTTCAATTGTGTCCCGTCTTCAATAAAGTCCAGCTCAAACAAGTGTTCATTTATTTAGACGTGAGTCTCCTTTAAGCCCCTCTCCTGGCCGGGCACAGCAGTCGTGCAGACTTCAGTTGTGTTTGTGTCGTGAACCAAGGTAAGTGATGGCCGGGGCTACTAAATATATATGGTATGCACATCCATCTTTGAAAAAGTGAGGATGTTGTTTTTTTTTCATGGGAGAAACGCAAATGCGCTGCCTATGCCGGCTCTACAATGACGTCATGAAATGATGAAATGGACGGTACGCACACACAGCGGCAGGCAGAGCCTCAGAAATCGAATCGTTTTACTTCCGGGTAGGAATAAACCCACAAAATAACTCAATTTCCATAAATTATTTGCTCTTTCGTACGCCAAAGAGAATATATGATCATATATACATATGGATATACTTTACTATGACAGACTAAAGAAAACGATGGTATTTCCCCTTATGTTGTTACTATTTCGATGATGTCAAGACTTTGTTTGGACTAGGTTAATTTTTTTAAAACTAGTTTTACAATATATTGTATAAATAAACAGTTTAAAATAAATAAGCATTAAATTAAGCAATAAATAGGCAAAAATAAGCATTTTTACAGGTAAAACATTTACATCTTAACTTGATATAATGTTTCTTAATCGTGATAGGTTAACAAATATATTACTTTTACTGCTACTTCTAAAAAGCAATGTTGTTTTACCTGTGCAAAGAAGAAGTGTCAGTATAGTGTATCTGGACACAAACTGTTGGAGAGCCATCTTCAACATCAACTTCTTTCACAAAGTCTCACCCTTTAACTACTGGAGATCTTTTGCTTTTCTCTGTGCAAAGCGTGACACTGTCTTGAGAAATCAACCAGAAAATGTAACAGGTCGAACAAGTTTTTTAAGATTGCTGTGATTGAAGGTGGACAGGTGTCACATACAAAGTGCACCGGGGGTTTTAACCCTTTGACAGCAGAGCTGTCGCTGGCGTGAAAAAAAAAAAAAAAATCATATGCTCTTCGAACTATTGTAACACTTACACAGCTGACATATTTCCAATGAATTCTGGTGCAAAGAAAAGCGGCTTTGTCTTTGCAAAGCCACTTAAAAGAAGATATAACTTTAATTCATCCAACGATGGAACATTTGATTTGTTAGCAAAGCTCAAAAAACAAGAAAATAAAACAATACAAATAATTAAAGCAGTTAAGGACAATAAATAACACGATGAAGTTGACAGGTGTAAAGATCTGTGAAAGTGTTTCTCCCTGCAGCAAAGGTGTTTCAGTGTCTGATTGATGCTACGGTCACGTACACAACTAGGAAGGCATCGGCAGAATTTTCAAGATTAGCTGTCGCCACCCAATTTAAAAAAAATAATCGTTGGTATGGTTATGAATGCAGATGGCGGCAGCCTGGTGGGCGGTGGTCTGGCGGGAATGATGCGGGAATTAAGTCTTTATGAAATGTGGCTAGAGCTGGGCGGCCACAGGGCAGTGACAGCCAGATCGCCAGCCGGCAACTGTTCTGACTGAATGATGCGTGAATGTTTTTGGACGGGGGCCATCCATACCAAGTGCTACCGGCCCGGGGCAATCTTGCACATTCTCACGAAAATGTGTGCAACGTACAAAACAAAAGTACAAACTACTTAATGAGCACGCACAATTATACTGTTTACATCAAAAACAAAGTTCCCAAATCAAATTGCTCAAACAAATTCAACCTTTCAGATATCATGAGTTGTAGCACACCCGGTTTAGCTGAATGCCTTGTAAAAAAAGGGAGAAAAGAACAAAATCTAAGCTCGAATGTGGGCAGCAGGCGTGGGGGGTGTTTTTCAATAACCTGTCATTGATATGGATTTGATCTTTAAAAAAAAAAAGAAAAAAGAACATGGATTGAATAACAGTGGTGTGACATGTTGAACCCCGTTTGCTACGTCTTTCCACTGTTTGCTTCAAACCAAGATGACCTTTAAACAGCAGTTATTCTGTTTAAAGTATAAAATCTGTCAGATGATCTCATTTAAAATCTTACAAAACTCAATGTTTTCATACCTGTTGATCAACCATTGGAATGAACTTACCAAAATGTTGCCCTGTCCTGCCTGTTTATTAGATAACTGAACATTGGTAAGTTGGGTGGAGATCTTTCAGACCTTTTAGATTCCTGTAAGCGGTGTCAGAAGTTGCTGTTCCAGTTATTTAGCTACATTTAACTCTGTAAAAGAAATGTCACACTGCCACATTCTGAACATTTAGTACCAAAGGAATTAAAATATTTTAAAGTGCATTTAAAACCTACAAAAGAACACTCCAAATTATAAGAACTGGTTGCCCTGGTTACAGAGGAGAATGAGTCTAAAAGATGCTAGGTCAGTTGTCAACAATACACTCGTTTAAACTTCTCACTGCAGGATGGGAGTGAGCAGTTATGTTATTTTCAGACTTCTTCGTGCTTTTCTAAGGCGTCTCCTTCCTCCAGATGGTACGCAGAAAGAAAAAGAAAAATCCCAACACAGCAACCTTCAATGTTCAGGTTAAACAAAGTTCAAAAGCAGTGTTAGAATAATACTTATTAAAAAAAGTATATTTATTCTTTTTAACACTTCAATTTCTTGATCCCATAGCAAAAATGAAAAACAGATACTTATATTTCTTTAAAGTAATATTTATTGTATGTTGATTATAATTAAATGACTTAAAAATGCCACAACACCCGTTAAAGCACAAAAATCATGTTTTCAGAGATGCAACCCCCTAAGACTGTATGTTAGCAGGGAAGGAGGAAGAGGACTGGTGAGCGTGAAAGCAAGCCACTGTCCAGAATGAAACATCCAAGATGCATGAAGGCATCAAGCTCAAGGCCCCAACTAAGAGTGTGCTCAGTGACCGTCTCGGGCAATGGAGAACAGTAAACGGAAATGAATTTGAGTGGCAGTTTCTTGTTTCTGTTTCTGAGTTAGGGAACATATTTATATAATTGGCTTTGGTTAATGACTTCTTTTTTAAATTTGCCAATCTTTTTCATACAAGTATGAACTCGTGATTAAAACATGGGACATTCTGTGAAACAGGCTGAGTTAGCTTTAAATGTGTGTGAAAAAAATAAAAGCTCATTGCCTTAAATAAACAGGGAATGCCATTGAGCGTAATAACATGTTTTGCAAGAGTTTTGTGTAAGGTGAAGCATCCAGCTTCCCTGCTAAAAGACAAACCTTTTCTGCAGTTTGGGTGTAATTGTAATCATTTATCTTTTAAAGCTTTTTATTCTTTTTGTAAGAGATAAGAGCTGAAGACCTTTTGTGTTAAACAGATGTACGGTCACAATACCATATACGGTTACAATATGGTGTGTGTAGCTTTGGACACACAAGGTGTGTATTTGGATAAAGCAGCTCAGGGTCAGAACAACTAATTCATAATAAGAAAAAGATGAATGGGTTACGTGAAGGATTTGGAGCAAAATACTTCATCCAAGAAGAAAGAGAGTTGAAGAAGAAACATTTATGTTACCTGAAGCCCCACGACCTGTGGGAACGACCAGAAGTAGCTGGTGCTGTGTGACCTGGGAAGTCCATAGTCCTTACGTATGTTATGAGATTTTTACATTTTTTGTGAAAGGTGCAGCACATAGCTTTGATGTTTAAAGACAAGCCTTTCCATAGCAAAAAAATATATTTTTTAGTTACGAATAAATGTTGAGTGAGAGATAACAAGACACTGAGTCATGATATTTAAAAAAAGGTTTCCTTTCGACGAGACAGCAGAATCATTTATCCTCAATTGAAGATCAGTTTGCTGGAGATGTGAACCAAGGTGGCAAGTACTTAACTATCACTAATTAATGAACTTACTGATTACTTTAGTTGTATTCTAACTCAGGTTAAAGTTGTGCTAAATTTGAATTTGTCCAGGTTTTGTGTGAAACTACTTTTTAATCAGCCATTGCCGTTTGAGAAGATAAGCAACATTTTGTATTCTACAATGAAAATCTTATATTTTCTCAGAAAGTATACCTGAAGTCACGATGAAAGAGATGATAAAAATAATTATTTTCAAACAGAAGTTGTTATTTTTCTGGATGATGAAGAGAAAATAAACTGGAAAAATGAATATGAATCTAAAAGGTCATTCTCATTTCCAGTTTTGTTTTATGTATTAATATTTTTTTGTATTTATAATTTTTTGCAGTTGCATGGCAGCATATTAAATTTAATTTTTACTTTTATTTGCTTTGCTTTTAAAAAAAATGACAAACTGGAGCTTGTAATTGTAAATGTTAAAGATATTTGTCATAAAAATCGTATACGTTTCACAGTGAACGCAATAAAACTTGATGTGTTTTTTTTTTCTAATTGGGCACAAAAGATCACAGTGTCCAACAAAATCATGAAACAAATATAATATTGTTATTAAAGCTTCAAAAGATTCAAGTCAAAGTTTTCTTGGAAAGAAACAGAATTTACATGTTAAAAGATAAAAAAGATTTGTAACATTTTGTTGTATTTAGCAGCTACAAGCAGGAAATCTGGCCACTGCATCTTTAAGAAACTCATTTATCATCCACTAGTAACCTGTAAGCTGTAGTAACCTAGAGATTTACTGTTGAGGTAACCAACAGCAACGTATGTGTACCATGATGAGATTTGGAGTCTATCTCATTACACCAAAGTGGCTTCTTTAACCAGTTGAGTGTACCAAAGCAATTTGTGTCTCCCAAAGTTTACCAACAACGGCGCAAGTGTGACATTACTGCAAGAGCTCTGTAGTGGTGAGCTGAGCACATCGATGAAAGGTGGGAGGAATACAATATCCTTAATCTTGCCAACATGTCTCCTGTCGAAGATGCAGAGACGAGAGTCCCAGAAGTGGATCAATCATTTTTAAATCAAAGAAAAGCAGAAGATCTGCTGTGGAGGTAACTTAATAGAGCACACAAATTTTAAAAAAGTAACTTAGAATGGTAGAATTTTTAAGCAACAACCTTTTCTGATTACCACTGGCTTGACACCTGACTAGCTGGCAGGATCTGATATTGGAGTCATCATCGTGCTACCCATGTGTTGTAGTGTGCAGAATGTGTAACGTTCTGAGTATTTGCTAATGTTGTAATAATATATGTTGTGACACGTTTTGGATATGGAATTGGTTTATTTCAAGCAATCAAGACAAAACAAAAATCAAAGACGACAGACAAAAGAAATACATCTATACATAGATAGATCAAACTTAGGATGATTTGACTGGAAAACAATATTTTAAAGTGAAAGAAGATACACTTCCATATTTATATTTCCACATATACATGTAAATTATACCATTATACCACATCACCATTATAATGACTCTTAATCATAATAAAAATGTTTGCATTTATACATACAGTACAGGAATGGTCCCCAATCCTGATTGTGAAAGTACCCAATCCCCGGTCCATGTGAGAGTTGGTACCGTGCTGCAGAGATAAAAAGCCCAACCTGCATTTTTTCAGGGTTATTTGGGGTTCATGGTTATTTCAGGGTTATAATCTTAATCTAAAGGAAGTTTTATTTTGGAAATCTACTCTCCACTGCATCTGACTCATTTTTGACGCATGTCAAGTCGCTCGGTTACGTGTCAAAAATACAGCTACTACTTTCTTTAAGTGACTGTGCCGACAGCTAAAGTGAAACCTCCAAGCTAGCAAAGTAAACAAAAAACAAACTTATTTGGAAAATGTATTTTGACAGAAAAGGGCCGTAGAGGAAACAGAAGAAGAGTCTTCAGTTTCAAAATAAAAGAAAGTTGAACAAGGTGGAAGGCTGCTTTATCACATTTTAATTATTCTTACCTGAAATGTAGGATACAAATAATGTTTAAACTTCCTGCAAATATTTTACAGAAGACGAAGATTAACTTTGCCTTCAAAACTTAAGGACATGCGTAAGGATATAGTTATTTAACTTTTTGACACACCTCTAAAGCTGTCACCACACGAACATGATGAGATGAGCAGCAAAACATTTTTTTAGATCAACCTTTAAAGTCTAGTTGCCCTACAGAACCGAGTCCTGTGAGGCACTTTTACATTTCACTGTCACCAACAAGAACATGGAGAAACAGAACCAGAGCAGACAAAGAGAAGAAGTGAGTGAAGTGGATCAGGTTGTTACCACCACTGAATATACTGCCATCAGTGGTAGCAGGAGTAAAAGTAGTGGTAGGAGTAGTTGTTTTGTATGATTGTGTGCCCGTGCCTGTGGGATTGACAATGGTTGATTCCCTGCCAATAACTTCATAGACCCAGTACTGATATCCTACTGAACTTGGGAAGGCTGCTGCACCACATTGATAAATGGTATAAGTTGCAACTCCAGCTATAAGCCACTGAGAATGCTCTCTAACTAGAAGTGGTGATCCATGTGTGACCTGTAAGAAGAAAAATATTTAAAATGATTAAATAATGTATTAATATGGGGTGGGATTATATGAGTTTGTTTCTTCCTGCTGCTTTTTAGGCAATTCATCAAGCTCTACTTGACTTTAGTTATTAATCGCTTTGTTTAATGAATCAACGGTAACTTTAGTGAGTCTTTGTTTTTTTTGCCTTTTTTTCATTGTCTCTGTAATGAGTTTGATACATCTTATATTGTATAAGTCTTGTATTGTCAAATTTATGCTTGAAATAAACCAGAACAATCAATCAATCAATCAAGTAAAACTACTTTTTTGTTTTTCTTACATTTTATTAAATAGGGGCAAGTTATTTTTTCTGTGATCATAGAAATTCCTACATTTATCTCCTAATGAATTTCATCCGGTGTGTTAATTACTGACTTATTAAACGAAAGGTGAGTGTAGTATCCTCAAAAGTGTACCAAAAAAGGGGTAATATTCATTTAAAGACCCACTCCAACAAAAATTGTCTTTAACATGTTCTTGTTAACATTTTTTCTGATGATGGAGGACATACATAAAAGAATCTAAACTTAAAACTGCATTTCTGAGATTTCTTTATTCAAATGTTGTGAATCAGGAGCAGATGATAAAATGCAGTTTGAAAAAGCTCTCAGCTGTGACACAGCAACTGGAATGAGCAAAAGACAAAAGTTGCCCTGTACCGCTCTACTCTGATGCATCCATTTGCAGACAAATTAATACAAGAACATCTTTAGTTCCTCAACCGTGCTGCCATTTGGCCTGAAACTGTACGGCTCCGATATTGTTCTCCATTTTTGTTGCACCAGTAAAGTTAGCCTATGGATGTGGGCTGTAATCTAGCGGCAGAGCGTGTAAACAAATGGATGATGGGAAATCAGTTGAGGCTTCCTCCTTGCTAACAGTCCCATCCACAACTCAGAGGTGAATTTCTAATGAACTCCTGCCACCCTGAATAAACTTTGTCCAAGAAGACGATAACATAGTTATTACTTAATAGAATGTTAAAAAGACCACTGGGAACACTTCTAAAAAAGAGTAATAGAAGCCACCGGACGCGGAAGCGCTGCAAAGCAGCACGGAACGGAGGCCACCTCCATTCGGCGCCCTTGTTAACCTATGGTGTAAATCACATCAAAAGCGATGCGTTCAGTCCTCTGCAGCCGACTCGCACTGTGCAGCGATTGTTTCGGCATCTGGTCTATCTTTTACGTGAGCCGCGAGTGATCCGTGTCAATTCTGGCAGGAAGTTACGCCAAGACACACAAAAAAATCTCGTCAGTTACCAAAATGTAAACAATTTTTCCACAATAAAATACCACGATTGTCTAATGCGACCATCTTTTTGTATCCTCACAGACTGTAGAGATGAAAATAAACACACATCACACAAAAAACAATCAGACACACACAGACACAAAGATGTCCAAAGAATAAAGAACATTTTGAGATTTGTTTTCTGTCTAAATGATTTGCCTGTCTTGATAGTCTTGTATCATTTAGGTACCGTGCAAAAAAGAAACAAGGCTTTATAGTTACCTGATTTTGACTGAAATTTCCAAAAATAACGGTAGCACACACAAGTTCCATTAGAATTTCATCACAGCTGCACTCCACTATTGATGCTTTAATCTCCTTCATTGTTCTCAATATTCCAAACTTGCCACCTATTAAAAGGAGGGTTCAAAGTTTAGAGCTATAATGATGTTTAAAAATGCAAAAGTAAATTACATTAAAACATTTCTCATAAACATCTATTGAAATATTTGCCTTTTAGATAAAATACTCCAAAGCATAGTACAGAGAACAGTAGTATTATGTCATGAACTACACATTTAACTATGATCCCACAATTATAGTTTCTCTTTCGCAATGTATTGAAATTAAGCAAATATCTCAAGTATCTACCACAATGTTAAAATGCCATTTCAATAACTGTTAATGTGTGAGCTTGAGCATCATTAACAGCTAAAAGACGTTTCATGCTGTTTACTTTTTCACTTATCTCCTCTAGACTTTTTTTTTTCAGAACCAAAACACTTTTACGGATCACAAACTTTAGATCTTTGTTCCTTTTGTTTGAGATACTCACTGAGGTCTATCAAAGAAGCCCAGGTGGAAGTGCTGTTATAGATGGTGCTCATGCTTGAGGCTAAGGAAATTGTCTGGATGTCATCTGTTAAATTGACTGGACTTGAGAGCTTGAGAAGACAAATCTGTTCATTTGCAGGGTTGCAAATTTTTGTATCAAATGTTACTTGCATTGCATTGGAGTATCCTTCCGAACGATTTTTTAAACCCACATAAGCCAATATGTTGTTGATAGAGTGACTGTATAAAAAAACACAGAGGGAAAACATCAAGATTTCAACAAAAGGAAACTCTTTGTATTACAGCCATTGTTTAACATAAAGCAGAAAGTATGTTTGAATAGTGTGACTAACAGAATTTACCACATTTGAATGGACACATACTGTTACTCATTACATTCACTTGAGTAAATGTGAGTGACCATTCAAATGTAGTGGAGTAAAAAGTACAAATATTCAATCAAAAATGTGGTCAAAGAGAGTAAAAGCTTGTATTTCTAATTTTCAATGCAAGTACAAAGAAGCCACAAAAAACAAAACAAAACAAAACAAATTTAAGTAAAGTAACAAAGTCCATTTACTCAAGTACTTTACACCTCTGGTTTTTCCACATCAAAATAATACAAACAGAACCTTGAAAAAAACATTATTTACACTGTATTGTCACGTCTTTGCAAAACTCAAAGGGCTACAGTAAAAGAAACCTGCCATGTCTCAATCCAAATGGTATTTTATTATATTGATTCAATTATCAATTTATCTCATTTTGAAACAAGTTCATGATGGTATTGGTCGAATCAATTCTGCCTTGATTGATCAAGTTAGATCGTAGAAATCGAACATTCGATGAAGTGCTACGTAAATGATAATTGTTGTCTACTTTTATTTTTATCAGTTTATCGCTAACTTCATCTGTAAATTCAAATATGAACTGTGTGGTATTTGATATCCTGTTGTAAAACTCTTTGAAATTGTTGTTAATTGTGAACAAGATTACATTAGACATAGACTTCATCAAATCTAATATGTGATGTTAGATTTTTTTTAAAGCTTTGACTTGGGGTACAATTTCATTTCATGTTCTCAGACAGAAACTGAAAAATAAAAATGAGTCATTTTAAGTGTCTTAATTAAATGAGAAGTAAATCTGTAGAATTTCCATTTTCATTTCTTCCAGTAAAGTTATGAATATGCAACCAGATCCTCTTACCTTAAGCAGTTGTTATCTGTGAGCACCCACTGATCTGTAATCAGTGACCCAACACACCTAAAATGTGGGTAAAAATAAACCAGCCAAGGGGAAGTTCCTGGAGTGACATCCTCAACATCTGTGGAATTATCTGTCAAAGAGAAGAGACAAGATTTCAGATGTTTTATTCCAAATTAAACAAAAAGTAGTAGTGAGAAAAAGGAAGCTTTAATTTACTGCTATCATGCCATTCATATTTTGTGCGATTAATCAGTTGTGGCCTGTAATTAATTAATTGAATTAATCGAGTTTAATCGCAAATATAATTGCAGTTTTATAATATAATTGCCGCAAACGCCCTCATTTTGAGAAACACATATAAACATAAGCTTCAGGTTGCAAAAGTTTCTTTTATGTATATATTTTCTTAATGACCATAGTTTGACCATTGTTTTGGGTCTCCATTTCAGACAGAAACGGACGTCACAGAAGCAAAATATTAACACGATTAAATAAAATTACACGTCTGTAATTAATTAATTGCGATACTTTATTTAAAAGTGAAAAGCCTGATAAATACAGTTTGTTCAGTGTTCGATCACACCTACATCAACATTGTTGACTAATAGCAAAAAAGGCGGATTATTTATCATGTTTACCACACATTGAATGAGTTATTCCTCCATTGTTTTCTATGTTGTAACACACTGAAGTGATACGACCAAAACTGAGACGATATACTAAATCTAATTTGGAGAACAACACACATTCAGCTCCTTTGCTAGGTTTTGAAGAGAGGATAAAAAATAGAGAACTATAATTGCACTAGAATGCTCACCAGTCACAACCGATGGATGACAACCTGAAACATGGAACAGAGAAACAAACACAGTTTCATACATTTTTAAAATACTGAAAACGTATTACTTTAAAGTTATTCGTGAGTTGAAGAATAAAACAGTCGAACTCAAATTTGGCACAGCAGCATTTGCTTAAAATATTAGTTACATTCTTTACATCAGTTACAATCTTTACTTCAGTCTCTTTCCACTTTTAAAGCAAAACCTATTACAAGACTTGATGGTTAATTGTTTCACACTGTATACTACTACTTAAGCAAATAATTTTATCAGAATTTTTTTTTTTTTATATGTTGCTGATTGTCTCTTACTGTTGATAAGTTATGAAAAGAATACTACTTTGAGTCTAAAAAAAATTCTTAGATAAAAAATTATTTACCTGAGCAAAGCAGAAGGGTTAGCAGGGTGAATCTGCACACAAACTGTTGGAGAGCCATCTTCAGTGTCATCTTTCACAAAGTCTCAGACTTGAAGTACTGGAGTTCTGCTTTGGTTCACCAACAAAATAAACAGAGATCTAACCTGGGGCAAATATCCATCACAGAAGGTATCAGGTCAAACATGTTTTTTTAAGACTCATGTTTCAATATGTTCAAGTGCAAAAGCTGCACTGTGAATTAGGCAAAGGAAACAGGTTGGAAGCTAAATAATGATAACGTCACTTTTATCTACAGACCCATACATATTAAACTACTCTCAGAAGGAGACATGTGACAGACAAACATCTTTGATTTAAAAAAAGACTAGATTGAAGGTTTTTCTTTTTATATATATATATTTTTTATATAATTACCGGTGTATATATGAATATATATATATATATATATATATATATATATATATATATATAAAACCAAACACTATACTCTAAAACACTTGAATTTCCCATATACAAGATGGGTAGATTTAAGAGTCAGGATTAGCTTCAAATCTTTGAGTAAATCTTTAATCTTTGACACATGAATTTTTTGTTTGGTGAAGAAGAAGATGTCAGCTCATAAAGTTGCCGTTTGTCAGAGCCAGAGATTGGGTCTTGAACATGATCACACATTTGACTCACAGTTGGGTGATGGAGCTGTATAACATGCTGATTTGACCCAGATTAAATTCACATAGGCTTTGTCCAATTTTAAGCAAGGGTGAAGCAGTAACAACATTCCACAGAAAAATGTCAAAGTGTCTGTTTGACAAAACTGGAAACTAAAAGTGTTAACGTTTCGCTGTTCTGAAGGACACCAGTTATGCAGGAGAAAAATATACTGGGAAAAATGCTTCAGACAGTTTCCTCATTTAAACAAATACACCTAAACTGGTTTTAAAATGCACGAACACAAAGTGAAGTACGGTAAAATAAAACTGGTAGAAAGGATGATAGATATGTGACAGCATTACATTCACTCCATTCCACCTAGGTCACACTCTCAGCTCAGTTTACTTCAAACAAAAACTAATGCTGAAAAAAATTCAAAATGCCAGAAAGGGTTGCAAGTGCAAATTATGATATAAGAGAAACCAGACAACGCGGTTTGGGAAAATAGTAATCATGGATTAATTTAATTTAATTATCTTTTTTTGTTATTATTCATTTCAAGATTATTTCAAAGGCAAAATGAGGACAGGAGCAAACACTTTCATGCATTTAAACAAAGTCTGCTACTCAGTGTTGAAGCAAAGAGACAGGAAATCAAAGATATTCGAAGCCTGAGATTGTTCAATCTTTGGTATTAAACAACAGTCCTTGTGTATTCCAAATAATTTTGTATGATTTTATTAGTGCCACCTGTTCATTTTTAATAATCCAGTTTAGTCCTGTTTGGTGTCACAGGGTTGCAGCCCTGTTACTGTTGGGCAAAGGTGGACTACAACCTAAAAAGGCCAAAAGTGTGTGTACTTCTGTTGCAAACATTTTTTTTATTTGTATTTCTAGAACCATTTTGGACAAATAAATTATCGTTTTTAAAGCTTGCTTAATTTTCCAACCTTTACCTGTCGTTCTTGTTTGTAAGACTACTATCAAAACAAGCAAAGAAAAACATTTCAGGGTTAGTCAAACTAGTCTGACTTGGTAAGAAAAAGGAGATTGAAACACATTGAAATGAAAATGGGACATGCTGGAAGACAGCCTGAGAGTTTGTTTGGCAAGACGAAAGTACAAAATTCATTGTTTTAAAAGCATGAGGAAGGCCATAGTCCTTAAATTGGTCATAGCTGTTTTCATCACGACTTTGTGCAGAGTGCAGTACACACCTCTACTGTGTAGGAAAACAGTTTTTACCTTTTTAGTTGGAATATAAATGTTCCAGACTTGTTAATGCTTTAATTAGATGAAAGTCTGATTGCTACATTTTTACCTTCTTTTGACATTTTTTTAACCCGACCAACAAAATATACAAACTGGAATTTGTAACTGATGAGCTCATAATAAAAACATAAAGCATGAAACATATCTGCTTTTTTGTCAGGCTTTTGGAACATTGGTAAGTTGGGCAGTGTAAATGTGTCTGTGTTGCGACAGTATCTGTAAAGAGCTTTTGGACCATAAAGGAAGGAAGAAAAGCGCAATACAAGTATATACCATTTCCCATTTTTCTGAATACTTCATCCTTTTGATTTCTTTGAGTGGCATCAGAAGTTGTTTTTCAGTAATAACTACAAAAATAAGAACAAAATGTCAAAATGCCACAATCTAAGCGTTTTGTACAATTAGGATAGACTGGGTGGCTGTGGTTTTTGTGTTGGGAGCCACTCATGGCCAACAAACACTCATTCCACGTAGTGTTTAATTTTGACTTTCATTTATCACTTCCAACCACATTCAACTCTTGCTGTGAACCAGCATGGCCTTTAAATTATTAGGTTTGTGCCATTAAAGCTTTCAAAGGGTTTAGACTATAATCCTATTATTGACAATGTAATCCAACCTGTTCCATGATCAACCGTAGGAGTGAACCTAACAAAACAGACTTTGCTCTGTCCTACTAATTTGTCTGATTTTGGAACATTGGTATGTTGAGCAGAATAAATATGTCCGTCCTTCTGAGGACTTTATTTACACACTTTTGATTTCTCTGAGTTGCGTAGGAAGTTGCTCTAGTAAAATGCACTAATTGAATAACAAAATGTCACAGTGCTAGTCCGAGCTTTTATCCATTACAAAGCATGCCAAAAATAAAATTAAAAAAATCCTGGTTCCTGTGGCGCTTAAAAATAACATTTTATACAGATTTTAGTTCACCCTTTTCTAGAAATAAACAGAATTTACTTTGGAAAAACTAAAGAGGTTTAATGTTAAGATGCTGCAATGGAGAAATTCTGGCCACTGCAGACCTGTACAGACCTGTACTGTGCAGTTGTTGCCATACAATAACAGTAACATGTAATATTCAGCAACTGCCTGTCTAATATTATGAAGATGCTGCTATTTTATGTTGCTTAAATGGTCAATTCATGTTTATTATTATATTTAGAAAAATCCTGGTTTAGTGACCGCTTTTTTGTTTTCTTTTGTTGTTTTTCCATTTATCCATTGCAGCTTAAAAGTCGGAAGAGGCTGAAGGCTGCTTTATTACATTTTAAGGGTTGTGTCACAAAATCTAGGATCCAAATAAAGCTTAACTCAGCTGCAAATATTTTACAGAAGATGACGATAAACTTTACCCTTGAAATTTAATGGAAACTGGCGGCTAAAAAAGAAAAAGCAATAAGATGGTCACCAACCGACCTGTGGCCTGAAAAAGGTGTGATATGGAGAGATCCAGTCGTCTTACTTGGGAAAAGGAGCTCATGAAATAACTCACATATTTCATAGATAAAAAAGTTATTTAGTTCGCCAAAGGTAATATGGTATCATGTATTTGGAAATAGTTTACTCTTAAAAGTTTAAGAATAGCATGATAAAGGCCCTTTAAATATGTTTTTCATATTTTTATTTCCATGACACTTTGACCCTTTTAGTCTTGTTACTTTTTTCCGCTCTGAATGTAGAGTTTACAATATTTTAAGGGTCTATAATATATTATGCTTTTCTTAAGCCTTTCAGCATAAACAATATCCTTATAATAGTATATTACCTTTAAGGACTTTACTTTTGACACTTAGTATTGGTTTTATTCATTTATTTTTTACTTCAAGGATAACATTGTCAGGTCCTCTGCATTCGGATATAGATATATTTGGTGTTTCAAGTAGTTTAATACTTGCGAGAGCAAAGCCTTCTTATTAGGTATCATTTTGAAAACTTTTATTTACAGTCAAAGAATTAAGGAGTAAATTGAAATTTGTGACTAAAGACTTAAAGAAATAACTTGTGTGGCTGTCTAGTCAGAGCTCTAAAACACGATGATTTAAACCAGAATATATTCATAAAGGCTTTATGCAATTAGCACTAAAAGAGGGAAGCAGACAGCCATAACATTCTGCAGAAATAATGTAAAATCTGTCTGACAAAACTGGAAATGTAAGCACTGCACAACATTTCACTGATTCACAGCATAAAAGCAAATATGCATGAAGATAACAGAAAATATGCTTCAGTAGAATTTTCTTTCAGAAACAATTACACCTAACCCTTTAAAGCCGGATGTATCATATTTGATACATGACTCTGTCAGCCATCCACAAGAGCAATGGAATGGAAATACAAATTTCTTGTATTTTGTCTAAGAATATTTTTGTTGGCTCAGGAAAAAAATATATATTTCAGCTCTGTGACCTGATATATCAGATATGATACAAAATTAATTTTGTATGTAAAAAAATATGTTTTTTCTGCTTGTTTGCCCTGAACAGCTTCCCTGACACAGACAACTACACACAATCACATTCACACTTTGAAGAAACATAAGTCTCACCAGCTGAAGTACAGAATATTTGTGGACAGTAGGAGGAAGCCGGAGTGCTTGAAGAAGACAAACACATGCACCGGGAGAACATCCCCGGGCAGCCGTAAAGTGTGCCACAACTTTGAAACACACATACAAAAAAACAAACAAACAAAAAAAAACATGGCTTTGTTGATAAAACAAAAAAGTGATATAGTAATTTTCAATAGCTTTTTTTTTTTTTTTAAATGTAGTAGACTAAAAAAAGTTAAATAGTTTAAGACCAAGAAAAAGCTGTTCCTGTGAAGTGCTGGTAAAGATTGCTCAGTTGTCCAACTTTTTTTTTAACTGTCATTCTTGTCTAAAAGATCACTACCGAAGCAAACAAGAAAAAAAAAAACATTTGCAAAGGCTAATCAAACTTTGACAAGAAAAAAGAAAATAATTTAAAAAGACTTAAATGAAATGAAAATAGAGCATGCTGGGAAACAGGCTGAGCAGGCTTGTTGCTTTTTTTTGCAAAAGAAAAAGTTTGTTGTCTTAAAAGAACGAGGAAAGCCTTAGCCCTTACTTTAGTCACAGCATTTTTCTGAATGATTTTTAAGAAGTGTTCAGTTCAGAAGTGTTCAGTTCAGTGTTCAGATTTACCGTTTAAGGGCAAGAGTTTTTAGTTCTTATATAAATAAAATTACATATATATTTAGTTGTTTTTTAATGAAAGTTGTTTAATTTAGATGAAGGTCTTGTTATTACATTTTTACAATTTACCATATTACAACATGGTACTTCAAATATATTTGGATCTGTTTTTCAAAGCTTGGATACAAAGGATAACAGATTTAAAAATGTCATAATATCTTTCAAATGAAAAAGTGAAGTTTTTTCCATTTTTATATTCCAAACTCAAAATAGATTTTTACTTCACATTTGTTTTTGCTACCAGATTAAGTAAATCCAACAGCTTTCCTTTGAAATATTACATTTTAAAGAATGTAAAACGGTCGTGCTTGACAATAAAATGTGCACAAAAAACAAAAAATTGGACCTAACCATTCAAAGTCTACAGGA
Organism: Oryzias celebensis; assembly: GCA_014656515.1. Lineage (NCBI taxonomy): Eukaryota > Metazoa > Chordata > Actinopteri > Beloniformes > Adrianichthyidae > Oryzias > Oryzias celebensis. Next base: position 13,367,501 of record BNCR01000008.1, on the reverse strand, counting down.
GATAAATAAATAAAGATAAAGACAACAAATATTATTCTTAAGATATACCTATTCTCCCAAATAATAGAAGGTGGTTTGCTGCCCGATGCGATTAGCCTTCCATGTATCACATACATTTTTTAAACCAATACTTATGGTAACGAACACCTGCCCATGCTTTATCTCTTATGTAGTAGACAGTAATTGTGGTGATGTGGCATTGTTTTGGGTTAATTCTCTTTATAATTACAAAGCTGTTCATTGGTGACACTTCATCACCAAGAATGATGTAAGATGCATTTTCAGCTGAGTTCAATGAAACGTTCATGCAAGTAAACAGTTGGACACTTGTTTTATTTGAGAACACAACAATAGTTATCCTATAGATTAAAAATGAAATTAATGCAGTTATAAAAAATAGCTCGCTTATTTATCTGTAATAACATACTGTGATAACGCAATCATTTGACCCTCCCAAAAGGAACCCGGCTAACCTGTCATCACCTTTGCAAAACTGTCAGAACATCTGCTAGTGTGAAGAATGAGTTTCTGCCAGTTTCCCAGCTGCTTCAGTTTCAAACTACTCTTTGTAAATAGTTTGGAAAATAAGTATTAGTTCACCCACACAATAAAAAAATACATTATGCTTCATATCCACTTTTATATATTTTTTTTTTAATAATTGAGTGCGATGCTCACTGTGCCACCGTGCAGCTCTCTTAGCCTGAATCAAAATTAGAAAACATGCTTTCAGCTTCTATAATGTGTTTTTGAAAAGAGATTTGTATTTAACTGTAAGTACAAAGTTGCAAATAATAAACTGTGTGGGGCATATTTTCTTGGCACACATTGGTGCTCTTAGTACCAAATGAGCATCATTACAATGCTGTTACAACTTGAGTATTGTTGCTAACAATGCCCATCCCTTAATGTCCACAGTTTCCACATCTACTGATGGTTACTTGGAGGAGGAAAATGCGCCGTGTCATAAAGCTGGAATCATCTTGGACTGATTTCTTAAACATGACAAGCAGTTCTCTGTACCCAAATGGCCTCTTTGGGATCTCAACCCAATAGAACACCTTTGGGATGTGGTGGAACAGGAGATTGGCATCATGGATGTGCATCCGACAAATCTGCAGCAACTATGTGATGCTGTTGTGTCAATATGGAGGAAACTCTCTGAGGAATATTTCCAGTACCTTGTTGAATCGATGCCACAAAGGATTACTTTAGTTCTGAGAGCAAAAGGGGGTCCATCCCAGTACTAACAAGGTGTACCTAATAAAGTGGCTAGTGAGTGTTGAAGAAAAAGTATCAGTATTTGTCACTGTTTTGTGGGCAGAAGAGTCTTAAAAGTAAATGCAGAAAAGAGTTATTTTATGATGAGTGTGTTTCATTTTAATGCCTAATCCACTTTCACACTGTCTCACCGGCCCAGCTAGCGATTCATTAAATATGGTGAAGTGAAAAAGCAAACTTGTCTGTTTCCTCTTTTAGAAATCTGTTTATTTGTTCAAACTGATGATTTCAGACAGGAATGTATTTTACACAATAAAAAAAAGAATGATCTTTTTAATTTGTGTTTATTTATTGAAGTATGAAACCCAAGATTTCCCAAAGAAAACCCAAAACTAAAAGGTTGAACATTTAATTATAAGATTTTACTTATTACTTTGCAACGATTTTAATTTTTAACAAATAACGATTACAATTTTCTTTCAGAAATACACATCGTTCTGTGGATTAATGATGGCTTTTCCACCCAAATTCAAAATATGTTTTCTTTATTCTTAGAGACATCTAAAAAAAATCCCAATTGATAAGAAAAATGGGAATAATTGTTTTGTAATATTTGAATTTTTTTTAAAGATTTTAATATTTTGCAAATATTTTGATGTCTGAAGAAAATTGTGAAACTGTTTGAACTTGAGTGGAACAATGTTAAGGTAAGCATTTATGAAAGATAAGTCTGCCTCTTTAGTGGAATGCAGTTTGTAATATAAGAAGATAGTGTTATCCATGTGGTATCCATAATTCAGGATTCTGTTCTTTAGAGCAACTGGACTTGAGTTATTTGTTTGGTTGCGGTGAGTGTGAACCACAAAGAAATGCTACCATCACATAAGCTACTCTTATAACCACCGGATCCTTGATATTTGCATCAAAGTTCATCTAGTTATTTCCCTCCTGGTCACATCTCTGAAACTGTCAGCACATCAATAACCTGACAATGACAGTCAACATAAATCAGCTGATTCTGTTGCAGAGAAAAGCGGCTTTTCTTTGTAAATGCGAGTCATTTGCAGAGAAGCGTTTGAACGGTCGATGAGTCACAACACGTCGAAGACTGTGTGTTATTCGGGTTTCACCAGCAACATCTCCGGTGTTAGAGGGTTAAAATCCGGTTGCTCTAAGGAAGAGAGTCCTCTGAGATACTTTTACATTTCACTGCCACCAACAAGAACATGGAGAAGCAGAACAAGAGCAGACAGAGAGAAGAAGTGAGTGAAGTGGATCAGGTTGTTACCACCACTGAATATACTGCCATCAAGTGTAGAAAAAATGTAAATCATCTCAGTAGTAGTGGGATGAGTAGTTGTTCTGTGTGGACGTGTTCCCATGCCTGTGGGATCGAAGGTGGTAGTAGTGGTAGTCATGCCAATAGGAGTTGTAGTAGTTTCTGGTGAACAACTGAAGTTCCCATCAGGGTCAATGCCTGTTGAACTGACAGTAACAAAGGTTGGTTCCATGCCAGTGATAACTTGATGGATCCAGTCCTGGTACAGTGACACACGGGTGAAAACTCCAGTATCCCCACAAGAAGGAGAGAAAACATTTGCAACTCCACCAATGACCCACTGAGAACCCTCCCTAATAACAAGTGGGGATCCAGGAACGACCTGTTAGAAAAAACATTTAAATTATTATTAATTAAAAAAAAAAATCTGTATTTTATTGAAAAAAATCTATTCTTTCACAATTCTCCAATTATTCTTTCTGTGATCACAATAATTCCTTTTTTTTCATTTCTCCCTTCTTTTTTTTTTTAAGGTAAAATATGTAATGACTCAAAGTACTCCAAAAGATGCCTTCTTGTATCATGAAGGTACATTGTAAAAAAAAGAAACAACAAAAAAAACATATTAGATAGTTACCTGACATGGATAGGATCCTTGTATTCTCGCACACATCTCTTTCTCTGTGACATTATCTTGTTTTTGTTCACAATTGCATCGATTGTTGCCGAGTATTGATGCTTCAACTTCCCTTTGTAAGGTGATATTTATAATTTTATCTAGTAAAGAGAGAGTTCAAATATTAAAGCTGTTGGGTTATAAACAATAAAATAAAATAACAGACTAAATAAAACAATACACGAAAATGTACTGATTTTTTTTACTGTTGCAAGTTATAATGTAAAAAAAGTCCATAGAACAGTAATATTACACATTGAAAGGCACATTTAAGTAGAATCATTCAGTTATATTTTCTCTTTCTTAAATTATTAATACTAAAGTTAACATCAAGGATCTACCCAATAAAATGTTATCTCAATAGCTGCTTGTATGTGACCTTGAGCATCCGTTACAGCTTACACTTCACGCTGTTTATTTTTCAACTCATTGGTTTTCTTGACTAAAACAAAGTTTTTCTCCAGAACCAAAACACTGAGAGATTCATTCATGGATCAGAAATTTGAGATCTTGATGGTCAATCCCTTCATTTGAGATGGAATTTTCCAATGACCCTGAAATATTGAGCAGTTGGACACACGTTCGTGTGTCTAGAAGAGGTCTGATGGAGGTCAATGTTAAAATATAATCCAAAACAATTAAAGTACTTCATGATATGTTGGGACTTTAGTAAACCCAGCTTGTTCTTACTTTTGAACCTATCTAATCTAAAGGGTCTGACTGTTTTTTCTGCGTAACTTGATCAAAACAAAATGGAGGAATTGTTGCTGTAATTGACAGGTGTGTTTGTTCAAACCACCTTGAGGTGTCACTTACCGCTGAAATCACCTACAGAGACCCAGGAGGGAAAGCCGTCATAGAAGGTGCTCATGTTTGAGGCTAAGGCAATTGCTTGGATGTTGTTTGTAAATTGGACTTGACTTGATAGCTTTACAAGACAAATTCCAGAGTTTTTCCCATCTCTATTTTCAGTGTTGCAAACCATACTTATAAAACTGTAAAAAAATCCACTGGGATTGGAAGGACGATTAGTTAGGCCTACAAAAGCTCCTGTTCTCCTAATGTCCTCTCTGGATAAAAGAAAGAAAGAAAAAAAAATCTTCAAGATTTCAGTAAACAGATGTTTTATATTGTAGTTACAAATAAGAATATTACAGTGTGTCATTTATTATTAAATGTATGCTGTACAATTCTGTAAATGTATTTATTTTGAATTTTAAACAGAACAGAGTCTGTAAAAAGCTGTAAAAATTTTTGCGTAAAAAGTTAAATTACAAGTCAGTATGTAAACTTTCATTTTTCTTTTCTTCCACTTAAAATATAAATATGCAACTAGATCTCCTTACTGGCGTACACAGTTGCTGTCTGTGAGCACCCACTGATCTGTAATCAGTGACCCCTCACACCTAAATGAGAAGAAATAAATCAGCCAAGGGGAAGTTCCTGGAGAGACACCATCCACGATTGTGAGATTAGCTGTCAAAGAGAGGAGAGAGACGCTTTAGGATATTTGATTTCAAAAGATATTAAAATTAAACTATGGAGCTTTAACCTAATGTGCAAAACCATAATAAACTCAGTTTGTACTGTGTTTCTTCCCACCTTACATTAACACAATTCATTCTGACTAAAGGGACATGACCTTCAGCTCATTTGTTAAGTTTTGAAGAGAGACTTTAAATGGAAAGGAACATCCACACATAGAAAATAGAGAATATTGTTGCGCTTGAATGCTCACCAGTCACTGCTGGATGACAACCTGAAACAAAGAATGGAGAAATAAACATTTTAAACCAAGAATGTATTACTTTGAATAAAACTGTGCACATGTGAACTTAGAAATGGCTTGTTGTGATTTAAAGGGCATATATAATGCTTTTCTTAAGCCTTTTAGGGTAAACTATATCCATATATATGATAATATATGACCTTTGGCAAGAATAACAATAATTTAATGAAATATCGTAGTTTTTGTAGCTAATTTTCCTACCCAGATGCATCGAAGCATTAAAGCATCGACTGCACCTGCAAACATTACACAGCATGTCAGGTCATGCCGGCTGCCTGCTGACACGTCAAGTCCTGTCTAACATCTCTGAGGAAAACAAATGCTGATCACCGAAATTGCACAAGATTTGAAGAAAGAAGTTAAAAACGTTGACTTAATAAGAGGACATGATATAAGCTCTTGAGAAAAAGAAAATACACTTCAATCGGACACTTCTTTATTTTTTCCAGCCACATACGGATACAAGAGCCACCCCTGTTATAGAACATGTTAAAAAGTTTTTTATATATCTTTAAAGGATCTTTTATGTCTATTTTTGGTAATAAGATTTAATATATTGCATTTACTATTATGTCTAATAAATATTCTTAGATAATATTGTCTTACCTAAACAAAGCAGAAAGGTCATGAGAGCGAATCGGCATGCAAACTGTTGAAAAGCCATTTTCAACATTATCCTCTTTCACAAAGTCTCAGACTTTAAATGCTGGAGTTCTGCTTTGGGCAACCCACAGTATGAGACTGTTGACAAACAGAAACGAACAGAGATCTTACCTCAACCAGAAAACGTATCTGGTCAAACTTGTTTTGTTAAAGTCATGCTCAAACTACACTGCCATGAATGTGTACCTGCACATCCATGATGCCAACTCATCAGATCAGATACTTTTCCTTGAGGAAAGATTGTTAATTTTGGATAGGATTTTAGGCCGTTAGGTGAAAACTCGTTTCGACATTGGGGCACTAAAAACTTTTTGCACAATTGCAAAGATATATTGTTCATAAGTTTAAATGTAAAAGTTCTCCAAGTGTTTTTCTAAAGTATTTTTTTAGTCCATTTTTGAAGTCGATACTATTTACGTTGCTAGCGCATTCGTGCTGTTTACACGTGCGCTGTGGTTTGAGTCACGTGTAAGCAGCTGGTCCAACAGGAGAGCGGCATTTTTCAATATGGTGGCATTGTACATGAAAATCTGTCCGTAGGAGGAAAAGCCCGGCAGCTGCCCCTCTCTGGCTGAGGTCTCCAGTGTCCCGGCTGCCACCACTCCCAGCAGGCCTACATTTCGTGGTCAGAGTGAATGGCAAAGTCCTGCTCCAGGGCCTCTTCCAGCAAGGACTGCTCTTATTACTGCCGCCATCTTCTCCTCCTGGTGTGGTTGTGTCTCTGCTCGCTCTCAGCTGGCGGTACACTTCGACCCTGATGCTCAACTCGTCCAAGTCCCTCTGCTCTTCCCTTGCATTGGCAGTTCTTGCTCCAATGTCGGCTCGCCCGTACGCCCCCAAAAGATGCAACCGTTTCTCGCTTCCAGATTCTCACAGTAATGACATTATCTTGGTTTCTCTGCTGTTGGCCTCGCCTAAAGGAATTGGAGCGTGCCAGCTGCCCCTCCTTTGCTGCTGTGCTTGAATCTGCTGCCTTTTTGTGTGGCAGGATCTTGAAATCAATCAGGTTTTAATATGAAGTGATCTGCTTTGTGGGACTTGGATCGAGCCACCAAAGTTTGTAATTAATCACAATTTTGAAATTTGCATCTACGAAGGTTAGGAATGACACGAAAAACTGTTGCTATGGACATTTTAATTTAGGTCTTTTTAAAATCTGTGACTTTTGGTTGTGTTTTACAAACATCCATTTTGGAATCATCCATCACACCATTAATAAATGGGTTTTTTCCCCAGTTAGCTCTACATGTAAAACTAGAGATCAAACACCAATGCTTTTTTTTTTTTTTGTATTTTCATTTTTTCTTCATCATAATCTCTAAAAAAAAAAATCAAAACCCTTTCCAAGAGACAACATTTTTTGTAGATTCAAAATAAAAGTATCACTTTGACATATTACATCAGCAACAACAAGTCAGGATACCATCATACCGTTTAATAATTTCTCATCCCTGAATTATTTCACTATGATTATTCTGACACATCTAGTTTTTGTTTAGGCATGCATATAATTGATATACACTCACTGGCCATTTTATTATGTACACCTTGCTAGCAGCATTTTTCCAATCTTCTCTTGTCCAATTTTGCCCTACCTGTGGGTTTCCTGTTCTTAGCTGACAGGAGGGTGTAAGATAAATTAGTTCTTTATACTTATATGTTTGTGTGCTTAAAAAAATGACTGACCCATAAGGGTGTCTTATTTCACTTTTTTACGTTTACATCTTGTGACGTATGACTGCCAAATCTGCCTAGCAACAGCGTGCTCAACAAAAGGGTGGGATCGAGGAGTCTCATTTTTCTCCATTGTTCTTAGGTTTTAAGATAACAAGTGTTTTAGATCTGACAGAGTGACACCCGGTGAGGTCTTCTGCTGCTGTAGCCCATCTGCCTCAAGGTTGGACGCGTTGTGCGTTCAGAGATGCTTTTCTGCAGACCAGTGGTTACTTGAGTTACTGTTGCCTTTCTATCACCAGTTGGAACCACTCTACTCATCCTCCTCTGACCTCTGGCATCAAGAAGGAACTTTTGCCAACAGAACTTCTACTCACTGGATATATTTTCTTTTCTGACCATTCTCTGTAAACCCTAGAGATGGTTGTCGGTGAAAATCTCAGTAGATCAACAGTTTCTGAAATACTCAGACCAGACCGTCTGGCACCAACAACCATGTTCAAAGTCACTTCAGTCAAATTTCTTTCCCATTCTGATGCTCGGTTTGAACTGCAGCAGAGCGTCTTGACCATGTCTACATGCCTGAATGCATTAAGTTGCTGCCATGTGATTGGCTGATTAGAAAGCTGCATTAACGAGCAGTTGGACAGGTGTGCCTAATTAAGTGTCCAGTGAGTGTACTTTCTTTTGTATATATTTCCCACAAAGTTATAAAGATTACATTTCAACTAAAACAGCAGAAAAAAAAGGCAAAGGCCAGTAATGTCACTAATATCGTGTGAAACATTTTTCATTCAAAATGTTTTAAATCTGCCATCTTTGAGAAAGATATTTTCACATTTCACCGCTGCCAATAAAGGCATGAAGAAACAGAAGAAGAGCAGACAGAGAGAAGAAGTGAGTGAAGTGACTCACAATGTCACCGCCACTAAATATGGTGTCACCAGTAGTGATAGCAATGGTAACAGGTGTGGTCAAAAGTTCTGACTTTCGACACAAAAAGTACTTGTCCGTGTCACTTCCTGGAGCCTCAAAAGTAACAAAGTGTGGTTCCATGCCAGTGATGGATTCACGGATCCATCTCTGGTACCGGGACACGTCAGCATAGACTTTAAGGGATCCACAGGTGTGTTGGACTCCTGCAACCCCAGCTAGAACCCATTCTGCATCGCCTTTAATCACCAGTGGAGATCCTTGAAATACCTACAGGGAGAAATACATTTTTTTATTTGGTCAGAGTACTTCAAGACTTCTACTTTTTTTTATTTGGTTGGCCAGTTTCATAAATGAGGTGAAGTGTCATCGAATAGAACAAACAATCCATCTCATTAATGCCTGAGTTTCTCATATGTTCACACAGAAACTGAACTTTTTGGAAAAAAAAAGTTTCTATTCCCTACATTTTCCGCAGTATAAGGCACACATTAAAGTCTACGTTTTTTTCAAAAAACTACAGTGCATCTTATAATCTGGAGCACTCTGTCAAAATGTCAGTTTGGTTTTTTAGGAGTTGCAATCAAGGTTGGGTGTTATTGTAACTACGCTAACGCAGCTAACAAAGCAGTGTCCAGCTGTTTTTTTTTAAGGATGGGATATACAACCATTGTAAATGCACTAACTATTCTAAAGTGGTGACCGTGTGGTATGTTATAAACAAGTTCTAAAGTTTCTGGGAACACAATTAATAAACTCTAAATGAGCGATTTATCTCTGATTCTTTTGTCTATGACCCACTATATTCTTCCAAAGTTTCATGAAGCTAAATGAGCATCAGTGTGTTACTGTATTGAAGCGTGAATATATACAGTCTACAAGCCTACGTCTCACCAGCTACACTCTTAAGTCCTGTTAAAGTGTTTGCTACCACCTGTCGGCCGCAGCAAAAAAAACATTAGAAAGAAAATGTTTCCTATACGGCCTCACCGGGTGGTTTACAATCTTGATATTTTGCACGGAACACCTACAGTATGTGTCTCGTACAGGTTTTCCCATTTTTTTACGTGCAGACAGCCCATATCCATCCATAAGGACAGTTCTCTTCCAAGAAAATAGCAAAGCAGAACCGTTTTCACTGTAAAAGCAGGCTTTTTAAGATACCGTATGTCTATTTTGTTTTTCAAATTTAGACAAAAAATAAACCAATTTTACAGTATGAAGTTTAGACTAATTATAAAGTTAGGTTGTGTGAGGTTTTATTTCTTTATGTCCACAAAATGCACAGACCTGCTGCTTTTTAGATTGAGTGATAAAATACTACTTTGACTTAAGGCAAGCCAACATTTTTTATTTCATTTCATTTCCTAGGGGTGGAAGTCAGAATCTGTGAACGCATTCTAACTTTCCAAAAGTCATTTAATGGGAGCAGGAAGCACATTGAAAGTCTCTCCCAAAGCCTCAATATGTGATGTAATAGTGAGAGAAAAATTCAAAAGTAGAACTGATAGTTACCTCACATGCATCGTATCCCTCATCTCCCAGTCCAACACACATCTGGTTGTCTGAGATTTCCTCTCCTTCATAGTCGCAGTTGCACTGATTTTTTCCCACTATTGATGCGTTGACCTGTGTGTGGTTGTAACCTGTTTAAGAGAGAAAAGCTTAGGGGCTTATTTGCTAAAAAGGAGGTCAGGAAGTGTTACTCACTGTCAAAAACAGTGACCCAGCTGACAGTCCCATTGTGGAAAGTGCTGCTTCTTGAGGCCAAGGCAATTGGCTGGATGGCCTCTGAGAAATTGACGGGAGCTGACAGCTTGAGGAGGCAAATGCTGTCTTTCCAGTCGTAGTCATGCTGATTATTAATGCAAATGAAGTCATCGATTGTTCGATTTTCTTCCTGCAGATTTTCGCCCAGCTGGCTTTGCACTCCAAGGAGGACTAAGAGGTTGTTGGATCCATAACTGGAGCAAAAGACAAATACATCGAAACGTTTACCTGATCTATTTATAATGTAATGGTATTGCAAAAACTATGTATGCAGATTGTCTTCTTGTTTGTTTATTAGACATATACTTGTTATTCAACCATGTAGTTATAGAATTAATTAAGTTCACTTTTCTTTGATAGTTCTAGCGCATCACCTGTCCGTCTGGGGTTGAGGATCTCTCCTTCATGTGGGCAACCCTGAGGTTTCTTAGTTTTTTCCCCCCCAAAAAGAAAGATATGATTTTTTTGAGTTTTTCCTCACCGCGAAGGAGGGTGTAAGGACAGAGATGTTTGTTCAGCTTAGTCTGTTTAACAACCAGCCATTGTTTACTTTTACATGTTTGATTTTTTGCTTCTTGCAATATACCGATATCGGTCCAATGAGACGGCTATGACTGTGATATTGGGCTAAATAAATAAAATAGAATTGAATTGAATTCTACCAAAGACTTGAAACAGGAGCTTCTTACTGTGCCATGCATTTGCCTGACGTGAGCACCCACTGATCCGTGATGAGTGACCCTGCACACCGGAGATCATCATCATTGCACAGTAAGACCTGCCATGGTGAAGCTCCTGGAGAATCTTCTTCACCACCTTGAAGAAAAAGACACCTTGTGATTTTGGAAAAGCACAAAAAAGTCTGTAAGTGAAATACAGTCAACTTCTTCACTGTTCTCTGGTGCATCACTGCAGATGGAGATCCAGCAAAACTGGCTGCTTCTTCCAACAAATCAACTTATGTGCATGCTTGTCTATTACGTGTAAAACTTATGAATGATCAGTTTTTTTCTGACTTCTTCAAATCTTTCATTTGTTTTAAACAGGAGGGGAAACAAGCGCTATGGGGAGCAAAAACCCCACTAACTTCCAAAACTGGTCAGCGGCCCACGCCTATAGATCCAGTTTGAGGATGTTTTCAGCATGTTTTAAATAAAGTACATTCCTAAGCTTCATTGTTCACACAAATTCTGTGTTCAAATAGTCTCTAAAATGTAATTAAAATACACAAAAACAGTACATATTTGACACAAAACCACCACAACAACTGAAAGAAGCTTTGTTAAACTAATTTGGACAACTTTATTGTTGTTAGTGTTAAAACAGAGCATTTGTCAACAGAACAATGCTTACCATGGTCACTCGAATAAATACCTGAAACATGGAAGACATGAAAAAACCACATTAAACCAATTGTGTCAAGCCGTTACACATTAGACTCAAGCATCAGAAAAAGAGGAGTATAAATTGAGATTAGAAACAACTAAGTGTGCTTTTTTTTGGTCTAAACTAGTTTTTTAGTTTAAGTTTAATAAAATGTTCAAACGTTTTCCTGTCCTCACACTGCATGGCAAGTGTGAACAGTTGTAAGATTTGGTAGAAAGGATTTGCAATACAATTGCTTTGTAGGACAATGTGACACCAATCCACCCATCGATCACCTGCCACTCCAGCAGGTTTAGGTGTGGAGGCAGCAATTTGAGAAAGCATGCTAGGCCTGTTTTTCTCCTGACTTTTTCTCTTGCTCTTCAGGCATTCTTTGACCAGCTATGAGATATCTCTACAGCGTGTCAGAATTCTCCAACAGTTGAAAAGATTTACTTGGTAAAAACCGATGTCTGTACCACCTTGGATGGTGTTTCCCGGTGTGCTCAAAGCGCTCAAAGCCTGAATTCATTTTTCTTGGTTTTGTTTTGCAGTCTTTTTGTCTCTTATTTGGAGTGTGTTTTCCGATTCTTATTGAGTTGTATTTTTGTTGGTACTGTTTTTCTGTATTATATTCCCACTTGAGTTTAGTTTGGGTTGCACGGTGGCGCAGTGGTTAGCACTCTTGCCTCACAGCGAGAAGGCTCTGGTTTGTATCGCGGCTGGGACCTTTTGTGTGGAGTTTGCGTGTTCTACCGGTATGTGCATGGGTTTTCTCCGTGCACTCTGGCTTCCTCCCACAGTCCAAAAACCTGCTTCATAGGTTAATTGGTTACTCTAGTGTGCATGTGGCGGTGGTTGTGTCCCCTGCTACAGACATGCGACCTGTCCAGGATGTACCTCACCTTTGCCCAACAGTTGCCAGGAAAGGCTACGGCAACCCTGCGACCCAGAAAAGGATGCAGCGAGTTAAGAAAATGGATAGATGGAGTTTACTGTAGGAAGTTACAGCTCTTTTGTAGCTTTTCTTTCATTCCTCTGTCATGTTTATAGATCTGGGCCCTGCTTATAGTCTTAGCAATTGCTGCTTTGATATCATAATCAATTATTTGTTTTTTATCCCATTTCACACCTGTTTTTTCTTAAATACTCTTAAAATTATGCTTTTTTTTCCATCACTTCTCAATCTTGGGTGTGTCTTGTTAAATGTGATACATGATGTAAAGTTTTTCTTACCTGGACAGAGCAGGATCACCAGAGCGAACTTACACACAAACTGTTGGAGAGCCATTTCAAATATCACCTTCTCTTCCAGAGTCTCAAACTTTAAATACAGAGGTCTTTCAGCTGAAGTCCACCCATTTAATGATCGCTGTGATGCAAAAAAATTCTTTTGCTCAACTCCTCTAACGGACATAAAATTTCCAAGAAAAGGAAAGGTGTCAAACATGTTTTTTGAGATTCCAATGTTTCAAAATGTGCAGTTGCAAAGATGCATACTTTTGAAAAATACAACAACTTTATGTTCTTAAAATAGGTTTACATAGAAAAATTATATTTATAAAAAAGGTGGAGGTGACAGGCTAGTTTTTTAATTATTATTAGTTTTATTTTCAGCTGGTTGACCCCCTCTTGGAAGAGGTGGAGCTTATTTGATTCACCAAACAACTTTCAAACCATTCTTCCCAAGCACAATTCTATCGTACGGTGAACCTAAATGTAGGAAAGCTTTAAGGCTGTAATAAACATCGTCATACATCAAGAAATGTTTGAAACCCCAAACAATAATTCCTATTATGTGAGGTGAAAACGCCACACACACTTCCATGCTTTTTTACATATCCTAACTTTAAGCTAGTAGGTCAGGTAGAAAAAAAACTCAAATTATTCAAGCATAATATCAATGAGTTATAGGACAAAGAGTGGACAAATTATGTGAGTGCATGCGCAAGTGTACATCATTATGCATAATAATTTTAATAATGATCTTGAGGTTTAAAGATGTCAACAAAGATCCTAAACTCTCAAGAAGAACCTCAACTAACTATTTCATAATTGGCTTAAAACAAGAGATTGTTGAATCACAAAAACATGAAAAAAAAACATAGTATTTTAACTAAAAACTGTAAAATCAGATTGTTTTAAGTCTTCCATCAATCTTCAAAATGCAAACAAATAGAAGCATTCAAATATAAGTTAATAAATTCACGGACACTGCTGACTTTCAGCAGATGCTTCTTAGGTGGCTGAAAGATTACGTTTGTCCAGAAAAACAGTTAAAAACATGTTTTAAAGAAAATTATAATCCTTTACTTTTGATGTTTTATGGTTAAAATGACTGTTTTCAGTAAGAAAATTTGTGGATTAACTCCAAAACAATCCAGTTGAGTTTTTTTTTCATCACTGCAATTATAAATGATGAAAAAAATTCTTACTACTGCCTGATCAAATGCTACTGCTCTTATCAGCAAAACAGAAAAGTCAAGTCTAAATTCTGGATTCACTGTCAGACTTTTTCACTCAGGGCACTCCTCCCTCATCTCTCCTGACCTCTGATAGAATAACACACTGGTCATTCCTGAAAGATAAATCCAATGATTTGTTGGGAAAGCAGTTTGCACATTTGGTAGGACCCTAAAAATGTTAAGGGACGGTGAGAGCAGGAATTACAGTGAAAGACTAATAAAATGACTGATTTGAAAACTTTACTAAATAATAGTAAAATGTCCATTATTTTCCAGTCTACTACCCTAAAACTAAAAAAGACCTCATTAAAATAATCTCTGACAAAGTTAGAATCATTTTGCATAATAACGTGAATTAAAAAAAGAAATATATATATATATATATATATATATATATATTTTATACTTTTTTATTTTATTTATCCTTTTAATTATTACAGGAAGTTTAAATTTTTGCAGTTTGTGTTCCAGGGGCATTAGGAGAAAAAAAGTTTCTGTGGATAGTTTTTCACATTTCATCTTGCTTGTTGACATTGATTTAGACATCTACCCATCTAATTTCTTTATAAATGTATGTATTATTTTTATTTTATTTGTTTATTTGACAGGGATACTGCACATCAAAAGCATCTCTGCAAATGCACCAGAGTCTGCCAAAACACTAATTTCCATCTGTTGATCCTGGAGAGGTAGTACATTTGTCTCTCTAAAGAGAAAGTAAAATTCAGTAAAACAGCAAAAATACGATGCAAACATGAATGAGAATTAAAACATGTCAATAGAAGTGTAAATATAAAAAAGAATGGTAATATCAACATTAGAAATGGAAAAAAAGAGACAGACATCAACTTTGTGGAAAGTTGAACAAACACATCCTTTGTTTTAAGCTTATGGATATTTAGTATTTTTTGTGCATTTGACATTTAGTCGTTGTAAATGTGTATTAATGTCGAATTTTAGCTGTACAGTCTGTTCACCACTTGTCACCAACAGAGGGGGCCCCTATGGTGGCCCTGAAGTGCAAATCACATCAAGAAATCATTTGATGGAAGAACATTTTAAAGATCACAACGTCAAGTGAAAATATTATATTAAAAAACAACATTACATTTCAGAAAACAAAACAAAATTTCTGAAATCAAAATGTAAAAAAAAAAACAGAAAAACATTTTAGAAAACGGAAGTAATTTCCAAACAAAATGAAATGCTAAAAAGTGAAAAACAATGACAAACCAGAAAACGTAGGTACTTTGGGACATCGCTGATTGGATGATGATATCCAAGATCACGCCCAAATACCTTTCGACTGAAATGATGGATGTCATCGTTTAATCAGTCATGTCTCATAGTACCTGCCTTTTTTTGAAAAGAAAAAAGAAAAGTGCAACAACCCAATAATTGTTGAGATGCATTATTCTTTGTTTTACCTTCTTTGTGGTTAATCTTCTTTGACTTCTAAAACACTAACATTTACACCATACAAAACCCATTAAACTCTCGTTGCTTTCAGTCACTTCCATTGAAATTACAAAACCAGACTATGTTCAGCCTCTTTCATCTGATATTTTTTTATTCAGACAAAAGTTGACCGCACTCCATTGCCTTTCTTTTTTTGGGTTCACTGCCTTTGTCGCATTCTTTGTGAATTCTATTGGTTTTACACTAATTGTTGTTCTGATCTGCTTCATATTAGAAGTTAAGGTGATCAGGAGATTTTTCATTCTTTTCTTCATCCAGTCTGGAATCTGCTTTTGGGTTAACAATACACTGCACATCATCTGACCCAGGTTTCTGTGAAGTGGATGACTTTGAGTATGCGTCAGTCTCCTCTTTTCTGTCAGCGTGCCAGGACATTGTGTTCTTTTAGTTTCTCCCGAAAGCAACAGCAACATTCAGGTCAAAAATAAGGTTTATGACACTTCAAAACATGAAAAAAGAAGAATACTCAGAGTCTAAAGGGAGTCTAAAACTCCCATTGATCTAGATTTGATCCACACTGTAACTGAGAAGCAGAAACAGAGTGAAGTTGTTTTTCCTTTTGGGTGTTTGCTGGTGAAAAAATAAGGTGAAGCATTCCAGGCCGAAACTTTGGCTGCCTTGCATGCCACAGCATTTTAAAGACAAGGGTGAGAAAGTCTGTCTAAAATAAAAGGCTTAAGAGAAATGAGTATATATATGTGTGTGCGTGTGTATTATACATATATGTTTATGATTTGCCATATTTATTAAAAATATTGCAATAGAATTTTAAAATGGCAATGGGAGTGTCATTTTAAGCTGTTTTAAGAGTCCAAAAACTTTAAGATGCGATAGCTTTCAGAATCTAAAACTTAATTGTGTGTACTTTACACCATAAAATATGTCAATTTTGTATTGACAGGACTTTCATCTGCATGCAGCTTATCTTTCACTTCCATGGTTACAGAGGGCATGAAGTGAACTTGTTTCCTTAGTAAAATCTGGTTCTGAAGCATGCTTTGACCTCACCCTCTCTAACTTGGTTGAGTTTCAAAGTGAAGTTCTCTTTGACTTTTGTTTAATTCCAGTTTGTCTTATTAGGCCTTTATTTTCATTATGAAATTTAACTGCCTTTCAAACCATTAAAAGAAAATGAAGTCTTTCATGACTTGGTCATGGTTCTTCAAGTGTGAAATGGTATATTAAGTATATTTTTTTCCTTTTAGAAAGTTATCACTGAATCTTATCAGCTTATTTACGCATCATTGAAACTAGTCCTATCTGTGATAGGAAAGCACTTTACTTATCAATCAAGACATTTCCCTACAAACCAGTCCAACCATTTCTGCTCAGCTGATATATTCTGTAAGGATTTTTTTGTGCATTGATTTTTTTTTTTAGATAATAAAATCCTTCCACTGTCACATTAAAACACTTCCCATTGTTCCCATTTTCTGAAAGAAAGGTGGAAATTCAAATTCTATAGTGGTTTAAGATAAAGATTTTTATATTTCTTCAACAAAATCTTTTACTTTCCCAAAAATGTATTTTCATCTAGCGTATGAAGTATTCGAATAAACAAGTGTTCCTCGGGGCTAAAAATCACAATGAAAATCAAGATGATAAAACTACAAAAGGAGAAAACACGCCAATAATTAAAATCATATCGTAAAAAAGTATTTTATAAGTTTAAGATTACACAAGAGACATTTCTGGAATTCTTCCTGCATACGCTTTAACAGGCGTGTCAAACAGCTTGGAGGGAAATTTTCCATTGGCTTGTAGCTGAACGTGTTTCACAACATTTCACAAAAATAAAATGGGTTTTTAGTCGCTAAAACTTTCAGTAACAGTGACCCCGAGTGAACAAAATAAGGAGCTAGATGATACTGATGTGTGCAATGTGTGTGCCGGTCCCCAATCCTACAGGGTTGCATCAGGAAGACCATCTGGTGTAAAAATCTCTCGCAAAACCACCTGTGCTCAGTTGCCATGGCGACCCCTGCAGGGATATGCCAAAAGGTGAACAACAACAATACATTTTTATTTTATGCCCGTTAAATATTTATCTTCTTTTTCCTTTGTCCAAAACTCTGTCTAAGTTTCCTTAAAACAACATGTAACATTTAAATAACAAGCTGTTAAATGTCTACATTTGTTTAACATTATACTTTGAACGTCTCACACTAGTTCTTAATCATTAAAAGAAAATAACGTAGAATTATGCTTGCAGTGACAAGAAGGAAATGATAATTTTAAAAAGAAAAGAATTTAAAAAAGATCAGGATCCTTGTTTGCCATGCACAAACAAGATATAAAACTAAAAATCTCAAAAGAATCACAGTGGAGAAAAAATTGCAGCCATACTTGGGAGGTGTTCTCATTGGAATATTTGGTTTGTACCAGAGTTTGTTTTCTCAGAATGTCCTGTTAGTTGGCAGACTTCAAAATTCTTCTGAACTCGGAGAAAAAACGCAATGATGGAAATGCTTCCATTAAAGAGTCTCTGGTCTTATATCCGGTCACAGAGACCGGATATAAGACCAGAGACTGTGCAAGTAGCTGCTTTCTCCAGCTCCTCCGCTGGAATCCCAAGGAATTCCCAAGCCAGGATGAGATGTGTCTATTTTAGGTTTTTATGTTTTAGGCCAGTCATTTTTGTAGGTGCTCTTTTCTCTCGGTTTGCTATTTCTAATATACCTTTTGAGTATTTTAGTGTTTTTATTCAGTTATGATGCTTTTATGATGCTTTTAATGTTGTTAAAATATTTTAGTGATGCCAAAAGGAAAACTAATAATATTTAAAAGTCCTTCAATCAATTCTTTCATACTTAAGAATATGCATTATACTATATAACATTGCCCTGTTTTTATTTGCTAGATCAATATACAAAAAACAAAACATTGCCATAATTTTATATTTATTTTTATTTATTCATAAAAGCAAAAAAGAAAAAAAATTCCCAAAGAAATGTTTAAATTACAATATTTAATACATGTAAATAGCATTCTGTATTTCTTTTTAAAATCACTTTAATCTTTAAAAAAATCCTAAATTTATCAGCAATCCAAATTTTAGTTTAGATATAAATACTCTTGTTGAATGTGAAGGATATTTTTTCACCCGAATTCACAAGCTTTTTGTTTTGTTTTGTTTTTTGAAAAATAAGAAAATAAAAATTACATTTGATCATAAATTCTATTTAATCACACATAAGAGTTTGTTTTGAAAATGTTTGGATGTCAGGTATTTTTATGTGAATTGAGTGGAACAATGTAAAGTTCACATCACAGTCACTTCCTGTAGAACTGACAGTAACAAAAGTTGGTTCCATGCCCGTGAAAACCTCACGGATCCAGTCCTGATTCCAGGACACAGCTGAAGACTTCCTGGTTGCAACAATCATAAAACTTTATTGTTGAAACTCCACCAAGAACCCCTAGAGAAAGGCTTTTATTTTGTATTTATTGGATCATAAAAAGTGATCCAATAAATTCCTGAAAACTAATACTAACATTTCAGTACAAACTGTAGGGTTTGTTTCTCTTGGTTTTAAGCAAGTTATTCTTTCTGTGATTATATGAAGCCTTGTATTTCTTACATGTCACCACTTGAGATTCCTCAAATGTCTTCACTCACTGACATTGAAGTAAATCAAAAGGGAGTTTTCCTTTAAAGAAACCAAAGTAAGAAAAACATTAATTTCAAATAATAATACATGAGTAGAAATAGAAACTATTCAAGTAATTACACTAATAGAAATTACTTTTTCAAGAGTATAACAGGTGAAAAAACTTCTGTAATGAATGAAAGTTAGAATGTTTTGGATTTGTAGTGTTAAACTAATTAAATCAGGAAAAAAAATGATTTTTTTTAGTAATCTTATATATGCTTAAAGAAAATTCTGGATTCACTGAATAACAAGGTGCTTTTTTGAATAAAAGAAGGATGAAGATTATTGATTTTTTTTACAGATAATCTATATGCAGATATTTTAAAACATCTGATGGATATATATTTTTTCCCACTAATAAACAGCTTGTCTAGATAGTTTATGTGACATTGCCGAACACAGTCATAAAAAAGGTAAAAGAACCCTAAATCTCCAATTTTCTCTCTTTTCTGTGATATTATATCATTTTTGTTCACAGTTGAACTAATTTTTCCCTAGTATTCTATCCCCTTCCTTGAGATAACCTAAAGAGGCAAAGATTAGAGCTGTGAGGATGTTCAAGAAATTCAAAAGAAATTACATGATATACTTCTTATTAAAAATGTATTTTTGTACTTACAAAACAAAGTAATAAAGTATACAGAACATTAATTTAAGTGGTTTTATAGTTAAAAGAGGTTTTTCTTTTTCAGTTTTCTGAAAGAAAAAGCCAACATCAAAGATCTACCAAAATGTTACAATGTCATCTCAACAGCCGTTTGTTGTGAGTTTGAGCACCATTTTTGTCTTAACAAGGACATTTCATGTTGTTTACTTTTTAACTCATTGTTTGTTTACTAAACCTAATTTTTTTTTCTAAACCTAAAACATTGAAAGGTTCATTCATAGATCAGAAAGTTGCGATCTTAGTGCGTAATACCTTCATTTTGAATGCAAACTGCCTGTTTGACCTTCACCCTGAGAGGTCTGATGATGGTCAATTTTAAAATGTTTCATTAATTCAAAACACTAAAAGTACCTTATGATATGCTGAGATATTGTAAACTTGTCTAGTTCTACTTTTGATCTAGAGAAAAAGGTTGAACTGTACTTGTTTGTGTAAGTTTACACATGAAAGTAGAGATAACTTTATCAAAAACAAAATGAAGGAACAATAGCCTTAACTGACAGGTATGTTTTGCTTTCATAGGTGTTACTTATTAAAATTATATACAGAGCCCCAGATGGAGGTGCCGTCATAGGAGATGCTCATGCTGTTCAGGGAATTGGCTGGATGTCGTCCGTAAAGTTAACTGGACTTGCCAGCTTGACGAAACAAATTCCAGATGAGTATTAAATAGTATTTTCACTGTTACAAAAGAGACTAACAAATTCTCGAGTCACCTTATTGAGGATAAAAAGAGTTTGCATACCCAAATGAGCCACTGTGGAGTTGATGCTACAGCTAGATTTTAAAAAAAGAACACCAGAAATGTCATTTTTTATTGGATGACAATATGTTATAACAAGTTGCAAATGCATATAATAAAAAAAGGAAATTATTTATTAAATATTGTATTACTCTGTGTTAAATACCACTGTGAAGTAAACAGTGAATCTAGATAAGATAACACTATAAAACACACTGTGACAATGATCATTTATTTAGTATATTTTGAGTTTTGTCTTTATTTTTTGGAAATTGAACAACTAATGTTATTTTGCTTTATATTTTATACAAAAAAAAGTCTTTACCTCATCGACGTACAAAGAAAGTAGATCGCAGCCATGAGTTCTTTAATAATTTTCCCCTATTTTGCCATGTTTGCATTTACCGTAAGCATTTGGATTTAAAATACATCAAAATAAACTGTTGTGTTCTTTTATTTTTTATTGATTTATACTAAGGACCCTCATTCTGCTTGAAGTTTTGATTATAGCTTGTGTGGTATCAATTATATAGTTGTGAAATTCTTTGAAAGAGCTGTTATTTGTAAACATGAGGACCTTAAACTCATTCAACATATTCAACATGAGTGTCAGGTCTGAAGCTTACATCTCCCCCTTCGACCACCAGAGGGAGCCATCTCCTGAGCATTGACTTTCCCTGAGCCTCTCTTGCACTCCAACTCCCATCAGCCTCTATTCTTCGTTCCCAGGTCTCACCAGCTGTTCTTCATCATCGTAATCACCACAAACAGTGTTTAGACAGACACCAGGCTTCTGCCCTGTGCGAAGTCTTGTTTTGCTGTTGCGTTCATTCTGAGCATTTGTACTAATATTTCTCTGTGTCCTGACCCTTGTCTGTCTTGACTCCATTCTGCCTCTCTCTGTGTACTTTGACCTGCCTGGCTGTTGACTTAGTCCTGCCTTGTCAATGTCTGTCTGATTATTAAACCAGTTGCACATGGATTAAAACCCCTCTACCATTTTGTCACAATAAGTTTCTTCAAAATTTGAGTTGTGATGGAGTTTTTTGTGTTTTCAACTCTCCCTATCTGAGGGTGTGTGCCCCTGGCACTTCCAAACTACTCTGCTCAGTAGGTACAATGCAGTTTGATGTCTCAGGCTGGAAAAAATGCAGCTTGGTTGGCTCAGTTGTCTTTGTTTCTGCTTTCACCTTGAATTTTAACCCTCCTCTGTAAAGTGTCGGGAGCTGGCAGCGCCATTGGAGGCAGCGGCTGCTCAAGGCCTTGAATGGGGGTACCCCCAAACCCTGCTCCCTCATCATACATCATGTGTAGCTTGTAACAGTCTGTTTAAATATGTATCAAGGTTGTTTCTAATATTCAGTTTTCACCTTTGTCACAATTCCAACCCAGCAGAACCCAAAAACTGAAAAATAATGATTAATTCCACGCAAGAAAAGCCAGACTTTTGTCTCAGTTTCTCATTTTTTAATTTTTCATTTAGGTTCTACACTTCTTTTTTGTAATGCAATACAGTTTTTCTTTTTGTAAAACACTACACATTTAACATTTTTATGATAGGATTACAATGATTCAGCAATATGTAATTCCATCTCAAAATTAGATTCAGTTTCTGTCTACTGAATTTGAGTCATGAGAATACGTGGAAAATGCTGTGAAACCGGCTGAGCAGGTTTATCTGTTTTTGCTTGAGAAACAAAAGGTTTATGGCATTAAAAAATGAGAAAGGCCATAGTATGCTTTGCGATGAGTTTGTGCAAGGTACAGGATGCAGCTTTACGGTTCAAAGACAAATGTGCACAGATGACAAAATTGGCCACTTTGTTTTCTTCCAGCTTTCAGTTAAAAAAAATGGCTTAATAACTTGTACACAGCACAACAACTGCTGTTTTGTCAAGAAATGAACAGTAATTGATTCATGATTCATGATCGCTCAAAAAAGGTTTGATTTTCTTCACAGAATCCCTTTTTCTGACTCCATGCTCAGAGCATGAAGTCATTCCTGAAAGGGTCAACCAGCTGCCCTTTGGTGTCCTTCTGCCTCCTCAAAGTTGCCCGGAGTCTGCTTGGTGCTTCCCCTCTTTGGTGTGGATGATCTGATCCCACCCCTGCTTGCCTAATTAAAAGACTTAACAAACCTTTGATTTTTTCCTCCTATGTGGGGTGTTTCTGTATTTGGAGATTGAGTTATTCCTAAGCAGTGTGTTTTATACATAGGCAAAAAAAATGGCTGTGGGTCTAACCAATTTGGGGATGGTTGTATGGGATTTTTCAAAGAAAGATTATTGATTGTGAGTAGTATTTTACTTTACTTCAGTTATTCTGCCCATGATAGAAACAGGCAGGCTGGCTTAGCAAGGTAATCTTGTTCTTGTATCGTTTTAGTAACAAAAGTACAAAAAATACTGGGAATTTGGTTATCAATCCGAAAACAAGTAAATACAAGGCTAGTATCGCCAATATTGATACCAATACTTTTTCCCTTGAAATGTTTGATTATAAAATAATTTCGGAAACACACAATTTTTTTTAATTAGCTGTATAATAAAACACAGGACAGCAACTTTTGGCAAATGAAAATGTAAATTAACTGATTAGAACAATCTGAACTGAACATACATCAAAAATAGAACATGCATATTAATAATGCCATAAGAAAATAATAATAATAAGAAAACAGTAATTAGTGCAAAATTCTTAAAAAGCTGCAATGTAACAAAAATGTAAGTATAACAGCACCACAAACAAATATTAAAAAAAATAAAGGCAGAAAATAAAATGTCAAAGTCACTCGTGAAAAAAGTAAACTAAAGCAACACTGTAATAAATATAAAAAGTGTAAACAAAACAATAAAAAATTCTTCCATTGATATATGTGACTCTTTAATGACTCCACTCTGCAATGAAGTAGGGAGGCGCAGCAAAAGAGGAGGAGCTGCGCTGTTTACACAGACAGACAATGTTGCCAGATTGGGCAGTTTCCCGCACAAACTGAGTGAGTATTTAATCAGATTGGGCTGTTTTTTCCCTATCTGACAACACTGCAGACAGATAAAAGCTGCATTTGCATGACCTCTGTTCATAAATTTGCAGTGCATGTTGAAGAAAAACTGTGACAAAAGAATCGATCGCATCACGCACGTATCGATACTTCACCTTAGTTTAGATACTTTTGATACTCAGATCGATGCGACCACTCACTCATTACAGAAGGTAGTTTACCTGCACTGAAGATGATTTTGCAAAACAAAACTATTGAAAGTCTTTTCATTTGTTCAAACTGATGTCTTCAGACAGAAACATGTTGAACCTAATATAAAATATTCATTTTAGAGAAGCATTTTAGAGTTAATTTATGGAATTGTCAAAGTTCAATATTTTTAAAGAAATTGTTGAAATATATTATTTTTGAAAATTTGTATGTGAAGATTTTGCATTTCCATTTGTAATAATTGTATTCATTGACACTGAATAAAGAACACATTTTTGCTTCAAAAATAAATTTGTAAAATAAATTGTAATGTAATGATGGCTTTTTTCACCCAAATTCAATATGTTACTATTTTTTTACTCTGAAGAAAAAGGTAAAAAAAACTAATCTCAATTTGATCACATATGTATTAGTTATATATATATATATATATATATATATATATATTGTGTTGGTAGTTTAGGATTTTTTGTGTAGGTAGTTTTGGGCATGTTACGATGTTAGAGGATAATAGTGAAGTGAAATTTTGTTAAGTTATGTTATGTTTATGTTATGTGTGTATGAATTTGATAATATGTGTATATTATTTCGATGGTATGTATTCATGAGTTTGATGGTATGTGTGTACGACCTTGATAGTATTTGTTATGTAGTATGTGTTTGATGGTATGTGTGTATTAGTTTGATAGTATGTGTATATTATTTCGATGGTATGTATTCATGAGTTTGATGGTATGTGTGCATGAGTTCTATGGTATGTGTGTTTATAGGTTTAATGTTTGTGTTGAAGAGTTGAATAGTATGCTTGTAAGAGTTGGAAAGTAGTTTTGTGTCAGAGTTTGATTGTGTTTAATTTTGATAGTATGTATTTGAGGGTTTGATGGTACATGATAGGAGTTTAGTGGTATGTGTGAGAGTTTGATGGTATGTGTGTACGACCTTGATAGTATTTGTTATGAGTTATGTAGTATGTGTTTGAGGATATGTGTGTATGAGTTTGATGGTATGTGTGTATGAGTTTGATGGTATGTGTCTATGAGTTTGATGGTATGTGTCTATGAGTTTGATTGTATGAGTTTGATTGTATGAGTTTGATTGTATGAGTTTGATTGTATGTGTATGCGTTTGCTAGTATGTATTTGTGAGTTTGATATGTATGTATGAGTTTGATGGTATGTGTGTATGCGTTTGCTAGTATGTATTTATGAGTTCGATGGTATGTACGTATGAATTCAATGGTATGTGTGTATGAGTTTGATGGTTTTTGTTTCTATGTGTCTGTTGGTTTTTGTTTATGAGTTTCATGGTATGTGTGTAGGTTTAATGGTTTGTGTTTAAGAGTTGAACAGTATGTGTGTAAGAGTTTGATTGTGTTTCAGTTTGTTGGTAGGTGTGTTTGATGGCATGTATGTATGTGTGTATGAGTTCGATGGTATGTGTGTATGACCTTGATAGACTGTGATGTGAGTTGTGTAGTATTTGTTTGAGAGTTTGATGGTTTGTGTGTATGAGCTTGATAGTATGTGCATATAAGTTGTGTAGTATGTATTTTAAAGTTTGATGGTATATGATAGGAGGTTGGTGGTATGTGTTTGAGAGTTTGACGGCATTCATGTATGTTTGAATGAGTTCGATGGTATGTGTTTATGGCCTTAATAGAATATGATATGAGTTGGGTAGTATGTGTTTGAAGGTATGTGTGTATGAGTTTGATCGTATGCGTTTATGAGTTGTGAAGTATGTTTGTGTATGAGTTCGATGGTATGTGTGTATGACCTTGATAGACTGTGATGTGAGTTGGGTAGTATTTGTTTGAGAGTTTGATGGTTTGTGTGTATGAGCTTGATAATATGTGCATATAAGTTGTGTAGTATGTATTTTAAAGTTTGATGGTATATGAAAGGAGGTTGATGGTATGTGTTTGAGAGTTTGATGTCATGATTTTAGTTGGGTAGTATGTGTTTGAAGGTATGTGTGTATGAGTTTGATGGTAAGGGTATATGAGTTTTATGGTATGTTTACGAGTTTGATAGTATGAGTTTGAGAGTTTGATATTATGTGTATGTGTTTGCTAGTATGTATTTGATAGTTTGATGGTATATGAAAGTAGGTTGGTGGTATATGTTTGAGAGTTTGATAACATTCATGTATGTGTGTATGAGTTCAATGGTATGAGTGTGACCTTGATAGAATGTGATATGAGTTGGATAGTATCCGTTGAAGGTATGTGTGTATGAGTTTGAAGGTATGTGTTTATGGCCTTGATAGAATATGATATGAGTTGGGTTGTATGTGTTTGTAGGTTATGTGTGTATGAGTTGAATAGTTTGTGTGTATGAGTTTGATGGTATGTGTGTATGAGTTTGATGGTATGTGTTTATGGCCTTGATAGAATGTGATATGAGTTGGGTAGTATGTGTTTGAAGGTATGAGTTTGATAGTATGTGTGTATGAGTTTGATGGTATGAGTTTGAGAATTTGATAGTATGTGTATGCGTTTGCTACTATGCATTTGAGAGTTTGATGGCATACGATATCAGGTTGGTGGTATGTGTCTGAGAGTTTGATAACATTCATGTATGTGTGTATGAGTTCGATGGTATGTGTGTGACCTTGATAGACTGTGATATGAGTTGGATAGTATGTGTTTAAAGGTGAGTGTATATAAGTTTTATAGTATTATTATTTTATAGTATTATAGTAGTTTGAGACTTTGATGGTTTGTGTGTTATAAGCTTGATAGTATGTGGATATTAGTTGTGTAGTACGTATTTGAGAGTTTGATGGTATGTGATAGGAGGCTGGGGGTATGTGTTTGAGAGTTTGATGGCATGCATGCATCTGTGTATGAGTTCGATGGTATGTATTTGTGACCTTGATAGAATGTGATATTAGTTGGGCAGGATGTGTTTAACAGTGTGTGTATTGAGTTTGATAGTATGTGTGTATTGAGTTTGATGGTATGTATTGAATTTGATGGTATGTGTGTATTGAGTTTGATGGTATGTATTGAGTTTGATGGTATGTGTGTATTGAGTTTGATGGTATGTATTGAGTTTGATGGTATGTGTGTATTGAGTTTGATGGAATGTATTGAGTTTGATGGTATGTGTGTATTGAGTTTGATGGAATGTATTGAGTTTGATGGTATGTGTGTATTGAATTTGATGGTATGTATTGAGTTTGATGGTATGTCTGTATTGAGTTTGATGGTATGTATTGAGTTTGATGGTATGTGTGTATTGAGTTTGATGGTATGTGTGTATTGAGTTTGATGGTATGTATTGAGTTTTATGGTATGTATATGAGTTTGGTGGTATGTGTATATGAGTTTGATGGTATGTGTGTATTGAGTTTGTTGGTATGTGTGTATTGAGTTTGATGGTATGTATATGAGTTTGATGATATGTGTGTATTGAGTTTGATGGTATGTGTGTTTTGAGTTTGATGGTATGTATATGAGTTTAATGGTATGTGTGTATTGAGTTTGATGGTATGTGTATTGAGTTTGATGGTATGTGTATTGAGTTTGATGGTATGTGTGTATTGAGTTTGATGGTATGTATATGAGTTTAATGGTATGTGTGTATTGAGTTTGATGGTATGTGTATTGAGTTTGATGGTATGTGTGTATTGAGTTTGATGGTATGTATATGAGTTTAATGGTATGTGTGTATTGAGTTTGATGGTATGTGTATTGAGTTTGATGGTATGTGTGTATTGAGTTTGATGGTATGTATATGAGTTTAATGATATGTGTGTATTGAGTTTGATGGTATGTGTGTATTGAGTTTGATGGTATGTATTGAGTTTGATGGTATGTATATGAGTTTGATGGTATGTGTGTATTGAGTTTGATTGTATGTGTATTGAGTTTGATGGTATGTATTGAGTTTGATGGTATGTATATGAGTTTGATGGTATGTGTGTATTGAGTTTGATGGTGTGTATTGAGTTTGATGGTATGTATAAGAGTTTGATGGTATGTGTATTTGAGTTTGATGGTATGTGTGTATTGAGTTTGATGATATATATATGAGTTTGATGGTATGTGTATTGAGTTTGATGGTATGTATATGAGTTTGGTGGTATATGTATATGAGTTTGATGTTTTGTGTGTATTGAATTTGATGGTATGTATATGAGTTTGGTGGTATGTGTATATGAGTTTGATGTTTTGTGTGTATTGAGTTTGATGGTGTGTATTGAGTTTGATGGTATGTATATGAGTTTGATGGTATGTGTGTATTGAGTTTGATGGTGTGTATTGAGTTTGATGGTATGTATATGAGTTTGATGGTATGTGTATATGAGTTTGATGGTATGTGTGTATTGAGTTTGATGGTATATATATGAGTTTGATGGTATGTGTATTGAGTTTGATGGTATGTATATGAGTTTGATGTTTTGTGTGTATTGAATTTGATGGTATCTATATGAGTTTGGTGGTATGTGTATATGAGTTTGATGTTTTGTGTGTATTGAGTTTGATGGTGTATATTGAGTTTGATGCTATGTGTATAACAGTTTGATTGTATATGATTGCAGTTTGGTGGTATGTGTTTGAGAGTTTGATGGCATGCATGTATGTGTGTATGAGTTCAATGGTATGTGTGTGTGACCTAGAATGTGATATGAGTTGGATAGTATGTGTTTGAAGGTATGTGATATTTGTGCATAAGTTTGATAGTATGTATAGTATCTATGGTTTGTAAGACATTGATAGTCTATGTGTATGAGTTTGACTGTATGCTTGTATAGGTTTGATAGAAGGTGAGTAGGATAGTATGTTTGTAAGATTTGCATAGTAATTTTGTGTAAGAGTTTTGACAGTTTTTGAGTTGATGGTATGTGGCAGTGTATGAATTTAATTGTATGTATGAGCTTGATAGAATGTGTGTATAGGTTTGTTAGTATGTGTTATGAGTTTGATGCTGTGTGTGCGTGTGTGTGTGTGCATGTGTGAATTTCATAGTTTGTGTGTGTCGTTTTTTTAAATTGCGACTTTGAGTTTAATAGTATGCAGAGTTTCGTGGTATAGGTTGGCGGTAAGAGTTTTTATTGTATGCATGTATGAATTTGATATTTAGTATGTATAAGTTTGATAGTATGTTTGTATATGTGTTTATGTGTTAGTTTGATAGTGAATGTACAAGAGTTTGATGGTGAGTTTGATAGTATGTGATATAAGTTTGATATTGTCTATTTGAGAGATTGATGGTATGTGTCACAGTTTGATAGTATGTGTTTCGCAGTTTGATAGTATGTAAGATTTGGATAGTAGCTTTGCGTAGAAATTTGGTAGTGTTTGTGCTTTAGTTTGATTGTATATGAGTAAGAGTTTTATAGTGTATGAGCATATGTGATATGAGTTTGATCATTTGTGTTTAAGAGTTTGATAGTATGTTAAGTTGGTAAGAGTTGACAATGTGTGTTTGAGTTTGATATTTTTTAATGTGTGTTTGAAGTAGTTTTGTGTGTAGTTTTGTGGTGTTTGTGTAAAATTGTTTTTGCGTGTATGAGTTTGAGTGATTGATGGTATTTGTGCATGAGTTTGATAGTATTATGATAGTATTTTGATCATCATACAAACATACTATCGCCTCTCATAGTCACATTACCTGTGTAAACTTGCACATGTGTGCGTTTGTAGAATTGTGTGTGTGTGTAAGAGTATCTGTAAATTAAAGAGAGTTAGTGCACAAGTTTGGAAAAGGATAGGTTAAGGTATTATTTCTACAGCTAAACATGGTAATGGGTCACTTATTACTCACAAGAAAACACAAGGGAAAACTCTGCCAAACATCTGAAGCAGTCAGCACATCAAGAGTCTGAATTCCTCATCAAAAGTTAGAATGGAAAACGTTACTTAAATAAGTAGCAACATATTTTTAGATTAAGCTTTTATAGTTTAGTTGTCCTGAAAAAGAGAGTCCTTTGAGAAACTGTTTGTGTACAACTCACTGTCACGAACAAGAACATGGAGAAACAGAAAAAGAGCAGATAGAGTAAAGAAGTGAGTGAGGGGGATAAGGTTGTCACCACAACTAAATATACTGTCATCAGTAATAGCAGTAAGAGTGAGACTAGTCATGCCAGTACAAGTAGTTGTTTCTATTGAACATGTCAGTACTGTCTGTGGGATTGACAGTGACAAACATTGGTTCCTTGCCAGTAAATACTTCATGGATCCAGTCCTAATACCAATAATCTTGACTTTTGGCAAAATACACTAATTTAAACTTAAACTCCGAGTAGAAACCACTGAAAGAACTCCTGAGCCTCAACTGGGGATCCAGGAACCAGCTGTGAAAAAAGAAAATGTTATTTTATGTCTTGTTTAAAAACTTAAAATTCACTAAGATTCATTATCTTATTTTTCAGTGATCATAATAATTTCTCTATTTTATACTTGCCTGCTGTTTGTTTTTGTTTTTTTTAATTGTCTTCATTTACTTAATTAACAGCCCAAAGGTGGAATATCCCCCTGAAAATGTACCGAAGAGTAGAATTACTTTGAAGTAATAACAGCTAAGTATAAGTAACAAGTATTAATCTAAATATTTAAGTAAATAAAAACAGCTTACTCAACAAACAGTACAATAGTAACACATAAAAAATCTTAAAAACTAAAACAAATTTGTTACACTATAATTTAAGTGTAAGACAAACAAATACAATTTTTGTGTGCATTTTTCTTTTTTGTTGCAACTTTCGAATTTTAATCATGAATATAAAGTTAGTTGCTTTTGTATAAATTCACTAAACTTGCTGCTACAATAAAATTGTGTAAGTGTTACACCTGCTCTTGGTGAAATATGAAAAAGAAAACAATTTAATTAAAAATAAATAGAAGTGTATTTCATTGATGCTATGCATTTTTTGTGAGGTTATAAAAAAATGTGCACTTAAAAAAAAAACAAAAAAAATGTCTCTTTCACATTCAGAGGTCCTCTGACAGACTTTTGTTGAAAATGAATGTGGAAAAAATACATCATTTATTGCAAGATTATATGTCATATTAAAATTATAGTTTTGTCAGACAAAGTAAATGTGTGTGTTGAAATGAACCTACTCCAAAGAAAAGATCCTCTTAAAATAGATAAATGAAATTGAGGTTATTTTACTGACTTGATCAGTTACTGTCATTGGGGTAGCCTATCTTGTTAAAGATTACCAACAAAAATAAGCATACTTACCTGTGATTTTATTATTTGATATTAGATCATCGCACTGCTCATTGCCCACCATTGATGCTTCAACTTTCCTCTTTGAGCTGCCCATTTCTGAAGAGAGAGTTCAAAGCTTAGAGCTGGAAGAATGTTCATGAAACTTAAAAAACAATGACATTTGATACAATGGATAAAAAGATACAAAATAGTTACATATAGAGAATAGTAGGATTGTGTCATGAAAAACACATTTAAGTAGAATCATGCACTTGTGGTTTGTCAATTCTTTTGAAATGAAACAAAACATAAAAAATATATATCAAATACACCCGTGCAAGATAATTTCAAGCTCTTCACTATGAGCCTATTGTTTGTTGACTCGGGCATATCTTTTCTACAGAACCAAAATGTTGATAAGTTAATTCATGCATCAGAAACTTGAGATTTTAGTGGTAAACCCCTTTGCTAGAAATGAAAACAACCTGTTGTACAGTAAACAGTTGGAAAAGCGTTCATAGTCATTTTGGATTCTGTCACTTACCTGAAAAATCACTGACCCAGATGGTAGTGCTGTTTTAGACTGTGCTTGTGTTTGAAGCTAAGGTAATTGGCTGAATGTGGTCTGTAAAATTAACTGGAATTGATAGCTTGTAAAGACATATCCCAGAAGAGTATCAGACATTATCATTACTCTTGCAAACAACATGATTAATTATTTGGTTTACCGCATTGGAGATTTTGCCAAAAAGATATTTTTATACCCAAATAGGCCTTAGTGTCTTTAATGTTGATATTACTGTATCAAAAAGGAAATAAACAAGATTTTAGCTCACATTTAAATAGTATTTAAAATTCTACAAATACTTTAAAACTAAAAATATGAAAATTATAAAAATATTAAAACAGAGAAGTCAGTCACACAGCCATTGACAAATGTTCCCACACTGCCCACATGCCTTGCCCACACTTGTAAACTTCTAAAACTCTGCTATCCCAGAAGACTGCCTATTTGGTAGCAGAAAATTAACCTTGGAGCCATCACTGACTATCATCTGACAATGAAACATTCATTTAGCATTGTAATGATTGTAATAATCTTTTCTGATCATAATCAATAAGCACTCCACTTTCTTACTTGATATGTGATATGTATTGAGGAATCCCACCGTAATGTAATGACTTCTTATGTAATCAATAAGAACTTAATCTTTGCAGAACCGGGTTATAACTATGTTAAAAAAAGTTAAGTCAAACCCAATAGGGTTGAGATTATACAAATCTTGCCACTCCTATGCAAGCACTTAATCAAAAACAAGGTTTACAAGGTTTTTGCCTTAAGACGGGTCATTACAATAACACAACCTATTTCAAGATTTGTAAAGGACTCGGTTAATTTTTTTTAAGAAGTTTGACTTTTAACATTTAAATAAGCATTTTAACAAGAAAAACAAGAAATATTGTCAGAATTGTATTACATGATTCCACAATCTAGAATGTCTGGTGATAAAATCCTACTTTTAAGTCTAAAACACTTCTAAGTTGTCTGATACTCTCTTACCTGAGCAAAGTGGAGTAAATCTGCACACATACTGTTGAGGAGCCATTTTCAATATGATCTTCTTTCACAAAGTCTCAGACTTTAAGTACTGGCGTTCTGCTGCTTTGGTCCACCCACAATATGAGATTGTCGTGCAAAAATGATGGAGTTGTCACCTTGAGCAAATATCTGTCAGAACAGGTAACAGGTCAAACATGTTTTTTAAGATTCCTGTGTTTGAAGATGTTCAAGTACCGAACCCCAACTGTTATAAAAGCGTACAGGGTGTTTTGAAGTCTCATACTTCTTTGACACTTGAATTCAATACCCATAGTCCCACACGTTTCTCAGGGTTAAGTAAAGCAAAGGAATATCTTTATTGTAATGCACTGCCTGTATTGCACTCCCTTCATCACCACTTGTGCTGAAATATGAGGAGTAGTTATCAAAGCTCACTACATCCTTTATGCACATTATAAAAAGGAATATTGTACCAAATTAACTTTTTTTACAATCTAAATTATTAAAACTCCATGACCTGGTTAAATACTAAACAGCACTAATTCCTTTCAAAGCCTTCCATTATCTTTTACCAACCGATATTCACAAAAGAAACACGTACGACTAGTCTTAGATTCTTAGGGGAGGCAGTAATTTTAAATTGCCTGAGGTATGAACCACTTAAAAAGGCTTTTCTGTGTCTTTATAAAACGGCGTGTATGCAGTTTTAAGACTGTGGGAAAATAGGAAGCCCTTGCCCTGAACATCAATGTAACATTTTTGACATGTAATCCACATCATGTCTATCTCAGTACTAACAAATAGTACTTTGATTATTTAAAATGTCAAAATAATGGTTGAAATTCCATCTTAAAATACATTTTGGATACTTTCATGACAGTTTCTCAAAAATCCTAGCTGCTATTTTGACCAGTTTATTTTACCTCCAATGTTTGAGACCGTATTAGAAGATGGAGGCAAAACTCCCCTATTTGTAGTATGTGTTGTGATGTTTAAAATATTCTTCTGAAATTGCTAATGCTGATTCACTTTCACAAAAAGCTCATTGTGTCTAATAATGATGGAAGGAAAAATAAACCATGAAACAAAACAGTACTGTGCCCGTACCACAAAGTAAACGAACAGGCTGTAAAAACATCATCTTTTCTTTTTTTGCATTTTAAACAGACATTGTTATGGACCAAAACTTGCCAAATTACCCAACATATCATACTTGACACAATCTCTATTTCA
Source organism: Oryzias celebensis (assembly GCA_014656515.1). Lineage (NCBI taxonomy): Eukaryota > Metazoa > Chordata > Actinopteri > Beloniformes > Adrianichthyidae > Oryzias > Oryzias celebensis. Next base: position 13,333,951 of record BNCR01000008.1, on the reverse strand, counting down.
TTTGAAAATGACATTGCAATTTTTGGTAGATTTCATAAAAGAATTTAAAACTTCTCAGTCACAAAAAACTTTTCTAATCTGCATAAACTATGTCCTAGAAAACGACAGAGGTTGTTTGGATGTAACTAAAAACGGCATAATCATTAATAAAAGACCACTTTTAAAAAGATGATCAGGGGCTGACTTAAAACTCTGAAACAAATGCAACACAGAATCCAATAATCTTTGTGTTTCTTTCAGTCGTTTCAATTAAAACGACAAAAATAGACTGTATTTAAGCTCTTTATTATCATATTTTAGTCAGAGAAAGGTTGACAGCACTCCAATGCGTTTCCTTTTTTGGATTCACTGCCTTTGCCTCATTCTTTGTGAATTCTGTTAACTCTACATTAACCACTGTTCTGATTTACTCCAAACTAAACGTTAGAATGATCAGAAGACTTTTCATCAAAGACACTTGGCTCTCTTGATCCAGTCTGAAATCTGCTATTGGGCCACCAAAACACTGCACATCATCTGGTAAAACCAGATAAGGATTACTTTGAGTCCTGGTATGCGTCAGTCTCTTGGTTTCTGTCCGCGTGCCAGGACACATTGTTCCTGAGATTTCTACTGAAAGCAAATACAATGTCTAGTTATCTGACATACATTGAGATTGATGACAGGTTAATGACAGTTGAATACATTAAGAAATAGAAAAGTACTCAGAGTTAAAACTGCTATTTGAACTAGATTTGATCCACAGATTGTGTAACTGAGCAGAAGAAACAGAGTGAAGTTGTTTTTTCTTTTGGGTGTATACTGTTGAGAAAACAGGTGAAGCATACCATGCCTTGCATGCCACAGCATTTTAAAGACAAAGGTGAAGAAGTCTGTCTAACAGGTTGCATGTATAATTTATCATATTCATTCAGAATGATGGTACACGAATCCAAATAAGGACGTTGAGTAGTTTTAAGAATACAAAAGCTTTAAGGTGTGATTGTTTTCTGAATCGCTTCTTTGTACTTTAAATACTTTAGGATTGACCGGACTGTCATCGCTTGCAGCTTATCTTTGCCCTACATTGTTCATGAAGAGAACTTGTCCTCTAGAAAGTTGTTCTAGTGAATTCCACAGATCCGGTTGTGAAGCATGCTTTGACCTAACCCTCTCTGACATGGTCGAGTTTCAAAGGGAACTTTTGTTTGATGTTAACTTCATTTATTCTCAGCTACTCTGATTTGGCCTGATTTTTTAAATGTTGAAATCCAAATGACTTGTTCCTGCTGCAAAGCATTTTAAAGAATATGAAATCTTTCATGACTTGATCATGGTTCTTCAGTTGTGAAAAGAATACTTCCTACCTTCTAGGAAGCTTTCGGTCGATGTTATCTCCCCTCTTATTTACGCATCTTTGGAACTAATCTGAGTTTGGAAAGCGCTTTTCTTATCTGGTTGAGAAATAAAAGCATTTTACTACAAATCGCTTTAAAACCATTTATGTTTAACTGATATTGTTTGTATGGGTATTTCATGCATTTTTTTTTTCTTTTAAGATAATACAATCCTTGCAGTGCCGTATTACAACATTTTCTGACAGAACAAATTCAATAAAGTATCTTCGATGAAGTTTTTGCATTTTTTTTTTCAAAACCTTTTTCTTTTACAAAAAAATAACTTATTTTAGAGTATGAACAAACAAACGTATTCTCTCTCTCTCTCTCTATCTTAATATATGAAACACCTTAACAACAAAAACGACATCTTTACTAGATATTAAATATTTGTTTTTGTACTGTACAATATATACATATATATATATATATTGTATATGCTATACAATATGTCAGATTTAAATAAGCTTGTGAAATGTTTCCATGCATTTACCACTTTTATTATGGTCAGCACAAGCACAACTTCTCAAAAATGTGTGGAAATATTCCTGGGGTGACAAGAAAGACATAACATTTAAAAAAACAAAAACAAAAAAACATCACAGTGTCTCTATGACAACAGAGTCAAAGAGGAGATAGCATTACAGCCATGCATGAGAAGTATTCTCAGAGGAATGTTTGGTTTGTACCAGAGTATTTTTCCTCAGAATTTCCTCTTTGGTTGGCAAACTTCAAAGTTCATCTGAGTTTTCATTATTAGGGATGTTAGAGCTGTAAATGTCAGGAAAGAAATAAAAAACAGACACAGTGTGACTTAGAAGAAACATAATCACCAAAGGGCTAAAAAATGCTCTAATATTTAAAATGGGGTGAGGAGAGAAAGGTGGTTACTTCTTTTTCTTTTCTTTCTTTTTACTTCTGAGTATGTTTAAACATCAGTTATGTTGAAGATTTATTAAAAAATCTCCACTTAATCAAAGGGAGACAGAAAAATAACAGTTAAACACAGTAATAAATGATTAGAAATACTTGTAATACTGAGCATGCCACATGCACTGCACACAGCTGTTATGTTGGCTTGCAACTTCCGGTTCTTTCTGCCTTGCAGCTCCCGCAGTTCAATGTAAGTTGTTTATCGGTATTTACTTATAAAGAAATATCCCGAATGTGAACAAAAAAATAAAATCTACAGTTATTAACCTTTTTAGGTCCAAGCTTTTGTTGGATCTCATCTTCCACACTCATAGTCACAGGGCCCCAGTTAACCAGAATTAACTATTGTGGTAATATTACCACAAATGTGATGTCCACACAGCTCATATGGGGTTCATGATTAATTGGTTCAAAGATTTGATCGTATTCTCATAAACAGTTGCAAAATACCCAAAAAAAGAGTCAAACGTAAACTTCGTACGAGTGAAAATATGAAAAAGGTTTTTAAACTGAATATGAATTCTACCACAAAATTGTTGATTGTGATGCTGAATGACGGCATAATTGTTTTAAAAAAAAAACACTAAAAGCTTTTAAAATAGTTTAATAATCAGATCAGAACCATTTCATATTCAGATGAATGATGGAGATGATGTTGGTTTGTGTTTCCACAGGTGTGGACAGTATTGATCTCATCCAGCCAGACTCAAAGGTTGTTCAGCCTGGACAGTCTTTGACCATCAGCTGTCGGGTTTCTGGATATTCACTGACTGATAACAGCTATGCAACAGGCTGGATCAGACAGCGAGAAGGAAAATCAATGGACTGGATTTTTCATATTTACCATTAAGACAAAATGATACTCTGAAAACAAGTTCAGCTTCAGCAGAGACACTTCTGCAGGAACAGTGACGATAACAGGACAGAATCTGCAGACACAGCTGTGTATTAATATATGGCACCACAGTGACTCAAACCCCCAACACAGCTGTACAAATCTCCACAGAACAAAGCATGCTCAACAACTGAGCCTGTTACAAACAGCCAAACCGGGTAAATATATTCGGTTAGTTTAACTTTGGTTAGTTTAACCCTATCAGGGCAGTAACCTGCACCATAATGACATTATGGACACACTTTTAGGTGTTTCTTTCAAGCACAAGACACATTTGTTTGGTTTAAAACATTACATTTATTAATAGATATTTTAAGCTTTATTTCAATAATTTCTTGTTCTGTCTTTTTGAGTTACCGCTGCTGGAAGCACCAAGAAAGAAAGACACAAGAAAGTATGACAGTCATCAGAGGCATTATATGCAGCAGGCCACTTATTGGACTGAACCATTGCCCAGGGGAGGAGAAATTATTTTTGTGTTGAATATTGATTTAGTTTCAATTCTTTCTGTAGTTCATTTGTTTCATTATTTGTTAAGTTAATTTACAGTAGGATGGACACGTTAATTTTGTGTTTGCTGTATTTTTTAAGGTTTTTCTTAGTCATTTCCATCCCCCCTCGTATGTCTAGTTGGTTTGATCAGCCATTATTTTTGCTCCCTTGTGTTTCCAATTAGTTAGATCAGTTTATGTTTGCCTATATGTTCCGTTGTCCTCCAAATTAAAGCTTCAAAATGTAAAAATTTTTATACCGCACCAATTCACTGATATGTTTGTCTTTATATGCTTTCCCTTCTTAGAATATTTAAACACTGCATGAGCTCATGCATTCATCTAAAGCTGAAACGCCTTTTCATTAAATATAAATACTTCTACTCACTCCTACACGTAAAACCAACACATTTCGAGAAAAATTATGACTACAATTTTTTTTTTTAAATGTCTGAATGCCATTGAACATGCAAATCCTAGGTAACCCACAAGAGGGAGCTAGAGTTCTTCAGGAAGTGGTAGAACCCGTTGACTGTGTGGTGGCACCTCTGTGTGGGACAGGAGCACGACTAGTGATGAAGATGCTTACAAACTGGCATTAGAATCACTGTAGTAGTATTCATGCTTTTTTTTTTTAATTTCCTGTCTGTCGAAACAAAAACTCAGACAGTACAGATACCAAATATGCAGTTGTGCTTTAAGATGTTGTCACGTGTTTTGAAACGCTTTTCTGCACCTTGTGGGTTCAGAGGAAATCACACGTGGGTGGGATGATTCCAAGCACCCTAGTTTTTCTTATTGGACACGTCTGTAGTGATCCTGCACACTAAGACTTCTGATTGGCTGAGGACCAGGCGGCAGCAAAAACTAACCTGTGATGCTGTTGCTGGGATGGAGCCACAGCATTGCTGTCGGCAGTGGACGTGCCAGGGCCCTTTGGAGGGGCATCAAGTCCAGAAGACTGCCTGAGTGTCTCTCTGTCTGAAATGCCCACCTCTTATGATATCCCTCTGCCTCCTAGGTTGACCCTTCTGTGTCAAATTAGAGGAAAGCTGCAAACAAACTTCCTGGTACTAAGACTTATATCAAGCTCACCCAGAGCTCAAAGGGAGAACTAATTTAAAATAAGCGAACTCTACATTTTAATATTGTTCAAATGGAAGAACAATTTTTTTAAAAAATTTAAAAACATGTTTAAAAAAATCATTGACCTTTTATTTTTTCCTTTGAGTGAGTTATTAAAGGATTCATACAAATAAAATGTCTTCTGAATGTTGATTTTTGGAAACTTTTGTAGTTTTTCTACATTAAAAGTACATAAATAGATAATCTTCCGAAATGAGCTGTTAGTGCAGCAATAGTCATTTATTTCAAACGTGTAAGCACCTACTAGTGCCCCCTAGTGGTGATACATGCAACAAGAAGACGGATGGAGTTTACTGAGAGATAACTTGATCATGGTGGTTAGTAGTCTCACTTCTCAGCAAGAAGCCTCTGGTTCAAACCTCTGTGTGGAGTAGAATGCAAATCATTTTACAGTTTTTTTGTGAGTTCTCAATTAAACAGGTTTCATACATTGTGTTTGTGATAAGAATGACAAAAGTTTTAAAGAAATGACTGATCGTCTTTATTACAAAACGTACAATGCACACTACAGTTCCAAAGCATGGTGGAGAAAGTATTATGGAGCTGACTTGTTGTTTAAATCTGTTCAGGTTCAGATGTCTGATATTAAAGTATTCTGAGAAATGTAAAGTCTTTTAGCAAGATGGTAACTCTTTTCATTTTTTACTGCATCACTGATCTATTATCTTCTTTTCTCTGGGCACTCAGACTTCCTCGAACAGTCCAAAAACATGCTTCAGAGGTTGCGTGGTTCTGCAATGGACTAGCAACCCGTCCAGGGTGTTTCCCACCTTCACCCAACAGCAGTTGAGATAGACTCCAGCAACCCAGTGACCCTGAAGTGAATGACTTCCTTCGTTCAGTCTTTGAAATCTTTAAGTCAAAACTAAAAAATACTTTATAAATATAGTTTCTTTCCTGGATTACCTATTATAAAATTCTACAGGCTTCTTTAGTAATCAGCTTTGCTGATCTGTTCTGAAGGCTTTAAACATACATTGTGTTGTGTCTGCTTTTGCCTCTCTGTAGTGAGCTTGGTTGCAACAAAGATACATGTACGATGGCATTTTTGCTCACAAATGTGGCTAGATGTGCAACTAGTTTAAACAGAAAGGTGTTGCAACCATTTCTGCGCCCCGTCTTCCTTTAGGACTACTTTATACACACAGGGACAAAATTGTTGGTACCCTTCAGTTAAAGAAGGAAAAACCCACAATTCTCACTGAAATCACTTGAAACTTACAAAAGTAACAATAAATAAAAATTTATTGAAAATTAAATAATCAAAATCAGCCATCACTTTTGAATTGCTGATTAACATAATTATTTAAAAAAAACAAACTAATGAAACAGGCCTGGACAAAAATGATGGTACCTCTATAAAAGATTGAAAACTATTTGACCAGACTGACATGATTAACTCAGGTGTGTCCTTTAATTGACATCACAGGTGTTACCAAACTCATAATCAGTCAGTAATAAAACTCATAATCAGGGAGACAAGTAGTCACTCTGCTGTTTGGTGAAAAGGTGTGTACCACACTGAACATGGACAACAGAAAGCCAAGGAGAGAATTGTCCCAGGACATCCGAAAAAAAATTATAGATAAACATCTTAAAGGTAAAGGCTATAAGACCATCTCTAAACAGCTTGAACTTCCTGTGACAACAGTGGCTCATATTATTCAGAAGTTCAAGACCCACGGGACAGTAGCCAACCTCTCTGGACGTGGCCGCAAGAGGAAAATTGATGACAAATTGAAGAGACGGATCGTTCGAATTGTATCCAAAGAGCCCAGAACAACCTCCAAATAAATTAAAGGTAAACTCCAAGGCCAAGGTACATCAGTGTCAGATCGCACCATTCGTCGTTGTTTAAGCCAAAGTGGACTTCATGGGAGACGACCAAGGAGGACACCACTGCTGAAAAACAATCCTAAAAAAGCCAGACTGGAATTTGCAAAAATGCATGTTGACAAGCCCCAAAGCTTCTGGGAGAATGTCCTTTGGACAGATGAGACCAAACTGGAGCTTTTTGGTAAGGCACATCAACTCTATGTTCATAGACTCAAAAACCAAGCATACGAAGAAAAGAACACTGTCCCTACGGTGAAACATGGAGGAGGCTCAGTCATGTTTTGGGGCTGCTTTGCTGCATCTGGCACAGGGTGTCTTGAATGTGTGCAAGGTACAATGAAATCTGTAGACTATCAAGGCATTGTGGAGAGAAATGTGCTGCCTTGTGTCAGAAAGCTTGGTCTCAGTCGCAGGTCATGGGTCTTCCAACAGGACAACGATCCAAAACACACAGCCAAAAACACCCAAGAATGGCTGAGAGAAAAGCGTTGGACTATTCTAAAGTGGCCTTCCGTGAGCCCAGATCTGAATCCCATTGAACATATGTGGAAGGAGCTGAAACATGCCATTTGGAGAAGACACCCATCAAACCTGAGACAACTGGAGCAGTTTGCTCATGAGGAGTGGGCCAAAATACCTGTTGACAGCTGCAGAACGCTCATTGACAAATACAGAAATCGCTTCATTGCAGTGATTGCCTCAAAAGATTGTGCAACAAAATATTAAGTTATGGGTACCATCATTTTTGTCCAGGCCTGTTTCATTAGTTTTTTTTTATATAATTATGTTAATCAGCAATTCAAAAGTGATGGCTGATTTTGATTATTTAATTTCCAATAAATTTTTATTTATTGTTACTTTTGTAAGTTTCAAGTGATTTCAGTGAGAATTGTGGGTTTTTCCTTCTTTAACTGAGGGGTACCAACAATTTTGTCCACGTGTGTATGTGCCAGAACAATGTCAAAGAATGAAGACTACAGTTCATGGCATAAAAGGGGTCCTGTTCCCTGCATGCAATTATTTAAGCTTAAAAATGACTAATATAGATTTTGTGAATGCATCCATGAACATCCTAATACTGCGGATACTTTATGTATTAGGATCTGGCAGATAATCCGCTATTAAATTCACAATACTTTGAATTTACATCTTACTGTTTATTTAGCCATTTTTAAACTTAGAAAAACAGTTTTAAATATCTTATTTTCTCTATGTATCTCAATTTGGCAAAGTAAAAGAGCAAGAAAAGAATAAAATGTACATTTCCCAGTGTTTGAGATTTTATGTTTGTGTTCACACAAATTAATAAATGTATGTTTTAGCCTTTTAAGCAAATTCATCATAAATCTAAAGATGACATTTGAATATTTTTATTTTCATTTGAAAACTGTTGGGGGGTGTCACAAAAAAACGTTTAATTTGCTCCCATGAACCTCATTTATTATTTAAACAAGGGCCTATTTTGAGTTAGTCCGGGAAATGTGTGCTCAGGATGTGTCAAAGCCTGCGTTTGGCTCTCCTGGGTTATTACAGTTATCTTAGGCACAGCTAGACTAGTTCACCCGGGTTAAACAAGTCCACGATGTCGGCCTACTTTCGCACGCGTAGGGTTTGCAGACTGCTGCTCTGCCGTGTGGCAATGCGCATGCAGTCTGCGCCGTGGGATAGGTCTCCACAAATCGAGGCTGCGCTCCGACTAACGACCATGCGATTGAATGACGAGCGCGCCATGCTCGTCTTCCTCCTCCCCTGCTCTGCGCGCTCGGTGGCTCTGTGTTCCGCAATCCCCCGGGAACCCGCACCGCCCGCGGTGGCTCTGCTAGCGCCGTTCCGCTCGCACTAAATGGCTGCCTGGAGCGAGGAAACACGGGGGCAGAGAGCGCCGCGTGCCCTGCTCTGAACCAGCGCCGCGCATCGGCTTCCCGGCGAGGTGGTGGTGAGTGTCTCTGGATGGCTGCGGCTGAGGGGCGGGGGGGTCAAAGCGGATGGACACGGGATGGTTCAACTTTCTGCGAGTGAGGGGACCGGTCCAGGTTAGCAAAACAAACTTTCTGTATCCCCACCTGCCCAGACAAACCATTCAATGAATATTGTATGAACCTTCCCGCGGGAGTGAAGCGTTTAAGCTAACCAAATGAGCTAAATTGCATCTACAGTTAGGGTTTTTTTTTTTTCTTTCTTTTTTTTTTCTGGCATGTTAGCAAGGAATTGTGCCTTGTTGTGCCCCCCTGCCCCCCACGCGCCGTGCCGCACTGGTTCCGTCGGGCTCGCCCTCGGCTGCTGCGTGTCCTGGGATGACCTGTTGATGTCGGCAGAGCGGAGAATGGCAGGGGCGGTGTTTCCCCCCATCACCAAAATAATAAAATAAGCAACGTTTCGGGCTTGACAGCGCTCGCCGGCTCGGTTACCTCGTCCTCTCGGACGGTAAGTGTCGTTTCGTCCCCTCCCGGTAGAGGAGCCTGTGTCGCGGTCACGCGCCACATTCTGATGCCGGGCTGAGTGCGGGCCAGGCGGTTAGTGGGACGGGGCGAACAACAAAAAAAAATATATTTAGCAACGCTTAGCTTAGCCGTTAGCCACCTCCTATAGGCCCTGTCGCGGAGGGGAGAGGGCGCGAGACATTTCAGTTCCGTCACACTCGGGGGGGTAAAGAGGCAAATTGCAGCTGCTAGAACCGCTTAAGGGGGACATCCGGAAGGCTGCTCGACTTCAGCCGGGCATCACTGAATGAGTTCCAGGAGCATCCATGCTGCTCCTACCCCTTCATCCCCCAGAAGTGCATTTTATTCTACCTCAAACCTTACCGTGGATGTGGTGGAACACGCTCAAATGTGCAGTGAAGAAGTTCAGATGCTTTGTGAGAATAGAATGACTAATCAGAACCCCCCTCCCGTCTTTGCCCTGACATGATGAGTGAGCAGCACAAGCATGCACCGTCTCAGGAGAAGCAGGAAATGTCTATAGACGGCATTCATGTCAGCTGCACCACTAATCTCATGTGACCATCATGTGCTGTTTGCAGATTCAAACCTGTGTAAATTCCAATGCTAAAGCCTTAGGTTGATATTCTATTGAAAAGAAAGATTTTTAGGATGTTGCAAGCATGTTTGACCTACTTTCTTCTCTTAGCTGGGTGAAAAATATTTCTGCATCCTATATATTTAATGGCATAAAGACTGAGAGGATCTATCATGCATAAATACACACTCCCAGCCATCAAAGTAAACTGTGCAAACACACCCTTCTCTGTGTGTGTGTGTGTGTGTGTGTGTGTGTGTGTGTGTGTGTGTGTGTCTGTGCATGCATGTGTATTCACCGCAGCTCGCCAAACTGTAAACAAGCAGTATTGTCTAATGTCTGTATGTGAGTCAGTGTGCCTTTTGTGGGTTTGTTTGAGTTTGTGTGCGCGCATCTGTGTTTTAGTATGAGGGAGAGGGAGCTTGAGTGAGACGGAGACAAAGAGAGCATTTCTCTTTACCCTGGAGCTTGGCGAGGTCCCAAATGAAAGGCTTCGGATATGATGGAAGAGGGGGGTGTGCTTCGTCGCTCTGTCACACACTAAAGTGCAGCCCTCGCAGGGTGGGCGTCAGCATCAAAGCGTCCCGTGCTGATGTGTTATCTGCATGTTAGTGCAGCGTGCAGTCATGCAACACGTTTAAGTGATGAAGCATCACTGTGAAAAAGGAGCTCTGACTGTGCTTGCATATTTTTGTGCTGTGCAAGCCTGTTTTTCTTTTCCCCCCAGTTTTTGTCTATATGAAAATGCTCATGACTGGTCTTATGTTTGTGCTAAATGTTTGTGGGAAATAAAATGCCATGGTGGCGGATCAATGGATCTGTTGTGCACTGATACAGAAGACTCGCAGATTGAACTGCCAATGAAGCAAGATTGTGCAGAATGAAGTGTTCAAAAACAACAATGAAAACAAAAAAAAGTCTGCATTATGCCCTTTAAATCTAACTTCTAAAGAATCGGGTTATTCAAATTTAGCAGGCGTCATGGAGCTCCCTGAAACAAAAGTACAGGGCAAGGGTATGTTTGCGTTCCACTGTTGACTGAGATGAAACTTGCTGTGTGGTTGCTGTTTAGGCCACACACTTTCCATCGTAGAAAAACTGAGCACGACCCAGTTATCTAAAGTTGTGCTATAGCTTATAGGGAGAAAAAAAGACTTTCATTAAATCTGTCTCCAGGAAAAACAGCCACAAAGGAGTAGTTCTATTTGAGCTGGGCCATATGGCCAAAAAATTAAATGGCAGATTTTTACACTAAAATTCAATTCTTGATTTTAATCTTTTTTTTCTCCCTCCTTTTACTTTCTTAAAAAAACTACAAATGACAGAATATATTTAACAAAAACTATTTTATTTTAAAGCTTGAGGTTTTTCAGCTCAACACTTCCTCTGTGATGTTAGATATTGTTGATAAAGTTTCATTCAAAGTGGATTCACGTCTGTTATTGTATTTAGAAAATGCAGTTTTTAGGAATGTTAGTTTGTTGTAAGTAGGTTTGACAATCAAATAAGTTTGTTGTATTTATTCGCCATGTTTTCAAGGCCGCTCCGTGAAAATATTCTCTGACCTTAAAGTGGTCACAAACTGGTGACTTACTTTTGCAACTGCAACTGCAATTGCAACTGCAATAAAATTGTAAAAAAATAAAATAAAATAAGCTTATGAAAACAAATGCTTAGCCTTATTGTCATTTGACGCCCCCTCCAGCAGATTGCACCCTAGGCTGCCGCTAAGTTCGCCTATGCCTAGGGCCGGCCCTGAGCACTGCTGTCTCCAAATCAACACTTTTTTTTTATTCAATTCTGTTGCTGCTGTGAGTCCAGCCAGTTTATCCGCCATTTATTTTCTGATCCAGTTAAAAACCACCACATCCTGCGGCACCGTCAGCTTAAGCTAAACGCTACACAGAGAAGTCTACAGAAGCGAGTGGACAGGGGATGGGGGGTGCGCTTTACGTGTCGCATGCGCTTGTAAATGTGAAGCTAGTTTTTTTTTTCTTTCAAAAAGATATTGTCTTAAACAAAAATTCAAATGAATCGATATTAGTCTATATTTCGCCCAGCCCTAAGTTGTGTCAAAGGAATGTAGATAATCCATCTCAATAAATGAAGAAATATCGCAGGCATCTGTTAATAAATGAAGTATGTAATTTTTATGACTTTTCTCCAAAAATCGTCTTTTTTTAAAATTATTATTTGGCTTCTCCTTTATAGGACCCATTAGATTACATGTTCTGAATGAGTTTGAGCCAGTGAAACACTATCAGCCGCTTCATTGTCTGTTCAAAAGAGCCTGACATTCCCCACCTGTTTTCCTCTTTTCTGTTCTCTGTAGGCTTTTTGTCTCGTTTCTGCTCCTCTTCCCCCTCCCATTGTTGTGAATCTTCTCCTTTTTTTTTTTTTTTAACTTGTCCAAAGCTGAACCCATAAGCCAGCATTCCAGTGTCGTAGCCTGCTCTGCAGCTTAACAACTTCACTAAGATCCAGAGAGAACTTTTGTTCCAGATAAATAAAGAAACAATTTCCCCTCAGGGCCGCCGTGTTTACTGAAAGTTTGATGATGGACCTGGCTGGCATTTAACTCTGTCTGCTTTGTTTTTTTTCTTCCCTTTTGTTCATTACTCGCTCTCCAGCAAAACCCTTTGGTGTGCGTAGGCGCACAATGGCCCAGACCCTCCAGATGGCGATCCCAAACTTTGGCAACAATGTTTTGGAGTGTCTGAACGAGCAGCGGCTCCAGGGGCTGTATTGTGACGTGTCCGTTGTGGTCAAGGGCCATGCATTCAAGGTACTTACAGGACATCGAGATGCCACTGTTTACATTTTGGGCTTTGGGTGAAAAACAAAACAAAAAAAGTTTAATTTAAGAAGTTAAAGCTGTAGTGCAAACAAATAATTCTGATACTCTTTACTGGTTATGTTAGTTCTTTATGTTAACATGTAACTTTGCTACTGTTTGCTACTTTTGTGTCCGAAACACTTTCAAGAGGGGCATTTATTTCTCTCTCTAATGTCAATGTAATTCTTCAACACCATTTCAAGTTTGGGTTGTAAATTATCCTTAAAATGTTTCTTTTTATTTAAAACACTTTTTTGTTCTGTCCTTCATAATTGTTGGCTATGTTAAATATGAAAGAAAAACATTAAAATATACTTTTTTTTTTTTAATTAAAAAAAAAACAGTAGCTATTCTGTAATGATGATGTGTTTTTTTTGTGAGTTTAAACTTTTGCTTCCTTTATAAAATGTGAATGGGCTGAAATGAGGAGACCCATTTTCAATGAGAACTGTATTTGTGGGGGTTTTAACATGGCATTTTTATAATGATGGAGTATATATACTAAGAAAATTAAGCGTAAAATTACATTTTTGAGTATTTCTTTAGTCAAATCGTTGTGAATCAGGAGCAGACAAAAAGTCGTTTGAAAGAGAGCGTATTTAATTATGTAGAAAACACATTGGACTGCCCACAAACTCCCCGATCAACTCAATTCTGATGCATCCACTTGCAGAAAAATAGATCCATAGATAGACGAGTGGGGGGTGTTGTTCAATGCCAAGAATTCTGCCCACAACTCAGATTTAACAACTGAATTTCAAATGAACTACTGCCACTCTGCAGAAACTACTTCCTAGAAAACGACTCAGGTTATTTTCCTTATTTTGGATAAAATCAACATAATCATAAATGACCACTGAGAATGTTTTTAAAAGAGGATCAGAGTGGGACTTTAAGGGTTTTCTGCCACCTCTTACACTGATGCTTTACTTAAAAGTTGCAATTTTAATAGGGTTAAAAAAAAAAGGGTATCACAATTCTGTGCTTTAGCCAAGTTAAGAATATTGACTCATCTGGACAATTGAGTCAACTATTTGTTCTAATTCATTATTATTAAGGTGCATTCACATCAGATGCGGTCGGTGCAGCGCAGGCCTTGAGCGGGGATCTCTCCGCTATGACTGCACCCGCTGTAGCTCTCCTGTATCTGCCTGGCTCCACCGCAGTGGGGGCATCAAGGCGGTGAGCAGTACATTTTGATGGGCGTTAAAAGAGAGGCGGCAGGTGATTTGACGCCTCGGCCCCATCCTGAGTGAAAGCACCATTAAAAATGATGAATAAAGACATAAAAAGCTTCCTAATTCCAATAATCTTTTTGAGGGCAGCAAACCCCAAAGGCTACACACTAAATTTGGAAACTTCATATACAATAAAAACAAAATAAAATCAGCCTTTTGGTTTTCCTTAAGAAAAATGAGCTTGTCTGCATGCTCGATTCTGACTGTTCGGGAAAGAAAACTACTGGCAGCTGTTCGCACCGTTCTTCTAAGCACACTTGATTTGAATTTTTTTCATGAAAGCATTACATGCACACTCTCACAAAATGCTTTCAATGCATCTTCCAAAGCTACTTAAACTACAAAACTAAAAACCAAAAGAACATTGAACACAAGTTAACTTTTGGCAGAGTTTGGTATTTCATGGTACTGGAGGCTGGATCCAGTTAATAAATCAGAAATCCTCAAGGGCAGCTTATTCATCTCAATGGGTTTGCAAATCGCTCTGGTTATCACGCCTCCTGCTTGCTAGCATTTTGGTAATTTTGGAGGTTGAGGAGCTTTCATTTACCACATTATGATGGACTTTAGCCTTACAAATGGTTCTACAGTCTTTTATTTTTTCACGTTTAACTTTTAACACGCAGCACTTGCTTAAGAAGCAAATTAGACTGCAGCGCTCCCTGCCAGTTGAAGGGACAGACACTTCTTAAAAAGAAGACATTCCACTTTATCGATAATATATTAACTGTTTAGCAATCAATAACAAATGTAAAAAAAAAACTAGATCTTCTACTTTTTTGATAATTTACCTTACTTAAAGAGAATAAACTGTTTTTTGTTTTCAATCAAAAGGTCAGGGAAAAGGCAACATATTGGCAAGTTAAAATACTTCTGACCAGAAAGAGTGAAGCGTGTTACATTATATGAATGTACAGACTTACCCTTTTATTCCCTCAGGCTCATCGAGCTGTTCTGGCTGCTAGTAGCTCCTATTTCCGAGACCTCTTCAGCAGCAGCAGTAATGGTGCTGGTGGCAGCAGCAATGAAATAAACCCAACAGTGGTGGAGCTCCCCCCCGCTGTGCAGCCCCAGAGCTTCCAACAGATTTTGGCTTTCTGCTACACTGGCCGTCTCAGCATGACTGTGGGAGACCAGTTCCTCCTCATGTATACTGCAGGCTTCCTTCAAATCCAGCAAATCATGGAAAAGGGGACGGAATTCTTCCTCAAGGTAAAGATCTGTAAATGTTTGTACTTTTGAAGGGTTATTTAAGTTTGACTTGGTAGTTTAAGTCTTTATGTTGGGTGAATTTCCAGGTGTCTTCCCCCAGTTGTGATTCCCAGGGTCTCCATGCTGAGGAGGCTCCGCCATCAGAGCCCCAGAGCCCTGTAACGCAGACCAGTAACAGCGCGGGGCGCCCTGCCCCCAGCCTGACACCTCTACCTCTGGTATCACGAGTGAAGACCGAACAGTCAGCCAGCCAGCCAGAGGCAGCTGCCCCCTACTCTGTGGTTTGCACTCCTGTAGCCAAGCGTCTTTGGGAGGGTGGAAGCAGCAGAGATGGTGGAGGGTTGGGTTCCAGCGGAGGAGGAGGAGCTAGAAAGACAGCCCGTTATTCGCAGGAGGCGGCGCGAGGCAGTGCTATCCAAAGCCCTGGAGCCCTTGGGCTTGCTATGGGCATGAGTGTCACCACAACCAGCTTGGCGGGCATGGTGGCCAGTGGGACAATGGGTGGCAGCGCCAGCACTAATGGGAGCTCCGCAGCAGCGCTTGGTGTGTCGGATGGTGCTAGCCCTGGAACCTTGAGTACATACGCTAGTGACTCGCCCATTAGCTATCATGATGACGAAGAAGAAGAAGAAGGAACTGAGGAGAGCGCTGAAGAGCACTATAGACAAATCTGTAACATGTACACCATGTACAGTATGCTCAACATGGGGGCAGCAGGTAAATGACATCTTTTTACATTCAGAGACTAGATTGCACATATATCAGCTGAAACACATCATGCATGTAAGCATAATGTGGGCTCCCTGCGTTTCTGCAGCAGCTGGTGAGCGTGTGGAAGCTCTGCCGGACCACACGGAAACGCGCGGGCGGATGCGAGGCCGGGATCTCACTTGTCTTCCTGCAGAACTTATTGCTCAGATTGGCAACCGTTGCCATCCCAAACTCTACGAGGAAGGAGACCCTGCGGAGAAACTTGAGCTAGTCTCAGGTATGTGCACATAACAGTCGGACAGCGGAGAAAACCTATTTCTAAATTTTAAGGTTTTCAAAAGTATGAGAACTGGAAATACCCGAGAAAGTTGACGGGGGATGAAAAACAAAATGTACAAGCGTAAAAATGAAAACTAAAGCAGTAATCCATGATTGTAATATAATGTTCTTATTTAAGCTTTTAGTCATGGTAGATGCTTTTACATGTTTTGGAGCAATTACTTTTTCCAACAGTTTAAAAAAAAAACTCTGCTTTAAAGTTTTACTTTACAAAGCTGCTTTTCTCTGCATATCAGCTAATCTACTTTGAACGCGTAAGGAGTTACAGTATATAAAAAAGCGTTGTAGGTTTTGACAGAGACGCCTCAGGTGTTAAACATTCAAATCTTAAAATAAAAAAAAACGTAACTGCTAGGGTCCCCGGTTATATTAGCCTTTTTCTATCAAAAACGAATATTTTTTGACCAATATGTGCAGCGCTCGGGGGGTGGGGGGTTCCGGTTCTCGACTTCCTTCCGGCTAATGATTTTCAGCTGCCACGAGGTCCTCCTCAAATTTGTCTGCACTATTTTTTTCGTAACTCTCCTTACGGAGGGCTAAAGGGGGGAGAAGCCATAGGGGAGGGATTCGGATTCCGCTATAGTGCTTTAGCCTAAATCAACAACATATGCAGAGTCGTTTTTTTCTTTAATTTTTTTATCATGACTTAGGTTTGAGTCTGATTTCTGTTTGTTTTATTATTTTTTTTCCCAAAAGTGTTAAACTTTACATGTTTTTCAGGCGGGTCAAAGGAAAAGGCAGTGTGATACAAACACTCATTCAGAGGAAGCTGTCCTTAGATGACTGAGCCTTGCACCAAATCAGGACTTTGTTTCAAATGTTACATGACGTGTTCAAGTCAAGGACATGCTGAGTTAAAATCACAGATTGCTTCAAGCAACGTTGCAACTTTTCTTTAACAATAGTGTGTGTGGGTAGATTGAGTGAGTGTAGGGGAAAGCACACACCATCTTCTTGGACGTTTTCATTTCCAGAAAAATCTTTTTTTTAAAAACTGCAAAACCGTATTAATTTATATTTGGAATTTAGTCCATTTTAGATCAGCAAAATAAATCTAAAGAAGGTAGAATATTTAAGAAGGCAAAAAAATCTAAAAACTGTCAGACAGGTCAATGTAGGCAGCAGTTGTGGTAAAATGATTATTGACATGTTCCTAACAAACACTGTCTTATCACCTGTAAATAAAAGCTGTGTTCTTAACATTATGTGGTAAAATATCACAAAATAAAAGTCAAAATAATGTGTTTTAGTTAAAAGCAGGATTTAATAAATATCTTTTGATTGTGGTTGCTTTACAGGAACCTCAGTGTACATATCTCGAGCCCAGCTTATGAACTGTCACGTGAGCGCGGGAACCAGACACAAAGTGCTGCTAAGGAGGCTGCTGGCTGCCTTCTTTGACAGGTGCGTTCCTCCTGTCTGTGTCTATTTTTGCAGTTATTTCATGTTCAGCTTGGTTTGAATTTAGATGTTCCTTTTTTCAATCTGCTGTCTGTAGAAAAGAGTACAGCAGCTATATTTGTCGTATTTGGTTCTGCGCATCTCACTACTACTGTTTTGATGTCACAGGAACACTTTGGCCAACAGCTGTGGAACAGGAATTCGCTCGTCCACCAATGACCCGAGCCGCAAGCCCCTGGACAACAGAGTACTCCACGCAGTCAAATGTGAGCTTTTTAAAAATTATAAAATATAATTATAAAATAATAATAATAATATAAAATAATTCCACAATAATCTTGAAAATGTTAAACATTGTAATTACAAGTAGTAAATGTTGTCATTTCTTTATTACAAAAACCACAACTTTTGAGATCAAAAGGTTATTATGTTTTATAACAAATGTCAAAATTGTGTAGATACAATAAAGATGTATAAATCCAAAAATAAAGCACAGATAAGGTCAAAATAGCTTGAAAAAAATCATAAACGGCAAACTTTTACTAAACTCTTTCCAATGTTCCAAGGATTTATTTGTGCCTTTGTGTGAAGCCATTTTTATCTGCTACAACATACAATGCCACCTCATTGGCCTTAAAACTCCAATGGGTATCACTTCTTTTGTTCACAGAAATAACAAAAAGTTTGTGTTAGTTTCTATCGTTTCCTGGATGACCTCACATTCTCTAACCTAAATTTGAAGTCTCTTGTCAGTTATCTGCCTTATCTCTTGCTACGTTTGTTTTAAACCAAAAGTTTCAAAGCTAGTAGTGCAGACTACTGAGAATTAAAGTGTTGCTTTCAGCACTGCAGGTACATTTATTTCACATTTACATGATCACTTTCCTTTTTAGTTACTGTCAATGTCGGCATTAAGACTTGAAAATGATTAACTTACAAAATGGTAAACATAAAGCCTTTTATTCAAAACACAATAATGATAAATTACATGAAAAAGTGGTGCATAAAGACCCATTCCAATGAAATCTCTATTTTCTGTGGTTTTTTGTGTGTTCTTGTTGCATGTTTTTTCATGATAGAGAACACGTGAAAAAGTTGAGATTAAAACTGCATTTTTGAGTATTTATTCAAATAAAAACTCGCAGTTTGAAAAAGCTTAGATTTTTGACAGCAAGTGAAATGGATGGATCCACGTCTCCCTGCTCCGCACCATTCTGATTCATCCACTTGTAGATAAATAGATCCATGAATGTCTTTGTTTTCCTCGTCTGAGCTGGAATCTGGATCAAAACTGTCCGGCTGGACAGCTCTGATATCGCTCACCATTTTAGTTGCACTGTATTGTTAGCTTGTAGGTTGTGAGGGGCTGTAAGCTAGCAGGAGAGAGTGTAAACAAAAATGAAGCATGGGAGATATCAGCGTGGGGTTACTTCAAACCAACAGTCCTGAACACAACTCACAGGTGAATTTCTATTGAGCTCTTGCTGCTCTGCAGAAACTATGTCCTAGATTACGACACAGGTTTTTAGATTTTGGCTAAAAACTGCAGAATCCTAATGAAAAGACTGGGAACGCTTTGGTAGATATCCAAATATAGTTGGAGTGGGACTTTAAAATGCTTCACAGAGATGAAATTTAACTCGAAACAACTTTTAAAGGTCGCAGTTACACCCAAATAATTGGCTTTTTGACATGCCGCTGTTCACGTAATCACCATGATTCAACTGATTCTGACATGGAGAAAAGCTGCTTTTCTTTCTGGCTTTACACCGATATGCAATATACTAACATGGAGTACTGCGGCGCAAAGCTGCTTTTCTCCTCGGCAGTTTCCGCTGATAAACGTGGATTATGCAAACACTTCACAACTGCACAGTGCTGCCTATCAGCTTCAGAATCCGCTGGAGTTACATTTGGTTGAAAAGGTACGATATACGAAAGAATGTAAACACTGGAGCTGAAGCTCTGGCGCTAAAGGATTTTAACAGATTTTTTTTTTTTTTTTGTTGCTCAAACTGTCGCCAGCATCGGGCGTGTGCGCACAGAGATTGTGCGTATGGACTCAAACTGAATGACTCAGATATTTTTACTAATTAGAAAAACACTAATTCTTATTTAAGGTGTGTTACACCTGCACACACATACAGGAATCAGACTTTGTGTTGCTGAGATTATGGTTTTCCATACAGAAAGCCTTGGCTAACAATGGATTTCAATTTTTTTTTTTTTTTAGGCGCACCATGAAAAACTCCAATCGCACGTTTGTTCACACTCTTGAGCCCTGTATAAGCAGCTATAATGCAGATTTTTATACATGTAGACTTCAGTCCCAAGGTGCTCACCCACACAATCCGCCTAACTGCATTTTTTTTCTTCTTCATTCTAGTTTATTGCCAGAATTTCGCCACCAGCTTCAAAGAAAGCGAGATGAACGCCATCGCAGCGGACATGTGCACTAATGCCCGGCGTGTGGTGCGCAAGAGCTGGATACCCAAACTAAAGCTGCTGATGGCTGAGAGTGATGCCTACTCCGCTTTCCTTCCCGACGGCGTCAAAACAGAGGACGACGCTCTGGGGGCGGAGACAAGCTTCGACCCTGCAGCACTGGAGGCCACCAGCGGTGCCAGCGTGGAGTCAGGCGGCTCATCGGGGGAGTCTCTGCCAGGCGTGGTCGGGGAAGGAGGAGCGTTGTTCTGAACAACAAGCCCGGGGAACGGTGTAACTGTAACGCAAATACCAGTAATCCCCATCTGCGCTTGCCTCCTCACTCTTTCGCTGATCTCTCACATCTCGACTGTCTGTAGTGCACTGCTTAGGGCAACAGCTGCTGCTCTTATATAACCCGGACATGAAAACTCACAGTTGTTGCTTTTTATGACTTGTAAACGGAGTGTACGAGGGGGCTGGCCGCTGGCCTCTCTTTGTCCTTCGAAATGGGCATCCGCTCTTGCTTAATAAATACATTCCCTGAGGGGGAGGTGGTGTGAGGAGCTATCAGCAGCCTGAGGAGGAAGGAGAGGCTGCACTGACAGGCTGGGATCAGAGGTTTGATGCACCTCAGAGTCGGTGGCATTTCTCTCTATGCAAGCCTGACGTAGTGTTTCCCAGCCTCAGGAAAAATTCAAAAAGTAGAGACACCATTCAAGCAACATTAACACTACTTGTTCTTCCTCCCCTTGCATCCCTCCTTGACACCCTGCAAGTATTACTGTACCCCACCACTACCACCACTCGAGTGTTTCACTGTGCTGTATCTTACAAAATAATGCCCATCTCTGTTTTCTACTTTTTTTTTTGTGCATGTTTTCTGTCTGTGATGTGAAAAGTGAGAGGAGCAAAGCTTTTTACCAAGATGATTGTAAAGAAGGGGCAACAAGTTATAAAAAAAGGTTGTATTTTTAGAAGACAAACTATATTTATACCAGTACCCATGCCGAAAACGGCGTGAGCACAGAGCGCGAGAGGGATTGTTTTAAAATCTCAACGTTGGGCTTTATTTGAAGAGCTCTTGTTTAATAAATTAAAGGAAAAGCGCTATTTTTGCAAGAGTGTAACAAAGCGGCCTCGTCATAGGAGCCTGTGGGTTTATTTTTGTCTTTATTTCATAGTGATGGAATGAGCAGTCGAACTGCTATATTTGATGCATTTCATCCTCCACTCGCTAGCTTAAAAGCAAGAGTCAGACTGTTTCTGGGGACTTGTCTGTGATAACGCTTTCATCAAAGGTCATAACCCTTCAGAATTTTTAAGCAAAACACTGGCTTGCAAATTTTATTTAAAACTTGTAGAAACATTAAGGTGATGAGTTCAAGAATTCAGCTCAATATGCGTTTGTACAGACATTATAAATAAAACAAAAAATCAAGGATTAATGGACAATGGAATGTGCCTTTAAAAAAGCAGAAGCCAGTAAGGGCAGTGGCACCTGGAGGTGACAGTATTACTTGAAGAAAAGTGATTTTATGCTACTATCTGTAAGCACCTGAGTAGAGGAGGCAGGTCTAAGTCGATCACATGTCTGTGAGTGCCCATCTGTCTGTTTGCGAAAGGCCTTTTATTTAGTTTGGATTTGAAAACTGATTTTTTTGCACCTTCCATAAGCAGTAGAGTTGTGGTGTCTGCACCTTAAACGAGAAGAACCAGAGGTTCGTGCCCCTTTGGGGAGACATTGTGTAGCAATCAAACTCGTTTAGATGGAGTTTTGTTTGTGGTAACTGTAAATATCCCAAGATGACTGTTGAGTTTATTCCCAAGTGTTCTTCCTTTCTGTCGCCGAATACATTTTCTTACGTTTTTTTATTTGTTTACGCACGCTGGCCAGCGGGTCAGCAGTGGTTCATGTAGCAGTTGGAATAAAGTGGAAGGATGGACTTAAAATGTTCAAAAACGACTGAATAGCTTTTCCTTGAGAATGAGATCCTGCTTTCCTAAGAAAAACTGAAAAAAAAATCGACACTCTCCTTTCAATGCAATGTCTTCTACGAAATGCTTTTTTTCTGGCTGTGCGCATATTTAAAAGCATGTTTCATGTGGTAAAACTCCATTCCGGAAGGCTTTACTGAGGTGTGTGTTTTCAGAATAAAGATGGAGTATATTTGTTAATCTTAAAGAAGCTGGTAACCCACCAAATTAGCTTTAGTGGGGCTTGGAACAGCCTCATCAGACAGACTCAAATTCAGAAATTCCTTATCAACTGTCAAGTATTGATTCACATTACAAACACAAAAACACTAATTTGGTGCCTCTTTTTCCAGTTAATACATGTCTCTGGTACGTTTGAATACTTGGCCTTCAGGTTGCTCAGAACTTACTTGCACATGAATTCATATTTATTGTGTGTATGAGCGGCGGCTGTGTTTATTTGTGCTTGTTTGGGAACGTGTATGCTTTTTTTATTTCCAGCTCATTTCAAGTATTTCATGTACTCTGTTTACTATTCAGAAGAAAAAAAAAAAACTAGACCTTCACACACTTGAATGGAAAAGGTGTGGCACGGCATGAAAAGTCTTTTTATTTGGTCACTAAAATAGTACATATATAAATATATACATGTATAGATAAATACTGTATATTATATATAGACACACACAGATCGGATTGTTTGTTGTGCACTCACAGCATGACGTATATATATTTACCCAGAAACACAGCTTTCCTCATAACCTGGAAGTAACCAGTCTTGCTCACTTCCTGAGCCCTTGCTCTTTGGCCTCTGTAACCCCGTAGTACCAGTGGACCTTGTGTACTGCTCATCCTTCTTTCTGTGTTCCAAGTGCCAATAACTTCGTGAAAGCCCTGTAACTGTGACCCAACATTATCCAAGGTAATTGCACATTAATATGAAACTGACTGTAAAATAAAGACATGCAAATCATAGAGAAAATGTTGACTTGGATCAAATAATGAATATCTCAATAAAACATTTGTAACAATTTCCCTGGGACTCCTTAATATCTGGATTTTTACGATTATTACATTCAAATTTCTGTTTTATCTACATTTGTAACTTATGTTTTATGTTTTTTTTATTGCATTTGTCTGTTGATGTTTATATCTGGTTACAGACTCACTTTAACCCTTTTAACTTCATTTCATTTATGCAAAACTTTTTCGTGGTGTTAATTTTTGGATAAATTCCTTGATGTTGTAAGCCAAAAACAGAATTAGCTCCAAAATAGAAACATTAACAGTAACTCTTGAGTGTTTTGAAATGGACAATATGGCGATCTCACATTTATCTATAAATCTCTGGTTTCCATTTTTCTGACTGTAGATGGTGCTGCAGAGATGTCTTTAGCTGCAGCTTTTGTTTCCCTTACAGTACACCTAATTTTTTTTTTCTCAGTAAACAGACTTCTGTGTAAATCCACAGTATATGAAGTGTGCGCTTTTCAACTCTATTTCTGCATGAAATAATAGTTGTGCCATTAAAACAAGAACAAAAGATACAGTTTTAAGACAAAAACTTTCTAAACTGCAGATGATCTGCATCTTGAGAATTTAAATAATTAGGACGTTTTAAATGTAATCAAAAGTTTAGATCAAAGGGGTTTAATACTATATGTTACAAAACATAATGCATATAGTTTGTTTTAGAGCTTTTTTGCAAAAGTACTAAGAGGGCAAAGCATTTTCTTTTCCTTCTGCTACTCGCTATAACCAACAGTTCTTTCAGTTTTGTAACTCTCAGGTCAGGCTGACCACAACACCACATTTAGAAGATAAGCAGACTGTGCAGTACACAGTGAAAAATGCCTTTGTTCATGTTCTTTTGAGAATCTGAGCAAAGACAGTGAGAACTGTGTTTCCTTGCTCTTTCAGACCACACAGCAACAAAACAGTGCAGTGTTTCACTTCCACATCTAAAAATAAGTCGTTTTGATTTGAACATCTCTATAGTAAAATATGCAGCCGAAACAAAATGAATGCCTTTAAAAACTTGGTCATTATTATGTTTGTTTGAAGCCTTTATGCTCTTTCGATGTCCTCAAAAAGGAAACGAGGAGAATCAATGTTTCCACGTATGGGTTAGTTGTGTAGCAACAGTGTGAAACAGTCATCAGTGCAACACCCCAAAGGTTTAATGCATCAGAATGACCAAAGACATCATTTGTAATGCATGCATGGCCTTTCAACTTGATTCTTGTTTTTTTTTTGCAAAGTAAGACTGAAAAAACATCTGACATAAGCCTATTTTTAGTAGCCATTTTAAACAATTATTTGACACTGTCACACCCAAATAAAATAACAAACAGAAAACAGGACTATTGAAAAATGTAATCTGATTACAAACTTATGTGCAGCTTTGTGTCAGTTACCCTAAAAAGTGCATATAAATTGGCACTTTGAATACACATAACACAAAGCCAGTCTATTGAGAAATATTTTCAATTTTTTAAGATTCAGTTCTCCAAAATGGCCACCAGGGGGAGCCTTTGTTTGTTGATATGTTGTTGATGTGTGGCATTTTACACATAACTATTAAACAACTTTTGCCATATGAGGAACCTTAAAATCAACCTGCTAAAATTGAAATTACAATATAAGGTGTACAAAAATATTAAAAATGTGTGCTTTAAAACAAAAGATGAAACAATTACAATGAATAAAATGCAAATGCTGGTTAAGATCCAAATAATCATATGTTTCAATAAACAATCTGTTTTTTTATTTACTCTGTTATGTTGCTTAACTGTAGAGACTTTTGTTTTTGTGGCGCTACACGGCACTCTGGGAATTTTTTAGAGCTCCAACTAAAGATTTTTACTACAAAACAAAATTTTATTTTGCATAACTTGATAAAAATAAATGCAAACACATTTAAACGTCAATAAAAATGAAAGTTTCTTATGTTTGCTCCCAGACGGGCGAAATTGCCCAAATATGGTTAAACGGAAGTTGAAACCCCTGACGCACTCCTTACTACTTTTTCTTTTTTAGACTGCACTAGAAAGCGCAGCTCTCATGCACGTCATGGGTTTTCCTCCGCGAGGGCCCACAGGAGCCGGAAGTGCTAAATATGGGCGTCTGTCATTTGACTTCCACCCCTCCCCCTCCCGTTTCCTGCAATAGGAAGCAGCTCGGTGGGGGGATGGGTGAGACCGGAGGAGGAGGAGGAGGAGGAAGAGGAGAGCTCAGACAGTTATGAAGGCAGCAGCCTCCCTGACTCCTCCACGCAGCCGGACACAAACGGCTGAAACCAAAGACAGGCTATAAATAGAGACACGCTTTCCGCTCCTCCGGCATTTGCAGATTCTTCAAGGTTTTAATCGTTGTTTGTAGCATCAAACCGAACTGAAGGAAACATTTCCAATAGTTTTACTGAATTAAACTCAAATTTTTTGTTAGATTTTCAACTTTAACATAACAAAATAATAGCTATTTTTTAGCATATCCATAAAATCTACTTAACTAATAAAATGTGTCAAAAGTCTTCACTATTTAAGAAGAAGAGTGTTGAAACTTATCTGCTTTATTTTGTAGGAATTGAACTAATATGAAAATCTACAAGCAAGGTTAGTCTCAAGGTGCGTTCACATCACCTCCTTTTGCATCCTTTTTCCTATCATATAAAAAGTGGCCATTGAACACACACTGGCAACTAACCATGTCAAACTTTGACCAATCAGGGACTCAGAATTGACAGTGACGCAGTGAAACTCACCAAACTCAGCGCGTAGCTGGTTTACCTAATGAACCTAGACTTAGTGACACTTCACGACGTCTGTGTTTGCTTTTCATATAAATATAAACCGAGGCCACGCTCCGGACACAATCAAAATCCATGTCTGTTGTTGCAAGGATGCTAGCAATGAGCTGAATCCTTTCCTTTTTATGCCCAAATCACAAGATTTGCACCTCTTTGACATGTTTGCTCCAAGCCTCTTCTAACTGGATGTGGTGCACATGCGCTACTAAACAGAAAAAGAAGCCCCTCCCTGCTTGTCCAGTGTGAACACTATCGCCTAAACAAGTGTCCTTGAACGCACATCAAATGCCCAGTGTGAACTTTGCTTTACAGTTCATTGGATTTCTATTCCTTTTTCAAGAAGAAGTATTCTGCAGCTGTCAAAAGGATGTAAAAAAGTATGCAAGTAGAGAATAATTTTGAGCTGTTATGGAGACAAAAAGAAAAGCTGTGTTTGCATGAATCAATGAATGCTATGTTCACACTGGTCTCGGAAAGGTGCCTTCGAGATTCCAATAAAAAGTCCGTGTAAACACGTGTATATACGCGTTTCCAGCTTCCGCGTTCAAAACTTTTGCGTCCACACGTCATTATGCAAGTTTAACATACTTTTCAAATCACAACAGTTTGAAAATTGATCATGACGGAGAAATTAATAATTGATGTTTGTGCTCGGCCAGAATTAAATTACATACAGTCTTTTATATGTTGGAATAAAGAAAAAGCCTGGAGCAAGATCCTCTCTTTGACCTTTTGCACCAATCCTCTTTCAACTGGGAGTACATGTACAACAAAATTTAAATGTGAATTATTACAGCTTCTAACAGAAGTGAGGTTGGATGAAAAATACACACATATGTGCTTTTTTTTGGATGATCTAAAATATATATTTCAAAATGTTTTTAAAGTTTACATATTCTTTAATTGTATTTGAAAAAATGTCCAAAATAAAAACTGGCTTTGCAAAAGTGCAAGACTATTATCTGAAATTACGAAACCGTTTTATTTCCGTAAACGTTTGTAACTCCTGCAATATATATTTGTGTGTGTGGTAAGAATATAACCCCAAACAGCTGTCTAACCAGCAGCTGGTTCAAATACCAGTCTCTGGGCGGGGCTTCGCCGATGACGCCAGTTGCGTGACGCACACGAGGTGATAAGTACACGTCCTGCTGGCGGTCTGCGTTTTGTCCGTGTGTGAAGTCATCGGGGACAGACGGATCTATAGCGGTTACTTGTGATTGTTTACCAAACAGGCTGTGTCATGGAGGTCAGCGCCGAGGCCAAGAGGATCATGGTCGTGGCTCTGGGGAAACTCTACAGCTCCCGCACGCAGCGCGGAGGACTCCGTCTCCACAGGAGCCTCCTCCTGACCCTGGTCATGAAATCCGCCCGGGACATCTACCACGCGGCGCAGCCGGCGGAGGACAGCGTCGCGCCTGCGTGTGATCAGGCGGAGGTGGAGATGAAGGAGGACCTCCACGGGATCCCGTCTCACCTGCCAGAGGACGCACACGCGCGTAATTGCGCGGAAGACAAGGAGAACCTGTCCCACGGCGTCAGCGCGCAGCACACGCGGAAACGGCGGTGCAAAGCAGACGCGGATCCGGACTTCCTGCCGTGCAAGAAGGCAAAGCTCGAGCACGGGAACAGCTCCGAACAGCTCCTTCTCAGCTCTGTGTTGGTGGACTACGTGAACTGTAGCAGTGAACTGGGGCCACCTCCAACTCCCATCCCCCTACAGACTGCCATCGCAGCGTGTTAGAGCCTGGGATGCCCTACCGTGGATCCGGGTGTGGAAGTCCAAAAGTCCCAGTGGTGACTGGAACATGTCTGGACATGATAGGAGCCCAGCTGGTGCGCAGCTGCTCCAGAGACTGCAGGCCTTCAGCTGGACAAGTGGTGAAGTCTAAAGGACTGACCTTCCTACTGCTGATTTGTAAAAGAGTCGAAGAACCCATCTACCTCAGTATTTATTAAACATGTTTTTGTATTTGAAAGAACTCTAAAGTGTGTTGCTTTATTTCAATTCAAAAAATCAGGTGTGGAAACCGGGAACTCGGTTTATGACATATAGAAAGATTGTTTTGGCATGTGAGCGGGTGTGTGCTGAAATCTAACAGGAAACTTGTTTGGGTGCAAAGAAGTTCCTCTCTCCCCCCACACTGGTTTGCAGAACAAAAGCCGGGACAATTCAGGGGATTGTGCAGCAAAAAATGCATGGGGGAGGAGGAGGCCGAAAAGCCACTGACTGGCCAAACGCTGCAGACAATAAGGCCCTTGTTGGTGTCTAAGAAGCAGCCTGCATGAATGCTGCTTTGGTTTACTCCATTTTCTTTAAAATTAAGCTTAAAATGGGGTTCCTTCAAAATTAAAACGCACCCCTTATTTCTGTTATGCCCTTTTTCTTTGCAACCTGTCCCCAAGATAAGCGAGAAATGCCCTTGTAGTGTGATGCAAGCAGGTTTCGTCAGTAGCTGTGTGTGTGTTTGTTTTGGGGGAAGGGGGTTTAACCCAAGAAAACAAAAAGGAATGTGGGGGGTGGGGTTGAGCCCTGCAAGGCCCCAGCTGAGCCCTCATTCTTCCGGCTTCAACCAGAGCGCCCTGTCTGTGTACACACAGACGTGGGAGGTGTCTGTGGTGTCAGGTCATGCATGTGTGTTGCTTGCACATTCTCCCCTCAGTTATAGATCCTGCAGTCTAAACTTTTGTTCCCTTCTGCCCAATGGTCCCGTCATCCACCAACTCCAGACTCTGAAGTGGTGG
This sequence comes from Oryzias celebensis, assembly GCA_014656515.1. NCBI lineage: Eukaryota > Metazoa > Chordata > Actinopteri > Beloniformes > Adrianichthyidae > Oryzias > Oryzias celebensis. The sequence continues at coordinate 13,305,565 of BNCR01000008.1, read as the reverse complement.
TGGCGCTCTGATCTGACCCCTGACGCTAATGTGCACGGGGCGTCAATCTTGCATATATTTACTCGGTGGCCCATATAATAGAGCCAGAGATGGACGATATCTCCAAAATGTCTCTGGCAAAATAAATCGTTTACAAATAAATCCAAAAGCATGCTAGCAAAAATGAGGTGCAGAGGAGACAATTAAAGCCCAAAGGAAGGCCACTAATTCCAATCCCATGTGGTCTATTTTAAAATCTTTCCCAGTGGTATTTTAATTAATTTTTAACCAAAATTGTGTGATTTCATTTGTTTTTCGTTTGGTGTAGTTTCTGCAGAGTCACAGGAGTTCATTAGATCTTCACCTCTGAGTTGTGGACAGGACTGTTGGCGGGGAATAAGCTTGCTCTCATTTCCCATCATCCTTTTATTTACACTCTCTTCCGCTATCTTACAACCCCAAGCTAACATTAGCAGTGAAAACATTTTAAAGACACACAATATTGGAACAATCCAGCTGTACAGATGAGCCAGAATTTATTTTTGAAAAAAAAAAGCTTAATGATTAATTGCGATTTTGTTTCCTCATACTTCTAAGTCGCATAGTAATATATATTTTTCTTTCATGGCGGAAGTCGTATGTGTGGACCAAAAAGCACAGTGTGAAAGTGCATGTAAACCCATGCTAGTTTGTTGTGGTCACACAAAAATAATCCAAAAGCAGTTTGCATTCTCTCTGGATTTTTATTCTTTAGGAAGAGTTCTGTTTGGAAATACAAAATGCACTGGTAGAAATAGCGGTGAGACTGGCGAGTGCAACAGGAAAGTGTGAGAGACAGAGAAAGAGGGAAGTGACTGAGAGATCAAAGGTCCAACGGCCAGTTAGAGCAAGTCCGTCAACAGGTTTTGCTAACCCCTGCACCCCTTGACCCTCATACAAAGAAAAAAGGTAGATTATACCATCTTTTGAACTGCTTGTTGTTTTCTTCTTTTCTTTTTTTTTTCAATGCAATAAAAACAGTTATTTTAGTGGCATCAAGAACATGGACGTGGTGTATCTCAACCCCAACGAACAGAAGAAAAGAAACAAGACTGACTTTAAAAGTCTCTTCTATTTTATATTCTTTTTTTTTCCTTTTTTAAAATTTTTTTGTTTTCAAAAATATAGAAGGAAAAAAAAACATTGCTTAAAAAAACATCTATCTATTTATATCTTTTTTTTATTCCTCTGAATTAATTAATGTGCTTTTCTTTTTATGTCCTGAAGATGACATTTAACCCACGGTGTGGCATGCACATTGCACATGCATTTCTGGAACTAGATTTTTATTATTTCATTTATTTATAATTCTTTTTTTTTATTCTTATTTTTTTAAAACCTTTTGTACTTAACAAAAAATCCCTTAGCGACTTTACATTGCTTTAAAGACGTGTGGTTACTCAGCGTTTTAGTGGATTTTGCTGCAGCATATACACAAAGATGGAAAGTGAATGTTCGGGCCATTGCATGTTTCATTCATGGGAAGGTCAGCACACACACACGCTCACACACACACACATTTGTACAGTATTACAATGATGTGGCAGAACAATTTCCGAGATTTTTGGAGACAAATTAAAGTAAGCACTTCAGAAACACATTCAAACGTGAACATCCACACTTACAAAAAAAAAAAAACAAGACTGACACACCGTTACCAGGAGCTACAAACAAACCAGTTTGATTTTAAGTGTTGGTAAGTGAAAAGTACTCGTCTGTGACATTCCGCTAAGGCTGGAAAGACACTAGTAGGCAGTTTATTTTTTTTTCCATATCTACTTTTGTTTTCATTGCATTCTCTGGTCAACATGTGATAGGCCTCCAGGTAAAATGTAACTACAATTTTTTAAGAAATGATGTTGGGGCTGACAGTGCTGTGACCAGTGTTAGTTTAGGCACACAGAGAAATACACCAATAGAAATTAGAGGAGTGAAACACACACAACTTGTGACATTTATATATTTTTTCTTTTGTTGGACCTCGGAGAGAGCCAGAAATCATTTCTCCAACCCGTCAGACTAGTGCTACAGTGCGGTTCCATGACCTAAATTTTGATATAGCATCATCACAGATGACTTCTACAAGCTTCCTCTGTACCACATCGCCACCTGTAGGTAAAACGTGTTCGTGGCACTGAGCAGCCTGTGAGGAAACTCACAATTTAAATTTCCAATCGTGTCGCAGACAATCAGAGGTCCATCAGGGTTGGAAAAACGATTAACTGGAAATAATGCAAAAGCATACATAAATCTCATTCTCACAATCATTGCTTTCATTATTTTTCAGTCATTAAACAAAAAAAAGTCAAAGCAAATAATAAAGAGTTTCTCTCCTTTCTGTGCCTCTCTATTGGTCTCCTTCTCTCTGATGTTTGAACCCCAAACCCTGGAAGACTTTAAGGTGTTGCTGATTTAGACTTCATTACTACTGTCGCCTCATGAGGGAACGAAAGAAAGTTTATACCCTGCTAACCATTAAATGATGTTCGAATTACAGTCTTGGTTACAAAAAGGTAATTCCACTAAAAAATATGTGCAATTCCAGCTGTGTCAGTGGCAGGCATTTGGCACAGAACAGACAGACGAGCAAGCAAAAACGGAAATCCGCTGAGAAGCTATCTAATCCCACCCATAGCCCTCAATTGTCAGCTTTTTAGTGCACGTAAAAAAAGAACTTTCTTTAAACATTTAGGAATTGTGAGAGGAATGTCATTCAGAGCTCAAAGAGAGAAACAGAGAGCTTTTTTTTGTTTTGTTTTGGTTTTTTTCTTTTACTAAAAAGAGAGAAACTCTCACAGACGACAAGAGAAAAGGGCAGAACGAGGCGTTTTCCTCTGGACAGTAGAGTCTTCATTGTTGACATTTTTCTTTTGTATCATTCATGCAGGATTTCAAAGGGCGTACAACTCTGCAAGTCTAAAAAAAAAAAAAAAAAAAAAAAAAAATCGAAGCTGTGTGGGTGCAACAAAAGATTCAAGCGTCCATGTTCTGAAGAGGAGGAGGAAGAAGAAGCAGCTGCAGGAGTAGAAGAAATGCTGCAGAAGAGAGTTACTGGTTCGTTGCTCCTAAAACCCACCTCCATTTTTTTCCTTCTTTTGATCCTGGATTGAGGTTTTCTTTTTTTCTTAAACATCCCAACACATTTTCCTCTTGATTTTGACTTGTCAGCTCGTTGGCAACGCTCCCCAACTCTCCCACCCACTTAGCCTTCTCACATTATACAGGTGGAGGCTCCTTGTCAGTTTTGTTTTATTTAAAAACACAGATGATAAAACTCATCGATATTCAGTTGGTGGCTGGGAGGTTTGGATTTCAATCTCTATTCATTTAATTTTTTCTAGCTAACTCAAGAGAAGTTGGCCCGTAGAAACAAATGGAAAGAATAAGAAACCAAAATAAGAGGTTGCTCCTTTGTCTCTGACTTTAAAGTGTCTTTAATCGAGTCGCAACTCTTGACATCTTGTTAGTGGCTGTAGCTCGTTGCCAGAGGCATGAATAAGACACAAAGAATAGTGTCCATCACTCCGTCCACCGCAAGAACTGGAATTTCAGCATGGTCTCTTTTGGCATCAAGTGATGATAACTGATAACACCAGTGGAACTCAGAGGTCGCATGTCATGTTGGAGTTTTTCCAGATTCTGCCTTAACGTTCCTGCTCCATCCCGACATTCAGACACTTTTCATCTAACCCCGCCTCCCTGGGGACACCCCAGGAAACAGAGGAGAGGAAACTAAAAACAAGAACTGACGAGAAAGAAAAGTTGTGGTTTCCCTTGGCAGTCACTGCTCTGGCTCAGAGCTTTCTTTTTCCTTTGCTCCAGTTATTGATTTTTTTCCCCCTCCATGTGTCCCTCCCACATTCCCAGAGGCTAGCACCAATCATCTTCCTCCGTTTCACTGTAGGGTTCATGCAGGCCCTTGCGGGGACCTCTGGGGTGCCCAGCTGGAAGGGGAACCTTCTGAGGCCCGGTGTGCGGGGTCCATGTAGGTGCGTGAGAGGCGATGAAGCTCGGTAACCGTTGGGCAGACGGCGCTGGGCGACGGGCTGGACCTGGCTCTGCACAGGCCCGGTCAGGGCAGTGGTAGGAGGGGGCGCGTGCCGGCCAGGCGAGGTGCGGGTGCCCTGCGGGTGGGGATTGTTCACAGGATGAGGCTGCGGAGGAGGAAGGGGGTGAGGAATGTGAGGCTGCGGTTGTGTGGGGGTGGCAGTGGGTGGTTAGCCAGAACATGCGGGTGGGGGTTTCCACCCTGCATGGGGTTTGGCTCATAGGCAGGCGGTTCATGGTGCAGCTCATAATCCTGGTTGTAAAAGCAGGCGTCCCCTTCAGCTGAGCCACCTCCTCCACCTGCGTCGCCCCAGCGGGGTGGTGGGTGATGACCCTGGCGGGGAGCACCATGATGAGTCATCGGGAGGCCGGCAGGGGGAGGGCCCTGGACTTGAGGAGGCTCTGGAGAAAAGTGACGCGGGCGGGGGGTCTGCTCTGGGGCCTCCAGGAGGGGCGGGCATGGCCTTCCGGACTACAGGGGAGTATGTGATGTGGGGCCGAGGGGTGGAAGGTGTCTGAGGCAGCTGTCGACGGCCCCGCCGCGGTGTACTGGTCCCCGAGGTGGAGGGGACTGGACTCCCGCTGACCGAACTACTGCCCTACACGAAAAGTGAAAAAGCAAATAAAAAGAACGAACCACGAATTCACCGACAGAACACACAGAGGAGAGGATGGAAAAAGAGAGCATGAACCATGAAGAGAGTCCAGAGAGACAAGAACAAGAACCGCATAACGACAGTGAGCATAAAAGCACCAGTCATGATTGAAGTGGAGGAGAGAAAAAGACATCAAATAAGAGCAGAAAAGCATGGATTCCAAACAGCAGCATAGAGAGAGAAGCAACACGTCACGCAGAAGAACGAAAACAAGACAAGAGAAAAGAAGGGGGAAAAGGTTTCATTTCAAGACCAGTCAATGCAGAACATGCAGGGTAAACATGTTGACATGTAAAATGCACGTAAAATGTGTTTGATTTCAACACATTTCTCGGTTTATATCAAGTTTTCCGACTCCTGTAAATCGGCTGATAATAGTAATTAGTAAAAATTAGTATTTTTCAACAGATATTTACGCTTCCTGTTCAAGTTTTCTGTTTGATAGAAGAAAAATGCTCAAAAGAGCACAAAATAACACTGTTCCCTTAAAGAAAGGCTTTATTCACCTTTCCATTTAATTTAAACTAAACTAACAATGACTCAGCAAACAAATAAGCAAAGTCGGCATTTTACTTAAAGACCCACTCCGATGAAAATCATGTCTTTGGTGTTTTTAACATGTTTTTGATAATGGAGAACATACATTCAGTAAAAATTAAGCTAAAAATTGCACTTCTGATTCTTTCTTTATTCAGTTCATTGTGAATCAGGAGACAAAAATATTGAAAAAGAGCTTATTTGTGCAAAGAAAATACTCTGGGCAGGCCACAAGCTTCTTGTTCCAAGCTCTCAGTAATGAGGAGGGGAAAGGGGGGTGGAGTTGCCCTCCACAGTCCAACACAAAACTCAGAGACAAATTTTTTAACGAACTACTGCGGTTTTGCAGAAACAATGACTTAGAGAACGATTGTTTTTTTTTCTCAAATGTAGCCTAAAAATGGCATAATCAGAATTAAAAGAAACGCTTTTACAATAGATCAAAATATGATCGGAGTGGAACTTTAAGTAAATACATTTAACATATGAACATAAAATATTGAAATAAAGCAGAAAAGCAACTTTTACCCATTATTCTTTTTTCAGTGTAACTTTTTTCTTTCGAGAAATGAATTAAAAAAAAGGTAGGATTTTTAACTAATCCCAATACATTTTAGAACAAGGACAATTTTGATTGTGATAAAAAAAAATTTTAAAAACAGAAAAAAATTAATCAAACCTCACAAAAAGCTAGTAGTGGATGATATTATTTAGACAAGGAAGGAGATCACCACGATAACCATCTCAAATATACATTTTCATGCATATTTGTTTACTTACTGGTGATTACTTCATTTTCACATACATTGATCTTTTAATTTGCATTATTCGTTCTTAAAATAATGCAAAATGCTTGTCGAGACAAGAATAATGACATTATAAATGAGCTCTAAGCTGCAGTTTCGTCTCTGAAGGTGCATACACATAAAAAATACCCAATAATGTTGGTGAATTGTGGGTAATGTTCTTTGTGAATGGACTCCCCTACTGCATCTGGTACTTTCAGATGAAAAGTGCTTCCAATTTGACCCCACATGCACACGCTGACCCAGAGCCCACCTGTCTGTGTGTTATGCACTCGCGGCCCTCGCTTGGCGATCTCGACCAGCGGCGGTCCCGTTCCCTCTCCTGCTCGCGCTCGAGCTCTCTGTCTCGAGAGTGCCTGTGTCCATACTCTCCCCCTCGCTCTGCTACATAGTGCTCCTTATCCAGAGAGCCGTGGTGGCGGTGATGGTGGTGGTGGTGTTTTCGGTCTTTGGACCGGCCCCTGTCCCGGTCACGGTCCTTCTCTTTTGACGTGAGGTCACCCGACTGAGTGGTTGTACTCAAGTCTGTGCCCAAGCCTGAGGACAAAAGTTAATTTTTTGCTTTATAAAAGGACCCAATAATTGAAAATGCTACAGTTTCTTCCATACTCTGTCTTTTAACACCTTTAGTTTTAGATATACTTGGCAGTTCTTATTTATTTTTGAGTTTACTTATATATAACGCTTTACGAGTCCTTCCAGAACTAAAGGACATTTTACATCCCACCCATCACATTTCAAACCACATGACTAATTGGTCAGGAATTATGAGGGCGTGGCAAAGCAACGAGAGATTTTTATATTTAACTGACCAATTCTTAAAGTGTGTATCAACATCGGGTACAACACTTTGTACTGCTACTTTGGTATAGTGGAAGCATGCAGCAAAACGGTTAGGCAAGGAGGCAACAGCTAGGAAGATACGCTGATAAGTGTTTATGACATATAGATTGTCGAGAAAACAGTGTGTATCACACTAAAAGTTGTTTTAATGAGCCTGCATTCACCTCACCAAAATTCAACGAGTTGCTGTTGCATTGCTGCTCGATGTTTGTCCACAGCTTTCTGTTTACATCACACAAAGCCCAGCTATGGTGGCCATTTTGGTCCAGTTGTTCAGCTCTGAGCACAGAGCCTATTCAGACTGATACAGTCCAATTGTGTCCATAAGTCCATAAGTCTGGAGTACCCCCTAAAATGCTATTTTCCCTTGTTCCTTCCGCCAATTTCTTTATTTTTTATTTATATTTTTTTATATTATATTATATTATATTTTTTTATATTTTTGTTTATATTTTTTTGTATTATTTGGTTTTTTTGTGTTTCTTGTGACTTTTCATAAATTTTGAAACCCAAATGTTCAATTTTGACCCTTACCTTGCCATGTTTTGTGTCAGTTTCAGGTCTACCTTACCTATATAACTTTACAGTTATTTTTGTTGATATTTTGCCACACAGTGCAGCCACTGTCTTTTGTATTGCTATTCCAAAACCAGGCTTAAAAAATATAAACACAAATCACCTATGACTTACGAATTTTTAACCACATCACAAGAAATGTGATGTGTGAATTTTTTTTACAACTTTTAGCGTAAAATTGTAGTAAACGTTTTAGCCGTTTTGGTTTTTCACAATTTTTTACAGTCCTAATGGATGATGGGATGGGATTGAACGTTCTTTTTGCTTGCAAGTGCATTTAGTTACCTCCTAAAACAAATGTGCATTGTGTCTGTTGCACATGAAAAAATACATTTTGGAGATAAAACTAAAACTTCAGTAAAAAAAACATCTGGTTGGTAGTTTGAATCCCCCACTTTATAAACAATTGGAAATTGACATTTTAACAGGCCATAAATGCCTGGTCAAAAAGTTGCATTCAATTTTGTTGCTTGTAAAAAGAGATTTTTTGAAAAAATTACACTATTTTCTTTATTGGTTGAAAAATGGTTAACTAAACATTTTGCGATCTTAATAAAATATCTTAATAATTATAATTACATTTTGTATTTTTTTTATGTGTGTGATGTTAGGTCTAGTGTGTTATCAAAACAGAAGATCTCGGGAGCCAAAGACCTGATCAGGACAGCGGCAGGGAAAAATAAACCTTCTCCTTCAGAAGTGAAAGGATCATGAAAGTATTTTCAACACCTGTATCTGCGTCGTTGTAGCGGCAGAGCGACCTCTCAGATGCTCGATGGCTTCTGTCTTTTCTCCGGTGTCCGTGTCTGGAAGCTCTCCCCTCCTCAGGAATCGCCCTCTCAGTGCTGTATTCGTCGCCCCCTCCCTTACCTCTGTGGCCCCTCCCGGACCTGCTGTGGCCCAGCGATGAGGCAGAGCGTTTCATTGGGCTGTTGTCATGGATTGTCTAGAAGAGGAAAAGAGAGAAAAACCACCACACGATGGAAGGAGAGGTGTTTTGTTTGACTTTCATGTTGTTGTTGTTGTTTTTGTGAGCGATGGAGCAGGAGTCAACAAGCACGTGTATGAATGGGGTCTGCTTCTATGCAACTTTGACAGCCAGATTCTGAAAACTCCCCCCAGATTGCACATTTCCATAAAGAAATAAAGTGTTAAGCTGCCTTTTACAAAAAAACGGAAGGCAAAAAAATGTTAAATTTAATCTTTTGGCATCTGACAAATGCAGAATCTATATTTTCTGTCCGTCTACTGTAGACATAAAGCAAAAAAAAAGAATAAACATTATTCAAAATCAAAATCAGCAAATGTATTCATAATAATGTAAATAAAAGCTGAAACAAGAAATGAAAAGAAATACAACTATGATTTAAATCGTGGAATCAAATAGATCCAGCTGTGGACCTCTAGAAATCTACTTCTGTTTTTGAGCGGAAACATTGTTCTGCAGAAATTAGCAATGGATTTTGATGTAATTTAATCAGCAATTAAAAAATGATACACATTATGTAGAATGTCTAAATTCAAATGTTTATTTCCGTAGTTTTTTTGCCCATTGCTTCTGTTTCTGTTCTTATTTATTTCTCAACACTATGTGATCTAGTTATGATTTGATCCATGAAGGAACCAGGTTTGTTTTCATCCACAGGAACAGGTGATTAGCACAAAGCAGAGATCCCAATTCGAGTACTTTAACCCATGCATATGTGGGTGTTGATGGAGAGATTGGAACTATTTTCCCAGAAACTACTGGAAGACCTTAAAATGTAATGTAATTCACATCCTTTTTCTTTCAAAATCAATACAATAATAAAAATAATAATATAATATAACAATACTATATTAATCCGCTGAGAAAACCTGTTATTAATTCAAAAAAAGTAAACTATTTTTGAAAGAAATAGAAAAACCAGTAAAAATCCGATTAAAGGAGAGAAATGCAAGAATTACAGCAAAGTTACATGCTGGCATTAACACAGTCGAACACACTATCCCATCTTTAAAGACCCACTCTGATGTAACCCCTGTTTTTGGTGTTTTTAACATGTTCTTTGTGTCATTTTTTTTATTTTGGAGGACATATATAAAGGCAATGTAAGCTTTAAATTGCATTTGAGTTTTAATTTCCTTTGAATTATCATGAATTAGGAACAGACAAAAGCTGTCACTTGAAAAAGCTTGTAGTTGTAATGTAAAAGCATCAATGGGCGCCTCACAAGCTTCCTGCTCCTCTCCATTCTGATGCATAGATCCATGTACGTCTTCATTTTTCCTTGTCTGAACTGGCAAAATTGTTCAACTGGACAGCACCAATATTTTGCTAACCATTTTTGTTGCGACTGTAATGCTACTTTGAGAATGTGAGCTAGCGGGAGAGTATAAACATATAGATGTCAGGATTTGGGGACCGGCTTACTCCGTGACAACAGTCCCACCCACAGCTCTGCAGGAACTATGTTCAGAAAACTACACAAGTTTTTAAAAGACCACTGAGAACGCTTTTAAAATACATCAAAAGAGGATCAGATTGGGACTTTTACATCAATAAATTCCCTGAAAATGTTGCATTCAAGGACCTGTAAACATTTCCCACTTCTACGTGCTTTCGTACAGCCATGCATGGGCTTTGGGGTTGTCCTTGATCCGTTGCTTCAACATTAATGAAGCCCCATGCTCTAAACAGGAACATCTGTGGTTCTAGATGTTGCTAAACTGGCTACAAAACAACTTAGTTCAGAGCATTTTTAGCAATGCAAATTTATTAAATGAGTTAATGTGTATGAGGCAGCAGGTTTTCTGTCACTGTGCCACTCCTCTCTCACACACTCACATCTATTTAAAAAATAAAACAACTTTATTGTTTTTTCTTGCATGCAAGTAACTGCGATTAGTTTCAGATGGCATACTATTGGTAGCACTGCAATAGTCAAGCACACAGGCATGAGGACACAAAGCAGTGAAGCACAGGCAGCAGCTGAGCAAAGAGGCACGGAAAGTCACGGAAAATCAGAGACGGTATTTTCTGAGTTCAGCCTCACTCCAAACTTATTCTGGTAAGTGCATGAAAAGACGGACAATACAGAGATCAGGTTAAAAATTAGGCTGGCTGGCAGGTTCATGCTGTAAAACACGACAAAACAAAGATTCCCCTGGAAATAATAGACATGACATAAAATGAGGGGAAAAAAGCATATAGGAGGAGCAAAACAGAAAAACACACAGAAGGGGGAAGAGGACAGAAGACAGGGTACATACACTGAGATTACTGCCACGGTGCTTCCCTTTTCTCCGCTGCTGTATGAGCACAGAGAGGACACACACACACACAAAGCCACAAATACACCAGAAGTATGGTCACAAGTGGAGCAAACACATGAAGGGGAGAAGGAGAAGGAGCAAAGGATGAGTTGACATATAACGCAGAAGAGAAGTAAAATGTTAGTTTAACCCAAACAGATGAAGGGGGGGTTGTGTGCCACAATGGAGACAAGAAAGAGGAACAAAAAGAGAAGGAGGGATAGAAGACACAAGAAGGTCTGATTAGACATTGAAGCAGCAGTGAAGGTGAAAGAGAGACACTTACCACCAATACTGGGAGTGGTTTGCACCACAACAGCGTTGTACAGACACCAAAATGCTTCATCGACAGTCACAACGGCAGGGACAACGATTCAAAATATACCCACAAATGGATTTGCACTCACACGCGCTAACGCATTAAAAAAAACAACAAAAAAGAAACAAGCAGCAGTGGGGAAGGAAACAAGACAGAAAGTATGAACCTGACACACCCCATAAACACGCACACACTCATGTTTTATCCAGTCCTGCTTACCAAAAAAAAAGATATTAAACATCAATTCAAAATTGATTCAAAAATATTTTCAAAATAAAACTAAAGAAAGGGCAGAAAAGTGCTTGCGTGTGTTGTGTGCAGATGACAACCAGAGCACTCACCGAGGAATGGATAATATTAAATGACTGAAGGCAAAACAACGACAATTTTAAAACCTTCAAACATCTGGAAGATGAGAGGAAATGAAGACAGGAGGGTAAAAAAATACAACAAAAAGTCTGACTTTGTCACTTTTTCCTGGTTTCTAACTCTAGCTTCAATAATTAGGCAAAACATTTCTATGTTTTAACCAGGACTGTTGCCTTCGGAGGACCTCTTTGACGGGAATCCTAATGGAAAATCTGAGCCTTAATTTCTAGATGAAATTTAAAGTAACTTCAGCAAAGCTTTGAGTCAAACTTTTACCAAAAATGATGGAGAAAGGAACAGAAATAATGGGGGGAAATACAAAGACAGCGGAGAGGTGAGAATGCTGCTCACTTGGTTGTCGCCTGGGAGGCGGGGCATGGAAGCGGCTCTGCCGTGGCCTTCCATTGGCGGAAAGTGCTCAGTATCCGAGTAACCATCCCGCCCCATCTCTTTCATCTCTACCGTCTGCAAACAGAGCAGGAGAGCAGGAGATGGCTGCCATGAGAACGGACAGGGAGCATGGGGACAGATGGAACAGTCCGGAAATGAGGACTTTAAAGAGACAAATGGGATTAGGAGCATCACTTTGCATGGAAATGTATGAGGGAGTTTTCTACATTTCTGAATCATGTTTTTACCAACAGAAGGGGTGTAATAAACGATCTGTGATCTTATTTAGATGAGATATGTTCACCAAACTTTACATTTGGTTGTCTCTGAACGTGGAGAAGATGACTTATTTCATCAAATGGTGTTTGACAGTGTTGGCCATGGGCAGCACTGACAGACTGCAGGCGGCACACAACAGTTAGCAAAAACTTTTCAATATGAAAGAGCAGGTTACTTAGTCAAACTACAGATATATATATATATATATATATATATATAAATATTCCAGACATATATATGGATGTTGATTTTTAAGTATGAAAACTCCTGGGGCATTACTTAAATGTACCAGTGTGGACTGTTCTAATTATTTGTTTAAACTGTAAAATGCCACTACTTCCACTGACATTCATCAGTTTGCTCATCCTTTGCACAAAACTTTTCCAGACCTCTGTGTTTGGATGAAACCTGGGCTGGTGAGGCCTTCTAAGAGGGGTGAAATTTTAAACAGGAAATGTAAACAGTGGTGTCTCAAGCATTAACTGTATATGAAAACTGGACTGAGTGGCCTCTCACTCTCCTCGCGTTCTAAACATGAAGAACCCACTGGTTCCAAGAAAATGAAATCCTGTAGACTTCTATTGATAAAAAAGGCTATCAGTCAGGTTACTAAATTTGTCAGAATAACCATTCATGGTCTACTTCCTGTTTTCAACATGTTCTTGCTAGTCCTAATGTTTTTTCATCAAGTTATGTACTGACCAATCAGATGCCTCCATAAAAGTATGTGGTTTCACGCCAAATGTAAGAATCGTTGATTGACAGATTCTTTCAAGCCCAATTTCAGTGGAAGGGGGGCTGCAACAAGCTCACTCCTGATTGCCGAGAAGGGTTGCTATAGCAACGGTGACTCAGGCCTGTTTGGACCAATCACTGCTTACTGAAAGCTTCTGGTTCCAAAATGGCAACGTCCACATTACGGAAAAAGGGACGGCTGGACTGATTTAATTTGGTTGAACCTGGAAACAAGCCATTTTTTATGGATGACGTCATGCTCACTCGGTCCAGTTCTCATATACAGTCAATGGTCTCTAAAAAGAAATACATTCATGTTCAAATAAAGGAGGTGAATTGCACATACATGATGTCTGATTATGGAGAACTAAAGCTGGAGGATTTGAATGATCCACTGATGGAGGTGAGGATGGTACAGAAGCGCTGAAGGCTTCTTCAAGCCTTCAATTTCAGGTACAAATGAGTGGAAGGTATCAAACAATGTGCTCACCAGCAACTGCTTCATAAATGTCCTCCTCAGTTGGAATGATGGTAAAAAGTTGTCTAACTGATAGATCAAACATGGCTTTATCATCAGAGTATTGCTGACACGGAACTACCAACTTTACTTTGGTGTTAAAACTTTCACATTTTGATGTTTTTAAATGTGAAAGAACACAAACTATTGGAAGCTCCCTTGTGATGAGAACGCAGCTTGCATGTGTAATGTGCACAGAGTGTGTGTGAGTTGCGTACCTGCGAATTGGTCATGCCCCGCAGGCCGTCCTCAGCGTGTCCTTCTGGGCTCCAGCTGCCAACCTTCTGGGACATCGCCTGAGCACGAGCCGTGACCCACGATTGGCTCTCTGGGATCCCGCCCTCCACTGGTCTGTGACATTTACACCAAAACATAGACACGTCTTCCCGCTTTGATCTCCTCCAAAAGAAATGACCGTGGTCAGAAGGAAACGTGCTGATGGCATGACACTCACAGGCTGTTGACGGCATCTGTTGTCTCAGGTGGAGGCAGAGCGTTATTCAGTCCCGGACCACCTTCATGGTCGGGAGTGGGTGGCTCCACGCGCTGAAACAGTAATGGCGTTCGATTCTGTTTGAGATATACAACATGGCCATCGCCAGCTATCAGGCAGACTGACGGGATGGAGGGAAAAGGAGCAGAGCAGTAACAAAAAGGAGCAAAGCCAGGCAAACACGATCATGGAAAAGCAGTAAATGTGGAATAAACTCTGAAGCTAGCAGAAGAAAGGCTGCATTCAGTGACCTACAGAACACGGTGAGCTACAACAATCAATAAGGAAGAGGTCATTTCCCTGGAGCAGGATCACAGGTTAAGATCAGAGATCAATTCAGGCCTCATCTGTTGACCAGCACAAAGGCGCTGCCTCCAACATGCAAAGTAAAAGCAAAAGAAGAAAAGTTGAACTACAAATGAAGAGATTAAAAAAATATAGAAAATAGTCCCGAAGTTTAGTGACCCCCAAAATGAACACACTTCAGATGCTACCATGACTACTATACTTCTGAAGTGCTTTGGCCCCATGTTTCTATGATAGAAAGTAGCACAGTCTACAACCTGTAACTATGTCACTTTAGTGCAGTGTTAATAAGTTAAATTAAAAAGTCTACTGACTCAAAGATTTGTTGTCAAATGTGCTTTTCATACATTCATGTAACTTTGGTTTTAAACTGCATGGTGGGCCAAAAATATATAAAAAAATTGTAGTTATAATCGGCAGGCCAATAAATTAACCATATAGTGAAACCATTACCTCATAATTTATGCACAAAAAGACAAATAACAAGAAGAAAATGCAATTATATATATATATATATATATATATATATATATACATATATATATATAAAACTTTCCAATTGTTCTTTTCTAAATTAATCTTTATTATTCCTATTAAAGTGAAGGTGTCAGGTATGAAGGTAAAGATACAAAGAATTATGGGAAAAAAGTAGAATTAGTAGAACCGAGTGCTACAACAGTGAAAAATAAAGGAAAAAAAAAGGAGCCGGAACACAATAATACTCAATAACTGCCAATGGTGTATTGGAGTAGTCAGATAATGTTAGAGAACATTTCAAAAAGACGTGCAATGAGGAAGATGCAACTAAATCAAATTTTCTGCTGAGCATCACAAGCTTTTCTTTTGCAAAAAAAAATGTTTCAGTTTTTGCAAGATTAGTTAAAAGGAACTTGAGTTTTTATGTCAAACCCTTTGGAAAATAGTTGATAAGGGTAAAGGGAAAGTTCCACTAGGCAGTGCCAACAATCCAAGGCTGCAAGCATGGGTGATGGAGGGTTTGTTAAAGCAAGATAGAAGCAATTGTAGAGACTTTCTGGAGCTGTGACAACACTTGAGTCTAAAAATAATGTTGCCTGCTACACTCTGAAGTCGTTGATTCTCCAATTCTAACAGTGTCCACAAGATGGCAGCACTTATTTTAGTGCTCAGAAAGGAGCTGGATCAAATGGTGAAATCTTGTTTTGCCTGTTCAACTGACTGTCTGACTGACTGACGGACTGACTGAATGGGGACTCGTCCCTGGTTTTCAGAGAGGCTGTCACAGCCCAGGCTAGGAGAAGAGAAGCTACACACCTGTACACTTTTTGTTTCAGCGTGTCAGTCTGCCTTTTGCTTTAAAGGATCAGGTGCAGGCAGCATGTAACCCCACAAGAGACTGTAATACCTGCTCGTCACGAAGAGCTTGGGAACGTTTGATCTTGCTCTGCCGGTAATACTCCATGATCATCATGGCAGCATATATTTTTCCCACCGTTAGGTCTGTGGCTGCAGAGAGAAAGACATGGTTTCCAGAAGATTAAGAGCCACTGTGAGGAATCTGAGCACAAAGAGGAGCAGATTAAAGCTAGGTTAACTGCTCTCAGCAACGGCCAATCTAGCTTTGCCTTTCAATGAAAAAAACGATGTAAATACATGTAAACGTGTGATTCAGGCTTCCACCTTCAAGACTCTCGACTTAATGGGTAGCCATGCATAGTTTCAATATTTTTCATGCAACTTTTCAGGCCTGAACTGAATAGGTATGTATATGTGATTATATAAATGTTGTCTGTTGAAGTACGAGGATACAGCCAGATATTTAATCCGAGGCTGCACGGAAAGATTGAATGAAATGTCATTCTTATTCTGAAAAAAAGATTTAAATTCTTGAGTCTGCATCTGGACACATTAAAAAAATGCTTGTTTTGGTCACAATACCAACGATCTTGTGAAGCTGGATTTACTGCAGTGATAAAGCAAAAGTACAAGGCTATATTCACATAGCTGAAGCTATCTTGCAGAGGGAAAACACAAACAACGAATGGCTCCAACTTATACTATATAATGATAAGTTAAATTCCTGTGAACTTTTTAAAATGTGTTTTTATTGCGGTCGGTAAAAGTATCTGTGGCCGTAATGCAGAGATAGAACGGTCAATCTCTGAACGGAAGCTCGTGTTTGCCTTGCACGCCCTGGTGTCGAAATGTCTTTGGGCAAGACACTGAAGCCCACATTGTTCCTATAGGTTGGCACCATCAGTGTGTGAACGTGTGTTTGCATGGGTGACTATAAAGCGACTTGGAAGGTAGAAAAGTTCTACATAAGTATACACTAACTGTTTAATCTGCCTTGTCTAGCCTGTATTTTTTCAGTTGAAGGTTATAAGAAGCCAAACTGCTCCATAAATCTTTAATTGAGTGAAGTGAATGCTTGTTTGAAAGTGGAGTCCAACATAACTGAGCAGAACTTACACTTGTGTGGAGTGACCAGCAAATCCAGGGTCTTCTGGGAGAGGTTGGGCCAGATCGCCATCATCTCTTTCCTCAGCTCTGCGTCCATCTGGTGCTTGTCGATCCCACCTGAGCATATTCAGAACAAAAACGAGCGGGCACATGCACGAACGTATGGAAACCAGCATTCAAATCGATGGTCAGAAATGAAGAAATACACAAAAATGTGGTTAAAACAGACACAAAATTTTACACGTCATTCACACCCATCAAGATTGATTCAAAGAAGGTAAGAGACAGAAAAAAACAGAAAAATACAAGATAGATTAGTTTCTTTTCTGACACTTGGACTCTTTAAGCCTTCCATTTTGTCAAAACAAATCAGAACACACTACACATTATCAATGATTTACAACCAAATGGCAAGAGATTTAAAAAAATATATATACCTTAAAAATAAAAATAAAAAAGAAAATGATAATAATATGCTACAAAATAAAAGCAGACTCCAATTCATACATACCCTTTGCAATCTTAATGTCCAGAGCTGTGCGAATCAGAGCCATGAGAGTGGAGTTAAAGTGGACTGTGTTGTCATCAGCCACCGGCAGATCCATACGGAGCAGTCTCTGCAAAAAGCCAACCAGGGCAAGTGGTGAGAACATTGGGGAGTAAGTGGAGCGTGCAAGGAACCCCCAGGTGACAAGGGAGAGGGGTGCCACTTTAAGAGGAGAGGGAATGGGGGCGGGGGGCTTACAGGAGCTGTGCACAGCAGTTCTACCAGGTCTGGACTACAAGGGTATGGTCAAACAGTCCAAAAGGAGTCAGTCTTTTTAAAGAAACTCAATCTATCATCACTAGGTATATCAAATTTATAAGGAGATGTGGTGATGCTAAGAAATTTAAGATGAAACATCTTTTATGTGACGATCATTTAGTCTTTTTTGATTAAGTCAACACTCAAGGAAGCATTGTTCCTCCTTCCACCTTTGGAAAATTTGTTTTTATTGTATTGAGGAATTCTTTTGGATCAAGCGGCATCGGTCGAAAACAAATAAAGAGGAGTGGTTGACCATTCCTTGTCTGTCTGTCTACCTGAAATGATTCACGGCAATTTAAAACTCAGTTTTCCAGTGTGGCAATGGGACAAACTCAAGGTAATGAATAATTAATCAGGTATTATGAATCTTTTAGAACTTAAAAAGTCTTGAGTTTTTCTTTTGCATTTAAAAAATTTGTTTATATTATTGAATCAATTCAAAATCTCTCAGTGAGACACATGCTATTGAGCCTTCTATGGATAAATCATAGTACAGACTGAGCAGCAGCTCCCCCTAGGGGTTTGGAGGTTTACAGGGAAATTGAACAGAGACCCAAAGGTAAACCAATAAATCAAAATCCCACTGAGTGATTGCTCTAAGGAGGAAAGTTTGTAGTTTTCATTTATTGGTTTGATACTTTGAAGGTCTTGTTGATTATTCATAAAATCAGACAGAACACTGATAGACACAAACTTACGGCGTGATGTTCGTGTTGGTTGGTGACGAAAAAATGACACGTAAAATCAGTGGCAACTTAACATGCAAAGGATCATGCACCCCCACCGCTCCGCCCCTTTCCCATTCCATAGGATAGCATACTTTTATCCATCCTTCCCAGAAATCCTTCTTACATCCCACCCTCATGCAGCATGCAAAACTAGCACAAGATGCATTACAGGACAAGCAGCCATGCAGCATTTCAAAGAAAACATTTTCTGTTAGCAACATTAAAAAATGATTTTGTACGTTGTTTTTATGTGGCTGTTATTGAAAATCTGACGGTGCCACTCTGAAGTGATGGAGTAATTTGCCCCACGGCTAATTTCTAAGGTGTAGAGAGTGAAAAATGAGGAAAAGCTTGAAAGGTTGATAGGTGAGAGAGAGCAGTGTTCTGTGGACGCAGAAAAACAAAAATAGAAAGGCCACCATGGAGGCATTAGTCTGCTACCTGGTGAATTCAATAATTAGTTTATAAATAGGTCAACATATATGCATTCAAAAAGAAACCCTACTTTGTGTGTAAACTGATAAAAGTTTATGGAAAAGAAATTGAAATGTTATCGATCCTCCCTGGAAGCTGTTCTGAAAAGATCCAAACTAATTGCTTAATGCGTCAGTATTCCGTGGAGTGGCTGCAACACCACAGCTTTGCTTAGGATTCTTCAGCAAATGTTGGGGTTCAGACTTTATGAACCTTGGCATTTTAAGCTTAGCCAAAAAGATCTAACTTCCCTAAATGAAAACATCTGTGACTTAATGCCTCAACTAAAACCTGAACCAGGATATTTGTTGTTGCTGGACAGGAAGTGGGAAACACAGCACCATGCTGTCCTCATGATAACCATGGGACATGTTACCATGTCCAATTAGATTATTTTTTGGAGTATAAGTTGCAGTTTTTTGCATTGCTTTGCCAGGGGTGCAACTTCAGGTGTGACTTTTATGTGGTAATTCAAAAACTTGACTGGACTTGTGTTTAATTTTATTTTATTTTTTATTTTCCCACTAGGAACCACTAGAGGGCACTGTAGGTGCATTTATCAGTATTTGCCACTGACAAAAACGCAGAAGAAGTGCAGGCCTCTGAAGTTGTTCAAAAGCGACACAGACGGGGAGGAGTTAAATGGATTTATTGATTTAAAGTGATATAAAGAGTTTAGTCAACATGTTCTAATGTTCTTTATGCTTTGGTTTTCTGAATAATTTGTTGCACCACTAAGCACTAACCACTAATTTAACTGCAGTCATGGTGAACCTATTTTTTATCTATTCAGTTATCATGCCTTTCATGATGGACCCATATTTTGCTAAATAAATTTCACCCAAAAATGCTTCTTATAGGCCTTTATTAAGCATTATTTGGTGTCTGACTTATACTCCTTATAGTAATGGACTTATAGTCCGAAAAATATGGGATACATAAAAGCCTTTTTGCTTTTATAACCAAAGAGTTAAAGCTTTTAATATTTAATTTAAGTAATAACAAAGACTTATTTGTCAATTAAACTTAACTTTGAAGCTTTGTAACAAAGGAAAGCTTACTTTTTAGGGGTATATTTGTTATAATTTGAAAGAAAGCTACAACTAAAAAAAAACAGTTAAACAATAATTAAGTGATAGCACAACTAATTTGTTTTGTGAATAAATAAAGTAGCTTTTAATAAAGTATTTCTTGGACTGACACATTAACTGCCTGCATGCTTAAGGCCTATGTAACAAATTATTTTATACAATGTCACATTTATTCCCTCCTTCCCTGATATGGAAATGAAAAGAGGGAGGTAGGGTAAAGCTGTGACTCAAAATGGCCCAATCTCCTGGGTCTCCAGGCTGTTTTTAGTTGGCAGCCCACATGAGGCTCATTCTGCCAATGATTTCTCATGAGACAGTCGATTCGATCACACGGGAACACATAGCAACATAAGCGCAACTCATATTTCTCCTGTATCTTTTATGCAACATGTCAATGCGGGATCTCTGTGGCTGTGCAGTCTTTGACGGACGGAGGCATGAGGAGTGTATCAGCCATGCAGAGAGGCAGATGAGTGAGTGTGAATGCATGGTGATGGGAGTTGGGGGGTAATATGGTGATGAAGGGGGCTGGAAACAGAATAGAACTGCATTGACGACAGAACCAAAGGATAAAGAGAAGGCTGGACTTGCAACTTGAAAAAGGCTGCTGGGGAACTTAAGGCTGCTACATGAAGGGTGTGAGAAAAAATAAACTGCATCTGTATGGCAACCAAAGACTCTCTGAGGAAAACACAACACTGACAAAAGCCCTTCTGCTCTCTCTACCATATTCTATGTGTAGGTTGGTATGACAAAATATGACCTAGATCTGTATTATCTGTGTGCAAGTGTGTGTGAGTATGTGGTTCATCCACAGGACGGAGCGAGTCAGAGGACATAAGTCTGGTGGACCTTCTGAGCCCTGCTGCACACATGCTCTTGTGTAAAAATGGGGTTTTTCTACCTCCTTATGTAAAACCTTTCAAAGAGTTCTGAAGACACTGTTACTGATGCTGATTTTAGGGCTGCACAATGCACGGAAAAAATGTATGGCCATTGTGAAATGACAGTATGCTGTATACTGATTGCCCTACAGGGAATCATTGATTACATTTTTAAGCAAAATTTCTGTCATTTTTAAGGCATTTCTCAATATTCAACTTACACATTGATGTCATTAAAGGCTAAATGAACTTTTTTCAGTGGTTAACAAATATTTTACTCCCATAGGAGGATATTTTTTAAAGGCCCACTCTGATAAAAAAAATAATCTTTTTGGTGATTTAACATGTTCTTTCTTTATGTTCTGATGATAACATGCATACACACACACACACACACGCACACACACGCTCACACACCCACACACACACACACACACACACACATATATATATATATATATATATATATAGATATAGATAGATATATAGAGGCTCAATACTTAATTTCTGAGTATTTCTCAAGTCACTGTGAATCAAAAAATGCAGTTGAAAAAGCTTGTAGGTGTGATGTAGAAGCTACTATGGCTAATTCCTCTCCATCTGCTTGTAGACAAATAGATCCATGTATGTCTGAGCTGGCATCTGGCTCACAACTGTATGAGTGGAAAGTGCCAATATTGCTCACCACTTTTGTTGCACTGGTAGTGTTAGGTTTGTGAGGGGCTGTAATATAGAGGTAAAAGGTGTGAACAGATAGATGATTGGAAGGAGGCCAGCTTACTCCGCGCTAACACTCTTGCCCATAATTTAGAGGCCAGTTTCTGATGAACTACTGCCGCTCTGCAGAAAATGTCCTGGAAAACGACATAGATTTTGACTAAAAATTGCATAATTATGATTTAAAACCCATAGGGAACACTTATAGAATAGATCAAAATATAATCAGAGTGGGACTTTAAATGTAATTTAGTAGGTTGAAGGTTAAGCTTGAATTTTTTTAACAAGCAATGTCAAAATGAATGTTTTTTTTGCCATATTGACCCTTTGTATTGGTTCGAGTTAATCTAAAACTTGATGTAAACATTTATTTTATGTATTTTTTGTTAGTATTGTGCAGGCCTATCGAGAGAGGTGTTGACTTTATATGTCCTTGTGTCCAACGGTGCAAACGAGCTGAGAAGGTCCCTCTTTTTCATCCCCTCCTGTGGATCAGAAACCCCTCTGGACCCCTTTAACCTAACCGTCCTACGACCTCCCCCCCAGCAACTCCACATCACCACACAACGCCACAACACTGACCAGCCCACCTTGACTTTCCACAAAAAGAAACAGAAAAAGAACCAAAGAAACAACGACACTAAATGTTACACCACGTCAAGAGCTCAGTCCGCTGCAGTCCCTCCGACAACCCACCCCCCACCCCCATAAAACCCTCGGCTGAAGATGGGAGCCTCTCTAACCTTGTAGGCCACCCGTGCTGGACACCTCTTCCCGAGGCCTAGCGGAGGACTCATGAGCCTCAGCATGTCATACATGTCCCTGCAACTGATCCTGCCACTGCATCATCAGCCAGAGCCCACAGCCCAGTAACAAATTCAACAAACACAGAGAGGCAGAGAGTGGTGGCAGTTAGGGTGAAGAGTTCATAGGACATTTGGAAGGAGAGAAAGGTAGAGGTAAAAAAAAAAAAAAAAAAAGTAAGCTAAAAAGCAGGAAGAGGAGATTGAGGTTTGTGGCCTTTCATTGCAATGTTCTCCTAGCACTTTGTCAAAAAAGGAAAAGCGAGGAGAATACAGGGGGAGGACAGGAGGAGATCAGTCAAAGACTGAGAACAGCAGGGTGAAAGGCCATTGCAAGTGAAAAGATCAAAAATATGCATAGATAAAAAAATACGTAAAACACATTATTTAAGTGGGCTCAAGACTTCATTTAAAACGTGCTTTTGCTATTTTTGCAATGCTAAAAGAAGCTTGTTTTAATGATTTATTCATCTTTGTCAACTATAATGCTAAGATTGACTCAGAAAATAGGGGGAAGGGTTGCTAAGGGGGCAGCTTCCCCCTATGTCCCCCCGTAGCTCTACCCCTGCTTTGCATTTTCTGCTTTGCAGAAATTTAGCAGGACTAAGTTTGGACATCATTTTTGATCAAATTAAGAAAGATCTCCCTTTTTCCAAAGTAATACATTTTAAAACCAACAGCAAACATTTGCACAAACATCAAGCTTGTTATCTTATACATTTTGACATTCTTTTACCTTCCTTTGTGCAGAACTAATTTACATGTGATTATTTGAGCAAACCAGCATAAATAATAATGAAATGAAAAACTTTTTTTTTTCAATGAAATATCAACATATTAACGGGATTTTTGCAAAGATTAAAAAACGACAACTGTATTTTAGTCCCTTTTGTAATCCTTCATGCTCTCACATAATCACAGTAACAGAATTTTTGATTTTATCTAATTTTGTCCCAGCCCCTCCACATTAAGGCGTGCCTGTATTATTATTACTAGTTTTTTAAAGAGCGTGTCAGAGCAGGCAGCAAGCTGCACCTGCTTAGATGGAAGAGGGGAGGAAGAAGAAGAGAAAGGGGTGTCAATGCAGTTTCTGTCTTTCCCCGATCCCCCACAAAAAAAAGAGAAAAAAAAGGAAAAAACAATGCATCACTACAGTGGGCAACCATAGCTTTCTACGTTCTAGCCAGGGCTCCACAGCAAGCAGCAAAAATTCACTCAAAATACGTATTAATGGTGCAAAACCTCTGGAGGTGGTTCTACCACAAGTCTCAGTGCATTTCACATGCTTGTCTGGGTGTCTGCATTGTCCCGCACATTCTCTTAGCAGTTCAGAATGCAAGTCATGGTGGACAACAAGTTGTTGGTTCAAATGAAGAAGAACAAAAGAAAAATAACACGAAGCAGCATTCACTCCATTCCTGGATGCTGTGGCTAGCAAGTGTGGTTGAGAGGTTTCATTTGAATGGAAGTCAAACCTTGCAGGCCACCCTATGAGGGCATTTCTTGCCTAAGCCGAGAGGTGGGTCGATAACTCGTAATAAACTGTACATGTCCTTATAATGTATGCGGCCGCTGCAAGAAGAATACAGGGAAGTTAAATGGGGAAAAAAAACACAAACAGCAAAAGAAGAAAACACAAACACACACAAATGCAGAGAGGAGATTGGAAGGAAGAGCACAAGTTTGGCAAGAAGAACATGGTATCTGAAAACACTTTACAAATTTGTAACAATCACTTGACATTTACACTTAAATGCACACAAAAATAAACATCAATTCACAAAATGACATTCAGATAGATGTGGCCCTTAGCACTGCTAGCATGTCTTTTAAAAAAAGTCTCCCTTCTTTTTCTGACTCGTTTGCAAAACAACCTCTAAATGTCAGTGTGCACAGTATAATTTAGGAACTAACCCAAAGACTAGAAAACCATAGGCTTGTTAATTACTTAATAGCTGCTTGTTGAGTGTTAACCATGTGTTAGTTACTTGTGCGTTTGCTCAAAGAAAGTCAGTTTGCTTCAGTTTTATCTTCTTCCTTTTTTGTTTTTGCAGATTTCCTGCAGCATACAGATGTACTAAGGGTGTTTAACGATTAATTGACTTAATTGATTAATCGATTTCTATTTCTACGATCCAAACAAATCGATCTATGTGAGGCAAGTTGTTAATCAAATCGACATATTCTGTTAAAAAACTGTTTCAAAACAGGATGAATCAGTTGAAAATGCCATCTAGCTTGAGGCACAGGTGCCATCACAGCGGACGACACACGTGATGGCAGCAAAAAAAAAAGAGATCATTACATCATTATAGTCCAATGTGTGGAAACAATTTTGCAAAGACTTGTGACCCTACAGTGTGATATAATGTTCTAAAAATGCTTTGTTTATATTAATTTGATGTAGAAAAACTTTTCTTTTTGGTTAAAAATGTCCTGGATCGGTTTTAGGTCAGTGAATCGCATCATTATCAATGAACCAACAGACTAGGAATAGTATAGCAACCAAAAAATATTAAATGAATCGAAACATTAAAATGATTGGTTACACCCCTAGTATGTACTGCACTTGCAATTTAAAGGATAGCTAAAGGGCAACACAGGGATACTGGGAAACAGATACCATGAAACTTAGCATGTCTGCCTCAGACATTTACACCGCAGGGAAGTTTTTGGTGGAGAGTGGATGTTGCCACCTTGTGACAGAATATCAATTCTAGAAGAGGGAGAGGGTTCAGGAATGGAGGACGGTTATCTCATGACAATTTACAGTGGGGGGGAGTAGGGACGGGTTGTACGGTGTGACAGAGATAACCAGATCCCTGATGAGGTTATACTCCAAACCGTTGCAACCCCCTTGCAGCTGTTTCACCAGTGCATCATTCTTCTTTTCTGAGTTAAGGTCTGCTCATTTCCGCTTTTTCACTTAAAAATATAGTATTTGCATTTACCAACACAACGATGAATGCTGTCTTTGCATGCGCCTTTCTCTGCTTGAGAAAACTTGTTAGAACATACAAAAAGTTCATTTAATAAATCAGAGTGTTAGTTTGGAAATAGTGAGTTTGTGAATGTGCCACACAAACAAACTGGATATTATGTTAATGATGGCGCTCCGAATTGTTGTGTGTGCAGTTTTCTGTGTCACTGAGTGTGTTGGGACTCACCAGGCGGCAGGATCATACTCGGCCCATATCCTGACATACTCATCCAGGTGGTGAGGTCCAAGGATGGATGAATCTCTTGTCAGGTACTCAAAGTTGTCCATGATGACAGCTACAAACAAATTCAGCATCTACACAGGTACACATAAATACAAAAGTAGTGAGATTAAATCTATATATATATATCACTTGGAGATAAAAAAGGCAAAGATATAAAAGTGAATTAATGAGGATGAGGGCGTGAATATAATGCTACGACTTCATGTGATTTGCACGTCAAATTTGCGTTGGATGCCTCTCTTTTGACACGCGTCAAATTCACTGATCGATGCTTAATCATAATCTAAATCCTCCAGACACGTGTGGGAGGAGCTACCGCCAAAAGTTTTCAGCCTTGTTGCTACATGGAACGACTGACTGTATACCTTATTTTTAAACGCATGGATAATGTTGAGAGATCAACTTATTTATTTTGAGGAGCGCTACAAAAGCATCGGTTCACGTCTCCATGTTTTGGTTCATGAGGTCATTCAGATTCTCCCAGTATGGTGAGCTTCACCCTCTATTGCAGGAGCTGTGTCTGAATGATGACCCCTTTCACCAGGACTTCAGTTTCTCTGTGACCCAGTTTGAAAACTTGCAGTCCCGCATTAATCCAATAAAAATAAAAATAAAATTAGAGGCTTGTTTTATTTTCGTCTCTATGAAAATACGAACAGATTTTTCTCCATCTTAGTTTTGGACTTCACCCGTTGATCATATTATTAACATGTCACGAGCCAAAGCTGAGTCCCCGATTAGTTGATGCTACACATTCTCTTTGATAAACTTTATTTATTTATTTATTTTTTTGGGGGGCTCATCAGTTTACTTTGGACATGCATCCTTAAAGCAGTTGAGTCAAAGTCCCACATCATCTGAGCCCAACATTTTTTTTTTTTTTTAGTTATCCCCCGTGCATAAGTGAAAGTAAAGGTGATAGTGTCCCACACCAATCCTCCCAACAGTTTGTTATTTAACTTTGTTTAGCTTGAACTCTGTCAAAGAGGACTAACAAACACAAACAGTAAAGTGCAAAGAGAAGAAACAAGTTGATAAAGTTAAGGTTCTTTAACTCTCGGCGCAGTGCGACGCCAATATTGTGCTGCGATGCCTAAAACTCACTACTGACAGACTGATGTGCTGCAGGACCTCTGATCACATCTACACATTGACTTAACATTGAAACCTGACATCTCTGATACGTGAATCATGTTCAGTGTGAACACAGCTTAAGAGATCTGTACTCACCAAGAATGAGCAGAAGAAGATGAAGGACACAAAGTAGAGGTAGGCCACTTGGCTGCCACACTCTGGCCCTGTGTTTGTTGACAGGGGGTCACACTCCTTACCCCCCAGACACGCTAGCATGATCTCATGCCACGCTTCTCCTGTAGCACTCCTGCAAAAGGACAAATAAAAATACAATTCAGCTAAAAGTGAGCTACCAGGAAGGAAGCACACACATGTAAAGATTCCCACATTTATCATGAAAACAATAAAGGCACCTAAAGAGGAGCATCAGAGCTTGTATGAAGGTCCTGAAGTTGTTGTGCTGGTTGATGGCACTCTCTCCGTGTTCTTCGATCTTAATATTTCCAAAAAGCTGCCAAAGCAGTCGCAGAGTTTGCACATTAAGCATACATTCAACAGCAGGGTAACAGTAACTAGCATGCATCAGACTTCAGCTTCAAAAAATAGCTTAATTTCTTTATGAAACATAAGCCAATTTCATGTTTTTTGTATAGCTGGAAATAAATGTAGGTGTCAGAGGCTATAATATATTTTTGCCACCTGTTCCCATCATGCATCCCGTATTAACATAATCATTTAACTTACCCCACCCTCAAAGCGTTTAGACGGAAGCTCTCACCTGCATTCCAATGATGGCGTAGATAAAAAATAGCATGGCAATGAGGAGGCAGACATAAGGCAGCGCCTGCGGACAGACACAGTCAGAGTTTGAATTCAAACGTGCAGAGTTTTAAGTTTTAAAAGATTGCACTGAGGTGACCATGTGCTCAGCCTCCATGTTTGATGACTATTATTTGTGTGAGTTATGATGCAAAATATGAAGTAAACCTTGAAGGACTGAACGAAGGTCCACAGCAGGATGCGAATAGTTTCTCCCTGCCTCAGCAGCTTGATGAGGCGAGCTGCCCTGAACAGCCTTAAGAAACTTAGGTTGATGAAGTTATCCTGAAGCGCGGCAACATCAGGACCAGAGACAGATCAGGGATGTAGAAGATTTAAAAAAAAAAAAAACAGAAAACAAAGGAAAGGACATGGAGGTTTGAGAAACAAAAAAAAAAAGAATAAGTTAGTTGTGCTATAGGGGACATTTTCAGATTTTTTTTTTTAATAAAGATAACATGAATTTGGGGGAAACAGTCAAACCCAAACAAAGATTCAAACTCAACACAAATGAAATCATAAGGAGCCAAACAAGTCAAAGCAAACAGATTCCAAATCAGCAAGGCTCCAACAAGCTTTTCATACCCAATAAATCAGACAAAACCAAACAATGCAACACAGGGAAAAAGAAACCATCCAAATGTAACGAGTTCCATCCAATTGGGACACATCATTAGTAATCGTGGTAGGATCGGTGAGTAGTTCCAGTGCAGGGATGTCAGGACATTTTCTTGGGAAGACAACCAAATGCACTAATTCTCTCAAGCAAATATGCAATTTTTTAAATATATAAATGTAACAAGTCCACAGCATGCATTTGTAAACAGCAACTATAAGAGCATGCCATGCATCAACAAAGAACTGACAAGAGAAGTCATGTCATACAGAGAAGTGACGTGACTGATAAAAAAATATGTTTTTATGTGGCGTATTCTTGGGTTTCGGCATGATCAGTTTTACTACCTGATTATGTGGCTTGGAAACCTTGTTAAAAAAATGCTTTCTTTTAACTTATATTTTCTTTCTAGAGATAGTATGATTTAATGTATATTCTTCAAGATTTTGGTCCAAGTTGAAGAATAAAACAGAGGAAAAGGCTACAGTTTAAGACAGAAAAATGAAAAAGGGACCTTCAGCATGTGCAAATGCAGTTTGGTGCACAGTATGCACTCACATGCTACTTTATAGGCACACCTGTCTAACTGCTGATTAACGCAAATTTCTATTCAGCCAATCACATGGCAGCAACTCATTGCCTTTAGGCATGCAGACACGGTCAAAACTGAGCATCAGCACAGGGAAGAAAAGTGATTTAAGTGACTTCCGACATGGTTGTTGGTGCCAGATCGGCTGGTCGGAGTATTTCGGAAACTTCTGATTTACTGGGATTTTCCCCCACAACCATTTCTAAGGTTTACAGAGAATGGTCAGAAAAAGAGAAAATATCAAGAGAGTGGCAGTTCTGTGAGCAGAAATGTCTTGTTAATGCCAGAGGTCAGAGGAGAATGGCCAGACTGGTTCCAGCGGATAGAAAGGCAAAGGTGACTCAAACAACCACCGGTTACAACTGAGGTTTGCAGAAAAGCATTTCTGAACGCATAACACATCCATCTCTAAGGCAGATGGGCAACAGCAGCAGAAGAATACACTGCGTACCACTCCCGTCAGCTAAGAGCAGAAAACTGATGCTACAGTTCACACAGACTCACCAAAATTGGACAATAGAAGATCGGAAAAATGTTCCTTGGGCTGATGAGTTTCAATTTCTGCAGCCATGTTTGTATGGTAGGGTCAGAATTTGGCATCAGCAACAGGAAAGCATGGATCCATCCTGCCTGGTATCAACAGTTTCAGGCTGCTGGTGGTGTTATGGTATGCAGGACATTTTCTTTGCACACTTTGGGACCCTTATGACCAATTGAGCAAGGTTACAACACCACAGTATTGTTGCTGACCATGACCATG
The DNA here is from genome assembly GCA_014656515.1 of Oryzias celebensis. Taxonomy (NCBI): domain Eukaryota; kingdom Metazoa; phylum Chordata; class Actinopteri; order Beloniformes; family Adrianichthyidae; genus Oryzias; species Oryzias celebensis. Next base: position 13,276,351 of record BNCR01000008.1, on the reverse strand, counting down.
CCTTTATGACCAGTGTACTCATCTTCTGATGGCTGCTTTCAGCAGGATAACGCGTGATGTCATAAAGCTGGAATCATCTCAGACTGGTTTCTTAAACATCAAAATGAGTTGACTGGACTCAAATGGACTTCTCAACCCAATAGAACACCTTTGGGATGAGGCGGAACGAGAGATCGGCATCATGGATGTGCCGCCCACAAATCTGCAGCAACTAGGCGATGCTGTCATGTCAATACGGACCAAACTTGTTGTTTCCCGTACCTTGTTGAATATATGCCACCAAGGATTAAGGCAGTTCTGGAGGTGAAAGAGGGTCCGATTTGGTTCTAGCGAGGTGTACCTAATAAAGTGGCCAGCGAGTATATACCACATTGTTCTGAGCTTGTGCAAATTGGTGAGTTGTCCCTGTAATAGCTTTCTGTCAAAGACATGCAAGGGTCATCATGCATGGCGTGCTTTCTCTGCCAGGGGCAAAGCTTTGGACTCACTCAGTTATTAGTGGAAAAAAGAAAAAAAAAAAACCTTGACCAGATTTTATCATATGAGAGGGTGAGTGTGTGTACATTGTATGCTTGTACAACAAAATGAGTAATCTCAATGAATAGATGTAGAAATCTATTCCAAGTTATAGAGTCCAATCCTTTACAAACTGAGCATTAGTCCTCGGTAAAGGATACGCAGTGCGTGCTGATTAGAACAGGATTCAGGCACCATGCACTTTCTTTACAGCCACACCATTGATTGAGATTCACATTCATGAAATACATGCAATAAAAGAAGAGCTTAAAAAAATTACAAACCATCTACATGTGGATGTTGCAGACACATGGATATAGCAGCATTTTTTGGGGGTGAGGGTTTTTTTTATTTGTTTTTTTTTGGTTGATTTGAGGAACAACCAGACAGATTGACCAAGCCAGTTGCCATGGGTGGACACAGAGGATTCATAGTGCATTTTGATTGGGCGGAATCACGGCAAGTAGTTGGGAGAAGGGGGCGGGGCAAAGCAGATTACAGTACGTTGTTGTAAAGATTGTGGACGATTTAAAGAAAGCATGTAAAAAGATAAAAAGATAAAAAAAAGACAGAAATCAACCATCATTACAGATAAAAAAAACATCAGTACAGTTGCCGGTGTTTACATGACATACAGAGATTTGTAAAGGAGTCAAAAAGACATTAAAACAACGTAATGTAAAAAACGAAATGCGTTACAAAGTTTAATTATAACTTGTTTACTACATATACACAAAAAACACAGATTACAGTATGACACTGCTTTCTAATCCTCATACTTTAATCTCTAATCCTGTAAATGTTAAACTAATTTGACACTTTCTCATCAGATTTATGCTCCAAATCCAAACGTCCTTTTTCACCCGATGCAACAAAAGAAGCAATTAAAGTTTGTTTGGATAATTAATATCAAATAGAATACAAACAATTCTATTTTAATAAAAAAAAACAATGAATGCACACTTGAATGCATAGATTTAACCAGACTTTTGTTATTTTATGTTTTGTGAATGATCAAATTCAACCTAAAAAAACATTGTTTCATGTAGGAACAGCTCTGGTTTCCAGAGCATCAGCATGTTCTCTACATGCTGCCATCGACTCTGAGTTGGCGAGCTGGATCCTCATCCCACCATCTGAGACGGTTTCGTAAGACTTTCAAGATATGGGGAAGCATGGCCGAGCAATCCTGGAATAATCTTGTCTTATGTTCTCCCATAATGTTATCAGTTAATAGCAACGTCTAAAAGCACTAAAATTATGTTATACCTATTTATACCCTTCAGTCAGGTCAGTGCTGTAGAGCGTACGACTTACCCCGAGCTCTGTAACCAGAATGTCAGTGATGCTGCCCAGAACTGTCACACAGTCAAAAATGTTCCAGGCATCTTTAAAATAATTCTGTGAGGAAAAAGAGAAAGACAAAGGAAGGAAGAGAAGGCATTACAAGAACAGAGAAGGACAAGACATTATAAATTGGGGGAGGACAAGGCAGGAGATGGCATACAAGAGTGCCATAAAATGCACGCCAGTGATGATGTGGCTGCCATTTAAACAGGAAGAAAGGTAAAGAGTTAAAAGAGAAACATGGCAATGGAAGGAAGATAAAATAGAGAAAATATACATTTAAAAAGTTAGATTTAAGTTAAAAATTCACTTTCCCCTCTGTCACTCAGGCTAGAACTGCATGTGGCTAATTAATAAAAAATACATAAAAAACACTTCTTTTTTTCAAAATGGTGGCTTTTCTGTTGGTTTTATCTCCATAGCAACCATTTTAGTTTTCGGTCACCTCGGGATGACGAACAGGTCTACTTGATTTTAAGAGAATCGGTAAAAGTAAACTTTTGGATTTCCTTAGCAACTGAGGGTTTTTGTCAACCACGTCCACATCCCTAAGATAGTTATGTCGTGTGCTGTATGGTTTCATTTAGATGGGGGCAACGACTCATTTTTAAAAAAATATTCAGATAAAACGTGTGCAAGCAACAGGGGAACAGCACTTTTGCAAAGCCTATCATGTCAGTGCAGTAAAAAATGTACAACTTCTAAAGTATATTTTATATTTTGGTCCCATTTTTTTTTACAGTTTCTTTCTTTTGACGGTTTTTAAGAGGGATTGTTCACGACCCCCAAAATTCATTTTCAGACTATGTGGGCACATTTTGAGGAGTCTTGAGTGTGTGGCGGGGATGACATTTTTGCTCAAATGTGTAGTAAGTAAAAAGAACTGCAAAAACATGGTCCTTGCAGTCCAGGACTGCTGCGGGCCATGTTTAAAAGGCAAAGCAAATAAGAAAGAACAAAAAAAAAATGCTGAGAAAGAAAAAAAAAGAAATGTCAAAGTTGGAAAAGGGATAGAAAGAGATTAGATGAGACAAATAAAGCAGTGACGGCCCGTTGGACTGAATCCAGCAGACAGCTTAGGACAAGCTGTGCTGCATCAGACCACCTCAAGGTCTTTTTTTACAGAAAAAATGTACAGGAAATCACAATAATCTCATCGTACACTTTCAACATTTATGATTTGAGTGTAAAAATAGAAGAACTCAAAAGGAGAGACCTTGGGCTAGAGAGGACAAAAACCGATAAGCACAGACTACTTTTGCCTTCCTACACTTAGCCTGCAGTCAAACTGTGCATTAGTGAAGGAATAACGGGAAATCAAGAAGGGTGGCTTTTAAATTAAGCCCCTGAGAAACAAGGGCACACTCTAAAGTAAGGTGCTATTTATTTTTTAATTATTCACGTACATTTTTTAATAGACCCCTAAGACTCAAAATCCTCTCCTGCGTAATTCCCTCCCTCCATGTCATCTTTGCTTCTATTTTTGCAACTACATGCCATTCACTCTCACCTCACTAATTACTTACTGTTATCCTTCTGTGCTGATCTCCCAACATGCATCAGTAAAATGTCTTTTCTACTCATCGTTTTTTTATGTTTTTCCTCTTTTTCTCATCAGAAAATCCATGGACCAGATTATTTGCCTCTGATACGCAGTATGCCAAATAAATGAACAAAAACAACAAATAATTTTTGTAGTACATTTCAATAAAGGATATATTGTGAGGATTTGTGTTAACCTTGTAGAGTAGGGACCGTAGTACATTCAATATCAAAATTTACTTGTTTCACATGGGTCAACTTGTTTTTTTTAAATTATACAAATGTTGCTCAATTAATTGTGCACAATTATCTCACAAGTGTTATTTTGTACATTTATTTTTCTACATTATGTTTTCTGCTCTTAATTGGATTTTATTGATGTTTTTAAATAGATTCTGCTTATGAACTATTAGTATATATACTACATATATACTATACTATATAGATGTATCTATATAGATAAATATCAATATGTAGATATATAATCATCTTTTTCTGTATTTTTTAATGTGTAATATTCTTTGGGATTCTTTGAGATTTTTCACCTCATCCCTGCACTGTACTTCTTTTCACTAATCACAGTTGTGTATTTTATTTGTGCAAAACAAAAAACAAAACTAAATTTACAACTTTTTTCAACTGCATTTTTTGTCTTCTTCCGGTTCACAACAATCTGAGTTAATAAATACTCAGAGATGCAATTTTAAGCTTAATTTTCTTTAAATATTTCCTCCATTACGTGAAAAATGCCACAAGAATATGTTCAAAACCCCAAAACCTCGATTTTCTTTGAAGTACGGCTTTAACAAACCCCAAGTATATATGAAGCTTTGGCTATTTGGTGTTTTATTTTAGTTTATTTATTACATTTTTTGTTTCTGTTACAAAGATAACAGCTTTTGTGTCCATTAATCACGGTTTCTAACATACAGTCCAGATCTCTATAGGGCAGGAAGTAACTGGTTGAATATATTTTTTGTCTATCACGCAAATTTATAAAAATCTTATCTGATCTAGATTTAGTTTCCTTGCTTATATTACTGTTCATCCACATGAAGCGATAAAGGTGAAGACATTCAATCCTGACAAAAACCGAGGAACGTATTTGTTCTTCTGTAAAAATAGTGTGCAGCAAAGAAGAGAGTTTCAACCCACACATTTACACTCACCAGCGCTCCAAAGGCAATGATCTTGAGTACACACTCCATGGAGAAGAGGGAGGTAAACACTATGTTCAGATTGGCTAACACAGCTTCGTAGGCTTCAGAAGCTCCGTCATACTACAGACAAAAATACACAAATTTACAGCAGCTTACATGGGATGACCACAAACACGAGAAAAGAGTTCATTTATTGAAAATAAACAGTCAAAAACATTAGTCAAAAACACAAAGTTTCACCTTCATCATTAGCACGATCGTATTGAGTGCAATCAGAGCCATGATGGTATATTCAAATGGCGGTGACACCACAAACTCCCACATCTTATATTGAAAGCTGAGCTTATTTTGGGGCATGTGGCGAGTCAGAGGTCTTGCATTGATAGCAAAGTCTATACAGGCTCTCTGTTAAGCACAAGACAAAAACAGAGGTCAGGCATCACTTTGGCTCCCCGTCATGCTTTTATTTTATTTTAATTCATTCTCACCTCATTCTTTTCTAAACTGTAATCCTCCATCATCTTGTCTCCTTGTTCCTGGAAGGTGATAATTATAAGAGCTACAAAGATGTTGACGAAGAAGAAGGGGAAGACCACGAAGTACACCACGTAAAAGATGGACATTTCCATCCGATATCCTGGGCTTGGGCCCCGGTTCTCGTAGGTCGCATCGACTGAATGTTTCAGCACCCTGTAGTGGTGAAGAAGGAGCTTATTGTTTTTGTTTTATTCCAGAGAAGTATAGGGAGGCTTTGGGCGCTTCACGATTACTTACTGCGGCCACCCCTCTCCAGTGGAAACAGTGAAGAGGGTGAGAAGGGCCCAAGCCACATTGTCATAGTGGAAATCGTACTTCTTCCACTCCCGCTTCTGCGCCTTCACTTCATTATCACGCTCATACACTAGATATTCGCCTCTGAAACACAATAGGTAAAGATGGAGACAAGAGTTTAATCTCTCCTGTACAGAACACGTCAGAATTTACTTTAAAAAATATGTTATTAATCTGCAATTTAGACATTTTGAACCAAAGAAGTAAGTGAGAAATTGAGAAAGAAACAAACAAAGCATGCACTGAGGTTGCAGTCAATACACATTTAGTTTTGTGAAGTCAAATACCAGGGAAAGAGATTTCTAACCTGCAGTCACTCTCAAACTCTTTAGATTCATCAGTGCAGTAAAAGAAACGTCCTTTGAAAAGTTGCACCGCCACAACAGCAAAGATGAACATGAAGAGCAGGTATACAATCAGGATGTTCAGCACATTCTTCAGAGAGTTGACCACACAATCAAACACAGCCTGAGCAGAGAAAAGATAAGAGTAGGACGGCAGGTGTTTAGGAAGAGAAGTAGGAAGAGATGTGGGCAGTGGTTGAACTTTTTCTAGTCTCCAGGTTGTGCATCAATAACTTTTGTAGTTCAACTCTAAAGGTACGTTCACACATGCGGGTTCAAGTGACCACTTTCAAAGAAAAGTCTATGTAAACAGGTTTCGGACTTCTGCGTTCAAAATGTAGCTACGTAGATTTTTCCAAATGTTTCTCGCACTCTACGTACAAAATATGAGGCAATTGAATGTTCGTTGCAATTAAATGAATTCAATCAAGGAATCTGATTTGGTCCCCTTTAATTCACTGAAGTGTCAACCGTTTCAAAAACTGATAATGAAGAAGATATTAATAATTGTGGTTTGTACCCTGCTAGAATTATATGACACCAAGTCTTTCATAGTCTTGGTCTATTCATTGGAATAGAGCTGTAAATGAAAAAACCTGGTGTAAGATTTTTGAGATTTACAACGTTTTGACATTTTGGCCCAAGCCTCTACCAACTGTAGGTGGTGGATATGAGCTATATGAGCACAATACGCTATATATTCACTCACCCGCTAGACACAGGTTCTTGAATGTGCGCCAACTGCTCCGTGTGTGAAAAATGTGACGTAAAAAACATACCTTGAGTTTGGGAAGACGTTTGATGGTCTTTAGAGGTCGTAACACTCTTAGCACCCTCAAAGACTTGATGGTGCTGATGTCTTTTCCTTTGCTGTTCCCCCTACATGAGTCCACATATAAACACACAATCACAGGAAAACTTAGCATCAGCAGGTTCAATCGCTCATACGTTTCAAACCTTTCAGTTTCCAAATGGCAGTGAGCATCCATATCTTGATGGCATTCAGATCTGAGTTAACTCCAACAGAGTAACTGCGTCAGCTTTTAACTACATAGCAACACATGCAGCGTTGCTATAGTCGTACATTTCAGCCTCAAATCTAAGCGTGAAGTTAGCATTGTAGCTACATGCTAGAATTAGGCAGGATTTAGCATCTACACATCATGCTGATATCATTCTGCTGGAATGCTATCTGCTGACTACAAAAGTTAAACACACTGGTGTGTTTCAATGCTTTCCAGAGCTGTGGCTTGCACATGCCCAGTTAGTGGTGACAACTATCCATGCAGCATTGAAACCTTGCGTTCTGCTGCAGTCTATTTTTCTTGTTTTTTTCAGAGAGAGTTTAGTTGTGTTCTTATTAAGACAAAGAACACCATTACTAACAAACATTATCCTTGTTGTACCCACTGTAAAGCATTTAATGTTTAGGAAAAACAACATCGATGAAGCATTAAAAGTCAGGAATGCTGTTGTTTCCAAAGAAAGCAAAAACCTCAGTGGAAACCAAACTCTCTCTTTCAATGGTTATAAAGCCATGGACACACAAGGTGTGGTTGTAGCGTGTAGCTTAGCTTAAGTTAGCCATGGACAGGACTCATTGAGTATACCTGACTTTAAGACTCTTTTGTTGAAATGTCCCAGAAGAAGCTCTAAGAGCTGTTATGCTAAAATTATGTTTGTAATTTGCAGCTTTGCGCAGGGCAAAATATTACAGCTATCACAAATAAATAAATAAAACAACATTTCTAAATGTCTACATTTCCGTAGAAATAATGATTCCGATTTTCTAAGGAAAAAACCCCATTTGATTTCATGAGTCATGGAACGTTTTCCTGAAAGACAGTATAATAGTGGAAGTAATGCTGGACATGATGCAAAAAAACATGCTCGTGCTACACCCTGCAACTTTGCCAGGTGCGTCCAAGCCTTTGTTCTACAACAAGAATCAGCAGAGTTTGCAGAATTGTTCAAATGACATGGAATCTTTTCTTGAGGCAATTCGCTATGTTAAATATCTATCTAACCCTTCACAACAGAGTTAAACTACAACAGTTCTCACTGTCCTATCTGTATAAAACTATTGTACATCAAGTGTAAAGGTTAGAGTGAGGACTTTAGGGCCAAAGCTGGCTGCAAGTGATCCTCTGCGGAGGTAGCAGCTGTGCACGCAACTGTCTGCTTCCTACAGCTGTCAAACCATGTGGTAGGCTCTCTGCACATGAAAGGAAGACTTTGCATGTAGCTTTATTACAACAAATGCTTTCTCCATTCACCACTGCTGGGAGAAAACATCCTGATGGGAACATTTCAGTTGCGTTATCGCCTGTGGATTTAGCTTATTTGTGATAAACTGTCATTTAGCACAGAAAGTTACTTTGCATCTATGTGCATCAGCAGAGACATGACACAGGTTAGTATGAAGCCCAGGTATCGGTTGAGTCAGTTGCTCCATGGTGAACAATAAAATAAATGGAGCAAAAGACAAGCACAAGTTTCAGCTGAGATGAAGGGTGGATGAAAAGACAACAGGTTTGTTTTCAGAAGAGATTCTAAGAGTGCAAAGGACTTTACCCGCCGCCGCTGGTGTGATCCAAAGTGTTGAGTAAGAAGTGAAAGACAGAAAGAGGGCAAAACAGCGTAAAGACAAAAGACGAGAGAAAGACACAGAATGGGACACAAAGAAAAGAGGTAAAGACTCCACAAGGGACAAAGGGGGTAACAAAAATGAGAACAGGACTCCTGATTTCTCTTAGATCAACACTCCAGATAATAAAGCAGTAAAATTAAACACAGACACTCTTTAAAAGATTGATAGTATAAAGTTAAAATATAAACTCAGCTAAAGCTTTATTCAAACATGGAAGACACATGACAAAATAATCTAGTAAAAAAAGAGCAACGTTTAGAATAACTAACATATATATTTATGTATATATATGTGTGTGTACAGTATTTTTTTAAAGCAGAATGTTTACACAAATATCAACTAATTGATACTTCATTGGGATGGAACATTGTATTCGTCGTATTTCATCCCTACCGCAATCGTGCATTCTAGTTCATACTAAGGTTGGTAAAATTGTTTTGCTTGTGACTGTCCACAATCACTGTGACAAACCTCTGTGTGGCAGTCATACCTTTTAAGCCTCATGGTCCTATGGTCTTCAGCATTTCAGTGCTTTGATATACAGTATCATTTATAGTAATATGTAGAGATTTTTTAGGTTTCTTTTATGTATAAAGCTTTTTTTCATTATATGCAAAGTTTTTTCTGAAGATGCTTACTTGTATTTAAATAAGTTTGTGTTGAATAATAGTGCAGACAGGATCACATCATTGATGCCCATCATTTGTTTTATTCTTCTGCATTTTAAAAGCCTCATAGTAGCAAATAACTATACTTTTTAAATGTTAATTATATTTAAAATGATTTGCCAACAGCTCTCTCTCTCTCTCTCTCTCTCTATATATATATATATATACATATATATAATAGTGGCGTTGTCTTCAAAATCCCAGGTAATGGAATCAGCAGTTTTTTTGATCGAGCTTGCTCCACCACTTCTTACTTTTAGGTTAAATCCTACTCTTACTTCAAGCCTAAAATTCCATTCCAAATTGATGTCATCAGCTGTGTCACATTTCGCAGCAATTGGTGCGATTCCCTTCTGATGGCCTTGCGACCAATGCAACCTGAACGATTTCAAATCACTATGATGTACAAACTGGGCCTAAAATTCAGAAAAATGCAAACAAAAAGTGTTAAAGCAGCTTGGCTACCAAGAGAAAGGAGTGTGAAAGTTGTCGTTTAGTTTAAAAATGGAGGCTTTTCCAGTTGCTGTACCTCATAATCCTGTCTAGACAAGATTCTCAGAGCAGAACCTACGTGGAAGAAGTGAGAAAGCCGCCACATGGCCCAGAACTGACTAACTGGATTAAAGTTGTGATAAACATCTCCAATGAGACTAACGGTCATTTCTGGAGTGCTTTGTGATTTCCCCCAATTCAATCAAGGAGTTATCTGAAGGAGTTTGAGTCTTTTCAAACTGATACTGATCGACCATTAGCATTGGTGACTCAAGCTGTAGATGAACATATGATTATTATGGGAAATCTTTAGTTTGTTTGTTTAGTTTTTCTTTTGATCTCGAAACCTTTTATTTTCAATTAAAAAATGGGTAATGTCGTACACCTGAAAACCAACATTACATACATTTCAGAGAGAACACAGACAAGTAGATTGAAAGATGCAACAAAGTTATAGATAGATGCACACAGATACACACACAGTAAGCCAAGAGCGATGTAACTGAACAAAGAGGAAGTGTTTCTGAAGAAGAAATTCTGAAGTAAAAGATGATAGCTGTAGATGCTGTCAGTGGACCTGTTTGCACTTGACTTTTTTATTTAAATAGTCTTGAAAGTGAGACACTGTACCATTATATACATACAATGTCAGTGTTTTGTTTTGTTTTGTTTTGTTTTGTTTTGTTTTGTTTTGTTTTCTTTTCTTTTCTTTTCTTTTCTTTTCTATGTAAAGGTGTTTTACTTCTAGATTTTAATTGTTAAGAGAAAGTATTATTTTAGTTATTTTTTCATGTGGAAGAATTTGTTTTCTTATAAAATCCTTATTAAAAAAATGCATCAGAAAATGCAATAAGAGATGTAATTCCACCACTGACCATGGTACAATTGTTTTCAGTGTAGAAAAATACTCTAAAGTAAATAGTAAAAAAAAAACTCTAAACAGAAAGTACTGCATGTCAGAAGAAGAGCAAATGTAAAAAAAAATCTTTTAAAAAAAGTACACTCTCTGTTACATTTTAAATATTAATGTTAGACTTAATTGAAAAAAAAATGTTTTATTACATTACGAGGACAAGACAAAAGTAAATGATAACTGAGTGTTGGTATGCATGATGGAAAAAATGCTTGTGACTACCATATTTTCTGAACTATAGGATAATAAGGTACATTGTCAATGAATAGTCTGTTTTTGAAAGTATGTCCTACGTAAGGCACACTGAACATTTATGCGCATTAAGTGAGATAAAAGTCAGAGATAAGTCTGTCAGACTTTTTTGAGTGCATTCACACTAACTTAAGAACTTGTTTGTAACACACTACACGTTAGCCACGTTAGCATACTTGTGATATCTGTAACTCCAAACATTGTTTGCTTTGTGTAAAAAAACAGACTAATACCGCTAAAACAAACATTACTGGGACTGCACTAACACTCAACCTCGTTAATAACATGTAAAAAAAAAAAACACAGCCAGACATTACTACACATTAGCCACATTCGTGTAGTTACAATAACACCCTACCAAAAATTTTGAAAGAACGCCGTGTACCTCTCAAAATTACTTCAACATCAGTAATTAGGCCAGCAAACAAAATTGATCCACATGTAAGGTACCATGAAATGTGCTTTCAAACTGAACGTGATTCGCGCGTCAGGGGCGTTGAGTTTCGAGGTTAAGTCAATGAACAGATGCGATATGAGGTCCTGCAGCGCAATTTGAGCATTGGGCGTGGCACATCAAGAGTTCAAAAATCTGAACTTTGGAGAGGGTGACCAATCAGGGACACAGCTTTGGGCAGGTGATGTTTTCTGTGACTCAATTAGGACGTAGAGTACAAATTCAATATGACTGATCAATGCCCGAGTGCCGGCGACCCGCGACGCCAGCCTCAAGGCGGCTGGCCGGCAGATAAGAGAGCCGCCGTGGCATTGGGAGACAGCCAGCTTGGGCTGCCTGATATTTTTCTTAATTTCATCAAGACAATAATAAAAAGATCCTCTAGTTTGATTTTTATTTTTATTATTTCGCTCTCAAACTAATGTGGGACAGAAAGTCTTCAAACTGGGTCACAGAAACACGGAAGTAACTACAGAAGCGGCTGTCATTCAGACCCAGCTCCGGCCGCAGGACTGAAGCTCACCGCACCAAGACAATCTCTGAATGACCTCATGAACCCAGACAGGAATGAAGACTGATGTTTTTTAGAGCTTTTTAAAATAAATATAAAAAATTAGATCTCAAAACATCTTCCAGGTCTTCCATGCATCGTAATGAGATATACACAGTGGTAGCTCCTCCCACATGCGTCTGGGGTGTCAAGGCAGCAAGCACATTTTTGGACAGGCGTCGAGCAGTGGAGGTCTCTGACACAAATTTGATGTGCGAATCGCGTTTGGTATGAATGCAGCATTATTCATCTTTTGAATTAAAAAAAAAGGCTTTTAAGTTTTCCTTTTTGTGCAGAATAGAAGATATAGACTTAGTGCACACGTTGCTAACATTACTTTGAGAGATTTTTGTGGTTATTGAAACAAGCAAAAAGAACTCCAGATTCACAGCATTGGAAAAGCTGCTTAAAGTAGCTCCAAAGGGTCAACATCAGTGGATACGCTGCTGAGAGAAAAACCATAAGGAGTGGGGTCTGGGGTACTTCTGCACAGATAAAGGTAAAAACGTTATAAAAGTGTGTGTTGCTATTTTCTTACAGATCTATATAGCAAGTCTTTCCTTGTCCACCATCTTCTATTGATTCATACAACTAAATGCATCATGCTGCATTATCAAATAAGTAAAATGGCAAAAGCGAAACAGGTGGAACTTTAGTGAAGACTTAGTTTATATTTTTCCCAACCATGCAATAGAAATGGCATTCCTTAAGACTAGAGATAAACTTGATTAGCCTTTTAATTGTAAGTTAGTGTCATAGTCATGCAGATAAAATAGTTTGAAGTACCTTGGTTTATCGGTGAAAAGAAAGTGGAGCTTTTTCAAAGTGAGCCCAGCATGACCTGGCCTGGCTTTGCATTGGGCCATTTAACTCTAGAACGCCCTGAGCACTAAAGGGTTACAGGTGCACAGGGTGGTCCTCACCTCTCACACAGGAAGGAAAGGGAAGATAGGATTATGATGCTGGGACATTACTTTCTTTTAAAGGTGGCAGGGTAAGGGGGAAGGTGGGGGTGTAAAGCAGCTGACAGCAGGGCTTAGAGGGGTCTGGAGAGCAACTGAATACTGGGATATGTTAGGAACTGGTCCAATGTACAAAAGGCACCATTTCTGTACCAACCGTTGGTAAGAAAAGGCTTTGAAGAAGAATGGAACAAAGTATAATTGAAAAGACAGAAAAGCACAAACAAGAACAAAACAAACACAGAAAAACCAAGAAGAACATGAAGAGGAAAGTAAAAAAGATTATGGATGAATATCGAAGAACAGAAAAAATCTGTTCTCCATGGGATTAGTGAGAATCGCCATTGAAGGCAGGTGGGGCAGAGGACAGGGAAAGGCAACAAAGAGGACTTACGTGAAGGCAAAGGCCACCAGAGCACCACTAACCACTATAAAGTCAAGGATGTTCCACAAGTCTCGAAAATAAGAGCCCTGGTGCAAGACCAACCCCAGATCCACCATCTAGAAAAAACAAACAAACAATTGTTGGTTAGGAGGCACACTGTTGGTCATTGATTAACTAATAACTGTTTTGTCTGAAACAAGTTTTGACAACATAGTGCATGACATAAATACAGCCTACAAGGGGGAATTTCAGAGTAGTTATAGTCATTATACCCATAGCACAAGTAACACAAGGACCATCCTCCTTCTCCTCATTTAAATATGGTCTAAGCATTCAAGTATCCAGTCTAAGTCTTTATGCAGTAACCTCTAACCTTTGGGGGGCATTTAAGTTTCTGTACTTGATAAACTGCAGACCTGTTGGTTGTTGTGTCTTGTAGGCCGTCTTTGTTGTCCAAATAGACCTAAAAGCAGCCTAGTAATAACTGTCATGTAGCATGGATTCCCCTTAAATCCATATTACATGGATTTAAGATAAAAATACATGCTGTCAAATACAGCTCAAGTGGAAGTTAAATGTTTACATTTTCATTGAACAACATAAATAGCAAAAGAGAAGCAAAAGCGACATCCACAATCACATAATTCATTCATAATTCATTACAGATGTATTTCCTAAATATGTAAATGTAAAGAAACCATGTTATATATTCATAGAAGCAGTATTACAGTGGACAGTCTGGCATGCCTGTGTGACCGGAAAAGTACTGACTACAGTATATTTTTAGGATTTTCTTTTTTTTTTTTCTGGCCATGTCATCCTGCAAAGCTTTATCATGGAGAAAGCAATCATTGACAGATGATGTTAAAGCGTTATGCTTTTCAAAGATTTTGCTTGTCATTTACCGAGACATTCAACTCTAAACTCCACTTACCTTTATCAACATCTCAAATGTAAAGACTCCAGTAAAGACATAGTCAAAATAGCGAAGTACCTGCACAAAAAAAAAGGATTTTGTGAAGCTGCAATCAAGCAAAAACAATGCAACAAGTTTGCCTGGAAATTTCACAATTTTGTTACAGGCCAAGGTCAAAACAGAGTGAGACACGTTAAATCTAGCACTTAAAGCAATGAAAGAAAAACTATCATTCTTCCTCTTATTTTAGTTTCCAGCTTCTCCTTACATTGTTTCGAGGAGAGTCAGGCCAGACAGGATCCTCGGCCGCTAACGCAATACTGCTCATTGCAATGACCAGCAGAATGCACATCTCAAAGTAGCGCAGCGTGCAGATGTAGTGGCACGCCCGTCGAAACCTAAGAGCATAAAGAAACATTTACTTTTTAAGAAATATGTGACCTCTGCATCAAAAACAAACAGCATAATACCAGTCTGTTTATCGATAATAATGCAGTTTATTTACATCTGCAGAAAACAATGTAGTTCTTTGTTTATTTGGCTGTTTACGCTGAATGTTTTCGACTAAGCTTACACACTCTATGGGGTGTTGGGTTTTGACCAAATAGCTTTGAAGAATGAAGCCTCAGCACGTTCAAAAATCGCACCAGATTCTTCCTGAACTGTGTCCAGATTGACCTCCAATGGCCCACAGACGTTTGGATCATAGAGATCACACTTGAACAAACCAACCTGACTGTCAGGGTCAATTGTGCTTGGATACAGCATAGAGGTGGGAATGCATGATGCCCGTTGTTTCAAATTTGGTGATGGACAAAGATAAATTCAAAGCAACTGCTTTCACTGTCTCTTACGGGTTGGTGGTTGACAAGATAAACATGGAGCTATAGGGAGGCATGGGTCTAGATCCGCCCTCTGCTGCTTTATCATCATCGTCACCCTTATCCTCCTTGGCTGGCAAAGGTTCTGTGTTGGCATTTTTATTAACTAGATTACAACATAAAAAGAAAAAAAATTGACATTGAAATACTTTTTGAATCATTTTTAAATGTTTAGAAAAAAAGAAAAGTTCCCGTTCCAGCTATACCTTGCAGTATGGCATTGATTGATGGAAAGATTGGCATATCCAGCGATGTGTAATCTGGGTGGGGCAGCCTGATCACACTGCTGGCGCGATGATGTCCTATGTTTCCGTAGCTGTCTAATGCCACCAGACTTCCGTGAGTTCCACTGTGAGCCAAGTGGAAGGCAGAACCAAAGCCGGGAGCAACGGTGCGGCTGACCGGTGGATTAGGGTGATCTTCAATACGAGGTGCAGAGCCAGAAATAAGTTTGGTATTCATGAGGTTGTCCATGTCTTCACTGTACTGGCTGTTTTGCCGTGAGAGCGTCTTTTGAATGGGCCGGGTGGTTGAAAGGTTGAGGACACTGCAATCCCTAAAGACAAGAAAGAGAAAAGTAGTAGAGTACAATTTAAAATGTGTATCGTTGTGCATAAATACTCACAAAGAAGTAGAATAATTCAGCAGACAGAAGGAATGTGAAAGGTACTTACCTTCTTCTGTGAGAGCACATTCTCTTCCCCTCTCCTTCAGTCTGAGCTCCATGCCGACTTCTTCCTGGCTTCTTTTCGCGGCCATCGCCTGCTCCTTCTTGTTCTTCTTCTCCAGCTTTCTCCACCCTTCTACTCTTATGTCTTCTTGTTTTCACAGCTCCCCCTCCATCATCATCACCATCTTCTGCATGTTTTCGGTGTGTCCTTGGCTTCCTGTTCTCCGACTGTCCGCCCCCTCGACTGCCATTCCGAGCGTGGTGGTGCCGTCTGGATGGCCTCTCCTCGGAGCTCGGCCCAGGAATGGCCGTGGCATCCAGTCTGACCTGAGATTTGTGGTGGTGCTCACTTTTGCGGCTACGCCTACTTTCGGTAGACTCTCCACGGTCCAGAGGGGCCTGGGCGGACCCGAGCCACCGCCGCCACCACCCCCTCCCATTTGGTGGTGGTGCTCGTGGAGCTGTGTTTGCTCGTGGAGCTCATCTGCAGAGTGGTGCTTACTGACATAGAGATCCGAATTGTTGGCAGTGGTCTTGTTGGTGTTGTTGTTTCGGTTCTCCCGTGGATCGACCACCAATGGCCGATCCAGATGAGTTTTCATGTCTGAACGAATGTGACGGGAATAGTTGACCTTCAAAAACAAGACAGAGAAAAAGCAAAGAATGAAGAAATGATGCAAATACAGAATTAACGAGTTGAAATAATGGGTTTAATGCCCTGGCTAGATCAAAAAGTTACGTAATCTAAGCAGATCTTCAGCTACGTTCACACTGGGCTCAATAAAGCACATTCAAGAAACAGCTTCCAATGAGAAGTCAATGTAAATGTGCAAATATGTGGGTTTTGAGCTTCCATGTTTAAAACGCTCACATTCACGTGTAGCTATGCAGTTTTTTACAACTATTTTTAGGGCTCTAAGTATGAAACACAAAGCAATTGAACACGTTCTGAAAGTTAAACCAGTTGAACTTTGACCAATCACTTTGGTAGTGACGAATGGGTAGCATCTTTTTTTTTTAAATACTGAAGTGCCAACCGTTTAAAACGACACCAAGTCTTTCATATATTGAAATAGAGCTGTGAAAGAAGAAGCCTGGAGCAAGATATGCAATATTTGCACCGCTTTGACTTTTTGCACCAAACCTCTTCCAACTGTGAGTACATGCGCTACTCTTGGGTAGCGACAGACCTGTGTTTGCACCATAAGCTAAATGAGTGTTCAGAAACCTGCATTCAGTGTCTTCTTGAACGTACCAAACATGCCCGGTGAGAACATACTTTAGTCAGATGGAAAAAGATGTCAGCCAGCTTGTGTACACTGATAGCACAAGTCTAAGGGCCGTTTGTTTGCCTTGTTCTTTACATTGTTGTGCTCCTCCCTCCCTGTCCTTGCCTTCCAGCGATCATCAGCATCCAGCTCGTTGTACAGGGCCTCGCGACTGGTCACCAGAGTCTGCTTCCTCAGCTCCTTTGTCCGCTGCTCCCACACTGACTGATTCACCCCCTTATTGTGGTTCTTCTGTTGCTCCTTACTGTGAGTTAAGCAACAAGGGGAGGTGAATTAGAAGTATGAGTTTCAACTTTGAGGCCTCCACATGTATACATTTAAAAACATGAAAATGGTCATGTGACAACCAAAACAGTACATAAAAAAGCCAGACTGTTTAAGACACACGGGGGCCCACACACAGTTAGGGGTCTACGAAACAATGCAAATCTCAGTATAACGGGACACTGTCCACACAGCTTTCCAAAACATAAGGCAACTCAGCCTTACTTTGGTAAACTTTATGGGAACACTTAGTGGAGGATAACACTGAGGCAAGGTCAGCATAACGATCCATCTTAACCAATATGAGTAGACATAATTCAGCAAAAGTTATTGATTTTTAAAAAATCCTTCCCAGAATTCTGAGTTTTCTAGCAAGAACAGTTAGGAGAGACTAAAACAGTTCGTGACCACCTCTTTTATTACCCTCCAAAACTTCAACCTACTCTAACTCCATTTTCTCTAAAGGCCAGCAGAGAACCACAGTAAAGCAACAGCCGTACTGCGAGAAGCAGGCAACAGAAGAAGTACGATAAAAAAGAAATCAAGTTAAAATAAAGGGTAGAGAAAGCAAGGAAGGAATCTAGTAAAGAAAAGTTAAGAAACAGAGACAAAGGAAAGGAGGCTGCTCTAAAACACAAAAGAAAGCAAAGGAATGATCTCAGAGTCGAAGAAAAAAAGTTTTAGTAATGAAAAAAACAAAAAAACAAAAACCAAATAAATAAATACCATTCCAGAAAGGGGTCGGATGCGTTGTGACACTCACTGTGTACTTTGTTGCTGAGGAGGGAAACAGCTTGTGAGTGAGAAGAAGTATTTCATTCTTTAACACGCCACCCATTCACCACTTAGAGAAAGAATGCTTTGCCTACCAGGATCAGTACGTCCTCATCTGAACTACTAATTCAAGATATAGTTTCACTTACAATTAAACACATTTATTTTGTTTCTCTGTCAAAAACAACCTTAACTTGACAATCTGCTTGACGTCTTCATTGTAGGGGTGTAACAATTCATTTGAACAGCGGTTCGATTCATAGTCAATATCGGTTCATTTTGAACGATCTGATTGACTGAGCTAAAATCGATCCAGGACATTTTTAGCCAAAAACATTGTTTTTCCTCATCAAAATAATTCAAACGGAACATCATTAGAACACTGTGCAGTCACATGTCTTTGCAGAATTCAAAGTGTTTCCACACATTGGACTGTAATCAGTTCAATGAGACGGCTATAGCTGTGATATTTAGCTATATAAATAAAATTGAACTGAATTGAATTGAATTGTAATAATAGCTTTGCTACCATTATGCATGCGTTGCTTGTTGTGATGGCACTTACTCATTTTTACCTTTATAGCACAATAAACCTACCGTGCCTATTTCCAAATGATATTTTCTAACATCAGTTTCATTGAATTATTTCACTTTTAACAAATTTATATCGGCATAGGTCAATGTGACCCTTCTAAGGCAGATCAATCTGGTTGGATTGTTGGAATAGAAATCAATTCATCGATGAATCGATTAATTGTTACACCCCTACTTTCTTGTAAACTGTCATAACATGATTAGAAAAATATAGTTTTATTATTTATGTCTTCTGCAGTGGCAGTGACAACATGCTGGAAGTATTTTAACATAAAAACGTGTATTTAAGGAATGTTTTGCTCTAAAAATACAAAACAGTTTTTTTTAATGGACCTGCAGGAAATACATGACCATAAAAAACCTTTTTAAACATATTTTTATTACCTTGTGACAAAATAAATATTCAAATCAAGTAATTCAAAAAGTTTAGGGTTTAAAAATATATGTCAAATGAAACATTTAGCACTACAGAAACAATAAATAGATATAAAGAATGTTTTAATGAATTTGTCCTCCACATTTAAGCAGCAGTTGCACATCCTTCTTTCCCTGGGTTTTAAGCAAGTTTGTAAAATTATTCTTCCAGCTCCACAGAATATCTTCCTAAGAGATTCTTCATGCATCAGCGATGGCACCAACTTTTGAATCCCTTCTTGGGGAAAAACCACGATTTCTCTTGGAATTTCAGCAGCTTTTCTCTGTTCAGACTATGCAAAGAAGGTACTTGGATTCACACTGGTGAACAAACACACACAGACACGCACACACATACACATAGAACAAAGTGATAACAAAACATTTAACGAAAGCAGAAGAAAGAAATAACTTTTAACTAATGTGCTAGCAGCACAGGTATGTGGAGCACCAGTGATAAAATGCAGTCGTTCATTGCAAGAAGAACTGACTGCTGCATTAAAGTGGTAAGATTGAGACCTGGTGTGCTTGTGCACAGACTTCCTGTTGTGATGTGAGGCTTTAAGTGTGTGTGTACAGCTGTGTATTAGTGAAAGCCTGTGAACTTTAGCGGTGAGAGGAAAGACCCCTGTGTGTACAGAGACAGGAGATCAAAGCTACTGTCCAAATGAACACTGGCCAGGAGCAACACATGCGCACTTATGCTTTTGTGTGTTCTAGCTTGCACACAAGGGTTTGATAAAATAAAATAATTTCAAGACAGCTAAAATCTGAAAAATTGCTCATTTTACAAACGTTAAGGAAAACTTCCAAAATCAGCTTTTTTTTTTTACAGATTTTACATTTTACACATTTTTTAATATCTGATGTTTTCTACACGGTGGCCAACCAGATATTTAAAAATGAAGTTTGAAAGAAATCCTTTACAATGACTGACCTATTTTGTTTAAAAAAGCAAAAGGTTTATCGTCCACTTGCATGAAATATGGAAGCTAAAGAAACTTAACATCTTATTTTTACCTTTTAACTTTTTCCATAATTCAGTCTTTGAAATAACTGTTTTTAATTGAAAGTAAGCTTGACTGTTTATTTATTTGTCCCGTTTGAAACATTATTTATCACTTATTATTTATTTTGCTTTAACATTTGAGTCAATTTTACTTAATTTAAAACTTGTTTCTTTTAATGTAGTTTAAAGTTTTGCTTAAAACCCATTCTGATGAAAATTGTGTTTTGGGTGTTTTTAACGTGCTCCTGTGGCATTTCTCTGATCATAGAAAGGCATATATTTACAAAATTAAGCTTAAAATTGCATTTAAGAGTATACGTTTATTCAAACCATTGTGAAAATTTAGGAGCAGATGTAAGAATGCTGTTTCAAAAAGCTTATAGTTGGCAAGTCAAATCTGCTACAGGCAGGCTAAAAGCTCTCTGCTCTGCTCCATTCTGATGCATCCTCTAGTTGACGATGAGATCTATGTATCTCTTTGTTTTCTAAAGTGGAAAGCTCCAATATTGCACTATTAGGTTGGTGCTGAAAATAGCTGCAGCTTGCCTCCTGCAGATCTGTAAACAGATGGATGACGGGAAGTGTGGGGCCTACTCTGCGCCAATTGTCCAGCCCACAACTCAGATGAAGATTTTTTAATGAAATACTGTCGCACTGCAGAAACTACATCCCAGAAAACAACACGTTTTTTTATTTTGGTCATAATCCTAATTAAAAGACCACAAGGAATGGTTTGAAAATAGATCAAAAGATTACTGGAGTGAGACTTAAAAACAATCCAAACACTGAAGTGTGTGACATGGTACTTTTCTGTGATATGTGCTCAGTTTTACCAGGCTCGACACCCTCATGCTGGTGTTAAAATGTAAAGCGCGACAGTGGCAGACAGAGAAACTCACGCTGCAATGGAGAGGTTGGCAGCAGACAGTGGGCTGACTTCCGCCACCTCCTTTGCTTTCTGCAGTGCCATCTTCTGATTGGCTGCCTCCTCTTCCTCTTGTTCATCCTGTTGGGAGGGATTAGAAAAAAAATCAGTCGAGTCATGAAGCCAGCAAAAATCAATGGCAAAGCTGATGAATGAAACAGAAAAACGTCCATTCAGCGAAAGGGAAAGGCTACTCATTTTAGCTCTGAGAGAAACAAGGAGTGCAGAGATCTAAAACGCCTCGCACCTTGGTCAGCTCCTGTGCGTTGGCCAAATTGTCCACAGCGATAGCCAAGAACACATTCAGTAGAGTGTCTGAATACAGTTAAAAAATGACGACACATTTTTCAGGATTGGCTAAATTAAAATAGTAATGATTCAAACAAGTTAACAATAATTACGACGCTTGAAAAATGACTCAAAACATCTTAAAAATATGAGACAACCATTATAAGAAAGAAGAAAAAGCTATCATCTTTTCGTCGTACTGTTTTTTTCTTTGTTGAATTTTGTTTTCTCATGTGGCTGTGAAAGGATACAGTTTCCAAAAAGTGTGAGAACGATGAAGAAGACAGAGAAGGCCATGCCCTTGTTGACTCCGCCCTGAGACTTGATGCCATCGTACATCACCATGTTCCAGTCCTCGCCGGTCAGGATCTTTCCCAAAAACACACATTTTGTCAATGAAGTGCGATGCTGAGAGTGTTGTGGGGAGTTCAAATGTAATACAATTTGAAGATGAATTACATACTTACTTAGTATGTATTTAATTTCTGCAACCATTCTGCATTTTTCCAGCTTTTTCTCTCCTGTACTCACCTGAAACACTGTCATTATTGCTGCTGGGAAGGTATCAAAGTTGGTGGGAGGGGTGCCAGTGTCAAAATTAAACCTAATAAATAAATAAATAAATGGAAAAGCAATCAGAAATGGCAAAGAAAGCAGCATGAGAGTTACAGGTCAAGAACACAAGAACATCTGCCCATTTTTTTAAACAAAAGAAACAGAGATGAGAAAACAGCACTGACTGTCCCCCGAAGAGCTGCATGCCCAGCAGGGCAAAGACAACGATGAAGAGAAAGAGCAGGAAGAGCAAGCTGATGATGGACTTCATGGAGTTCAGCAGAGAGACAACAAGGTTTCGCAAAGAGGCCCAGTACCTGACAGACGGAGACAGGCAGTGAGTCAGTGAGGATAATTTTTTTTTTTTTTTAAATGTGGGAATCATTACTGACTCTGTAACTTACTTGGTGACTTTGAAGATCCTCAACAACCTGAGAGCTCGTAACACGCTGATGCCAAAGGAAGTGCCCGGGTTGATGATGGACCACAGTACTTCAAATATACTACCACATATGACCTAATGTAGTCACACACAAATGTAGTATTTGTTAAAATTACAATTAAACCAAGTAATATGCAGGAATAACCATATTTGAGCATGCAACTTGACCAATGTAAAAAAGTGAATGAGTCCCGTGTTATTTTTTCTTTTTTTTAACTTACAATGCAGTCAAAGCAGTTAAAAGAGGAGTTGAGGTAAGCCTGCTTGCCGAGGCCGTACATCTTTACACACATCTCTGTTAGAAATATTCCCAGGAAGATGAATTCAGCAAAATCTACACAGAAGAGAGCAGAAAGCGTACAGTTTGAGTTTTCTTCCAAGAAAACAGACAAATAACATCTACTATTTTTAACTTGTTAATGTTATTTTTTTCTTTTAACGTACTTTTTAAAATATAAGTTTGTATTTAAAACTTAAAACTAAAAAATCCTGTGTATGGCCTTGAAGAAGTCTAGAAAAAAACGTTCAAGGACCTGTAAATATTGCACATTTATCTACATTTGAGGCTTGATGTACAGATTTCTTTTTCTTTTTTTTAATTGCTGGCTATTTTATAGAAAAACCAAATATTTAGGTCACTATTATTTTCATTTTATCTGATATTTCTTACTTTTTCCTCTACTTAGCTTATTCAGCTTTTGTGTATTTAAGAAAATAGTGTTGCACCACATGTCTGTCTTTACTCACATAGAAAGTTGGAAAGTGGTTCGGGCTGGTCGTAGTGTACAACAGCCACGCACATTGTATTCAGGCCCACTAAACACAATACGGTCCAGTAGAATGCCTGAGACTTGACAATATGTCGGATCAAGAAGCGCAGTCGTCGCTCCCGCCGCTTGAACGTTGACCCCTCCAGTTTGGAACTCTTGAGGCTGGCCCGGGCAAACGGGGAACCTGGGAGTTTTGAAAGCACATCGGATCCCATTAAAATTTCTGTGAGGTGAACAGTGGTTGACCACATGTTGTGATAAATGCAGGCCACAAAAAAAAAAAAAAAAAAAAGAAGTGACGCCAACATAAACACAAGTTATTGCACAAAAATGCGTGATGACATTTTATTTAGACTATTTTCTTGGCAGTCTGTATCCACCCAATATTGCTTATTACACATTTTGGGTTGGATTTCCTAAAGCATAAGTTGGAGTTGATTCATTAACCAAATGCACAAATTGCAAGAATGCAAGAATTGTTAAATCCCCCCCCCCCAAAAAAAAAAAAAAAAAAGTGGGCTTTTGCCACAAAATTGGAAGTAAATGCAATAAACATGAAAATATCGAACATAATGTCACTTCCCAATTCTTTAGCAGCTTATTTTGGAGTATATTTAAATATGTCTAAATGGCAAGTGCCAACAAACATAACTTAATGCACAAATGACTTATTTTTGGAGGAAGAAGCAGATATATCATAAAAGGCAATAGCGGCCTGTTCTGAACTACAATCTTAGAGTTTCTGGATGATTTAATGGCTGAAAAATCTGATTTGTTCCTACGTCTTTCATTGCCTATTTTCAAAAGTCCTCTTTTTAACTTGGAAGTTGTCTTTGTGATTTTTGCACAGATGGCTTCTCTCTTACAGTACTTCCTTGTTTTTCTTTTGTTCTTTTTTAACCTCTCCAGGCCTTTGATTGCCGTTGTCTGGTATCAGCTTGCATTGATAGCACGAGTCATTACCCAAACCCACATCTTTAAGATGCCTCTCTTTAGGGCCGTTATCATTCCACATACTGCACTACACCACAAGCTAACGACACATGCAGTTCATTCTTGTAAATCGGAACCCTTACGAATCCTTTCCAAAAAAAAGAATACAAGTGTATTCATTTCCATAATTCCAATCAATTTTTTTACTTAAATTAGATATATATTCAGAACCCACTGTTTTATTGATGTTAAGAATGTATTTAGTTTTACAAAAAATGAAGTTCCATTTCATAATGACCACAAAAGCAGGGCTTCACAAAATTAGAATACAGTGGAGAAATCTGCCCAAATTTAGCAGGAAATGGCTGTTTTAAACTGAGTTTCACCAACTAATGATCTACTAAACTCAAAGGACTTGCACAGGTGTCCTTAAATTAATTCAGTTGGATTCAATGGTTCAGTTCGACTCAATAGTTCAATTAAGTTCAATGGCATGGTTTAATTCAATGGTTCAGTTAGGTTCAGTGGTTCAGCTAGGTTTATTGGTTCAGTTCAATTCAATGGTTCAGTTACGTTCATTGTTTCAGTTTGGTTCCATGCTTCAGTTAGATTTAATGATTCAGTTCGATTTATTGGTTCAGTTCGATTCAATGGTTAAATTAAATTAAATGTTTTAGTTTGATTCTTGTTCAGTTAGGTTTAATGTTTCAGTTGGTTCAATAGTTCAGTTAGGCTCAATGGTTCAGCTAAGTTTATTGGTTCAGTTCAGTTCAATGGTTCAGTTAGGTTCAGTGTTTCAGTTTGGTTCCATGCTTCAGTTAGATTTAATGATTCAGTTCGATTTATTGGTTCAGTTCGATTCAATGGTTAAATTAAATTAAATGTTTTAGTTTGATTCTTGTTCAGTTAGGTTTAATGTTTCAGTTGGTTCAATAGTTCAGTTAGGCTCAATGGTTCAGCTAAGTTTATTGGTTCAGTTCAGTTCAATGGTTCAGTTAGGTTCAGTGTTTCAGTTTGGTTCCATGCTTCAGTTAGATTTAATGATTCAATTCGATTTATTGGTTCAGTTCGATTCAATGGTTGAGTTCGATTCAATGGTCCAATAAATTAAATGTTTTGGTTTGATTCTGGTTCAGTTAGGTTTAATGTTTCAGTTGGTTCAATGGTTCAGTTAGGTTTAATGTTTCAGTTGATTCAATGGTTCAGTTAGGTTTAATGTTTCAGTTGATTCAATGGTTCAGTTAGGTTTAATGTTTCAGTTGGTTCAATGGTTCAGTTAGGTTTAATGTTTCAGTTGGTTCAATGGTTCAGTTAGGTTTAATGTTTCAGTTGGTTCAATGGTTCAGTTAGGTTTAATGTTTCAGTTGATTCAATGGTTCAGTTAGGTTTAATGTTTCAGTTGGTTCAATGGTTCAGTTAGGTTTAATGTTTCAGTTGGTTCAATGGTTCAGTTAGGTTTAATGTTTCAGTTGGTTCAATGGTTCAGTTAGGTTTAATGTTTCAGTTGATTCAATGGTTCAATTAGGTTTAATGTTTCAGTTGGTTCAGTGGTTCAGTTAGGTTCAATGTTTCAGTTCGATTCAATGGTTCAGTTAGATTTAATGATTCAGTTCGGTTCACTGGTTGAAGTAGGTTAAGCTTGAATAGAATTATGAAAATGTTTACATTTTTCCAAGATATTCCAATTTTTTGAAAGGGTCTGCATATTCCTAAGACACGTGTTTGGCAGAATTAAGTATTTTAGGAGAAATATTTTGGACAAGAAAAAATAAAGGAATGGAATTTCAATACATGAAGGAGACAGCAAGGGTAAAGGCAAGAGAAGGATAGGTGGCCATAGAAAAGGAAACAGAAATATTAGAAAAGAACATCCATAGAGGAAAAGAGAGATGGGAATAGGAAAGGAGAGGAAAGAGAAGAGGGTCAGATAATGCTGAAATGCAAGATAAGATAGAATCTTTGTGTACTTGAGGTTTTTCTTGGTGTGTGTGTGTGTGCGTTTCAGAATGTGACACTTACCCACGCCTAGCTCCCCCTCTCCCTCCTCTGGGTTCAAAAGCTCAGCTTTGTTCTTGTGGTTCTTTGTGGCTCTCCTTCGAGAACCTGTCAAAACGAAACAGCGTTTCTGTAACGACCCAATATTTTCACTGATCTTCACTTTATGAAGTGTTTATTCATCAACATTATTTAGGGGAAAAAGGTGTTTCAAATTTGTGAGCTCATACCATCATACTCATTTTCATTTTCATCATCTGCCAAGATGACCTCCTCTGCAAGACACACAAACAAAATGTTAGTGTTTACACATTATTCACATTTATGGCTCGCAACTTTCACAGAGACTGGGACCTGTCAAAATGATTCTCATTTATTTTTTAGCTTTTTGATGAAATGCTAAATGTTTGTGATAAAGGATCAAAGGTGAACTCATTTTATCTTCCTTTCTGCTATGAAATCTGACTTTCTTTTGTCTCATCTTCCATCCATCTTTACTACGTTTTCTAGGGTTGCATCACTTAGAAAACATTTGAATAACTCTCTCAAGTGTTTACATGAAAAAGTGTTTTAAGGTGCAATATAACCAGCAAATGCGCAGCAGAGTAAGACTTAAAGACCTACTCTGGTGTTTTAAACACATTTTTCTGTTGATGGAGGTCATGTTTAAAGAAAATTAAGCTTAAAATAGTATTCCTCTGTATTTCTTTATTGAAAATGTAAGGAAGTAATTTATTTCTGCCAAAAGTCCTGCCCACAACTCAGAGGTGAATTTCTGATGAACTACAGCCCCTCTGTAGAAACGATATCCTAGAAAACAACACGTTTTTGGCAAAAAAAAAAAAAAAAAAAGGCATTATCATAATTAATAGAAACGCTAGGAATGTTTTGAAAATAAATCAGAACATTATCAGAGTTGGACTTTAAGGCATCTGTAGTTTGATGCCAAATGTTGCAAGGACTTCCAGATTTTTTTTGGTGAAAGAAGATCAAATTGATGAAAAGAAGTCAGGGTGAAGCAAAATGTGATGACAGATTCAAAACGAAAAGATATTTTCTCAGGATTGTTTACAAAGGTGGCTGACGGTAGAAGTCGTGACCTTTGAAATCAAGATAATATCGTTTTTCTTTCTGTCATGGTCACGTTTGCAGTAAAGGGCTACAAACCGGCTTTGCAGATCCACTCGAGGTAACCGTTGAGTTCCCTTTCGATCTGCTGCTGCCTTCTGAGCTTCAAGAACTCGCTCCTGTTCTCCACGCGCTCTCGCTCTTTGGCAAACTCCCTGCAGTGACACGGGCAAATTGTTGCTCAAAAATGTCATCTGATTTGACTTTAAATGTTTTAAATGATCCGACATTCTCTTCGGGAAACATCTTCCAAAAACTGGCTCTTACCCCGACAACACACCGAGCACCAAGTTAAGCATAAAGAAGGAGCCAATGATGATAAGGGGGATGAAGTACATCCAGTTCCATGCACTCCCTGAGGCGTCATTGCTCTGAAACATACGTCAAAAAGAGTGATCAATTTTTTTAAATTCATACCATAATCAGTACAGCAACATATAATAAAGTTACAATTGACTTTTGTTGTAACCATTCATTTTGTATTAAAATAAGACAAATTTACTGTACATAGACAACATAACCATTCAGTATGTTTTTACCATACAGTAGCTATAAGCTGATGTTGGAAAATCAAAGGCGAGAGACAAGGTGTTGTGCTTTTACTTGCACAAGACTGCTGGAGGCAAAAAAAAAAATATGCTTAAATATGCTATAAGTATTTTCTTTTCTTTTTGCTATTTACAGTATGTACATAAACATCAGTAAAATACATATTTAATGTGTTTTAATTTGCCTGAAAGTCCCTTGAGATACATCATTTACATACATTTAAAGATGATGAAAATCATGGCTTTGCTATAAAAACTGCAGTCAGATTAAAAAAAAAAGTTTTAACCCTTACTTTTTACTTCCCATCCCTCATCCTACCTTTGCTTCCATCGTACTCTGCTCGCCTGTATTACACTTGACATTGATTATTTCCTTTATTTGTATCCCTGCTTCTGTTCTGAACCCTCTTTTGTCTTCTGTTCTCCATCAACCCCCTTTTCATTCCTCATCCCTGCAGATCAGCTGGAGTTACTGCTGTGCACCCAGTGTACTGCAGACATTTTTTTCTTTTCTACCATTAAACTTTTATTGCTTCTTTTCCCATCAGCTGCAAGAATAACTTGGGCTGAACAGGCCATTTTAAATATAGAGCAGGATCTGGAAGGAGGAACACAAGGAGAACACAGATGAAGGAAGGGGGACAGGATTAAAGACGGGGATGGTTGGGAACAGATCATGACAAAACAAACAAAAAAATGGAAGGACTAAGCAAAAGTTGAAGAGAAAGGAAACGAAACAGCAACAACAACACTGAAATACACTCATCTCTGGTCTGCATAGCAACCGTTGCCCCTGACAACAAGAGAGCCAGTCAGCTTTGGTCTTGAGAGGTCTCTGTCTCCAGATGTGCTCTGGAGCCCATTTTATGCAAACATGCAATAATCCATGTTAACAGGTTGAGACATTAAATATAAGGATTTAAAAGATAAATAAAAAAAATAATTTCAATCACTGTAAACCACTATTACTTCTGAAACGAAAGGCTATAAAGCTTAAAATCAAACTTGTTTTAGTTGGTTGACTTTTGGAGTCGTTTTCTAATTTCCTGCCTGGTTTGAGGTTAAAATTGGATCAAAGGTCTATTTAATGGTTTATACGTACATCGTAGAGCAGGTCAGTCCAGCCCTCCATGGTGATACACTGGAAGACGGTGAGAATAGCAAACAGGATGTTGTCAAACTGGGTGATGCCGTGGTTTGGTCCTAACCAGTATGGTCTGCAAATGGTCCCCTCTGGGCACAGGCGGGATGGAGGTTCTGTTCCACATGGAAACTCTTCTCGTATGTCACCTGAATATTTGTGAAAAGGGGAATGCGTTTTTGGACAAAAAAAAAAAAAAACAACTTAAGAAAAATGCAATTATTATGTTGGATAAAATGGATATTATCAATGAATATTTGTTAATGTATACTAAAAAAAAGCTTTTAAAACACATTTTCTGATCACTCAAAGGATCAATATCCTTCTTAACCAAATTTTAGTCCATTGACTGAATAAACCGCAAGAATCAAATCAGAACATTTTTCCAAATGTAAAATATTTAAAGCCAGAGAATCTCACAGAATTTCTCTTTTAAATGCTGCAGTCACATTAAATGTCACCCAAACTGAAAAGCTATGGTGAACTACTACCTCTAGTTACAATTAGGGAATACACCCACATGCATTTGCTTTACCTGTATGATTGTCAAAGCAGGTTGAGTGGAATTTGCCGATGTAGAACTCCAACCCGATGATGGCAAACATGAGGATGGCAAAGAAAAGGAGCAGGCCAATTTGCAGCAGAGGAATCATGGCTTTCATAATGGATTTCAGCACAACCTGTAAGCCTGGGAAATACAGTTTAGAGTTTATCTCTTTTGAATTGAAATCATCCCATACAATGAATCATTTGCAGACAAATAAAACAGAGGAAAACACCTGATGCAAAAATGGGATAATTTTTTAAAGGACAGAAGCTGGTACTACTCAAATTAACTGTTTTTGCAGAAAAATTGTGGAAATTAGTACTTAAATTTGAATAACAAAATAAAATCTGCCCGAATGATTGTGTGATGAAATATTTCCACTTTGCTGTGAAGCTAAAAAGGACAGATTCGATGAAGAATTTGCTCCATATCTCTGCATTTATTACACAGATGATCTTTTGTTGCTGTTGTTGTAATTATCAAGTTTTGCAATTCTTGCCAAGATTTTTCCACACAGCATGCCTTACTACAAAAATTCTATTTAGGACTTCACATGTAGCTCCAGATCAAATAACAGGGAAAATACTACACACACCTCAATCATCCTCAACACGGGAAACCAATCTAAAGTCTTTTAATTCTTTTTATGTATTTACAAAAAAACATTTGTTGTAGGAGGTCTTAGCATAAAACTTTAATAAAGGTTACTTTCTATATATTTTTTAAAAACTGTGAACTTTAAAGCTCTAGATAAAAAAAATCAAAGGTGATTGCTCAAATTGAAATGAGGTCAAAACTATGTTAAATATGACCAATTTGTTCTAGCCTCATTGTATTAAAGGCTTGTTCATTCTGATTTTTTTTTTAATTTTTGTAATCTATCACATATTTTTCTGATTATGGGATTTTCACAAGAAAAAAAAGTTTTGACAAGTAAGCTCTAGTCTGTCAGGTCTGTAGTGGAGAACATGGTATTACTAATACTGTAGAGGCACCACTATAACATTTAGATGGGAGGTTTGCTCACAAGAGTTAGTTTTGATGGTGTAAAAAATCATGTAAGCTCCACTAAACACCCAACTTTCTTCCTTTCTATAACAACTTTATCTCTTTAGCTTCTCATGTGAAGATAATCTAGACAGTGTTTTTTTTAAATGGCAAACGTAAAAAATATTTTTTTTGTTCTTTTTTTATCATGTTCAAATGGTCGCCTGGAACTTACTTGGAATGCCAGACACCAGCTTGAGGGGCCTCAAAACTCTCACAGCTCGAAGGGTTCGCAAGTCGAAATCTGAACCCACAGTGGACAGAATCCTGCAAGGAAAAAGACAAACGCACAGAAATTTCCACAGTGAATCGATACTTAAGCCAGCCGGGCTTGTCACTGTCAGTCAACCTCTCAGCTTCTTGCTGTCTCACACACAACCCCATGCCAGGCCATTACAAGTGGGTGGCTGAGCACTGTATGTAAATCCTGTAAGAGCTGTACTGATCAATACAGCCGACAAGGGAAGTAAGACAGAGAAGTGTATCAGGATGTGGGAGAGGCGCGCTTAAGGGATGGTGCTCTGTCTCAGGATGAGAGAGGGACTGCTAAATGAGAAAGGAGATAGATGGAGAAACGCAGAGGAACAGACAGACAGGAGAAGGAAGAGAAAAACTGAAACAGCAAAGAGAGACAGGCAGAGCGCAGCGCTGGCAGATGGTGTGAATCACAAACGCTGACTTGCTGATTTTATTCTCGGTATATTAAAAATGTTTCCCCTTGTCATCTGGCTGCAGTGCACACATTTTGTGAGCTACGTGGCCTTAATCAGCGCGATCTAGACAAAAACACAGTAAAACAGATTGAGAAGGTTAAGATGTTTCCACCTGCTGCCAGACTCCCAGCCAGTCTTCTCAGCTGACGCACAATGAATCATCCAACTTCCTGCTTTCCCCTCCTTCCTGTCGAGTTTCTGACACATTTCTACTCTCCGTAGTTCTTTGAAAAAGCCCAGTGACACAGCGGAGCCTTAATCACAGCTCTACCGGCTTTACTTGAAGTACTACAAATTAACCAAAAGGAGTAAAGCAACATTAAGTCAGGGTTATTAAATTAGACTGTGTCATGGTTTTGAATTCAAAATGACCTCATAAAGGAGGTCTATAATTTCCTTTCCAATCTCCTAAAGTCTCCCTTTCTGTGGTCCATGTTCAGTGTGCAACACACTGTGTCATCGAATAGCACAGTGTCTGTTGTCTCTCTTGGTTTGAAGACAGCTGTGATCCTGGTTAGGCTCCGATCACATATCCTAAAATGCCACAGCATGATGCTGAGAAGAACACGAAGACAGAACATTGTGGCTTCTTGGGAGGGATGTTGAATAAAAATGTCTAAATTGACAAGATTATAATGTGTGCTCAAAATCTGACTTGTAAGTGACCAGTGGTGCAGAATAGCTTACTTCTATATACCCCAGGTTACCGGGATTCTGGTGGCATTTGATATGGATGGCCATCCTCCAGAGGCATTTTAACATTGTCCAATCAGAGCTGCTGCCAGCCAGCAATCTGGTTGCCACCGCTCTGTGGCTGCCCAGCTGTCACCTAATTTCACCTAATGTCACCTAAAAAAAAATCAGGAGGCGTTATGAAATCTTGAAGATTCTGCTGATGCCTTCCCATCGCGTGGTGGCAGTTGTATTTGTGATCGTAACTTTAAAGGACACAACTTGGGCTAACATGTCTTTGGGGAGATCCAGACCTGGTAGTGGTCCAGAAGATGGTCACAGCCAACCTGTTTAAGGAAGGCAGGGCCCACAAGGTCAAAAAAGTTAGTTGCTGATGCTGATGTTGGTTCATTGTGTTTTTGTCCAAGGACAAAGAATTTAAAGTTAAAGTCCCATTAGTTGTCACCCACCTAGGTATGTAAAATTTGTTCTCTAAATTTGACCCATCCCCTCTGGGAACAGTGAGCTGCAGACATAGGAACCAACTCAGGAACCAGTTGGTGGTTTAAACCGGCTAAACCTTTAATGCTGAATGTCAAGCAGGGTGGCATTGGGTCCCATTGGAATATTGGGAACAGATGGGTGAAATACACCAAACCCAACAATTTTAAAGCATCAATGTCCACTGTCAGAATAAACTGGGCTTCCATAACACTCCTAATGAGCAAGAATCATTTAAGCAATGTTTTTTTTCTGAATGCTGTTGGACTGCCTTCCCTTTTTAGTGAAGGTTAATTGTATTTAATTTGTGTTTTGTGTTGTTTCTTTTCAACATCAAATTTAAATTATTACAGACATTGTTCATGGTAACATCAAGCCGTGTCCCATTCAAGCATTACACCTGGAGAAGCACTGGTTGGGACAAAAGAATAGAGAAGATAAAAAGAGGTGTAGAGTGAGATTATATCCTCATATCCAAAATGTGACAACAACCTTTCACTTGGTAAAAAGATTGTAAATTCAACGGCAACACCACCCATTTATTTAACCCCTACATGCCTACATTTATTTCTAGCTATTAAAAAAAACACTGAACAGCGATGTCAATGAAAATGCTGAGCTACAGAAAAGAACGAAGGAAGAAACAACCCCTACGATGTGTGTGTCCTTGACATACCAAGATCACTGATCCAGAGGCAGAGATACGGCTCGATTTAGAGCAGTATCTACTCGAGACTACTTGATTTAGCCAAAGACTATTCAGGAAGTTGTCACAAGCCTGATCCATGACAATTGGGAACCTCTTATTATCTTTTGTAAACTAGGAAAGAAATACAGCTCAGCAAATGAGCAGTAATAAGAAAAGGTTTTCTAAGTTTCTAAGTGGCCTTGCTGTAGGAATTCCTAAGCAAAGTGGAACAGAACCTATATGAGGGAATTACTTACTATTATTAAAAAGTATTAGTATTGTCTTAAATGTTCAGTTTAAAATGCATAGCAGTTTTGACACTTCAATTTGTGATATTACTTATATACAACTCATTTATGTGAACAATACCTTTCAAATGATAAGACTTAGTGGGAAATCATACACAGATCATACACCTGTTATTTCAGAAAACTGTGGTTGACACGTCAAGCACAGTGACCTCACGCCTACACACTCCGCCCACACTTATGGAACCATTTTCATACAAACTCATAACACAGAAAATAAGAATAAAAGAAACTGCAAAAAATAAATAAAAGTTGAAAGATGGAAAGGCCAATTTCATCAAATAAAATTAACCTTAATAAAACTAGTAAAGAAAAGTAAGAAAAAAGTAAACTCCCACCATGCACCTCTGTACAACTTTTTTAACCACTTTTTTCACAGTCCATGCAGTATGAAGTTGTTTTGATGCACTTTTAATATTTTTGTCATACTTATACAGAAAAACATGGTTTTAAACTAAACCGGTGCGTAGCTGAGAAACCGCTGAGCTAATGTCGCTGCAGTAGAGTAAAAAAGAGATGGGATTAACTGGTTGGGCTCAGATTACATCCTGCCTCAGCCGGTAGAGTAGAACGTGTAGCACTAACTCCATAAAACAGAACCATAACTCAAAATATTTTGAATAATTCAATTTCGATGATAATCATGACGGTGACAATAGCGATGACGATAGTGATGATGATCCAGAATGCTGTTCCCAAACAGCATCAACCGTCATGAGCATTGTCAGACTGATGAGGCAGTTCCTCATTCACACCGTCTCCACGGTTACTGGCCCCTTTCTCATTCATAAGTGTTTCCATGGCAACAGGGACCTTGGCTCATTGATAGAATCTCTGCATCACCTTGGCAACAGGGCCAAGGGATGTGCCAGATTGATTTTTTTTTTCTCTGCTCTTGTATTTAATGTAAATGCTTTGCCACACATAGGCTACAGGTGAGCGCACGGCTGCACGAAACATAGTAAGGGACATATCATTAAGTGAAAAAGAATTGTGGACGCATACAGGAAATTAGGTCATGTGGAAAAACCATTCAAAAGAAAACTTCCTCCTGTCAGGATGGAGAGGCTGTCTGCTGTACACCTACCTCTCACAAAAAACAGGCGTGCATAGGTAGACATCAGTAAATCAGATTTGGGATTATCAAATGACAGTTTTTCTCAGTATCCTACCTTCATCAACATCAAGAATTTTGCACAAACTTTATATTTGTTTTGGTTTCCTTTTCTTCTAATCTGATTCAACCTCAACTAAGTAAAGAAAATAACAGCGCCCCGTTTCATAACGAAGGTAGTAACTCTAAATTGGCCTAAACTGTAATTACCTATTACTGGTAAAGCTGTAGGGAGTTACAATAATATTTCACACCAACCTCAAAACACATTTAAAAGAGGGAAACACACTCCTTAAGGGTGGAGCCATGGTGCAGTGGGTGACACAGTTATTCAACAGTTCAAAACTGAGGCAAACAACTGCGAATCTCTGCATTTAGAACAGTTTGACCGAATCTGAATTCCTCCCCTACCCCTACGGCTTCTCCCGTAGACTGAATGATCATCACTACTTTGCCAGTCCAGTGATTAACCAGCTGACCTAATATATAAATGTACCTTTTTTATTGTCAACTGCGGCTAGCTTTTTAAAAATATTCATCTGGGAGACAAATAGATACTACTAACATTCTCGTATAAACCTTTTTAGGTAATAAACAAGGTATATTACAATTTTAAAGTACATTTTGCAAAGAGAAATTGAAGGACGTTTGTTTTTTGCAAAACTTCTGTGGATGTTTTGCACCGTTTTGTATCGCAAGTAAATGAATGTCCAAGTAAGAAAAGCTGAGACATGTAATCAAAATATGGTGTCATAAATAGCCAAC
Source organism: Oryzias celebensis (assembly GCA_014656515.1). Lineage (NCBI taxonomy): Eukaryota > Metazoa > Chordata > Actinopteri > Beloniformes > Adrianichthyidae > Oryzias > Oryzias celebensis. The sequence continues at coordinate 13,241,394 of BNCR01000008.1, read as the reverse complement.
TCATGTCCAGTGGCAAACCACTGTGGCAGTTCACAAGTAGGTCAAAACACAGGCAAACATGTACATCCAATTTAAGAAAAAAAAAATCATGTATCTAGCCGATCTATTCAGACGTTGATGTCATTTGTGTGTTTGTCTTTGTATATCTGTAGAAAGTGTATAAGGTGTGAGTATGAAATGGAAAAGCATGATTGAAGTGGAAATGTTTCTGCATCCGTACACACGTGCGTGCATGCACTCTGGTCAGTGTTTAATCAAAGCTTTCCACCAAAGGTAAGAAGAAAGGCCAAGAAGTCTTTCATCTTCAAAGAAATGAACTTCTAAAGACACAGCCTCCATTCAGAGACATTTGAAAGGTGTGAGTTTATAATTTATTGACTTTAAACATGTAGGCAATATTATTCAAGGATTAAAGAAAAGGGAAAAAAATGTTCCCAACAAAAGTATGATGGGAAATGGGGGTTGGCTTACACCAACAGTCCTGCCCACAACTCAGAGGGAAATTTCGAATGACCATGTTCTAGAAAACAACACAAGGTTTGGATTTTGCATTAAAACAGCATAAACATAATTAAAATATTACTCGTAATTATTTAGCAAAAACGTTGATTGCAGTAGTAAGAAAGTAGTTTTTATGTTTTTGTTACATTTAATCTGTTCAATTTTTGAACATATTTTATCTGGAAAATGTGCAGAAACAAAAAAGACAAATTTAAAATAATTCACTTTTGGAACAAACATTTTTAACAAACCAATGAAATTTTTTTTTATCCCCCAATGTATAATTTGTTATCTAAGCAAAATTATGTATAGATATATTTTGTTGAATGTTTTTTTTTGTTAAATTAAGTGCATACTTTTCTTAGCATTAATTAAGTGTGAGGTTATATTAAAAGACTTCAACAGTCGCTAATGCTTTTGTCATCAAAACCTGAGTCAAATCTACTTGATTTGAATACAGTAAATATTTATTTTTATTGACAACGATGGCTACATCTGTTTGTCCTTGACTAAGCAGCTCCCACTCACCTGCAAGACTGTTAGTGTGAGCAAATATTATGTGTGACAGTTCAGTCCAACAGGGCTCTGTTTTAAAAAGAAACGTGCATGTGTTGATGCTCCTGTGACACGTCTGACACTGACTGACACTTGGCCGCCTGATAGACCACAGGTCATGTCAATTTCTGTCAAGCTAGACTGTCTTTGCTTTACCGTAGGTTGTTCTATACTGAGCGTGTAGAGCCTAAATTCCACAGCAAACTTAATCAAAAACAATAATGTATTTTTGAAAAAAAAAATAGCAAAAATGTACCTTTTATGAGATTTGGGGCCTTTTTTGTGGATTAGTCTATGACCACATAATACTTTGGTTAATATTCCTGCTAAATGAGCTTCTTTTCTCTGCGGGTTAGAAGCTTCATCTCTCTAATGATGCAGTTGTCCCCTCTCATTTTCAGACATTTAATTCATCAGGCAATGTTCTTCCTTCGCAGCGGTACTAGCTAATAACACTTCATGATGCATCAGTTTGAACAGATTGTCCTTTTTCACTGTTTATCTATGGGTGCCCAGAGTAATTAGTCACCTCTCACGCCACATTGTCACAATCTTTTCTTGATTTCCTTCTGTATCTGTTGCTCATTTATCTCTGTAATATTTTACTTTTTCTTTTTTTGTTCAATTATTGATTGACCAGTAGTAGAATAGGGCATATTTAAAGGTGGACAGAGGGTTGGTGAATATTTTAAAATCAACATTCTGACAAATTAAATGTTCACTGAGAGTTTAAGAAGACTTCTGTAATCCTGGATTCTACCTCTTCCACTCTCACTCCATGCTGCCGCGCTGACACTTGTCTTCTCACCTTTTTTCTCTCTTTACAGTCACTCTGCTGTGACACACTGGGAAGAGTTTGTCGTCATGATTGCTCTTATTGAAGCATTAGGCCATACCGCCAGATTGAGTAATCAGTCGGTGAGTGTGTTTGTGTAAATGTCCTTGTGTGGCTAAGAGCGAAAGGGAACAGGCCCAGCAGAAGACGGGCACAATGCTGTGTCAGCAAAAAAAGCAGAACAGTCTTAAAACGTCACCCAATTGTACTGGAGTCAGTGTTGTCACCAATGACTGTGTATGAGAACTGGGCTGAGTGACTCCGCCCCTCTCACGTCACCGCCTGCCGGCTCCAAAAAGCCAAAATCCCATAGACTGCTAATGAGAAATAAGCAGCCATTGCTCAGTCATTCTATTTGTCAGAATAACCATTCTTGTTCTGATACTTTTTTAACATGTTCTTGCTAAACCAAATTTCTTTTGGCGATTTCTTTTACTTTATTACAAGTTATTCAAGTTATAAACTGGCCAAACAGAGGCTTCAGTAAAAGTTTGTGGTGCCTGCTGAACCCCATGTCAAACGATTGAAATGTTTCAAAATGATCTGGATCCCACTTTCAAGTGGCACGGGTGTGGATTTCCAACAAGTTCACTCCTGATTGGCGAGAGTGGTTGCCATAGAAACAAGGATTCAGATCTACTTGGATTTCTTCATACTGACGTTGTCTGGTTGCATGTTGCCTGGTAGCTAATGTGGCTAACTTGAAGCATGTCGCTTACTGACCCTTATTAATGTGCCTTATAGTTCTGTGCGTCTTTTATGACGTGTTCAAAAATAGACCGTTCATTGACGTCAACCTTATAATCCGGTGCACCCTATAGTGCAGAAAATATGGTAAGCCATTTCTAAGGGTGATGTGACAATCCAGTTCTTATTTACAGTCAATTGTTATCACACTCAAATTAGATAATGGTAGGTTAATGACTGGAATGCGTGGAGAAATGTTTGAAATGTGCATCGAAACAAGTCTTTTTGAAGTATTATTATTTCCTTATTCATTTATGTAATTTTCTTCCTTCTTTTTCTTTCTGCGCTTTGGCCCTTTTCTCCTCCTGGCCGGCAACATGTGTACTTTATTCTTTGGAGCCCTGATCTTGCCTCCTCTTCCATGTCGTCTCCATCTGTGCCCCCCACCCTTTCCCTCATGCCTCTCTGTATACTGAAGTGACATTTGTTAGCTACCCAGGCTGCCGGCGGCCTGCAGCTCCACTCTGTGATCTGATCACTGCCTTGGCTAGATGGGGCCCATTCATTAGAGTGAGGGGTGGGGAGGTGGGAAGGGCACACACACACACACAAACAACACATAAACACACACCACAAGCTTTGTGACTCTATGAGAAGCAAATCTAAAGGAAAAGTCCATGTTTTGACCCATGCAGGTGTAGAGTGCACGTTCTCTTTGTTTCTGTGTCATATCCATTCCTTTGCTCGCCACTTACTTACCCCGTGAGCACCACCACAAAATCCATAACGTTCCATCCATTTCTCAGGTAGGAGTTCTTGTGGAAGGCAAAGCCAAGCGCCAGGATCTTTATTCCAGACTCAAAACAAAAGATCCCAATGAAGTACGGCTCTGTGTCGTCCTGGGGAAGCAAGAGAGAGAAGAAAATGAAAGAAAGAAAAGAAAGAAATTGTTAAATCGTCAAATATAAACATATTCATAAACAAAAATAAATTAACAAGTCTCAGTGGGTTTTTTTGGCATAAAAAGAAGAAAACGAATGTGTCATTTGTCTGACCTATGTTCTGCAATGGCACAACTTCTGATTATTTGTAAAAATGTAAAATACTGGCAGTAGATAAATAAATGGGTTGCACCGGTGATATATTCATATTAGGTGTGTAAATGGTAACCAGGTGCTGCTAATTGAATGCACCGAAAGAGCTGAACTTCAGCAGGTGTGCAGGCCTCTGAAAAACAGATCGGTAACCACATTTACATGGACATCATGTTACCAATAAAGATGATATGGATAAGTTATACTTCTGAGTAATAGTTTTCAAAGTTGCTGTGACTGGGGGTTGATCAGAATGTTTCTATGCATGTAAACTAGAACAATTTGCCGGTTTGGAGCTTTTAGAGCACGCTTTGGAAATGCGATGGCAATCTTTCAAGGAGTGCTCGCAGTCAATTGTTTTATCTTGAATACAAAAAGGTTAAAAGCAACTTTCAATTTCTAAACATCACAGTATTTCAGTATTTCAACTGATGCCCAGCTTAGTCTAGGCCAACAAGCAGGTAGTCTCTAAAACACAGGCTCATCACCACAGAAAAGACAAGAAAGCAAAAACACAGAAATCAATCAGCTGACCTGCAACAATATCAAAGAAGATGTTATACAGAAAAATAAAAACTTTAAACAGCCTTCTGTTGTAATATCTAGCATACTTGGTGAGCTCGTAGGCCCCGACAAAATCAATGAGTTGAAACATGCTCACATATAGGATGGCAGTACACACTTTACACATGCAACAGAGTGACTTACCAGGCGTTCAGACAGTGGTGTCTTGTCTCCATCAGGCAAATGTTGTTCCAGAGCTAGGACAATGCAGTTTGCAATGATGGTGGCTAGGATCATCCACTCAAATGGAGTGAGGAGGAGCAGTTAAGGACAAAACATTGGTTTTCACAAGCATTACTTTAAGTGGTATTTTGGAGTCCGCAAAAACTCCTGTTTTTTTTTTTTTTTTTTTTTTTTTTTCCATTGAGAATTGCTATTGCATTTACTAAATAAAGAGAAAAAAAATGGCAGGTAAATCATCTTGGATGAAAAGTTGGATCAGTTTGTTGCAGAGTCAAGAAGTATGGGCTGTCGGTCTGCATTCTTAAGAGGTCAGCCTCAATATCTCAACATGATTTAGGTAGGTCTTAGTTATATGCATGTGTAGGGGGGCTTGTCCCATATGGGTGCTGTGGGTATTTTGGTTGTCATGGCCAGTGGAGGCTCATGAAGCCACCTGGACGTCACACATGTAGTGTATTGTAAAGTACTAGTAAAGATGGTGCTGCTCGCACTTTTGATAAAGGATGATGCTGCTGTACTGTGCCCTACAGCTGCATTCCAGTCATTACTAAGGTGAGTGCAATAGTCCATTACTGACTGCATGCAAACGCTGCACGCACAAGATTTCAGGTGATATGTAGGTACCTGTAGGACCACACGACAACAACGGCTGATTAGGCAGAGCAATATGTGTACCTTTAACAGCACAAATGGCTCATTGCACAGGGATTGAGATAAAAAATCTGTAACACATGCCAGCATCTTGGCTGCTTTATTCTTACCCTTAAGTTTTTTATTTAAGTGATAACTATGTCCTGTCACCTACAGCTTGATTGCAGAAAAAAATTGCATTAAAGTTTTTGCTCTGTGGGCTCAACAAGCTGTCTATAAACATAAAATTTCATGTAGGCCACCTGGATGCCCCATAGATTTGCCAACTTTTTGTCCACAGACATTCTAAATCTATCTGTAAAGTGTTAAAAGTTCAAAGTTGTTTACTTTTCACCTCTTGTTTCAGCATTTCTTGGGAAAGCCAGACACTGAAGGAGCCCCCTTTCTGTTTGCTTCTTTAAAGGATGCACAGGTGGATTGACAAAACTTAAAATACATCCTCAGCTGTTCCTTTACTAAAGGTAATAGTGAGAAAAGATGTACAAAACAAAAGCAAGAAAACATTCAAATTAAAATCTGGTAATTATAAACATTTATTAATTTATCATTTGCTCAGCCGATGATTACATTTGACCAGTGATCCAAACCTTTATAGTGTTGAAAATGTCGTCTTTTTGCGACAGACTGGCTTCATTATAGAACAGACTCATACAATTTTGAAAAAAACTGGTGACTCATACACTTTCAATAATGAATTTCATCTTTCTAAAAGGCTAAAAATAGCAGCTCTAGCTTTAAAAGCAGTGGAAGAAGCAGAGGTTACAACATTCTGCCCTCTCGTGCGCCAGTCTTCAGTTTTTTTTGTGGATGTGTTTCTTTCTCTTATACAACTTCTGCAAATCCTTACTGAGTGCTATTTTTGAGGTGTTTGTGTGTGTTTGAGTGCGTGTGCATTTTTAAATTGAAATAAGGACTGTAGGCTGCAGACCGATGTGTCTGGCCAAGAAAAGTGAAGTGAGGCACTCAGACTACAGCAGTGGAGCCAAATGACGCACATGCACACACACTTTTACTGGCCTCTTATTAACCTTGTCTGTCATTGCCCCATACAGTCTTTATGGTCACTTTCTCTTCTCTTCTTCAGTAAAGTACTTGCTTGTGTCTTAATGATATATCTTTACCTTCTCCTCTAAGTCATTGCTCTTCTCACGTTTTACTGCCAGCTGTTCTTTCCCGACCCCCCCTTGTTTTTTCCACTCCTGCATTCCTGCACTCTTTCCTGTCTTCCTTTAGCCCGCCTCTCTTCTCCGAAGTCTGCTCATCAATCACCCCGGTGGCAATTTCCATTCAGTATCAAATGAGATAGCGAGAAGGAACGAGCGATGCCGTGTCAGCAAATGCAGGAGGACACAAACGGTGAAACTGAGGGAGGAAAAAAAAAAAGAAAAAGAAGGTTGGATGGAAGGAAAATATATGGATGGCTGAAATGAAAGGGAGAAATGCAGATTGTCCTGTGGGCACAGACATGGTTGAAAAGAGTGAGTGGTGGAGAATAAAAGAGAGAAGGAGGGAGGAGGGAAACAACAATAGGGAGGAGAGAGGGGCATGGAGGAAGAGCACAGTAGTGCTGATCGAGAAATAAAGCAAAGGAATAACAAAGGGGTGTGATAGGATTGCAGTATTTTTCTCCCGCTGAGTGGCACGTATGCTCGGTAAGAAGTAGGTTGGAAACCGCACTCGCACATAAACACACTTGTGCGTGAAAATGCAGAGCAGGGGAGAAAAAGATATAGAGGACCATACATCATCCTGTCCCATGCAGCATGCATAAATGCATGGAAGCTGCTGCCACACAGTTCTGAACTCATGAAGTGCCACTGGTTACTGATTTTACTGCAAATAAAATGTAACATTCCCACTGTTGTTTACATACAGACATGCTTTGAAAAGCAGTTTGGAAAAGAGTCAGAAAAAGCTATTGCTCTGTATCAGATCCTTTCTTAATCCCTTGACATCTATTGTTGTAAATATGCATCAAACTACTTCCGCTCCAAGATTACCTTAATGTAGCATCTACATGAAACCAATAAGAGATTTGTTATGTCCATAGTAGGAAATAAAGTCAGGTCTCAAAGGGTTAAGAAGAATGTAAAAATAATAATAAAAAAAACTGGTAACACTTTAGAATAAGAGTCAATAACAAACTATTTATAAAGCATTACCAAACATTACTAATGTGGTTATATGTCATTTCTTAACATTAGTTGATGTCTTACAAATGCCTGATGAAGAGTTAATATGCTGCAAATAAAGACAGTTGTTAGTTTTCTCAGGAACCTTGAGACAGTATCATGGTATTGGACTTTTTTCTCTTGAATTCTCCACCATCAGTCCAGTCTCCGTCTTATACAACATAAACTTGAAATGTCAGTAAGTTTCATTCTCAATACACGTCTTAGGGCAAATTAGAATATGACAAATACAACCTTTAAAGAAAAATATATATTTGAACAAAGAAAAGTTGAACTTTTAAAGTTTTTTTTTGCCATACATGCTCTCCCACTAGCTTACAGCCCCTCAAACCCTAAACCTAACATTAGAATGACAGAAAATATCAGAGCTATTCAACTGTACTGTTTGGAGCCAGATGCTTTCTTCATGTATGTCCTCCATCATGAGAAAAATGCTACAAGAATGTGTTAAAAACACCAAAAACACGATTTTCATCAGAGTGGGGCTTTAATTAAATTCGTAATATACATTTCAGAGCTTGGGTGGGCCTTCAATGAAGACATTATTCTAGCAAACGAACAAATAAAATTTTATTGTCACATGGTTAGTTTTTGCTGCCATTGTATTTTTTTTACTTTCAAAAAGTCTAACGAATAAAGTTGAAGTGAGAACTGGAACCAAACCACCTTCAGACCTCACTCTCCTCTTCCAGTGTATCAGAGAAACTACTTCCCTCTGTCAGCTTATTTATATCCCTCATTCCTCTGTCCTCTCCCCTTCCATCTCTCTTTCTTGGTGTGTCCTGTTACATTATGCAGCAGCAGCAGCAGAACGGCTCAAATAATGACTTCACATTCTCCTCGCTTTCCCTCAGAAGCACTGATTTGATCAGATAAATAGGATTAAGAAGAGTGTTTAAAATCAAAGTAATTATTTTGATCATCAGAAACGGTACAGTTGAAAAGGCGCAGCAGAGGTGCCTCGATTTTTCAGATTCTGACAGTATCTTTTAAATTGCAGTTAGAATATTTTATAAAAACATTATTGTCAAGAACTCGGAGGGCTAATAGACTCTGGTGGCTTTTATACACAGCTCCAAAGAAGGGATACACTAGTACACTATAGCAGATAGAATGTAATTATTGGTATCTGCTGAGGAAAATGTCTGCCTTTATGTCACGCCAATGTAGATGCGCTTTGACCATGATGTCTGTGAATGCGTCAGAGAATTAGTTCCCAAAAACTGATACAAGGTTGCAAGAACATAATGCTGCAATTCCTCAGAAGTCCACTAGGGGCTGGTTAGAAAAGGGACTGATTTGAAACTCATGGTAAAAAGTCAGATAATACACACCAAAAATAAACACATGTGCAGCGGTTTGGAAGAATCGTTTCTATTTTTTATTACTGTTTTCTGAGCTCAAATTGCTAAATATGGGGGTGTTTTTTTATCAATAGAGGGTGGACTCAATATAACTCTTACATTACATCCTATGGGGGATATCGGAGATTATTCATCCAGTCAATCAATAGCTTTGGTCGAAGCAAAAGAGGCAGACTTTATGTCTGAGACAACACCATCGCTAACTGCTTTTTTTTGTTTTGTTTTTTTTTACAATCTGTGAAATGACCTTTGATAACTGAGTAAATCAAATGTATTCTAGGAAAATCAAAACTGAGCTATCTTCTTGCTTGGCTTGCTGATAATTTGGTTTTCGTCAATTCCAAAGTAAAATCTGACATGGGACAGTCAGATTTTACTGAGAGAGAAAATCTCTCTAAATGTGATTTAGAATAAGAAGAGACATAAAAAGAGCATTCAAATGTAACAAATTAAGAACTAAAATGTAAAAAACAAAAACATAAAATGAAAAACATATAAGAATTCAATAAAACAAACAAAAGAAAATAAGATTCCACTAACTACAGAGTATTAAAAGCCATTTTTAGTTGACGTTTAAAACTGTTACTTCTGACAGAGGTAATTTAAATCACTCATTTTTGCTTATTCTTCTACTAAAATACATTAAACAGGGGAGGAGCTACAGTGGGGCAGCCTCCCACCTCAGCAAAAAGCTTTGCCCCCACCCAATTTTGGAGTCAATGTTTGTATCCTCATTGACAAAGTTTAAGAAATCATCAACACAAGCTTCTTTAAGCATCAGTAAAAGCACCTCAGCTAAGAGAACTGCTGCTTAAATATTAACAACAATGACGACAATAAACTGTATTTAAAAGTATACATTTCTAATCCTTTCTCTCCTTTCCAAAGTTTTCTGCCACCTTACACAAAAAGCTCTAGCTCCTCCACTGACTGAGAACTGATAATGATCAGTCTTCTGTCAATGCATATTTGGACTAACAAATCATTTTCATTTATATTATATTATATTATATTATATTATATTATATTATATTATATTATATTATATTATATTATGCATATTTTCTAATTAAGACTAAATCTCTGACTCTTACAAGGCCAATATATTGATGGTTAAATGTGAAGCTCCGTGTTTCAAAATGGTAGACTAAAATGCCAAACAGTGGCTTTCTCCATATGCTTTTTTCATCTCTGCAGTTGCAGCTTCCTCACCATCCGCATACAGAGAAGTCGTCACTTTGTAGAAGATGCTGACACTAGTGTCAGTGCAGCATGTAACTTCCTTCCCTGAATATTCATGGTAATAGATGCCATGTTACTAAAAAAATGCAGCAGTGCATAAAAAGTAACTTTTTCATATACTGTGCATGTGTGTTGATTGAACAGCAGTGTATGCCAGCACACCCTGCAGGTAGAGTGCAGGCTTCCTGCAGAGTTTGTCTAGTAACAGCTGCAGCACGTGACCAAAACATAAGCATGAAAAAAAAATCAATCCATCAGACTCTCCAACTCTTTATTTTCTCTCTGTCCACGTATCTGAAACCCAAAAATAGCCCCTCCCGACGTCACTGCACCTCTCTCACACACTCAAAGACAGAGATACACTCTCAGAAACACTTCTAACACACACTCATTCAAACTCGTTTGTGACTGAATTATTCAGCAGACCCACAACGCACGATTAAGAGAAAGAGGAAGGAGGAATATCGACTGAAGAGGGAGGGCAGAGAGGAAAAGAAAAACAACAAGATTTTATTCATGCAGTTACCATTGATAAAATAAAGCATATTTTAACAATTCTATTACCATGCAATACTTGTAATTGGTAAAATGTCTCCTTAGCTTCAGTTGTAATGCAAAAACCCATGACATTAAGGTTGTTACATCCAGTTTCTTGCTAATATCCAACCCATAATCAATTGTCAAAGTATTTGTGACTGGCAAGAGGATGTCAAAACTGGTGCTGTGAGGCAAAAATCTGCACACGTCTTATTTTGCACACAAGGGAGTTGACTAAAGCAGCAAGCTGTGGCTGATTTCACTGACCATTCGTTTTTTTTTCTACAATGCAACACCCGAGATAAACCCCATCAAGTTTTTTTTTCTATGAGCTTATGCTTTTAACAATCTGTTAAAAACAATCCACTGACACAGGATCATCAAAACCTGTAAAAGCTTTAAAGAAATAATCGGATATTTAAGCATCTAGGAAAACATTTTTGGACATCTGTTTTTAAAGATACAACAAGTTTCTTTTCACTACCTCTGTAGAATTCTACAATCTAAGTTTTAGCGAAGGGCTGATCAATAAGGATCAGCAGTAGTAAAAAAAAAAAAACCTCACAAATAGTCGTGGACCTAAATCATTTAGACAAATAAACACAATACCAAGAGAGGGAGTAATGTTAAACAGGTAAATATTGCTGTGTTTGCCATAAAAGAGTTAATTCACCTACTGTCAAACTACTGTATTTAGACTTTTAAGCACTTTCTTTAATATGTAAATTGTATTTTTTCAGGAATGAGTGTCCAAGAAAATCCTTTTTAACAGAAAATGCAAGTTACAGGCACAACAAAGGCTCAAACAAACAAACGAACCTACATTTCAGATCTTATAGGCCTCACTGAGTGTAAAACACCCTTCCTGTTGTGACAGCACAATAAAAGTAGGGACTCACAAGTACAGTTTTCACCGCCAGGAGAAAACTTTTTTTGTACAAAAAGACTAATCAATCAAGCTTCATGCTTTCAGAACTCCATCCAAAGATGTCCTATCGACAAGTGACACCAAAACTGTGATGATTATTTACACTGCAGTGGAAAATCTAACGTGTTTGGAGGAAACATTTAGCATAAGCACAGTGGTGGAGGAATGATTATTTGGGCTTGTTTTGAAGCTACAACATCTGGAAATGTTGCACTTAATCCATTTCAAACACAAAGTTCTCTTCTAAGCTGGTAATCATTTACTCTTAGGGGCACCTGGAATTCACACTGCAAAATGTGTTTAACACTAACAACCAATTTCTAGAAGCAACTGAAAATAAACTTTTGCAAATAAATTCTCCCAAACGTTAGACGGATGTTTTAAATGGCTATTGCTGAAGTCAGAAGCAGTCAATTCTACAGTCAAACTGCAGGAGAGAAATATTAAGGTTCATGAATCTCACTTGAGTGAAAAAAGAAATTACTGTAGTAAAACATAAATGAAAATGACAAAACTTCTACTCCTATAAATCAAAAAGACTGAAAAGGGGAGAGGAAAGGTGACAGGAGAAGCAAAGTGACGGAGACTCCTGATGGCACAGCTTGTATGAATCTGCCTTTTCATCTACTCTACAGTTTTAAAAATAATTTGTATATTTTCAGTAATCTTCTTCAGCTAAATAAATCTGTAGATTTTTTTTTTTCATTTGTGGTGATTAGTTAGTTGAAACATTTACAGGAAATAATGAAATAAGATTTGATTTGGCAAAAAAGTTTGCTCCACCATTTCTAGAACACACATGATACTAAGTCATTGTTTCTCTATAAAATGTCATGTTTTTATAAAGAATGTTAACATTTTCAAGACCAGGCATTCAGGTTAAAAAAAAAAACCTCCCTGTAATAACAGAAGATGAGCATTACCTGAATTGACATTGACGTTTAAATCCCTTAAGCTTAAATAGCAGTGAAGCTGGGTGCGAGGCACACACTTTGGTACTTAAAATTTCAAACAAAAGATTGGGCTTTTTTTATGAAACATGTAACACAAAAAATCCTTATGATGATGATTCTGCAAACCTTTGCATCATTATTTGGACTGGACAGGATAAAAGTTGCCTGACAGAGGCTCACATGACCAGGATGTGTGCTGTACAAGTAATGTGTGATTGATTGACAAAAAAAAAAAAAAAAAAAAATCACAGTCTCAGAATGGCTGAATCTTATGTGCATTTGAATAAAAAGTATGCCTGCTGATGTTGAACCTGTTATGTTATCAGCTGACTGAAGCAAGCTAGAGAACAGCAACTAAATAATTCAGATTCTGCAGTGAATGCAGATCATTGACTTACCACATTTGTTACACCCCTCCTGACCAACCAAGAACAGAAACACAACATAGAACTTAGAGACAAGAGAAATATATTAGATCGACACTAATTAATCATATACACACTAGTGTCATGAACTCCAAGTAGCCAGAAAAAAACTACATGAATTGTCAAACAGAAGAAAATAGTGACGGATGTGCCAAACTTACGGTGTCTTCAGACTGGACACATTTGGTTTGCTTAAAGTGAACCAGATTTTGAAAAGATCTTTAGTCACAAACGTTTGTTTACAAGCTTTGGTTAGAAACAGAAATGTATGGCTGAAAGGTAGTTTTAGTACAGACCAAAAGCAAGGTTCAGGATTCAATCAGGACCAAATTAAGTGGATTCAGCCCGGACCAACGGACATTTCTGGTCTGAATACACCCTTAAAAAAGACAGGAGACAAACCAGTCCCATCCACAAAACCTGTGCTATCCACCTGCATTTCTACCTGTCATGGTCTAGACGTACAAAAGAACAAATCTGCAAAGAATCAACCACTTCACCCATCACTGAGTCACAACAGAAGCAACCATCAAGGTTGTGATGGGAGACCTCCCAAGCAGGAGTTCCAGAAGGGTTTTAAAAGTTGCTTTAATCAACAGTCTGATGCACCAGACACATCTACTTTCTCGTTGCGAGTTGATTTAGGAAAAGTAATTTAAAAAAAAAAACAACCCAGTCACAAATAAGTTTGAGAAAGTGGCAAGAAAAAAGTAAGACTTCTTAAACTAGTCAGTGTTTTGACCTCCTGAAAGGCCAAATTTAGCAAAAGAGAGAAGACAGAGCAACTCCACCTGTACGCAGGACTGTCATACCTATGCTTTCCCCCTGTATCTCTGACTATTAAAATCTAGACATGCAAAAACAAAAAAATCTGCAAGGAACCAACCACCAAGACACAACAGAAATGACCACACACGTGATAAAATTGTTGTTCCTACTGCTGAAAAGAGCAGGAAATGTCTCATGAGAGGGAGTACCAGACCTTTTTTAAAGTTACTGCAACAACCTGTTGTTTTAGGTTTGAATGTCAAAAATGAATGCATTTTTAACAAATAAGGAAAAAACTAAATACCCTTTAATAAAAAAAATATCAGGCAATGCAAACATGACATAACATTAAATTCAATGGGGGCCCTGCGACAGACTGGTGACTTGTCCAGGGTGTACCCTGCCTTCACCAAACAGTGGTCGGGTTAGGCTGCGGTGACCCCTTCCCCCCCAAGGGGATACAGTAGAATTTAAAAAAAATAGATGGATGGATGGATGGATGGATAGATGGAATTCAATGGGAAATGTTCTTCTGAAAAGCAACCTTCATTAGACCTTTGAGGAACTGCAACATTACTTTAGGTATGTTTGGATTTGCTTCAAGCTGAGAATCCAGTTTAAAATGGGAATTAATCCTTTTGAAGTGTTTGGTAGGGCAGAAGATCTCTGGAAAAGTTTTCATGGATTTCAATCATCATTCTTAGCACTAATACACACCCCAGAATTGCATGTCTCTTACTAACATGGAACCATTTTAAATGGGAATCAAACAGGCTCTCCAAATCCAATTAATTGCCAAGAAACATTGATACAATTATCAACCCAACAAAAACGTATCTAGTTTTTGTGCCAATTAAAAAATGAATATATTTATTAACATCCTTTCCTTTGAGGATTTTGTGTCGATGGTGGTGATACAATACTCATCTAAGTGTAGTAGCAAAGCAGAAATCCTATCCTCTAAAGACAGATAAAGCACAGGGTCAGATGTCACTTAAGGAACCTTAAACATAGCTTAATGTGAGTCTGTAACATAATGGATGCATCTGTGTGTCTGATATGTCGATATCACAAATCCACATCTCTAACAAGCAACCAGTTATAACTATACTTTTTCACATTCTGTTTCACATTCTGGCAAAAAAAGATTTAGGTGCTCTGGTAGTCCCAATATGTTTGTATATATTTTAACATTGTGGAAAAAAGCAAAGAAAATAACATATTTTTTCCAGTGATTGCAAGCAGCGTTATTTAAAGTCCAGAAAGACATGAGGAAGATTTAATTTCAAAGGCCATATCATGTGACTCGTTTGGTTTTAATCCATGAAATGCGATATAAATACTGAGCATAACATCTGGAATACATCAACACCATCACTGACAATTATACTGATACATGACCCGTACAAAAACTATGGACGCTACAGTAGGAGGAACATTATAATATAAATAACACTTAAATACTATGAATTATCTAGTATTCATAGGATTTGAATTGATTGAAATAAAGTATTGCTCAAACGGCTCATTCATATGGTTTAATATGAAAGCCTTTGTCCTAGGTCAGTATTTACACACTGAGCATCCAATTTATTACTCTTCTCAGAGTAAAACAGAATAACTAAAGTCATAGAGTCATAGAACTCAATTATTACAGCCACAATCTCAACTAAAACCAGCAAATATTTAAAGTTTTTTTTTAATGGTTGATTTCCAGCTGCATTATAAATGAAGCTTTGATTAATGAGCCAATCAAAAAATAAATAGTTTTTGATAAAAGGAAAATAATAACAAAAATATATTATCTGCACATATTTCTACAATTTCCTAAGACACGTCTACAAGCTAAACCAGTACACACAAAGACTGGAGTATGAGGCTTGGGTTTTTATAGATGATCATCGTTCCACATTATCATAAACTAATCTGTTTGCCATTTACAGAACGCACGAATACGTGGACTTAATATTTTCTATATATTATATCTGACTTCAAATACATCTATACAACACGTGTTTAAGCTGGAAAAACTTAGCAGTAAGATCTGGTTCTTTCACCAGGTTTGAATCCTGGTCAGAGCTAATTAACTTCACTCTGCCTATCTCTTGGTAACCCGTAATGGAAGTTGATGCCATTGGGAAACCAGGACATGTGGTGAGAAATGGATTACTGAAACAACACATTCAAGGATGTCAAAGCAAAATGTTGCCATACAGGCAAGCAATCCCAGCGAAAGGGGTAACATGAAGAGAACCATGGTTACCCTGGAACCCAACATGCAAAACCACTAGATCAGTGTTCCAACATCTTGGAACACGGTTATTTTGTTTTCTGTTATTTTGAAAGGGTAAAAGATGGAAATAAAACCTCTTTTTTGACATTAAAAAAATGTCTCATCTGTTAACTGATGCATTTAGAAGATTTTTCAATCTCTCCTCGGGCTCTTTATGCACAATAATGGAATATAACATTTTACTTGGGGTGCACAAACTTTCGATCCCAACTGTATATAAGATGAAACAACATCAATTCAAAAACGCATCATGTAGATGGCTGCAAGTGACGCAAGTGATGAAGCGTCAGAATACTGAGGAGAAAGAGCAGGAACCTTAATGGAAAGACAAACCCCTGCATTGTATTTCCCACCAGCAAATATAAACAATAGCTGCTTTTGAAACTATCTACCAGTGGCAGGACAAAGTTGGAGTGAAAGACAGTACAGGAGAAATAGATAAATAGAGACTGGAGGCAGGACTAGGTACAGGCTGTGCAAAGGTATACCTGAGACAATCCAGCACATAAACACAGAGTGTAAGAATACATTTGTGTGCCATAGCCAGGGGTCTCCAGAAACATCTGTGCTTAATATGGTCAAGAGGAAAACACATTCCAAGGTAGTCATATAGGATCAAGCTTTTATCCAGTAGGACTTCCTGGTCCAGACAAAATGGTAATGGCAAAATGGAATTTTGATTGGACATAGTTGTGTTGGACAAGGAGGAGAAAAAGGCATGGAACACAAAAAGACTGACAAATACCAAGACCTGAGAGAAAAGATGGAAAGAAAAGGTGGAAGGTGAAGGCAACTGTGGTCCACTTTGTAATTGGAACACTCAGGGATGTGACCCCCAAGCTAGGACAAATGTTCCAGTAGATTAAAGAACAACATCCAAGATCTCGGTCTATCTCTGTCCAGAGCTGTTGTCTCCAAAGAACATCCTGAATTAGATGATTGGACTTAGAAATAAAATTGATTTGAATGTTTTTACTCACCTCTAAAAGGAACCCAAATCATTTCATCACAGTTCAAAAGTATTCACCTTTTCAAGACAAACCTTTGTTAAGGTCAGCTTAACAAATATGTAACTTTAAAGTGTTTTAACAGTGTTGATTGTTTCCAGAAGGTGACGGGGTTGAGTCATGCCAGTGTTTTCACTACATAGCTTTACTTTCATAGTAGGAGCTTGATGTGCTTTGACACCATTTTGCTGAAATAAGCAAGAACAGTCCTGGATAAATAAATAAATAAACCAACGCAATATAATCAACGTGTTATAAATCATTAATAATGACTTCCTAGGTATGCAAGCTATCCATTACACATTACATTACATAGGACTCAGCAGGTGCTTTTATTCAAAGCGCCAAACAGATTTCTAGTAATCGTAGGCATAAGAGGTTTGGGTCATGAAAACTACGGCTGTGAAATGAATATCTAACCAATTATTTGGAATAGGACAAATTATGGGTTTTAAAACTCATGCTGTAAAAAAATCTATTAAGTTGGTTTTCTTTTTTTTTTTTTTTTTTTTTACTGTTTTGAAAGCCTATTCAAAAGGGGAAAAAAAACACAACAAAAATGCTTTCAGAATAACTTCTAAAATATATTTTACACCATTTTTAGAAATATTTCCCCAGGTACGTTATTTTTCAAACCGACCATAATATAAATAATAGTTCTAATCACCTCAAATATCAGTGATGTTCCACAGACTTAAAAAAAGTACATTAATTAAAAGAAGACGCTATTAAAAAAGAAAAAAAAGAACAAAATATTAGTTTCTTGTGTTACTCCTTTTACTGGTTATTCATAGATGAATACAAATGCATGAGAAAATGTATTTGAACAAAGAATCCGCTGTGAGTTTTACAGCCAACGTGGTTTCATTCTCTATCCAGGGAAATATTTAAAGCACAAAATCAACATACATGTATCAGCAACTCTGCTGACATCGAATTTTAACATTGTATTTTTCAGCTTAGAGAGAAAGTCACTTCCAAGAATTTTCCTTAATAAATCAAATCAGTGTCTTGTCTTGAGTTTGATGATAAAAATACAATGTCTGTTTTCTATAAAGTGACTCAGCCTTTTTCATTGTATTACACAGCATAATTTGCTGAAGCACAGATGGTAGACAGAAAATATAATGTGTAGACGCATGGTATCTCTGTGAATGACATATGTTTTTCTCTTTTTACTCAACAGATGTTTGCCTTTCGTCTCAAAGACTAAAAAGATTTTCAGCTTTTTCAACGACAAGTTAAGACACTCGTTTATTAAAGTGTATGTGCAGCTATGCATGTTTAATCTTTGAAAGTTCCATTTTTAATCAGGATTCTGTGACAGTTTTACACGTGTAATGTTGGCTCATGGTTGCAGTTTCTGTCATTTCTCTCCGAGTCGGTTTAGTTTCAGTTTGAACAAAAATTCAGTTGAGGCCATAGTGGTACAATGACATGTTCTGGAGTTACCGGCCATTCCGTCTGCAGGGCGAGTTCCCCTTTTGAATTGTGCTTTAACACATTTAGGAATTCCATTAAAGGAACAACTAATCATTGATTTGACAGAAATGACTTCATCTGTTTCAGTGAATGAATGATGTCATACTTACTGTATAAGGTGACTTCCAGAGATTGTCCAATGATATGATATTTACAGGTTGCAACTAAATTACAATTTGTGAATGAATAAATGTTGAAAGCCATTTAGTTCATTTGTAACAAAAATTTTGTAAGACACTGAATAACCTTCACGGAACCCTATATGTGTTCATGTAATAAAGGGGAAAGACGCTTCTTGCTAGTATTGTGTTTATAGAGTACTCTGTCAATGTTTCAACAAAGTAAAACAGCATTTTTCTTATCTGCAAGACCACACAATATGCATAAAATAGCAATATTTTCTTCAGCTCAATCATTAAAAACTACTTTTGCAAGAAAGAATTTTGAAAGATGCCTCATTTAAGTCCAAGTTATCAGTCATGTTCTTTTTTAATTGAAACACAATTTTAAAGATCTTCAAAGGACATTTTTTCTTTTTTATATACTTTTTATCATTGTTTGGTTGTATAAAATGGGGCATTTCAGGTAAACAAACAAACAAAATGCCAAAAAAGCCCATAAAGCCCATAAAGCCTGCAGCTTTGAGCCGCAAGTTCCATGTTTAAAGATGTCATTACCATTCCTCATAAGGTTGACATCAATGGACATTTTAAAAATGAATAGGCCTAAATAGAAAAGAGTAGGAGGAGGAACGTACGTCACCACTGCAAGAAAACATAAAAAAATGACACAGACTAAACCAGATTTAAGCTTGGCCCAAGATAGCCACCAAGAAATGCCAAAAAAGCAAAGAAATCAAAGCCACAACAATCTAAGCAATAATGCAAACCATTTTATGAGATATGTGGGTAAAACTACAGAAAACGGCAAAACAGCCACAGAGGGGAACAAAATTTAAACAGGAGACGGTAAATAATCCAAAGCACAGACCCTTTAGTTTCCAATCACAGTGACTCTTCACACAAACATTGACAACCAATGGAGTTACTAGGATTTTGTTTGTGATAAGACAGACCCAAAGAAAAAGAAAGGAATAAATATGTTTACATTCACAAGTGGCTTCTATTTTATATTTTCTGTCAAATTAGGAAACAATTTGATGCTAATGAAATTATTAGGACTGTTGATGACTGCAAAAGTGTGGATGACTCCCTGTCTTTCACAGTATTTGTGAAATGAACTCACCAAGTCGCAGTCCGATCATCTTTTGACCTATTTTCAAAGCATTCCCAATGGTCTTTTAATTATGATTATTCCATTTTTTGCCAGTATCAAAATCCTATCTTGTTCTCTGTGATATGTTTTCTGCAGAGTGGCTGTAGTTCATTCACCTCCGAGTTGTGGGCGGGACTGTTGGCGCAGAGTAAGTCTCTCTACACTTCCCATCATCCATTTCTTTACTTGTTCTGAGCCCCAATCTAACATTACAGGTGCAAAATATATATATATATATATTGGAGCAATCTAGTCGTACAGTTTTAAGCCAGATGCCAGCTTGGAGGAGGAAAACTAAGATGTACTGTACATGGATCTAATTGTACACAAGTGAATGCATCCGAATGCAGTGGAGCAGGGAGCTTGTGGCTTGCCGTTGTAGGTCCTGCACCACTTCTGTTTCAAACAGCTTTTTTTGTTGGGTCTGTTCTTGATTCACAACAATTTGAAAAAAGAAATCCAATTTCACGCTTTATTTTTTTAAATATGCCCTGCATCATGGGAAAAATGCCACTAGAACATGTTAAAAACACAATATATTTGGAGTGGATCATTAAAGTTTTCTTGCAAAATCGTAGTTTTTCTCAACAATCCATCTCCATTTTGGACACTATATATGTGAGATCCACAGGATCACACCCATTTCACCAGAATAGCCCTATCAGTGACTGAGGATATGCCACTGCTGGAGTTCAACTCAGCATGATCATTACAGCAATTTCCCCTCATGTCATTAACACTCACATGCTAAATCATTTTACACAAAGGAGGGAAAAAAAAGAAAACTGATGAAAATGTTGAAGTCATTTGTCATTTCTCCATGCAAACATGCAAAGCTGTTCCCGTGTGGTGGAAAAAATGACACAATGGAGTTCTTATTCAGGCACACCTGGATCTTGTGTGATTAGGAGAAGCCCTCAAATGTGGCATAAAAAATAAAGTAATGGACTGTCCATAACCAAGTTACTATAGACACAGCTATAGGCTACCTGTTCCGACTCTCACTCACTGTTATTCACTGTATCTAGAAAGACACCTGCATCGTGCTGATATGGGAACTGCAAGCACACGCGCACGCACACGCACACACACGCACGCACACACACACACACACACCTTCAGCTTATTTTCAGCGTTCCCCCTACCCTCCCTCCACATCCTCTATCCTGTTTCTCTGTATAGGCATTGGGCCTACACTGCACATGCTGACATCAGCAACCAGCGGCGCCCACCGAGACACCCCCACTACCTCACTCACTTCACACACACACACACAAACATGGGCAGAATCAAGCAAGTCCTGCCCTGAATCGCTATCTAATGTGGTCTTTCAAAGAGGGCTGCTGCTCACTTTACCTGTCAGCTTGACCTCACATGGACCCAAACTGGTGGAATCGCGTTTTACACATTTGTTATGTAATGCAAAGCCTGCAGCACATTAAATAAGAGAAAAGAAAGTGAAGCACTCAATTCCACTGTGTTTTTACTGTGGGCAAGGCCCACAGCAGTCATTTACTCACAAAGCTCGGTAAAGGATATGGCCATTCGGTGATCTTTTTGGCGTATTTTCTCACGAAGTTATCCTCGCTGAAAATGAACAGGGAGCGATTGACAGTGAAGCAGTTCTGGCGCACCGGGATGGGGTTGTAGAGGGCCATTGTCCGGGCTCTCTGCGCCATGGACTGCTTGTACATTCTTTGCGCTCCGGGCCCTCCAGGCGGGCCATGTCCGTGTCCGTGGCCGTGACCGTGGCCGTGGCCGTGGGGTCCACCTTGCCTGCTGCCACCGCGGCCCCCCTGGCCCCCTCCACCGGGCCCTCCTCCGTACCTGGCTGGTACCTCGTCTCCAAACCGCGCCATTCTGTGGACACCGATCTCGGACACCAATCTTCACGAATCAGCGGAGAAGGAGACCAATGCTCAGCTGTGCAGCCACACATTACATCCCATCTGGATCAGAACGTCTCATATGCACAACGGGGTTGTCTTGATGAGGGACACCTGGCCGGAGGATGCGCGGCTCCTGGTTTTAGCAGACGAGGACGCCCATGTACCGTCTCCGTCTCTATGCGCCTTTGCCAAACGGACAGCTGTGGGTGTGAGGGGATTGACCGTGTGGTCGCCGGGTTGACTGGTGATGCTACGAAGAGTTTGTCTGTACAGCAGGATTCGCCTCCCAACATGAAACCATGGGGGAGACGCGCAGGTTAACACGAAGGCTTCATGTTCTGCATGCTGGTATCACCAGATGTTCCTGCACCTTTCTGGACGAGTCATTCCCACTGAGGGGACGGTGTCATGAAAATCTAAAACAGGCCTCAAGACATGTATTTTTCCCCCCTCGCTATCAACTTGGCATTTTGGAAACAGTCGCCGTTTCCAATGATTCCAAAGGCATCAAAGAAGGAAGAGCTACTATTATTTATTTATTTGGGAACATCCGCAATGTTTGGTGTGTGGCAATGAATCCCGCCACCCTACAGTTGTTTCACAAGTGCGCTCCGACAGAACCGGGAAAATTGTGATTCATAAAGCATGACCTCGACTAAAAAAGGGATGGTGGGGAAGGAAAAAAATACCGTTTTCCCTTTGGAAACGTCATGGTCGTCTTGCGGCTTCGAGACGAAAACGTCTTTTATTTTTCAAAGGAATTCGGCAGCATCCTCCCTCTCACTGCAACCATCATCATCGTCACCTGCGCGGCCATCCAGGAGCGGAGCGAGGGGACACACGGATGCTGTCATCAAAGCCGAGGGTACGACGGCCGCCTCCCCGTCGCTTGTCGCCCGCTCATCATCCCGGTGTGGCCGTCGGAGGTAAACGCAGAGCCGAGAAAGTCCCTCAGCATCCCCGCCCGAACGCCAGTCCGCACCGACGAGCACAAATGTCCTGATGGAGTGTCCTCCCTCTCTGTCTCTCTCCCCTCCCTCCCTCCCGTCCCTCCCTCTCTCATTGGAGTATAGTGCGCTCCTGGCGGCCTCCTCTCTCCTCATCCAAGGGGAAAAAAGAAGAACTTGATCGAGTGAATGGACGACGGAAAAGAATTAAGGGGAATTCGCTTCTTTAAAAAGATAATAATTAAATAAGTGATAATAAAATAAATAAATCCCAGTGCTCTGCAAATTAAATTAGTCGCACATCCCGCCAAACCCCCTTCTGTCAGCTCGCGCGAGCTCTAGTCTGGTCGTTTTTTTTTTTTTTTTTTTTTTTGCAACCACAGCAACATCTTATCCAACTTGCAGACGCGTCTGCGTCGTTTACCGCCTGCTTTTGCTGTATGCGCTTCAGGCTACAGCAGGTCCCAGTTGACCATAATCCCCTCAAACGCCTTAGATCTAATGCGTAAAAATGCGATGAGGACATATAGGGTTGTTATGCGCAGATTTTGTTTGCGCGTGGAGTATTTCATGAAACAACCAAAGGTTAAGTGTGCTTATTAATAGCCAGATGCGCGCGTCTGTTCGGCTGGGAGAAACAGACGAATGTGTGTGTGTGTGTGTGTGTGTGTGTGGGGGGGGGGGGGGGGGTGAAATCATGCAGTTCCTGCAAACACACAGCTGCAGCCCCGCGCGCACTCGCCGTTATGGAGTAAATGCGCGTCAGAGTCGGCGTGTGTTTGCCAGAGAAGGTGGAGGGGAGAGCTATTCTTAGCAGCAGACATTTGGAAAGTAATGGACGAGGAGAGCTGTATTCTCCCTCCCTTTCTGAAAGTGAGTGGAGGATCTTCTTCTCCTTCTTGCCCCCCCCAAGCGCTCTCATCGCACCAATAAGACACCAGTGCTTGTGTGCCAAGGTGTGCCAGGCTGTCTGCACTAAAAGCCTGTCCCCGTATCAGTAAAGAAGAGAGATGGATGTTGATTACATGTTATTATGAGATCATTCTTTTTCCTTTGGTGCACCTTCAGCAAAGTACCGCTGTCGAGTTCCGTTAAACGTCAGCGGAAAGAGGAAGAGTGTGTGTGCATAAGTATGTGTGTGAGGTGGGGGTGGTGAGGGGGGGGGGGGGGGGGGGCAGGCATAATCGCAGCACAGCGTTCTCTAATGTGACCTAACTGATTGACTCTCTGCATATAGCCGTATCGATGACTGGGAAGTCGTTGAGCTTTATGCACATTTAAGGGTGACCGGGAGAATAAAATCCGTCTCACCTTTCCGACTGATCGGGATCAGCAGAAGAACCTGCGCGGAGGAACGGCGGCTGATCACGGGGCGACCTTAAATGACTACATGATGTACCGGAAAGGGACAGGTGGACTCACGAGTCCAATTTAGCAAGGACAGACACATAGATAGAGAAATAAAGATAGATAGATAGATAGATAGATAGATAGATAGATAGATAGATAGATAGATAGATAGATAGATAGATAGATAGATAGATAGATAGATAGATAGATAGATAGATAGATAGATAGATAGATAGATAGATAGATAGATAGATAGATGTTTCAGCACCATGGACAGCGCCACAGTCGCTTTCATTTGGAACACTTAAGTCACATGTAGCTCTTTTGGCTTTGCAGAAAAATAAATGTATATTAAACTAGTTAATTCAGTCCTAATCTATGCTGCAATGGTATCTAGTTGTCATAACGAAAGCAAATGCCATGTTTGACGTGTTTTTAATTTTAGTTTTTCATTTAAGTAAATTTGCCTCAGCAGAATAATCTTTTTTTAAAAACAGGGTGCATGAAACTTGTATGGGCTAAGTTAAAGTTGTTATAAATGTAACACTTTGATCATTTAAAAATATTTAAAGTTACATTTTATAAAAGAATGGTTTAACAGAACACAAAAAGTGTTTTTCTAAAAGTTAAGTGGGTAGCAGCTCTGGCTGGGTCTGTAATAAACTGGACCAAGGTTCCTTTGGCGTCAAAAGGTTGCAGTGCCCTTTATTGGACCAAGGCTCTTGCCATTGTGGCTCTTTTTCTTTGAAGAACAATACTAAAATTACAGTCAAAAGTGGGTTTGTGGTTTGGTTTGTTATAGTTTTTAAGGTTTGCCATTTACATTTAGGTTTTTTATTTATCAAATTATGCAGCAAAAATGATCGTAAAATGTTTAACTGTTAGAGTAGGTTATTAGAACAAGCTTCAACCACATGCTCTCATCTCCTGCTGCACAAGAATGTCTGCTGTTTAGAGGCAAAGTTCTTAACTTATGTACTGTACATGAAAGGTTTTTCGAAACTGGTTTCTATATTGTTATGCTTACATTCAATAGAAAATGGAGAAAAGGGAGGACGGCACACTAAAGTCATGATCATAAAAATGTCATGTTTGACTTTCTTTCATTTTTAATTTCAAGTAAATCTGCTGCAGCAGGAAGATCTTATTTGACACAGGGTCTATTTTATTTTGAGAGGAACTTTAATGTGCAACTGTCAAAAGAGTTATTTTTTTATGCATAGAAAAACAAAACTGTTGACGTTTAACCATTGTAAATGTATAAAAGCTTTGTTTTTATAAATGAATAAAAGAAAAAACATGAAGGATGTGTATTTTCTTTGGAAATTTGAGCCTCTCACTGGGTTTTGGTCAGTAAAAAATTGACCCAATAGCAAGGCCTGTTTTTGCATTAAAGGTTGCAGATCCCTGGTCTTCAATTTGAGCAAATCTCTGGCTAAAATAAGGATGACTTTTTATGTGGCTTATCTGGAAGCCACATCATAAAAGGACATCAGAGGAGCAGACCGAATCATAAATTAGAAGTTCAAGCAGTGCATGAAGATCTTTTGGCTCTCCTGTTGTGTCATTAAAGAAAAAAAATTAACAAACTGTTCTTTCTCAACTTTATTTTTCAAAATTGATTTCATCCAAATGCTCTTTTTTTCTGGAAGGTGGGGCTTGATTGTTTACAGCACACATGTGGGTGAGATTATCTCTTGCCCTTTGGAGCTGAAGTGTTTCAGAACAAGCAGCTTTAAGTCCATAGCGGTCATTCCACCCATTTACCACAAGGAGAAACAACTCCAAGGCTGTCCGTGCAGAAAACATGGTTAAGAATTTATGCATGAAGAGAGCTATATACATGTAAAACTCAGTACATGCCATTCATATAAAGGAAGTATAAATAAGGATAAACCTTTATTAACATCCACCTGCTTCATTGAAAAAAATCCAATGATTTTACAAAACAATGTTTCACTTTTTTTTAAAGAAAATATTATAAAAACTTATTTTTTTACTGAAATTCTTTGCTCAAGCTTTTTTATTAATCTAATTTGTAGTTACTAAAATCTTTTCAAAAGCAATAGTGTTGACTCGGGTCAACGTGAAAATATGAAAAGTAACAATTATTATAAACGTAGGTGATTTTTGTCTCTCCTCAAAGTCTCTGTGAGGAAGCTGTTAAGCTGACAGGCACATATTTGACAATAAAAGAAATGATGCTGCTTAAGTTGATGGAGAAAGTAGTTAACTTTTAATGATTTTAGTCAGGGTGGAAGGATGAAGAATCATCGGTTAATGGGGAACCTAAAAAATGAGACATCAGTAAAAATGATACAATTATGGCCTCTGATGTGATATTCCTAAAAACGTATTCATTCTGCCTCTGGAGATAAAAAGCATCCACATTTCTTCTTTGTTGTTTTTGTTCTTCTATCTTTTAAATGGTCTGTGCCTGGGATGTTGAAGCAATAGCCTAAAAAGGAGTGGCGTGACTCAATGATTCATAAAGTTGAATAATTCAAAGGCCGTGTGCATGTAGAGCACTCCGCCCCTGCTGAACCTGGTCCTCCACACACACCCAGCGCAGAGTTTTATGCAAACCTCTGCAACATCAGTCTGCATAATGCACAAGCAAAAACAGTCAAACATCCGTTTCTACCAAGTTATAGGTCAAATTTAGTGAATGTTCAGAAAAAAAAATCATCCAGCGAGCGACAATTCAGTTATCTGTTTTTATAATATTTAAAATGACACTGTTTACATAAAATATCATCATATGCATTAATAAAGGCTTTAGAGATGGATGAGCACTTTCACAATATGGAGAACCTGCTGTCACTCATATTGCAAGAAGTTGATTGCTAAACCTGGACTTTTAGATCACGATATCGAATTTCCTGTTCCAAATCTTAAAATAAATAAATATATATATAATTTTCAATCCCTTGTAATATATATATATATATATATATATATTAAGATTTTGATTTCATTTCTTATGAATTGTTAATACACAGTAATACCAAATCAGGATGTCAAACATCTGTAACTTGAATGGCATGAACCAACCAGAGAGCAGAATAGGGACTCCAGTAAAAGTTAAGCCTCAATAATTGTTTGTGAGATTTTTTGCAGCTTTTACAACAGTCCATCATTTGCAATTATTGTGACTAGGTGAATAGCATGCTGGGAATTGAACTGTGGTACCCTTAGATTAAATCAGCATCACAAGGGATCGATGTTCTAGATGTTATAGGATAAACCTAAACTGTCACAAACATGCCATAATAAATGCCTTTTTATCGGTTTCCTGCTTAGTCTTCTTAAAGACAAATATAATTCCTCAGTTTCTTTATATGGATTCCCTTCCACCAAGCAACTTCAAAAATGTTATTTTAAATTTAATTACAGGGATTGTTTTTAAAGCTTTAGTTAATCTAAATTAATAAATTAATCACCTAGTAAGTACAAAAACTAACATAACACAGCACAATGTTATGTGTTTTTCAAGAATCAGGCCAAAATCTTGGATGCTTTTTTAAAATATTCTATTCACCAGTGTTTACAGCCCTGCTGTTGACATGAACAACGTCTAGTTGAAATCTTAACATGAATTTTGTTTTTGTTACATAGATTTGAACTTGCACGTTGAAGGAGTCACTATGGTAGGCGCTCACTGCCCTCCACAGGTCACTTGGAAGAACAGCAAAATCACATTTTTAAGGATTTCTCTTTTTAGTAAGTCATTTTCCTCTGCAATGAAAACATGAAGGGGGAAGAAAATCCTGCACTTGCAAATCCTTTTAGCAACTTGGCTCTGTTATCTTTCTTGGAGACTGTGTGCACACATAAAATAATTACTGACTTTCAACATTTTATTATTCATTTTTTGGACATTTATTTTCCCATGCAATTTTAAAGTAATGACGAATAAAAAAAAAATAAAAATAAACAAAAAGTTTTAGATTTAAGTTTTTTCCCCTCACATATGAATTTAATTTACATACTTCACAATATAAGCTCAAGTTAAAAATCACCGGGAATCGCCTATTTTAATTGGAAACATTTGTTCAAAATGAAAATTTTAGTATTTGATTTAGACAACTAAAATAAATAGGGATACACACACATATAAAAATTAAAATGTTATTTGAAATTAAAAAAAAATCTCTTTCTTTTTTTATTTCCTTAAACAACAACAAAAAATGATTATAAACTTTGAGGCTCTGGGTCAAGTGGACATGACCAGGAACAAGCAGAAATAGAAGAAAATGGTTGGAGAGTAATTCACTACTTCTCCCGCAGTTCTTAGCGGATTTAACGTGAGTCATTCAAAATATGACTACTTCTCCCATAATTCCCTGCGCTATCAATATGGCGTCTTTGTAAATATTGTGACGTTTGCTAACCTTTCGAGGTGTTTAAGTAAGTAAAAATGTGATATTTGGCCTACAGAAATTACGTCTGCTGGGAAAATGAAATTATTTTTAACATTATTAAAACAAAGCCGCAAACCAGTGGCTTATATCCATGGTTACCAGCGTCTGAGTTGTCGCTGCAGCAGTAGCCTCTTAGCGGCGCGAGACGAGCTAATAGTTGGGTCAAGCCAGGAGTTGGTGCAGGCTGTGGGCGCCCAGGTGGACGTGAGGCCGTGCTTCATCGCGGAGGAGGATGAGGCTGCCCTGCTGCAAGAACTGGAACCGGTTCTGAAGAAGAAACGCTATGAATTTGACCACTGGGACGATGTAAGTCAACGTATCGAAACACGAAGACAGCTTCACAGTAGAAACCTGGCACCAACCTGTAGAGCTAGCTTCAAAAATGACACTAATATAATGAGCAATTATTGAAAGACCATTCCAATGAAAATAGTCTTTGTGTGTGTGCTTTTAAAATGTTCTTGTAGCTTTTTTCATGATAGAGGACACATATGTGTGTATATTTATTTATATAATATAAAGAAAATTTAGCCTAAAATGGCATTTTTGAGCAAGTCTTTATTCAAATGGTTGTAAATCAGTTCATCGTTGGAAAAAGCTTGTAGCTATGATGTAGAAGCTGCTATGGGAAGCAACAAGCTCCATGCTCAGCTCCATCCACTTGTAGACGACTAGATCCATGTGTTTTTCTCATCTGATGTCTGCCTCAAAACTTTACAAGTTGAAATTCCTTTTGAACATCAATCTTCTCTAACGTCATGCTTTGATAGTAGTTTGTGCTTTTTTTTCTTTTTCAGTGGTAAAATGGACATAGGTGCTGAAATCCTATGATTGTAAATGTCCTTTTCCCCCTTCAGGCTATTCATGGTTATAGAGAGACTGAGCGTTTGTCATGGGGGCCAGCGTGTGAGGTCATCCTGAATCGGGTCCGATCGGCTGCTTTTGCAGAGGGTTGCCCTCTCCTCGGCCCCGTCCACGTTCTAGATTTGGACAAAGCTGGATACATCAAGCCCCACATTGACAGTGTTAAGGTAGCTATTCAGGATAGACATTCAACAGCATCAAAAACATAAATTATATTTTTTTAATTTTCTGAATTCTTACAGTTTTGTGGAAACACCATTGCTGGATTGAGTCTTTTGTCAGATGGTATCATGCGACTGGTTAAGGCGGATAACCCCAACGAATGGCTGGACTTGCTGCTGACCCGACGCTCCCTTTACATACTCAGGTAGAATATAAACGCATCTTACAACTAATGCCTTGAATATTGTTTTAATTTTTAAGTCATCCTGAAAAGTCGGCAAAGTAATCAGTGAAACTTTACCAGATGACCGTAAATGAGACATGTTTCTGCCTAAGAAGAGTGAAAATACCCAACATGCTTTGCTGTAACAGACCTGTTTGTCTGTGCAGGGACCAGGCCAGATACAACTTCACTCACGAGATCCTAAAAGATGAGGAATCTGTGTTCAGCGGACGAAAAGTTCCCCGGCAGCGTCGAATCTCCGTCATCTGTCGTAACCTTCCAAGCTGACGTCCCATTTCAGACACACAGACAGAACAAGCAGCTGATATAGTGTGGACTTGAAGTTTGCTGAGACATCCAGCAAATTGTGCTTCATTTATATTGTAAATGATTAAATTTATTGATATAGCGAAGAACTTGACTTTTATGTCATGACATTTTTCTTTTGTGAAAATTTATTAAGTCTTTGTGATTTAAAAAAAAATAAGAAAGTAAGACCCATAGCTAAATAATCTGCTGATTTTTGGTGGATTAACAACAAATGTGTGAAAATGAAGGACCCCACCAGGAACCATTTCTGAAATCCACTTTCAATCCAGATTAACCCTTCCTTTCCCATTTTTGTGTTCATAATTTCATTCCAAAGAGCAAGAAACCGAGAAACTGAGATTTAAATTTTATTACAGACGGTTTAAGAACAAAAAGCTAGAGTAACATTTTAATCAAAAATTCTAAGATAAGCTATTTTCACGACACAGTCCAGGGATTTGACTCCGTTTTCAGACAACTGAATGTTTTAGAAAATGTTGACATTTGCGGAGAATGGAGGCGCCAGCGTCCAACGTCACAGATGAACAACCAGAGGAGACTGTTGATGAGCATTATTATTCAGTGAGGTAGAAGTGCATCTTGTCGTTGATGTTCTTGCGCTCCGGGTTGAGGCGCTTGAGGATCTGTGCCAGAACGTTGACGGTCTGCTCACTGCTCAAACCTGTGCGCTTGGTCTGGAACTTCTTCAGCAAGTCTTTGGTGGTCATCGGTTTGCGGATCAAGTAGCGCCGCACCGCTTCTTCGGTTAGCTGCACGTCACTGGAGGGGGAAATCAAATACAACACAAACTTATATTGTGTATCTTATTATATTTGTCAACAGTTTAATATTGTTTAATTTTGATCCCATAGTTCAACGTCATTCACTTAAAGTGCTTACATAATTGTAAATGAATAACACAAGGTCTGGATGAAGGTGTTTTTAAAAAACTGTTTTTGTTATTGCTTTTGAGCGGCAAAATCTACACTTTTAAAGATTTTTGACTTTTACAAAAAATTATCCACTTTAAATTAAACTCAATATTTTTTTCAAATTCCGAAAGCAGGTTCTTTCTGTTGTTTCAGAACATGTCGGGGTGAGCAGGATTGGTTTTACATTCTTCAGATAATAAACAAGTACCTTGAACTGGGGGTGGATTTGCCAGATGAAGGTTGAGGTGTACTCTTCCCTGAGGGTCCTGGGCTCTGAGAGCTGGGCTCCATTTTAAGCCTTTTGGCTGCTGGGGAGTCGGCACTAGGACCCTGTGTTGGTCTCTTTCCTGTAAAAACCAGAGGTTTCATCACAGCAACAAAACAATTATCTGCACTTCTCAGAAACAGGTTGTCATTTTTCTTGTTTGAAGTCACGTTCTCAGCTGTGATTGTGTACAAGAACCTGCCTTGCTCTAGTTTGCTGGCAGCTGCACGTAGTGTGCTAGAGGTGGAGGCAGGGTCGATGGAGGGCGTACCAGGGCGGCTGCTGGTTCTGGAACTGCCTGCAGAGCCACGGCCTCCCCCACGTTTGGGGGGCGTACGCTTCTTCTGAGAAAAGGAGATTAATAAACAAGCTTTCAGAGGATGAGTGATGCTTTCAAGTCTACATGCCCCTTTTTTGAGCTTAGTTTTTGTTCAATAAATGTTTCTTTCTGCAGATAAAAATACATTTTTCTCCTAAAGTGCTCCATATAAAATATTTCACTTGCCGTTAAATCCAAAGTACTTAACACCTTTCTGTTACCATTTTATTCTTTACCAGATATGATCCATTTCAAAGTGACTGATAGCTCTTAGCTGCTAAACAAATTCAGTTGTGACAAACATCAAAAGACATGAAAGTTGAGACTTTCAGAACAAAAAGTTTACAATCCACATCTGTAAATCTTAAACCCTACTCCCTTTGATGCATAACTAAATATTTCTCTACACACTGACCGCCATGAACAAAGCAGAGGCCGTCTCTCCTTCAATGTCGCTGTCATCGGAGGTGTCCGACTCCCCGCTGCTGTCTGCAACACATAGGCCTACATGACTTCTCTCTTCTAATATACCTTCTTTCATTTGTAAAACAACAATAAGACAGCTGATACCTTTTTTCTTTTTCTTTTCCACCTGAACTGGAGTCTTCTTCCCTTCCTCCTCCTCTTCTTCCTCCTTTGCTTCCTCTTCATTCTGGTTCTCCTCCTCGCTCTCCTCCTCGCTCTCAGATGCTTCATCTATGCCTATATGTTTGAGCAGAAACCATCAGGACAACTACTAATTTATCTATGCATTTTTTTTAATGAACCTTTAGGGTGCTCCTCTTGTTTGTTCGGCTTCTCCTTTGTTGGCTCCTCCTCTGAGCTAAGAAGAGAAAAATGACACAAATGTGGAAACTTTCAGATTGATCGATTAGTGTCCTGTCCAACATGTGAAACACCCATCTAGCCTTTGGTTAAATTAAAAGGCAGTAAGAAAAATAATAATAAAAAGAATAGTTGTCCAGTAAATATGCCTTTATGGAGGTAGAGGAACTGACCTGCTTTCATCTGACATATAATCCACCTCTAGCCCCTCATAGTCTCCATCATCGCTGTCTTCCAGGGCATCCTTTTCATTGCTCTTCTGTTTCTTTTTCTTTGTTTTCCCTTTGGCTTTGTCTTTCTTTGTCTTTGATTTGTTTTCTCCATCTGGAAACAAACAAAGAGAAGATGAAAGCTGCAGATGAGGAAAATGAACTGAAAAAGTTAGAAAACATTTGAAAAAACAGGTTATGGGGAACTGAAAGTTCTGGAACCTGTTTTACCAATCCTTACCATCTCCCATGCTGCTGTCGCTGTCATCGCTGCTCATCTCCAGGTCCTCATCCAGATCATGAATCCGCAGGTCTCCACCCTTCCCACCCCCTTTCTTTTTCTTCTTTCCGGGTTTGTCGGCATCATCTTCATCCTCCTCACCCCGCTCCTGTTCCCGGAGACGTCTCTGGAGCATAATGCTGAAGTGATTGACCACCTTGTTCCGCCTGGACAAAGAAGAGAATGACTTTTAAAACACAGCAGAAAACAGAAAATTATTTTCCCATAGCTCGTTTTCCATCAATAACTCTAATCCCAGCTTGCTGCCGTGCTAACCTGCCCCATTCCTCTTCAGCTTCCTCTGCAGTCAGAGTTCGGTGCTTCGCCAAAGGTGTGAAATTGTACCAGCCGTGAACGGGGAACGCCTCAAAGGCTCCGTCAGGACACTGTGTAAAGATGTAGTAGGATGCGTTTTCTGTGACGCCGCCCTTCTTTATACCTTTGAACCTGATGCAAACACACGCAGAAAGACAAAAACTATAGCCAGACTAAAGACGGTAAAACTTTACAGTACAAAATTTAAGTAAAAAATCAAACCAAACCGAAAGATATTGTGACACATTAGTCAAAATTGTGACAATTATATAAACTTTACAGAGTGGAGCACAAACGAGATATTTTCTAAAGTATCCCTGCATTTAAATAAATATTTTTGAAACGACTTTTTTTTAATTGAAGAGAAAATTATTTTGTGTAACTTAAAAATAAATAAAAAACAATTAATAAGGTTTACAAAAAAGTTATAGTCACTTCTCTCTTTACCTTTTGCCCGCTTTTCCATTAACTTTTAAAATCCACGGCTGATCCTCCACCTTGAACTCTCGGGTCACAATGCCAAACTTCTTCCGCCGCGCCTCCTCGCGCTGCTTTTTGCCAAACTCACTCCCCGCCCCTCCCTCTGGTACCTCCTCCTCCCCATATATCCGCCGAGCACTCAGGTCTCGTTCCATGCGAGCCTGGAGAGTGACAAAAAGCGTGATCTATGGTTTACCATTGAATCGCTGCATTCTGTGACAAATATCTGAATTTCTTTGAGGATGCTTTTGATGGATACATTTGTTTTTAGCAAACCAAAGATACAATTCTGATACACAGTTAAGGAGCAAACAAAATAAGGCATGAAGCTCACCTGAGTCCAGGCAGAACAGTTGACTTTGTCCCCCAAATTGAAAGCCATTATATTGTACTTTTTGCTTGTATTTCTGTTAAAAAAAAAAAAAACATTCTTGAATTATTATTATAGCAAGGTGGGGTCAGAGGTTAAGTTGCTACATTTAGGGGAAAACAATGCAAATCAAACAGCATTTACGTCTACTTGTCAGGAGTAACTGTGTATTTATTGCTACAGAAACATTTTAGTCACATTTTCTGGATTAACACATACTTTCACAAAAACAATCAGCATTTGATGCTTGTCAATAAAAACTCCCAGTGACATGACAATCAACATTAGAATATGAATGCTTTTATGTACTCACTTTGGGACTCTCACTGTGTATTCTGTAGTGGAAGAACTGCTGCTCCCCTAGTAGATGGTAAGCAAACAAACAAACAAAAAAAACGGCGGGATTTCATTTAAAATGTGAAAATGTGCTAAGATCAATATACTAACATGCACATGAAGATCTATTTCTCCTATATAAACAGGCTGCCATGATTCAAATAGAGTAATGTTTTCATCTTCCTTTTAAATCAGACTGAAACATTGTGGAAGGAAAAAAAAAAAGGTAAAAGGCCACCAACTAAACTTGTACTAAATGCTACAATTGAATAATTATTCTGTAGAAATATCAGATCTCCCTAACCCAAATATGACTGCATGCAACTCAGGTTTTTGGTTTTAAATGTTGTCTTCTTTAGCAAAAGTTAATAACGTTTTTAAATGTAAACGGAAACTGGCGGGATAAAACAGGTTAAATGAAGCGAAATCATTGTTTTGCATTATAGTAGAAATTGAGTCAGAACTTACCAGAGAAGTCATGATTGTTTACCAACAACTTCTGGCTTTGCCAACGATTTGCTGAAACTATTTTGGGGAGTTAAAAGAAAAAAAAAAAAGGCATTTTAGCAAGTGTTTTTGTGTAACAATGAACGTCGGCCATTTCGATATGTTAGCATAAAACTAAGCTTATTAGGAAAATCGTTTCATAAACAGGTTAGAATAAAGTGTTTTACAGCTAAACATGAACAAAAAACTGGTTTTATTGTGAAGGGAAATGACAATGATGTCTCTCACCAACGGTCGTGGGTTTCAAACGCTAGCTTTGATTTAACAACAGATCTCCAGCACGTTAAACGAGCCAATGTGGTCGTTTTAATCCAACTTCAAACCCAGTGACGATGCGTTAAAGGAAAATTAAATACAAAAATAGTGTTTATAAAAGAAAAAGCAGCGCATCTCAGGGAGTAAAACACCGCTGTAGGTGTACCGGTGCGCGTTGGTGCAGCGCATCCGATCCGTCACTTTTTAGAGTCGGTAGGAAACCTTAACTTGTAACAAATGGTTCCTAGTAGCCTGTGGTGACAATGCAGACAGGAACAATGGAAAAATTAACCCCCAAAACGGACAAACTAACAGAAAAATAAATAGAAATAAATTAAACACGAACAAGCTGTAGCCAGAATGACCAAAATTCGTTAAACAAACAAACAAACAAAACAAACAAAAATGTCATTGGAAGAAGCAAATGGAAAGCAAATCCTTAATGGTTGTTGGAGTGAAAAGATTTAATTTAATATTTTTTAACTTGGGCCAACATGTACCAACTCTGCAAATGAATTATTAGTCAACAATTCGTCAGATAAACATCAATTTCCCTACTTACATATGAAGAAATACATTTTTTGTTTTAATCAGGCATGCAACAAAGTTCATTCGATGTTTATTAATATTGATATTAAGCAAAACTGTGCTTAAAATTAAGCCACACTAAGTCTTCTGAATTGTGTTTTCAGTTATTAGATTTATGTTGAAAATAATTATTATTGTACCTCACCAGTCTCAAAATGTAGTTTGAAGGTTTTTTTTTTTTTCTTAATAAAATTAATTAAATGTATTGCGTTTTCTTTTTAAGTTCCTAGTTGATTCGACTGTGAACACAGCTGTTTTGGACGGGCTCGGCTCCCCCTTAACTATTAATCTGTGATAACATGATTTGCCAATTTCATTTTTAACTTAGAATTCAGATGAGGTAAAAACTAAATATTTTGAAAACATGCTCCATACTTTCTGCTAGAACAGCTTTGTTGATGCTAAATGAAGACACACTGTCTGTGGTTCAAAAACACAAAAGTTTCATTTGTTTCCTCAAATTGCACGTTTAAGTAATGGCTAAGGCACTGTCATAAAGCAAAGCAAACACGAAAACATGTATACGTGACTAACACGTGACTAACCCATAAAGTGAACGCTTGCCTTGAGCTTTTTTCATAGACAACTGGCAGGTAAGAAAGTGAGAACTCTTCAGCATCATAAACTTAACATTTTGGTGTCATTTCAATTTCAAATTTACAGCAAGTCTTCCAACAAAATAAAATCATTTTTCAAATTTACATTACTATGCTCTTTAAGAAAAAACAAACAAACAAAGATTGTACGACATAACAACAAATAGTAGGTACAGTGTGTGCATGTGAGTGTGTGGCCCTGCAATGGACTGGCAACCTACTCAGGGTGAACCCCACTTTCACCCAACCTCAGCTGAGTCGGCTCCAGTCGCCCTGTGACCCTCAAAGGGGTTCTGCTTGTTCTAATGGATAGTATAAATGCTTTTTACCTTGAAATGTTTATTAAATAAAAACTGTCATTGAATCCCGTCATATAAATATGCCCTTAACACCATGTAACTTGAGAACTGATTGAATTCTACAATATTTAAGTAACAATTGCAGAAAAAAAATCTATATATTTAAACTGTCAATAGTGGGATTCTTTGGCTCCAACAAAATGTAGAATTAAAGTAAACATGTCACGAAATGCCATGCATGGTGTCATTTCATCAATGGCCTCTAGATGGTGCTAATGGATTAAAAATCAGATCACTAAATTCAGGGTTTGTTTCATCCTGAAAGTCCTCTTCACAGTCCCTACTATCAGTATGCAAATTATATTAAGAAATTATGCAGTGAAAATTTACTTTGCACCTTTTCTTTGTGACGTGACAAAAATGATATTATAATGGGAGAAAAAAAAAGTGTCATAGCTGTCAGGTTTATGTAAATGTGCAGTCTGTTTGGGTTGTTTTCGTTTTTAATGCTTCAAGTTTGTTTTTGGAACTAATCACTGCACTAATAAATATTTCATGATTTTCTTTATCATGAAATATTTACTTGAAAAAAATGGCTAAAGTTAGTTGGCACAATTGCATGTGAGCAACAGTGACCTATATTTCTCCAAAAAGGCTTTTTTCTTAACATTGTTTGCACAAAGTTATAAGCAAACATCTCAGCTGGGGTCAAATGCCCGCTTCCTTTGAAAGATGACCGACCTCCGTTGGAATCTGGTGGAACTTTGTTTTTCTGTCTGCCTGAATGCTGATTGTGTCCCAGCTGAATGTGGTGAAGCTGCCTCATGAAGTGTCTGATTTCACAGCCAACATTCACACTTGAAAAGCCTCTGTGCGTGCTTCTCATGTATGTTTCTGTTGGGAAATCTGGGTCATGTGATTTTTATCCGCAAACACAAACAGACTTCATCTTATCATCCCTGAAATGCAACGTTGTTAGGACATTTTTCTGTATTTGTTTATTTTTTGACTAAAATCATTTGAAGGATCATACCGATCAGAATTTGTAAAAATGATTCCATCGTAATCGGCTAAAATAAACGAATAACGCTTTAGATATGTCAAAACCAGCCAAATTAATATTTTAGCAACAACTATGTGATGAAGTGAACTGATGAAGAAAAACAACAATAAAAAATGAAAGTGCTTAGCCTTTGTGCCTCTCTTCCTTTTACTTTGCTCCTCTTCTCAACACTACATATGGTTACCATGGAAACACACTTGAGGAGCTTGAGTCGTGAGGCCAGGCAGCTGAGATACCACATCTGGTAAACAATGCTGCAATCTGAAGAAAAAACGCCGGGCATTTGTCAGAGTTTGTCCGATCATGCAGACATCAGTGAAAGGTCGAGAGTGTCACCGACATGACAGGAGGAGTAGAGGAGCCGAGAAAGTTGATGCAGAAAAGATGAAACGTGGCAAATTTTGACTTTGTCGACACTGAAGTGACAGGTCTGGTTTAAGCTCTCACAAACCAAATTCTCACATTTCATAAAAACCCACTAAGCAGCCATCACAATGGGGTTAATTTCAAAATGATGCTGCATACCTTACATCAACAAAGAGGTGCAAAAATAACTGATTTCATCATCTTATTTGATGTGGTTTGGATCCATAAGCTAGAAAAATTGGAAAAGCATGGAAGCCAGCTGTCATTTTGCAGTACAAAAAGGATGTTACAGTAGAGGTGCTATAATGACTACAAATGGAGCAATTTTGAGCAAGTGAGAAATGTCTTCTTTTATCTTACTCTTTACCTTGCTCTTTATTTAATCACTATATGATCGCATTGACATCAGATTATTATGTTTTTCATTTTTGTCTTAGTCCTACAGCAGCGACAATAAAGTTCCCCATCTAATTTCTATCAGACCCCGCACTCAAATGCTGGATTCAGGGTGAGGGATTAGGACTAAAGGTGAAAAAGAATTTTCCTGCTTTTTCTTTTTTTGTCTTTTGCCTTCAGTTCTCAGTCTTCCCTTTTCTTAAACCCCACTTTGGCCAAGGGTTTTCTTAAAAAAGCCCTCTTTCATCTCGACAAAAACTTCCGGGCTTTAAAACTATTCAATAATAAAGGATCTGACCTGAACAAACGGAGGCAAGGCGTCTTTGTGCGAACAGGATTTTCCCAGTCACTTCTTTTAAACCCAAGACTCTGAAAGGATTTATTCCTCCTTAATGAAGCCGAGTGAAAACGGCTTTGCCAGAGAAATAAAAAAACGTTCTTATAGTACAAAGAAATAGGTATATTTTCTGTGCGTGTTGCACTAAAGTGCACGTGTATTACCTAGTTTGTCTTAAGTGAACGTGCACATCCCAGGAGTTAACTAAAACTCATGACAATTTCTCTGAAGTCACATGCTCTTACATTGACTAAATATTAATAAGCCTCAGAACCAAAGCACTCATTGAAACTAATTGTCTTCTCGTGACAATAAAAGAAGTCAGGGATTGAGAGGACTGGTAATTAGCTCCACTGCAAACATGTTTGCGCTTGTGTGTGTCTATATGCTTCTGCAAGTCCCAAAAATAAATAATTAAATATAGAAAAACAACAAGCGATGGGTGTTATTGTGGTATGATTACACGTTTCAACACATTTCTTTCTGGGAAACTGGCAGTAGCATCCTGCCTGCTGTCCGCACAACAAAACACCACCAGGGACGTCCCGCGTGTCACGCCGGAATTCTGCCTCAGCTCAATTCCCAGACTGCTGTGAGCAGTCATCAGCACAACATCATGATGCAAAAAGCATCATGACAGAAAAATGACATTATGCTAAAATGGCTTGAAGGCAAAATGATTTCTAACTTGTTTGCTTTTTGTTTTAAATACAATTAGGCAAAAACAATTCTAAAATAGAACTAGTTTGTGGATTCATTTGAGAAAAAGACAAAAAAAAATAGATCTATTATCATTCGTTCCTGTCAAACGTTGTTTTAAATGTTTTGTTGTTTTCTGTTAAATGGCTTCATTTGGTGACAAGGTGTCAAAAACAACACAAACAGGAAGGTCTCAACGACAAGAACTCCTACTTTTAACTTGTGCATCCAGCACAGATTTAGGAAATTTAATATAACCCTTTTTTTCTCAGAATTATGATGACATTGTTTCAAATAATTTAGATTTCTCAATGGGGCGTATTGTTTTATCTGACATGTTACTGTGTCAGTTTATTCGTTAAATGCTGACCTTTGTTCTTGCCTATGACATGAAGCTGGTCACTTCTGAATAACACAAATCAAAAATGAAAAAAGAGAGCAAAAAGTGACGATTCAAAGCCAAAATGTTTAATTTAAACCTTGCTAGAACTGAGATCTTTGCAAGAATTCATGTATTTTGATGCTTTTTGAGGATGACTTTGATAAAGATGCAGAAGATTACACAAACTGGACTTCGTTTTGCAAGCAGAGCAACCTGAGCGGCAATAATGGCAAGATGATTTCTGAATGACATTCATTTCAGCAAGTAAACAGTTAGCCTCACTATCAAACTCCAGCTGTTATATATAAGACATTTTAAATATTCAATAGATTGATGTGACATTGTTAACAGAGATAAATAAAGCCTTTGTCAGCTTTTGTCACGATGTGAAAAAAAATTATGATGTGATGCATTTCCTACTATGGTGACAAGTTACAATAGACATGTGGTTAAAATAAAAAACAAAAAATAGACATCTGTTTACATGTTACTAAATGTCATAACTAGTAAAAGAAATTACTAAAATAAATTCAAATTGGGATAAAGAAGTCTTCCCATTATAAATTGAAGTAAGTGTTTATGTTTGGTGATCTAGGCTTACAGCAAATTTAGAAAATCGCCAGTTTAACTGATGGACACACTGATAGATAGGAACAAATCAGAGAGCTTACTTGAAAAGACAAGGTTGTGGTCAGCTGGGGAAATGAGCACTGACCTTCTGTTCAACTCAATGCTCTTCCAGGCCTATCAGCTATCCTCATAGCAGGACCTTATTAGGACAAAAAATATCAGGGCAGAGCCAGATAACTCTTTATCAAGAAATCGTAGTTTTAAGATATTGCATGAAAAAGCGTCTCGGAAACGCTTTTAAGCATTTTGGTTGAACAAACTGATGTCAAGTGTGCAAAAAAGTTTGCTCGCAAAGAATCACCTGATCACTTTTATCATATGAACAATTTACAAATGACATCACCAGTCATAGGGCACTTATTAGTTTTAATAAGTGAATTAAACATTTTTTCTAAGAAATGAAGCAAATGCGTACGAGGAGTAATAAAGATAATTGACTTTCTGCTTTTAAGGCTTGTGTTGTGACAAAAACAAACCGTCCCTGCACAGCGGGCCACTTTGAACAAA
Source organism: Oryzias celebensis (assembly GCA_014656515.1). NCBI lineage: Eukaryota > Metazoa > Chordata > Actinopteri > Beloniformes > Adrianichthyidae > Oryzias > Oryzias celebensis. The sequence goes on along the minus strand of BNCR01000008.1, from coordinate 13,200,734 downwards.
CTTGCTCTGCCTCAAAAAAACTTTTTTTATTGCAGGAATAAGCTTGTTGAATCCACATTTCTTAAATCAATGCAAATTTAGAGTCTCAGCCGCAGCGCTGGACACTCCCTTTGGCTCCACTTCTAATTTGTTTCCTCATGGCAGGTTTCCCAGTTTAGTAAATCTGACTCTGATTGGTCCCCTTCCACTTCTTGTGATGAACGAGTTTGATTCTACTGAATGCACACCAAACACGTTGCAGATTAATGTTAAGCCTGTGACTTTCTGCTGTTTTTGAGGAAATAAATCAAAGTGTGGGAGCATAGGTGGAACTACTGAACAGAACAAAAAAAAAATATTTTTCTGGGTGTGCTGCATCACCATGCAGGCTGGAAAACCGCGTGTTTGTTTGCTTTTCCGCATTCATTCTGATCCTCTCATTTGCCGGCTGATGGGATTTTTCAGGCTCTTTTTTGAAAACGTGAAATCCACTTCCTGCTGCTCCCTGCACGACACCTACTCACAGGCTCCAATAACAAAGACAAGACGTCTTAACCAACACACCGAGCGAAAAAGCTCCTTTTAACGATTTCATTATGATGGAAAGAATACAGCAAAAAAAAAAAAAAAAATTCAGTAGAAAGGTTTAGAATGAAGGTCTAACAGATGAATTAAGAAATAATTTTTGTAGATCTGGACTAACAAAAGTAGAATGGACATGAAGATACAGAAAATAGCTGAAAGACTGAAATGGAAAGATAAGCAAGGTCTAAATCATGTGCTAATTTTAAATACATTTGCAATTGCGATATGTAATTTTGGAAGGTTTTGTGCAATTCATTTATAAACTCATTGTGTCAGATATCCTCCCCAGCTACTAATGGTAATCAGAGAAAACCGCGGACATATTTTGTTGCAGGTTTGCATAAAAAGGTCTGACCTAAACGAGTCTGAAATTGTCAAATTGAAAACGACAGAAAGAATTTAGAAAATGGGGAAAACAGGCTGACCAAAGGACCAGGAGCTGCACTGTGGAAGCAGGAAACAAGGAGATGGATGAAGCAGAGAACCTGAAAGTAAAAAAGCAAAGAAAGCCACACGACCCACATCAAAAATATTTTGTTACGAAAAATAAAACCTAGCAGTACTAAATGACTTTATAATAAAAAAAGTAAAACAAAAACTTACCTGTCTAAAAAGTGTTAGGGCTGTAAGCAGCTGCGTTCTCTCCTGTAGCTGTTGCTTTTTCACACTATCGTCTTCTCTTCAATGTAGCACTGTTAGCAGCAGAAAATGAAAAAAGAAAACTTTGTGAAATCCTTCTTTGAAGCAAATCAATACTGAGATTTAGTTTGTTTAAGGTTATTGTTACCTGACTACGGAAGAGATGCAATGGAAAAAAAGGAGGATGCAACGTGTAAACCTGATTTTTTTTTTTTTTTAGATTACAGTCTGATCCAGAATAGTCACAGTGATGGGATTAAAAGTAGAATTCAAGGATTAAATTCAGAATTCTAAGATTAAAATCAGAATTCTGAGAGTAAAGTAAAAAAAATTAAGGATTAAAGTCAGAATTCCGAGACGAAAAAAAAAATCCTGAGATTACAGTCAGAATTCTGGGATTAAAGTCAGAATTCTGGGATTAAAGTCAGAATTCAGAGTTCAAAGTCACATTTCAGAAATTAGTCAGAATTATACAGCAGTCCCCTGTTCTAATTTTTTTTTTTTGTTTCAGAAATGTCACCTGTTAAAATCTGTATTTGTTACATATGATGATGTTATTTGTTAAAACTCAATAAACATTTGAATTGAAAAAATAAATAATTAGGATTCACAGATTACAGTTAGAATTGTGAGAGTACAGCAATAATTCTTACATTAAAGTCAGAATTCTGAATTTAATGTAAGAATTCTGAGGTTAAAGAAATAATTCTCAGGAAAAAGTCAGAGTTCTGAGTTGAAATTTTTAGATTAAAATAAAAATTCCTAGATGAAAATAAGAATTCTGACATTAAAGTAAGATTATCAGGAAAAATATCTGAATTCCGAATTCCGAATTCTAAGATTAGAATTGGAATTCTGAGATTAAAGTCAGAAACATGAGATTAAATTTGGAAATTTCAGATTAAAGTCAGAATTTAGAGATGAAAACCAGAGTTCTAACTTTAAAGTAAGACTCCTAAAAAATCTGAGATTAAATTCAGAATTTCTCATTGCCTTTTTTTTTTTTCTTTTAAACCTTCGAGGCCCTTTCTTTTCTGGACCTGACAACATAACAAATCATGTCATGATTTTTTTTGGTTTTGGGAAAATCATGTTCCCCCATGAAGAGATTTGCTGCAGTGAAATGCTTTAAACTATTGTCAAATGTACCCAGAATGCATTGTTCTGAATCACTTTCAGGTATGTTCCAGTTACAGAGGAAATGCCGTCATTTTTCTGTGTTTTTTCTTTTCTTTTTATTCTGCTTTGGACAGTTGTTGCTCTTAGCATGCATGTCTAAATGGTAAACGATTAACTTCTGTCAGGACCTGTTTACGTTACTGAACTCTTTTTTATCTTATCTTATGGATAAGGATGGTTGAAATGTCGTTCTTATACATTCTCCTGGTGCATGCTGGAGGGCAGCACGTCATGTTTTATTCAGTGGATCAGGGCTGTTTTCACCATCACACCTGTTAACAAAAGGCGGATGGAGCGTGTCTGCAGGTTTCTCTTTGCAGAGGCGGATGCTCACTGCAGTAGTTAAACTACATTACTCTAAGCAAAGGTCCATGCATCCTCAACTCCACTCCTCTAACCCTCCCACCCACCCACCTCCCTCCTTCCCTCCCTCCCTCTGCCTCTCTGGTGCTCGCTCCATCTCTCAGTCATCCTCTCGCGCTTTGGATGCTGAGCCTGCAACGTTGGACAAGAAATAAATAATAAAAGCCTCGCTTTGCTCCTGCCGGCGGACGGATCATTTGGAAGGGAAACGAATAAAGGTATCATGCATGATTTTTTTTTTTATTTTTTCTATAATCTTTACATCAGAGATGTGTCTGTTTCTTTGATTTTGATCGCTCTGTGATCAATCTCATGCAGTAGAGACGAGAACGCACCTGCCTGCCCTGCGCACGCCAGTGGTCTTGCATAGAAAAAAACTCTCAAAATGAATTATGCAAGAGCATTGAAGCGTGTTTTTTTTCCCCCTGCTGAGTGTCTTGTGGCAACAATTACTATTATTCCTGCACGCTTGGGTTTGGAGGCTCACCCCGGTGATTAAATCTGTGCTCACAGATTTGAAGTGTCACATGAAGCCAGGCTGGTGTTTACCCTGCATTCTGCACTGAGAGGATGGCCAGGCAGAGTGTACGCGCCATGGGCAGATGTGCTGAAGGGATTTAGTATCGAGGGAGGAATCAGGCAGGGGATAAAAAAAAAAAAACCTGGTGATGGATGAACGCAGGCGTGCGCTTCCAGCGTATTTTCTGTGTAAAACGCTTCTCCTTGCACCACACTTTACCTGACGTGAGAGAAAAGTGACTTCTTCTCCACGCACGAGTCACTAGTGCAGGTCTGTGATTGAGAGCGTGTATGTCAGAGTGAGAGATCTCACGCCATAGCAGCAACAGTGTCTGACTATACTGACCGATGGACTACACAGATTTTCTACGCCCACACACTATGGGCTGCAGGGAGCAGCTTGTTCAAAAATCATCTTCAACGCGGTTGTTGCATTGTCTGCGGTGAGTTGTGCGTGCACACGCGCACGCTTGTCTGGAAATGCAGGGGGGACAGGGGAAAGAGTGCAGTGCCTCGGCTCTCCAGCATTAAGCCGTGCTCATTAAAATGAGCTTTTGGTTGGTCATGAGTCCAACATGTTGCGCAGATCAAGGGATGCTGACTTTGGGCTTGAGCTTGATGCAGCAAATTTTGAAATGTGTACAAACAGATTCTTTTCTTAATTTAATTTTGAAACCACATTTAATTTGGCATTTGAGTGGATCCCCTTCTTCTGTCCAGTAAATTAGCTTTTACTACAGTCAATAAGGAAATCCTCTGGCGTTCTCCCTCCTGTCATCCATTGGCCTCATCGATCACCGCCCATACTCTGTTCAGTTACACAGAAATGTGTATGGGTAACATCCACAGCTGCATGCCCTACATTACACATCGCTTCACCAAGATTCCTGATGTTGCTCCTGGAGGAATGATGAGCCAATCAATTGCAATCACACATCAGGGAAGGAATCAGCATGAAATGCAGGCCAAAGAGATTGAGGTAACAACCACCTAGCAGGAAAAACCACTGCCCTGCTGCTGCTGCGTAATCTTCACTCATCAGACTAACATCAAACCACATTTCAGGGCTGCTGTCTGTTGGGGTTGCGCCTCAGTTTGTGGTGGATGCTATATTGTTGAAGATCTACAGTTTGTTTTGCTTTTGTTGGTTGTCAAACGTGCAAAGAGCTGGAGTTAGGTTTGGTTGCTTTAAAAAAGGAAATGAGAATGGGTCTGCCTTTGGAGGCCTGGAAAGGGCACGCCATTGGAAGCTTCTGCAGCTCCTGAAAAGTTAATGACAAGAGCAAGCAGTGCTATTATACAGGCTCGACCTCTGTCCTCTGAGGCCAAGACATGTCAAGCTCCAATGACCTCATTAAATCACCTCACACTTGAGTCCTAAGATAGTTCTATACTACGAAATGGGATGCACCAAAATACCACCAAGCAAACGACTGACAGAGTAGATTTGTTAATATTAAATAACACAAATATACAGTCGCTTGTCACATACATTTTGAGTAGTTTTTATTTAATCTAAATTTTTTTAATGGCAGATGCTATTGCTAAAATTAGTGTCCCAAATAAGACTTAATAAGTCACTATCAGTGCTAAAAACATTTAATGAAAACTTTGCTGCTACATATCAATTTTTTTGGTTAAGGCATCAATGTCCATGGTCTCATAAAACGTCTGCCGGTGTTTGGAATCCTCAGACTCATTGCAAAGACCTCGATTCTTTTGATTTAGTCACTGCCTCACATTCTTCACATGCATCTTGCATGACTTCAGCACAAACTGACTCTTGTTTCAAACCTTAAAGCCTTGCAGGCTACTGTAGCTGCAAAACAATCCCAGATAATGACCCTTCCACTGTTGTGTTTGCCACTTGGGTTCCAGAGATACATACAAGTCCAAAAAAGACAATTTTTAAAAACAAAAAATATGTATATTTTTAATGTCATATATGAAAAGAATGGTCAATTTCAAGAGTTTTTCATATGGGACTTATAAGTCTTTTAAGATTCACAGTACATGTGAATCAAAGAGTTAGTGCTGCAGGTGATGTCAATTTCTTGTATGTTATTTGTAGTTCTTTTCCACATGGGCAATGAAAAGTCGATGCGAAAGGGCTTCCACGTTCAATCACAATCACCCCCACACATGCACACCTTTTGAATAACCAATTAACCTATGAAACGTGCTTCCGGACTGTGGGAGGAAGTCAGAATACCCAGGGGAAACCCACGCATGCACGAGGAGAACATGCAAACTCCACCCAGAAAGGTCCCAGCCAGGATTCAAACCAGGGCCTTCTAACCACTCTGCACCGTGCAGCTTCCATCTAAAAACATCATCCTAAATTCATGCAAATTTCGTCACCAAATGCCTCAATTTGATCCCCTGACGATAAAATATTCTGATGAAACTCTGGTTCAGAACATTTATTTGAAATATTCAAGACTGCCAGCCCAGCTCAAGCAGAGTTGGTAATCTCAGATCTGTAAGCTTTGCCCAACACCCCCACCTCTTCTGGCCTCTTTTTCCCAACCACGCCCTCCAAATCGATTTCTGAATCCATCAGGGAGGATTATGCAAAGATCCCGAGAGGGATAACTCTTGGGTGTCATTCACACTTGCTCACTCCACTACATCCCATTCTTGGCCACGGCTCACCGTGCTCTCTTTCAGCCTACCAGCTGTTGGAGAGCTCTGTGCAATCAATACAGCAGTCATGTTTCACAACAACTGGCATTCCTTCACTGCAAGGAACTTGTGGGAGGTCCCCCTGGGCAAGAAAATGAGAAATTCAGTTGAAACTTATTTGCTGACAAGACTTAAAAAGAGTCATCAGCATCGAGAGATTTAAAGGATTTGATTGCAGTATATTATGTGCTTCTGCAGGTATGGATGCCTGAACTGGTGAAGGCCTTTTTATAAATGGAGAACATAAAAGGAGAGCAGACCTTTTGCAGACGGAGGCTGTAAAGAGAATACAGAAAAGGAGCAACAGGACAGGAATAAAACAAAAATGGCAAAAATGGAAGAGAATGGGGTTTCAGCTCCAGCTGATTCTGATCAGTTGGTTGGGGAGCTTGGACTAAGCTTTGATATTGCCTGGTATGAGCGTAATGCAACCACTATGGGGCACAGTCCAGTTTTGTGGTCCCACTCCATTCAGCTCTTGATTTATTGTAAAATCGTCCCCCAGAGGTCTTTTGATAATGATTATGTAGTTTTTAGCCAAAACCAAAAAACTTGTGGGCGGTACTGTTGGAGCAAAGTAAAGATATCGTCATCCAGCTTTTTCTTTCTCTACTTTTTATACTGAATGTTCTCTATCATCAGAAAAAAATGCCACAATAAAATGTTCTAAAGACTAAAAGCCCGACTTTCATAGGAGATGAAAAGGCCGGATAAAAGCAGGTTATGTCAGAAAGGGCATTTGACGTCAAGCCGAATTTCTAATGAGAATCACAAACAAACCTTCCACACCGGTGGATGCTGTTGACTTACAGGGTGATGGTGGAAATTGGTCTAATATTGGTGGAAGAAGGAGACGAGGAAAGTGTGTTTGTAGGCAGAGAGAAAAGTAAAGACAGAAGTGTAGACTTTGAATGTAGTTGGCCGACATGATGGAAAGAACACAGATGGATATCCTGTGTGTTCTAGAGACCAGAAGGAAAGAGGTGATGGCTTTTAGATTGGGAGCAAGCTGTTTTATCATGGAGTGGACTGAAAGTGAAACAGAGTAGGAGTGATAGTCAAGGAGGAGTTTGCTAAGAATTTTCTGGAGGTGAAGAGAGTGTCAGATTGGATGATGAGTCTGAAACTGGGAGTTGAAGTTGTGTTGTTGAATCTTGTCAGTGGTTGATACCCCTCAGGTAGAATGTGTGCTAAAGGAGAACTTATGGAGGGAGATGGATGAGGTGATCCAAAGTATCCCTCAAGGGGAGAGAGTGGGGATTGGGGCGCAGACCTTAAGAGACGTGTAGCTGAGGGAAACACAGGTGATAAAGAAGTGATGTGTACATTTGGTTTAGAAGGACAGATGATGGGGATTTTGCTAAAAGTGGTGAAGACATTTTTCCAGAAAAAGGAGGAATACAGCAGTGTTTCCTAATCCTGGACCTCGGGGGAAAACTGTCCTGCATTTTTTCAATCCAATCCTGCTTAGACACACCTGCCTTGGATGACTGTCATTGTCAGGCTTCTGCAGAGCCTGATGATGAGCTGCATCAGATGTGCATAAGGAGGGCCACATGGAAAACACGCCGGGCAGTGTGCCCCAAGAACCAGGGTTGGGAAACACTGGATCACAGGATGGTGTAAACAAGTGGACAAAGAAACAGAAACATTGTTGAGGATATTTTTTAAGTATATTTATATATTTTTTCTCTTTTGGTTTCATGTTTGAGTTTAAGCTGTTGCCAGACATCAGTGTTCTAAGAAAAAAATCAAAGAAATGAAACTCTGATTTGATGTAAAACCTCCTTTTTAGAGCCACAGCATCTCTGCTATATATGGTAGAATTAGCGTTGCTCCATCTGCTGAAGTCAATAAAACCTTTATGCACGTCAGCAGCGGTGCAAAACTATCAGTCGTCTTTTTAGTCATTTCCTAATACTAGCCCGTAAAAGAGTCTATTGGCATCACACGATCTGTGAATCACAAAAACATTTAGAGGCTAAAAGCAAAATAGGCAACTCAATGAGCCAGCAGCGTTGTCAGGCGTTGTCATCCCATGATGTTATTGAAATCAAAACTTCGCATTTTGACAAGCAGAGTGACAAAGTGGTACCATGTGGCCTGACATTGACAAAATGTTTTTGACAGAGAGTAGCTGTTCAGAGGAAAGACGCTGCGCGTCTGTCAAGAGAAAGAGGTTGGTTTTTTTATCCACCAATGAACCCATGAATGCGACTTCTCTGACATGTCCATCATTAAATGAAAAATTACATTTTAATGCAACATTATACAATTAGGCTTCATGTTTGTCAGTCAGCTGGGACTGCCCTGAAGGAAAAGCTCACGACATGTCGTCACCTCAGTGTGTTCTGCCCCACTTCCTGTTGAAGATGCAAAACTTCTCTGTGTTATCCTGCTCTGTACTGCGATATTCTTGCCAGCTATGAGCATGCCTGTCTTGTCATCCAGCCTCTGACAGAGGGTCTGATTTAATCACTCCCTCATGTCTTTCTACAAACATTTTCTGCCAAGCGTGATGGAATAAAAGTCTTAAATGCCACAGCCAGCTTTTAGCACCTTGACATCACAGTCAAAATAAACTTTTTTGGGGAAAAAAAGTAGAAAATCTTGACTTAAAAACTACTTTTCTGTAGAAAAAAAAAAAAAAAAAAAAAAAAAAAAAAAAAAAAAATATATATATATATATATATATATATATATATATATATATATATATATATATATATATATATATATATATTATATATTGAGATTTTGACCATCTTATGAATTGTTTGGCCAAACAAAAGAACAAAATAACTATTATAAATGATTAAATGTCACCTTTGGCTGCGATAACTTAAAGTCTTTATTTCAGCCTCACCAATGTAGGGCTGGAAATGAATTTTGCTCCTCAAATTTGCATCAGCTGACTTTAGCTTCAGGGGATTTGATTATGCATTCTTTTCTTTTACACAGAATTCAGTTAGCTTGGTTTCAACTCTGGGTTTTGATTGTTTTGATGCCAAAATGTGACCAACATTGTTTGCAGCTACAATGCCTAACACTTTGTAGATTTTCTGGGGCTTTTTCACACTATTGTTGTCCTGCATGACCTAGTTTTAGGTAAGCTTTTGCTGTTAGACAGATGGCCTGACTGAGGTATGATGTAACCACTCCCTCATGTCGTCGTACAAAGGTTTTTCATAATTTTTAATTCTGTTTTTTGTTGTCAGGAAGGATGGCATAAGGTTGACAAAAATCACAAATGCATTCATCTTCCATCCATCTATCCATTTTCTTACCCTTTTTTTATCCCCCACGGGGTCATGGGGTCATCAAGTCTGTCCTGGCTTCTTTTGGGCGAAGGCGGAGTACACCCTGGACAGGTCAGCTGTTTTCGCAGGGCAAAATCACAAATTCTTCCTATAAATATAATAAATAAATATATTAAAGCAGAGAGGTTCATTGTTTTTAATTTTCTCAAACCTTTAATAAATGATAGGAAACATTGACTAAAAAGATTTGAAATTCACTTTTGGGAGTTTTGGTCATTTTTATCAAATACTTTTACACTCAGCAAAGGATGATGGAGGCGTGATGGTCATTATTTTAGTTATCACCTGCATTTTCAGAAAAGGAAACTGAAAAAAATTTAAAAAACACAGCAGATTCCTTATAACTCAACAATGTCGTTAGTCCAGGTCAACATGTCACCGTCAACACCATAGTCAGGGTAAGAAGATCATTTCTTTCCAGTCCTGGGACCAAATGGTTTCCAGGAGTTTCTTTGAGGTCGACCAATAATCCATCTCCATTGCCTCCCAAATTCCTTCCAGACCCAAGTTTTTTCCCTTTGCAACTGCATGCCACTTGGACTGCCAGTACTGATCTGCTTCTCTGAGAGTCCCACAAGCCAACCAGACTCCATAGGACTCCGTCTTTAGCTTGAAAACATCCCGTACTTGCAGCTCCCACTCCCGGGTTTGTGGATTGGAACTCCCACAGGACCTCGAACAGCCACAATGGAGGTGGAAATTATAGTCCTCCTCAATGTCTGAAGCCCCCTTTGTAGTACCTCATTAAAGCTCCTCTGGATGTGGAGGTTGGTAGGACACCTTCTGCTGAGTCTGTGCAGCCTCTTTCTACACCAGCTAATCCAACTCATGAGGATTTGAGCCTCAGAGCCTCAGTTGTTTGGAAGAGAACTTAATTATCTCTCGGCAGTAGCTCTCTACCTTATAAGAAAATACCAAAACTCTCTTCAGTCTTTCACAAAATGCTTAAACTTTGTGTGGAGTTAGGTGACTGTATTGTATAAGTCGCTTTTTTTTTTTTTAACATATTTTCAGCGGGGGTGCGACTTACACTTAAGTGTGACTCGTGTGATTCTTAATAATGAAATTGTAACAACCACCAGAGGGCACTGTAGGTGACTGTATCAGTACTTGCTACTGAAGACAACTTAGAAGAAGAAGGGCTGCTCAGTCTAACGCCAGGCTTGGTGGAACTGTTCCTCTGATACAAAGGATGGAGAATTCAATGGATTTAGTGATTTAAAGAGTTTCATTGACTTGTTAGCATGTTCTTTATGCTATAGTTACGTTGCACTAATATATTAGGTTCCTCCTATGTTTCATGAAGGAAAATAAACATCTGTGTGTTTTAATAGGGAAGTGTGCTTATATTTAGTCTATTATTGTTATCTATTCCATTAATATGATTTGCCTTTCTAGATGAAATGTCCATTCTTGTTCTCCCGTATATTGATAAATACATTTCTCCCAAAAGTGTGACTCATGCCAGTGCTATGCGTTTGATTTTGCCTTCTTTATAATGTTTTTTTTTTTTTTTTTTTTTTTTTTGGATGCTGCGACTTATACTACAGAGCGACTTATAGTCAAAAATATGCAGTGGATTTTTGTTTAGCTCATGTAGGTTTGCTAAGTAGCTTGTTCCCACACACAAATAATAAAAAATGTAACCAATAATTGGATGTTGAGCAAGGTTTTGGGAGGCATTTTTTTGCATTTTGGCTGTTCAAATCCAACTCAATAAAAAGTTGACCCCCTAATATGTAATTACTGACTAGCTTTCATAATTTATTCATGATACCCTCAGAGGAAAATCTTCTTTTATTTATTTTTAATTTGTTGCATGAACCTTCTTTAACCAAAAAAGCTGAAATTAAGGGAAAAAATGATTTGCTGGTGTCTGTATGGAGGTTTTAGTTTAAACCCTGCCAGAGGCCTCAGTGTTCTGTTTGCCTGTTTTTTTTTTTTTTTTTTTTTTTCTGTGGAGGCAAAGACTGCTTTAGCTTCTTTCATCAGTTAAGAACATGCATGTTCAGTTGAATGATTATTTTAAATCCCACTTTACAGTGAGGGAGTGAGTTCTTCATGGTTGTTTGTTTGAGTCAGACCCTGAGTGGGTCAAACTGTCCCGGCTTGTGCGCCCTTTCCTTTTTTTTTTAGCTGAATGGTTGCTAAAACCCACAACAAATTAAGCAAACTTATAAAATAAATGAGTAGTGTGCCTCTTTTATTTTTACTTTTCTTTTTTTTTTTTTTTGGAATTCAAATTTCAAATAGAATTACATAATTGTGAACAAACCTACATTATCAGTGACACTAATGCAGTGTGCGTGCATGCATGTGTACTGTGGTACTGTACTGCAAACTCTATCCATTTCTTTCTGCTTGAGGGCGTCTCTTTTTAATATTTGCACGTACGCGTGTAAAGAAAAGGACACCATCTGCTGTGATCTTTGGTTTGTGCCAACCCCCACCTTCTTAACCCACGCCCTTGCTCCATTGTACAAAATCCCTCCGTGTTGGAGTTTGATGCAGAAATGAAGGAAAAGACAGATGCATTTATGCAGGAGTGAAGCAGAGGATGCAGAGAGAAAGAGTGGGAGTGATGCAGCGAGCGCTGTAATCGTTAAATCCCGATGAAATATAAACAAATAGGCTTCTACTTGCGTTTTAACCTCTGGCATGTTACTTTAATGGTAGGTAGAGGCTCAACGGACTGAAGACTCCTGTGTCAAACTCTCCAACATTTAGAATTGTAATTACACAAACACAGACTTACACATGCGTACAGAATGGATTTTGTACTATCGCTTTTTTTTCTTTAACCCAAATTGCCCTAGATTAATTTGGCAGCTGTGTTGCACACTCGTCTCCTTCTCCCTCTTTCTTTCTTTGTCTGTTTTTCTGCTTTTCCTCTTCCTGACACTGTTTTAGCCTGACTTCTCCCTGGAATATCTCCCCTTCTACTCTTCGCTCATCCTTCCACTTCTCTTTCCCCTCTTAGAACTGACTGCTAAGATCTGGGTATAAATATTTCAGCTCTGTCACCCGTTCTGCAACTGCAGTTTCACATCAGAAACAGTACTGTATATCCAGTTGCCACTGTGTGTGTGTGTGCGCATGTGCCTGTGTGTGTTTTTTAGGCAGTGTTTGTTTAGATGGGGGCTTGCCGGTCTGTTCTGCTAAAGCATCTGTTGGTACTGTAGTTTCTTGCCACAACCACACAAAAACGGATTGTTAAGAAATCTTGGCAACTGTATTTAGCATCTGCTGTTGTGAAAATGTTAATGCTGCTTCTGGCTTTTGATGCATTTACAGAGCCAAAATCTTGAGACTAAATTCCTCTGTTATCAGCAAAAGTTACACTCACATAAATGCATGTTTGAATACCTGAGAGTCAGGCCACTTTATGAAATATTTTACTTAAGGAAAGGAATCAAAACTCCTGTTGACCTTAATTTACTCTGTTTCAGCACAATATCAGCTTTCTATCATGATTGCTTTTTGAAATCTAATAAAAGTGGCAAAACGGCAATAAAACTCTAAAAAATAAAGATGAAATATTAAAAGTAAATTTTTATTGATGTATTTACAGGAAGATTAGAGCATCTTTAACAGAAATGGTCACAAAAAATTAAATTTAAAATTGTCTCTTGACAAGAAAAAGTAAAAAACATTATTTTTTTTACACCATAAACTCACAAATTAAGAGGCATAGAAATTCAAATAAATAATCGCAATGACTTTGTTGTTGCATCAAAGACAAAACATTGCATGCTTTATTCTTAAAATTGTTCTATTGATATGTTCAATACTGTTGTGTGGACACAGATTCCAGAATGCTGTCAATCCAACATGACAAGAGAAAATAACATCAGTCAACAAAAGCAATGGCTGTGTCTGAATCCCTTCATGACTCACTACTTAGTGCACAATATCATTCATTTACCATTTTGTAAAAGCAGTCCGAATCTACAATTCCAAATTTCAGTGCCTAAGAAATTTCCCAGAAGTCCCTACACAAAAAAAAACAAAAAACAAAAAAAAAACACAGTATGCTCTGATGTTCACTTGATTACCAAATGTGGACCACAATGCATTTTGTTTGAACTATTTTTCATGTGAAAAACTATATTTTCATTTATATTTTATAAAATATAGTTTATAAAATAAATATTAATAATAATACAATTAATTAATAAGTAGTCTTTATGTAATGCTCAATTTTTACTACATATTTGCGATGAAAAAAATGAAATAGTGAGAATGGTGTCACATTCCATAGCCTATTCCAACCTGAGGTCAATGATTCTGAAGTGCAGGAAAGCATAGAAAGTCCATGTAACAAACAGTCAAGCTCTGAGGAAGCAGCTTTTACAGGGCAAAGGGGCCAGAAAGGATGATTACTGTTTAACTTTTTTATATTTTAAGCAACCATAAAACTAAATAATAAACCAATTTATTAGTTTAACTGAAAGAAACCAATGTTGAGTTTTGCTGAAGCATCATGATAGGGAGGAGGAAAGTACAGCCCAGAAGCTGTGTCTGCAGCTCACCACTCCCCTAGGACATGGGTCAAAGGCGGAGAACAAATTTCACATGCTGTACCAAGCTGTGTGACAGCTAAAAGAAAAACAACAAATGAAAGAAAAAAAGGACTTAAAATATGATAATGCTTTGCTATAAAACAGCAAAGATGAATTGGAAATCAGGAAGAAACAACAAAAATGTATTAACTGAAAACATGGAAGTTGAAACAAAAAATCATGACACACAGTGTTATGACTTCAGTAGAAATGTGGGATTCTTGAATGAAAGACTAGGACCGCTCACATGCTTGGATGGATGGAACTGTGTTGTCAGACTCTGCTTGGATAAATCACTTGTGTGAGAGTCTGAGCAGAATAATTATAGTTTATGGCAGGGGATTAAAGATTAGATCTCTTAACATAACCTGCTGCTCGAATGCACTGCTTTTTGGAAGCTTTCAGCATTGCAACAGATTAAAAAAAAATGCCTACACCTTGACGGTGTGCATATGGATGCATTGCAGCCTTACGCAAATCTAAAATGAAAATAAAATGATTTATTTTGAGATGTCTTGAACTGCTTAGTCGGGACTTCTGGGTTTGGAGCTGTGAAAATGTAAAAAAGGAAAAGAATGTTGGCTTGAATTACAGTAATCGAAACTCAAACAAATACCAGCTCTCCCTTCAGTCGGTGATAATATTGATTAGACTGCATCCTCAGTTGAAACAAGTCTTCCTTCATTTCAGCTTCTTAGCCAGTGTTACAGGTGTGTAATCAAAGCAGAGCTGAATCACACAGACATGACCGCTTGCCTCTGAACACATGCAGACTTTGCAAAAACACAGGCAGAGCTGACACTGTGTTGCTCACCAACATAGCTTTAAATGATTTGAGATCATCAAACAACCTTAAGCATGGGAATGTGAGTAAGCAATTGTGGCAATATGTTCTAGAGGGATTAGAGGGATTAAGGATTGTTTAGTTCAAGAAGTAAAAAGGTGTCATAGTGTTACAATGCACTATGTAAAACACTTCTGATTTCAGGAGGTTGGGTTAAGTTTTAAGCTACGTTCACATTACCCTCAGCAACGCGCCTTCCAAAAAACACTTCAAATGAAGGTCCATTCACACCGGCCACTTTTAATGACAAGTAAATGCACGTAAACCCTCGTTTGGGCTTCCACGTTTCGAACTCTTGTATTCACGCATCACAAATTTTTAAGTCTAGTTGTGGGCTCTACGTACGAATCAGGCGTTCACTGATCTGGAAGGTAAACCAGTGAACTTTTGAGTGCTAAACCACAAAACAGCTGACCTTTCACCAATCAAGGATTTGAATATGGTAGTGACATGAGGGTCGTGTCCTTTTTATAACATGGAAGTACCAACCATTGTAAACATGATCGCTAAGGAGAAATTCGACTGTTTGTGCCTGACCAGAACTATATGACGCAGAGTCTTTCATTGTTGGAATGCAGTTGTGAAAGAGGAAATGTATTTCCACTGCTTTGACTTTTTGCACCAAACCTTTACCAACTGTAGGTGGAGGACGATAACAACAATGGCTTTAGGAATGAGAACCCTAATAATGGTGAAGATATAATGTCTTTTAGATTACTCAAAATGAAGGTGATGGTGGTGGGAAGGGGGCGTCCAGTGTGATGACACAAGAAGTCAACTCTACTGGTGGTGAAGTCACACTGCGATGCAGACGGTCCACACTGCTAACACCCACATGCTGTACATTAAAGTTAGACTGCTGGAAGGGAAAAAAACAATAAACATTTCAAATGCAAAAATAGAACAGACAGAAAGTCAGCAGGAAGGAAAGTCAATTTTCTCACCAAATCAGAGGAAAACTTTCTTGATTTATTGTCCAAGAGTTGCTTCCATTAATCTTTAAGTGGATGACACATTTGGGCTCTCTTGTATGCTTTTCTTTTGGCACACAGGCCTCTTTCCATACATAGATATTTGGAATGACATTATAGAATAGCAGCTTGTGGTTCCAATTATAGTTCTATTTCTCTGTTGTATTCACCATGAAGCTGAGAGTTGAGTCCAACCCCACTGTAAATTACAGCAAAAGTTTGTGAAGCAGTGGGGTTACAAAATGATGCTCTTTTCTTTTTCTAGATTCCTTTTATCTAGAATAACTGCTCTGTTTGGACAGTTATGCTGCAGCCATTGACTTATTGCAAAGCCTTGAGTGTCTCATCAGGGTTAAATCACAGAAGGGCCCGTCATGTTACAGTAAAAACCCCAGGATGACAGTTGAATTTATTTATTCCCGCTGCTGCTGAATGCAGTCGCTACAGAAACGGCTCCACTTCTGTGCTTGACCTTACTCTTTGTGCCGAGAAGCACTCGAGGATTAAACTGGGATTTGTTGTGTGCAGGCTCCATAGTTTCAGGGTTTCAGCTTGTGTCTGTCTGCACAGGCTGCCAGATCTGACTGACATCCTTTGACAAACTGTAAACCACTCCAAGTCATTCTGAGAACAGTTGGCCGTGTGCAAAACTGATGGCAATTAAATTATTCTGGAGGGTGCTCTCTTGTGTATTGGTAGAAACTGACAGAAACATAAAGAAATAAAAAGGCTAGAAATAGAACTTGATGCTTTCTTTTCCTCCACATTTTTAACCTATTTTGTTTTCCTTCAAAAATAAGAATTTTAACTGTTAAAAATGTTAATTTATGTAAAAATATGAAAGAAGAGTGGCATTTTAATTGAAAACTTGCATTTTTAACATAGCTGACCATAAAAATATCTGCTTATTGCAGCAAAGTAAATAATCCAGAAGTCAGTGTTTTCACTAACAACTTTAATCCCAACTTTAATCCTTCAGACAGAAGAAGGCAAAGCACTTGTCTTTTTTAAAATCAAAACCAGCGTTCTCTAAATATTTAGAATTATACTGCAGCAGAGGAGCGATAAAACACACAAACAAATCAAAGAAACGTCTGGATTTCGGCATTGTGTGTAAGAATTTTGATTTATTTTGATAAAAGGAGAGCCGAACGCCGCAAAAAGGTAAACAAGCTCATTTTTCTGATCTACCTACTACTCTCATCACCTTCAAATGCTCCTTGAACAAACAGGTTTTCAGCATTTTGTAGTTTTGCTTCCAAAAACGAAAGAAGAAGAAATCAAACTAACACGTTTCACTGTTTTTTTGGCCTTGACGCTGAATTCCAATGTTTGCACTATTTTTCCCCCTTCTGTGGTTTTTAAATATGCATTTAATTAACACTACTAATGCAATAAATGTTAGGTAATTATAGTTATTAAACACTGCAATGCAAAATAAATCCACATTCCCTCGGATTCTTGAAGCATCTCAAAACTGTCCCCCATCTGCTTGCAGGAGCCATGTTGGCCAGAGCTAAAATGAATATTGAGTGCGACTGAATAAATGTTGATGCTCGCTTGAAGCAGAACAGAATGAAAAATCCAATGGGGAAAACAAAGTGAGCACAAAGGCTCTCAGTGTTTTTTTTTTCTGTGGAATACAAAATGCTGAAAAATAATGATCTTATTAGATAAATAAGATTTTTTCTTGCTCCTTCTCAAGGTCACTTTACGATTCCAAGATGTGGTGAAGATGGCACATAAATAACACAAACTTGGCCTAAGAAAAAAAAAGTATCATAAAATTCCAAAGTGGTTAAGTTAAGTTAAAGTCCGCCCTCACATTGGCTTATAGATATTAAGCAAAATTTCAAATATTTCATAAGCTATTGAAACATTATGTATTCATTGCCTCTAACCTTGCAATTTTGCATTGGTTGTGTCTAAAAAGATGCTGATGTTTTTTCCACTGCTTGATAAAACCTTTTAATAAGTCAGGAGATTGTATCAAGTTGTTGACTTTAGTATTTTAGTTTTTCTGGCTTGTGCAGCAGAAAGCTTTGAATAAATAAAGGAATAAAAGCTCAGTTAGCCCAGTTAAAACAGAGCCTCTGTAGGTAAAAGTCTGCAAGGAGGGGTCAAGTTAGCAGAAGGGCTTTGAGTGCAAGCCTTCATGAGAAATTGCTACTTCTGTATGCTATTAATCTTTAAGAAAGTGTGAGAGAAAAGATGGAATCCACAACCAAGAAGGGTTGTTGTTTTACTTTGAAAATCCCTTTTATTTTCAGTAAAACGTTTTTTTATTTTAAGCTTTATCATGTTACTTGTAATCTACTCATTAGCTTATTCATTTTTCATAAGAATTACAGCTTTTTTTCATTTTTGTTCATGAAAATTGTATCACTTGCAAATGTTTAATAATAAAAAATAATTTGATATTATAAACAACGAACAATCAAAATGAGTTTGGTTATTCTACTGTGCTAGCACAGAGGTAATACCATAAAATACCAAAGATGAAATATTCTATTATTGTGGATCACTATGGAAAAAAACGTCCTTAAAATAAGCTGAGACCTGACAAATAGATGAAGAGGAATGCTCTTGACTATTACTAGTTCCAGAAATCTTCATTAGTAAGTAACGCGGCCGGTCACCTTATGTCTCTTACACACAAACCCCAAACTTCATTATCAGCATTTTATTTATGTAACATATCTTCTTTCCAACCAGCTGATCTGGAGCAAGACACTGTGGTCTTCAATTTGGCTCAAACGCATCAATAAGCCAACAAAACACAAACAAATACATAACAAGATCATGCATTTCACAAAATGTTGTTTTATAATATACATGATTTCACATCATGCTGTTGTAGTGAGTTGCTAATGGCAACACGAGCTGTTTTGACTGCTCTAAAACATCTGTTTGTTGTTGAATCCATGTCCTTTACGGTTTTTTTCTTGTCTATTAAATTCAGAATTGTGTGTGCAGTGTGATACAGTTGTTTCCTTTTTTCAGTCTGACATTGTTAAATCTGGAGAGAAAAGACAAAAGGTCTCCCTTGTTTCAACCTTTGGCATCATTATCTTACCATTAGTGACACAGATGCAAGCTTATTCTCACCCTTAAGTGCAGTTAGCCCACCTGCCTCCTCCAGCTGCGTGACATCAGCTCGGGCCCTGACCCTCACACCCTTTCCACTAAGCCTGGAAAAAGTTATCGCTAATGGCCTTTTTCTTACCTGGCATTATTTTGACGTTGTGTTTTATTATCTGCTTTTGAAACGTTGAGCAGTGAAATAACAATACTTTTAAAAGGAACATACCACTTTTGAAAATTGGCCAAAACAATACTTAAATGTATCAGATGATAGGATAAAAAGCCAGTGCTTTGTTTCTATTCATCTATGGAAGCATTACGTTAAATCCCTATATCCTTTAAATAGGTTTATACCATAGAATGTTTGGTAAAAATATGTCTTTATATTTTCTCAGTCTAATGCTTGATAACGTAAATTCACAGCTGACTGACTTTCCTATACATTTCTATGTAAAAGCAGCTGATTCTGCATAACTTTCATTTAGATTTTATCATAACCAAATACTTATACAAATACAAACATTTCTGGGCTTTTTTTACATGTTCTTGTTGTTTTTCTCTAAATATGGAGAACATAAATGATGAAAAATGAAGCTTTAAACTGCATTTCTAAGCATTTCTTTCTAATAATGTTGTGAATCAGGAGCAGACAAAAAAATGCCATTTGAAAATGATCATATTTGTTACATAGAAACTGGGCTCCCTGCTCTGCTCCGTGTCGGTGCATCCACATGTAGACGACTAGATCCATCTTTGTTTTCCCTCATCCAAGCTGACATCTGGCTCAAAACTGAACGGCTGGATGATTCAGATATTGCTCGCCTTTTTTGTTGCACTGCTAATGTTAGCTTGGGCGTGTGAGGAGCTGTAAGCTAGCAGGAGAGAGTGTAAACAAAGAGCTCTCAGTAATAGTAAAGAGAAGGAGGGAAGGAGTTGCTCTGCCTCTGTCCCGCCCACAACTCAGAGGGGAATTTCTAACAAACTATGTCCTAAGAAATTACACGTTTATTGATCTTGGGTAAAAACAGCATAATCAGAAGACCACTGGAAACACTTTTAGAATCGATCAAAAGATGATCAGAGACAACAAAACCCATTACACCTGAAAGAACGATTTTTCTTAAATTGCATTTTACAGAATTGAACATAATATGAGAGGGAAATAAAACCAGCTCACCAGTTTTTCCAAACATTTTTATTTAAAAAGTCCACTTATGTGTAAATGCACAATTATGAAAGACAGATTCTGTCCTCTAAAATTGACTGTAATCGCATATCTATGGAGATTCTTCTTCATAATAAGCTGTTGTTAAACAAATAGGAGCAATTGGAAGAAAAACATAAAATTTGATTAAATTTCATAGCACATGTTTATAGAGCCATGTCTTTGCTCATTTTCTTGCTTAGTTTCTGTCTTGCAATCATGAATTTTTTAATGAGGTCATCCAAAAAGTGCAGTGAAGTATCAGTATCAGTAAAGTATTCACTGAAAGAAGAGATTTGAGTCCATGTGCTTCTGATAAGTTTTTTTTCTTCTTTTTTTTACCTTTGGGTGCACACCATTGAAGCTTAAACATGGTGAGCATACCTGTCTGACTATAATGTGAAACACATTAGTGTCATAAAGGAGTTAAAGAACTCAAGTTAAAGAACAGCTCAATCAGGACAGAACTGTAGCTGCAGTTCTCAGTTCTGAAAATGTATAAAACTTTCTTTTTAGTGTGCAGGAAACCTTGGCGTTTTATTTGACTGAATTGTATTCCACTTATCAGGTATAACAAAAAGCCCCTCATAGAGGTGCTAATGCATGCTTTTATTTCAAGCAGAATAGATGATTGTAATGTCTTGCTCTCTGATTTGAACAAAAAAAGCATATCAAACCTTCAGTTACTTCAGAGCTCAGCCAAGCGTGATAACTCCATCCATCCATCCATCCATCCATCCATCCATCCATCCATCCATCCATCCATCCATCCATCCATCCATCCATCCATCCATCCATCCATTTTGCATCATTTAGCCCATCCCAGCCACTGTTGGATGAAGGAGTGGTATACCCTGAATTGTTCATCAATTCACCAAATGGTTCATTAACACATTACATCCATCCATCCATCCATCTTCTTCCGCTCATCCGGGACGGGGTTGGGGGGTGGGGGGGGGGGGGGGGGGGGGGGTGGGGGGGGGGGGTGGTCAGTAATCTAAGCAAAGATGTCCAGACTTCCTTCTTTCCGGCCACTTCTTCCAGCTTGTTATTTCGGTCATGACCCAGAGCTCATGACCATAGTTGACTATTGGTACATAGACCAACCAGTAAATTGAGACCTTTGCTTTCTGGCTTAGCTCTCTCTTCAACAACAGACCCATACAGCGACTGCATAACAGTGGAGGCTGCACCAATCCACCTGTCAATCACACGCTCCAATTTTCCCGCACTCGCAAACAAGACCCCAAGAGATTTAAACTCCTCCACCTTGGGAAGGAGCACTCCACCCGCCCACTTTTCTCCGGTCAAGAACCATGCCTCAGACTTAGTTTCAGAGCCCGGACTTAGCGTAGAGGTGAGCCCAGGTATATCTAGCCGGTACCTCTCAACCTCTTGCACAAGCTCAGGCTCCTTCCCTCCCAGAGCGGTGATGTGCCATGTCCCAAATCCAAGTTCTATGACTGAGGTTTAGGCCGCTGAGGCACTTCCCCCTTGGCTGCCACCCAAACCACATTGTACCGGCCCCTTCTTAGCTCTCCTGCAGGCGGTGAGCCCAGTGGAGAGGGATCCCACGTCAATCCTTTGGGGTTTACCCGACCGGGGTCCCCAGCCACCAGGCGCTCCCCTGTGAGCCCCAACCCTAGGCCTTGCTCCAGTGTGGGGCCCCAGTAACACCAATCCGCGCGACGAATCTGGATCCCATTACACCCATTTTTTAAAAATGGCTGTATTGGCTAACCGTGGGTTCTAGTATAGATTTTAAGGTTCTTTTAATTGTTAATAAATGTTTTTATTGTGTTGGGCATTGTAATTTATCCAATGTTGTTTTACAGAACGAGACCTTAAAGTCCTCAGGTACAGGCCTCTTAGTTATTCCAAATTTTGGTACTAAAATAAAAGTTAGGGCCTCCTTTAGTCATTATAGTTCTCTTTGGTGCAGCAACCTCCTAGAGGGCTGCAGAGACTGTTCGGTTTTATTAAAAGAAAGCTCAATAACTACCTTTTTTGCTCAAGTATAAGCTGAAATTTAGAAAAAAAAAAAATTTATTTGATGTTTTTTTGAAAAATTATGTTTTTCCTTGATCATGGTTTTTATTAACTTATTTATGCACTATTCATTTTGCAATTTTCCAGGTTCTTGCTGCTTTTAATTTCATTTGATCTTTAATTTAATTATTTTGGTTATTTCTAAATATATATTCTGTTTTAAATCTAGTGTTTTTCTCACAGGATCTTTCACACCCATGACTATGCCTTTTCATTGAGCGGGTCAGTGCAGGAGGATCTCTTGGATCTGGCTGCCTACTTTGATCTGGGGAGATCCTGTGAATGTAATTAATATTCTGTAAATTGCAATAAATGTATGAAAAGTCTTTACAAATTAAGTTTGATTTGATTATTGCTTTTTAAAATCCTCAAAATACAACAGGAACTGTTATTACAGACAACCCCGCACACAATAAAGACTTTGATATAATTTGGATGAGCCAGAATATTGAGTCAACATTCGTGGAAAACATGCCCAGAACTCATTCCAACTCCATATTTGATGCCTTGCAGTCATTCCAAGCATATTTTATAAACTTGTGATCATTTCTCTTTTGCCGCCTCCCCCATTCTATGAAAAAAAGAGAGCTGTAGCGCTGTACTTACATTGGAACTCCTCTTAGATAATGTAACCTACTTGTGTAACCCACCCATGAGAAGATGTGGGGGCTATAGAAATTGCCAAGCACGACAATGCTTTTTCTGTGTTCCTGTTCATAAATAAGAGATTCTTTTCAAGTTTTTGCCTCATTCCAGTTACAGCGTGATTTTTGATGTAATCGATACTGGCAGAAAATAAAATTAAAAGCCTTTTGATCTAAAAATATGAAAGTATTTATGTCCACAACTACAAAAGAAGATGCTTCTTCTTAGGGCTTCTAAAACATGTCAGTCAGTTCTGTGCATGCGGATAAGCATCTTGGTGCTCTTCAAGAGTAGTGCCGTCATTTTTAATTGGTGGTCAAACAGTTCATGTCCGAAGGAGTTGTAGGGAACCTTAACAAATCATTTATTTATTCCCAAACCTGAGTTTCAGTGGAAAAAAGGGTCATTGATGGTGATGTAATCACGAAGTCACAAAGCAAAATCACAAAGCAACAAAAAAAAACTTTCCTTTACATGCATGCACACACATTTTCTAATTCAAATTAATGAGTTAGAATCATGTTTGTCTCGTTTGTGCTACACACATCATTTAATGTAGGACTTGCCATTCAAAATCTGATGTTTTATCAAAACCAATCCCTAATTTTTGCTGAATTTATAGTAGAGCTATAATATAGATTTTTAAACACAGTTTTTTCAGCAGACCCCAGAAAGTCAAACACTCCCCAGTTTAGAAAGCTGTCTTTTTGCAAGTCATGGTTTACACAAATCTCTGTTCATAAAGTGGCACCAGTAGAAGGATAAGGAAACAAAACCTTCACAGCAGCGTTTCTGAAACATCGATTTGTATGTAATACATTTTACCATAAAGAGTAAACATTTTTTATACAGTCTAGCAATACAAGATTGAACCATGTCTTAAGAAATTTGAGTTTTTCAGACCAATATTTCCTCTCTGTGTTAAGCTGCTGTCTCATCTGCCTCGTCAATGCACGTTCAAGCAATCGCTTTCAGTGAAAAGTCTATCCATGCTTATACACATTTTAGACTTACATGATCAAAACTCTTACCATCACGCTACCCAACAGCTACCCAAGTTTAAGATTTTCTGGCTCGAGTACAAAATGCCTGGCCATTGGACGCCTGCTGTTTAACTCACGGTGGTACAAACCGTGAAAAAAACTTCAGTTACTTCAGAAAAAAACAGACTTCTAAAGTCTCTCACTGATGAGCTTTGGTTTGGTGCTCATGGTTGAAGGTATTTAATAGCAGACATCCTGGATTGTGTCTGCTTTAATTGGCCCTTGCAGATCAAACCATCTGCCACCTTGTTACAACCTGATGGATCATGAGCCGTAATTATAATCATTAATGTTAACCTGCTTTTCTGCCACAATGGAGCTAATCTAGGATGAAAGCTGAAGCTTTCAGGAAGTCATCAGACGACAAACAGAAGAGAAACTGTAACCTGGAATCTTCTCCGTGGTTTCGTCAATCTCAACAGCTTCAGTTTACAAATTGGTGTATTTTCTGGTAATTACCTTTGTGGTTTGGTGCAACTCAAAGACCACAGTTTTTTTTTGTCATTTATACAGCCCAAATGCAAAGAAAAAAAATATGTTGTGGTGCTTCTGAATTGAAATAAATTTAGACTTTCTAGCATTCACTGATCAAAATGTAACCAGAATAATGTAACTTAGAACCAGTAGCTATGTTCACACCGCTCTCAGCAACGGGCGTTCAAGCAGCCTCTATTAATGAAAAGTTTATATAAATGCAAATAAATGTAGGTTGTGCAAGCTTTTACGACTATTTGTGGGCTCTGTGCACAGAACGCGTTGACCAATGAACATGCGCTGCCAGTGAAACAGGTAGAACTTTGAACAATCAGGGACTTGATTTGGTGGTGACGTATGGATTTGGTTTTTCCGGTGAACCCAGACGCAGCGACGAGCGAATTCAAGGCCATTCCCGACATGATGTTAATCCAAATTCACCATTGCAAGGGTGCTAGCAGTGAACCAAACTATTTCCGTGCCCCAATTTACAACATTTGCACCGCTCTGACATTTCTGCACCAAACCGCTTCCAACTGTAGGAGGCTGACATGCGCTAGTGAACAATCCTGCCTGTTCTGCTTATCCAGTGTGAACACCATGGGTTAAATGAACGTTCAGTGTTTACCTCGTTCTCAAAAGCATGCCGTGTGTCCGTGTCGTGTACATAGCTTAAGAACAATTTTCTTGTAGGCTATTAAAGATATTTTGATCTTTTTTTTTTTTTTTTTAATTTTAGGTAGCAGCAAGTAACAGTGGCTAAGAAAATCAAAGACAAAAATAAAAAATAGAAAAAAATTAATGAAAAAGAAAAACAGCTGATTTGTAGGTTTTCTAGAGTTAAAACAATCACAGTGGTTTACTATTGACTGTTCACCTATGTGTCTCAAAGTTACTTTTTGATTTTAAACTGGACACTGGAGTAAAATGGATGTTTATGTCTGATAACTGAAGCTACAAGAGCAGTGTCCCCGTTTTTATTAGAGATTTAACTGCTATATTATAACATTTTCTTTCATTCTGTTTCAGATCCCGTTTTATCTCCACCTGAGGAACTTTTGAAAGTCCAGGAAAGGATAAACAAGAGTTGTCTGGTCCAAGTGCACATGCCAACTTTCAGAAGACTTCTTGTCAAGAAGAGAAAAAAAAAGGGAGAAAGACCTGAAAAGACCGAAAACTGGTTGGTGAAACCTTTTGATTTTAAGACATTTTTTGGTGATAAAAAAACACACATCCGATTTTTTTTCCCAGCGTCTTTGTTCTTCAAAAAAAGATTTTCAAACAATATATCCATCTCCACTTAAACGAAACAGTAAACATTCGCAAATAATATTAGTTCTGCTGAAGTCACAGTATAGCTTATAGACTTGTGTACTGCTTGTTATCTTTACTCAAATATTTTTTGCGCACAGTTGTGCTATGCTGCACAGTTTAGCAAAGGGACTAAAGCTTCCGTAGTTTCATTGTAAGCATATATTATGCCATTGTTTCTGCTCTTATTGCACCTATTCACTGACAACACTGCCATTAGTGCTGACAGCGCTTCATTTACCAAAGCTATTATATTCTTTGTCCCGTGTGTGAGTTTGGTGTGCGTGACAGGCAGAGATAAAGAAAAAGAAGTAATTGTTGTAATTATTTCTTTTCCGACACCCCCCCCCTCGCCTTCTGTGCTAACATTGAAGAGATTGCCGCTGTTCCGAGAGGAATGTGGTGCAGAGCAACCCGACCCAATTTGCTCACTTTTGTATTCGTGACACGAAGATTCAGCGCCATTTTCGGGTGCTCATGTGTCATTATTTTAATTACTATTGTCAGGAAGAGATGCAGCGTTTCTGACAGAAGAGCCACGAAAGTAGTGCCTTGGATCACTACTAAAGACACTGATTTTGCCAACAAGAAAATGTTGCTTAAAAAGAAATGACACAGCAAATTAAAAAACAGATTTTTCAAAATTAATTAGGTGAAGAAAGCTTTCCTTTGTCAGCTTTGCAAAAAAAATTCCGATTTTTGTGTTTTTTAGAGCAAATGTATTGTCTATAACTTTTCTCTATTGAGGAGCAATAATTAAAGAAAAGGCTGGTGTGTGCGTCAATTTGAAATAAGCCCACCATGCATGTCCAGTATTCTAGCTTGATGCTGACAGCACAACAGACACTAGCTGATCGCTCGAGTTTGACTTCTTATATTAATCTCCTTTCCACACAGTCACAAGATCTTTGAACATTTTAGACTGGTCCTAATGACTTTTTCATATATTTTGCTCTTTTGAGGAACTCACTTTGAGTTATTTATTTCCATGGGCTTTTAGGATTTCTCATTGTCAGTTTCTGCAGTCGAATACTATTGACATATGGACACTGTGTGACAACATGTGTTCTTTTTTTGTTGGCACCCTTAAAAAAGAGGGTTTGTTGGTGGTAAAACAACTATTTTGGATCCATGTGCTCCTCTCTTGACTGAGTTTTTTGAGGAAAACAACAGAGCATCAATTCTTTGATTTGAATGCAAGTTTCAGGATGAAGCTGAATTCGGTCATTTCTGCACTAAAAGGTACACTTGATTCCAAGGCACACTGTCGATGAATGGTTTTTGAACCTATATGGAAGGTGCACTGAACTATAAGGAGAATTAAGCGAGAAGAAAAGAGTCAGATATAAGTCCGTCAGTTAGTCAGAAATTTTTAACTGGGTACACAGTAACTCTAGAATTTGTTTGTAACACGCTACGCGTTAGCCATGTTAACTGCATTAGCTTTTTCAAAATACTTGTAACTCCCAACCTTGTTCGCAACTCGTAAAAACAGACGGATACCGCTAAAATAAACGTTACTGTGACTACGCTACCTCTCAACCTTGTTAGTATCACGTTAAAAAAAAATCCACATTAAAGACCCACCTGTTCTCTGTTGCATTTGGTTAGTTTGTATTCAAAACTTTATATCCACACTATTAATCTGTTTGTTTAAATTCTTTTTTTTTTAAACTTTCTTTAAATCCTACTTTAATGATCATTCTTTTAATGTTTTATGTAAAGCACTTTTTGTACATGAAATGCGATATACAAATAAACTTGCCTTGCCTAACATGCAGCATTGTACAGT
Organism: Oryzias celebensis; assembly: GCA_014656515.1. Lineage (NCBI taxonomy): Eukaryota > Metazoa > Chordata > Actinopteri > Beloniformes > Adrianichthyidae > Oryzias > Oryzias celebensis. The sequence goes on along the minus strand of BNCR01000008.1, from coordinate 13,173,486 downwards.
AGTGAAGTGCTCAAACTATCGATGTAAATGAGCTGATGCTGCCGCTTTGCGCCGTTATGCAACAATAATCCGCTTTTCCACGCATCAGAGTCAGCCGAGTCTGGCTAACCCTGGTCTCCAAGAGCCTCAACTCAGCCTGATTTCCAGCTCTTCCTGGACTGCTTGTTGCTAAGCCAGGTGTGATCAGTAAATCAGGATGTGGAAACACCCACTCAGCAGAAAGATGGTCAGGAAGAGATGGAAACCAGCCAGGATTGCTGCTCCTGAGAACCTGGGTTGGCCAACCCTGGAAGAGTTACAGTATTTGAAAAATTGTGTGTTATTAAGGTGTCGCCAGCAACATCTCTGGTGTTAAAGGGTTAATGGAAACTCTCCTGGAGTTGAGTTTTTTTTTTTTATTCAAAGAAAAGTTTTAAAACTTGAAAATAAACCAAAAAAGGGAAACCAGAGACTCAAAATAAAGAAATGAATTATCCACCTATTGGCAATAAAGTAAATGAAAAAAGAGCCTGTTTTTTTATTTTTTTTATTTTAGAGTTTGTGAATTAAAATGTTGATACTGGATCCTCACTATAGTCTGCAGGATGGTAGCTGTGAAGGGACGGGTTGGTGCTAATGCACAATAACACATTTTCCTTTTGTAACCTTTGTTAGAAACAATAAACAACATTCTTAAAAAGTATTCCCTACAAAAGAAACCTTTGTGATAAAAGTTTTAGTACTTCAGAACAACAAACATCTCACTAACTGCTCATCCAACTGTTAAAAAACAACTGTGACAGCAGTCACAACAAAATGCTTTCTTTTTTGTTTTTTGACTTTTTGAGAAAAACACACAAAAAAGCAAAGATGTCATGTGTGTTCAGCTCACCTCTCTGAAAAACACACTGGCTGATGGCTGCGTTTAAATGCTTGTAGACATTTCTGATGATTTCGGTTGCCCAAGAGAGAACCTCAGCACTGATATTTGCAAAAGAAAAAGCTGAAAAGACACATAAAAGCTGCTCAACTGAAGCGCTCCAAAAGAACAATTTTGTGTCTCCAGACAACAGTAACAGTCAACACAAAGATCAACTGTCAACTGTCAGCCCTTTGCCTTTATACGCTTAAAAAGTCTATAAAATAAATCATATAACAATTGTGTTTTTTTATTATGAATGTGGGTCTTTTATATTTTGATTGACATAAGCTTGAAAGCAGTAAAATAGTTTGATGGTGCAATTATTTTACAATATTAAGCTAAAAAACAATCAAATCCACTCAGAGGTTTCTGTTTTGTGCATTGTATTGCAATATATTCTTTATTTTTTTTACTTTTTTGGATGAATCCAAGGAATTCAGGTGATCATTGCTGCAGTGGAATCTACATTCTAGAAATATGAATTTGAAATCATGTTTTAAACTTTTTTTTAAAACTTTTTTTAATATGTCTGATGTTAGAAGCGAGGTAGACAAATTGTCTATGACAGTTTTATTAGTAACATTTAGCAAGATGAGGCTTTTTTTCTTAAAGCAAGATTTAAAGCCTTACATGTCCACAAAAATATAATAAAAAATCTGATTTGATGGTTTCTGTTTACTTTGGCTTTAGGAACATATAAAGCTGATTTTAAAAAAAGGATAAAAAATGTTTAAAAATTAAGATCGTCTCTCAGAACCCTTTTCAAATTAAAATGTTTCAATGTTTTGATCCACAGGTTTGTTTTTTTTTCCTTTTTTGGCACGGCAACAATACAGGAAAAAAAGTCAAACCTGCTAACAATTCCCAGAAAACCCAGAATGAGACTACACAAAATTGTGGTTTTAAACTGCAAGAAATGATTGTGATTCAAGCATGTGACACTTAGTAATTTGTAACACATGAGTAACAGGTGTGAGCAATACAGAAACCACACGAGTGGCCAGTTATAAAGGAAAAATGGACGACTCAACCTTTGAGGATTGTGTCACACTGAGCATGGAGAATGAAAGTTTAAAAAGGCATCTGGGGAGTTGAAAGAAAAAATTCTAGAAAGAAATGAAAAAATCTCAAGGCTACAGGTTTAGAGAGCAACATGTTTCTGTGTCCACTGTGTGTAACTTTATCAAAAGGTTTACAAGCTTTTTTTCTTTTTTTTAAATATACCAGTGCCACAAAAAAAAAGAATATCAGTTGGAGTATATTTTAAGTATTTATATTATCCTACAATATTGAATTTGGGAAGTACAAAAATCAAATATAAATAAAAAAAAGGTCCTATCTAAAATTAAACTATTCAAACCTAAAACAAACACCATGTGTATGCAGTCTGCCAAACAATATTTTATCATTCAAAATTTAAAAAACCCTTTCATTTAGCCTACAAACATGTCACTTGTCCTGCAAAATTTATGTTAGATCTCAAACCATTTTTTGTTGGTTTTTGCGGTTTTTAATAAAAGGTTAAATGAATGTATGTGGGCCCACAGCAGTGGCTGCTCCTCCATCCTTGCAGTAAGGGGTGATTTATTTCAGAATGCACTTGGCACGGATTGTTCCTTATTTGCACGGGCGAGTAGTGCGATCTGCAGTTTCTCCATGGGAGCCATCTAGTAGTACTGCGTCATGCCAGGGAAACCCTTGAATCACGGAAACAGCTCATGTCCTCTTGTTTATTATAAAAAAAAGCATCAAGTACAGTTAAAAAAAAAAACGGTATCTAACTGTAAACATACACACAAAAAGAAAGGAAACAACTTGTGATTTATCATTAAAAATGTTCCAAGCAGGGCCGGAACTGGTGTGGGCAAAAGGGGGCGCTTACCACCCAAACTTTTTTGAGTCCATATCTGTATTATTATTATTGACAAGGATTACAAAAGAACATCAATTTAAACTTCTTTCAGCATTACTAAAAGCACATCAGCTAAAAGAACTGTCATTTTAAAGTGAAAGCAATAATAAAACTGTTTGAAACTGTTTTATTTCATTGTATCTACAGTTCTAGCAAATCTTCTAGCTTCACATTTGGTTCCAGAATGAAGATTTTTGTTGCTAAATCTAATTTACATGGCATAAATTGTGTTAGCATGCCCTAAACACATTTACAACCTAACACAAAGCATGCCTTACAAAACAATAGAAGAAAGTCAGGAATTGTGGTTTTGTGTTGAACTTGTGTTCACATGCAGACACAGTAACAACAGTTTGACCTCAAGTCTGCAGAAAACACGTTGAACCTCCTTTAATTGAAAGCAGTCTTTGTAGATTTGGATTTTTGGAAACAACAACAACAAAAAAAGCCAGATAACCTCAGAGACCTTGAGCAAGATGCTTGAAATATTATGTGGCTTCAGAAAATTCAAGTAAAAACCCTTTCACGATGTTTATACACAATATTTATACAACTAACTGTGAGGAATATTTTCCATCACAAAATAAAGCATGGAGAATGGATGCGAAATATTCAGATTTTCCCCCTTTTTCCACTCTTGTTCAGATTATAAAACACATTTTGCAGCACAACAGGGTCAGAAATAAATGTAAAAGCACAGAAAAAGAGTCAATTGTGAATTTTAGATGAATACTGGACCCGTAAAGTGGTATATCTGCAGTAAAACAAATAAAACCCACATAGAATCAAGGCAGAACTGTAAATTTAGTTTAACCCAAAAAGAGTTGGTAAGTGTGCCAAGAAACAAATGTCTCCTCAAATCAGGAAACTATTTGTGCTACTTTTTCTTTGTAACAGATGAACTCACAGCCTGTGTTGGAACACCCAGCTCTGCCTGGACGATGATCAGGAGGGAGACACTGATGTACAGATGGAGCTTATTATGTTGAATTCTTTCTCAAATAACCTTTCAAAACTCAGAAGTCATGTGATTCAGCTGTCAAAGCGCAACACAAAATCTAAGGGATTTCTAAAAACATGCCTGACAACACTTCAGAAAGTGCAGCTATAATTACTGCTACAATTTGTGGACCCACCATTGGAAAAGAATCTTTGACATGTCAAGGTTAAAAAGAAAAACTTAAATAAATAATCCTAATAGGGTACATGTCTTTAAAAGTATTCTTTTTTGCGTTTTTTTTAAAGCTCATTTGTGTTATCTTCTTTTTTTTTCTTCCATGTCATGGCTGCTCAGAAGGTGAAAGCCTGAGATAAAAAATGTTTAGTCACACTTTTATCACACGATTTTCTTCTTGGAAACAAATTTATACTCAGGGCAAAAGTGTGGAAAGAGTTGTTGTGCAAAAACTGTATAAGCATCTGTCCAGTGTGGAGTATGAGCGGAAACAAAAAAGAATCTAGCTTTTAAGACTATTTAGTTAAATTAAACCAAAGTTTCTAAGGAAATGTCTTAATTTATTTTTTGAAACAATTGAAATGTCCTAATTTCCCACTCCAATTATCTTTTGAAATGTTTTACAAGCGTTCCCAGTGGTCTTTGAATTGTAATTATGCCATTTTTAGCCAAAATGTTGTTTTCGCGGGCATAGTTTCTGCAGAGCGGCAATAGTTCATTAGAAATTCTCCTCTGAGTTGTGGGCTGGACTGTTGGTAAGAAGCAACCCCGCCGCCTCTTTGTGAGCTTATTTTCAAATTGCATTTTTGTCTGCTCCAGATTCACAACTGTTTGAATAAAGAAATACTTAAAAAATGTAATTTTAAGCTTAACTTTATCAATTTTTGTCTTCCATCTTTAAAAAAATGCCACGAGAACGTGTTTAAAACACCAAAAGCACAGTTTTCATTACAGTTGGTCTTTAAAGTTTAAAGCAGTATACTATTACACTTTGCTGCCATTGCAACTTTTATGCAACCTCTGCAAGAAAGCATGCTTTACTGTAGCAAATGAGAAACAGTTTGCCAAATATACATTACACAGCTTAACTTTAATACTGATGTGGTAAAACTTTGACTAAAATCCAAAGAACAAAGTGGCTAAACAAAGACTTAAAATTAAGATTTAAACTTAAGATTTTTTTGTCATGTTTGTGGTAAAGAGTACAGAGATCTGTCTCAACCAAAATGCACATATTTAATCATAAATTAGCTCCCACGTGCATGTGATTGTCAGTATGTGGCCCTGCGACAGATTGGCAGTCTGTTCCGGGTGTATCCCGGCTTTGTCCAACAAAAGCTGGTTTGGCTTCAGCAACCCCGTGACCGCAAAAGGGATTCAGCGGGTTCTGAAGATGAATGCATGAGTGGATTAACTCTCGCTGATGGATTTATTGTGTAAATAAAAACTAAAAAACCTCATGTCGCTCTTCGTATCTTTGCAGCTTTAAACTGTTATCTTGTAAGTCTTTTCAACTCCCAGCAGATTGTTTGGGGTTGACAGAATTAAGAACGAATAACCTGAGGGACCTGGCAGAACGGCAGCATGCGAACTCTCCTTCATTCACAATCCAACAGCAGTAGGAGGAATTATCACTGTGTGGCTCTGCACACGCTGACAGACATAATTGTCATTCTTGTTAATTGAATGAATTAATTAACTTACAAAATGAAACTGGCCTGTTTTGCATACAAAAACAATTTTAGAATGGACTATTTTTCAGAACAATTAGTGGTAAATGCATGATTGATGTGCCTTAGAAATCCTATCTGATAGTCGTCAGAATTCCAAAAAGATGCATTTAAATATAATAAATCTTATTTGATTGGATAATGTTCACCTAAGTGACATTTTTTTGACATATGATAGTTTCTGTTACTCTTTAAGGCATCAGATATATTGTTTTTGGTATTTTCATCCAGTTATATCAACGTCTAGAAATGGAAACCACAGGGCTCGAAGAGTAAAGCTGTCCTATATCCTCATGTCTCGCCAGCATTTGTTTGAAATACATAAAGGCAGAGCTACAAGCATCTCCATCCACAAAATCCGAATGTGGCTTGCAGGTTTCTGGAACCTGTTGTGGCAGCTTCTGCCTCCTTTTTCTTTCAAATTGCAGTTTACATGGGAAAGCAGTTCTTGCAAAACTGTGCTATAAGCCTGTTGTCATGCAAGATAAAAATCGTGCAATGATTTGGAGAAAGCTTGTAAGCTTAAAGTGTCTAAACTCCCCCAAACCACATACATTTTGGGTATGATTTTAGCTGTGACAGTGAAAGTGTTGCATAAACACTTTTACCTCATTTGCTCTATTAAGAGTTGTCCGTCTCTACTTGATCTCTAGACTCTAAGCGGAGAAGTTCATGCTCATGTGTTGGACGTGCTCATTTGTGAAGCTCACTGGTATTTAGCCACTGTGCTGCTGACACATGGCGGTCTTTAACTCATCCATTAAAGCTGAGAGCTTTCCTGTTGATTTAAGGCAGAGGGGGATCATGCTGAGGCTCACAGACACAACTGTTTGTGGAGCGTGCATTTTATCAATCTGTTTTTTTACATGTGCCACGCCGAGAGTGTCTCCTTAAATTCTGATCTACACCATTTAACCATCAATCTGGTAAATCCTGCTATAATTATGAGCCATACCTTTACCTCCCTCCAAAACTCAATAAGAACAAATAAGAAGGCTTTTTCAGCTGTAATGGGATTATCGACTGGGTGGAGGTCCAGAACTGAAACTTTGTGTTTGTTTGTGTGTGGCAACGCGCATGTGTGACACACACGTGCATGCCTTTCAGTGAGTGTGGAGCCGCATGAAAATGACAAATGGAAAGATGCTCGGTGTGTGTCTGCATGGTCTTGTCGATAGGCGCTGCCAGTGAAAGGCTGAAAGAATGAAGCATTAAATTACCTCACAAGCTGAGTCTCATCAGCTGCGTGACATGAATTACTGATGAGTTCTCATTTGAAGTCTGATCCACTAGGACTCTGCTGTTGTTGCTATCATAGTGGTTTCGAATTAACCCTGACATGAAAATAGGCAGATGGTTACTGTAGATACAATGAGATAAACTTCAGTGGAGCTGGCTAAATAGCAAAAATGCACTTCAAAGCCTGAAATCAACATTTCCAATCAGCATCTGTAGATGAAAGTGTTTTTTTTTTCTTTTCTTGGTGTCTGTCTTACTTCACGCATATATACTAAGAAAAATGTTGAAGCTCATAATAAATGATTGCGTTTTGTTTTACTAATGACTTGAATCATTTCAAAGCCCAGCCCAAATATGGAAAATTAAACAGCTTTTTCGAACAATTCCCACAAAGATTGACAACGGGATCAAAGTACACACATTTCATCTCTTAAATCTACTTCAACAAAGCTTTTTAGAAATACAATCTATCCGAGATTGCATAAACACACTGATGATTAGCCGGTGTGAATGCTTCTGCTCGTACAGTCAGCCTGCAGTCGCACTCTGAGGGGGAATCGGAGATGGAGGAGAATCCTGGCTGCAGATGGGAGAAGTCAGAGGACCGTGACGGAGGGATTTTCAGGACAAACTCCGGTTGTTTGATGCTACATACACTCTGGGCATGCGATGGCCGTGGGTTCTTTTAGCATACGGTGTTCACACCGGACTGTCGCCACCCGATACCTGCAGATGTACTCACAGTTGGAAGAGGACTGGAGCGAAATGTCAAAGCACAGCAAACGTTGCTCCATGTTTTTTCTTTTCACAGCTCCATTCAGATTAAATGAAAGACTCAGGTTAAAATCCGAAATGCTACGGATTCTCCCCATCCCAACATTTATCCCTCTAAGCGGGGAGATATGGAAAAAATAGTGTCTTCAAATGTGAATGTTGCATCTGTTTGATGACGTCGTCAAGAGTCGCCTGACATCTACATTGACGTATGGCTGCCACAGCTCAGAAAATACATAACATTACTTTTATAACTATTAATAGGCATTCAAAAACGCATTACTTACATTTAAATGCAAACTTTTACACTGCAGAGCACACCTATGAGAAGAAATGCGTTTCTTCTTTACGCCATGGGCATGACACGAAACACCCTACCAGAGGAGGGATAGCCAGCCCTAAGTTGCCGCTGCTCCTCTTTAAAAACACCACTACAGCTTCAAATGCCCCTACAACTGGAGCAATAGGGATGACCCAAAGGGGCAGGAAGGCAATTCGGATTCACCCACGCTGTCAAATAATTCCGTCTAAGCACAAATCGCAACTTTTAGTTACACATTCGTGATCAATTTTTAAACAGTTGAAAAGGTGGCGACCCATATGTCACTAGTAAAGCAGAGTCCATGACTGGTCAAAGTTCAACTGTTTTAAATTTCAGTATGTGTTCAATGGAGCCCAAAAACTGACTTAACTTTTACATAGACTTTTCTTCTGAAGTGGTCGCTTTAACGCCCTTCACCAAGGCCATTGTGAGCATAGCGTAACAGTCGAGCACACACGGTGGAAGTTGTTAACATTTACTAAAAAGACATTCATCTCCGAAGAGAAAACTACTACCCATTTTACCAAGCAATTTGAGTCACCAGTGACTTTCACCATGAACATCAGGCTAATAAGTCGCTTTTAGAAACTGAAGATGTTTGCATTTAAACCATGAAACTATCACTGCAGCTCTTTTCACCTGTTTCTCCTTTGTTTCTCTGCCTTGTTGGCAAGCTGCAATGGCTCATTTACATCTAACACACGCACATACGTGCACAAGCCTTTGAACCTTGCTTCTAAAAAAGGAGAATCTGTCAGCATTTTTCACCCGAACGAGCAGAATAAGCAAACTTGTAGTGCTCTCGCCAAACACTGAATGAAAAGTGTTATTTTCAGATTTGAAAGAGGGATTAGATCTTCCAGATAAAAAAGGAGACTTAGCTCTGATGGCTGTGTTGGTGATTAAAAAATTGGTTTCATGTGCACAGAGGATTAGGAAAAGAGGGAATGTTGTTTTGCTTGTCGATCAGAAACAAAACATTTTAAAACAACAGGAGGATTTTCCTGACAATTATTTACACACTGGGTTAAAATGTGACTGTGGTCATCCAGCCTACATGAGATCAATAAATCCGTTATTTTACACATATTCTCCAGAAACCTCTTATTGTGTGAATTTAGGTAGAAACATGAACACAGAAACTAACTTTTTTCTTTTTCTGTTCATTTTGTTCTGCGCCCTAATTGGCTGCTGACCTTATCACTTAATCTCCTCCATGCTGTGTCTCCTGTACAGAATGCATTCAGTTTGCCAAATCTACATAAATCTTCAATCAGATCTTTGCTTTCGTTTTTATAATACAGAACTTATTTTTCTGTAAAGGTTTGAACTTTTAGAGTTTCAACGTGTGAAAACGTTTTTGTCCGTCTGAGAAAAGCACAGTGAAGGGAACTCCTATTGCAGATTATTTTTAGGATTTGACCCCCAGAATAAACAAGAGACCACTGTACGGAAAGTTTCCATTGGCTGGATGATGTCATAACAAATGTGCATAATTGGATCATGTGCATTTAGCTCCAAAGAACACTGCATGAGGGAAGAACAATGTGGTGAGATGACGGACGAGTGGAGGAAGACCCTAAAACATTTACCAAAGAGTAGTTATTCTGTTGATTCTTTGGTTACTGTTACAACTTGATCATGGTTTAGGACCGACAAAAGTACCTGCACTCTGTTTACTTTGTTTTGTTCAGTTTACTGGTTAATTTGAGGATTTTTGGCAAAATAGATCAGTTTATGGTAAGGCAAGGATGTTCATCGTTCTGGGTTCATTTGCAGCCTGACCATGGAGGAGTGAACATCTGCTGCTGCTTTGACTGCTGCTGAAACTGGGGATGCAGGATGCGGGGGTTGTGGGCTGGACTAATGTCGGTGCTGTCTGACCTGGCTGTCATTTGATGGAATTCAACTGAAGCTAGAATCAGTCAATGGATTTGTTTGTTGCCCTTTTCTGAGGGTGTATTCAGACTGGAAAAGTCCATTGGTCCAGACCGAGTTTGGTTATAAACAAAAGCACGCCACTAAATATCTCTCCAGCCATTGGCCAGGAATTACAGGAGCGAGGCAAAGCAATGAGAAAAAGAATAATGGAAGTCCTGCACTTTGCAAAGCTTTTGAACGCCTGTATCAATGTCAGGTACAACATTTTTTACTGCTATGTTGGTACGTTGGAGGCATGCTGCAAGGTGGTTACTGAGGAGACGACGGCAAAGAAAGTACCAAAGCTAGACAAAAATGAAGACATTTGATACCTTTTGTTTGTCTTCCTAAATGCTCACATTAAGCATTATCTATCTAGTATTAACATTATCTACTGTATATATGCCTCACATATAGAGAAAAAAAAGTGTTTTTAACAACTGTATTGCTTGTCTGGAGCTAGGGCTAGGGTTAACCTCTAACCCTGTTTTTGTCAGTTCTGAAATCTCTGAATTTATAGACAGTTCACTTATTTCCTCATCTCCTGAAACTTCCTTTTATTTGCATCAGCGCTTTCATAAACATGAACAGACGGCTTATGCAGATGCATCCATGCACAGATATGAACAGTCTGTGACAGTCTAGCAGACAGCCACGGCTCAGATTGCCGTCAAATGCCACAATTTTGGAGGGAAATAGGGTTAAACTTGCAAATACGTGCGTCATTTGTCAAGCGGTGTGTCATGGTATCTCGATTTAGCCCTTGATCCTGCATATTCTTAGCATTTTATACATAACTGATATTTCATGGCTGTAATTTTTGCCGTTTGCCCTTTGAAGTGATAATCCGTCTGCAAGGTCTTCTGGTTGATGGAGCTGCAGCCTGCAGGTAATTATCAATTCTCTTTGTATGTAAGAGTGAATGTGACATGAACAAGCTCATAGAAAACTGGTTTAATTCCTGTAATTTCCAGTCATATTCTTGAAAATTATCTGTGAGTGCAAAAGTTCTTTAGGGATCTTAACTCATATTATTTTTACAATGAAATCCTACATGCAAGCTGCAGCGAGCTAACGTCGGCCCTTGCAGTGCACGCTGTCATGCCTGCATACTTAGCAACCATATGCACACATACAAACATGCACAAAAACAGCCTCAAGCATTAAGAACAGAATGGAAAAGGCATTATGAAGTAGGGAATAAAGACCAAAAGAGATTATATGAATGGAGAAAAAATGGATTTTGTGAAGAGACAATATGAACTAAAATTACCTGGCATAAAAGAAAATTAGTTTAGAAAAGACACATCAAGACTGAATATCTAAGTTACAGCGGAAAGGGATTGCATTTAGTTATTATAAACATGTCTTTAACCTCATTTTACCATTCATATCATATTTGTGACATACTTTTATAAAAAAAAAAAAAAAAAAGAAACACTATATACTATATACTATATATGATACTATCTATATCTCATAAAAAAGGATATTCCAAATTTTCTTTTGTGGATTTTGTCACAGGGTTAAAGAATATCTTAATTATTAACAAAAATATTAATAATAATAATTTTCTGTCAAGTCTTTGATGTATTGGGCTTTATTGGGTTAACATTTCTATTTCACCAGATGAAAATAATTTATAAACCAAATACACAATAAAAAGGTGCTATTATGTGATATTTAAGGACAATATTGTCCCTTTTCATCATTTCCATACAGCTATGAACTTGATTGCATAAATAACAGGACGTTTCTCAGAGCCTCCCATCGTCACAGAATTGCAACACCGTTAAAGGTTTTTCTACAACCAATTTCCCCATGCAAAGTATGAACCTCATTACAATATAGTGAGGTCTAGAAGAAAAAAGAATTAAAAGCAATAAAAGTAATCCTTTTAATAACAAGAATATTATTTTTAGGAATTGAAAAACCATTGGATCTTCCGACACCCATTTGTTTCCTTTTTGAACACATTTGTTTCATGGGCAGAAACATCACAGCGGGGGAATAGTGGAAGAGTGTGACTGCTTGTTTTTACTTTTAAATCCTGCATGTATATTTTATGAGTGCTGTGATATTTCTGGGTCCAAGTAGACTTTAATATTCACTGCTGACATAGAAATAGGAAAGGTGTGTGTGTGTGTGTGATGGGGGGGGGGTATGTGGGCGTGTGCTTGAAGATTTACGTATGAGCATCGAGGTCCGCTGACTTTTTCCACACACTGAATATGAAGGGCCCACGTAGAGAGAACTTGCAGAAGTGCTGCAAGACCTGCTTTTATGACACTTACATTCACTATAGGCTGTCAAGCCGGCCAGCAGGCTTTTCTTTTTCGCATAGATGTTGGCTGTCTTCTAATATCAACTATGTTGTTCTTTTTTTGGAAGTGAAATAATAAACTTTGTGCAAAACTGCATGGAATCTATGGATTTTTTGCTCCAAAGAAAGAGAAATCACAAAATGCAATTTCCTCCTTTAAAATTGTCCCAAAACCTAACTGCATTGAGCTAGAGATTATGTATTACAAAACAACTTAAAGCAGATATTGCTTTTTTTTTTTAAAAATCTGAATATTCTCTAGTTTTAATTGAAAAAGTAGCACAATTAAAGGAATATTCCCCAAAACAAAACGGAAGTAACCAATATTCCACTTCCCAGGACACAAGAAACTTGAAAACAACAAACAAATACATAAAACAAGACAAAGAACAAAACTAATTCTGAGTTAACTAAGTAAAGAGCCATGAAAAAAATGAATTGTTGCCCTAAATTATTAATTTGTGGCCTTAAATTAGTATTATTAACACACAAATTAGCATATTGTGTGTACAAATTGGTGTCTAGCGCGCAAGAAATAGTGTTTTAAGATCCTACTGCTACCTTGTGTACATAAAATACTATTTTATGTTTTATGGATATGAAATACTATTTTTTGTGGACTAAATTGTAATTTGTGTGCACAAAATACTAATTTGAATGCACTTCAAGCTGATTTGTACCCACAAAATACAAATTTGTGCCCACAGAACACAAAAAAAAAATCTCATTTGTGCTTTCAAAATGCTTATCTGTTCGCAAAAAGTAGTTTTTTATTAAGTTTTTAACTTTTTTGAATGCCATGTCCGGAGTGCTGTACCTAAATACATAAGGCTGATTTTTTTAAGATTGTTGTTATACCATCTTAGATCAACTGGTATGACAATTTGGCTCAAAGTTTGTTTTTTTTTAAACTTGTCCTGTCTAGCAGCTGAGCACAGATGTGGATTGAAGGCCTTTAGTGTTGGACAGATATTACTGTTAAAGAGGCCATAGAGTAAACTATATCCATGTGGTTGATAATATTTTACCTTTGAAACACTAAAAAACAAATTATTTGTGAAATATGAGTCATTTTTGTGGACTCTTCAGACCCGTAAGTAAAACGATTCGATCTCTGAAGCACCGCCTTTCGCTCCTTGTCGGTCCCGCCCATTTCACGACATCATCCTAGAGCCGACAAACTGAGACGTAATTAAGTTTCAAGGAGCTTGTGGTATATTTAGACTGGGCACATTTGGTTCACTTAGAGTGAACCAGAGTTCGTTTCCCCCAGTAATCCAGAACAAATTTTCAGTCTCTCTGACCCATCTTTCGAGGTGGGCTCGGTTAATTTCCAGTGAGTTCTGGACCTAGCTCCGGTTCTGTCTGAGCATCCTCAGTCTGAATAGGCTTCGTGGTCAGAGTGGAACAACTGAACCACGATGGCCATTACAGGATGTAAGCAGAGTAGCACAGCAACAATGAGACACTGCAACTCATTGAAATGTGGTCATATGAATGCAGACTCATAAAAACATCTTTTAACGTGCTACACATTGTTTCTCAAACTGTTTTACGGACAATCTATATGTCATCAACACTTATCAGCGTACCTTCTGAGTCATTGTCTCCTCAGTAACCGCCTTGCAGCATGCCTCTGCCGTACCAAAGCAGCAGTGAAAAGTGTTGTACCTGACGTTGATACGGACGTGGACAAGGACCGCCAAATTTAGGACGACCATTATTCCTTTTCTAGTTGCTTTGCCCCACCCTCATAATTCCTGGCCAATGACTGAAGAGATCTTTAGTCACATGGTTTTATTTATGAACTCTAGTTCAAAACAGAAATGTCTGTTTGACTGCAGTCTGAATACAAACCAAAGGTTTGGACCAATAAACCTTTCCACCATGAATACACCCTTAGACAAAGAGAACAAGCCATAACAATGAACAAGCCAACACTGAAGGCTTTTGGAGAGTTCCTTAAATATAGTCTGACTAATTGACAAAGTGCGGTGGTGTAACTGTTCAACAGGTTCCACAGGTGAGTGGGCAGAATTAAAGCCACCCTGCACAGAAAACGAAGAGAGGACAAACGTTTGAAGCAACAAAGAAAACTGTAACATTCTTAAATACAGAACATAACCGAGGGCTAATGGTGCAGCTGGTTTTCTTCTACGTGCTTCTTTTGTATTCCAGGTCAGATTTCATTTACTGACCCCAAGTGAACTGCCAGACAGTTAGAAGTGAACTTTTGTAGTCTTCTTTGCTTATTTGAAACAAGTCCACAAGACTTTTCCAATAAAGAAGCAGTATGGGAGGGGAAGGGCTAAACTCCATTGTCATCTTGCTTGAGTGAAGGCCACATTGTGGATTTTCACAGACTGTGATTTTTGTAACACAGTAAGATGTGCAGGATCAAGATCCAACGGTTAATTTCACGACAGAGCGCACGAATCACGAAACATAGAAATCTCTGCACAGGCGTGACAAGGCGACAAAGTCATGATGCAAAAGTGCGAGACAATCTGCTTTCCAGTTAATGCTCAACCTGCTTCAAAATCTACCATTTTTGGTCATGTTTCAGAAATTGGTAAGTTTCACAAACTAAGAATATTTAATTGCTGATTACAACACTAAACTTCAAACATTATTTCCCTTCCGATGAACCTTTTTTTTCAAACAAAAAGCAACCAAATCTGACATTTACAACAAGATTTAGGGAAAAGAAGGAAATTGCCTGTGCAAGATGTGAATAAATCCTTTGAACTGATGGCCGTTGAAGGCAGATTCTTAAATAATACAAGAGGCAGCTCTGCTGGGCTCAGTAAACAAACAAGCAATGCAGTTACGTCTAGAACCATGCTAAAAGATGCTGACAAGAGAGAACTGAAATGAGGCACCCTTTACAGATTCAGAGTTTAGCTTGAGAGCAATGTTATATTTCATCCAACTTTCTTTTTTTTTTCCTCGCCGTTTTTCACGTCACTCACTGCTGCTGCGCCTTCGACTGAATTGAGCAAATGCTGTGTTAATAAAAAAAGTTTGGATGCACTGTATTTCTAGAGCTGTGGAAGGAAGTTTTTATTGGGTCATAATTTGTGTGCAGCGGGGTCTTAATTAAGACACGCACACATGCACACACAAACCTATCAGCACGCTGATACACTGCCAAGTGGATAAAAGTGGAGCACGAAATGAGGAGCTGTGTGTCGTCTGAGACTTAGCCTGGTGTTATTTTAAATCTGAGAAGCATGTCAGGGTTACACTATGTAGGTAGCCTTGAAGTAGAGCGACCTGCTATTTACCTATGGTGCATACTGTATGGGGTAGTCAATACCTGCATAGTTCTGCAGTAAATGTTGCATTTAAAAGCTATTTTAAAGTGCAGCTATAAGAAATACGACTTTTATTTTGATGTGATGGAAGAGCATTGCAGAGCTGCATCCAGCATTGATCCTTAATAGATCAAAAAGGAGTCAAACTGACTGTTCGTTAACTAGCGGTGTAAGAAGATGCTTCACCCCTTCTAACACCTACAAATCTTTATATACAACCATTTTTCAAGATTTGGTTATTTATAAATGTCAATGATTTTCATTTAAATACTTTATTAATTTTCATCAATCCAATTTCCAAACACAGATGATCTGTTTTTGGGTCACATGCTACTGGAGCCTATCCAGCAACACTGAGAACAAATTTAAAACCGATCAAAACATGGTCAAAGTGGGATTTAGACAAAACATGCCTAAACAAAAGTTTATCTAGCTTCTCTTTGATTTTACTAACATTCAAAATATATTCCTCTTTACTATTTATCCTTCAGTACTTTTGGCTACACTTACAGAGTTTGTCTGTGCAGAATGAGTTGGAAAGAAGCAGTAAATTACATTTTTTTTCGTAAAGAGGATGAGATTAAATAAGTTTTCTTTTAACTTCTTCCCAACCCTTTTTGAACATTATTTTTTGTTGTTGTTGTATTTGGCTTGGTTGTTCTTGTTTGTTATGACTTCTTCTAATGTAAAAAATAAACTTAACTAAACAGAACATTTTAATTATTAAATGTAATGTAAAAAAGTGTTTATTTTTTGTTTCACTAAATAGTAAAACAAAATTCCAACATTTTACTGATTTTCAATCTTTGCCATAAAACATTGGTAGCTAAGACTTCACTTAATCATTTCTAGATATATTTGCATCTACCTCAATGTCTGCATATTATAGGAACTGTAAGTGAACTATGTAGGTTGTGAAGTTGGATTTAGTGGGAAGGAACAGAAATATATGCAAGTTTGCACCTTTTACATAAAATAAGTGAAGTGTATCTCGCTTTGACGAGCCAAATATGCTTCTTTCATTGCTTTTCGTTTCAGCTAAAGTTGTGAATTTCACCTTTTTTGTAAGATGCACACTTGGCTCACAGTGCAGTGAGAATGTAGTCACTGTGTTTTTTTTTTTGTTGCAGCCAGCAATGTATGAAGACATTGTTCCAAACAAAGCCATTATTCCTTTAACTGTGCTCCATTCCTGCGTGATCACAGACCATATGCTGATGATATGCCTACAATCTCACAACAAGAAACACCAGCGCCCACAGACGGAGGTAGAAACATTGCGCTGAAGGAAATAAATAGATGGATCGGCAGGTTCGGATGCAAACATCATTCCATTAACAGCGAGTGCTAGGCGTTGTTGCCTCTTTGAGATAAAGATGCACTCCTGCTTTGGCTTGCTTGAGGGTGTGAGGCAGAAGAGAGAAAAAGGCATAATTATTGGAGTACAGGGTGCCCTCGCCAAGATAGCGGGATGACAGGTAAAGTGATAATGACAGCTTCTAAAAATTTCCAAAGCAGCACAGGGGACAATATGAGTTTTAATGAGGCTCATTTTTGTCATCTGTCTTCCAGTGTCATCTTAGAAACGGCTATTTACTTTTCACAACGTTCCTTCTTTGTCAGCTTTCACTGTTTCTCCCGTTTTCCTCCTCACTTTATTTTGGTTTCTTTCCTTTTCTGCACCTTTGGTTGTTTATTACACTCATATTTCTTCCTCTTTCTTGCTTCTTCCTCTGTTTTCATTCTATCTTTTCCTTATTATTCCCATTTCATTCAGCGCTTTTGTGACACCGCCAGACAGGTCTTTATCTACCTTTTTTTCTTCACCCATCTTATCTACATTTCATCTTAACACCTGTTTGTGGCACGGCAGTCACATGTAAAGCAGAGCTACATCTTGATAGTGTTATATTCTTCTTTTTATCTGACTGTCAAACATGACAGATGTGTGAAAGATCAAACAAAAAGTAGACAAAGGTGCCATGTTTTTAGCAAATATTGCAAGCAAATCAAATGAACATTAATGAGCCTCAGGGTGGAAGTTTTCATTTTGTTCCATGTTTTTATTTGTGTGCATGACAGTGATATGATTACATGTCTGAATAATGAGTTGTGTAGCAGCCTTGTTTTGGTAGCTTTGTGCACTTCACCACCAGCTGCAGATGAGTGAATCCTCTGCTTGGCTCTTACTTGACTTCAAACAACAATAACCTATAGTGGTAATCTTTGGAGATTTGAGCCACAGATCACTCCGTCTTCACTTTGAAGTTGTCAACAGTTTGCCTTCCACAAGACACATTGAACATTGGACTTATTCTATTTGGAAATATTAAAGGTGCATAAGAGTTTTTGTTTAACCCGACTTCAGAATCCCTCGGAGGAACAACTTTCAACCTCATCTTTCAAACTAGGGCAGTGATTGTTTGTTACTATAAACCTTAAATTATAAATGTCCTAAAGGAGATAAAGTAGTGACAAAGACTCAAATTTCTTCCTAATAAAATGTAGAAAAACTTGAAGCTCGAGCACAACATGATGTGTGGTCATTTTATAGCTGACGGGGGACTTACAGTATCTGATAGTCGCCTGACGAGAGTTTCTGAGATAAGCATGTGTTTCAACAGGTTCATCTTGAGAGGGAGGACTGCAAATCTTACTTGAATCCACAGTTTGGCTGCCGCTGTTGCAACTCAACTGTCAACTCAACACAAATGGTTCCAAACAAGCAGCCACTGAAACAATCATGCAGCAAACATTGAACACTACACCCTAAGATCATCATGGTTATGTACAGTAGCCACCTGCCAATTAAAGCCTCTGCTTTTTTACAACGTCTACAAATCACCCTCAAAAAGTGGACTGACCTAAACTCAAAGATCTCCTACAGAAAATGCACCCACCTCCATTACCAACACCCATAAATACATGTAAACTCATCGATCAACCATTTTTCCATTTCCCTCTGGATTGTTTAACCCATGACATTCTTTCAACTGATAGAACTCTTTAGCCGTGGGAGCAATTAATGTATTTCCAGTGGATTCTAAAACAGAGAAAAGCAACCTTGTGTTGGTACAACCCTTTACAGTTGTGAAGTGCTCACGCAATCAATGTAAATGAGCCGATTCTGTTGCAGAACAAAGCGGCTTTGTGCAAAGTCACCCGATTTACATTGATTGAGAAGTTGGTAAAACAGTTACAGTAGGTCAAAGGGATTGTGTTATTTACCTCTACACTGTACCTCTCTGATCACAGGTTCAGTTCCCGCTTCGCCCGCACATGTTTCAAAGTGTTCTTGGGCAAGACACTGAACCCCACATTGCTCCTGGTGTTTATAGGTTGGTGCCATCACTGTGTGTAAGTGTTTGTGAATGGTGAATGGGACTGTGACTTTAGAGTGCATTGAAACTTCAATTAAGGTAGTAAAGTGCTATATAAGTATTAGCTATTTAGGTGTCACCAGCAACATCTATGGTGTTAAAGGGTTAACTATTACTCAAGAACCATCATTAATGAAAGATAACTAAAACAACCAAAACTTTTACTGCACAAACAGGTGCAATGAAAACAAGCAGATTCTGCTTTTTTTAGAATTCAAAGCAAATCCCGGACAAGCCCCCAATTTATGTTGAGGCTTGATTTGTTCAGCTGCAACAAAAATCAAGAGACTTAACTTAGAAATCAAGAATTTTGACCTAGATTATTAAAACTTCCAAACCAATTTCAAAGGAATAAGAGAAGCAATCTCCACAGAGAAGGAGGGTTTTTTTTTATTCAAACCACAAGCCATCAAGTGGGCGGTCAACAAAACTTTCTGCCACCCAGAAGTGGCAGAGCAGCATATCATAAATTAACTATTGTCTGAGTTGGGGTTCAAGATGCCAAATTTACCTGTTCAAGACAGTTCACTGTAATGGTTCATGAGAGAAATGACTGAACAGGACATGTTCACTGGTTTCTCCAGCAAGTTAAATGCAACCCAGTCTTATTTACTCCAACAAAATATTTGAAAAACACAGATGCACATCAAGATTATAGACAGTCAACTTATTTTTTGTGAGTGTGTATAAAGATGTTAGACGTAGGTTCTTCTGACATACTCTGGTGACCCGAGAGTTGTTGGGTGCAAAGTTTGTCAACTAACTTGTGTCAAATGTGGATACATTCACTTCATCTCGAATTTTATCAAGTCAGCAGATGTTTTTGGGCAAAAAAAGGAACGGTAGTTCCTGCAAAATTAGAAGACAATATCTAGGGTTTCTCAGAAACATTTGAAGTTGCTTGAGCCAAAGGTTTTGAAAAACACTCAAAAAGAGGTAGTATTAACATTAAGAGTATTAAAATAACAGTGTTGACAGAATGTAATTTGGAAATCACTCAAAGAATGGTCCAGATAAAAGAAGAGGACCTAAAAATATCAAACTTTTTGAAAATGATTTCAGAAAGCTTGCAGAAACCATTGCTCTTGAAAACTTTTGAACGTCCGGCTCTTTGAAGTCCACCACTATAAGGAATGAGGACACCTAAGACTTTAGTACAGGGCTGTACATATTTTATTCATCAGTGAGATGCATGAGTTTGGTCAATTCTCTGTAGTAAAGCAGTTGAGATACATGTTGAACTTTGAAAAAACTTTACCCTTCTCCCACAGGGTTCATACCTCTTGTTTATTCTGTTTTTAAAATGAAACACAGCTCATCAAACATTGAAAGTTAATGAAAGTGTGAGAAAAGTGTGTGTGAATGCCTGGCATCAAAAAGAGAATTCTGTGCTTGTTTTGGTGTGTTTAGTTGCATCTTTGTTTCCTTTGCATATTTTATGCTTAAAGCCAACAGAGGCAATGAATATATAAACATCCTGAAATAAGTTGTTATTTCAGGACAACACGTTCTCATTTCCAAGTTGTCACATTCTGACTCATGGTTAAGGACCCCTCCGCATCAAAAATTGTTGGGTGTCCCCAACTCGTCATTTTTGAGATACTGGCTGTTTTCCAATTCAATCAAGGCTCCAGGGACATGGACTGCACTGGTCCCCTAACCCTAAACTTCACCCAATACCGGACACAGATCGGTACAGAGCCATGCCGATCAGTACTGGTTCCGGACGTGGAACCAGTTTGACATTCAGAACACTGGGCAGAAATCACATTGCGTCAGCACACACCAGGGAGCCCTCGAGATGCTTTTTTTTTTTTTTTTTAACTAAACAGTCAGATTCCCCTGGTCCGCTCCAGTTTAAGTCAGTGGCGAGGGAGCCTGCCAGGAAGGGGACCACGGCCGAGACAGGTGACCCTCACTGGGAGCCGCAGCTGGGGAGATCCATGAGAAGGGCCCGGTGTACATCCAGAATCGCGTCCAATGTACTTCTCCCCTCTTCGCGACCCGCCTTCCACGCAGCCCCAGACACTGACCCAAGAGAGACCAGACCCCCTGCCCGGATGAGCTGGAGTGGGAGACCCCCACCTTGTATAGACTGCCAGTGGGGTAAAAAATTGTCCAATTTATATCCCCATCACACAACACACAAATCACGCATTGACCATGCAGGATTTTTGCTCTGTTTATAAGAAGTTCATTACTGATTCATGCATTAATTATGTAAC
This sequence comes from Oryzias celebensis, assembly GCA_014656515.1. NCBI lineage: Eukaryota > Metazoa > Chordata > Actinopteri > Beloniformes > Adrianichthyidae > Oryzias > Oryzias celebensis. Next base: position 13,152,488 of record BNCR01000008.1, on the reverse strand, counting down.
TCTAAAGTGATACAAAAGTTATAAATCGGTTATACACATGTGACAAGTTCTTTAGACATAGAAGGATATAAGTGGAGCAGTCGTAGAAAGCCACAAATTTGTGTACACACCTCGCAAAAATCACGCACAATTGCATACAATTTACGTAATAATAGCGTGTAACAACGTAAAATTTACATAAATTGCATAACTCTCAAATTACCAACAATTTTGAACAGTTCAAAACCAAATTCATGTAAACCCGTCGGCGTAGACCCTCGACGGAAATCTGCAAACATCGACAAATGACGAACACAAAAAAGCACTTTTGAATTACCTATATTATGCATGAATCATGGGAGACCAAAATTACATCCGTGGATAATGCGCGAATTGCACATAGCGACAGTGTGATACGATTTTTATCACTGCCCATTCACCCATTATTTTCAAAAGCTAATTAATCAATGTAAACTAACCAAAATACAACCTCAAATTTAGGAGTCAGATTTTGTATGTTTTCTCCAAACTATATTTGGATTTTTTTTAAAACAGCCATGCTACTAATGCAACAAAGAGTGCCTCTTTGAGCTATGTCCTTTTTAAACGTTTTAAAATCCATGCAGAAAGCCCCAACATGAATAGTCTGTGGGAAAAAGGCCTGTTTTCATACTTTGGTTCCAGTTCTTGAAAATTAAATCTTGAGATTAAATCCTAGGCATATCAATTTAAGAGTAATCTTGCCTTGTAATTAATGTGCGATCCATGTTTGGAAATTCTCAGAGGTTTCACTAAGATAGAACTATTTTAAGAGAACATAGAAACTACTGAAATGAACCAAGATGATCAAATGGGCAACTGTCATTTATTCTTTTCTCAGAATTGTAAAGAACAACACAGGTTTTCACAAGCCTCTCTTTAATTTTAGCATGGGCAGCATGACTTTAATAATGCACTTAATCTATAACGGGGTGAAGGACACAATTGCCAACCAATAGGTGTAAAAATCTGTAGCATGTCCAAAGTCCTGCCTGTGGGCCGAGTGTGGCTTACATTCAAATTTCCACTGGCCTGTCATGAAAACAATAATATGTGGCTCTCAGCACTTTCTAAGAACTGTGTGCGATTTCTTAATTGTGATGCGTAAATCTATGACAACAACTTATGGCTACTTGACCTTCAGAGCTTTGAGGGCCAAGTGAGAAAAACTGATTTATGTGTTCCTATGATCAAACCCACAGTGAATTTTGCCTCTGAATAAGAAAACTGTTGTGTTATTGTCCTGAGCACCTTTTTTATATTTAGAAAGTTAAAAGTGAGTATTTAATTGTAAATAATATGTAGCATTTCATATGAACTGACATTTTTTTCAGATACTTTTTCTCTATTTTAATTCTAGTCTTCATAAAATTCATAATAAATTGTGTAAAAATGTATTTCGATTGATTTTTGTTCAATGTGAAGAAATGAAAAATATGCCATTACAATAAAATGTCCATTAAATGGCTAATTTGTAATTAAAGTTATCAAAAGGGTTCAAAGAATGTAGGGCCAATTGGTTGGCCTTCAAATATTTACCAAATGTGTCTGTCTTTGCTAAAAGTTTGGACATCCCTACCTAGACTATAACATTAAATACAATAGCTACAAATATCTGTGAATCAGTTTTTATACTTTTATAGTTTGGACAGGTGATGTAAAACCTCATGAATTTAATTTGTTGATGAAAGCATAAAAAAAAAAATCAATGGCTTGTTTCTGTTCTTTTAGTTATTTGTTATGATTCAAAGCTGCTGCAGGCAGTTATTTTCTGGCTTCACCAGGCAAGAAACGCTATTATAGCCTCTCAGAGCCGTGTAACTCAGTCTGGGAGGAGAGTGAAAGTTTGCACCTTCCCTTGGCTCTAAATCGAACGATGACAGAAGCTAGAGCTGGTGAGTTTGTTTCAAACTGACTCCGTCCCTTCAAAAAGTCGTCTTTCTGACTGAATGGCATAAACTGAGAAGTCCCTTCAGGAGAATCTGGATTTATTCTCCTCCGTATTGTTATTATTCCCATCCACAAACTCAAACATGTTGTATTTTGGAGTAATGTGGATGAAAAGCTTCGTTTTCCTCATTAAATGTTCATTTAATTGTCATAAATGCACCTTTCACCGCAAATCGGTGCATTATGTGATCAACATGTAATGTTGGTGCATGAATTGCATGATGTACAGATGTTGTCAAACACTGAGCCCCTTTAACATCAATTTGAATGAAAAGATAATTGTAGCATCATCAACTGACGGCAAAACAATGAAAAAGATCAGAGAGAAATCTGAAAAAAAGATAATAGCTTATTTGCTGACACTATGTTTGTTCTCAAACCTCATTTACTCCCTGGACCTTATCTGATATAGAATGTAAAAGACAGAAATGATCTTCCATTGGATGTCTTTTTCATGACAGCACAAGGCTTTTGTTCTGCACAGGTGATGGGTGAGTGTCAGTTTCCAACACAGGAAATGTTTGAGTTTATGGAATGCAGAAAAATGCCACGATGCCTCAGAGCAACAACAAGCACTTGGTGTTTACAATCTGACCCTGAAGAAAGACACTCGTAAAAACTCACCAGTGCTGCATGATTGCCTGCGTGGAGTGGGTTGAACAGTTTTGGCTCCTGACATGATAGAGCAAATGAAGCAGCGCTTGTTGCTCCTTGGGGGAAGACAGGTGCTAAAAGAGCACTGATGCATTCTGACTCTCAAATACATCTAATCTTGGCTGTGCTCTGGTCCATGCATACAGTCTTCCCAAAGAATGCAATTAGATTTGACAAATGTTGTCGTTTTACGAATGCTAATTGGAGAAAGTGGCACTTAGTTAAAGCTTCTGTGCAGAGAGATAATTTACTTTGCTGTTAGGGGTTATCCTTCTGGGGAATTGAAGACAAAGAAAGAAAAAAATGCAGGCAGGCAACGGCGGTAATAGGAAAAAATGTAGGATGTCTTGAGGCATTTCCAATACAAGAAAGTTGAGTTTTAAATAGCAACAATAAAAGGTAAAGTGAAATATCTTTCATGGGATTTAGTTTGTGTGGGCAGCCTATGGTCGTCATTCAGGGACTTAAGTATCATGCTGCATTCACACAGGATATGTGACACATGTTGAGAACACACTAAAAGCGTAATATAATATCATTTAAATCCATCCGGGCACAAACCGCAATTATTGATTTCCCCTCCACAATCAATTTCCCAACAGTTGCCACTTCTGTGAATTAAAAGGGTTGTCATCCATACGTCATTTCCAAAGACTAGTCCCTGATTGGTCAAAGTTCCAACCCGGTTTAACTTTTAGCACACGTTCAATGGACGCACGTTTTGCACGTAGAGTCCAAAATAGTCGTAAAACCTTGTGCAGAAACGTGTAAACACAAGTGTTTTGAACACTGCATTTACATAGACTTTTCATTTGCTGCATTTGCTTACAGTCAGTGAGGGGCCAGTCAGCACCTTACTAATGACTAGAATGTGGCGTAAGGACACCTTATCATCTCCGTACATGATAAGTTCAATCAACTGACATTCTACTTACAAATACTTCACAATACACATACAACAATAATAGCTTCTATTTTCACGACGTCCCTTGAGGCCGTTGCACCTCCGAGCACAGACAACCCCAAATGTACAGCATCCGCACTGGTTAACGGGTGCACGTCTCTAAGACTTCAAATATATTTTTTTCTGTTGATATCTTTGGAAAAAAAAAAATCAACAATTGATGTGATAGTTCTATCTCTTTAAGTGCTGGGTGTGTTTACTGACTGCATTTGGTCATTCAATGCACATTTAATTACAAAACTTTGAAGGTGGCGGCTGGATGGCTCAGTTGCCTGTATACAGGACTGGTGCATGGGAATCCAATGTGCGTCTCTGGGCTAGACCCTTTATGCTACTACCAACATATATAACCATAAAGGGGCCCAAGTCTGGGTCTCCCTGTGCCGATCCCCAGCCCGGATAAAATACAGAGTTGTGTCAGGAAGGGCATCTGGTGTAAAACTCTGTTAAACCAAGATGTACAAATCAGTGAAAACCAATTCACTGTGGTGACCCCGAAAGGTGACAAACAATTACAGGTCTTTGAATATTTTTAACACAGACATGTCATCCAAGATTGCTGTGGTTTAGATTGAGCCTTTTCCTTAAAGGATGTCTGTTTAAACCACAAATGTCAACACTGTTTCCTGCAGTAAACAGTAACTGAGTAATACCAGTCAAGAGGGGGTTACTGGTTTGATAGTAGAGCAGTACAGCATTACTGACGTCAGCTACCAGCAATGATAACACACTCGCAGCATGCACAAGCTGAATCCTCTGAGCAGAAGTGTTCCAGGAGATGAGAAACATCTTCTGATTGGTTCAGACCTTTTAGCTGGAATTTTCACATTCCCAAGACCTCATGTGCCTGAATAACAGATGAAGGAAGGATGGTAAAATGAACAGGTTTTCTGCTTTGATCAACAACTCCTATCTTGCAGGATTTACTGGAAGCTTGTGCACCCATGTGTGCGTCTTCTCTGCCGGTGAAATCTGCATCTGTGTCAGCCTCTGCCTTTCATATGCTGGGCTGATTTTAGCTCTCCTCATTGCCCTTCATAGTTGAGTAACTGCTAGCTGCGAGCATCTGTGTGGGTGTGCATGTAAAAATAAACAATGATTGTGTGAGCGCATCATTCCACTTAAAAATTCTTTGATTCGTTGTTGCCGGAAAATTAAGGAAACACTTAAGGGTTGATGTTGGCCTTGTGACTGCATGAAAGAATCGATTTATCAAATGTTTTGACCCAAATAAAATCAAAATGGGGGGATTGGTTGTAAATAGTAAAGCTGACTACTCAATTTATTCCACATGAGATGACTCCCTGTGCATGTGATTAAATGTGAGAGTTACAGAAGAAGCTACTATTATGCGCAGCTACATGGACAGAAATGGAGTAGGTTTAAATGTTTTATGCTTCTGATTCTTCGCCCTCCCACCTTTGGATGAACACAAAAAGTGTTCAAAAGAACACCCTTTTGTCTTTTTCCTTTGTGTTTGTCAGTGAAGGCTCACACTTTTGATGCCAAACCGACTGTTTTTGTTCTTTTTAAAACTCATTTACCTCCTCAGTCTCACCCTCATTTTTTTTCTTTTTCTGCAGGTTCTGTTTATGACTTAAAAAATGTATTGCCATGAATGGATCATCATGCTCCACACATTTCAGACTACATTGTCTGTCGCTTCTACTCCTATTTTGTTTCATATAAGGCAAGGCTTTTTGTTATTGTGGATATCTACTGGAAATAGTTGTTTCTATTTGAACTTATCAAAGACAAAAAGCTGAAACATTGCTTACCAAGTAATCTGATGTAACCAGTCAGAAAAATGTTTTGTAATAATTCTAGATGTTACACCATTAGAGGGGAAAGTGAATCATTGTATCCTTGCATACCACTATATGTACGTTGAACGTGTCAAACAATTGTGCTAAATTGAAGAAAGATTTATTATTTATAATTTGCTCCATAACATCAGGCTTTGCAAAAGACATTTGAAAGGTTTTTCTTTTTTCATTGTTACTTTTTTATTAGCAAGATAAATATATATATATATATATATATATATATATATGTTTTTTTTTCAAAATTTTTAGATTTTTGTTGTTATTTTGTAATGCATATGGATTTGGTGTCCTGTGTCGGGTACTCTGAGAGTATGGGGTCCAGGGAGCCTTGCTCCTGTCTGGTCGCTGTATGACCAGAGCAAGAGCTTGGTTTACATAGCCGGTAGTAAATCGGACCTGTTTCCGGTGCATGTTGGACTCCGGCAGGGCTGCCCTTTATCACCGGTTCTGTTCATAGTCTTTATGGACAGAATTTCTATAGGCGTGGCTGGAGTCAGAGGGACTGGATTTCCTCTCTGCCTTTTGCAGATGATGTTGTCCTGTTTGCTCCATCAAGCCAGGACCTCCAGCATTCATTGGAACGGTTTGCAGCCGAGTGTGAAGCGGCTGGGATGAGGGTCAGCACCGCTAAGTCTGAGGCCATGGTTCTCGACCGGAGAAAGGTGGTTTGCCCTCTCTGGGTGCAGTGGTCCTCAGGTGGAGGAGTTTAAGTATCTTGGGTCTTGTTCACGAGTGAGGGAAGATCAGAGCGCGAGATTGACAGGCAAATTGGTGCGGCGTCCACCGTTATGTGGTCGCTGTATCGACCCATTGTGGTGAAGAGAGAGAGTTAAGCCAGAATGCAAAGCTCTAAATTTACTGGTCGATCTTTGTTCCAGTACGCACGTATGGTCATGAGTTCTTAGTTGTGACTGAAAGAACGAGGTCCCGGATACAAACATCTTAAATAAGCTTCATTCCTAGGGTGGCTGGGAGCTCCCTTAGATATACTGTAGGGTGAGAAGCTCGGTCATCCCGGAGGAACTCAGGGCAAAGCTGCTGCTCATCCACACCGAGAGGACCCAGTTGAGGTGGCTCCGGCATCTGGTTTGGATGCCTCCTGGACACCTCCCTAGGTAGGTGTGCCAGGCATGTCCCACTGAGTAGAGGTTCCGGGGAAGACCGAAGACACACTGCAAAGACTACATCTCTTGCTGGCCTGGGAACGTCTGGGTCCCCCCAGAGGAGCTGGAGGAAGTGGTCGGGGAGAAGGAAGTCTGGATATATTTGCTTAGACTACTGCCAACCTTGACCCCGTCCCAGATGAGTGCAAGAAGATGGATGAACGTATGTATGGATGGATGGTAAAATAATACAAAACAAGACAACTATGTCTATACAGAAATATATCAAACTTAGGATACTTAGTCATAAAGTTGATTGGAAAACATGCATACATTCACATACACTTGTAAATAATTCAATTATTGCTCTTTAAATACATTAAGAAGTACATACTGGCTCTTGTAAATACAGTATTTGACACAATAAGACGATTACACTAAGGTTTGTCAAAAGTAGTTTAATAAATTGCTTAAAACAGAATGGGAGGAAGCAAATCTACATAATCCAACTCCTGCTCAACTTGATTTAACTTTTTATTTTCTTCACATATATCATGTAATCGGACCTGATTGGTTATTTATACTTTACCAACACAGATACAGGTTGTTACAAATGTGTAAGTTTTAAAAAATCCCACGGCAAAGATAAAGGATAAGTAGACACACCATTATTTTAGAAATCATGTCATTTCATTTATTGAACCAGAACAAAATTGTGACTCAAAAATCGAGCTTTGCACCAAATCGTGGGCAAAAATGAAACCTACAGTTGTTTGTCGTTGGAATGAAAAAAAAAAAAAAACTACTGTCATCCTCATTTCTTCTCATCATAAATTCATTCTGGTAGGTGTTTTGTAAAATTGGTCACGGGTGTGTCACATTACTGTTCAGTGGGGGGTGATGTGCCTCTCTTCTAAAAAAAAGGATTTGGTTCCAAGATGTTTCATGATTCATTTCAACATCTGCTTTAAACTCCAAGTTTTACAGTGCATTTGTAAAATCTAATTTTCCTCTTTAAACAGCCTCCTTTTTGTCATGTTTCTCCCCCTTGCTCTGAGGATCATTTTATTACTGTTAAAAGGTCCAAGCTGTGCCTAAACCTCAGCTGTTATACGTAACGTCAGGCCTCTTATTTCCTCTTTGCTCAGAAAAAGTATTTATCTTCTAAGAAAAACATCCAAAGCAGTTTAATCAAACTGCCTAATAGGTGATTCATCTGACTTGACTAATTCCAAAGATTCTGGTGAAAAACAAAGTGAAGTACTGCTATCATTCTTGCATTTACTTATTTAATACAATTGTGACTGGTATAGTTTTGTTAGCCTGATCTTTTTTAAATGATTATTAACTAGTGGTCCCTAAAAGATTGATAGATCGGTCGATTATGAAGGAAGCATGGGTAGATTGTAGGCCATCAAGGAAAAAGTTATTCCAGTCAGCGAATCCTCTTCCTCGCCGTGAAGTGCATCAATATATCGACATGCAGAACGCCCAATCAAACATTCTGTGATACATACGTTGCTGCTCATTCCTACTAAACTGAGCACCATGCTCCGTTAAATCTGTTTTCTTCCTCGTAAACTTCTGAAAGGTGTGAGCGTCCAACGACAGACTCGTAATTGTGGATGAAGCCGTGAATGTGGCCTATTTTCCTCAACTGGTCCAAGCTCAGTCACTCAGACAGAACCTAAAAGAGGACGCACATGGAAGTTTTTTGTCGGCACACTGTGTACTGTAGTGCTGACACAAACACTACAAACACACGGGTTTATTTCAACAAGCTGTTGAAGGAAAAATGACGGAAAAACTTTGTATCGTGTGGTATTCTAAAATATCCATCTAATGATGTCAGTTTAGTTCAAAATAATTGTCTGAGTCACTTTATAAGTACATAAGTATGACATTTTCTGTTAAACCAGGACTCCTGATCTGTAATTTTGTTTCAGTTCATTGAAGCTGTGACGCCCAGGTTTTTTATAGCAGGCACATGGAGGATCAGGTGTCAGAATGTCCACTCAGCGTATTTACATTTTCAGATGAATGCGTCCATCGCTAATTCTTTTGGGTCATTTGCTCAGCACAGCACTACGTTTAATTTCCGTGTTGGGAACAATGAACTCTATCCTCATGCTATCATCTGATGACCGTCTCCCTGACACCATCCGTCCATCTTTTTCAACAAACACCGTCTGTCTAAGGAGGAGCAGAGGTCCACGTGCAGAACTGTCTGTCCCACTATTCAGCAAAAGTGCTGTGTTTTGACAAAAACGCTCCGTATTCCCCAAACACTGATGAAAAAAATCATCAGTCTGTCATTTCTGTGGCATCTTACGTAATTGTGTTAGTTATTACCCTAAAATAAAGAAGCAATTACTAAGCAGAAAGATTCCTGCATGACACGTTTCAAATACATTTCTGCATTAACCAAAGCCATAAACAAACCTTCTTGTTGCACCTGAACACAGCACGAGCATGACTTGAGCACAGCCAGGGTTGCACTGTGCACCTGGTGCTGAGGCTCACTCCTTAAGCAGAAATCAGTTAGATAAATGAGAGAGACTATGTACTGCACAAATCTATATTTTGTTTGGAAAGGAGCAAGTGAGAGTAATCTGCAAAGAGTGCAGAGCCAGCAGCGCAAATTTGCTTTACGCTAGATTTTATTTGGGAATGGTTTTCACTGACCCGCCCGGGCAGGAAACTAAAGGTTATTAAATGGAGCATTTGGAGAAACAAAGGTGTTTAAGTAAGGGGGCTGAAGGGAGGGGACGCATGCCGTCATTTCTTTTTTACCCCAGAACATGGTTTGCATTATAAACTGACATTATAATTGCATTTTTGCACACCGCAGTCTTTTGGTTAAAACATTTCTGACATATCTGCACACTAATTGTATTCTTGGCAACACACATTTTGACATCTTTTTACTATCTTTAAAACATTTCCATTAGGATTTTGATAAGGTAAAAGTGAGATTTATTCATATGAGGTTGTTTGACTCTTCCTTATGGTCTGACAAATTTGTTCTCGATGTCCAATTTTCTCAGACTCTGTACTTACTTGATTTCTCGCTTTTTCTGTCTGTCCTTAAATGGAACAGTGAAGAGATATTTCAAAACATTATGGTGTTTGGTTTATTTGGTCCATCAGATCCTTTTCTTTACTTTATTCCAGTCTGTTCCTTGCCCACTCCCCAAATGAGTTAGAAATTCTAAATATATGCTTTTGTAAAAACCTACCACTGTAACCCCCAAAAATGTATTGCTCCAAAAGATGACGCAAAAATGTATCCCAACCATTCAGTTCATTAATTTTTTCTCAGTGAGGAAAAACTCCTAAATACAACAGGAAATACCTGCTGGTCCCAGCAAGCCATAATCCCATAGACTTCCATGGAGACATAGACAGTTGTTACTCAGTCATTCTATTTGTCTGAATAACCATTCTTGCTCTGGTGCCTCTTTTTAACATGTTCTTGCGATAGATTTTCTTTATCGCAAGTTATTCAATTTTAAAACAGACCAATCAAATGTCTCGGTAAAAGCATGTGGCGCCCTCTGGCGCCCACATTCAATGTCCGAAACCTTTGCTCGACAGATTCTCTTGAGCCTGCTTCTAATGGAACACAGGCTCACTCCTGATTAGCGAGAGTGGATGCAGTGGATGATTCAGAACTACTTACTAACGCCGCCTGGTTCTAAAATGGCAAAGTCTGTGTCGTGGAAAAATGCCCCCTCATTTAACTTAAACTGGTTGAAACTGGAAGTTAGTCATTTTCTATGGGTGACAGCTCTTCTTCGCTCAGTCCAGTTCTCTATCTACAGTCAATGATCACAACATAAAAAACCCAATAATTGGGTTGAACAAATAACTCAAGTGTTAGTGTACAACTGCATCACATATAGGCCCTACATATATGAATTTACACACCTTTAAATCCTCAGAATACATTTTATTTTCTAGAAATCAGAATTTAACTGCTAGTTTAGTAGCTGAAAGATAGAGGAGCTTGCTTGCCTTAGTGACCAATCATATAGGCATGTACTTTGGCTTTCTTGTTTGGTGCGCCCATTGTGAGAGAAACGAAACAGATGGCACAATAGCTCTCCAGTGAAGTGAACGTACAGTATCCCCACAAACAAATACACTTGGTGGTTTTCAAAGCCCACACTGTTGCCTTTTCAGCAAAGATAAATATAGTGTTTGAGCAAATGATGAAGAAGCACTGTGTGTGTGTTTTTATGAAAAGAGGGGGGAAAATGCTAATTGAAGCAGCTGAATATGTCCCCGCACAGGCCTTTCCTCCTAGGCGTGCAGGAGCAATTATGGTGAGAACTAAAATTTTGAGTGAAATCAAACTCGACATGTAAAAAAGCAGTTTTTTTCTAAAGGTCCTCTCCAGGGCTAACATTTTTGTTAATTTTTTTTTCTTTTTTTGGTTTATGTGCCACTGTGGTAATGCAATGTGTCAGACACCATCTGGAGAGATAAGCTGCTTATTCTAAAGTGGCAAAAGCATGATTTTCAAAGACTAAATTACTGCTAAATTCCAAACTAGAGTTAAATACTTTAAAAAAAACAAAATGAAATTTTGAATTTTGTGTGCGCTTTTAACATTATTATGACAGTCATGAACAGCACTACCAGGGTAAGTCTTCCGGTACGTAAAAAAACAGAAAACACTTAATATAGTGCATTCACATATCCTTACAGCACAAAGTCTAGTATTCCGACATCTGCAGTTCCTGCTCCTTTGATCCTGCTCCTCTGTCAGCAGTCTCCGCCTCATGTATAGTCAAAAAGCTGGGCTGAAAGGTGCCAGACTGAGGGAATGTTTCTGCAGCAGCATCTCAGACATCATCCTGCAGTCGCAGTGCTCCTGTTGTTTCTTGTCGTTGCTCCAAGCGTGTCCATTTGTTATTTTGTTGAGCTCCAATTTAGAGACCCAAACATCCTTTTTTCTGCTTTTTCTTTTGCTCCTCGACATCTCTTTTCGTATTCCTGTCTACCCCGCATCTGACGTGGCAATAACTACACTGACCTGGGTGTAAAAATGAGATGTAGCATCTAATGATACTTTACTTCCTTATGTAATGTTTTTTCATTATCTCATCTTCTTCCCTTTGTCTCACCCTCCCTTCATTCTGTTTTTCTCCGTCTCTGTTTTGCCTGCAGCCAGGCAGTGGCCTAGTTTAACACTGCAGAGGGTTTCATTTGGATCAGCCCCCCCCCCAAAAAAAAATAAAAAATAAATAAATCATAATAAGGAATCATGAGGAAGTGCTTTAAAATCGACATAAAAAGCTCCACGTGCAGTCATTTACTCAGTGTTACAGTTCTGTATATGTTTTATTTTTTGTATTTCTCGAGAAAAACACGTTGTTTTTTTTTATTTTAAGAAAGAAGTTTAAATATACACTCATACAGATGCATTCTTCCATAAAAGATGCAATCACTATGAAATTTTAACAGCTTTCCTAAAAAATACAGTTTGACACAAAGGATGAAGATGCTTGAAAAATGTAGTTTGCTTGTTTGCTTTGGCATTTACATCAAGAAATAACTTTACAACAGCCTTTTTGAAAATTTATTTCAGGTAATTAATAAGTCTGGAAATGACTTGTTATTTTTTTTTAAGAAAAGTTGTGAATTTAGATAAGAAAAGCTTTGAATTAGCAGCCAAAGTCATGTTGTGACTGTTTCACTTCTGCATTTTAAAGCAGTGACTTCTTCTTAGAAAGAGGGCACTGCAGTAAAAGCATTTCTTGTGTGCATTCAGCACTTCTCTGCATGTGTTGCACAGCTGTCTGACCCATGTTATAGTCAATCTGTTGTAATGCAGCCCTGCAGGCCGCTCGCTGAGAACATCCCTCTTTGACCACAGACACTCATCATTATTAACTATGACTCATTGCCTTGATTTGCTGCTGAGTCATTGTTAATAAAATGAATCAATAGTAGCTGGCAAAACATACTGGATGCATCTCTGCCTCCGTAGAGATGTTGGTATGTTAGTGAGCCAAAGGGTAACTGCACTAATCTTCAGAAACTGCAGCTTTTTTAAAAGATAATTGGAGACTACTTTCAAAATTCTGATCGTTCTTTTTTAATCCACTAATCCTGGAGAACAATTACCCGGCTCCCTTTGAAGAAATGCTTCTTTTTCTTCTATTATTATTTTATTGTATGAGTTACAAATCAAGAATTAGGCACATAAAAATCCGGTGAGTCTATTTTCTGTCCTTAGGCAGCAAAGTATAGGGAGCATATTTCCAAAGAAGTTGCTGAAAAGAGCAAAACGTGAATCAGAGGAGACAATTGCTCACAAAATGAAATATAACTTGTTATTTATAAAAATAAACTCTTTGTAATCTGAGGCTTTTTCCTCCCTGTCTTACATTTTGCAAACGGTGGCATGGAAACACACAAAAACATATACAAATGTTTGAAAAAAATTTGACTTTCTGTCACATATCAATCTTGTAATCTGACCCAGTGACAACTGCAGGTGACAAGGCAGCAAAAAGTGTGAAGTGACCTGTCAAATGATCCATCAATGCTAAAAAAACATGCAGCAAGAGCTAAGCTTTGACCTGTTATGATAAAGAGGTGTCACAGAGTAACACCAAGAGTTTCCAGACCACAATATGAGGTCAAGCACATGTCGGTTTATTGACTCTCATCAGTTCTGACAAAGGACTTTTTTTTTCTAATGCAGCTAATTTGCCAGGGTGACTACCTCAGTGTTTTTGCAAGGCTAACTAGCTGCAGGCTACAACCTCGTGTTTACTGCTCAGTGATGGGAGTGGTATTGATCAGCTCGTCTGAATTGTTGCAAAGGATGCAGAGACGTGCAATTTAAAGGATAAAAAGAATGAAGTCTGACACATATTTGTCTCTACGATTAAAAAAGAATACATTGGAAAAGTACGTTTCCTTATAGGACGGAATTCAATATGTTCCTCGAGCAGTTTTAGAATGTAATCGCACTTCTTTTTTCTACTGAATGAATCCAAATGGAGCATTTTTACCTGACACTAAAAAGACAGTCAGTGTGGAGCTGTAAAATAAATGATGTAAAATCCCAGCTAAAGTCATGCTGTGCCTGTTTTGCGGGAAAAGCTTAGTAGCATCACATGACATTGACACTATTTCCTGAAGCAACAGAGAGACAGAAAACAAGTCTTAGAATCTAACATCAAGTTGATGCATTTTTTAAAACTTGAGTTTTTCAATTTAATTAAGATTATATAAAAAAAAGGTAAATTAACAAAATACCCTAAATATGAATTCATGGTGCAGTCAGTTTTCTTCTTTTGTATATTTTTCTGAAACTTACATAAAATGTCACTAAAACTGGTATTTCCTAAATATAATCATGGACGTGAATCCACCATTTGAGCAACTTTATCAGCATCAACCCAATTCAACACCAGTTGTTGAGTATTACGTAGAGCGGGCTCAATGCGTGGGAACACCTGTCGCAATTTAACAGTTTTTTGAGTAAAGACTCTGGTTTTTATCCTGTTAAATTCAAATATTTTTTTATTGAAGCCAAAGGGTCTTCTTCTGTTTCCTCAAAGAAACTTTCTAAATATGTTTGTATTTTGGTAATGTTGTTAGCTTTGTTTCAATAAAGCGGTCAGCACAGTCGTTTTAAGAAAGCAGTGGATGGATTTTCAACACGACTTGACATACACCAAGGATTAGCAGGATATTGTAGGGCGATTCCAGTAGTTTTCCAAAATAAAACGTCCTTATAAGTAAAACAGAAGCAATGTAGGTTGTTTTTTTTCGTTTGTTTGTTTTGTATTGTTTTTTGGTTTTTTTGTTGCCTGGTACCAACTGTCCTACGGACCGGTCCTGATCTGCGCGACAGGGACTGGAGACCATTTTTTCAAAAAGGTTTTATAAAAATGCATGTGCGCATTCAAGAAGGGCAGTTTGGCACAAAAGCTGCATTATTACAGGAGGTGAAGTCAAGCTTACAAATTGTTTTGGATACAAAGGAGGATTGAACATGATGCTAAGTGGAGTTAAAATTGGAGCACATACCAGCAGTCCTGCAAAAGCCAGGACTGATCTCGTCACACTGCAAATTCATTAAATTGCTATGGTTTACCTTGGATTATGATGTAAAGGTGATCTGATCATTTACCATTCTGTCTATCCACATAAAGCTTTACATTTCAGAGATGTAGTTGTGAAGAACACAAGTATTTAACAGTAAGTGATTCCCAAAAGGATGTCATTTCCCCCACTGCTCTGCATTGCACTCTCATTTTTGGCTCTTTGCTCTTCGATTTCATCTAAGCCATCATTTTATGCATCATTGCTTCTCATGCTCTTCTGCGATCAAAAAGTGAATGTGCTGTCACACTTCAAATTCTGATTAATTGTTGCCATGGCAGCAAATGGATGGCCTGTAGGATAACGGATGAGCTGATTGTAAAAACTAGACCTGACTTCAACTTGCAATGCTACTAAACTTTAGAACGTTAGAACGTTTCTGTTGAATGGCACTTTTAGAAACCATATGAACAAAACAAACAAACAAAAAAAAACAAGGGTTCTTAGAAAGAGGAGTATTTCCACAAAAACAGTATAAGTTGCATCAAATCAAAAATCCTGCTTTGTTTTTTTGGACATAGTTTCTGCAAAGCGGCAGTTGTTCATTAAAAAATTGCCTCTGAATTGTGGCAAAATAACCCCGACCCCATATCCCGTCATTTATCTGATTACATGCTCTCCTGCTAGCTTACAGTCCCTCATGACCCCGAACTCTTTTAAAATTTGCTTTTGTCATTACTGAAGTTCTCATCCGTTTCTTGCAGTGATTGCAAAGATTGCTGCTCTTAGCTTCAGTTTTTGTCCAGACCTGGTTCAGGTGTTCAGGCTGTCCTCAGGAGGTTGAGATGAGGGTGAAGGCTGACGGCGCTGATTTCCTGCAACACTGATGTGACTCAGTTCTGAATGCACTTAAGACTTGATGATCTACAGTGTCAAGTTTCTCATTTCCTGGACAGTAAATAAAGAAGGCAAAGGATCACTACTGACATTCGAGACTGGCCTCTGTAGTTTTGCAAGAGGGAGAGGCAAGCCGTAGATGTGAACCTAAGAATCCTTGATGTAATTGGAACTGAGTTCATGTGTGCTGTAGCGAGGGTTGAACCAACACACACAACAATCAGGAGGAAAGACTTTAAGAAAAAGTTTAATGACGACCGTTATTCCCCTTTACTGTAACATGCATAAAGGAACGCGCCCTCTGCCTCCATCCTCTAAACCTCTGCATTATGGATTATTGCCTGGACTATAACTGCTCATATGTCGCTGATCTCAGCCTCTGATTTATCTGCATTTTCCTTGTAGTTCACATGATCTACGTTCTGTTCCCCCTTGGCCCACATTCAAGCCATGAATGTTCTGCTGCTCACTGCTATTTTTCCTCAAGTCCTTTCCTGGCCTCTAGCAAGCAAACAATCTTTTTCTTTCCACATGAGTGCCAGAACTTCACTTGAGTTTCAGCATGTATCCCCCCGGCTTTAACCTGAGCTGGGGGTAGCATCTGACCTGCTTCTTCTACTGGAAACTCCTCAGCCACCTTCTTATCTTGCAGGTCCAAACCACACCATGCAAGTGCAGCTGCTGGTCTTTCTCCGGGTCATCCGTGGGACAAAAAAAAGCATAGAGTGTTTGTAGAGTTGGATGCAGTGGTCAGTCAGAGAGCCGTTGAGGGGCTCTGCTCCATTTAGCCCCAAACCTTGAGGCCGCACCGCCACGCTTCACTGCATCACTTCTTTTTTTTTTTTCCTTCAAGGCATTCAAGAAATGGATATGATGTCATGGCTGAGCAGCCACAGATGACAGTGGTCTAAACATCGCACTTCGACAAACAAATGCACCGTGAGACAAACACAAAAAGAAAGCCACAGGGGATAGAAACAGAAAATGATACAGACATGGAAAACAAGAAAGATGTTCAAAGATGGCGGAGAGCAATGGTAACATGTGAATTATAAAAGAAACTTAGCTTAGACAGAATACTTTTTTTTTCTCCACATGCTTTGTGTTTCACCACTCTCACTCTCATAGCCTTGATCTTTTTTTATTTTTTGTATCCTCAAAATAATAGTTTTTTTCTTGTGCAGTGCTCTGCTGCAGCGTCTTTGACTTTGTCTCTGTTCCTCGTGGCTCTAATTTCAAGGATTGTGGCAGAATCACACAAGAAATGCATCCCTTCATGGCCTCTGTATCATAACCTCTTTCAGTTTCAGTTTTCATCCTAATGTTATTGCATAACGTGACATTTCTCTGGCCCACTCCAGCAACAAACAGCAGCTCAGCACTTAGAAACAAACAGTTTTTGGGGTGAACATACTGTAGTCTATATCTTTAAGAGACAAACTTTAGAACGGACTGTCAGATTTAATGATGTTCAGAAGTCTGGTGACCTTGTTTCTGACACCAATTACGCAGGACACAGCTGAGCCTGGGATCGACCCTGTGAGCTGCTCATTATTTCGGATATATGTGGATATGCACATTTATATTATTACCCAAAGCTAATGAAATCCTTCATGTTGTAAAATGTATTCTTAGGAAATCAAATAAATGCTAAACTAAATTTGAAAATGTTGCGTTAATCTTTAGCACCAGAGATGTCACCGGTGACACCTAATTAACCTGCGATCTTTGACATTCAGTAACTTTTCAACTGTTTAACAATCAACGTGAATCCGCTGATTCTAACATGGAGAAAAGCAACTTTTCATGTCAGCTCTGCACCGACATTCAACACATTTCTAACTTAAGGTGTTGCATAGCTACAGTGGCCCTGAAGTGCAGATCATACCAACAAATCACTCCATGCAAAAACATTTTTAAGGATCACAATGACAAATAATATTTTTTTTTTATATTTGTTTTGCTTTCTGATCTTGAATATGTTATATATTTTCCCAAAGCTGTTTTTCATTGATGAATCAGTGATTCACGTTGATTGTGTAAACACGTTACTACTCTAAGGTGTAACTTTTCAGTGTAAAGCAGTTTTTCTGCGCTTCGGAATTAGCTAAAACTCCGGAGTTAAGGGGTTAAAGTACAAGGTGAAGAGTAGCATTCTGCTTAGAACCATTGAACACATTGCTGCTACCGCTTTGAGCAGGTTACCAATACGGCAACTGATATTTCATTTGCTCCACTCAGTGGTACACAAGGTTAAACTCTCAGAGGAGCCTCATATGTCTGCAGTTGTGGTTGTCTCGTTCCTAAGCCCTGTGTGAAGTGGAGAGGAAAGAGTGTTTTGCTGACAGCCTGAGCGTCTTCACACTGCACAGACTGTACTCTGGGGAACTGTCCTGGAGGAGAAGGACAAACAAACACCAGTGTTAAAGAAAAGAGAAACTGTGAACAAAAAACAACAAATAAACTCACACCATTGATCATCACCAAACTTCACAAATGTTTGCATTTCAGAGTAGGAAGGAGTGGATGATGAGACCTGATTTGGGCTTGGAGCTTACATATAGTAAAGGATACGAAAAATGATAGAGACATTTAAAAAAAAATCAAAAGATATATAAAAATAAGAGAAATTTGTCTTTGAACTGTACGTTTATTCTTAAAGACCCCCTCCAAATGAAATCACGCTTTTAGTGTTTTTTATATGGTCTTATGGCGTTTTTCTCAAGATGGAGAACATACATAAAGAAAATTAACCTTAAAATTGCCTATGTGAGTATTTCTTTATTCAAATTGCTGTGAATTAGAAGCAAAAGAAAAAAAATGCAACTTGTATGCATGACATAGAAGCAACAACGGCAAGCCACAAGCTCCATTCTGATGCATCTGTGTGCAGACAACTTGATCCATGTATGTCTTCGTTTCCTCGTCTGAGCAGTTTTGGCTCACAACTGTTTGCCTGGATATCTCCAATTATCACCATTTTTTTCCCCGATTATGTCACGTTGAGGTTGTGAGGGGCTGTAAGCTAGCAGGAAGTGTGTAAACAGATGGATGCCCGCTCACAGCTCAGAAGCGAATTTCTGATGAACTTCAGCCGCTTTGGAGAGACTATGTCCTAGCAAACCACACGTTTACGTATTTTGGCTAAAAACAGTATCATCATAATTTAAAGACCACTGGGAACACTTTTACAATAGATCAAAAGATGATCGAAGTGGGATTTTATTACTAGTAAGCACAATGTTGCTGGTTGTGGTTGGATGTACCATTACCAATACTACCATTCACTCCATTCTGTCCAATAGGATGAGTGTAATCCAGTAAATCCACTAAACAACCTGAACTGCTGTCGTATTAGGGAAAGTAAAAAAAAAAAAAAAAAAAAAAAAAATATGAGTGTTGGTGTAGGATGCTGGCTTAAACCAATAAGTTTTGCCTTAGAATAATGCCACAGTAAGATAACTGTAGATATCTTTATTTTTCTCTACCCTGAACAATTTTCCTGGACTTATTTTCTGCTTTTTTTCCCCAAATTGATACATTTTTGTTATTTATAAAAGCTAGTTCCCTGAAGAAAATGTTAGTTTGCCCTCAGATAAACATGTTCTAGCAAAGCGCAGGGAGCGTAACAGAAGCAGAAAATGTCATTTCAGTGTGTATCAGGCTCCACAGTGTTGATCTGCTTGACAGCATTTACTGCTTTGTGATTTCTTCAGAATGACTCCAGGAATGGGTGTTTCTGTGGTACAGGAATATAAGTTGGAAAAATGGAGCCACTGACGGACATGTTTCTCTAAACACGCCAAAGTAATGATGGGATTATTGTCATGGGCGCCAGCAGCTACCACATTCACAGATCCTTTTATGGATGCATTTCCCAGTCAAAACTTCTTTTATATCTTTTAAAGTGAATGAGAGGACCATTTCACTCACCACCAGGGTGGAAGGCAAATAAATGCGAAGAATAATTCTCAATTTTTCTTGTTTTTTTTCCTAACAGTGGAACTGAAGCTAACATATTTGTCTCTAATGCTTTTCTCAAATGAGCGTCCATGGAAATAAGGCTGAGTAGTTTTTTCTCGTAAATCCCTATTATGAGTTTATTAATATTAAGAAGCAGCAGTCACAACTCTATTTTTTATCCCGAACCATTTAGTAATGTTTCTCTCCAGAGAGTCTCTTGCTGATTGTGCAATCAGCTCCTGCAAGAGTAAATCAACTACTAATCCTGAAACATTTGCCAGGTGACAATTGGATAAAAGGCAGAGTGTGCATTTATTGTGCATTCACGTAGACTAATGTGCATCGCTGTGTTTTTTGCATGCCAGTGCAATATCCACAGACAATTCTCAGGTGATGCAATGCAAAATGACAGTATCATATGCAGCCTAAAGCACGAGGTCCCAGCCAATGAATTCCCATTTGGGCTGACAGTGGCCCGGGTCCAGGAGTCGTGTTGGTAATAGTTTGGAAGAGATATGGATCCTCCTGCGTTTGCAGCACATGTCACCACGAGTGCCCGGTGGATGCCTTTCGAATGCATGGCGGAGAGTTTTCTCAGCGAGGGTAATGGAGCGAAGCAGACATACTGATTTGATGCAAATGCCAACAACATTCCATTCTCTCAGTATTAGAAGAAATTGGGACTGTCAATCATAAGTGTGTTTCCATGGCAACAGGGAAGATCAATTGGAGCTTCTGAGTAACCCAGATCTGTGTTAAGATGAAAGGATAGAGCTGAAGGAGCGCGATGGTTGTTTTTGGATTAGTAGTTTCAAAACATGAATCAAATGTTTTATCAAATGTTATATATATATATATATATATATATATATATATATATATATATATATATATATGTATATTTCACATGGGATCATCCAGTTGAATTGTAATCTCAAAAGTTGCCTTTCTCCTCTTTATTTATATGCAGAGCTCCAAATTAACTTTTTTTGTTACTAGCTGGGGTGGCCGATAAAGTCTACCAGCCAAATCTGGACTCTGGACTATTTCAAAGTAAAACAGTAACTTCCATTTATTTATAAAGTTTCAGTTAATCATTATTCTCTCGCAAAACACTGATAATAATTAAAAGTGTAGCCTTATTTCATGGCAGGTTTTATCACATTACAAAAATGTAATGTTATTTAAATAAAAGACACTTTTTTATCAATATATACTTCTCTTTAAAGCATCGACCTAATCTACAAACATTACATAGCAAAACGTTGAGGAAGTATTAACTATTGACCAATATGAACTGTGAGTCAATCCTGACCACAATATTGTTATGCCTCTTTGTGTGTATTCAGGCTTCAGCAGTGTGCGTCATATTCTGAATTTCACATTTCATAGAGCACAATTCCACTTATAACAAAGTCATGTACAAAAGACAGAAATTTTCAACGATTTTTAATACTTTGTTGTTGTTTTTATTTATGCTTAGATCGCTTTTTCATAAGACAGACTATTTGATAAGTATTGCCGCCTGTTTTCACGGTAACTCAATGCATCACTGGGCCAGCAGGCCTCTACTGCAGTGGCAAAGGAACGTGAGTTACTTGCTGATCGTCACGATAG
The DNA here is from genome assembly GCA_014656515.1 of Oryzias celebensis. Taxonomy (NCBI): domain Eukaryota; kingdom Metazoa; phylum Chordata; class Actinopteri; order Beloniformes; family Adrianichthyidae; genus Oryzias; species Oryzias celebensis. Next base: position 13,131,426 of record BNCR01000008.1, on the reverse strand, counting down.
GTTCAATAAAGCATCAGTTCAGAGAGAAGGTTCTCCTTGTCCTGCTTGTTTTTGTCCAGATCATAAAGGATACGTCTGTTTTGAAGAAGCCTGCACGTATAGAACATTGTGACTAGAACTGTTCCGGAACACCCAGCAGCCAATCAGAATGGAGTATTCATCCGGACCATTTTAAGTGCAGAAACACTCGTTGTTGTTTTTTCAGAGTAATACTTCAGGCACTGAAGTCTTTACAGTTCTGCTTATCGCACTGTTGATGTGTTTTGTGCACACAAATTACACTACTGAGATAACACTTTACAAATGTAATTATATTTCAGATGATAAAGATAAAGGATACATTTTCTCCCTGGCCTTGCTTTGTTCGAAAGCTGCATATTGTCATTTAAAATCTAACTTGTAAAACATTGAGATACATTTTTTTAATCGATTGAGAGCACTAATATAGATAGATAGATAGATATAGATATGGTAGTGCTGTCATGGGGTTATTTTTCTCTGTGATTGATTATTCATGACTTGTAATTAATAATTTATTTAATCTAGTTTTGTTAGGATTACTTCAGTAAACAACAACAAAGTCGCACATTGATGATGTCACAGCAGAAATGGATAAACAGTGCGTGCTGTGTACACCATTTACAGTATATAGACTTGGACAAAGAGTCTGTGATGTCACCCAAAAAAAATGCCTTACCTCCGATTCCAACAAAATGATCAGTTCAGTCGTCATTTTTCAATAATACAGACTTCGCCATGTTGGAAACAGTAGGCGGCAATTGGTGCGAGTCGATCTAAGTTAACGTTTCTATGGCAACCACTCTTGCTTATAAGGAGCGAGCTTGTTGGAAAGCCACACCCCTTTCGCTGAAAGTGAAGTTAGAGAGAATCTGTCAATTAAAAAGTTTTGAACGTTTGAAACTCTGTGTGGCTCCTTGAACAGGATCAGGTCGTTAAAAAATATGAATATGTTTTTGGAGAAAAAAAAAAAACACAGACGATATTTAGAGGATTAAATGAATGACCTAGATGCAGTTTCATTGCTGACCTGCGTTCCTTTTTCTCCTTCTTAATGTCAAAAAAAAAAAAAAAATTAAGAATAGTATATAGTAGAAAGTACACACCTTTAGGGCTCTGAATGTCAGAAAAAACTGTTCAAAAACTAATAGTACCATCCATACACCTGAAGCAACACACAGATCAGTCAATGAACTTTTTTCCCTTTTTTTTAAAAAAATCTGTTACATCTTTTACTTTTTAAGTGCTTATCTGTGTCTAACATCAACAGCAGCAAATACTTTTTTAAAAGTAATGTCACCTTCATGATCAAAGACACAAGTAGCAGTACAGACATTGTGGAGGGAGAACGTCTCCTCTGCATGATGCTACTTGCGGTGCTCCGTTTTTTAATATTCATGTATTTCAATGATTATTCAGCAGCATCTGTGCTGCTTGTATGCTTCCATGACATATTGTTGGGAAGACATGGTGTCAAGCTTTCTATGGGCATGTGGGGCCTTCTGGGAATGAAAGCAAATAGAGACTGAAGTTTTGTAGAAATGCAACTATTGATGTAAGGCTGTAAGAAAATGTGAAGAAGACAATATAAAAGAGACAAAGGAAAAATCTCAAACAGTAAAACAGCTATGTCTTCATTTCATGAAACTTCATGATAATCTTAATTCTCATTAGAATTTTTTTTGCGAGAGAATAAACGTAGTCATTGCAGGATGAAGAATAAAGAAGGCATGAAAGTCAAATTTGACCTTTTGTTGAAATATGTAATTCTTTCACTTCCCCTTTTTGTTCCCGCATTTGGATCATTGCTGTTCTAGCATATAGGTCAAATATAGCTGCAAGTTACAGTGCAGTGTAATATAGGAGCTGTTTGTTTTTTATTTTGCTATTGTGCAAAAACTGCTTTCCCTTGCCTTTGTGTGTGGTTCACCTTCACATGACATTGTGTAAAATGTCAAATTGCTGCAGAACCTTTCTTTCAAGGAACAGCAGAAGTGAAAATAAAAAAAAAAAAAATCAAAAGTTGAGAAATGCCTGACGGAGAAGTTTAACATTTCCATTACAAATGCATTCGTGTTAAGGATGTGATCTGTCCTTCAAAGACAGGTGTTGCTACATGTCCCATTTTCCTAATTATATAGTCAAATCCCCGATCGCCCACACATGCAGACGTACTGTGAGTTGCAGTTTCCCTCATGTGAACCCTCTGGGTTTCAGTATGTGGAACAGCAAATGAGATCATGTCTCATGCGTAGAGGATAAACTTCAGTCGAGATAGTGGCATGCTGAATAGCAAGGGAGTGTCCCAAAACAGAGTTTTCAAGGCTAAAAACAGGCTCTGTTTGTCCCACTAGAGAGCAGTGAAACAGATTGAAAAGATGAGCATGCTGTCTATCAGGTATACATGTTATGCACGCTTGTTGGGCAAAAAATATTTCTGAAGTTGTCAGTGACAACTCCTCTTCAAAGGATTGTGTTAATCATTGCAAATGAAAGTAGAAGTATGCAGCTGGTTTAGACATTTTTGTCATGCACCTTTTTTCGTTTGTTTATTTGATTTTTTTGTGAAAAGGAAAACATAAATATCTAACAAAAGCAAAGTATTAAGTATGGAAAAAAGTTTAAACATTGATCCAATTTCAGAATTCCTAAAATCCCAGTTGTTCACTGTGAAACTAATTAACTAAATGAAGAGCAAAATACATAATAAGGTTTTGCAAAAATTCAAGCTAAAAATATAACAGTTGGTATTTCATTAACTAAAGTTATTATACAGAATGTAATATGCCTTCATAAAATAATAATTCATTACACTTCTACTGTTAGACTAATCTGAAAATAATTAATGTACAGAAATTTCAATATTTTATTTAAATGTCATAATTCAGTGAGACTTGAAAGATATTTTTCAGACCCACTCCGATAACAACTGTGGTTTTAGTGTTTTTCCGTGTCCTTGTGGCATTTGTGAAAATTTATATTTAAATTGCATTTCAGTGTATTTATTTATTGAAGTTATGGTGAATCAAGAGCAGACAAAAACATTGTAAGAGTTGTAAAGGGACTGTGAGCTATCAAAAAAAAGTGTAAATAAATGGATGACGGGAAGTAAGGCTGGCTTACTTTGCGCACTCCTACCCATAACTCAGAGGCGAACTTCTGATAAACTTCTGCCACTCTGAAAAAACAATATTTAAAAAAAAAAAACTCAAATTTTTTAAAGTTTTGGGTAAAAAAAAAGGCATCATTATAATTAACAGACCACTAAAACACAGAGTAGGACTTGTTGAAAACAGAAGAATGAGGTCTTAGTTAACATCCCATAAAACAGAGGTGTAAAGACTAAAACTAGTTTATGTAATTACAGTACATGCTTGAGATGAAGTATGTGATATTTGATATTTTGAAGAATTTTCCATAAACTAATTTACATTGTAAAGAGGTGACTTTTCCAAATGGCTTTCGTACCCCCAACCTCCTCTGGAGGTCAAACATGAAGAATCTGAGTGTATTAACAGGCTTTGATTGAATTATTATTTATCTTGCCATGAAACTATACATTTTCACAACCACATGTGTTATATATTCTATGCCTTGAGGTTTTTTGCTCATATTTGTGTCCTAGTGTGTCATTTTTCTACAAGAATTTGATATGACAGGTTTCAGCATTAGCTGTTAGACTGAAGGAGGAGATGGACCATTTTTATTCCCTTGCACCTCTGGGGATCATGAACCAGAATTAACTATAATAAGTTCATTTTTTTGGTAGAATCAGAATTGATCTGAAAATGGAGCACAAGAAGGATTTTTTCCTTTGCCTTCAGAGCTGAGATGTGACTCTTTTGCAGTTTTGATCAAATGCAGACATGCAGTCAATGATTTTTGCATACAAAGATGTCAAGATGTCAACTGGTGAAAAAAACTGTTCCATAGCCGACGTACAATACATTTCACTCAGACATTTCTCTTTGAACATGAGTCATTTATGATGTGCACATTTGTGCAGAGTCCATGCAATTTCAAGTGTGTCTTTTCTAGCTAAAGAGCAAGCGGGGGGCAATATCCCTCATGATAAGACGGGCGTTTAATCCAGACCATATGTAGATACTTGACTGCAATTCAAATTCTATGCAGTTGGGTTGGAGACTGAGTTTTGGCAAGATTATGTCATCGGGGACTGACTGTAGAGACAAAGTGCTGTTAGCATTTTGATGATTATTGCAGCATTTTGGGTCTAAAAAAAGCACAAAGGACTTATTGGCAAATACAAATGGCCTAGCCTGTATAAGCCAAAGCTTAAAAAGTCCACAGTTGAATCATGTGTTTTGTAATCCATTGCGGTAAAAGTTTATCGAGAAAAAAAATTACCTGACCCATGAGTGACTTCTTAGATAATGCAGTGTTGAATTGCAGCTTTTTTTCAACATACTCTATACGATTCAAGGGAAAGCTATGCTTTTGTTTTTTGTTTTTTTTTAACATACTCATGACATTTCTTTCCTTCTGCTTTTGTTTGCAGGCCATCCTGAAAGCTGCTCCAATCCAGTTGCACACAATCAGAGAGAGCATGAAGACAAGTTGCAAGTCCACTTGCCTTCCAGTTTGAACATAGATGAAATAGCATGGGTCCTCTACTAATCACCATAATGCAGATATTGGCATTGTGAAGCTTTCATCCCCCTCTCCAAGCCCAACCCAACCAATTCCCACTTAAGTTTATTTTTTCGTGCATCTATTCTTGTCTCCCTTTCTCCCAGAGTACACACACCCTCTTTCCCCATATGCCCCTCACATATTTTCCCTGATTAAGGCTTTCCTTTTCTGTGTTTCTTTTCACCGCCATCATGCAAAGTGCTTCTCCAGTAGCCATCCTCCTCCCTCTTATTCTTCCCTCCCTCTTATTGTTATCCAGTTTCCCCAACATGGTCAGAGGGGACTGCTGGCTCATTGAAGGGGACAAAGGCTATGTTTGGCTTGCTATATGCAGTCAGAACCAGCCGCCCTATGAGACTATACCCCAACACATCAACAACACGGTACATGACCTGAGACTGAACGAGAATAAGCTAAAAGCTGTGCTTTTCAGTTCCATGTATCGCTTTACCAATTTGACAGACCTCAACCTCACAAAGAATGAAATCAGCTATATAGAGGATGGCGCCTTTGCAGGACAAGCAAATCTCCAGGTGATAAGACGTTGGATATTTAATCCTTGAGCTTTAAAATATTTATTTTAATATACTTGCAAAGTATCTTAATGCTATTTGTGTTTTTAATCAGGTCCTTCAGCTGGGCTACAATAAGTTGACCAACTTAACTGAGGGTATAATGAGAGGACTTGGCCGCCTTCAGTGTCTTTTCCTGCAGCATAACCTCATTGAGGTGATTGCCACCAATGCATTCTGGGAGTGCCCCAGCCTCAGCAGCATTGACTTGTCATCCAACAAACTTACACGAATTGACCCCTCCACATTTACAGTTCTCAATCGACTAATGGTGTGTGAACTGGCAGCAAACCCATTCCACTGCGGTTGTGACCTCTACAACTTCCTCACCTGGTTGGAGTTCTTTAACAATGTATCACACACCTATGACCGCCTCCAGTGTGAGACACCGCGAGAAATGTTTGGCTACCCCTTACTCAGTCCTGTCGCTGCTGGCCATGCCATTCGGAATGCCAAAAACATACTGTACCATCACTGCCGGGACGGAGTGATGATTGCAGGCATGACGTCTCTGCCTCCGGATCTGGAGGGCCCATCTGGAATTGGGTCAGACATGTTTGGTGGCGTGGGGCCCTACCACCAACCTACCACTTCCTCGTCGTCTGCAGAAAACAACCTCAGTCCCAAAATCATACTTGAGCATGTCACTTTGTCATCGGCTTCTCTTGTTGTGAAGATTCCACGGCCTTACAGCAAAATGTACATTCTAACACAATATAACCAAACATTTGTTTCTGATGTGATGAATCTGAAGAACACAAAAGAGAGGATCACTCTCAACAAGCTCAAGCCTCACAACAATTACACCTTCTGTGTAGCATCCATCAGCAAATCTCAGCGTTATAACCACACCTGCCTCAATTTCACCACCAAAGGACAAAGCCAGGACGTTCTCCCCTCTACCACTACTCACTACATAATGACCATTGTTGGCTGCCTTTTTGGGATGCTCATTGTTTTAGGGATTGTCTACTATTGTCTTCGTAAGAAGCGAATGCATGATGAAAAGAAGAAGTCTATCTGTGTTAAGAAAACCATTTTAGAAATGCGCTATGGGCCAGAGGTTGCTGCAGCCGTTGCAAATGATCCATCAGCCGTCCACAAGCTTCAGGAGCAATCCAGAGAGCATCATCAGTATCAGCACCACCATGCCGGAAAACTGTCGACATCCTCAAGCTCAGGAATGCTCCACTCAGCCAACACCACCTCCTCCAGGCTTTCATCTATCCCTCAAGTGGAAAAAATGGCAACTGCCTTCTCTGAAGCCCTGGCCACAAGCAAAGGAAACTACATGGATGTGAGAAGTGCCGGAGCTGGACGGGAGAGAATGGGAGATGGTGTACATGTTGGCATGAGAGGGGAAGATTTGAGAGATGAGGATGGGACCGACCCTGGAGAAGACTCTGATGATGACGGGCATGGGTCCGCCTCAGAGATCTCTACAATTGCAATGGAGGTGGACAAGGTGAACCAGATCATTAACAACTGCATTGATGCACTGAAACTGGATGCAGCAGCAGTTGCATCTTCAGGTGCCTCTGCTAATCACACAGGTCCCACCAGTCCCACTTCTCCTCCACCTACCAGCACATCTTCTCTCACTACCAACCTGATTCCTCTGTCACCAGGAGTGACGGAGACGTGTCAGGTCATTGCTGCAAACAAAATCCCCCCTCCTCCTCCACTCCCTGCCTTGAACACCCCACTTTCTGAGCGACCAGGGATAAGTGGTGGTGGTTTTGTTGTTAGTCCTCCATACAGGCACCCACCTCCAGCCACTGCTGCGCGTCCAGTGCAAAGGCAAATGAGTGCAGATGCAGCAGTGGTTATTGTAAATGCTGTCAAGAAGCAGAGCAGCACCACATCTTGTGGCTCCACAGGTCGAGAAAGAGAACGTGGAACGTCGAGAGTCTACAGCCTGGATGTTCCTGAACCAAGAAGTCCAGATGGCTGTAATCAGCAGCAGCAGTACCCAGACCGGGCCAGTCCCGTGGGCTGCAGGGAACCCCTGGATAGGCTTCCCTTAGTGGGGACTGGGAGCTGTGGTGGAGGGGGTGGTGGTTGCGACAGTGGTGGTATTGGTGCTCAGCATCAGGACAGCCAGAAGTCACATCACTACCATCAACAACAACAACTGCAGCAGCAGCAACAGCAGCTGGAAGTGCAGCAGGACTACCACTGCTCGGAGCACCGCCACTCCGTCCCAGCTCTCTACTACCAAGGGTCCCACCAGGGCTCCCCGGCTCAGAGAGTTTCGTTCCTCAAACCCCTGACGCGTTCTCGCAGAGACGCAGCCTCCTATTCCCAGCTTTCACCTGCTCGCCACCACTCCAGTTACTCTGGATACTCCTCTAGCCCGGAGTACTCCTCAGAGAGCTCACTGAGGATCTGGGAGCGTTTTCGTCCATACCGCAAAGGCCCAAGGGATGAGGCCTGTTACGTGACAGCTGGAAATGCTCTTCGAAAAAAGGTGCAGTTTGCTAAAGGTGAGGACCTGCATGACATCCTTGATTATTGGAAGGGTGTATCTGCTCAGCAGAAGCTGTGACTGAGAACAAAAAGATGAGAAGCGTTAAAAAAAAAGTTTGGGTACGTCCTTTTCTGATCAGCCTGTGGGCAACAGGGAGTACTTGAACACTGCAGGAAGAGAACATGTAAGACAAGAAATATGGCCTTTTCTTTCTTTCTTTCTTTCTTGTTTTTAATTTTTAATTTTTTTTTTTTTGGCATGCTAGCTGTATAGGATATTGTGCTAAAAGATAGTACTGTGAAACTGTGCCTGGGATCAGAGAGTCATAACAGTGTTTTTACTTCATACTCTATGGTAGCAGTTCTTTTGGAAATACTTCAGAATAAAGCCCACCTTGTACCCTGTGATAAATGCTTAGGTATGCTAGCCTGTAATTAGAAATGTACTTACATGTACGAACATTGTTTGTACAATGGGTTGATAGGTGGGAAGCCTAAAGGATGACGGGGTGAACATTGAAAATCTAGATCATGGATGAGGGATGGCAGCGATGCAGAAGTACAATGGTCGACCTCTGATAGGAAGACCGCAGGTTTGGTCTCCATCTTGCCTGCCCATGAGTCGAAGTGTCCTTGGGCAAGACATTGAACCCCACATTGCTTTTGGTGGGAATTGGCATCAGTTTTTGGTAGTGGAGCCACAATCAATGTGTGAATCTGTGTGTCTGTATGATTGAATGGGACAGACTTCAAAAAAAGTTAGTACCATTTATAGATATGTCCTAACTACTGGGTAGCTATCTCATAATTATAGGGTACTGCCTATAGAATGATAATATGACAATAGTGTTATTAAAAGAAGTATCTAACTTAGATTGAATATTATTACGTTTGAGATATCCATAGCCATTTAATCGTCAACTATTTCATGTAAATCTTTGCAGAAACTTTGAGTTAAAGTCTTTAAATACAGAACAACTGAGTAATTTTTCCCATTGATGGGTACATTTTGGCAGATAATGCTGTGAGTGGTGTGGAGAATAAGATGTTCTGTATTTCTTAGGAGTACTGATCATGTTCTTTCATTAAATTCATTAGAGACCACGCCCTCAACTGTCAAGTTGAAACAGCTGCTGTGAGCCTCACTACTTCCTAACTCCAACACCAATTAGACATTTATATTTTCTGCAGAGTAGAATTGTCTTTCATGACCCACATTATTACCCCGTCACTTTGTAGGCTGGTACCCCATAATTATGAAATAGTTGGAGTATAAAAGAACAGTGATCTAGATTTTCTCTATGTATCCTTTAGTTTTCCCATTTCTTTGTTCCCAGTTCCTACATTTGCACACATCTGTACATTCAATTTATTGCGATGTTGATGAAGCAAGTACCGGGTAAAATGTGGCCTTTGTTCTCAAGTGTAACCCTTCTTTTTGTTCTTGTTAGTGTTTGTGGGTTTCATTTTCTCTACAGGGAACAAATACCAACAGTGTAATTAAGTACCCTTTCAAGTGATCCGACTGACCCATTTAATTAGTGCCATGCTTCATCTCAAGCTTTAAGGTTGTTTGATCCAAGATGTTTCCTGTTGTACCCTGCTTACATTTGAAGCTCACATATGTTTAAAAATGGGTTCCGATGACACAGTAGGTGTGAGTGCCACGGTCAAACTGATAATAGTGAATAAAATAAGCATTTGGCAAATACAGTATGTGAGATTTTAAGCCAGAAGAATTTGTATAATCAAATCAGAAAGAAGAAAAACAGAGTTTTACAGGTTGTGGAGGATCAAATAAATCACGAGGAGGTGAAGGTTGATGAGTAAAATGATTTAAATCAGATTAAATTGTTTTACTTAGTGGAAAAAAGGTATAAAAAGGCCACTTTAACTGTTGTCCTGAATGGCCTGTTTCTTGCTTCCAATTCAATTGTCTTTGTGGTTTAACGAAAGTACACAGAGCAATCAAATAACCCCCTTGAGCTCACAGTTAATGTTTTTAACTCAGTAAAGTTGCTGCAGAGCTGATTGTCTCTTATCTCTAAATGTGAGGAATATGAAATTATTTCTGTTTTTAGCTGAGCAAGAGCAGAAGAAAACCTGGGTTTCTTAAAGGTATTTTTGCCAGTAAGTATTGCAGAAGTCAAACTACTACTGGCATTTACATTTTCTTTATTTAACTTAAAATATTCTAGTTTGTTAAATATTGAGCTGTTTCATTTGTAGTCATTTATATTGATTTTAAAAAATATGTTGAAAAAAGATCATATACTGGCTCTACAGATGGCATTTTAGAGAAAAATCTTGCATTTATGTTAGACGGTGGAATCGTTTCAATTTTATCATAAATTGTTATCCTGCCTGTTTTTCTTATTTTTTTCTGATCTCTTTCCTTGACTCTTTGGGTTTTAGGTTTTTGTTTTAATAAAGTTTTCATCCATCACTTTTTTTTTTTTTTGCCTTACTGGCTTATTGCAACAAAAAGTAAATTATTTCTCAGCTCTATCATCTCAGCTTGGATGAGTTATGTTATTTGCCCCCCCCCCTTTGCTGCACCTCTTTAATGAGGTTGAACATCATTTCTATCCTCTACTATTAAACAAAATAGGGCACAGTGGGAGGGGACTCTTCTGATTACTGCCAGTGTGTCTGTTATGTAATGGAAATGAATGCCGTCGTTGTCTAAAACTGATAACTTAATTAACCAACGTGTGACAGGCATGTCCGCTTGCACTTTATGCCTCATGATTATGTTTGTGGTACACAATGGTCGTTGTAAGCGGGTGTTGGCATGCCTTGTCAGAATATATTGTGTATGCCCTAAAACTGACTTAAATTTATACTTGTCCATCTCTGATTGTCTGAGTTTGAGCAGTACTGGAATACTAATGGCATGTACAAATGTACAGATGTCAAACATGTTCATTATGTTGTTTTTTTTTTTTGTTGCAGATTACAGTTGTGAGGTTGAAGGTTTTCTACTTGTTTTTAATGATAGTTAACTGCGTCTGCAGCTAAATTCGCCATCATCAGATATATACTGCCCTTAAAATGTGAATTAATGTCCTTTGCTGTACATTTTTGTCTGAAACTCTTTTCTCAACATCCTTCCTGCTCCCGGAGGTCCAATGAAACTAAAGCGTGGCATGGACAAGTCATTAAGTAAAATTTGCTCTGTAAGCATTCCTTCAAGCTGGTTTGCCCATAACATTTATCCAATTGAGTTTTCTTTCTTTTACACCACTATTCCTTGTGTTCATTTCCCTTTTTTGTTTTCATTTTTACAGCTGATTTTTTTGGGTGTTATAGATTATTATGGATGTATGCATTTTTGAAGAGAAAATATGCAAAATAATGCAAAAGTCCATATTAATAGATGCATAATTGATGTTGCATTTGTTTTAGAAAACACATCTGTCCCTTTCATTTTGATTCTAGATGTTGAATCTAGATGAGTGGGGACGGTCATGCTTAGAGGTTACGTCTCTTGAATTCAGTGTTCAGTTGTTGCATCTACATTCAGTTAAGGTCATGGCTGCGGTGTTTACTATGTTCTCTGAACTTTTTTTCTTTTGTAATTTTTTTTCTAAATATTGGAAATATGATTTTGTTTTTGGATAAATGGATGAAATCCACTTTAACTAAAATAAACATTGTACATTGCCATTATGCTTACAAAGCATTTAATCACTGGGATGAAAACACGTTCACTCAACTTTCCACACTCTTGACTGCCACAGCCTGTTTACAGGGAGGACACTGCTCAGAAGAAGTGCAACAGCAAACATTCAGGAATTAAAGAATGCTCATCATTTTAGCAACCATTCACACCCATCAAGTTAAAGTATATAAAAACATGTTTGTTAATAAGCCCTGCTGACTTTTAAGGTCATAAATTTTCTATTTTTATTTACATGTATAAAGCATTTTCAGGAAATAAACTTTCAGGTGATAAAGGTACAATTGCTCTTCTGCTCAGAGTTCATTCCTTTGAATTTACAGCAAATCTCAAAATTCTTGGAATAATGTAGATAATGATATCATGAATAATGATTGAAACAAAACAATTGTCTTGTTTGTACTTTTAAATACTACTGACACAAAGGGTTGGCTAAGTTACTTCTTAAAAGTAATTTATTTTCTTAGTTACTGAATCAAAATTGATCAAAAGAGATTTTCATTTCAACTGGACTTCTGTGGTTAAATAAAGTTAAATATATAAAATAACTATTTTAAAGCAATAACCTTGTGCCATGTATGAACACGGTTCAAGACTTACAACCTGGCTTCATTGGAATTCAGACAACAGTGTGAGAAATGACACAAAAATAAGTTACAACATATGTGGTCTTTGCCACTGCTCAAAGTCAGATATGGAAAATACTGTTTTGTCCACATTCATGTCTATCAAATCTAAAACTAAGCCAGTTTTTTTGAAAACACTAAGAAGTGTTAAATGCCTCCATGTTCATTTTGACTGATTTTATGTATTCCATCACAATTAGCTGCACCAGTCTCTCTACATGTGTCTTTAGTGCACAGTTCTGCACTGCTGCGAGTCTACCAAACTGTACCCCCCTCTTGCAGAGCGCATTGAGCAACAAATTCATATTGACCATTTGTCACGTGCAGCTAAGAGAGAGAAATAAAGTAAGATAAAAAGTAAAATAGCTCCCAGGAAGGAGCCGGCTCTTATCCCTCACAACTAAAGAGCGGCTTTAGAGTTGTTTCATTCGTAATTGACCACACGGGGCAGGCCTCTGCTCAGCTGCTCTGCTGTGTCTTACTGCACACCTGAGAGGACTCCTCACAGCATCTCTTTTTGTCTCATTTTTAAGCCAGTTTGGAAAGCATTGTGACTGCAGCAACGAGTGCATGTCTGTACTTTGATCGATCCCCAACTCTGCATGCACAAGAATGCACCAGTTACTTTGTTTTTTGCTTTTTTAATTCATCTTTCGTTTCATTTAACCAAGCGGCAATGTTAGAACTGACAAAATCAAAGGAACGAAGTAACAATAGTTTCCGTAATTGTAATTAATTACTGAAATTTGAACTGTAAATCATTACGATACTCTGTTACTGACAAAAGTAATAAAATTACAGTATCTCTTTACTTTGTAATCCATTACCCCCAACACTGCAGACACATTATAAAACAATGTAAAGCAGTGTATGGACCTGAATTCAATTGTCACCTGTTTTTGTTTAACAGCAGGAAACTAATTGGTTCTCAGTTTTTTTTTTTATGCTGCACATAAAAGTACATCTTTGTGTGTGTTTTTCAAATCAGTTACTCCATAAATTGTCAGTGGAATATGGTGCACAGAAAACAATCAGTTGAGTAACTCCTCAAAGCATTAGTACTAAGATTATGTAAACATGGCCCACAAAACAAACTTTAAAAAAAATGGAGAAAAAAGAATTGGCTTCATTCTCAGCACGCTGTTTCCCAGCATCCCTGGAGGGGAGCTTGGTTGAAGATGGATGGTCCTTTGTGCAGCACCATCCCTCTTGTTTGTCTGAGACACAGGAAAGCAAGATGTGAGAAAGCCAACCACTGTGCAATTAATGTTTAATCCATTTATAAAAGACTAGCTTCCTTATGTTGCTTCGCTGCAAAGAAAAAAATCCCAAGACATTTTGTCGTTTTGAATACCCTGATGCTTATTGTTGCCTTTTAAAGAGAACTTGCAGGTTGTGTCGTTCACCAAGTAGCCAATATAGATTAATTTTAATTAATTAAACCAACTTTTTCTCTTTCTTTGCTCCCTCAATGGAGAGTTGCGTCCAGTTTTTGTGCTAGCAAGTCTTTTCTTCCTTTAGGTAGATTTTGCTTTTAAAGAAAAAAAAAATGCAAAGCTTTAAAAAACACTGATCAGTTAAAGCTTTGAGGTGAGTAGTTTCACAGTTTTACAGCAGGCAACTAAAGCTATGTTCACATTGACCTTGGTCATGCGCGTTCGAGCGACCACGTCACAATAAAACTCTATGTAAATATCCGTAAATGTTGGGCTTTTGTGTAGTAGCTCTGCAAGTTTCTACAACCATTTTCAAGCTCTACGCACACAAAACCATTGAACACGCGGTCCAACTCTGTTATCCAGCTATTTCAGAGAAGAACTGTGAAAGTTGAAGCCTGAAGCAACATTTGCAACCACGCTGTCCAGCTGTATGAGGCAAACATGCACTAGAGAACAGTAAAAAAAGGCTAAGAAGGCCCTTCTTGCTTGTCCTGTTTGAATGTCGCATAACAGATACTGATTCCTGTGTGTTGGGACTTTTATTGAAAATTTTTATGAAAAGTCTGCAGTTTTAGACCATCTTATATGGATAACTAACTATTTATGATTCATTTGGAAATTTTCATTCTTATCTCAGAGCTTATGACACAATTAAAATAATATTTTCTGTGTGTTCTTATTGGATATTCTAGCAAAGATGAAATGAGTGGAAACTTAAACTGTTCTTAAAAACTCTGACTAAAGATACAATTGTAAAACATTATCTAAAAAAAAGCCCAACTAAATTTACACAAAAATTAAGTAATTACAGAGATAAATTTCAGGGGTTTTGATTCCTTGAGAATTGTGATTTCTGAGCAGAAGAGCATTGGATCATTTTTTGATTGAGCGAAGTTGAGAAGGGGTTTGCCACCTGGTTGAATCCAGTTTCCAAAGATGGGACAAAGGACTTCAATCTGTAAAATATCTGTGAATTTTGTAAATTAGATGAGAGGGAAAAAAGTACTATTAAGACTAACAATGCTTCAATAGATGTTTTATACTTGATATGTTTGTGAATTTCTCTATTTTAGTTGGTTGTTCGTCTCCTTAAGTTTGTTTTGGGTTGGGTGGGGGTGTTTACTGGGAATCGAGGGTCTGACCTTTAGTACTTTCAGTCATATACCCTATGTTATCAGGTTAAAGAACAGAGAAAGCTGAACTTAGTGTACAACAAAAAAAAAAGAGGCGTTGTTATATTTGCATGATTCCCTGTATTTTTTGAAAGCTGAAACTATATGTTGTGTAAAATGAGTGGACATTCGTTGAAAACTAAAATACCAGGGGCTGAATTTGCAGTCTTTTCAAGTAAATTCCATCTGAACATCAAGGTTTTTGCTCTTTCTTTCTCTCTGTACTGATGATGCTTACTTTCTTGCCAGCTGTGTTTTTTTTCTGCTTTTCTGTCACATCCTGACACTTTAGTTACACACTGCTCTTTTCGCCACAGCCGGCAGTAAAGTGCAGGGCAAAAAAAAGGCAGAATGTTTGAAGCTGGTGGTGGCTTACATCTCTTTTCATACAAGTTTACATAGATTATATTATGTGACAGATGCAAGAAGCTGCTATCGTGGCTGAAGGCGGGCCCAAAACCACAGCTTGTGCGTTCAATTCCATTTGATTGAAATCATATAACGACACAAGAGGAGTGATCTGAGGAGAAGCAATTGCCAATCTCAATTTACGAAATTCTAATCTATCAATCAGTTTGAGGTTGGCTGTAAATGACTGCAGCATCATCTGCCCTCCTCTAAGTTTCCAGCCACTTGCTGTTAGCTAAATGAGCAATTGTCATTCATCCTCCTCTTGTCTTACTACCTGCTGGCTTTTTCCCTTCAACTAAACCTCATTTGTTGCCACTTCTAAATGAGTCTTTTTATCATGTATTACCATCCACTCTTGTCACATTAAATTTGACTGAGCTGGAAATCCCGTTGTGAAGGCCAGATCCCGTCTTTTAACTAGCGTATTTATATATATGAAACATGAGTCATATATAAGGCACACCAAACTATAAGGGCCCATTAAGTGTGACAAAAGTCAGAGATAAGTCCGATAACATGCTAGCCACGTTAGCGTTAGCCACGTTAGAAGCATTAGCCATACGCATAATAACAACAACTGTAACTCCCAATCTTTTTTGCAACATGTGAAATAAACAGACTGATACTGCTAAAACAAACAATATTATGATTATGCTAATTACCAACCTTGTTAGTAGCACGTGAAGAAAAACACAGTCTAACACTGCTACACGTTAGCCGTGTAAGCAAAATTCACAAAAACACTGATCCTTGTTTGCAACATGTGAAAAAAAATAGTGATATCAGGAAAACAACTACAATTATTTGACTACACTAACCCTCAACTTTGTTAGCAACACGTGAAAAAAAACACAATCCAACACCGCTACACATTAGCGTTTTGAAAACACCTCCCAATCAAACATTGTGTCAGAGTGCCGTGTACCTCTCAAAATCACTTCAACATCAGTAAACCCAACCAGAATGAATTCGCATATAAGACCCTCCAGACAATAAGGCGTACAGTTTTTTTTTTTTTTTTTTTGGATAAAATTAAGGCTCCTAAGTACGCCTTTGGTGCAGAAAAAAATGTAAATGAAAATCAAGTATAGAGAGAATTAAATATGAATATTTACCTGACACAGAAAACAGAGGAGACAAAATTAAATTCAAGATGACTAAACCAAACCAGGTTCACATTGTATTTATCTGTTTCAGCAGCCTGACCGACAAGCCGTTTTACATTTTGGTTCATAAAACAAGACACAAGTCAAAGCTGTGATCATTTTTGTTATGAGCATTATCTGAATTGTCAAATATGTTATTTGTGGACCAGGCCTTTGCCAAAGCTGAAGGATGTCTCTTTTGTCACTTACAAAGAGAAAATAAAACGTATTAACCTCTGAGCAAGGTCAGTTTATCATGCTGTCAACAGCTGTGCTGTAAAAAGCAACTAGTCTTTAAATCTCCTTTCTGTTTAAATGCCCTTTAATTACATAAAGCAAATATAACATGTATAGCTCTGCAGACTAATCTTTGATTTAGAGGTGTCTCCAGGGCTGGAGAATGTTTTAAAAGTCCCACAGCTTCAGATCTACATGCCTTTGAGGGACCCAAGACTGTCAGTTAGGTCACTAGTAATATTTTCAGCCCTCATCACTAGTCGTCGCTACTCTTACAGCTTAATCTAATTCTTTGTTAGTTTTAGAGCTCGATGACGGGATTTCAAACCAGACAGCTTGGCAACATGGTTGCACATTTTTTAAAAGTGGCACCAAGAAGGGGGATGTCGTGACTTACTGAAGTAATAAGATTACTGCCTGATTTAATCATATGCTAATTCTGTCTTGGCCTCACAGCAAGAAAATAATTCATCATTTATGTTGATCTCATACAATGCAGAAACTTCATGTCACAAGTTTGTGTCTGTGAAAAACTGCTGGAATGATCACAGCTGCGTGAAATCCAATGTGCTGCAGTTGTGTTCTCTTCAGATGGAAATGGACTCACCCCTCTGGTTTCATCCCGGTCACATGTGAGACCAAAAGTGGAAAAAGGAAAAATATGAGGCAAAGGTTCAGATGGGTGCAGACAAATACCGGCTTTCTGCTTTTCTGTCAGTCGGTTGCTTTTGCTGACATTTTTCCCTTTGGGTTTTCTGTACAAAAGATCGATTTATATATTTGCAATACGTTTTTTTAATAAATATCACAAAAATGATGTGTTTGAGATCTCATTTCATTCACCGTCTTTGATGTCTTAGAAGAATTGCTTTCAAAAAAAGGGAATATGTGCAGGTGATGAATACTGAGAGAATCCCTTCATCTCACCTCATGAGGACAGAACCCTCAAACACAAGTCTATGTAAAGAGAAAAACAAAGCATGATAACTCAGACCTCTGTGGTCAATCTTGCTCACCGATAGTAAGGAGCACAACCAGAGTCTTCTGGGATTGACCACAATTCTCTGCAGCAATTCTTAGATGCTTTGCAAACCAAAAACTATTGATTATGAGGGGAAAAAATAGTTTGAAATACAGGAAAAGCAAGAACAACTAAATAATAGATTGATATTTTTTTGCCAAAGCATAAGCTAGTCTTTGTAGTTAAAAAAAAAAAAAAAAAAAAGATAGGCTTTGGGTCACAAGGTGCAAAAACATCTAAAGTTTGTAGGAAAACAAAAGTTTATGGTGTTTTTTTTTGTGTGGCTATTTTCAATTTTTTAACATATGATCCAAGTTTTTTGTTGGACTCATTGACCATTTACAAAGATTGGATTGAGTGAACCCTCCCCTTTTGCATTCCAAATAGAAAGTTCCTGATGGTTCCAAAATCCCATAGACTTTCACTGACAAATAAACAGCTATAATTCAGTCATTCTACAAGTCTATCAGATTAACTATTGTTGCTTTGATGTTTTTTTTTTACTTGACATTTCTTGCAAATCCTTTTTTCTTTTTTTCATTATATTTTTTCTTTATCCTAAGTAACTAAAGTTATAAACTGACCAAAAAGATGACTCAGTAAAATCATGTAATCCTCCCCCCCTCCAAAAAAAAAAACAAAAAAACAAAAAAAAAACATTTGATTGACAGATTCTTCCGAGCCGCTTTCAGTGGAAAGGGTGTGAACTTCAAACAATCTGACAAATGATTGGCGACTGAAGTTCCCCTAGAAACGTCGACTCGAACCGACTAATGGCAGTGCCCGTCTCGCAGAAAAATGGCAACTGAATTGATTAGCATCTAGTTTATTTATTTTACGTTTTGAAAGCAAACTTCTGTGTTGTTGCTAAAACTGTATGTATAAAAAAAGTTAAATTAAACATAGAAAGTAGGGCTGTCAATGTGTGAAAGAAATTCTTTATTTTTATGATTGTTTAAAGGTGTTTTTAAATGTCATCAAGGTATAGTTTATAGATGACGTTTTATCGCTCATTCCCTTCCCCAAACCAGAATGATCGGGTTTTACAACACTGTCCTTAACAGATAAGGAACTGAAAACATTCCCCTAAAGGTTGATTATACGACACCCTTAATGAACTTTTCTACTCTGTTTCTTTGTTTGAATGTTGTAACCTCCCACTTGAATTTTCAATAAAAGTGAGCAGGAGAGGAACAGTCCTTTGAGAGAAAAGGATAGCGGCTTCGTACCAGCAGACTTGTCTCATTCCTATATAAAAGAAAAACTTTGCTTGTTGGTGGGGTCTTTTACTGTTTTTTTTTTGCCTTTAGTGTTTGGTGAATTTACCTGACACAATGTTTACGCATTAAAGCACACAATTAATTCAAAAAATGAATGCTTTATTTTTTATTATCTTTATTATATATTTGATTGGTAGCAGTTAAAGTGTGTTGTTTAAAATGTCAACTCAAGAGTCCCTGATTGGTTGATGGGACAACCTCGCCAGTGTTCCGGTATTTGAACTCACAAATTGCTTTGCTGCAAGACATGCCAGACAAGCGCACTGATGCTCAAATCACGCTGCAGGACCTGAGATCATGCCTGTACCATTGATGTAGCACTGAAACTCGACAAGCAGGCAAAGAGCGTGCAGCAAAAATAATAATAATAAAAGATTGGCTCCCATCATTTGAGAGTCGACTCTTTTGGCTCCCTGTCAGGCAGTGATTCTTGAAATTACTGTTTTTGAGCATGACCCATCACTAACCTGAATATTTTCGGCTGGTTTCAACAGCTGGACCTTCAACTAGGATCACTAAACTGGATGAAATGTAGTCAGGTGAGTGCTGCTCTCTATTGCCTGGGGTTTAAAACTCAAGAGAAACAAGAGGGCCCCCTGACCCCAAAAAATAGAAAAAAAAAAAAAAAGAAAACAATTTGCCAGAAATGTTATCCCTTTGTGGATTTTCTCCCAGCCTGTTTCTCTGACCAAATGATCTCATTGATGTATGTATGAACGTCCAGCTCTTTGTCATGTTTGTGTGATCGTGTGAAGGACTGATGCACTGCGGGCTCCAGCCCTCTGACCCTGAACAGGATGACGTGGGGATAAAAATATAGATGGATGGATCTGATTATGCAGCCTTCTGCTCACCAAACATATTCATGGGGATTGGTGAATCATCCCCTGCTAAGCATTCAGACGGTGGCAGACTGTTGGAGATTTGGTGTATAGCTGTTCCATATAGCCCACAAAGCAGAACAGAAAGAAGCGTGCGAGAAAAAATAAACACACATTTTAAAAAAAATGTAACGTAACAGATTTGCAGATAAAGATTCTGAACTAAAACTGAATTTCATGATTGTTTGTGAAAAGAATTCAACAGGTCTTGGATGTTACAGCTCTGGGCCGTACGAGTCTGTTATTGTCGCCTGGCCCTTCGCTCCTCCTCCTGCACAGGTGCAGTTGTTTGACACTCAGAGGACGGGGATAAAATATCTGCCATCAAGGTGCTTCAGGAAGACTCTTCCTCTGGGGCTTCCTGTCACGTCCAGATCCATCGCTGCAGTTCTGTGTCTTCTCTGCTCCCCTGTTCAACTGTTTGGCTTCTGTTCGTTTTGCTCCACTTACAACGTACAAGAACCCAGAAACTTATGCAGCAGCACACCTTCATGCTTTCTGTTATTTTGGTTTTCTTTGAATATATAAAAAGTACTTTCAGTGCTGAAACCGGTTTCATCTCCCCTCTTATTTGTTACTCGCTAGAGCCAGTCGTAACACTGGATATTTAAACAAGGTGAGTAATGATATATTTGTTTTTCTTTTCATTTTTTAATCATTAGAAATTTTAGACATACATTTCCTATTTAACTTAACCTATTTCGGTATTGCCTGACCTATCATCATCCTCAACTGCAAAGCATATTGTCCATTTAAAATTAAAGCCTTTTTCTGATTGCTAGTTTCATGGAGAAAGAGGTGCTATGTCTGAATTCCCTTCCTAATTCCTAACTACTTAAAAACTATATAGTGTATATATCTGTGCCCTGGATTTTGAAAGCAATTTGGATACAATGCCTACTGCTTTTTAATTGGCTGGATCATCGACAGGTTCTTAGATCGACTAATTATTCTAGTGAGATAGAAAAAGCTATCGAAATGTTGAGTCTCCAAATTAAAAAGACAGAAATAAAATATTCAGAAAGAAAATTTAAAGGTTTAAAAAATTCAGGAAAAAAATTCAAAGGTTTAAAAATTCAGAATCTGATGGAACAGAAAAACTTCCATAATATTGGCATCTGAAAAAGCTTTACTTTCTTCTTTTAGCTTCTCCTGCTTTGTGAGCATCAACTATATTCAGTTTCATTGTTCTGGACAACTGCTTGGAGGAACCCACGATGCTGACTGTTGGGGCAAGGTCACATGACTGAATATTTCAATTCAGAGATTGAAATCACCTGGTCTTTGAAAGCCATGATTGTGAACAATCCATGACACTGTCAGGTCTCTTTTGCACATGCCATTATTTTGTTTTTTGTTATTTTGAAAGGGTAAATGATGAAAAAAAATATTGTAAATGGTTGACTTTGGGAAATGTTTCAATCTTTCCTTGGGTTCTCTATGCACAATATTTACCTGGGGTCCCCACTGTATATAACATAAGAAATACTTGAAAAATAATACATTTTTTGGCTCCTATGTAGACTAATTAAAATAATAAATACAATAAAATGTAACGACAACACATCTGTAAATAATTAAAAATAAGCAATGTTTATTTAAACTAAAGCTTATTTTTTATTGCTTCTATTCCCCTAATAGAATGAGGAAAGTCAAGCTCCAGCATGCCACAAACATGAAATGTTAACGCTTAAACTTTTGATAGTTGCACTTCCTAATGGAAGTACTCTGCAGTAGAATTATGTTTTATTTTCTGTCAAAGACTGTGAAAATACAGGTGACTTGAATGTGAGAAGCTGTCAGAGTGTGACAAACATATTTCCTGTTCGTTGGCTGCCAAAGTTAAGTTTGATGTGTAAATGGCTCATTGCCTTGCTTCATCAGATACATTTACAGCATTAAACTTGTGATTTTGGGAGAATATAGAGCTAAAACCAATCCGACGACAATTCCTTTACTTTTTGTTGACATAAAATTAAAGTTGTTTCAGGATAGATTTCTTTTTTAGATTTCCATGACAGAATTCACATGGTCAGACTAAATTTAGATCTGTTTGTGATTAAAAACCCAGTATCCTGCTCCAGTTTGTCAAGGTCAGATTGGACGACAGATTATCCATTCTGAGCAAACACAAAGAAACTTTCATTTGGTCTTCTACCAGGGAAGCAGATCGTCATCTTACTCGCCAATCAGGAAGAATTTTAAGATACAGTCTGATCATCTTTTAATATATTTTAAAAGCATTCCTAGTTTAATATAGATTATTCTGTTTTCAGACAATATATGTTAAAAAAAAAGTTGTTTTCTAGAATGTAGTTTTTGCAGAGCAGCAGTAGTTCCTTAGAAATTCACCTCTTTCTGCGGGTGAGCGTTGGGATGGAGTAATCCCGCACCTACTTCCCATTATCCATGTGTTTACACTCTCTCCTGCTAGCTTTCAGCCCCTCACACCTCCAACCTGTGAACAATATTAGACCTGTTCAGATGTACAGTTTTGACCCAGCTCAGACGAGGAAAATGAAGACGGACATGCATCTATTTGTCTGCAAGTGGAGCAGGGATCTTCTACATCACAACTATGAGCTCTTTCCAACTGCTTTTTTTCACCTTTTCCCTATTGACACCAATTTGAATAAAGAAATTCTCAGAAATGCAATTTTAAGATTCATTTTCTAGATCTCTGTCTTTGATCAGGAGAAAATGTCACAGATAAATGTTAAAACCACCACCATTTTCATTGGAGTGGGTCCTTAAACACCATTAATAGAAATAAACTGATGTATGATTTCATATCTAGTGAGATGTAGAAGTGGTAACTCTGATATTTTTTTTGGACCAAACTGCACATCAGGCAGTCTGGTGGAATCCAATCCCCCCCTCATCTCCATCATTCCCAGCGTTGAACATGAAGTGTCTGTGTCACTCATTTTCAGCAGCTCCATGAAACTGACAATCTGACATTCACACCCACTTCACACCATTAAGTGAGAAAGGAACAGTGTTCTGGACTTTATTCTGTTTTTGGTGTGAAACCCAGAGCATCGCTGTGAACATCCCACTTTCCTGGGAATGTGAAAACATTCCCAGAAACACATCATGTGTCAAAATGACAGAACTCTAAAGAGTTCTTGTCAGAAACCTTTTCACTCCAGACACCATTTAACAGCTCGAATGCTGCCAGTGAATGATGAATTTAGGCTTGATCACATAGATTAGCTACACAGGGTGCAGAGGGGGTTTGCAGCCACAGCAAATGTGCTGTGATAAAGCAGGTGGCAGAGAGCAGCAGCAGCATGAGCCAGCAGTTTTATCACCCCCTCAGCAGCAGGGATCTTTACTAATTACTGGGTGCATAGTTCCACTGAATAAAATCTGTTAGTTTGCAAAACTTTAGTTACCACGTTAATTTAATCTGTAGTTTACCACAGATTAAATTAACGTGACGAGTCTGAATGATAAGTGGGAGTGATGGTTCTGTTACTGTCTCTATTTAATAAAGCCAGCAGGAGAGAGTGTAAACAAAGAGATGATGGGAAATGGGGGGAGGCTTACCAACGGTTCTGCCCACAATTGAGAGGCGAATTTCCTTGAAACTCCTGCCGTTCTGCTGAAACTATGTCCTAGAAAACGACAGGGTTTTTGGATTTTGGCTAAAAACTGCATAATCATAAATAAAAGACTACTGGGAACGATTTGGAAAAAGATCAAAAGATGATAGGAGTGGGACTTTGAGGGAACATGGGAGTCTGATTTGCAACTTAAGCTGCCAACTGGGTTTGAACTTCAACATGAACATAAACGATCATGGTCTTCAAGTCAAAGTTTGATGAACTCACACTTAAATATTTGCTTATCTAAGTAAAGTGCACCAACGAACGATCCACCACCTTCTCTCAAGCAAAACTACAACTGTGTCAGCCACTTCTGGTGAGGACTTAACAGCCTTTCGTGGCACCCGTGTAATTACTCTGAATATTACATGTCATCCCAGCTCCTGCATGAAAAGCGTGTCAGAAATCACTGTTATTAAGAAGCTATTAATGCTCATTTGAACGTCTCCTCATCCCCCCTTTCACCCTCCCTTAAATTGTAAAACCTTCCCATCCCTTAATCCCTCATCTATCCTATGTTCATCACTCCCTTTTGGCTGCTGAGCAGAGTGCTGCTGAGGTGGAGGCTGTAGCATTACCTTCCTCTTTTCATACAAAAAGTATAAAGCAATGTGACTTTTTGCAATTTTTTTTTTTTGTATTTTACATAAAAAAGTGAAATAATGCTTCTTTTGTGTGATTATTCTGAAGTGCTTTTTTGAAAGCTAAAATATATGATATCCTGTTCACCTTTTCTTAGTGAGATGTTCACAACGTGCATTCTTACAATGAATCGATGTCGTTTATGACAATAAGATCTAGGAAGGAGATTGTGAGGGCTAAAGGGCAGATGCTAAATATAGTCTTAAGGTCAGGGCTAAAAAGGCATTTAAAGGTCTGAGAGCTCCAGGATTTTTAAACCTGAAGATATGATGCAGGAAGCTCAGTCAGGGCATCAGCAAAAAATAATTTTGTTTTATTTTATCCAGTTCTAAGAGTAGGTTTCAAACTTTTCTCTGTGATATTTAGTGCATACATAAATATTAAGAGCATACTTACATACTTGGTATGGAGATGGGTGCAGTGGTATTCAGGTGATTGTTCACGCTGATGACCAGAGGGGGAGACAGAGTTTTGCCTCCTAACAGTTGCAGCCCTGAGTGCTCTAATTAGTACAGGCACCGTCACCTTAGCCTTTCAAGCTTTCTGTTGCCATACAACTGATTTGAGGCAAAAATAATCCCCATATCACTGTTGCCATTAAGAAAAAAGACAAAAAAAAGGTTTAAAGCAGGCAGTAAATAGGTTTGTTTAAGGGATCAAGTTGACTTTTTGTAAAGTCAGAGCAAAGTCATGAAGAACTGGCTATATTTTGAAACCAGTCTCCAGTGGTCACGTGAGGAACTGCAGCATTCTGTATTTCAGATTGGATTGTCCACGAAATGGTGAGTGAAATGATGCCGCTGCTGTTTGCAGTGTTAAAGATACATTTGCTGTTGACCTATCCATTCACTGATAGATTGTGTGCATCTTTTCAAGAGGGGTTGTCGCAGAATTATGCATGAAATACTTTGAAATACTTTCTTTTTGTTTTAGTTTTTTTTTAAAGTATGACAGGACTGAAAAGTCAAAGAAATGGCAGGAGAGTTATGGTAAAATGACCAGGCACTTCAAGGAAATGGAAGCTGCTTCTATTCTATTCTTGACAATGACCCGTTCAGATTCGATGATGCAGAGAAGCTGGACCAACACAATTCTAAAAGAAGTAATCAAATATTTTTCAGTCTGATGTTGTTTCATGCTGCCTGACTGAAAATTGACCAGCATATTAGGTTTTCATAAATGCAGTTTCTAATTCCATTACTTTTAACATTCAACTGATTATAATTCTCTTTTTTTTTCATTGCTTTTTTTATGTTGTCCTGTTTACATTTTGCCTACATCAAAAAGAAAAAAAAAATCAGAGCAGCTGTTTTAATTATGCAGCCACACACTGTCATGGAAATGACACTCGTGTACTTCTGCTGATCACGGTGGAGGTTTTGTTGGTGACAACAAAGCAACAGAGATGTTAACCCTGCCGTGACAGTTGCATTTGAATGAGCTTCATAATAAGCTTAGGTGTTCTGATGCTACAACTCTAATGAACGCTTGATCCAACCAATCAGATTTATAAAAAACCTGTTGGAAGGATTCCCTGCATTTTTAATGCAGAGCGATGCATTCAGGATTCTGCCAGATGTTTTATTCATTGCGCTTAAATATAAATGACATCTGGTGAATATTGAATGCGTTTTGGACGTATTTGTTCACTTTCAACTTGATTATGCAAAAGTGCGAGACGTGTACAAGTTTACGATGAAATATTTGTGCTTGTGTGGCAAATACTGGGTGTAAAATACAATTAAAAAAACAGATTTTTTTTAGATAAAGCCCGGTAGTTTTCATGTACTTCCAAGTCAGGTTTCTACTGGATTTGGCTGCATTTCAAAAGCGACCTTCTACATCCATCTTAGCAGTTTATCGATTCTCTAGAGATTCAGTGAGTCATTCACATTAGCAAGCAACTCAGCAAATAAGCAAACGTTTTCATTTTATGTGTGCTGCATGCGTCAACATCCATTATTTCAAGGCAAAGCTTTAAAAGCCAAATTTTCTATTGGATTGTTTTAGTGGTGGTTAGTTAGCATAAAAAGGCAAGGAAATACAGTTTTTTTTTTTTTAGATTTATTTAGAAGCGTTATTGTGTCTTTCTAATAGGGCTATTAAAAAAAGTCTCAAAATGTTTTAAAGTTTGTCACAGTTATAATTACCAAAGGAGGATTATTGCTCTTAGTTTTTCTTGTGTGGGCACGTGATGCCATTTCAAAAACAGGCGCTACAAGTGTAATCTTGAAAACACAATTTGTTCGTGATGTTCTCACTGGATTGTCGCTACTCAATACAAACGCGTGGGCGGAACATTTACCTATTCCTTATCATCCATATGTTTACACTTTCTCCCACTGGTTAACAGCCCCTTACAACCCAAACATAACACTAGCAATGCAACAAAATCGGCAAGCAAAATCGGAGCTATCCAGCCGTACAGTTTCAAGCGAGATGCCAGCTCAGATGAGAAAAATGAAGATGCACACGGATCTAGAGCGGAGCAAGAGCTTGTTGCTCATGGAGCCCCAAACTGTTCATAATTTAGTAAAAAAAATATATTCTAGTGTAATTAGACATTCAACCAATAAACATCTCATAAATATCTTAAAGATCATTAAATTGTAAAAAACCTGCACAAACATATTAAATTAGCCATAATATTATTGAATATATTTCATTCAGCTTTAAAACCGGCTCATTATTTCATAACAGCAATTTAAAAAAAATGTTTTATTCATGTTGAATATTACTGTAATTTTATGGCTTTTTTTTTTCCAGAAACTCGTATTTCAAAATCATTATTTTTCAATGTAGCTTTTTTTATTTCATGTTGCTGTTTTTCAGAATGATTTTTTTATTTCATAATGAGATTTTTTAGCAGAATGAGTGTGTCTGTCCTTTCCTCAGACATAAGCAGCAGCAGCCTAACTACATCAATCCAAGTTGCTCCTGCGAACGTGACGGCGCAATTCTTACTCCTCGACAAAAGGTGGGAGTATGCACCTCAACACATATAATTGCAAATTATTTTCTGTAGGCCTAATCATGACCGTTTTTGGTCAAATGGTCAAAAAATCTGAAGATATCGAATCTACAGTCACCAAACTGTATATACTGGCTTATATAAAGTTTGATTTCAAATCAATATTGATAATTAGAAAAATGCTACAAGAACATGTTAAAAACACCAAAAACATGATTTTTATCGGACTGGGTCCTTAAAGAGAAAACTACTTTTTGTACTTTTTAAATACTAACTGTACATGGTTTTTGGCGTATTTTATTGTTGGTTTCATTTTTTTTTTTGGAATTATTATAAATAGGAATGCCTTTCTTAACACAGGAAGAGTTTGAGACCAAAGAAGCAAAACATTTTGTACTGAAATGTTGTTTAAAAAAAGGATAACTTTCACTCCTTTTAAAGCACGCAAACAGCAGCGTATTTGTTTGTATTTTTGATTAGGCTTCAGTTGGTGCCGTTTTGTCTGTGTGGTTGGTTGGCCACAGGCAAAAGATTCTTCGTCCATAAAAACTATAAAAACGCACTGGAATTGGGAAAAAAACAAAAGTAAAACAAATTCTCTAAATCTGTTTTTTTTTTTCTTTTTACTGGAACAAGAAAGTAGAGTTGTAAATCTACAGGCAACAAAATGCTGGAGCTTATACCCATTACAATAGTGAGTGTTGGTCTAAAATGGGCAGGGCCTGTCCACACACTCAGCTGTTACAAACATACCTGCCGGCTCCAAGAGTGTTCTCAAACGTGTCCACATCCAGTTCACACGCCAACTTGTGCATACCAACCAACACATGTAAAGCATTACATTCTGACACGTAAACTATTTGAAGGTGCAAAGGTGAGCCGACGCCTGTGCTCAGGTGAATGTTATGTTAAGCTGAAGTGGATGATGGAATGTAAAAAAAAAAAAGGAGAGAGAGCTCCCAGACATCCCCACACCAAGACCCCCGCCACGGCAGCAGCGCCGACCAGGGCCCGCCCCCAAACCTATACTGTGGGGTCAATGGAGGTGATCCACCCGCCAGGCAGCCCGGCCAAGCACCTATACCAGGGCCCACAGGACCGCCACACGGGCCCCCAACACCTGAGCGCCGTGAGGTACAGAAGCGCAAAGCGCAAGGCACAGCCCAGCCAGGAGAGCAGCCTTCCCACCGTGCCAGGCGGCCCAGCGCGGGGCCCCACCCTGAGAGCCCTACCACCCCAGACAAGCTGCCCACCACACCCCAGGAGCTCTGAGCACCCCGCCACCCCAGCCTCAGGTACGAGCCAGGGCCCCCCAAGGGAGACCCGCTCCAAAGCTCCAGGCAGTTGCGGAGATCCAGAAGAGAGCACGGGGGGGGTCAGCTACCCCCACCTAGAGGAGGGATGACCAAGAGAAATCTAATTTTGATCTGTTATTGATTGAAAGGTTGCATCGGAGCTAGCCAGTGAACCATGGTGATCACATTGGCTGGTTCTTTTTTGATTCCTCACACCTCAGGAATACAGTAGGATATATAATCACATCCACACATTCTAGCTTGATACTTTTTTATATCACAAGTACCAATACCAAGAATCGTGTCTTAGAAGAATAAAATAATTGTCCCCTTTGATCTTCTTGGTTCTTTGAAAGCGTTTATCCAGCAGCAGCTGTTCTAGTCACAGCGAAATGCATTTGGTGACACAATCCCTCGTGGATATGAGTGTGTGTGATTGTGTGAGTGTGTAAGAGAGAAGATGAGAGTCCCAAAGGGGGCGGATCGAGGGGAGACAACTATATTATGAATCATTGAGCTATAGGTGTGTTTATGGGCATGTCGTAGACACGCTCTGCCTCAGTTACACATTTTATTCATTCGACACTGAAGCAAAACATCAGAGAAAAAAAATGTGGTCGTGTGAACACACTCTACTATTCTGCAGCTGCTTGATATCAGCAGATGAAAAGAATTCAGTGATGTTTCCATGAGTGTTAGACCTCAACTCAGCCCCAGCGGAAATCAGAGCTTTTACTCAAACATCTGCACACATGGGTCACTTTTAAAGGCATGTAGTCGTTCACGTTTCTGTATTTGTTTCTCATGTGGAAGTATTTCATCTCCGTTTTTTAAAAAGTTGTCTTACAAATGACTCAAAATTATCATTTTGCCAAATGCAAAACCTATAAATATGTAAATCGATCGAAGGTTTGAAGTTAAAACCCCTTAACTGTGCTACTGGGAGTATCTTTATGCAAAGATGTGAGAAGTTCCCAAAAGCCTTCAAAGTATGTTCGTGCTGCATTAAACCAGAGCAGGATTTAGAAAGATCTTAGGATTGTTTGAACTCAATCCTATATACGCTATATAGAAAATCAGCTGTGCTTTAACTAAGTCACGTTTTAGAAGCCTTTTCGGTTTGGTGCGAAAATCTTGTCGGTGTTGCTAGAATTTTTAGTTATGAGTTAAAGTCCCCCTCCAATCACCTTTTGATCTATTGTAAGAGTATTCCCAGTGGTTTTTTAATTATGATTGTGCAGTTTTAGCCAAAATTCTAAATGAATCAAAAAAATGCTGAAATATAAATGAAACCTTTAAAATGTATAAAATAATTAATACAACTCTAATTATCTATTTTCATTATGAAGAAATGACAACATCTAATTAGCTTTGTCTTGCCAGTATTCATTCTGTCCATACCCTTATGCTCACTGTAGCGTCAAAACTAACCTTTAC
The DNA here is from genome assembly GCA_014656515.1 of Oryzias celebensis. NCBI lineage: Eukaryota > Metazoa > Chordata > Actinopteri > Beloniformes > Adrianichthyidae > Oryzias > Oryzias celebensis. The sequence goes on along the minus strand of BNCR01000008.1, from coordinate 13,101,864 downwards.
CTCTCCCCTTGCAGCCTGAAGAACTGACCTTCCCACAAGGCTTTGCACCACGAGTCCCCACTGCCAGGCCTGTTTTGCTCCACTTGGAGCTCATCACACCAAGGATGCCATGTGGCAGGCTGACGTGGCTGCAGACCCCGTTGTCCTTTTAGAACAACCAGAGGAGTAAAAAAGCAGCTGAACTGCGAAGCTCACCGAAAAGTGACATCTTTTTATCTTGCTTTTTATTGAATTCTCCAACGTTTAGTGCTTGTATTGTATTCCAGAAGATATTTAGAGAAGAGTTAGTTATTGCAGCCTTGAAAGAAAAAAAATCTTTATTACCACTAAGTCTTTTGAATTTTCATTCTAGCAATTTTCTGTCTTGACCTCTCTAGAATCACTGATGTGCTTATAAGCTCCTGTGTTTGAGCTCTTTGTAGAAAGGACAGGTGACAGCATATTCCTCACATACTGTTTGAAGCCTCCTTTACCCAGCTTAAACCTGGAAATAGAACTGGACATAAAAATTTCAAGAAGATATAACCTCTCAGAGACCCTCTATAAATGTTGCATGTGCTCTATTTTCTCACATGTGATTTCAGCGTTGCGTGCTTGTACAACCTGCAATTACTTCACTGCTGCTGCAGAAACAGAAGAAAGAAGCAACAACAGCAGATTAAGTAGAGGACTGAGCCAGTCTTCTCAAATAACAAGACACTGATTTAAGCAGTTCATTGAAAATAGCAAACTTAGAAATTCAGTAGCTTTTATTGTAATAGCGGGTTTACAGGTTTTTTTTAAAGGAACTTTAAAAAACTGCACTAATCAACCTTTTATTTTTGATCCTGTGTTTTGCATCTTGAGAAATGTTCCATCCAAATGCTATCTTAACATTCAAATTATTTTTAAAAAGAGAAAAAAAATTAACAATGAATGTAAAAACTTCAAACTAAAGTGGAGACTTGAAAAACTAGGCTACACGTCAAAAATGAATTTAAAAACTGACAGAAAATGTAAAATATAAAGAGGGAAATTATGGTATTTAGTAAAATAACCCCCAACCCCCCAAAAAAAAAAAAACTTTGGACAAAAGGGTACATTTCTCTGGAGACCTTTTTCAAAAATACATTTTAATTTTTTTGCAGAAAATTACACATCCCCAAGGGGACACTGAATAAAAAAAAGAGAGTACTATCTGGTGTGCATAGGAAACCACTCTTTATTTTCTTATTTTTACTTCAATATCCTTTTAGGGACTCTAAAAAATAATGTCAGAAAATTGACAATATTTTGAGAATTCTTCCTGTTTTTTATTTTTTTTCTCTAATATGTTGTCTAAAGCCGCGTTCACATCGAACTCAATTTGTGCATCAGTTTCAATGTTAAGTCAACGCTGCAGACTCAATCTGAGGTCCTGCGGCGTGACTTGAAGCAAATTGGGTGATGGGCGCAGCGTGGCGATCTGCCAGCAGCACGATTTGAGCCAGAGCTCAACCAATCAGGGACTCAATTTTGGCCAATGGCCAGTGACATTTTCTTAACCCGCTGTATCCCTGGGTTTCCGGAGCCCGTCCCGGCTACTGTTGGGGGAAGGCAGGGACATCCCCCCCGGGAGGCGAGCAGGCCACTAGACAGAGAACCGCTACAGAACTGGGAATGCCTGCCTGGGCCTCCTGAACTTTATGATGTATTTCTTATTTTCATCGAGACAATAATAAAAATGGTTCCCTAATTTGATTCTTGTTTTTATTTTTGTCATCTGGGTTTAATGTGGGACAGCATGCCTTCAAACTCGGTCAGAAAGAGACAGAAACTCAGCGGAAGCGGCCGTCATTCAGATGCAGCTCTTGGTGCTGGAGCGAAGCTCACTGCACCGAGAGAATCTGTGAATGATCTCAAGAACTTAAACATGGAGACGATCTTTTTGATCCTCAAAACAAATAAACTCGATCCCACGTGTTGTAAATAAGACAAACACAGTCACTGCTTCGTGTAGCAATCAGGCTAAAAACATTGGCTGCTGCCTCTCCCGTATGCCTGGGGCGTCAAGCCCATTCAGTGTGACCACAGCTTAATAGGTAGACCACTGACATTTGCATTTTTTTTAAATCAGAAAAAATGTCAGAAAGCCACAGGTTGGAGCTGAAAAGACTGCTAAGTGCTGGTGCAAACATTTCATTTTGCATTTCTCCGAAATTAAAGTTAAAATAACCAAAACTATAAACGCTGATGTTGCTCCTATTGGATAAATTACAGAAAATTCCTGTGGCTTTGGAATCAAGCAGAACTGTTTTAATCCTCAGCAATGTTTAAAGTGCATTGAAAGATGAAATATTCTATTTCTACTGGCACACGGGTGGGTAATTCCAGAAAAAAAGCGCTGACCACAGCTAAGTTAGAGGGTTTGTGACCCTTAAGAAGTTTTATCATAGCTAAATTGCCCCAATTTATTGCTCACAGAGAGCTTTACAGGAAAGTGGAAAAAAGCACATGGCATTATGAAGCATCTGTTTCACTGAAATTAGTCTATATGTGCGTCTGTCAGGATGAAAAACACCAAAATAAAGTAAACGTAAGTAGAGAGTTTGTTTTTTCGTCTGCCTCTTTTATAGATTCAAAATATTCATCCTCAAAATAAGCCTCAATGTTAATGTTAATAAAGAATTTGTTCTGTAAGTTAGTTAAAACAAGAAATACAATTATTTTTCATATTTAAAAACATTATTTAAGTTTTTTTTTTTTTTACTTTTTAAACACATAAAATAAAATATTCAGACACCCTGACACTTGGAGTTTCCCATCAAACACATGCCTGACAGTTATTGCACTGTATCTAGCAACTCTGCATATTTCATTTCAGATCAGTAATCTTTCAAATGTGGATCATTTTTGCTTAATTAATTAAATTCCTTTTCAGAGTTTCAATAGCTGTCCCAAAAAAATGACTATGTAGTGTGCTGAAAAATCTAAAATTATTCAAAAAATGCTGACTCACTTTTTTAATTCTCTCGTATCATCTGCTGAGTTGACAAAAAAATTATTTCTTTTTGGGAGAAATGTCTCTACACGTCATTTCTAGACCAGCTAGATGCTTTTTGATTACTCAACCTCTATTTTAGTTTAACTGTGAATTCCTTCTCATTATTGAGTTTTGCTGTCAGTTATGACATTTATTAATTTAATAAAAAAAAAAAAAAACGTTTTGCTTTTTTACTTTACTGTCAGTTTAGAACTGTTATAAAAAAGCTTAGTTTTTTTTTTAGCAAGGAATATTTTTGTTTATTTTTATTTTTCCTATTCTTCAGTTTGGCTTTTATTTGTTCAGCTGATATATAACATGTTTAATTCATCAATTAAAGTTACTAAACATCAAATTAGCGTGAATGGGTAGGGTTGCATGTGATGTAACCTTTCACTAAAAAAATGCAATATTTCATGCGCAAATACAAAAAAAAAGTATTCTGTGTTGGACTAGTGTTGACTTCAAGTCATCTTAAAAAATCTCAAGTTTTGAATGTTTTCAGACTTAATAAGATCAAAAGTAAAAGTTTCCAAAAGTGACATCTAAAAGTGCAATCCCAAACTTCTTTTGCAGGTGTCTGGAGAAAGAAAGTCTTATGGTAAACACATGTTTTTCCTTTATAAAAACCTATGAACATATAAACTGATGTCAAAACTTGCAACACTGCAAGTTTCTGAGAGAAAAAAAAATACATGCTGGCATTAGTTTGCAAAACAAATCCACAAATAAATGCTTGAACTGTCAGTTAATACAGCAAATTCTACAAGCTTTCATAAATTAACTTCATAAACATGATAAACTGTCTTCTTATTTTGTTCAAATATATTTGATTCAAATAGATAACAGGAAGTGAAATGTTAAAACATTTGTTCATATTCTTTTTATGTTATTTGTCTTTTCAATAATGCAATATAATTTAATCCATAAAAACAAAATAATCATATTCGTTTATTGTATTAAGCAAACTCCACTGAGTGTCTAAGATTTTAATGTAATTCAACAATATAAATTAAATCACAAATGCAGCAACTCAATGCGAAAATGTGTTTGTGTGCACGAAATCTGGATTATTTTAAATGTTATTTTATCCATACAGTTTACACACAGTCCAATTTGGTCAATTGTTTTAACAAAACTTGTAATCATTCACCACCTGCTGAGCAAATGTGGGGCAAAACCCCAACGTTTTGTTGTAAACTCAAGAGTAAACACAGAAGTGTGTTCGAAAGTTTTGTGTGTCTTGAAGTCAATAGAACAAGATACAAAACGAAACAATTCAGTGCAACACAAAGAACAGGCTTTTCATTGTTACCTTGCAGAGGCACAAGTAGTAAATCTGTGATAAGTCTCTGAGAATCTTCACGCCGAGTAAAAATGAAACAAAAAAGCAGCTGCAGTTCTGTATGTAGAGCCGGAAAACGACAGTAGAAACTGTAGAATCAGTGTCAAGCCTGAAACATACGTTTAAGCCCATTTACACAGACTTTTCATACAAAGTGGTCGCTTGAACATGCATTGCGGATTAGCTTTTGTCTGATGGAGTGGTATCTGAATGGATGCCGTGGAGTACAGAAGGCAACTGTGGCAGTGAGATCCTGATGAGTCCATCAAGTGGCAGCGAGCGATTTTTTTCTTTCTAGCTTTTTTCTGCCTGGTGATGTGGCACCAAGATTCCTCACACCAAAGGCAGAAGATAAAACTGTGATCTCAGCAGCTTCTAGTCCAAGTTGCTCCTCCTCTGAGCGAAGGCCCTCTCTGCTGAGCCTTCTTCAACACAGCCATGATGTTTGTGGTCCAGTTTACTGTTCACAAGCTGTTCACCTTTGTGCCCTTTTGTTTTCATATGCACCTGTAATGTGTGCAGCTTCAGTTTTCCAGGATCACACTTAACACACAACCTCATTCCAGGACAGACAAACGCGCAGACACTTCCTCTTACAACAATCGCACACTGCAGGGCAGTAGGATCAGTCATAGTCTCCCCAGAGCACGTCTGAGTTGCAGCGAATGCATTGCGACAGGGAACTTGACTCACCACAGAGGCCGGCGGGAGCTTAGCATCAGCAGCGATCCAGGTGCTTCCAGCACCAAACCTCCTCTTGGAAGGGAAACGGCATCCGGCACACTGTCATCCCGCAGCTGTCAGCGTCAATTACTGTGACTTTTTTCAACTCATCGTCACGCTTCACTTCATCTCGCTGAACTGGAGGTGAACTGTCATCATCAGTTATAGTCTCTAAGGTTAAAGGAAAAAGTCAACCACAACCAGACATGATAATGTCTTCTGTGATTTCTGGATCCTTTTCAATAATGAATACATTTTTTTCCCTTCATTTCAGTTTATGGCTAATATTTTTACTGCAAGAGATCACATTTTTACCCAGATTTGTGACACTTGTAAAATGCATTTATTAATCTGAGAGCTATGAAAAGACAATCTGGTCGTGTGATTCTTTTCCTAATTGTATTTTTGTAGTCCCAACAGCATGATATTTTATGCATCAATTATTAAAATGTCTGTATTTGTGTCTTGACTTTGAAGCCTTTTTAAAAAATATTGATTCTTTGTGCTTCAACATTGGTGTTTATTTTCACCAGAGACCTAATACTTTTGGGCTTTAAATATCTAAAATTTTGTTTATTTTCTGATTTTTTTTAGCAGAGTGTGTCTTCTATTCTTACACAGCCGGCCTCCTTTTTACTCTTTTAAGTTTTCATCAATAAATTACGAAACAAAATTATCCAAAAAAAGGCAAACCACTAAAAAATACATCATTTACAACGATTGAAACAGCTTTCCAAAACACTCTGTGGGCAAAACTCCAAACATGAGAAAATATTTATAGAAATTCCTCACAAGTAAAGCTTAAATAAAGCAAACTGCATATTTTTTTACACTATCAAAGTTATTTTTTTATCTTTCTGCATCCTCCAATGTCCTTCATGTTGTAAATTATAACTATTTAATATTTAATCATATGAAGGTAATTGTCTGACTTTAGATGAATAACTTTGTTTATTTGCAGTTTTTTTTTACACAAATGACCATCACTTTACTCTTGAAAGTAAAAATCAAAATGAAGCTTTTTCAATTTAGGTTTTAGCTGTTACATTTTAATTGACCGCCTCTCTTAAAGTACCTCTTAATGTAATTATTTTACTGATTTTTAACACTGAAATTGATTGAAAAATATTGATTGAATAAATGCTGAAAGTGTTAATAAATAATTTTTTAATTTGTGAGTTTGTTGAAAAATATCCCAAATAAAGTAACATAATACCAAGACGTTAGACATGAAATGTATTTTATATATGAAATATAAATTATTTGTTAAATTAAATATCTTACTCAGTTAATATATGCCTTTAATATTTGGTACACAAAGTATGATGTTTTTTGTGGTTAAGACAAATAGAAAATCAGCTGAAATCTATAAAGAAAAATTAAAAGTTCATGTTCTACTTTTTAAAAAATGTTTTCTATTGTTACATTTAAAAAAATAGAAGCATTATTCTTCTCATCTATTAAAAAAAATATATTTTCTAGATCTAGATTTCTAATGGAAGTTTGTACTTTTTAGTTAAATTTGATGATGTCTGTTCATTTTTCCCTTTCACACACACCCCTTTACTGTTATTAAGCTTGAAAAAAACTTCATAAGTGATGAGGGGCTACGCTTCTCATTCTGATTCTCACTGAAGCTGCTCTTGCACATCACTCCCCTCATCTCTCTCAAGCTCTAGTGGTCAATGTTGAAGAGGATTCAGGGCTTTAATTACACCCCAGAGGAGCCTCCCCCTCTTCTCTTCTCATCCTCTTATCACAGTTGCTCCTTCTCTGCTTTGTTCTGCTTCGCTCCCTTCCTCCTATTGAGTTCTACTGTATCTTATCTCGCCCCGTTTTTAGTTTCCCTGACCTCGATGCACTTTTTGTCTCCTTTTTCTCCACACTGCTTGACAGAATCGCCTTGTCCGGCCATTTTTTTTTTCCTTTTTAATGTTTAACGCAGCATTAACACAGTCATCAAAAAATGCAGAGATGCTGTCGGACCTTCACGTCTTACATAAACATAACAAGATTAGGAGTTTAAAGCCTCTCCAGGGGGCTCTGTGAGCTTGTCCTCAGCTTGTATTGCTGTAAGCAAAGCATATGCAGTCAGCTGTACCATGACATTTTGAAAAATGAAACCACCACAAATGATTTGGTGATCATTTTGTACACAGATCCTCCATTTCCAATAAGCAGGTTATGTGCTGTAAATTCAAAGCATTTTTTTATGAATAAAGTTTGATTTGATTTCTAAATATTTTGGAATTTTTTCATTTAAATCATTTTGGAAAATGAAAGGACAGCATCAAACTTGATCATTTTTTCTGTTGCACTCTCGGGCATTATCTCCGAAACGCACACACACCAACGAACACATCAGGATCAGGGTTTTGCCCAAGGACACATCTATACTGTTCAGGAATCAACCCACCAACTTAGCCGCAGCCTCATGTATTTTAATGCTGAGTCAACCCCTCAGACGCCATTACTGCTTTGTTTCTGTGAGTTTTGGGTTTCTCTGCTCATTGCCTGTTGACCTGTGCGTTATGCGGGGTCATTTTGACCCAGTGATTTCACCGTAGGTTAAGTTTGAAAGTCAGTTTAATAAGACTAAAGCTGATTGGATGTTTCCTGTCACACTACACTACCACCCTACAGGCGAGAACAGTCACACACACACAAAAAGACAGTACAAGATCACCAGAAAATAATGACGCCACTGATCAACTTTGTACAACCCAAGTATTGAAGCTTCATTTATATCTAGGGGTGTGTGTACAGTTCAACTGTTCCACTTCATTTCATTCAGTTTTCATCAGCATCTTTCTACTTTTGAGGGAGCAGAAGTGCTTAGCGCATAATTTTGAAACTCCTCTGTTATTTATTATCCGCAGTGCCATGTGCTTTCCCCCCAATGAGCTCCAAATTAAAATGTATGAGAATTAATTACAGTGTTGACTGTTTCCATTCTGATTTCATGTGTAAAATGTGCACAGACCAAGTGCGTTTGCTGTTTGAAGGCACAGCTCAGAAAGAAAACGATCAAAAATAAATAAATGCAATAAAATCCCATTTTATATTTTTTATTTGAATCCTACAAGAAATAAAAAAAAGCAGGGTGCAGCTGAGCAGCAATTTTGAGATCTAATTAATGTTAAAATAAACATTCATGTGTGGAAAAATAGCTAAAATGATTAAGCAGAAACTGAAATAACATTTTTCAAATTTGAGGGAGTTGGGCCATTAGGGGTATTATAGAGGTATTATGTTGTGATGGCAAACCGCACAACCAAATCACTGCTTAAGAAAGATTTTATTAAGAGAAGCATTGGAAAAGAGAAAATTAATAATAAAATCATTTCACACGACAGTATTTGTCATGCTGATCACGTGCTTAACCTGGCTGAACCTTTTAGTCATCCATCTGAATTATAAAACTTCTTGTCCTGACTGCGGTTCGCCCTGTGGTGAATTCCTTTAGTGTTTCAGTCAAGAGTTTCATCATTTCCAGACAGGTGAAGCTGTCTGACAGGAAGAGGTCTCCCTGTCAGCCATTATTAAGCCCACCCTGGTCAACAGTCTGTTTTGTGGAGCCACTGTCAGCATGCAGGAATATAGCTTTAAATTATTCTTTGTGTTCTTTCAGCTTTCCAACAAAATGAATGCTTACATGTCACAAACACCCATGACTTTGGAAGTAATTGACCGCAGCTGTAAAAATGTGTTTTATTTGTCCTGTTCAGCTTTGTGGCGACATCTCAGCTTGTGTGAAGGCCTCTAACCCAAGCAGGGCTGAGATGTGACTCTAGCCAAGCCAATAACAATATGTCAGGTGTTGTAGATAGATGGAAAGGGCTTAGCTTAGAAAAAAATGAAAAAGTCATAAACCGTAAACATGACAAATGTGAGGGTTTTCAAGTATTTTAGCTTTAATACTGCAGCTTCAGGCAAAAATATACATTTAAAGATCCACTCAATGCATGGTTTTAGATATTTTCAAAGCACTCCCAGTCCAATGGTCTTTTAATTATGATTATGCCGTTTTAAGCAAAATCCAAAAGTCGGTTTCGTTTTCTAGGACATAGATTCTGCAGAACCTCAGTAGTTCGTGAGAAATTTGACTTTAAATTTGGGAGGGACCGCTAGCCAAGCTTCAAGACCGGCCTTTGGGCCGCTGAGGCACCTGCTTTGGACTTCCACCCAAATCACATTGCACCTCCACCTTCTGAGCTCTCCTGCAGCTAGTGGGTCTATGGGAGAATGATCCCACATTGTTTCTTTGGGCTGGACCCGACCGGTCCGAGGGAGGAGCACTGCTCACCAGGCACCAGCCCCAACACCAGGCCTGGATCCAGAGTGGGGTCTTGGTGATGCCAATCCGGGCGACGTAACAGAATCCTCAGAAGTGCTTCTCACAAAGGGGGTTCTGAACCGCTCTTTGTCAGGCTCGTCTCCCAGGACCTGTTGGCCATGGGAGACCTTACCTGGGGCAAAAGCGCCAGACAGCTTAGCTGCTGGGATCCCTCAAGCTCTCAAAAACTTCTACCACGTTAAAATAACTGAAAGAACAACGTCCCGAATCCATCGGCCGAAATGAGCTTCCTCTGGAGGGGGGTAGGTACTCCCTTGGAGATACGGTGAGAACCTGGGTCACCTGGGAGGAGCTCGGATCAGAGTCGCTGCTCCTCCACATCGAGAGGAGCCAGTCGAGAAGGCTCGGGTCCAGTTTGTTGTTGTAACGTCATGTTGGGGAGGGGCTGTAACTAGCAAGAGAGAGGGATGATGGGAAGTAGGAGCAGGCTTGTTCCTCTGAAGGAACAATCAACTCATAGGTGAATTTCCAATAAATTCATGCCGATCTGCAGTAACTTTGTCTTAAAAATTTTCAGTTTTTGCCTTAAAACGGCATAATCAAATAATTTAAAGATTGCTGGGAACGCTTTGAAATAGATCAAAAGATGGTCGTAGTCCTACTTTGATAACATCTTCACGGAAATATTTACATAGTGGCACATATGTGCATCCACTTTACCCTGTTCGAACCCGACGCAATTCTTCATGTGCCGCAGTGAAGAAAGCAAGTGGAGCATGGCATTACACTACCCATGCTTGTTATCAGGAAGAAGATTGAGGAGAGAAAAAGTAGGAAGGCAGAGCTGGCGTGAGGTGGGGGAAAGGGTGTGTGGATGTGTGGGTGTGGGCAGCCAGCAGGGAATAAAGAGTGAATGAAAAAGGTGATGGAGAAGGTTTCACATGATTGGGGAGCCAGACAGAGAAAGAATGGGCTGCCCTGGTCATGGATGATCGACTGGAAGTCAGGGCAGAGGTAGACTTGAAGCTGTCCTGACAGCAAAGCAGGGAAACCATGAAGACGAACCTTTTCTGAGTGCTAGGATAGAAGGCACACTAAGAATCCTTATTCCTGATGGAACATTTACAGCTGTTGAACAAATATTTTTTTTATGACAGCATAACAAGTAACTCAATGATAAGTGTGAAGGAATTTGCATAAAAAGAGAAATATTACATTTTTCCAACTCCATCATACTCCCTTGGTTCAGTTTCCCTTGTTAACCGTCAGGGTTGAGATATCACATGAAGCTATTTGGGATTCAGGCAATTTTTGTCTTATCTCCTGCTCACATTTGGTGCACACGCAAATTTATGCACACATTTAAGCACATATCTAAAAAATGATAACAGATTTCTCTGTTTGCAAGTATACTTTAGGTCGGGAGCATTAGCAACAAAAATATTGAAAGTTTATTTAATTACAGTTGTGTTTTATGGTGTTTTCTAAACTTTGCCACCAAGTGCTGGTGTCCTGTCAAACAAGCATGGCTGCATGTTTACATGCAATTGTCACAGTGTATAATTGCGTGCCTGTCAGGCATGCCAAACGTGTTTATGAAAATAGAAACTATGAATGTTTCATTTGCTGGGAAGAAGCTTTAAGGACCAGGAAACAGAGTACCCAGAATGTATAACTCTTATGCACCTCAGATAAAATGATAAAGCATCTTTTGACTTACTGGAAAGACTGAGCCAGTGAATAATTCAGAACTTTGCATTTGCTTTTTTTGTTGCAAGCAACAAACAAAAAACAAGCAATAAACATGTTTAGATTGGTTCTTTGGGAAGAAAAGAACCAGTGAAACCGAAAAAGAGCCTTTGACTTTAAAGAAAAACTGCCGTTTACAGACAAAAGCACAAGTCTTCATAGACAAAGAAATTTATGGAGAGTTGTTACGTTACAGAAGCCGCTCTGTGTAATAATATTTTACGACTGACTCTCCATTGTTTCACACACGCAGATAACAAAAGTGCAGACACGGTGGATTCACGTTTAATATTATATTTAGAAAATACAAGTTTTACAATGGTTGTGTTACTTATTTCACTTTATTTATCTATTACACCTTAAAATTCAGACATGGCTACAGTTAGCATTTGGTTGTTAGCATCCACTTTGATGGTAAAGGGCAAAATCGTCATCACAAAGACTAAATTCAAACCATTAGGCTTGTTTAAACAATTACACCAGTATGTATGTTTTTGTTCTCCCGTATAAATATGTATGTACTGTAAAAGTATGCTTAAAAATGCATCCTCACAATCTGACGCGTAGAAGAGAAGAGAAAAGTTTGGTTTCCACAACAGACATGTTTGGAGTTGAGAAGAGGAAAGTTCTTACATCATCTGCGTTAAAATTTACACTGTCCTATAGACAGATCTCAAGTGGTAAGCTGGAGACGGGATTTAGCAAATTAATGAAGGTAGTGAGCCCCGCCTTGATGAGCATCTGACAGAATATTGACCAACATAAAGCCCCAAATGAAAATGCATTACACTAGGGGGCGCTGTTAACAGCATGGCATTTTACAACGCAATGAAGTTCAAGCCTCTTTAAAATGAATTTAAAGCAAACTGTGTATTGAAAAGTCATTTTTAAATATTTAAAGCAAATTTTAAAATGCCTTTTCACAAATAATGGTCAAATTGCAGATAAAATTATAAATTAGGAAATGCATATTTATTTGAATTATGACATCAAAAACCCATGACAATTTAAAATGCAATTGTTTATTTTTCAATATTTTATTTTTTATAATGTCATTTTGAATTGCAATTTTAATATTGAAGTCTAAATGCATTACAATATATATTTTTTTATTAAAAGTCTGAATTGGATATTGAATTGTCAATTGAAAAATCATTTTTTTAAATTGCATGACCACATTGCAAATTGAATTGTCAATTGAGAATTGCATATTACTTTGAATTATGACTCAAAGAATCTTCCAGAGTTGACAATCTCAAAACATGCATTTTTAAAGTAAATCCCAAATGAGACCAAATTTTAGTCTTGGTTTTGTCTTAATTTGGTTCTAAACCCAACTTTTCTAACAAACATGTTTGTTTTTGTCTGGCTTTTAACAGCAGCTGCAGCAAGTTACAAAGCAACGTTTTGACATTTGACCTGCTCTTAGAAATCATTTTATTATTTTTCCAACACATGTTGGCGATGTGTCACTGGCACAGAGCTAGTTGAAATCCTTTAAATTTTTGACTCATAAGAAAGGAAAAGCCTGCTGCTGAATTATTCATTACTGTGGTTGTGCTGCATTTGTGCAATCTGAGGACAAACTTGATAAAAGCATTGAGTATTTTTAAGATTATCTTTTCAGTCTGTACTTTATCTGTGTACTAAATTGGCTCCCCATTAAGTCCTCTGACAATTTGCCTGCAACTTGTCAACTATTATGTAAATTGTTGCATTTGAAAAAAAATATTAATTAAGAAAAAAAGTGTTTGATTTTTTGTTTTGAGTGTAATTGCACACAGACGACATTTGAACTGTCTATCCATGAATACTCTCTTAAAACAGAATATATTTTGGTGACGTTTGGTTATCTTTGACAACAAAAAATAGATTCCGAGCTTCAAGTTTTGTCGTTGCATGAATTTTACTTGGCCTTAAGACAGGATTCCTTACAGTTTGTGTGCCTGATTGTTTCTCGTTCAGTTCATTCACCCTCTGGGATGTATTTACTTGTATCTGGTTTTAATGAAGCCTCACTGGTAACATTTCAGCCAGTAGTTGCATCCAAATCGACACAGGGTTTTAAGTTCATATTGCCTTAACAATACTTTTTTAGATTTTTTTTAAATGATGCCACTGCACGTCACACAGTTAGTGTTTCATTTCTAAAAGTCGTGGCTCGGGGTTAATGGCTGCTTCCACAGACAAATAGGAAGCTTTGTGCTAAATATAAATTGAGTCTTCATCCCACCAGACATTTGAATCTATCTGTCTTGTGAAATCAGTGACAACTCTTTGAAGTTCACTTAGCTAGTCAAGTTATCGTTAAGTTAATAATAGCAAAAAAGTCGAAGATAAAGGTGAGGATACATTACATGAAATGACGGAATAGAAAGTCATCATAATCATGCAAGGGAGTTTTTGCCCAGCGCAAAATGATGACAAAATAAACCAATAACCAAGAATCTGTGCATTTAAATCATCTCAGAGATTGAAGACTGCAATACAATCTCACCAAAACGAGTTAAAAAAAACTTGGGAGACAAGTTTTGTTATAGGCTTGCACTGATTTATAAAATGAGCTTAGTGAAATGCAGACTAACTGGGTTATATTACCATCAACACCCCTTTTTATCTATTTTGTAAGTGAATTCTAAACCATGCTAAATGTGAAACACCACTGGGAGTTTAATGTAGCCTTATAGTGGCACTGACCCGATAAGAAGATGTGAAACAGATACATCTGATGATGTGAAAAAGGCCGATTTTCAGCATGACGGCACAAAGAGCCAGAGAAATCATCAAATAGATTCATGTCGGTATGAAGTGAGCAGAGGAGAATTCCACCCTTTGAACCTGATGATGTGAGGAAACGGCTGTAGACGCACACACAGAAAATCAACAGCGTTCATTAATAAAAGAGGCTAATAACAGTGGGCAGCGCTGTGTCTCATAATCGATGAAATGAAGTGACCCCATTAATCATCAACATCAGAGAATATCCACAAATATTTAAATGACTTTTAATATTTCTGATCATAAAAATAATCTGCTAAAAAATCTGACCTAAATAAGGTTTTTCTATTAGAAAAAAAATATCTTTTATGATTTGTACGGTAGTCTACAGACTTTTAAAAACAAAACAATGGTTTTCATTTGTGAAATCCTTCCTGCTATTGCTTCACCATAGTACAAAACATTTAAATTCCATATTTAGGAAAAATATTTAAAAAAATAAAGATCGTACTATAAATTGTTTCATTTTTTTATTTCTAACAGTGCAAGACTGATTGAAAGATTTTGTGACAAATAAATAAGACGAGTTCTGTGTGTTTTGCACTGTTTATTGTAATTCTAAAAGGTTTAGTCTCAAATTGTACTTGAATCTGAATGAGCATTTCAGATGCACATTCAAGTTTAACGTACATTCTGTAAAAATCAAGAATTATCGGCCCAAGTGTAACATGATAAACTAAAATGATGAATAATCAAGAGCTACTGATGCTTTAAATAAGGCTTTAATTCATTTCTGCTTTGGACTATGATGACACAGATGTACCTTATCTGGAGTCTACCAAATAAGGCAAGTTGAGTCAAATTTTAAGTTTTCTAAGCCTGACAGGTCCTTGATAAATGATAGCAAAAGTACAAACTTTTTTTTCTCATTTTTGTTTGTTTCTTTTTTTAATTGAAAAGTGTTGCAATCTAATTATATTTTAAGTCAAGTACCTTTAAATTAATTTACCATTCATGACTTAATACAACATCTCTATTTCAAAAATACCTGCATACTGTCCAGAGAATGGCCTGTTACCGCTGCATGAAGATGTCAACAAAGACATGCATTTAGAGATTTAGCTCACTTTGGATACAAATCGTCTTTCTCCAATATATGTGTATTATTCTTATGCTTTTTACTCCTGATGAGCCTGACTCCCTTTTTACAAAGTGTCGGTATAGTCATGGTCTTTCCCGTTGGTGCATAGGAACTCTGCACTCGCTTTCAATGCAGCAGCAATGTAAGTCTGCACGCTGATCAAGGACGCTTTGCTCTTTTATCCTCTTATCAAGCACTTAGCAACAGATACAAACCTCCCAGATGCACCCACACAAACATACACAAAATGTGCATAAATATGTTTGAACTAGTTTGTTTTCTCAAACACTTTTACTGTAGTCTTTACATCCACAGACACCAAGAGAAGAAAAAGAGTGTGCTTTTTGTGTCTTTTTAAGATTGACAACCTTGCAGGTGCATGGCATAATACAAACTCAACAGGTTTTAAATGTAAAGAAAAAAAGAAAGGAAAATGTCTTTTTCTAATCTGATCACATAGATGCACACTAGATACTCTGCAGATCACCAGGTTAATGAGCATCATGCAGCTTGTCTAAAAAGGGGTGATGGGAGGTCGGAAGGATCCATGCTCCTTCATCATCACTACATGTGAGTCATGTGAAGTCAAAAACTGGCTGCTCTTCCACCAAAGCAGAAGAGCTGAAAAGGCACACTGCTGCAATTACACAGAACTACAAACCACACACAGAATGACTTTATAGTAACACATTTTATTATGCCGTAAAATAAATATGTTAGAGCACTTAGCAGTCCATTGTTAAGCCATGTTTTCCTTGGGACCCCATGCTGCTGTTTTGTTATTTACAAAATCAATAATAATTTTCAAGCAGTTAGCTACAAACCAAGCTGTTTTGTGTTCCTTTAAAAATAATTTGCAGTCGTGCTTTAATGTTCATACATTGGGGAAACAAACATTTGTGATCAGCGTCCTTTTCAATTTGGACACATATTTCTATCTGACCTTGTTAAGCACAAATCACTTCCTTCCTCTGTGTTTGCCGTCCTTTTCAACCTTTGCATCAATCATCAGTCACCTCCTTTACATCAAATCAACTTCTTTCCGTTTCCATAAATGATCTTAACAATAGAACCCATAAAGACACTTTTAAATAAAATCCAGTGTAATATTAAATAAGTAATGCTACCCTTTCTTTAAAATGTGCTCATGTCACTTTTGATCAGTGGGCCAAGAAATTAGAAACAAAAGCGCAGAAAAAGAGTGGATTTTAATAGGTTTTATTCTTTATGCGCTTCCAGAAAGAGATTACGGGAGCAGGTTTTAGTACAATGCAAATCCACTTACATGCAATATAGATTGAAAACACAAAGTTGCAAATACGACTCTCATTACAACACCCAAGAGAAATCCCTTGCTGCTGCAATATGTAGCCACAGAGCCCCTCGTCCTTTTAGCTTCAGTCTTTCTTAAAATTAAATAAGCCCTCAGAGACTGGAGAAACAGCTGTGAAAAAGAGTCACGATGCAACCCCAGAGACCAAGACTTGGTTGGTCTACCCTAGACTCATTTGCATATATGAACTAATTGATGTCAAGGGCAGAGGCCACATCATGGAAGTTATATAAACTTGCCCATTGTGCTGCAAAGCTGCCCTGAGCAGCCTTAATGAAGATAAGTATTCCTGTTCATGCTTTAGATGAATTATTTCAACTGGGTTCACTTTAAATGTAATAGCATCAAATCCTGCAGACTCACAAATCATTTTCCAAATCCACCCCGGTCAGATCTGAAGGAACATCTAATGGGTGCACACTTTGTTCATGCAGCAACTATTTACAATGTGATGCAACGCAACAGTGCTATCTTCTGTCCAGAAGAAAAAACTGCAGGAATGCAGCAAATTGATCTGATGTGTACAAGTGGTCGTGCAAGTTCTGTCATTGTGGTTTCATTGATCGGAACACGTAAATGGGTTAAAAATGTCTTTATCTTTTCAAATCAAGGAAACAAATATACATATTATTGTTTTTGTTGTTCCGTCCATAAAGTATTTTTTTCAATTTAATGTTTTTTTTTTTAATCTTTTCGCCCTTCTTTTATTTGATATTTTCCTGATTGATTCACTGAACCACAAACTCAGGCACATCTTGTTTGTTGAATGTTTTTTTTCCTCATTCTTTTATAATCTGGTTCATTCGTTAGCTTAGTTGTGTGTTCTCCCACCCCCTGTTTTCTCGATGTCTGTCCGTCCCTGCTCTCATCTGTCAGCATCCCCCCCCTCCTGCTCTCACTGCCTGACGTCATGGTAACCGCAGTGTAAGATTTAAGACTTGTTTGACGGAGCAGATGGTTCTGCAAACAGAGAAGGGGACAACCAGACAGGTGTGGAGGTGGAGTTCAGGGCAAATTTGAGGCAAAATTTAGCTGAATGACGCCTTCTGTGTGGTGACCTGGCAGTTTGTTTAATTGTTTGTGCTTTTTTTGGCCAGCGAGCTGTGCAAGTTTGATGGCTTCAACATTTTTAATGATGTGAGTCATCCTTGTATGATGCAGTTCACTGTGAGCTCCAGCTCAGGGTCAGAAAGGGAGCAGTGTCATACCACTGTCTGCACGGTGAGGAAGAAGAATCAGTATGAAAATAAGAGACTGGACAGCGTGCACAAATCTTTTATTTAAAGGTGAAAGTATTTTCATGTGATGTCTTGTAAAAGAGCAAATTGTGCATCAGGAAAATAGAATGTTCAATGCTTTACCTGGGACTGGTTATGTTAGTGCAAGGCAGAAAGTGATTAGAACTTTAAAGTATTATCAATTGGAAGGCTGTGTAACACGTAAGAAATTAAAATGCATGACCCCCGCTGTGTGACATTAACAGCTCTAACATCCGTGTAATGCTTTTGTCATGCACCAATAAATGCAGTGATGGGGGAAAACAAACAATGTTTCATTATTTTTTTTTCCAGTGTAGAGTTTACTTTAAAATTAATTGGACATAATTGATTTTTCCTAAATGAAAGTACCTTTGGCACACATGTAATATTTTTTTACTTAAAAATGTAATTGTTGATCGCACTTAACACAATGGAATAATTACGGACTTAAGAAATATATTATAACCAAAATAGCACCAGTTAGCACCATTTTAACCTTTTTATTTATTTAAATTTACATTAATATTTGCATATCCTACTGAGGGATTTTTATTCCTTTATTCAACTGAATTTCGTCTATGTGGTCAAATTATATAATTTTTTTGACCCGAGTTAAGCTTTTAATGACGGCCATGTTTTTAAATAAAGCTTTTACAAAAAACGGAAAAGAAGAAATAGAAAAAACAAAAAGATGATTTAATGATTTTATATATTATATTATTAAAGACAGATAATTTACGATAACAGTTTTTAACATAGTATAATTTGTAGCTGCAGTCGTGCCAGCCCTTACTGGCAATGAGCTGGCACGACTACATTAGCTACCGCTCGATAGGAATGAATGGAACAAGTCAGTCCACGTCATGCGCCTGCGTCACATATTCCTTGCGGAAGAATATGTTATCGGGGCATGTAGTTCCGGGATGTGGAACTACTTTTCAAAGCTGAAAAAGGAATGAGGAAAACCCTTGGTGGCGTATGAATACGTCGAAGTGACACGTCTTCTGTAGCAGGTGTCCAACGTAGAGAAATCATCAATTGGACGCGAGGGATATCGGGAAAAAAATGCGTTTTACGTTCTCAACGACTGCGAGAGCGTTCACCACAAACCACATCTTCGTGTTTTTACAGTAATAATGTCACGGTAAGTTGTGCGAGCAGACAGCGTCAAACCGCTGTATGGAACTGTTAGCTTAGAGCTAAATGTAGCAAATAAGGCTGATAGAGAAGAAGAACTAACGCATTGGTGCTTTTCGATTAAAAGCCGGTTTGATGACGCTTCTGTTCTATGATTTAATGAACACGTGATTGAAATTTGTTAAACTATTAAAACGGTAATATTTTATGCCGATTTTAACAGCTGTTGAACTCCTTGTTTTGTTTTTGTTTTTTCAAAGTATGCATGCAAACCTTTTCATGTAACACATGTCTTGGTTTTTCCGTATGGTAAAAGCTTCTTGTTGTCACGACTCGAGGATCTACTTCTCCCTCCTATATTTGCATTCTTACGTAGATGCATTGTCCCATCGCTTTATTACATTTTTATACGTCTTTAATGTATAGAAAAGGGTAGCCTATGGATGTGTGAACGGCTGTGGTTGTGTTCTGGGGCAGAAATGAGTCACCACTATTGTGGTGATTGCCAGGAACTAACTAGAGGTGGTGCACTGGAAGACAGAAGTCATGTTGCCATGGCTCCCAGGGGTCCTAACAAGTCTTGATTTTCCTTGAAGAGTTTACGCACAACACATTATTGACCTGCCTTTTAAAGCAGGATGTTGCTTCTGTTGGTGCAACAGGGTGTTGACCTCATGTGCAAACAGGAGTTGTCAAAGCCACGCCTCTCAAATGCAGAACTACCTGTGGTTAGATGTTAAAACACTTCAGTTTACCCACACTTTTATTCATACTTTGGTCTGAAAGTGCAACCTAAAAAGTGTATGTTAAGGAAAAAGTTGCAGAATAATCAATACCATGTCTAATAGTGATTGTCATCCTTTGAGTCTTTCTTGATTCAAGTCAGCCATTATAGAATCTAATATAATGGGGTTCCCTGTTTACTCCAACTTCATTATTTGTATTAAATGTAGTAGTTATAGCTTCATGATCATTATTGTGTGTTTTTTAATATGATATGGCATTTTTCTCCTGATGGAGCACTTATATTCATAGAATTAAGATTAAGTATTTCTTTATTGAAGTTGTTGTGAATCAGGAGCAGATGTAAAAATGCAGTTGGAATAATCTCAAATGTGTGACATAGAACCTACAACAGCGAGCCACAAGCTCCTTGCTCTGCTCCATTCTGATGCATCCACTTGTAGACAACTAGATCCATCTAAGTCTTCGTTTTCCTTGTCCAAGCTGGCATCTGGCTCGACAGTATACCTACAATATTGATCAACTTTTTTTTTTCATCGATAATGTTAGGTTGGGCTTGTGAGGGCCTGTTAGCTAGTTAGGAGAACATGCGAACAGATGGAGGATGGGAAGTAGGGGTGGCGTTATTCCGCACCAAAACAACTTAAAGTCTAAATTTTTAATAAACTACTGTTGTTCTGCAAAAACTGTCCTAAAAAAACTTTTTTTTTTTTTTTTGCCTTAAAACTGTACAATCGTACTAAAAAAGACCAATTGGAACGCTTTTACGATAGATAACCAGAATGGTGGGACTGTATGAAACTTACCCTTAATTTTTTAAAAATATAAATGTAAGAAAACAAAACCCTGCAAATTTTCCTTATTTTATTTTTTTAATGCTTAAGAAACCATGTGGGAGCTTAATCAGGATTAATTGTTTGAGATCGGCTGTTTATTGTTGGGATGTTGTCATTACACGATCAATATGAGCAACAGTGTAAAGCAGTTTTTTTCTGGCGAGTGATTAGAGTGTATAGGTTTGTGGAGGGGCGTAGCTTTAACATCTCAGCACTCCCCTGAGTTTCACGCAGAGCTTCTCTGAAAGCCCTTGGCCATCCTCCCAACCTCAAATTGATTTCTCCTTCATAATTCCTAAATCCCTCTTCAAAAACGGAGAGCCTGCTGCTGGAGTGAGTCACTTTGGCAGGAAGTTTTCATGCCGGTGAGCCTCTTTTTCTAAGTGTGTGGTGTTCTTTTGTTTCAGCTACTTGTGTCTTTCGCTGTATATGCCGTCAATACTTGAATTTCATACCGACTTTTATTGTCTTTTGTTTTGATCACTTGTGTTTTTAGTGTTTTTAAGTGAAGCTTTCTATTTTCAAATTGTGGGCGTAAAACAGCTTCACCTCTAAATAAATTGTATTGACATTAACTAGAGTACTGTCCAGTAAACAAATAATGTGTAATGAGTAGGTTCTTTGTTGTGGATTTGAAGTCATGAGTCATTTGACTGTTTTGTAACACTTGAGAAGACATGTTTTCTCTAAAAATAGTTTATGGAGGCATAAACACTGATGAAGTTAGAGGTTTAGCTTCTAGTCATTGCAGCAGAGACACAAAGAGGGCTTTTGTTTATTGATATTCTTTTTTTTTATAATTTTCTCACAGTTCATCAAAATAATCTAGAGCTCCTGGATGTGTTAGCAGGGCAACTCTGCTGCACATATGAAGTGCTGGATTCATTCTTATGAATGTTTGTTCTGCTGTAACGGTAACGGAAAACTGAAATGAATTCAGTACAGTTGACAGAAATCAGAACACACTTAATGTCTGAAGAATTTTAGGTCTTGTGGTAGAGATAAACAGACTGGCGTGATAAAAGCTCTTTATAATCCCTCAAAAACATTTAAGAAACCTGTTGTTGTCTGCTGTCAAAGCAGCCTGATAATTTATTTTCACTCTTTGTTTTCTCTACAGTGTGGTTGTCAGTTGATGTGCTTTCTTCAGAGTGACTGTAGTTTATCCGCATCAAAGCCATTCACTCCTTAAATTATGTCTGGTAAGAATTTGTTTTCCCTGTTTAGTTTCAGTTGAAGGGATTTTTACAGACTGATGTGTTTTCTACTAATCTTATTACCCGTTAGGTACATATACACCAGCTCCTGGGGGGCCGTTTTCTGCTCTCACTCCAAGCATGTGGCCTCAGGATATTTTGGCCAAATGCCATCAAGTAAGAATCTTATTTTAAGCAATCTTTGTGTTTTAGCAAAATATATCTATAGCAAGCTGTGAAAGATGTTAAGCTTCTCAAATGTCCAAAGCCTCAGTGTCTGAAAATGAAATGCATTGCTGTGATCACTTGGCTTTCTTTGTATTAAGCAGCTTCTGTGACAATAAAGCAGAGTAAAATCTGTCGACATTTTCTTATATTTTCCATTAAATTATACTACAAATGTGATGCTGCATTGACTAAAATAGTGTATTATATTTGAAATGTATCTTTTCTACTGCTGCTTTGAACACCCGTTGCATATTTTTGTGTTTTTTGTCACTGTCTTCAGTCATCTTGAAATGCATTATTTTCAGTTGAGCAAGAAAGAAACTCGTTTCTCTGTCTTCACAGAAAGATCCCAAAGACCAGCCTGAAATTCAATACGATGAGTTTGGCTTCAAAGTCAACACTGAAAGTATTCAGTCTCCTATTTTATCACATTTATTAAATGATGTATTTGTGAAGTTCCTGAATCTAGAAGAATGAAATCCTTGTGTCGGATATAGAAAGGCTCTTATTTACACCAATTAAGTTAGTTTGACCTAAATACTTGTTTCGTTTAATTGGGGGGGGGGGGGGGGGGGGGGGGGGGGGGGGGGGGGGGGGGGGGGGGGGGGGGTTGTGTGTGTTTTTATCCGGTGGATGGAAATGGGTTTTAACATGGGTTTTGTAGTGGTGTTTTTTTTTCATTAAAGCTACTACTGTTAGTTTTTCTTCAAAGAAAAAGCTTTTCTCATGTTATACTTGCTGATTGTAGTTGTGTTAACAGTGATATTTAAAAGAAAATCTTATTTTTGTATGTGCTTTACAGCAAGTTTCTCAGTCATTCTAGTTTATTTTCTATAACTTCTTCTAACATCTTGATTTATTATACAATGCTTAATACTAACTACCCTAAACAACAAAAGTTACATGTTTTTTTTTCTCCTTTTCCCTCTCAGACGACGGGGAGCTCCAGTCTTGCCTGGGTTCTGAGGGTTCCCCACAGCGTGAAGACCCCCAGCAGCGGCTGCGCTGGCAAGCCCACCTGGAGTTTACCCACAACCACACAGTGGGTGACCTGACCTGGGAACTGATTGACCCTGTGCTTCCCCGCTCGGAGCGCCTACGCTCCCTAGTTCTTGGTGGGATTCCTCACAGCATGAGGCCACAGGTGTGTAAACTTGACCCACAGCTCTAAATCGCGAGCAACCTTTTTAACACTAATTATTAGAGAGGAGACACCAGTGGTGCTCCGATTAAATAATGTATTTGGAGATTTGTATTTAAGAACTTAGAGATGTTCTCTCTGTTAGCTGTGGATGCGTCTGTCTGGAGCATTGCAAAAGAAAAGGACTTCAGAGATATCCTACAAAGAAATAGTCAAGAATAGCTCCAATGATGACAGCAGTACATCCAAACAGGTAAAATCTCTTTTTTTTGTGTTTCTGTAAATACATTTTAACACTGATTAACTATTACAGATGCGGTTCAAAGTAAAGTCTGAGTTGAGTTTAGACTTTTTGAAATATCAAACACCATGTTTCATTCAATTAAGATGGAGCTGAACTTTGAGCTTTCCTTGATGGTGTGACATTTGCACTACAGTGTTTCCTTGAAATATTGCGGTTCACCTTCCACAGTCTCTCAGATTTTTTTTTTCAGCGCCATTTTTTAATGCTTTTTTTTTTTAAATAGCGCACTGTGTTCAGCGTCCTGATTGTCTGTTGACCTAGTCAGTCAATTTATTCCATGCCGTGTCAGATGTCATTTTTATTCTATAATTCTGGTCGTATTTTCTAAGAAGGTTTAAAACTTTGAGAGTTTAAACAAGAGAAAATGGTGTGAAAATGTTCATATCTGTCTGAGAAAAGTGTATAAAGTGTGTAGTGAGGCCTTTTACAGACTTAAAACATCCAGAGTCATGTTGTCCTGTTCGCTGATTTTGCCTACAATGAATCATTTCCAAAGTAACTCCCTAAATAAACGAGAGACCATGTTGGATCTGTTTTTGCCCCACTGATATTGTGTTTTTTGAATATCCTCTGTCCCTTAGATAGAGAAGGACTTGTTACGGACGATGCCAACCAACGCCTGTTTCAACAGTCTGAACAGTGTTGGAGTGCCGAGACTGAGACGGCTTTTGCGAAGCCTTGCATGGCTCTACCCAGACATTGGCTACTGTCAGGGGACTGGCATGGTATGAATGCACCAGCACTCCCCTCCGCTGCATACTGATCTTCACAGTGTTCTTTGTTTTCATTCTGTGCTTATTTTTCTCTTGTTTCTTCATTTTAGGTCATTTCCTGCCTGCTCCTCTTTCTGGAGGAGGAAGATGCTCTGTGGATGATGTGCGCCCTGATTGAAGACCTCCTCCCTCCATCCTACTTCTCCTCTACTCTGTTAGGAGTTCAAACAGACCAGAGGGTTCTTCGCCAGCTGATTGTTCAGTACTTGCCATCTCTTGACCACCTCCTCCAGGAGCATGACATAGGTAACTGTCAGAGATAACGGGAGAATTTGAAGATCTACTTTTAGTTTAATATTTTAATTTGTTTACGAATTGATAGTAATGTGGGTGCTATTTTTCAAACCATTTTTTTTTTTTTTCCATAATCCAGAGTTGTCGTTGATCACGCTTCACTGGTTCCTGACATCATTTGCCAGTGTGGTAGACATTCGTCTTCTGCTTAGGATCTGGGATCTCCTCTTTTATCAGGGGTCGCTGGTTCTATTCCAGGTCACTCTGGGCATGCTGAAGATCAAGGTAATGGCACTAAACCACCTGTCTTTAAAGTGCTCACTGTGTGATACGTTGTTGGAGTAATTAAGATGGAAGAGAATCATTGATGCTAACAGTTGGAGTCGGCTGCAGCTTTATAATTGACCTACATTGGACGTCTTGTTTTAATTTTTCTGAAAATTGTCTTCGCATCCCAGGAGGAAGAACTTGTGTCATCAGAGAACTCTGCGTCCATTTTTAACACGCTGTCGGACTTACCAAGTCAGCTAAGAGACGGGGCGAGTGTTCTCGGAGAGGCGATGAGGCTAGCAGGAGGATTATCCCAGGAAATGGTGGAAGCTCAGCGACACAAGCACATGGCATACATCCTGAACGAACAGGCACAGCTCAATAACGGAAACAACACAACAATCAATCTCAACAAGGTCTGTTGATGCACTAAGATAGGTTTTTGTGCTGTAATCTCTCATTTTCTTGGCAGAGAAAGTACGATAAATACCCCGTCTGGATCCTTTTTAGGTGGTGAGGAGACAGTCCCTGCGCAGAAGATCCACTCTCACCTCCCTGTTATTTGGCCAGGATGAGACGGAAGCCCTGAAATCAAAGAACATTAAGCAGACTGAGTTGGTGGCTTCCCTCCGTGAGGCCATTGCCCGCACTGCAGAGCATTTCCACTGTCTGGACCCACGTCATTGCAGTGCTGTGAGTTCATCCTGATATGATGTGTGAGCCGACCAATCCTAAGAAACTTGAAGAAGTTAGCCTTTTTTAATACGTAAATTGTTCTTCCTTTTGCTCCAGGAACTCACTCCAGATTATTCCATGGAGAGCCACCAGCGAGACCACGAAACCTTTCTAGTGGTATCTCGGAACCGGCGGAGAAGGGCCAAGGCACTGCTAGACTTTGAGCGTCACGATGATGATGAACTGGGCTTCAGAAAGAATGACATCATCACTGTGAGTTGAATTGGAGTTGAGCAGGCACCTGCAGCGACCTGTCACAACTTTATAACAGTTACACCAAGAGGGTGGGAAAGAAACTATTGTCGGTGCTTCCCTTTATGTGACTCTAAACCTTCCTGTTCCTTTCTCAGATCATCTCACAAAAAGATGAGCACTGCTGGGTGGGTGAGCTCAATGGTCTCAGAGGTGTGTGCTCTCGATTATAAATATTAATTAGAAATGCATAGTATTATTATGAACACTATTGTTTTGTGTAGGTTGGTTTCCAGCAAAGTTTGTGGAGATCCTCGATGAAAGAAGCAAAGAGGTATAAATGCAATTTCTCATAACCTTTAGGTAAAATGCTGTAGG
Organism: Oryzias celebensis; assembly: GCA_014656515.1. NCBI lineage: Eukaryota > Metazoa > Chordata > Actinopteri > Beloniformes > Adrianichthyidae > Oryzias > Oryzias celebensis. The sequence goes on along the minus strand of BNCR01000008.1, from coordinate 13,076,130 downwards.
CTTATTGCACCGAGTCAGACAGCCCTCCAGGAGTTGATGTTTCTTCCATGTCTCCAGTACTCTCTAGCAGGTGATGACTCTGTCACTGAGGCGGTGACAGACCTGGTCAGGGGCACTTTGTGTCCCGCTCTAAAGGCCATCTTTCTGCATGGACTGAAAAGACCCTCTATTCTGGGTGGACCCTGTCATCCATGGCTGTTTATAGAGGAGGTAAATGTTTATTCATTTTAATCTTGCTCGTTTTACGTCAAATTAAAATGAAATGAAATATTTTACAGTTTTTTTTCTGTTTTGATTTAGGCTGCCAGTAGAGAGGTTGAGAGAGACTTTAACTCTGTCTACTCCAGACTCGTTCTCTGTAAAACCTACAGGTAAATCACAGAATGTAGACCTCAGTCTTTACTGGAAATCTGTTATATTTTTGTAGGATAGGTACAAGAATCATTGTGTTCATAAATGGTTCAGTATTAGACATGACATAAGCCTTTGTCTTTGACATTTATTAGGTTAGATGAAGATGGGAAAGTACTTACACCAGAGGAGCTGTTATACAGAGTAAGTAGATATATAATCAGTGTAAGAAAACATTTTGGTGCAATGATACAGTGAAGTCAACCAGTTGTCTGTCTATCTTCAGGCAGTGCAGTCCGTCAACATGAGCCACGATTTCGCACATGCTCAGATGGATGTCAAGTTTAGATCTCTTATCTGTGTCGGCCTTAAGTGAGTTTTCTAACCTGTTGATGCTTTATTGTTGTCTAATTTGATGAGAACTGCTGTATGTTTACATGTGTGTTTCTTCAGTGAGCAGGTGCTGCACTTATGGTTGGAGGTTTTGTGCTCCAGCATGGCAGCTGTAGAAAAGTGGTATCATCCGTGGTCGTTCCTTCGCAGTCCTGGATGGGTGCAGATCAAGTGCGAGCTCAGGTATGCAGAAGGTTAAAGCAATCATTAATCAAAGCGGTTACCTAGAAAACACATTTAATCATCGAACAGTAAAACATAATGTTTTGATGAGAATTCATAGAAGAAAAAAAAAAGGTTTTTTTTAAAATCATAAAATCAAAAAACACATTTCTCTTGTCAGAACTACATTTTTTTATTCTTTTACCTTTTTTAAACAACTTTGTTAGGTAATGCTGAATGATGAAGAAGCATTAAATCTGTTGGTCACTGGGATATTTAGCAGAGCCTTTTAGTGAATCTAGAAATAACCTGGAACAAAGGCTGTGAGCATTAATTTTAATTTGTTCTGCAGGGTCCTTTCAAAGTTTGCATTCAGTCTGTCTCAAGATTGTGAGCTTCCTGAGAAGAAAGAGGTAAGTGATTGAAATAATCCCAGTAATCCTGTATGAAGCTGTGCCAGCAGGCTACTGACAATTCAAATAAATGTTTTTTTAATAAATAGTAGCCACTGAAATTTAAATGATAAACACAATGTTTTTGAATAAACCTTTTACTTTTCTGTGATTTTAAAAAATGAAAAATAATTTCTAACTTTTCCATGTTTGATGCTTCCAGGAAAAAGAGCAGAAACCGCTGAAGGAAGGCGTGCAGGACATGCTGGTGAAACATCACCTCTTTAGCTGGGACATAGACGGTTAAACAAAACACTACATCTAGTTGTGTGCTCCTTCCTGCTGTGGTCCTGCATACGTTTGTCTATTTGGAAGCTGACTAAAAAGACAAACCAGGACTTGGACACTAATTTCTCCTGCTGTTGGCATGGAAACACCCTCTACTGACTTATAAAGTCCAGCTGGTTCTTCAAAGATGTGCTTAAGCACAACTTCATAGCATATATATATATGGCAAAGTTTATTTTTATTCACACCCTGCACTCAAAGTTCCACTACAATATGAATACATATTTATAGAAATGTATATATAAAACACTCCTGCAGTGCAGAATATTGTGTACTACTGTGTTCCAACAGTATTCCTTCAGTACACAGTACTTTGTCGTCTCTTCTCTTGCACGTTTAGAGGTGATCACCCTAAAAGTGTTTCGTCTGTTCTTTACTCTTAGTTCTTCAGTGTTGAATGGAGGGAGCAGCACTCTTTAACATGGAGCTTTGTTATTGACAGGAACACAACTTTGTCTACAAGTAAATTGAATGTGTCAGTGCTGTAATGTTACCAGTGATTCACTACTGTGTGCTACCTTTAATGGTAGAGAAAATACACTTGTACAAAAGATAATGTACACAGTGAATCATTTTGGCGTTGTATAAATACATGTTAAAAAAAAAAAATTCTGGACCCTTGTTTTTATGAATATATTTACCTGTGATTCATGGGGCTTTTATGAGTTTGCAGTTATTTAGGAGCTTCAGTTGTTTTCTTATGAACAAACTTTTTCCATTGTATTACTTTTATGGGACCAAATAACATTAATCTAATCCACTTGAGATTTTCAGAAGAGCTGCTCTCTGTGGTCAGATCAGGAAAAATCTGATTGTAAATATGAATTAATTAATATGAATTTTTACCTTAAGCGAAACATGATTTGACCCCATACTGCTCATTATTTGGCAACTCCAATTAATAAAACAAAAAATAAACAGTAAGTTAAAGGCACAGAATGAAGAAGCAACACTTTGGAAAAGCTTTAGTGACTTTATTTTTCTCTCAACAAAGTATTTTCAAAATGTCACATGTAAACGGCAAGAGGCCCAACGCATTAGTACTAGAGAAATACACGGCATTATGATAGTTAGCAACTGCTAAACTGACGAGTGTGCTGCATTTAAACATCCAGGTTTAAGTGACATATGAAGATGCACAGACTATTGAATCGGAGTAGGTAGTAAGTAGAAAGGTCCCAAATACTTCAACGTGTTCTGCATGAATGCCAAATAAATAACTTGACAACTATAAAATGCCATAGCTTATATTTTCCATATATCTAAACTCTTTGTGCACCTTTTGCTACATTAACTTGTGATTTGCACACAGTTTACAAGGGAATGCATGAGGGAGGTTAACTTATAGCTGCTCATTTAGGTCTCTTTATTTTTTTATGTTCACTCTTTCCAATCAAAACTCTTTCACTTCTATAAAATAAATTAATGCTCAATTTAGGGGAGAGGCCCACCTAACAGGAAACTGTGATCACCAAAAGCAAAGGCAGTTGAAATGAAAATCCACAAAGATGTAAGGTCTGGGTGCGAGGAGTTTCCCCTTTTTAAAAGGAAATGACAGCCATGAAAATGTGATTTTTAAAGGCAGGGGGTAAGACAGTCTTGCTCTGAACATCTCAATCATCTACCATTTGGAAACTGACTATCTGGAATGACAGGGGGATGATGGGAGATCAGTTTCCTGTTGCTGATGAGGATGGAGCTGCTGCAGGGTTGGTGCTGCTGTTCTGACCTTTGCCCTTATGCCTTTGGCCACCCCTTCTCCTCCCGCCGCCTCCAGACTTTGGCTTCAGAAGGAAAAAAATAAAATAAAACAGGATTAGGAATTATATGCATGTTAAAAATAGAAAACACCCTTTTCCCAGAAATCCAAACAGCCCTCTTGCTTAGATCCCGACACTGCAGCTCTTATTCACATCATCGTAGTTTACCTTGTTCTCTTTGTTGCCCTCTTTTATCTGAGGGTCATCTTCCCCCTCTCCCTGTATAAGCCAGTCACGCAAGCAAAGGAGGAAAAGAGTGCAAAAGAGTGACGTGACAAAGTTTGGAGTTAATAGCGCATCAAAGCAGACATTAGAGGTGTTGGCATTGGAACAAAAAGGAAGGACAGAAGGTACTGGAACGTTTCTATAGTTTAGCAGAAAGCATCCAAAAGAAAGTAACTCAGAAAGAGGAAACTCATGCAGTCTGAGTCTGCTGATTGACTCACCCCCTGTGACGTGCTGGGGCCTGACGGCTGTGCTATCGTCAGCGCTTCATCGCCAGTAGCCGCGGTGCCGTCCTCCTTTCGGACTGCTGTCTTTTTTGTGGACTGCATTTTGATTTGGGGGGGTTTGGAGTTTGATGGCATGTTGTTGGTGGACTGCAAAAGCTGGAAAATCAAAGATTTGGGGATTTTCCTGTGAGCCGTCATGTCTTAGGGAATAGAAATAGCTAACAGTATGACGTATATACTTCAACCAAAAGCAGTAGTTAGGCATGACGCTATATCATAATTCCGGCCGGGCAAAAATGGCAAATAATTCTCCTTCGTCAGCAATTTTCAAACGGTTGGCAGATTTGTGAATTGAAAAGGACGCCATCCGTACGCCACAACCGACTGAGTTTCTGATTGATCAAAGTCCAACTGGATTCCCTGTAAGCACATTCTCAATGGCCAGGGACAGAGCCAGAAAGCTGACTTTAAAAACTTGCATAGCTACACGTGAATGCCAGAGTTTGGAACGCAGAGCCAAAACATGAATATATGAGCCTTTATGTAGACGTTTCAGCGGAAGTGGTCGCTTGAAGAAACGTCAAAGCTGGTGTAAAAATAGCATATGAATGTATTTAGGAAATGTAGAATTGCAGTTTGTGCACTGCTGGAATCATGACATCAAGTGTGTCATATTGGAATAGAGCTGTATAGACTGATTTTCAACAATTTGGACATGGGATAGTAAACGGTTAAAAAAAAAAAAAAAGTTAAAGAGCCCCTCCCTGCTTGTCCAGTGTAAACACCATGGGTGTGTTCAAGAGCGCCTTCCTGAAGGCACATCACATGCTCAGTGTGTCCGTGGCTTTAGACACAGTCCAGATAACAGCTGCAACACCCACCTTTGTGATAGTCCCCACAGCCTTTGTACGCCCCTCCCTGAACACCAGCCTTTGGTCGCAATGCAGGTACTCGGGCGTTTTGATGAAGCGGAAGTGGACCGACGCCTTGTCTCCTGTCCGTAAGCAGTCTCTGTTCATGGATAAGATGGTGGCTGTCTGCCTGATGCTGCCGCAGTGGACTGACAGTCAAATATAGAAGAAAATAAGCAAGGGATGACATGACTCCTTTATCCAAACAATAAATTTATAGCTGTAAGACTATAATTTGTGAGAAGTGAGTCAGTTTGTTCTTCTGCGGGATGTTTGAAACCGCGTTGATGCTTTACCCACCCATGGCCTGGTATCTGGGGGATATTGTAGTGGGATGATGAAGTACAAGGATCTCAGCTTCAAACTCCCAAGTTGCCTGAGGGTTGAGCTTTGATGACACCATCACCATGCCTTTCCGTATAGTTGAGCGCTTGATCTTTAGAAAAGAAGCATGAGACAAAATATATCAAGACAGGAAGAGGATATAAAAAATCTGTGACATTAGAAAACTCATTTCAAACTTATAACGTAAAAGCCGAACAATATTTTACTTTCTTTGTTGTACCTTTTTGAGGGCAAACGAGGCAGTCTGGCCTCCTCTGACCTCCTTCACGGGCATTCTCTTGCGATGGATCGATTTAACAGCAATTGGGATGAAGCTCCCAAGAGGGTCTGGTCCCAACAACATGGTATCATTCAGACGTATAAGTCCACGTAAAGTAGTTCCTGACACCACGGTTCCCACTCCCTGAAACAAAAAAAATGAATTAAGTCCAGCCTTTGCGGGTGTGAAATAAATCAGGACAACTCTAGTGCTCAAACTACCGGAACAGAGTAAGTATCGTCTATCTGAAACTCAGCAGGCTGATCGTCTCTGTAAGATGTCCTGGAGGACAGCAGGTTGAGGAACATCTTGAGCAGGTCCATGTTTTCTCCAGTTACATTGGAGATTTGAAATATTGGACACATCCTGCAGGGGGGCAGAAATCACACAGGTTATCTTTAAACATTTTCATTCAACACAAGGAGCTCACACCCACTTGATACCTTTCTGAGCTAAAATTTGAAGCCGCGACGATGACATCGTCCTTGTTTTGGACCAGGACAGGAATCTTTCTGCAGCCTGGAGACTTCAGTAACCTCTGAAGCAGCTTAAGGGTCTCTGTAACCAGGAAGACCGAGAAGACTTCAGTTTTTAGGATAGTTCTTTGTAGACCGCACAATGTCTGTCAGAGGGAGGACTGACCTTGTAAGATGTTGGCTGGACACATGTCGATCTTAGTTACCACTACAAAAACAGGCACGTTCAGAGCTAAAGCCAGGCCAAGGTGTTCTTTGGTCATTCCAACGATGCCTGCATTACTGCCAACCTAAAAACAGGATTTGACAGGATATTGAGTACAGGTCTTAAGCTACAGCTAGTTTCCAACATGTTCTGATCTGGCACCTGAGATCTGAGACATCTTTGGGTCAGTTTATAACATAAAAAAATTGAGCAACAGAAAGAACATGTTATAAAAAGGTTCTTCAGACAATAGCTGTGTAATAGCTGTTCATTCTCCATGGCACTTTGGTTTCCTGGATCCAGCAGGTACATCCTAATTTGATCGCTATCGGAAAGTCCAGTCCTCATATCCACAAACACTGAAAGTTACAATCTGGTATGTTCCGCCTGTCCAAGACATACACTCTGCTTCTCACCATGAGCATGCAGAAGTCGGGGAGGTGTCCCGTCATCCCGAACACGGTGGTCTTGAGGTACTTCTCGTGGCCGGCCAAGTCTATAAAGGTAATGACTTTGGATGATTTCTCACAGATTTTGGTCCAGTCCAGACTTCCTCCGTGGCTGTCAGGTTTGTTCACCACCTGGGCACAAACAGCAAGGATTCTACAGATTCAGAGTGACGACGCTTGATTAGCTCAGCCCCGAAAATATAATTTGTTTACATTTTAAGCCAAGTTTTCTTTATATACGCCCTCCAACAGAAAAATGTAACAAAAACATGTTATAAAATACGTATAAAAAGTAATGTCACGCCCTTCACCTGGCCCTCTTGGTCAAAGCCCAGAATGTCGTTGCCCACGCTGCTGGTTCTTCCACTCTCCATCTCATGCTTGTGCCTGAAGAGTTTCTGCCGGGCAAAGCCTCTGCCATTGTCCAGCTCCCCATGTGTCAACACCCCCAGCAGAGTGCTTTTCCCAGCGTCTACGTTACCCACTACTGCAACCCTGAGGGCCAGCAGAGGACCACGTGAGTATTCAGAGCTCTGCATAACTAAAGCCACTGTGATGAAAAATAAACACAAAACAATGGAATTTAGTACTAACCTGACCTCCAAGAAGTCCAGCTCACCGACACGCCTTCGAATTAGATAGTCCCGCACCAAACCGGCAGTCTCGCTGCGATCTCTCAAAGTGATAAGGTCAGCATCCAGCTGCTCACAAAGAGACCGCACTGTCGCTACTGAGGCCTCCATATCGCTTTCATTCAGACCCCAGTCACCACCATCTAACAAAGAAAAAAGCCAAGCGCTCAATAAAAACCTGAGACATTTCATTTGTGTGCTACCACATCTTCGTTAGCTGCAGCAGAACTGTAGGTTTCTCACCAGAGCCCATTCCAACCACATAGATGGTTTCTCCACTTCCCTCATCCATCCTGTCCCGAAGCTGCCGGAGTAATAAGTCATACTGCTCTCCGTTTGGGCTAACAAGTGCGAGCTGAAGGATTACCAAAAAAAAAAAGAAAAAAGAAAAAAGAAAAGGAAACACAAATCGGAGAAGTTTTCATTATAAAGTCAGTTTTTCTTAGAAAATACAAAAATAAAGACAACTAGAAAGTGTTCTTTAAAATGTCACGAACAGCTGTTTCTCTTCCCATAAAACACCTTAAACGTTACTTATTAACACAAAACTGTCCAGCTACAGGTCTGTAACGCTATACCTGAATAAATGGCTAATAGCAGAAAAAATGGCACAGATTGTTGTATATTTGAGTGAAATTACCCAGAAAAAGGCATAACTTCCTCCCATTTTTAAAATCTGATCACGGCTATGTTCTTAGAATAGATGCTAAAAATATTCAATATGAGGTAAATATAGACAGTAATGTGGAAACGTATCAAATATTGAAATAGAGAATTTCACAAATATAGAAATGCAAACTTCTTGTTATGGTGAAGCGCGTAGACAAAAGACTGAACTATAGGAGTCATAAAGCATCAGGGCCTCCCTGATGTAACCCAGTGTAATGTCCTGATGGGACATCAAATGCGTTTTGTTTTGTGCAATTTGAACTTCCGGGAAATTAACCTGACTTCTGTCTATTACATTTAGGCCGTCGACATTGCATCATAGTGAAACCCACGATTTATGGGAAACAAAGTTGCAGCATGTGAATAAAACTGACAGAATTTAAGTGGAGATCCACTTCTAGATCATGGATGATGCTGTTTAGCACCTGATCACGTTAACTCTTAGTTTTTCCACCAGTTCTTGGTCCCAGATTACTAATCAGTGACAGATTAATAGCTAAATTATGTAAGAAACGTTCACATATTTTAAGCTACGAGATATGAGTTTAAAATTGTGTCTTGGCGTAGCATATGGAGCAAATAAAGGTAGTGTTAGCCACGGCTAAGCTAACTATAACATCTATTTAAAACGACTTAGGACCTCGAGAGAAAAGTATTATAAAAAATGGTACGCAGGAAAGTGTAATTTATAGTATGATTTCATTATTATTTATTTTATATAAATGCAACAGAAAAAATGATTTTGTGGTTCGTTCGTTCATTCATTCATTCTGAGAGGCCTAGCTTTACCTTGCTGCTGAAGTCGATCCTCCGATCCTCGGGCTCGCCGTTTATCATGCAGCCGTCCTCGAAGCACTCGTCCCCGCCGTCGTCCCCGCTCCCCGCTCGGTCCGGTGCAAAGATACTAGCCGGTATTAAAGCATCCGCAAGCGGCACAGAACCTGGGGTTATGCTGGGCTCCCGCGGCGCTGCTATAGAGGCCATTTTGATGCCAACTTTTGTAGCACTAAATTCTAGTCTACCTGTCTGCAAATTGTTGTGATCGCGAGAGCCAAACACGGACACGCGCGCTGTTCTGTGGATCAGCTGCAAGCTAACGATGCTAGCGAGCGTTAGCTAGACTCAACTACACCGTCTACTCACACGGCAGCGCTTGTTACGGCTGCATTACTATAGTTTAAGAAATTTTACCTTTTTGTATGCAAGAAATCTACAAATAAATTAGCCACAGCATCATTAATATTAAGCAAAGGAGGCGTAAATGATCGAGTCTCAACTTTTTTTGCACCAATAGGATCACAGTCAAAGCGATAATGTTTGCCATAGACGAATAGCTTTGAGGGCGTAGTTTATCTTAAGTCAGTCCAGCCCAGAAATTAAACGCAACAACACTGCAACACAGTGTGTGATTATGTAATAATAACAAAGAACATTAAAACCTGTCTAAAGTTTGATTTACACAATGTTTAGTAGTTAGTTTCCAAAACTGTGTTTCCACCTGGTTGTAGTTTTAAGCAGGAGCGTCATTTGGAAAGATAAATACTATATATTAATTTATGGTCTTGATAGCAACTTTTTTTTTAAATTACCGGTAATAATAAATCAACGATAATCCTAATTATTCTAATATACAGCATTGTTACATTGACTTTATTTCTGAAACACCAATCTATGACCGCTGGAGGGCGCTTTAACATTCAACAAATGTGCTTATCATTTTTATTTTTATTTTATTTGTTTTTTTTTTTTTTTTTTTAGTCTCATAAAAGTCAAATATAAATATACAAAACTCGAATCATTTTAGAAATGGGTAAATGAGGGCATGAGCATTTTAAATTATGTTTGTGGGGTAGAGGGGTGTTTTGCAGGAAACAAAACTTATCTTTCTGATTGATTTTTGGAACTTTCAGTGCTAAATAAAAATGAAGTTGGACCGGCATTTGTCATTTTAAAAGCAAAAATTTAGATTTTTTTTGAAGATTTAGAAAGATTGGCCAACATAAAGATCATATCCTCGTTTTGTTCTAAAGTTCCAATTATTTCACTAGGTTCTTTTGTCACTTTAATCAAATTAGACCACAGATAAGTACAAAAAAAAAACCAACACAAAATGCATTTTTGTAGAACCAACAAAACGATTTTCAATACTTTCAAATGATTCTCTTCTTAAGATTAGTGTTCTTTTCCTATTTGTATGCAACCTCTTCTTACAATGCAAGTTTACAAGGTCTTGTGGTAAACTTCTGCGTAGAGGAGGAAGAAGAGCAGTCAGGAACAGGAAACATGACGGGAAGTAGTTAAAGGAGCAGGAAGCATTAAGGGAAACAGTCCTGAAGCTCTCGTCAAGGAAAGGTCAAGTTTGTCTGGAGTTTGAAACAGAGGGAAAAAGCAGAAACAAATAAACACAAAAACAAAAAAACTAAGCAGACAGAGTACAACCCTCACAATTTATGAGGGTGAGAGTATCACATGATTGTGGTCATAAAGAAATGCTGTTAAACCTGAAAGAACAAATGTATGCGCCTGATATAAATAAGGACATTAAAAAAAGGTATCTGGCCAACTTATCAGGATGTGTTCAATCTCATTCTTAGTGAAAACAAGAGAGCCACACAGGTCTTTATTAGTTTTTGGATAAATAACAATTTGTAAGGATGTGAACCTAAAAATTGAATGAATTTAGATAGAAATCAGCAAAATGATTGAAAAAAGCAAACGGACATCCATAGAGGGACCAGATTTCTCAAAAATCCCTTAATTGTCATTGTTGTGCAACAAAATATTTTTATTCTGAAGGAGCACTTAACACACAACTAAAGGTAAAAACACACACACACACACACACACACACACACACACACACAAAAATGTTATTAGTCCTATCTTTTTACTTAATCCGCTTTTTCCCAGTCTGTCGCAGGGCCACAGACAAATGAGTGCAGTGTTTTAGACTAAAAACAAAGACCAACAGGCGGTTAACGACTCGTGGAGATTATTTGCACACATTTTACAACCTATAATTATTAACCACCTTAGGAAAATAACTTACAAAAAAAATGTACAAAAGCCCAAGACCTAAAGCGGCACTGTCACATAGAGAGCAACCACCAGATGCACATTTAGCCACCGTACAGTGTACTGTTGAAACAAATACTTCTTGAATTCCTTTAAAAAAAAAGGTTTCCTGTTGAAGAGATCCTTCCTCTGCCATCCTGTGAGAACGTTGCAGAGCTTCATTCCTTTCGTTTTCACTTACCCCGCAACATTTCCGCGTGAAGATGGCCCCTGTAAGTATAATATTTCTATGAAAGCTTACTTATACTTATTTAAAAGTCTTCAAAGGAAAGTATGTTTAAGTTTCAAGCTCAGAAATTCCGTTTTAGGGTATTTTGATGACGAATTTAGTATTGAATCTTGATTTTTTTTAACGGGTTTTAGCTGATTACTATTGGTTTTTCTGTGATTTATTTGGATTTAAAGGTGTAAATGTGAAATGTTGCTTCAGCTGCAGCACCGAACAACATGCGGCTGGAAGTTTTCCTTCGTGCGTTTCTGTGGAACTGAAGTCATTAAGTTCAAAGTGCACATTTATTGCGCTGCGTTTTATGGGAATATCATAAAGCAAACATTAGGTTTTAAATGTATGCTTAGAGTTAAACTTTGACATAAAAAAAGGAGAGTAATTCATTTTAATGGGACTTTTTGATCTTGAATATATTCAAATTCAGTTGTTTTTTCCCGTTTATGCAGAATATGGTGATTCAGAATATGTCCTTTAAACTTGGACAGTCCCTGGCCATTGTAGGAACCATCAAACCCCATGCTGTCAAGTAAGTGTGTCAAGTTTTTCAAAACATATTTTTTTTATTAACTAGAACTCTATTTAGATCTTTTTTCACTTCCTCAGTTGCATGATAAAAGTGCAATGCATTCAAAAAAACTTTTCACAGTTCACTAGTTCACTAGAGATGAAGGCAGGATGCGGTCTTCATGTCTTTTCACTTTCGTTTCAGCTTCTGCTGCAAATATACTCCTGACAGTTTCCTGATGGATTACAGCAGACTTTAACCCCTTGATGTCTGAATTGATTTCCAGCTATGCAAACAAACCACAAAGAAAATCACTTTTGTTTTCCCATGAAGTAAATGCTAAATTAAGGTCATTTTGGAGCTGAACTGGTTTGATGCATATTTGCGTCAATAGTTCTGTTTTCCTCTTGATTAGAGACCCATAAAAATCATTTTATGAAATGCTGCACATTTTTTGATAACCCTTATCTGCTGTCATATTGAATATGTATTATTTTACAGAAAAGATAATTCTCTAATTTCATTTTTCAATCGATTTAGCACATATCAAGCAAAAGCTAAACCTTTTTTAATTGTACATACGGTATCACTAATACTTAATAAGAACTAGTTCATAGAAACTCTATTAAATACTCACCTTTTGAATGTATGTTTAATCTCAGAACAAAAATGTGACAACATTGAAAATGGTTTCTTTTTGGTCTTTTCTAGTTTCTCTTTGAATATTGGCCACAACGATCAAAACATTGCTCTGCACCTGAATCCCCGTTTTAATGCCTTTGGAGACACGAACACAATCGTCTGTAACTCTTACCAGCAAGGCAAATGGCAGCAGGAGGTGCGGCCCGGGGGCTTTTGTTTCCTCAGGGGAGAGAACTTCAAGGTCTGAATGAAAATCTGTTTTCTGTTGCAACATTTCTCCTTCATTCTCATGTGATTATCTTTATAAACACGTCATTTCTGTCTGTTTCAGCTCGTCATTAAATTGACCTCTTCAGGATTTGTGGTGACCTTACCAAATGGCTGTCAGATCAGTTTCCCCAACCGCTTCTACTCTCAGAAATACTCCTTCTTCAGCTTCAGTGGTGATGTTCGCATCAAGAGCTTTGAGATCTACTAAGCATCCATCATTATAAATCTGCACCCAGCAATGCTGCTTTGACCCAAAATGCTAAAAAGAAGTATGATCGCTTTGATCTTATATTAAAACTAGTTTGGTAAGTGCAGATACCAAAATATGTGAAGGATTTCAGCATGCAAAATGAACAGAAACTCAAAAATGTCCAAACTATCAGAATTCAATTATATTTTTACCTGTTAATTATTTTTAAACAATTGAAAGGTAAGCTATGTGTTCAAAACATTTCCTTCATTAAAACGTTATAAAAGTGTATTATTTTACTGCTTGATTCATTGATTCAAATGATTTCTTCAAGTCGTCTTTAGAAAACAAAGGCCTCCACCTTAACTGGTTAGTCTTTGAAGTTAAGTGAGTTTAGTGTTTTGAGGGGCAATGTACATGTTTTATCCTGGTCATAAATAAACAGGACTTCGTGTGTTTCTCCATCACAGCTGTTCTGAATTCTTTTTGTTTGCAGACTCCAGCCTGTGCGTGCTGAAAAGGCCACGAAACTGCAGAAAAATCCAAGCCACATTGCTTTGAATAAAACTGCATAGTTTGGCTTGAGCTTGCTGTAAATTACACAACAGAACAGTGAAGAGTACAAGATTGGAAACTTAGGTGTGGGAGTTGTGGTTTTTTCTCCCATAAATCCTTGTGGAAAAATGTCAGGCGGACATTTTTTTATGCTAGATTTGTATCAAAGTAACCAGAGATTGGCATGGATGTAGCAGGAAATGCCTTTTCTTGGAAATGCGTCTGCTGTTTACATCTGTAAAGATGCTTTTTAAACTTCTTTTTACAATTTATTTTTGCTGGTTCCAAAGATTCATTTGCTCTAAGATTATAAAAGGTAGTCACGTTTCAGATTATGCTTGAGTGACTGGAGCATAACATCAAAAGTGCCAGACGTTGAGCAACTATTTGACAAAAAATGTTCTAGAATTTAAATGGTATTCACATTAACAAGTATAACAAAAAAGAGATTAAACAAGTTCTTTGGTGACCAATGAATCCTTGTAAAGTCTTCTTTTTGACAACAATAACTTGAGTATAATTAAAAGACAAAAGAAAAACTCAGGCAGTCCTGCTGGCTTTTAGAAAGTGATGTATAAACGATTGAAGCTGTGAGATTAAATAAAAATACAATAATTCAAATATATAAAAAACAGTGAGTGAAAAACAAATTAGCAAAGTGGGATTTGTGTCTATATGCATTTGAACTCTGGATGCGCTTTTCTTTAATCAACTACATATTTTTTGGCATAAATTATAACAATAAAGTTCTTTAGTTTCTCTTCTACTGATATTTTAAAAACCCACTTCAATAAAAATTGTGTTTTTAACATGTTCATGTCACATTTTCTCATGATGGAAGAAATATATATGATAATTTAAGATTAAAACCATGTTTCGGTTTTACAACAGAAAAAAAAATCTGGACTTTAACGCATATGGTGACATCTTATTGAATTGATATTGATATAAATCACAGCATTTGTTGATTTTTATTTTTTTAGTGAAGGAAAACATAAAAAGACATGCATTTGAAACACATTGCATGTCATCTATTGCATTTTATAAAAAAGACAGTGAAAAAACAACTTTAAGAAAGTCCAATGTTTCTCAGGGTTACCAGTAAGCTCACTCTTTGAACATTTGCATTACTTAAAATTGCTAAGAAGGCCTTTTTGACTTCTGGGGTATCTTTTTATTGGACGCAGATGAATTCTAAACACCATAATCATACTTTTTAATTTAACAAACTGAACGTCAAACAGATGCTTGAACTTATAAGGGATTTTCAAACTCTGCTGCAGCTTCCATGAGTCTGCAAGAACAATCCTCTTTGAAAATGAAAACCTTGCTGCTTTTTCTCTGCTGTTATCTTTGACCAACTTCTTTACTTCTGTAATAATGGAAAAAGTAGGTAAAAATTTCACAAGCAAGCTTAAAAGAATGAGATTTATGTCTTGGAGGAAGTTTGTTAATGAGACTTTTTTTTTAGATTGACATGTGATACCTTGGGGTGTTTTGGAGCAGCAATGCAGTGTTCCCATCTACTGGCAGAGATATTTGATGAACTAAATAAAATATAGTACTGGGTAAATGATAAAGAAAAGAGGAGAGAAATAATAGAGGACAAAACCCCAGGGCACCACACTTTCCTCAACATCTAACTTCTAGTAGCCTGCTAGCAACTTCTTGGTATTGAAATTTAATGCAAACATGTTTATAGTAAGTTGCACACAATATGGTGCAGATAGCAGATGGTAGTAGTAATAGTAATAATAGAAAATCTGCAGTTTTTCTGAAGGTCTACAGTAACTATTGATAAAGATGAATACTTTTTGATGGCTCATGTTTGACCGGATTGAAATGTTGCATTCGTAAGAGAGCAGCAAGGAATTTATCACCCAGATGGTCAATTGGAGTTTGAGAAGTCTTATTTTGCAGGAACTGAGGAGCGTTTCCTGACTGATATTTACGTATTCTTTTTTTCTGAACAGGGGATGATCATTAAGAACATGTCCTTCAAAGCAGGACAAACTCTGACTCTTGTTGGAGTAACTAAACCCGATGCTACTAAGTAAGTACTAATTTCAGACAAGAGTGTGTCTGGGAGTCTGTGTCCTTCTCTTACCTTGTTCTTAAAAGACCACTGCAATCTAAATTGTGTTTTTAAAATGTAATTGTAGCATTTTTCTCATGATGGAAGACATATTTTGAGAAAATTAAGCCTAAAAGTCAATTTTTGAGTTTCTTTTAAAATGCAAATCATTACGAATCAGGAACAGATAAAAAATATTGTTGGAAAAAGATTGTATCTGTGACATAGAAGCTACTACAGCAAGCCACAAGCTCCCTACTTGTCTCCATTCTGATGCATCCGCTTGTAGATGACGAGATTCATTGACGTCCATTTTTGTCGTCCGAGCTGAAACCTGTATGGTTGGATAGCTCCAAGATTGCTCGACATTTTTGTTGCAGCGATAATGTAAGGATAGGCTTATAAGATGTAACCTAGCTAGTGGGCATGAAAACAAAGGGATGATGGGAAGTTTGGGCAGGCTATCTCTGCACCAACTGCCCCGCCTACAATTCAGAAGCGAATTTCTAATGAACAACTGCAACTCTGCAGAAACTACGTCCTAGAAAACAACACAGGTTTCAAAATTCAAAATTCAAAATCATAACTAAAAGACCACTGGGAATGCTTTTTTTTTTTTTTTTTTTTTTTACAATTGTTTAAAAGATAATTGGAGTGGGACTTTCATAAATCATAAAGTCTTCAATTACACACCAATTCAGAGGCATAGCTTTTTTTAAAAAATCAAAACGTGCTTCTGCTCACTCTGTAGTTTTGTTTTAAATATTGGTCCAAAAGAGCAAGACATCACCCTTCATCTCAACCTTTGCCATTCCATCTTTGTAATGAAGTATTTTATTTTATGAACCATCATCCAAAAAAATACACTTTTATCAATTCAAATGTGTCAGTCCCTTTTATTTTTCTGATGAAAATAATGCAGAGTTATTAAATATGTTCATTTATACATTATTTTCCAGTTAACTGTAGTAATGGCCCTTATTGTCCAATAGAGGTCAGTAGACCTTTGTTTTTCTCCTCTTTTTAAATTTGTTTGAGTCAGACCAAGTTTTTCCTTCTCTTCTGTGCATGGATTATCTGCAAATATTTTCCATATTAAATCAGCTGAGAGTGTAAGTAGAAAAAAAAAGAAGAAAAAACAAAAAACCTTCTTTTAAAAGTAAAAGACTGCAGGCGTGGCGCAGTGGAAAGAGCAGTTGGCCTGTGATTGAAGAATTGCAGGTTCGATGAAGCGTCCTTGGGCAAGACACTGAACCCCACATTGCTTCTGATTAGTGTTGTGAATGTGTGTGAGAATGGATGAATGAGTCTGTGACTGTAAAGCGCTTTGGGTCTTCAATGAAGGTAGAAAAGCACTATATAAGTAACGGCATTTACCATTTACTGAATTGGTTTTTATCTGAACGTATCCTCAATTCCCTGAAGAAGCACAACCCCAGAGCACATGTCAGTGTGCAGGCCTGCTGCTCATTAACTGTCCAGCTTGCACTCTGTGCAGGAGCAAAGAGGGAGTCAGGAAAAAAGGGAACAAATAAAGCCAGCCAGCGTTGTTCTGCATGTGGTAGTGGGATTCTTAAGGGTAAGAATAACTTTATCTGATGTAAGTGAGGGAAGAAGTGGGGAACTGTGCTCGTTTGTGAGAACAAGTTCCCATCCTCTAAGGGATCATCTCTGCTATGATTTCTTCAAACTTGGGATTCAACAATCCTATCCTATCCTATGTTTGACATGACTCCTGTTGCAATTCTTTGTGGGTGTTGATTGTGTTACACATGTCTTATATATCTTGTCTATTTGAAATAAACCATTTCAAATCAAAATCAAATCAAACAAGTGCATGCTCACTTTGTCAGTGTCAAGTTTTTCCTCGTCGACTTTATTTCTGATTTGCTCATCCACACTGGAGATGGAACATTCTATATGCGTGTCAGAAGACTTTGAAAGGGTTGTAAATGTAATCTGCGTTAATAAATAACAACACGTTAATTTTTAAAATTAATTGTGTGCATTAAGGCATTAACATTGACAAACCCTAACTATTACTCATAAGAAAAGTAGTTATTTTAGCTGAGGTGTTATTTCTAATGCTAAACGAAGGTTGTTTTGATGATTTTTTTAATCCCTTGAATTTATTTCCAACTATGAAAAAAGAAATTGTATTCATTAAATGCTAAAGTTGAGAAAGTCGATTGGACAATAGCTCATAAAATATTTGTAATTTTAGGTTTGTTGGTTATTTGCAACAAGTAGCTTCTACTGAATGAAAAAAAAAGACCTGTTCCCATCTCTGGTATGAGGAGCCTATTATTTAAACAAGATATTTTCATTATTTTCACATTTGAGTCTGGCTCTTTCATTGTGAAAATCTTCAGCATTGACACTCATTTCCTCCCAATGATCAGTGTCCATCAGCATCAGTGTAAACTTCCTGTGCAGGAATGACTTTGGCTGAACCTCAAGTGGGATATACACTTATTTTTGTTAGATAATGGACCTTGCGTGTTGGGCATTTTTAAGGGGCTGACTGGAAACATTTGGTTTGCTTAAAATGAACCAGAGTTCGTTTCTCCCGATAATCCGGAACAAATTTTCAATCTAAATAAACCCAAGCTGAACCCTGGTCGAACTTAACTTTTGAGTTTGTCTCGGTTTGTTTCCCATCGGTCTGAGCTGGACCAAAACGGCCACCGTTGTCGATGTAAACAAAATATGATATAAATGTAAAGCAACCACAGTTGTGTTATCAAAGGGTCCAACTGCTGACTTGTTAGAACGTTTATTTTAACACACCTGAAAATGCAAATTACATGGTAATCTGTGTATTGTTTTGCCCCGCCCTCATAATTCCTGGCCAATGAGTGAAAGCCTTTTAGTCATGTGGTTTTGGTTAGAAGCCTTGTTCTGCAACACGAATGTCCGTTTGACGACAGTCTGAATACAGACCTAATGCAAATTTCAGGACTCAATCTGAAACAAATGATACTTTAAAGCCACTTTTAGTCATAATGGTCCTTGTTGCTGCAACAGCCTCCCAGAAAGCCTTAAAGCTGCAGAGATTTATCATTTTATCAAAAGAAGGATTTCAATACCTACCTTTGTATGACGACTATAAGATGAAATAAAAACATATATGTATTTGATTTTCATCTCATTCATTCAATGTAGAAGGTGGTGAAATTGTCAACGAATAGAATATTACTACAAATGCAATGCCCTTAACCCAGATGTGAAGTTGTCGCAGACGGCTGAATTCAATGTCACCATTGGGGATGGAAGCGGACCGGAGATGATGCACTGTTTGTTTTGCTGGGAGTTGGCGTTAAACCTGCTGCAGGAGGGGAAGCAGCCGCTGAGGCAGGCTGGACACCAGGAAGAGGAGAGGTGGTAGCGGTCACTGCGACACCTACCTCTGGAGTAGACGAGACGGACTTTGAACGCAACGCCTTATTGAGACCTGAGGTGGAAGCCCCGAGTTGTTCGATCCTGCGGGAACATAGACTAGAGTTGGACGTTGTATCATATACTAATACATAGTTTATATTTTGCTTTAATGTTTACTTACTATGCTCCTTTTTAGATAACCTGTAAATATCTCATTTCTTGTTTAATTTAACTTTAAACATTTAAGGCATTCAGAATGAACAGCAAAGTAAGAATTTCCTTGTACTGTTTCCTTACTGTGCAGATAAACCCTATGAATATTGAATCGCCGGGCCATTAAAAACAATAATCTAAAATGATCTCACGGGCCGGACATAATTACACAGCGAGCCTCGTGTGTGCTTGTCTTTTCTTTGAAAGTTCTCCTTTCAACACAATAAATACCTCCTGCCATCACCTGTGAAAAGCTCTAATGTCGTAAATCATCCACACACATCTGCAACCTCAAACAGTTTCACTTTGAGCTTCATTTCATCCCACATGTGGGACATTTGTTACGTCCCCCTGCTGCTGCCACCACATCCTGTCATGCTGCCTCACCCGGCAGGTGAAGCCAATCATCTTAATCAGCACCTGCCGGGTATTTAAGACCAAGAAGGCCACACCAAAGAGGGCAGAAGGCAGAGCCGGAGCCGGAGCCGGAGCCGGAGCCGGAGCCGGAGCCGGAGCCGGAGCCGGAGCCGGAGCCGGAGCCGGAGCCGGAGCCGGAGCCGGAGCCGGAGCCGGAGCCGGAGCCGGAGCCGGAGCAGGAGGCTGAGAGCAGTGGGTTTGGTTTGTGCTGGTTTGTGTATCTTTTGGTTCCTCAACAGTCTTATACTGTTGGGTTTTGTTATTTTAATTTGGGTTTGGGACCTTGGTAGTCTTAGTTTGCGGGCTTTGTTTCTGTTTTTGTTTTAGGTAGTTTTGGTTAGGCAGCCTTTAGCAGGGAGCTGCTGACTCTGACGGCCAGCATGGCTGGGTCAGCTGTCTCCCTGACCTTTTGTTATGTTTGGCCAAGGTTCCAGTTCCCTTTGGTTTGTCTTTTTGTTAAAACCAGCACTTGAATTATTTTGCTTTTTTTTCGTTTCCAGGACACAGAGTTTTGTTTATGTAATAAACTGTGTTCTTTTTAATTCTGTGTCCATTCTTTTCTTTATGTTGCGACCCCATCTTGTCTACCCCTAGACATGAGCCATGTTGGGGTCGTAACATATGGGGGCTCGTCCGGGATACGTCCCTCGTCCGGGATAGTGATCCATTAGCGGGAGGACAGCTAGCACTTTTGTCGGTGGGCGGCTAGCACTTTTGTCGGTGGGCGGCTAGCACTTTTGTCGGTGGGCGGCTAGCACTTTTGTCGGTGGGCGGCTAGCACTTTTGTCGGTGGGCGGCTAGCACTTTTGTCGGTGGGCGGCTAGCGCACTTTCGTTTTGAGGGCGGCTAGCACGGTGGCTAGCGCGCCCTCGTCCTGTGTGTGTAGTGGCTAGCGCGTCCTGTGTGTGTAGTGGCTAGCGCGTCCTGTGTGTGTAGTGGCTAGCGCGTCCTGTGTGTGTAGTGGCTAGCGCGTCCTGTGTGTGTAGTGGCTAGCGCGTCCTGTGTGTGTAGTGGCTAGCGCGTCCTGTGTGTTGTGGCGGCTAGCGCGTCCTGTGTGTTGTGGCGGCTAGCGCGTCCTGTGTGTTGTGGCGGCTAGCGCGTCCTGTGTGTTGTGGCGGCTAGCGCGTCCTGTGTGTTGTGGCGGCTAGCGCGTCCTGTGTGTTGTGGTGTGGCCAGCGCAGCCAGCGCGTCCTGGTCCTGTGGTGTGGCCAGAGCGCCCCTGTGTAATTTGGTTTTTGGGTTTTTTGTCAGTTTTTGCTCCTGCCTCACTTGTTTGTTTTTTCTTTGCTCTGGAAGCCTCTGCCTGTTAGGTTTTTGTTGTTTTTTTGCTGTTTTTCAGGGTTCACCTCTTGTTGGTTTTATTTGTGAACATGTTTTTTTTTTTCTTGTTCTTTTTGCAGGGATTTGCCCCCATGTTCACAAATTTTATGGAAGGAGGTGTTACGTCCCCCTGCTGCTGCCACCACATCCTGTCATGCTGCCTCACCCGGCAGGTGAAGCCAATCATCTTAATCAGCACCTGCCGGGTATTTAAGACCAAGAAGGCCACACCAAAGAGGGCAGAAGGCAGAGGCAGAGCAGGAGGCTGAGAGCAGTGGGTTTGGTTTGTGCTGGTTTGTGTATCTTTTGGTTCCTCAACAGTCTTATACTGTTGGGTTTTGTTATTTTAATTTGGGTTTGGGACCTTGGTAGTCTTAGTTTGCGGGCTTTGTTTCTGTTTTTGTTTTAGGTAGTTTTGGTTAGGCAGCCTTTAGCAGGGAGCTGCTGACTCCGACGGCCAGCATGGCTGGGTCAGCTGTCTCCCTGACCTTTTGTTATGTTTGGCCAAGGTTCCAGTTCCCTTTGGTTTGTCTTTTTGTTAAAACCAGCACTTGAATTATTTTGCTTTTTTTTTCGTTTCCAGGACACAGAGTTTTGTTTATGTAATAAACTGTGTTCTTTTTAATTCTGTGTCCATTCTTTTCTTTATGTTGCGACCCCATCTTGTCTACCCCTAGACATGAGCCATGTTGGGGTCGTAACACATTTCAAGCTGGGACATTCTGTGAACAAGGTGCTCAGACTGAAACCTCTGATACCATTACCTGTCAAAGGCTTCCAAACTTTGTTCACAAGATTCCAACGATTGGAAGGAAACTTAAAGAATAGACTAACCTGTTTCCCCCAAACCCTATGACTTGCAAGAAGTAAAAAGATAAGTTCAGATACACAATGACTTAAGAATTTTTTGCATCAAAATGGATTGTCATGACATGAAGTACAGACAGAACAGGACGTCTTTAGCCAAAAATGTAACCATTCTGACTCTGAGAAAAACACCTGGTACTGAACAGTTCAGGGGAAGTTTTCCAGATTCCTTGTATTTCTTGTAAGATAATCAAGTGTGCATTAAACATGTGTACAAACAAATAAGTAGAATGAATGGCCCTAAGGATTAATGGCAATTCCATTGACATTTTAGTTTCATAAAGTTCAGCCAACTGTTATTTCACCTAAAAATAATCCAAACAGAACATTATCAGAACATGAACCCACTGGTGTGCCAACAGGAAGCCCTTGATCTGTCTTTTTGTATTTTTCGTTTTTGAGAAAAAAATGAGGTTTGAGGAACAATCTCTTGTCACAAGGAGCTTTTTTTCCCCCTGTGGCGTCATAAAGAGAGGTTCCATTCATGCAGTGCTGTTACTCTGACCCCACCCATCTATATAAATATTGGCATTTTTTTCAATGAAATTTCATAGTTTCACACCATGTACATTTCTTTACACATCAGCCTTCATGGACAGTAGTCATGAATTTACCATAACAACACATCATTAGTAGGGTAAAACTAACCCGTCTCACGACGATCTTAACCCAGCACGTTCCTTATTAGTGGGTGAACAATGGTTAATTTTGCTTCGCTATGTTGAGTAGAGCCGACATTGAAGAATCAAAAAGCGACGTCGCTATGACAGCTTGGCCGCCACAAGCCAGTTATCCGTGTGGTAGCTTTTCTGACTCCACCTGCTTAAAACCCAAAAAGCCAGAAGGATCGTGATTCCCCGCTTTCACGATCTGTATTCTGTTATGAAATGTGAACAAGTTTTAAAGTGAATACGACAGCTGATTGCCACTCCATTTACTGGGGATGAAAAAAATGAATAAGGACTCTGTCCAATTGCAGAAAATTAGCATACTAATGAAACAGTAAGAACAAATTTTACATGCAACTAAAGCACTATCACAGACTCTAAAAAAAGTTTTTCAGGCCCTGTAAATGGCCTATACTTTTTGCTTTTCTACCTTCTTTGAGAGCCCAAAGCGCTTTACAGTTATAATCCCATTCATACATTCACACACTGATGGGGGCTCCGCTGCTGAACACAGGCGCTAACCTTCCATCAGAGGTAATGTGGGGTTCAGTGTCTTGCCCAAGGATATTTAGACACCGCAGCTGTTTCATAATGAAACAAAAGATGAATAAGCCAAAAACATACTCTTATTGTTTTTTATGGTTGTAAAGTTCTTACAAATATTTATGGTATTTTATTCTGACATAACTAATCTTATTGCTGTAGGCGTGACATACCACAAACGCTGTACTTTTTGTTTCAAACATACTTGCAAAACTACTTTGGCCTGTTTTTCTTGTGCATTTATGTTATGAAAGCACTTTTTAGTTGATATTTAAAAAGCTTTTTGACATCCTGTTTGTGAATTAAATACAATTTAAAATATATTGAAAATTAGCACTTCACGTCATAATAATAATAATAATAATAATAATAATAATAATAATAATAATAATAATAATAATAATAATAATAATAAAAATAATAATAACAAACATGTCATATATACACTTTTACACTTTGAATGATCCAAGAACTTATTAGTATGACTTATGGTGATAGTTGTCTCAATTCCACTTGACATTGATTTGAATCAATTTTAAATAAATGAATAATTTAATTAATCAAAAATAAATAATTTATAACTAAGTTAAAAAAAAACATAAAAAGAAAAACATTTGAAACAAATGTTATGTCAATTAAAGCATTGTACAAAAAAACGTTATATAAATCTGAATGAAATCTATGTTTGTTGTCCAGCGTTACAGGTAAGCTCACTCTCAGAACATTTGTTTTGCTTAAAATTGCTAAGATGGCCTTTTCGACTTTTGAGGTGGCATTTTATTGGACTTACACACGTGGACAAAATTGTTGGTACCCCTCAGTTAAAGAAGGAAAAACCCACAATTCTCACTGAAATCACTTGAAACTTACAAAAGTAACAATAAATAAAAATTTATTGAAAATTAAATAATCAAAATCAGCCATCACTTTTGAATTGCTGATTAACATTGATTAACACGATTAACTCAGGCGTGTCCTTTAATTGACATCACGGGTGTTACCAAACTCATAATCAGTCAGTCTGCCTATTTAAAGGGAGACAAGTAGTCACTCTGCTGTTTGGTGAAAAGGTGTGAACCACACTGAACATGGACAACAGAAAGCGAAGGAGAGAATTGTCCCAGGACATCTGAAAAAAATAATAGATAAACATCTTAAAGGTAAAGGCTATAAGACCATCTCTAAACAGCTTGAACTTCCTGTGACAACAGTGGCTCATATTATTCAGAAGTTCAAGACCCACGGGACAGTAGCCAACCTCTCTGGACGTGGCCGCAAGAGGAAAATTGATAACAAATTGAAGAGACGGATCGTTCGAATTGTTTCCAAAGAGCCCAGAACAACCTCCAAAGAAATTAAAGGTGAACTCCAAGGCCAAGGTACATCAGTGTCAGATCGCACCATTCGTCGTTGTTTGAGCCAAAGTGGACTTCATGGGAGATGACCAAGGAGGACACCACTGCTGAAAAACAATCCTAAAAAAGCCAGACTGGAATTTGCAAAAATGCATGTTGACAAGCCCCAAAGCTTCTGGGAGAATGTCCTTTGGACAGATGAGACCAAACTGGAGCTTTTTGGTAAGGCACATCAACTCTATGTTCATAGACTCAAAAACCAAGCATAGGAAGAAAAGAACACTGTCCCTACGGTGAAACATGGAGGAGGCTCAGTCATGTTTTGGGGCTGCTTTGCTGCATCTGGCACAGGGTGTCTTGAATGTGTGCAAGGTACAATGAAATCTGTATACTATCGAGGCATTCTGGAGAGAAATGTGCTGCCTTGTGTCAGAAAGCTTGGTCTCAGTCGCAGGTCATGGGTCTTCCAACAGGACAACGATCCAAAACACACAGCCAAAAACCCCCAAGAATGGCTGAGAGAAAAGCGTTGGACTATTCTAAAGTGGCCTTCCATGAGCCCAGATCTGAATCCCATTGAACATCTATGGAAGGAGCTGAAACATGCCATTTGGAGAAGACACCCATCAAACCTGAGACAACTGGAGCAGTTTGCTCATGAGGAGTGGGCCAAAATACCTGTTGACAGCTGCAGAACGCTCATTGACAAATACAGAAATCGCTTCATTGCAGTGATTGCCTCAAAAGGTTGTGCAACAAAATATTAAGTTATGGGTACCATCATTTTTGTCCAGGCCTGTTTCATTCGTGCAACACTCCTACATGAAAATAATCCATGTAAAAAAAAAAAAAGAAAAACTGTGATTAAAGAAAGTATATAATACTTAAATAAACATAAAAAGTGCATTATTCAGTAACTAAAAACAGAATATTTAAATTCACTTGTTGCCAAATAAAAGTGTATGCGAATGTAATGCGAATTTTTGAGTGTTAAAATTGCTAAAACCAGGAAATTATAATTAACTTAATAATTATATATATATATATATATATATATATATATATATATATATATATATATATATATATATATATATATATATATATATATATTACATATGTGTGTGTGTGTGTGTGTGTGTGTGTGTGTGTGTGTATTTACATTACGCAGCCCCTAAGGGACAACAAAGTTAAAAAAAAAAAAAAAAAAAAAATGCTGATTTCTCGTGCGCACCAGATGGTAACTGGTATGATTGATTGGTGCTCACTTTTTACCATTTGGTGCCCCCTCAGTTACTGCCTAATACTCACCCGTTTAGTTTAGTTTTTGGTGCACACGATAAACCAGTCTTTTTTTTTTATCACTCCATGTCCCTTTAAGGGCTCCGTACTCTATTACTACATTAATGTGAATTAAAAAAAAAAAAAAAAAAGGTCTTACACTGTAAAATACTTTCAGAAAATGAAATGAGCTGTGGTTTTTTTTGTAAAATTCTATACTTTTGCATAACATTTATGACTCAAAGTATGCAAAATGTGTGTCTGAGATTCAAACATTTTCAGCATTTGGTTTTATTTCCACTCACTGCAGCCATTTTTGTCTTACTTCCAACATTGCCATAAGTTACTGTATAGTAACTGGACACCGGGGCTGCTCCCTGTGCTAAATATTTAGTCATCTCCCTGGCAACAAATACATTTCTATTTTTGGAAGCCACAGTGATCTCTCTCCGAGCAGACTCAGCCCTTCCATGTTGAAAAACGTTGATTTAAAACCTGCAGCATGCTATTAGGCCCTCTGATCATTTTGGCTGACAGTCAACTACTCACTGCTGGTTTTTTATTCGTTGAGTGGACTGTCACTCAGAGCGAATGAGCCTTCCCTTCTGCAGTCATTTGTTAGATTGGAGTCAGTAAGGAGAGGGCCTGCAATACTTCCACTTCTCAGCAACACAACAAGGAATACATCTGCAAAGATGATGAAAGTAAGTATTACTGTTAGTACTTTCGTTACTTTTGACTGTCTGCACTTGCTGATTGACAAGGTCAACTTTCCCTCAACCTTTATATGGAACAGTCAGCTGCTATGTGAAGTTTTTTTTTCTGATAATGTAGCTAAAGATGAAATGGTGACAATGCAGATTCTGGGTTCATTAGCATTTAAAGTTGGTGTATGTCGTGAGGATTTGTTGGATTTCCTTTTATGGTCAATAGTACTAGTTCCTCTACGTGTTAAAAATATTTCCCCTGCAGAAGTCTCACCATCAAATATGTGTTTCTCGCCAAACAAATCTTTCCATTTTAGCATTCAAAGAAAAGATGTTTTCTTTTCTTAGAAAGCACATTTTACTGAAGACCTCATGTGGATCTGAGCAGTTTTTCTGCAGTATTCAAGTAAATGTAGGAAAAACCTATGTTTACTTTTAGACTAACTATTAATATTATTTTATTTGTGACTTCCTGTATCACACCAAACCAACACGGGTTCAGATAGCTGAAAATAATCTTATTGCCATCTCCCGCCTTGCTTCCTATTTTGACCCTCGTCTGTCTCGACCACACCTTGCCTTTTCCTCCTGTGCTGTTCATTAAATTCTGATTGCATTTGGATCCACACACCTAATGGTTAACTTCTTTACATAGTTTACTTCACCAACAGCTGCACCCTGGGAAAGTTACAAGAGTTCCCTCCCTGTCTTTTTATAGCAAGGAACTGATTGACATTTAAGAATAAGGAGAATTATGAATTTTCCAGTCAATATAAGAGCTAAATAGCTATAGTGTTTCAAAAAACACAGCTTTGTACATGTGCACTCAAATTTGATTTGATTGCATTGTGTAAAACAGACTGAAAGTGCAAATTCTGATTTTGGATTTTTAGGAGAGCTCACAACCCAAACAGGTTTGCTCTCAGATCTGGATGAATGGACTGCGGTGACCCACACGGGCACACACAAAAACAACGGGAGCAATGAAATGCAAGAGAGAGGAAGAAAACTCACATTTTTTGGGGAAAAAGCTTTTTTTGACACAAAGTACAGTTTATTTAAAGTAACCTTCTTCAAATTGTTTTTCTTCTAATTCAAATTTGTAAACCAGAATTCATCTCTACATGTAGTAACTGGGCCAAAAAGAAAACACTCTTCAGAGATTAAATCAAATGGCATCTCTAATTTGTCCTTAGGTGTGCAAATGAGTTTGTGAGCTTATGACCCTGGAACAGACTGTTGATCTTAGAGTGTACTCCGCCTTCACCCAACAGTAACCCCAAAAGAGTTTCTGAAGGTGTGTGGATGTACGCTGAACACTTCGTTTTTTTTCCCACTGTCAGTTTTTGATGACACAATCATCACAATCATGTAAGAGCATCAAGGGAGATGGTCAACAGGAGTTTGTTTACAACTCTTGCTTTGCTGAAACTGAGGAGCGTTTCCTGACTGAAGCTGCAGCGTTCTGACATACATATTTTTTTTTCTGAACAGGGGATGATCGTGAAAAATATGTCCTTCAAAGCAGGACAAACTCTGACTCTTGTTGGAGTAACTAAACCCGACGCTACTAAGTGAGTACAAATGTCCGACAAGAGTGTGTCTGGGAGTCTGCGTCCTTTTCTTACCTTGTTCTTAAAGACCCACTCTGACGAAAATCATGTTTTTGGTGTTTTTAAACATGTAATTGTAGCATTTTTTTTTGCATGATCGAGGACATTTGTAAAAAAAAAATACGCCAAAAAATTCCACATTTAAGTATTTTTAGATTTAAAAATGAAGTTGGAAAAAACTTGCTGTTAGAAGTTACGACGGCGAGCCACAAGCTCCCTGCTCAGCTGCATTGTGATGCATCCACAAGTAGACAAACTGATCCATGTATGTCTTTGTTTTCCTCATCTGAGCTGGCATCTGGCTCGAAACCAGTTGGAAAGCTTAAATATTGCTTGACATTTTTGTTGCACCAGTAAAGTAAGGTCGGGATTGTGAGGGGCTGTAGCTCGCAGGAGAGGATGTAAACAAAGGGGTGATGGAAAGTGAGGGCAGGCTTTTTCTGCACCAACACTCCTACCCACAACTCGGAGGTAAATTTTTAAGGACCTGCTGCCACTCTACAGAAACTATGTCCTGGAAAACAACAGTTTTTAAAAATTATTTTGGCTAAAAATGGCATAATCATAATGAAAAGACCACTGAACAATTTTACAATAGATCAAAAGGTGAGCAGAGTTGAGTCTTTATAAAATCCTGAATTCTTAAGTTGTAAAGACATTAATTCAAACATTCTTTTTCTAAATGTTTGTGCTTCTTCTCACTTTCTAGTTTTGCTTTAAATATTGGTCCCAGCGAGCAAGACATCACCTTTCATCTCAACCCTCGCTTCAACGCCCACGGAGACGAAAAGACAGTTGTCTGCAATTCCTATGAAGGAGGCAGCTGGGGTGAGGAGGTCAGAGAAGGAGGCTTTCCTTTCCTACAAGGAGAGGAGTTCAAGGTGTGTGCCACTGCATTCTGACCCTGCTTAACTTTTATCAATATGGATTTTTAGGAAATTAAAACATGTAAAGATATTGCTTATGTTTTTGTTTGACTTTTTTTGCTGCGCCCTGATTCTTAGATCGCAGTTGAATTCCGACCTACTGAGTTTGTGGTGACATTATCAGATGGATCCACAATCTTCTTCCCCAATCGCATGGGTGCAAAGAAATACTCCTTCCTCAGCTTTGAAGGTGAAGCCCGCATCACAAGCATTGAGATCAAGTAAATCTGCTACTACTTCGGGATTAAAATCTTTTTTTTCCCGTCTTTTGCCTTTAAACTTTTAGAGTTGGTCCCAATTGATTTCTGCACGTCATACTGTGCTGCATTTATTGTGCTAACAAACTCAGAAATTACAAATTTAGAATGTCAGTCTGTACTGCACGCATGTCTAAAGACTTCACAAATTTATTGACATAAGAACATGTTAAACATCAAGATTTTTCAGTGTTACTTTTGACAGGAAAAACATGGAATTGTCAGATTTGATGAGGTGCTTTGCAAATCTCTTTACATTTTTTGTCTTTTCTTTGACATTCCATCTTTGTAATGAAGTATTTTGATTTTCTGAACCAATACCCATTAAAGCAATTTTTTTCACCACGTGTCTGTCTCAGTGTCTATTTTTTTATAAAGAAAATGAATGCAGAGTTACCAAATTTCTTTTATTTATTTATAAATTTTTCTCCAGTTAATATCAGTAATACACACTGTCATCCGCTAGAGGTCAGTAGATGCTTGTTTTTCTATTTTTCCATTTTTATTTTTTACTTGTCTGAGTCTTAATGCAAAAGAACAAGCGTTTCCTTCTCTTTTGTGCATGGATTATCTGTAATTTATTTAAAATCAGCAGAGAGTGTAACATTTTTTTCAAATCTAAAGGCATTTTTTAAAAGTAAAAGATTGAATTGGTTCTTGTTTGAACGTATCCTCAATTCCCTGAAGAAGCACAACCCCAGAGCACATGTCAGTGTGCAGGCCTGCCGCTCATTAACCGTCCAGCTTGCACTCTGTGCAGGAGCAAAGAGGGAATCAGGAAAAAATAGAACCAGCCAGCGTTGTTCTGCATGTGGTAGTGGGACTCTTGAGGGTAAGAATAACCTTATCTGATGTAACTGAGGGAAATGTGTGTTGAGCTCATTTAAAGTGGGACCGATAGATAAGAAGAAGTGGGGAACTGTGCTCGTTTGTGAGAACAAGTTCTCATCCTCTGAGGCTGAAGGGATCATCTCTGCTATGATTTCTTCAAACTTGGGATTCAACAAGTGCACGCTCACTTTACCAGTGTCAAGTTTTTTTCTTTCCTCACCAACTTTATTTCAGATTTGCTCATCCACACTGAAGATGGAACATTTTATATATTTTTACATTTTTAAATGAGAACAGCAGATTGGAAGGGCGTTACAAATTATCAGACATGTATATCAATACCAGAACAGCAGTTTTTTTTTCTTTTTTTTTGTTTTTTATCTGAGGTTCTATTTCTTTTGCTCGCATTGATGACTTCTTTATCTTTGTGAGTAATGATAGAACCATTGGTTCAAAAATCTTTAGGGAGGAGAGCAAATTTTTAGCTTAAGGGACAGCTGCCCCCCTCCAGTTTCGACTCTGCTCATCGACTCAGAACTTTTCTGATTCCTTCTCTCACTCTCAACTTAGTGGTTCTTATGCTCCCATCTTAATTGGATAAAAACTCATTTTCACACTTCCTGTCTTCATTATTTTATGTCAGACAGAATCAATGTTCAGGACTTTGGACAATTGTAGCTCAAACGAAAGTGTTTTTGTGACTAAGGAACACAATCAGACAGGTGACTGTCGCCTTTTAATCACTACAACACAAAAAAAATCACTGAAATGTGACATTTGAAACACAAGTCTCTCCACACAAAAGCATTTGGTCATGTTTCATCTTTAATTAACCCTATAAGGCCCACTAGAAAAAACAAAACCAAAAAAAAAAAAAAAAAAAAAAAACAAACAAACAAACAGAAAAATAAAATTTTGTTTGGATTTGCCAAAAACTTTTACTTTTACTTTTACTTTTTGTTTTATGAAATCTAAAAAGTATTGTTTTTTGATGCAGATAGGTTTTTGCTAACAATGTTGTTTAAGATGTAACAATGTTGATATGACTGTTCAGGATAAATGCACCTTATTTATCCATTGTCTCAAATTTGATCCTTAGCATGATATATCTGTTTTTATAAAGATTTAATTATCAACACATGTTG
Organism: Oryzias celebensis; assembly: GCA_014656515.1. Classification (NCBI taxonomy): domain Eukaryota; kingdom Metazoa; phylum Chordata; class Actinopteri; order Beloniformes; family Adrianichthyidae; genus Oryzias; species Oryzias celebensis. Next base: position 13,045,262 of record BNCR01000008.1, on the reverse strand, counting down.
CATCCTTTCAATACAGCAAATACTCATTTATCAAAATCAATAGGCCTAGCAACAGATTGGTTATTCTCATCATAAAGTTTTGAAAATTAGCAAAACCTTTTCCCGTGAAGTGTTTTTGAGATTTTTATGGGGGCAGCCATTTTGAAATGAGCAGAAAAAGCCCTTCTACTGCCCCTAGTGGAATGATGATGAACAGCAAAGCAGACAACGTGTATTAAGTTTTAAAGATATAGGGTTTGAAGGAAAGTGTGCATCATGCTAATGAGATAGGGGTCTCAGAAATGCATGCATCAATTATGATACGAATGGTTATTTCGAATTAGCCAAGTTTAGGCCTCATCAGGCATGAAAAAGCTCTGAATGGGTACAAACCTGAGTGATGTCAGGCTCTCTAAATCCATTTCATGTTTACTGTATTCAGTTTTTTTCCAACACATATATTTATGCATTTGTTTTTACTCCCTTCACCTGTGCCAAGTCAGTGATACTGTGAGTAAATGCGCCCAAAACTCTGGAATGGAATGATTCACCCTTAGCTTACATAAAACCACTGTCTATTTTTAGCACCAGCATGACTCCAGATTTCTGCAGCAAAGCCATCAGCCACACATTGAGATGTGCGTGGGCCCGCCATGAGCTGACTGCAGTTCTGCATTCACGTTCTACAGAAGTGACAAATAAACAGGAGCTTAGCCAACACATGAATGCATACCACGGGTCCACGTGCACGGAGGAATACCAAGCATTTCCCAATAATAATGAAAAAACAAACTTTTTTCTCCTTTTTTTGGACAGAATATGCACATATTGACATTTTCAAAAGGTAAGGATTTGTTGCAAATTAGTGTCAAAATCAGTAAACTATTGAGACATTTAAAAAAAGGTAAAACATATTTTTAACCTGTTACATACAGATGCAGCCCTGCTGACCACAGACATCGGATTGTGTTCTTTGACCTACTGACTACCGACATGGAAATGTAACTTCATTCATAGAACCATTTTCCTGTTACAGAACACTTCAAATCGCTTCACATGAAATGAATAAAGAGAATAATAATAATGATATAAATAGAATAAAAAAAAGCTTAATAAAAGGCCCCAGAACAAATACAATTTGTCAAAAAAAACAGGGGAAAACAGTCCATAAATCATATTACAACACAAGAAGTTGTAAAAACTACTTAAAAGCTATGCTGAAAGGATGTCTTATGCTTTTATTTAAAAAATTCCACAGTTGATGAAGCCCTCACATTTTGGCCTGTGGGACCACTAGAAGAACTGCACCTGAGAACCTAAATGCGCTGGGAGGGTCATCAAAAAAGCATTTCTGATAATACAAATGAATTCTATTCAAACTTTTATAAACTAATAAAATAATCTAAAGCTGGGAGCCAATGCGAAGATTTCCAAATTGCAGCAATTGTGGGGTTTTGGACCCGGGACATTTGTTGTTTGTTTTGTTTTGGTGTTCACTTCCTGTTTTATTTTGTTGTTGGTTGTACTTCCTGTGTTTTCACCTTACTGCTCTTTCAGGTCTATTGTCACTTCCCTCCCTAATGTGCACAACTGTTGACACTTACCTGATCATCGTTGTCGTGCGGTTTTGGTTGCTACACGAGTTTGTGGTCAGCTTTCCTTTTCGGACTTTAAATAAAACTAAGACTTTGCAGTTACGAGTGCCGTTTGCATTTGTGTCCACACGTCAACCCTGACAGTAATATGCTCCTTTTTGAGGTCAAGACTTTGATCACTTTTTTTTTTTTTTTTCAAGCGATTCACTCACTCTGCATTTAGATTTATTAGTGTTTTGGGTCCATCATTATGTTGTTTCCAACTTTAAGTAACCATTTTGGAAGAAATTGATGTAAAATAATCTTCAACCTTTGATATTTTCCTCAAATGTTTGGTGGAGCAGGGTTCTTCTTAATAGATTTGATCAATAAAGTTAAAAGAAATAGTGAAAATTATCATTATTATTATGAATGGATATCTGTTAAAATCTAGAATTCTCATTTACTTTATTTGAAAGCATTTCGATTTATTGAATTATAAGACAGAAGTGTATATTTCCTTCACTTCAATGCTTTTGACATTTTGCATGGTGGAAAACGTCCTAACAAAATGCAAAAATGAAAAGTAAATTCAAACAAACATCTTTATCTCAACCAGGAAATAAATTTGATTTTTAAAAGTTGAGTATTTACAAATCAAACCTTTATTTATTATTTTTTAAGGACTGTACGTTTTTTTCTAGAACAGGAATGGGTTCTTATCAGTGCTGTTCATTTTGTTTTTTCCTTTTTTATATTGAAAAAACATTGAAACATATTAATCTTGTAGTGGTAATAAAACAACATTTATAGAATCTGATCTGTCAAACTGCCTCTTGTTGTTTTGTGAAGTAACAAATAGAGCATTGTTATGACAGGCAGACCACATTTGAGAGCTGAGCCCCCACACATACATTAATCAATCATTTCTCCCACTTTCTGTTGTGCAAACCATGTTTTTTTTTTTTTTTGCTTTTGTTTTTTTTTTTTTTTTTTGCATGAATTAGAGCTTAATCTCCAGTATGGCTGAAATGCTTTGCGGTTTCAGAATTGTTTGATATACGAGAGCATCAAGGACTTTGCAAAGAGTCTCTGAGTTGGTTTTTGAAACAAGAACTGGATGTGACAGAGAGTTTGAAGTTCTTTTCCTGTAGTCTGATATTCAGGATGTCACTGATATCTTAAAACTTGAGCTCAGTAATGACCCTGAAACAAAACTGCATTCTGAGAAAATGTTCTTAATATAATTGCCACCTATAAATATCACACATTATAGTTTCTGACACTGGTTGACCTTAGAAGGCCTCAGAGCAGTGCATTTCTTGTTGGAAAAGTAATAACGTTTTTTTTGTATGACTTCTTGTTTATGTTCCACACATTCACAACCAATCAGCTACTTTTCCTCAGAGGCTAAACACATAAAAATGTTAAAGTCTCAGATTTGTTGCATTTATAAGTTTTGTATTTAATGCATCCAGAGCTGAACTAGAACCTTGTACATTCGGGACAGAAGACTTTGGAGCAAAAGAAAACCGCATAGTGTGCATATAATTTGAGGAGCCCAAGATTTAATTTAAAATAATTGATTTTGTTATTTTCTGGAATGATTAAAGGCTTTTTTTAATGATAATTTCTTAATATATGTCAATAGTTAGACTTATACTGGCAAAAAGAAAAAAAAAAAAAAAAAAAAGGGGGGGGGGGGGGGGGGGCTTTTTCGGCCCCATGTCCCCGTTGATGCATCGCATAAGACATAATGTGATGGCTAAATGTAAAACTCTCCTCATGCTGGAAGTTGTGCAGTACTCTTTTTCTGCCAGTGTGGTGTTTTCCTGCAACGCTTCAGGAAATAACTACACTCGTGTGTAAACACAATCATAGCAAGATGCCACCTTTATCAAATGTTTATTCTTGAAATTCCTCCAATTTGTATTTACAAAATACAAAACTTTTGAAAAATGTGGTACTTCTCCTCATACTGCAGGAAACTACATTCTGTCACTTATGATCTTGCTAAATGACCAGATCTGTCTGGGAATCCTTTGCCGGTCCCCAGCCCGGATCAAATAAAGGGTTGTGTCAGTGAGGGCATGCGATATAAAGTTCTCTGCCAAACTGTCTGTGGTAGCTGGGGCGGCCCCTGATGGGATGTGCCTAAAGGCGAACAGCAGCAAGAGAAATTCAAAAAGCATGCACTATGTTTTTTTGAATTGAGTCTGCATCCTGGCGCACTGATCTGTGAGCCGCTCAGAGAGTATAAACTGACCTAAAATCAGCCCTCTGTCTTTATCCAGGTCAGAAGTGAAGTGGAAGCAAATCTTCATGCTCACATGTGTATGTGCATCATTGCTACTAAATTAGCTGCTACTCTGCTTTCGTCACAAAGACTTGTTTTACGGTCAAAAGTGACATTTTAAAGCCACTTAAGGTCAAACTGGTGAATTCCGTAAACATATAGGGAGCTTTTGTGCTTTGCTTTAAGACCTTAAGTCAGTCCCATTCACCCGTGCACACACATTCACACACTGATAGCAGCTCTGCTTCCGAACACTGGTCCCAACCTGTAACCACTTGAAGCAATGTGGGGTTCAGCGTTTTGCCCAAGGACACTTCGACAAATAAGCAGGCAAGGCAGCAACTCAACTTGCGATCCTCCAATCAGTTTGACTGCTCTACCTCTGCACCACAGCTGCCCACATAAATGTTTCATCGTGTACATATTTATTAAGTGGAGGTACTTTAACTGCTAAACCTTTAATAAGATCACTGTAATAATAAACTTAATTACACATGAAATGAAACCCAACAATCCACTGCAATACTTCAACAATGCTTTTGATTGGAGTTATGAGGTCAAACTGAGGTCAATTCAAAATTGGCATCATTGCTTTGAGGTGCAAACAACCTAAAACAACTAATTATCCCTCCAAATTAAAATAGTTTTTCTAATAACAGTATGCCTAATTGGATTTTTAAGCATCGTTGATTTTAAACTTGTCTTAACTGTTCATGTCAAAAAGAAAAGAAGTTCTTTTCAGTGGAACAATTCAGTCTTAATACGACAGGTTTGGTTTTTCTTCTTTCTGTTTCGGGTGCAGAGCTGTCAAACGAGACATGGCTCTGAATGACATGATTGTGGGTGTTTGTCACTTAAAAGAAAAGCACATGACGGCTTGGGCTTTAATCCAGATAGCACTTTTGTTAGTTTGTGCCGTTACATGTAAACATGAAGAAATGATTAACGTTTTACTGTCAGTTTTTTCTATTGACACGATATGACAGTACTTTCTGGGAATGATTTAGCTGATCTGATCACATTCAGGTCATTTATCCAAAAGAAAAACATTTGTTTCTCACAACTTTGGGTAATGCCCAAGGACACGATGACAGTCTCACCTGGGATTGGAACCCCCTGCCTAACAGATTAGCAGACAGCTGCTCAACCCACTGAGCTGCTGCAACCCTCTCCACATGTTCCCATCACATGTTCAACTTCTCAAATCTTGTTTTTTCAGCAGCTCCTTTGTGGTCACTGATCCTATGTTTGGTCAGGATCTGTCTTTGTGCTTTACTTCTGACAGAGTGGACATCCACATCCTTTTTTTAGCTTCGCGTGGCAGTGACGTCCGCAAAGTATTTTTGTGAGCATCTGATTTTTTTTTGCTTAAACTCGTTTCTGTTCACCTCTTTGTACCCCCTCCATCGCCTGAGGTCCTTTTACACTTCTCTCTGAGCTCATCTCCTCCTTTATCTGCTGTGTTGCCTCTCGCCTCTCCCTCCCACCCTCCATATACAGCTATCTCCAAGGGAATGTCCCTCATAATCTCCAGTTTTCCTTACACTCGTTCCTCCAGGCAGGGTGAGTCAGGTGTGACCACGTTTCTGCTTCCAAGCAGGACCTGGGTTAAACATCAAACACAGAACTGCAGTTATTACACCCTGAGCTTGCCCTGCATATATTGCTTTTTTTTATATGTTTCAGTCTGGCTCAGCATCAGTCACTGATGTGCTGAAGTTTTGAATGCAAGGTTCTCAGTTTGTTTTCCGACACTTTTTGAATGACATGCTTTGCATTTCAAACAAATTCATAATGAAAGAACATGAAAACACCAGCACTCAGACTTTATAGTGCATGCAGCATTGTCTTTAAATGCTGCCAAATACATATGCATTACAACATAACACGAGGAGTTGATACAGACATTTCCATAAATCTGTCTCTCATATGTTCCTGCTGTTTCCTTCTTCATCTCCTGGGGAGACTTACTGATTTTTTTAAAATTTTCTTCCCATTTTTAAAGCAGGTTAGTCTGCTCCAGTCAACATTTTAGTACTCTTGCATGTCTCTTGAAAGCTTGGATCAATAAAAGCCAACAGGGTAATAGAATTAGGATCTAATGGAAAGTACAAACTAGCTTTCAATTAACTAAATCCCTGCAAGAGGATTTAAGGTATGTTTGGAGTGAACTGCGAAATGAGACGGTTGAAGAAAGATGGGCACGATGGTGAATAGATTTTTCAGTGACTGATGAAGGCGACTCAGATTAGCTGGAGCAATACAGCTTTCTGTTCTTGCATACTTAGAGAAAAGATATATAAAGAGTCACTGAGCACAGTTTAATGATCCATAGTGTCTGATTAGGATATACTGGCATAAGTGATGTCTGGGCATGTATGTGATGATTTCCTTTTGTGACCTTAAAGAAAAAAAATGGTTTAGAGACCAGGAGTAAGGAGATCAAAGTTAACTCTTTCATTTTACATTAAAGTATGAATGGATCTTGGGCACACAAGAAAAATCTGACACATGGTAACTGCATATTCCCTTAGAAAATATGTGGACTTGAGTTTGATGAACGGCTACAAGGTTGAACTTAGGGAAAGTGTCACTCCTTCTGGAAAAAAAAAATCTTTACCTCACAGACCAGTAGAAATATTATTTGTTTACGAAATAAAAAGTCCATACTGCCTCCAAATTCAAATCCTGACCATGCCGCTCCATTTCCTAGGCCACAGAGGTTTTTGTTAACAACACCTGCTATGTATATGTCATATTGTTTTGTTCACCTTGAGCCAACCATTCATGATGATTCTCCAGAAGTTATGAGACAAATGATTGAAAATGCTTGGAGGATTTTAAATTTGTAGCTGGTACAAAAGTGATTTGTATTTTTACTTTTTTTATTTTGGGGAAAATCCAAGATGGCTGCCCTGTTCCCGAGGTCATAGATAAATGTAACATTGATTGGGGTTGCAGACCTAAGCTGGAGGTATGTGGGTGAAATTTTTCCTTTGTTTTCTCTACCATATCCTGTAAAAAAATTTCACACTTCACCACAAAATGGCCACCAAGCCAAAGGGCCTGTGGCCATCCCAAAATAATGTCAAAGCTTTCTATGGATATTTCCAAAATGTGTTTTTGTAAGTGGATTTTGAACTATTTTCTTTTCTTTATTTTGACGGTTTCTCCCGCTGTGCAGTAACCCTTTTTTTGGGGGTGGGGGGTATTCACAATGCCCAAACTTAACTTTCACCGGTTACTAGGTGCATGCAATTTGATTAGGTTTTTGATCATGTGGCGAGGGCAAAACTTTTGCTCAAATGCGCGCTAAAGAAACATTGCAAAAAATGATACTACATTCACACCATCTGATGCACGTTCAAGAATGCGCTGAGTATTTGAACATGCTTTTATCATAGTGTTAACGCTGGACCGTCGCTACCCGATATTAGCATGTCCTCACAGTTGGAAGAGACTTAATGTGAAATTTTGTGAATCTCGCTCCAGGCTTTTTCTTTCACAACTCTGTCCCGATATAGCAAAGACTTGAAGTCATATAATTCCAGCCAGGCACAAACCGCAATTTCTCCTCAATGATCAGTTTACAAACAGTTGGCACTTCCGTGTATTAAAAAGGGCGCTACCCATATGTCACTACCATATCCAAGTACCCATAACTTTCAAGTTGCATTCAAGGGTTTCACGTTTTCTACATAGAGCCTGAAAACGAAATTAAAAATGTGCGTAGCGCCACGAGAATACTAGAGTTTTAAACATGGAAGCCCAAAACACGCTTGCCCATGTTTACATAGACCTCTCATTGAAATTGGTCTCTTGAACGCGCCTTACAAGTCCGGTGTAAACGTGGCATAACAGTCCACTGCTGTGGGCCATAATTAAAATGTACAAGCACAATCATAAATACTCCTGCATATTTATGAAATGTTGACATAACAATAAACATAGATATAATGGTATAATTTTAATGCTACCTTCACATGATCAGACAAATAGTTGTCGCTGCTGCATCATGAATTAGCTCCTCTTCCTTGAGGAAAGTATCCATGCAATGACACACTTTGTTGAGCACTGGCAAAAAACAGCTTTCCATAAGTATTTACTCAACTAAATAGTTGACTTTTTCCTAAAAGGTTAGTTCCCTGCATTAATCCATCAGTCTTCTCTTTCTGCACCTGGCAGAAAACAATTCAGTTTGGGAACTCTGTTGCTGAGGGGTTGGTTAGTCTCTTCTCTACAAAGGTCTACACACTTATTTCTAACCTAATGATCCTATTGATCTATGAGACGGCCAACTGTGCACGGGCTCACATCACTTTTAAGACTCTCAAGATGTTAATGACCCAGTAAGTGGTTAAATACTTGACACCTGCATCAGTGAGTCAGAACTGAGAAAGCCTCTTGGATAGAATAGAAAGAAAAAGAAACTTGGTCCATCTTGAGGTACCATAGAGTATGTGAGCGTGCATGAAGGAGCTTAATTTTTTAATTAAAAAGTGTAGGTTCCACGCACAAAACTAAAATCTAATTGCTAACCCAATCAAAATAAATAAAACTTGTGGATAAGTAATGGAGTGGAAATGCTTGGGGACTGATTAGCAATACTTTTATACATGAAAATTCAAAAATATAATAATTTTGCTATCCACTTCCACCTGTTTTGCTATTTATCTCTTTTTTGCTATCCTAGTATCATCAATAATATTTACTCCACACCCCCTGCTTTGTGAGTAATTTGCTGCTCTTGCCAACACAAACACTTTGTTCTGCGCTCAAAAGCCTCCTTTAGGGCCTGATTTACTAAGTTCCAAAATAAAATATGCACTGCCTTATGTCCCCATAATTTTTGCCATTGGCATTCCAAAGTCTCTTACAAGAGCAGAAATAATGCCCTCTTTTTTTTTTTCTTTTTTTGGTCGGCTGATACTTTAACTTCTATAAAGCAATGACTAGCCGTTTGTGTGCAAAGTTGAGACTGTTTGCACCTTTTAGATGTGCAAAATGCAAAATGCAATCCAGCTTAATTTACTCTTCGTTTATTTAACATTTGATCAGAAAAATGGGCACTGTCAATTTTCACATGTGTAATCTGGCTGGTAAACCAAGTGCAATATGTTATTATGCACCAAAATCTAAAACTAATTTGACCCTCTGTTTGTAATATTTCTGCAAATTGAAGTAAGATGGATTGACTGCATGGAGGCCGGATCAATAAACAATAGCTCACCTCATCAGACCTTGTTTTATCCAAACAATAAGGGCTAGGGAAACAGTTTGATCTGTTTACTTGTACCGTTTTTTCTGGAAGCCAGGGGACTGGCAATCATGGGATGCCCCCTTACAGATGAAAGGATAAAAACACAGACTTGACAGCTGAGACAAATCTTTTATGTTCCATGCAATTGATAGATCTGCTTCTTCTTTTCTCTGCACTCAGGCGTCTTCAAAAGCTGCACACACAAAAGCAATGACTAACAGGTGTCCATGTATTTTTCATTTTTATTTATTTATTGTTTTTTTTCCCTCACATTTTTTAAAAATACAATTTTTTTCTAAAGCATGAATGGTAAAGCAGCATGCAAACTTACACACAGAAGCACATTTCAGACAGACACGCTGGGATCCCGCCTATCTTTTCCCAGCAGGTTTGGCGGCGGCACAAACAAATCAACGCCACCATACTCATCTAAAGTGACAGACCAGATTGAAAGAACATTTCACAGGAATTTTGAAGATATGAATCATTATAGGGAGCGTCCCGTTTCAGTGAAAGAAGTCTTTGAGCAGTTTTCTTCAACTTACTGCATCAAACCAACAAAACATGCAACCGTTTGACTAATTTTCTGCAAATTTTTCTATGATGAGGTTTTAATTGTTTTTTCTTTAACATTAAGTTAGAAAATGGAACAAAAAGGTCATACTTAGTGAAACAAATTTTCTCAAATCCTTTTTTATTCCAAAGACAGGCTGTTGTAAAAATTACTTCTCAAACACTGTGACTCATGACGCTGCGTCCCTGTTGGCTGGCTTTGCTGCCATGCCTTGCTTTGTGACATGAAGCGATCTGATGTGATGGATGTGCCATGCCACTCGCTGACATGATGTTTCATGATGCAAAGCAATCCAACTCACATTGTTATCTTACAAAACAGACATGAAATTAAATCCTCCCCTCATTAAAGGCTCTGACCAGGGAGGTTAAGGAGATTTCGAAAAGAACATCTTTTTTTGCTGGTCTTATGTGCTCCTTACCTACCAACTGTAGCCATGCAGAATGCCATAAGTTCTTTTGTTGTGCCACTAAAGTTTCTACCACAAGAACTTGGAGTAAACTCTATGAAACTATGCAAACACAATTTAGAAAAGCAAGTTTATTCATTTTAATAACATAAAAAACACATACACTCTCTTGTTTCTTTGTTCCACCTGCTTCTTACCTAATCCAAACCTTTTAGTTGTTCATAAGTACCCACCCAGACAAAGCACACAGTCAGCAAATATCCCCACCGCACTCCCCAAACCTTAATTATTTACGACTTATGAATAACACACTCACCTCAAACTGGCATATGGGGATATTTTTGCACATGGTGCGTTGAATTAGTTATAAACGGACAATGGCAAAACATTCAATTTTTATGCCTCATACCTCTTTTCCCCCTTTTATTTTGCATTTAAGTGCCATGATAAGCATTTTGCTGTCGATAAAGGTTGAGAAAATCTAAACGTTACTGTTAACTTTAACTTTTGAAGCAGCCTGTTTACTTTTGTAGGCTTGAGAAACTAAAGGAGTAAAGATTAAGTTAAGCTGGGATAGTAATCAATGCAATTTCTTGACTGCTGTCCCAGGCAAACACAGTGACAAAGCCTTGGACTTCTGTCAGAAATCTGTTGCTGACATTTCTCAGTGGAAAACAAAGAGCCATCAGGCGGCCGCAGCACTGATGTGTAATCAGCGCAGCTAAAGGCAAAAAATAAGGATGTAACAATGCCCTCTTAATGAAAATGACAGTCTATTGGATACACAGCGAATTGCAATTTTGGATATGATTACTGAGGCAAGGGTTGGAGACTCTTTGAGAAAATTAAACTACACTTTGCCTTTTTTATAGGGTTATGAGTTCAACATTGGTGTAACAGACACAATTGTTTTATGGTCTTCTTTTCCCAAAGACGTGAAGCGGTTTGGTAGCTGTCCATGGTGCTGAAAAGAAAAAAAGAGTGTGCGCATGTGTGGGAGTAACCCCCCCCCCAACTTGATACTGCCCCCCATTACTTGGCATGAACCAGCCCTCCATTCTCTTCTCCAGACCCTCCTCTGTACACAGCACCCCCCCCCCCCCCCCCCCCATATCCCCCCGCGATAAACACTGAAGTATGGCTACCTGTTCCCCCCCGCAGACTCCCGCTCTGCACTGCAGCCAGAGCACTCTTTCATGGGGAGGCGCTCACGCTTGAGTTTCTCACACTGCGATGGTGCGCTCGCTCGCTTGTCCGATCTTATGAAGACATGAAACGCTCAACCTGTTTATCTGCTGCTGTTCGCGCGCGCTGATACGAGCATGCGCCAGTGCGCGCGACGACTTAATGCTACATTCATTTGGTGCCTCGGATGATTGTTTTCAATCAATTTGCTATAAACTAAATATCCATCTTTAAACATGAAATCCACGGGCAACTTGGGCGAGTCCAGCACCTTTACGCCCCTGGAGGCTTGGTCTTTATGGTTTCACAGCCGTTTAAATTGCATTTGGTGCAGTTTATTTCATTAGAGGGGGAGTTGGCGCAACAAGAACACTTTCCATGTGGAGAGCAAATAAAGGAATGCCAGCCCTCCTTCTTTCTCTCATTTTCTCTCTGCCTGTCTCCCTGTCTCTCCAACACTCACTTTGGCTGAGATTTCACGCGCAAAACGAGATTTTGACAGACCAAAAGCAAAGAGAGAAAAAAGTAGGCTTCTGATCACGCATGTTCCACAGCAAAAGTCTTATATCTGAATTCCCGAAACTTCAAAGCAAGAAAGGCGGAATTTGTTTTTCTTTCCAGATTTTCTAGGGAGATGTCCGGCTGATCCATTTTGGCTGCATGCGGAGCCTGGCTTCACAGATGCGACCCCTCCGCCACCTTATTCCACAGAGAGGTGTAGTCTGGGCGCGTGATGGAGTGAAGACGGTCCTCACGTGGAAATTGTTTTGTTAAAGCCTGTAGGGATTTTTTTGTAAAGATACCCCCTTTTTTAATGGATAAAGCGTCTGGAAACATCAAGTTGCGCACCGATGAAGCTTCCGACAAAAATCTGAGAAGATGTAAGCATTCATGCCAACATATCCTCGGACCCGAGAAGGCGTCGTCGGTGCGTTAGAGGATGCTGGGTCTGATGGGTTATTTTTTCCCCCCAAATTCCTCTACGCAGTGGCTTCGTATGTACTGTTTCCACACACTCCGAATAAAAGTTGACGCGTGAGAGATGCGCAAGATTTGTGGGCTTTGAGGCTCCGTCTTTGCGCGCTGGAAATGTGAATCCAGCAAGTGCGCACCAGCAGAGTCGTCAAAGCGTCAATCGCAAAGCCACTGTGTTCTGTCTGGGGGGGAACTTGGCTTTTCACCGCAGCACCACCGAAACGATTTATTGGTGTCTTCGCCCCCCTCATCGAAATGCCTCCATGAGCGAAGATTCCGTACATGCCGTTTGGATACAGATTCTCCATGGTGTTCGGGAGCCAAGTGCGTGAAGGGAGGCTAAACGGCGGCTGTTTCGTTTTGTAAATTGAGGACACACCTTTTTTGATGCCAGTCAAGGTGAGTTTTCCTCTTTTTTCATGTGGGGTTTCTGTCTTTAAGCAACTGAACAACAGCAGGAACCAAAAAAAAGTGTTTCTCCATTAGACCTGCAGCCTCCTACATATGAAAAGCAACTCATTTTAATTTATTTTTTGAGTATTATATCAACAAAGGCCAGAAATGATATTTAGCATTTGGATTTTCTGAATCAAACTTATTTAAATGTTTACAAGAAGTGAATATTACCAACCAGATTGCATCTGAAAGCCACCAGAAGTCTTTCAGACAGATTATATGATTTCAAAATTTTGTCTTTACTTAACAACCATGTATGCAATTTAATCTTTACTTTTTTAATGTTTAATTTGATGGGAATGATAGTCAGAATGTGACTGGAAACAGTCCTACAGGCCTCACAGTTGAGCATTTTGTAGCAGAGATACAATAAGGAGTTACTTTTGGTTTCTCGTCTTGTAATTTTCTGCAAATTTGCATCTTTCTCTGAACAAAATATCCTTATTTACACTTTGGCATGTAAGGAATTTGTCATTCATACATGCACGTTGTCATTTTTTTGCAGCATATCTTGCACAAAAGGTGACATTTGTCATATGTTGGAGGCTTCAAAGTCTCCAGAAGTGTTTAATCCTCCTGGAAGCCCACTTATTTCCCTGCATTTGTTGTAAGAGACTATAAAACTGCCATCTGCAGCATAAAAAAATATAATTTTACAAACACACATTTGTAAGTTTCATTTCTGCATTTCTTTAGTTCCCATAGGAAGTACTTGTCTCAACCTCACCCAGAAATATCCTATAAAGATAATAAATACAAGTACAGGCCAACACATGAAGGTTTTCTCTGAATTCATCCCAAACCCAGAATCCAGTTGTTTTGGTCGTCTCTGGAAATGCTGCCGGTTCTGGCAAATTGGAGATAAAGCTGAGGCCACTATAGTCTGCAGACAGAATTTCAGCACAAAATCCAGTGAAAGGCTTTTGAAGGTAATAAACAGTCAACTCTAGGAAAATGACTCACTGTTACTGTTAAACTGGAAGGAAAGTGTTGTTGTGTGACTAATCTCTGGTAAGATCAGTTTTATGGAGGCATCAGGGCTACTGTAAGGGTTCAGTCTGTGTGGTGCTCGGGAGAGTTTGTAGTCTGCAGTTTTAAAGCTTGAGTAGCTTTGATGCCAAAGACGATAAAACAACTAGGCAGAGTTGGGGATTTTATTGTTATTTTGAAGCTGCAGTGATGTTAGAGTTAACCAGAGGTGCACAAATCCCCAAAAGCAGGAGTTTGCAAGCATATTAGGGAGTGTTATATTAGACAAAAAAACAGGACAAGGTGAAATAGTGAAAATTAAAATGTATGACACAGGGGGGAAAACTCATGGAGAAGTAAAATGAATAGAACAAATAAGAAGTTGGAGGAAAATGGAGCAAGAGATTGGTGAGGAGACAGCAGAAAGGGAGACGAAGAAGAGGAAAATGGCAAAGAGCTGCGTGGAGCATGCAAAAGATGACAGCGGGCAGGATGCGGTGAATGCTGGTATTATTAGGTTAGATGAAACGATCGGTTCATGCTTGACAATTGTGCAGAGAGACCAGCCACATACTGCGCCTTAAAAGCCTCCTGTGAAGGCCAGAACAAGTCACGGAGGGAGGGCGGGCGGGCAGAGAGGAGACTTGGTTGCAGTTGCTGTCGATATTCTATCAAGAAGAACAAAGGAATGCGATGGGTGGAGGTGAACACCGGCAAAGATGATGGATAAGACTAAAAGGAAAGAAAATTGATGACGGATCGGATTTCTTGCTTTGTATCTGACTCATCGGAAAGTTCATTCTTGCTCGAAACTTTTCCTTCCTTTGATTCATTTTTTCTCCCTGCAGAATTAAGCTTGAAAAAATGAAGCACAAATAACAGGTAGAAGCAGCATCCGGGGAGCTTCAACCAGTCAGCTTAAGGACTTCAGGGCCACCTATCTCTTTCATTGTGTGGCTCTTCCTCTCGAGAAATGACTCACTAGTAACGCCACTGGAAGGCAAAGCTGAGCGCTCACCCACAGGGTCTGCCTTTCTATCATTCAGAACATGATCACAGCCACACACACGTGCATCTAATCAGATTTGTGTGTACATCAGTGAAAGACAAATGCTTGCTAAGATCCACAAAAATCAGGGATGCATGGGAACGACACATGGATCAATACAGCTGCACAAACAATAAATGAAGGAGGAGTCTTCTGATGACAGCTTTAAGTCAGTCTCAATTAAAAATGAAGAGTTTCTTTGAATTATTTTAATAAATAAGTAAAACAAGAAATGAAAAGACTTGAGCTGCTGGGTCTTTAAAAAGAGATTCACCCCTTTAATCAGACCTGAAATGTTCTGTTTTCTAAACACAGTTTGTTGGGCATAGGCAAAAAATATAAGCACTTTTGAATGTAATTCCAATAAACTCTTTTGTTTTAATTCACACAACACATCAACATTTTCTTTCCAGGTTTGTTTCACATTTTAACCCAGCCCAAATCCAGCTGTTTCCACATCTGTTGCTGTGGCTGCCTTCCACATCCTGTTTCTAAAGACCTGGCATTACATTAAATCCCACCTGGTGCATTTAGGAGCACGTCCAATTCAGATTGTTTTTATTTTGAAAATCCAGAATTTTTTGCTCTCTTTTCCTCTCTATTCAATTAATAAAAAGCACGTTCAGATTTTCTCAATCCTAATCCCAAATTCCAATTTCCTCCAAATATATTATTTTGCTTCAGAAAAAGTATTTTTCATAGTGAAGGGGAAACTCCAGATGTTAAAACTACGTAATTATACAGTGAGGTTCTGCCATTGGGCCATGCTTTATGTGGTGGGCATGTAAGGGTGGTTACATTTATGAGAAAAGTATAATTTAGCTGCATGTCACTACATTTTTTCAATTATTAGAGCCACTGAGCCTGGAACAGTCTCTACAGTGTGAAGGATTTCTTCACAGCTGAGCTACAGGATAACACAAATGCAGTAATGATTTAGGCTTAAAAAGAAAAAAAACATTGATGATTCTGGTAAATCATGTGCTTAATTTACATAAGCTTTTGTTTATTTTTCTGTGCACTCTGGATGACTCAAAAATATCAATAAAGAAACAGATTACACATCATTTAGATCAAAAGAATTAATCAATTCCGATGATTAGTTGTGTAGATGCTTCTATTTTATTGTTTGAAAGTTTCTTTTTGCATTAAACTGTCAAATAAATCCCAAATAAATATGCTTTACCTTTTTTACCGATAACCACGTTCTAATGTTGTTCTTCCACGATCAAATTTTAGCAACTATGATGCTCGTGTGCAGCAAAGAGCTGAGCCATATATGAAAACAGACAAGAGCTTCAAATTTTCAATGAGAAATAGAAGTTATTGTGTAACAAAATGTCTCACTTGTAGATTAGACCACACTGCACAGCATATAAAGGATTTAAAGCCATGCATCATGTCAAGCTTTATGACAAGTCATTTAGATGGGATGCCAGATACAGCCTTTTTACATTGAGTTTTACTACAGATCATGCTGTACATAAAACACAGAAGAATATTAAAGGTAAAAGAGATTTAATGGCGTTCAGGTGTAGGAAAGATTACTTTTTATGCCAGAGGTCATTGTCATGACCCCCACCCCCCAACTCCAAAACATTTCTGTGATTTAACTTTCATATCCTATTTTTCAGCATATATAGTGAATATGCTAAAGAGGCTAACATGACTGTGAGCGTAAGAAGATGGATTTCTAACATGGCTAATGTGTAATGTTGTCGGGCTGAATTTTTTTTTTACATGGTAATGTTGGGGTCAGTGTAGTCACAGTAACGTTTGTTTTAGCAGTGTTCTTCTATTTTTCAAGTGTCGCAAACAAAGTTGGAAGTAACAGGTATGAATACACTACCACAGCTAATGTGTAGTATTGTCGGACTGTATTTTTTTTAACATTACTTGTGAGGTTGAGGTTAGTGTTGTCACAACAATGTTTGTTCTAGGATTATTATTTAATGTTTCGCATACAAGGTTGGGAGTTAGACGCATAGTGAATACGCTAAAATGGCTGACATGGCTGTGAGCGTAATATGATGGATGGCTAACACGGCTAACGTGCAGTGTTGTGGGGCTGTATTTTTTTTAACATTACTTGTGAGGTTGAGGTTAGTGTTGTCACAATAATGTTTGTTCTAGGATTATTATTTAATGTTTCGCATACAAGGTTGGGAGTTAGACGCATAGTGAATACGCTAAAATGGCTGACATGGCTGTGAGCGTAATACGATGGATGGCTAACACGGCTAACGTGCAGTGTTGTGGGACTGTATTTTTTTTAACATTACTTGCGCGGTTGGGGTTAGTGTTGTCACAATAATGTTTGTTTTAGGATTATTAGTCTGTTTTTATGTTTCACATACAAGGTTGGGAGTTAGACGCATAGTGAATACGCTAAAATGGCTGTGAGCGGAATACGATGGATGGCTAACACGGCTAACGTGCAGGGTTGTGGGACTGTTTTTTTTTTTTACATGGTAATGTTGAGGTTAGTGTGGTCACAGTAACATTTGTTTTAGTGGTGTTATCCTGCTTTTTACGTAGTCCAAGCAAGTTTTGGATTTACATGTATAGTGAATACACTAACGCGGCTAATGTGTAGCATGTCATAAACAAATGTGCCATATACAGACCTGTTATTGATCATGCGTTTTATAATCCGGTACGCCCTACAGAAAAGAAAATACGATACTTTGATAACTTGTAATTCTTAAGCGTCTTGTTTCTCCACTTTTGAGCCAGAAATTGTAAAAACTGATGACAAAAAAAGCAACAACAAGTTGTTACAAGCGTTATAACCTGTTGGAGAAGCCATCCATGTTTCTCACACAGATCCTCCTCCTCTCACAACCCCTTGTTATACCTCCTCTGTTTAGTAACCTGTCTGGGTTGACACCAGCATAGGCTATCTGAGACCCTCTACCATCACTAAGTCGCTTTGACGGACACCACATCCCTTCATTCAGCTCACCCTGCTCACTGCTCAGTAATGTGAACAAACATTGACCCCCGCCTCCAGGATTTTTGACCTTTTGGGAGTCTATAGCACTCATGTCTTATGATATTTTTCATGGTTGATTGCTATATTTATGGATCATAAAGCACTTAGAAAACCATGTGGTACATTTCTATCAGTGTCTTATTATGGTGAGATTTGTGTGCAGTACTCAAGCAAGAAAGACTTGAGTGCTTTTTTTTATTTTCTTAAAATGTGACTTATAATGACTTGTGATGTTTTGTACCTGAAAAAGAACATCTATGGTTGAAAATTGCCCCAGATTGCGATCATTTAAAAGGACAAAAAAAGTGAAATATCTTGATTACTGGCAACAAGCAATACACATCTATTAAAACACAAAGATAATAATTGTGATATTATTGCTTCCATTTTGTTCAGATGTCTAAAATCGTCTCAGTTTTTCTTTGGAAAATTTTAATCACAGTTTTTACAAATGACCAAAAAACATTTTTTTTTAATTTTAAAAACTAAGTATTTTAGCTTAATCTTCCTTGACTTACATAAAGCTGCCAGGACAAACATCAAGTCACTTCATACTGACCATTAAAGCTGCTGCAGCTTTCAGGAAGCACTTTAGAGACCCAGGGACACATTTGATATAAGTTTTCTCTGAAAACTTTCTTTTTATGTCTCATTCCATTCCTCCTTCAGTCACCGTCTGCAGTCTTCTGCATTTTCACACTTCTCTCGTACTTATAATTCACTTTTGACCAGTGAAGTCTCAGGTAATGCTGGTTAGTCTACCACGTTTGCCTTGGTAGAGCCGTATCATTGTGGATAGTGTTTGCTTCTTCCCGTTGCTTGTCACAACTGATTTTAGTTCATTATAACAGCTAATTCTCATTAGTCTTTATCTCCTTTAGGGCTTAGTCACCTTGGTTTTCTTAGTTCAGTGCCACCTCCACGCTTTGATGAATCTGTGTTTATTACTCTCTTGTTTCATTTTAGCGACTTAATATCCAGTGTTTAGTTTCTCAGTAATTCGACATCAATACTGTTGTTTTTTTTATTTATTCCATCTGTTCATTCTCAAATCTCCATGATGCCTCAGAAATTATTTCTTCTTAAAGGTTTGTTTTAAAAGATCCTTGTTTTTTAACTGAAGTGATATTGATATTTGAATTAACTTTGAGTAAATGTTGCTGTAGAAGACAGTTATTTATTTTTGATTAGCAGGGAGACGTTGAAGCTAATTATCCACAATTGATGTGAGTAGAACTAGATTAAACCAAAAAAAAAAAACCTCCAAATTGACTATTCAAAACCAAATTTGCAGCAGGATTTGCAGGGTTGGGCTGCACAGTGGTATAGGGGTTAGCATTCTTGCCAGTTAGAGGACCCTGGTTCGAATCCCAGCTGGTATGTTCCCCATGGGTTTTCTCTGGGCACTCCATCTTCCTCTCACAGACCAAAAATATGCTTCAGAGGTTATTTGGTGATTCCACATCATCCCTATGTGTCAATGTGTAGTCTTCCAACTGACTAGAGACCTTTCCAGGGTGTACCCTGCCTTGGTAGCTGGGTAGGCTCCAGAAACCTCTTCACACCAAAATGATTCAGTAGGTTTAAAACTGGATGGACACATCTGCAGGGAAAGTTAATACTATTTTGATTGGATTGATTGTCTATGATTATTTTATGTTATTTAATTGCTTTTCTAAAACTTTTTAAAGAAGCTCTGCTCTTCTCCTTCCTTTTCTTGTCTTTTTACCTGTGCGTTTAATCATATTGCACCGACTGTCAAACTAAAGTGAAATAAGAGCCACAGATTGTCGTTCACCTTTGCGAAAGTAATCACATTTTTGCCACCGTGATTGAAAACGGTAATATGAACGTGGCGCTTTAATCACCAGCATCCGTTTCATCACAACAAATTATTTAGTCACCATTTGCCATCATTACAGATGCTGCCATTGATTCATAAGCTCTAGCAGTAACTGTCACAGCTGGAGAATAAAGTCTTTCCTCCAGTCACGTAATATAAACTTTATTATTTACTTAATTTTACAACTAATATTACAGCTGTGGTTGTCTCATTTTTAAGGTCATTTTAGTAAAACTGAATTTAATTTTGACTAAAAATGATGCACTTCATTCTAAAAGCCTCAAATTGGCAGAGATCCAACTCAGACCTACGTATTACCGCTATATGCACTATAGGGCGCCCATCGATGAATCTATTTTCAAAAATATGTCACATGTAAGAGGCATTAAGCAAGACAAAAATCAGAGATAGGTCTGTCAGAACTTTAATAATCATTAACAGTACCTCCAAAACGTAGCCACGTTAGGACTGTTAGATGCGTTACATACATACATAAATACCTGTAACTTCCAACCTTGTTTCCAACACATAAAATCAAACCCAGAATAATACCACTAAAACAAACATTGCTGTGACTATGCTAACTTCTGACCTTTTTTAGAAACATATAAAAAAACACAGTCGAACACCGCTAGCCGCGTTAGCATTATCACAATGACACTCAACTTTCTTTGAAGCATGTTAAAAACAGACCGATACCACAAAAACAATCAGTATAATGTCTACGCTAACTCACAACCTTGTTAGTAACATGAACAAAAAAACTGTCCGACACCATTACACACTATGCATGCTAGCATATTCACAATAGAACCCAAACATGGTGCACTACGTACCTCTTAAAATCACTTCGACATCAGTAAACGCAACCAGAAATATTTAACATATAAGGTGCGCTTTTGTTTTTTTGAAAAAGCAAAAAAGCTTTTGAGTGTTCCTCATAGTGCAGAATATACTGTACCTTACACTTGGATGTTCAGTCTAATCAACATTTTCCTTCAGTGTGTCAGTCAGAGAAACCTGCTATATGTTATATATAAATTTCAGCCTCGTGTTTTCTATTGCTCCTCATATTTATTTTATTTTTTTGTTGTATTAACGCTTTTTTTCCATTGCACTACCATACAAAGTGATTTACAAAAAGAGCACAACCACCCTTCACACAAACACACACGAGTGCATTCACATGCACACACGTAGGAATACCAACATAAACACGTGCGTGATACTGAGAGCTGCAGGGCTGTAAATGTCAGTCCTCACTCTGTCTATTTGTTGATGGATTTGATTGATTGTCGGATTTGTGCATGTGTGTGTTTGTGCATATTTGGGTGTGTGACCGTGTGCTTGAATTGTGGCTGCCTAAGAAAAGGGGCTGAAATATTCAAGGACACAATGATCCATTTGAGATACTGCCCTTTGTGTTGACCGACACCTTTCAAAAAAGGAACACAAGGTTAGTTAACGGTAATTACCGTGCCCATCTATGTATTTATGCTTGCAGTAATATGTGTATTGCACTCGGAAGACAGTTCACTGCTGGTTTAATATAAAAGAAATATATAGTGAAATTCTTGTGAGTGTACTGCTTCAAAATTCAGACCCCAGGCTCCACCAGAGGAGAACAGGAAGTTTGCAGGAACGCAGAAGAGAAATCCGTGTTTTGGTGCATGACGATACAATAAAGGCATTGAATTGGTGCAAACAATACAGGGGACATATTATCTACATGTGAGTCATTAATCACAAGATGATCCATCCATGACATGTAAGCAAGAATAGGAATAAAATGTCCCACAAAAAGCTCGTGTGGAGTCACTAATCAGAATATCTTGGAAAAAAGGTCAATCACATTACAATGCATGCAAAGTAAGCCACTGGCAACAAATAGTCTGGAGCACCAGTAATTAGGGTCGGCTTGTTACACATCACCTTTTGATCAAAAGAATGTGGAAAAAAAGGTGTATATTTTATTACTAAGGGTAGTTACACAGTGTGCTTGTGTATTTACGAGGTAGTAGAAAATAGCATTGATTAAAGTAATTTTATTTTTAAATATTTTTCATGAACTATAAAAACAGATTTGGTGGCCAATATGATGGTTTTAAAATGTTTTGTTGAAGGGAATAATGCTGCGCTTTGTTGAAATGTCTAATAAATTCATGAGCATATTATGTGATGCTCTTTTTGATCACATATATATAGCTAAAAGCTCATTTAAACCATTTTCCATGGCATTGGTTGAATACTTTACCAAGTGGATCATGTCTTCTTTATACAGCATTTTGTTTCAAAATGTCATACCTTCCTTCAGTTTCTCCAGTGTCTATTCCCCAAAAACTAGACACTATATATAGGCTATATAAATATATAAAATAACATAAAATATATAAGATCCTTTTTTTTTTTTTTTGCTAAAATAAAGTGTATTCCTACAGTATGTTTATTTCTTCAATGTCCAAAGACTCAAACCATACCAAATGCCATCAAGTATACAAACTTCAGGAACATTGTCTTCCTTTCTAGTAGATGTAAAGACATAAAATGACATCATAAGGCTGTAGAGCTCATCTATCACTCTTCTCCTCATGCTCTGCCTGTCTGATCTGCCTCTCTGAGGCCAGCTGTGTTCTGAGGGGGCAAAACAGAGGCTGACAGGCATATGGAGCTATTGTGGTTGTTGATGGCAATGACGCTGTGGTTCCGCTAAAGCACATTGTGGCTACCCTGATTCATTGCCTCCGGTCACTCATAAAAGACCGCTTACCACAAACACATTCACACCTGCATATTAAAGACCCACTCCAGTGGAAAAGGGGTTTTAGTGTTTTTAACATGTCCTTGTGGCATTTTTCTAATGCTGGAGGACATGTGTAAAGAAAATTCAGCTTAAAATTGTATTTCTGAGGATTTCTTTATTCAAAATGTTTGTGAATCAGGAGCAGACAAAAAATGTTGGAAAAAGCTTGCAGCTGTGACATAAGAGCTGCTACGGCAAGCAACAACAAGCTCCCTGCTCCGCTGCATTCTGATGCATCCACTTGTAGAAAATTAGATCCATGGAAGTCTTCACTTTCGTCGTCTGAGCTGAGATCAGGCTCAAAACTGTATGGCCATAACTCAGTGGCGAACGTCTAACAAACTCTTACGGCTCTGCAGAAGCTGTGTCCTAAAATGAGATAATTATAAATAAAATAGACTAAAAGATGATCAAAGTGAGACTTTAAACACACTTTGGCCAAATGTGTGCATGGACATCTGGGAAATCTGCAAATGCACGTGTGCATCAGATATTTGACATTGCAGACATGATAAGACCATCTGCACCAAAAAATACAAAATTAATTGAAAAGAAAAATAAATTCATATTTTCACCTGTATAAATATGTAAGCATTCACCTATCTCTCCATGCAGATGTTTCAAAAAGAATTGCTGACACACAGGGATGCTCTGTCCTCTTTCCCCCTAAGGATTCTGGTAATTTGATTCCATGAGTCTTTAATTGGAAACACAAGGAAACACACACCTACACAGGGAGGACTCCACAGGTCCAAGCTTGTTGATCACAAGCATAGACTGTGTAGGTCCAAAAATTAATTACTCCTCTAGCCTCCTCTTAGATGTCTCATTTACTAATCAATCTCCTCTTTGTTTTTCTGAATTCTATCAAGTTGTCTCTTTAACGTGAGACAGAAGGGAAGACCAAAGGTGTTGCACTCTTGTTGCACAGAATAGTTGAGCTGCATATTAAGTGTTCATGGGTGGGTGAGCATGTCGAGATGTCTGCATGTGGGTGCACACCCTGAGGTTTGAAGGAGGAACGTGAAAAGAAAAAATAGACAAGTGCATCAAAAGCCACATACTGCCCTCTGAATAATATGAGACTGATTGACACTGACATCTCAGCCCAGAGCTCTTTGTAGGGTTAAAGCCTGTGCTGCACCTGAATCCCGTCAAGCATCATGGTGAAACTGCTGTAGTTGAGCAACTGTCCTGCTGGGAAAATGGCAACATAAGTCACATGGTTGAAACTCGCATCACCTTTCGTACAGGCACAGCCAAAAAATATAGAATCTTTACATTTGTTAAAGACTCAATCCAATGAAAATCGTGTTTTTGGTGTTTTTAATGTGTTCTTGTGACATTTTTAAGATGATCGAGAACATTAATTTAAAAAAATAGATTAAAATTGTATTTCTAAGTATTTATTTCACTCGAATCATTGTGAATCAGGTGCAGACAGAAAATGCAGTTGGAAAAAGCTTGTAGCGGTGATGTAGGCGCTGAATTCTGATAATTCACTTGCAGTCATATAGATCCATGTAAGTCTTTGTTTTCCTCGTCTGAGCTGACATCTGACTCAAAACTTCACCAATTTGATACGAAAGCTCCAATGCTGCCCGCCATTTTTGTCACACTGATAAGACTAGGTTGGGGAGGGTTAGGGGCTGTAAACTAGCAGGAGAAAGTGTACACAAAGGGATAACAGGAAGTGTAGTGTGGTCCCCCCATAACTCAGAGGTGAATGTCTGATGAACTGCTGCTCTGCAGAAGCTATATCTTTGAAAACAACCGTTCTGTTGTTTATTTTTATTTTTTCCTAAATGTAGGGGTTATGGACCCAGGACATTAATTGTTGTTGTTTGGCACTTCCTGTTTTATTTTGTTGTATTTCCTGTGCTCACCATTGCTTTCGAGGTCCTTTGACACTTCCCTCCTTGTGTGTTCCCTCCCTCCTGGCACACCTGGATGTGGTTAACCAATCCTCTCTCCCTGTTATATGGCCTCGTCTCCCTTGCACGGGTTGTCGGGTGGTTTTGTTTGTTTGCTCTGATTTAATGGTCCTCTCTCGAGTCATTAAATCTATTTCTTCTTTATTTCGAGTCCGTCTGCATTTGTGTCCGCACGTCAACCTTGACATTACCACCCGACCAGTATAATGGACGCAGCAGACGCGGAGACGTTACGGGCATTACTCCGCCAACAGGAGGAGCAGATGTCATGCTTAAGACAAGGATTACTCGAGATGTCGAGCCGTCACGAGCGACAACTTGCCGCATTGGGTGAGCGATTGGAGCAGTTGGCGGAGCGGATCCAACATCCACTGTCCGTTCCTTCTCCGCACCCTTCGCCTCCCACGCCAGTCCAGGATGGGATTCCTGTCGCCCCTGCTGCACAGCTGGCCCGCCCGGAGAGGTTTTCCGGGGACTCCGGGGACTGCCGAGCATTCATCACTCAGTGTGAGCTCCATTTTCAACTACAAGCGCCTCACTATCCTTCGGACCAAGCTAAGGTGGCCTTCATCATATCTCACCTCACCGGGAGAGCAGGCGCATGGGCAACGGCTGAATGGCAGCGTGGAGCACCGACCTGCGCGTCTCTCGCGGCATTTCTGGAGGCATTTCAGCAGGTGTTCCAGCACACCAAACCGGGCCGAGAGGCAGCTCGAGCCCTTATGCAACTTCGGCAACGGGGCAGAAGGGCAGCTGACTATGCCATCGAGTTCCGCACCCTGGCCTCCACTAGTGGTTGGGACACCACTGCGCTCATGGACGCTTTCGTGGAGGGACTTTCCGAGGAGTTAAAGGACAGACTAATCACTCTCGAGTTACCTTCCTCCTTGGAACCCCTCATCGCCCTGGTCATCAGAATTGACAATAGCCTGCAGGACCACAAGCAGGAGCATGGCAGGGTGGCACCCCGCCCCCGACGCAGTCCTGTTGAGCACAGGATCATGGACTCACCTGACTTTGCTGCTTTTTCCGCAGAACCCCCGTCTTTAGTCTCAGAGGAACCCATGCAGCTCGGCCGGGGCAGACTGACAGTTTCCGAGCGACGGCGGCGGATGGTGGCAGGTGAGTGCCTTTACTGTGGCGGCCGGGGTCATTTCTGCAGGGATTGCCCCAACTCATCAATCAGAGTGGGCGCGCTGAAGAGCCGTGGTCCGGCTCCCACTATCCCGAGACCTGCTTCCTGTGTTTTGGATGTTCGGGTTATGTTCCAGAAAGGGGGAGTTTCTGTCAAAGCATTGGTGGATTCAGGAGCAGAGCAGAACCTCATGGACGCCGAGCTAGCCAAACAGGTCGGTCTTACGTCTGAGTTTTTGCCCCATCCTTTACGAGTGGTCTCCCTCAACGGCCAAGAATTAGCCACCGTCTCACGAGTCACTGAGCCGGTTCATCTGATTGTGTCAGACAATCACCACGAGCACACCCGTTTTTTCCTGTTTTCCTCCCCACAAAACCCTCTGGTATTAGGTTGCCCTTGGCTAAATGCTCACAACCCAGTCATCGACTGGCCCTCCAGCCGTGTCTCCGGCTGGAGTGAGAAATGTCACACCACATGTTTGCGTTCAGCTCGGCCTCCTGGGGGAGATCCCGCCGTCCCAGTAGGGCGGCCGCCCTCACCTGACCCATTCAGGGATCCGTCTGAATGTCATGACCTGACTGTGTTTTCCGAGTCACGAGCCCTGTTGTGTTCAGGGGTTTCCCACAACAGGTTGCCAGATCGTCGCCGCACGCCAGCACCATCCTACCTACCTGGTCAGTTCGTCATGTTGTCTACCTCGCACCTCAGACTCCGGACAGAGTCAAAGAAGCGGTTCCCCAAGTTCATCGGTCCTTTCGAGATCATCAAGGTCGTCAATCCGGTGGCAGTCAGGCTGCGCTTGCCCAGGTCCTTGCGCATCCACCCGGTTTTCCACATCTCTCAGCTAAAGCCACATGTCACGAGTCCCCTGCAGCGGCCATCCTCTCCGCCACCCCCTCCCCGCATCATTGATGGCCAACCGGCCTACACTGTCCGTCGCCTTCTGGACGTTCGGCGACGGGGTCGTGGCCTCCAGTATCTGGTGGACTGGCAGGGGTACGGGCCTGAGGAGAGGTCCTGGGAGCCTGCTTCACGCATTCTGGACCCTGAACTCATCAGGGACTTCGATCGGCGGCATCGGAACAGACTTCCCCCTGCGCCAGGAGGCGCACCTTGAGGGGGGGTACTGTAGGGGTTATGGACCCAGGACATTAATTGTTGTTGTTTGGCACTTCCTGTTTTATTTTGTTGTATTTCCTGTGCTCACCATTGCTTTCGAGGTCCTTTGACACTTCCCTCCTTGTGTGTTCCCTCCCTCCTGGCACACCTGGATGTGGTTAACCAATCCTCTCTCCCTGTTATATGGCCTCGTCTCCCTTGCACGGGTTGTCGGGTGGTTTTGTTTGTTTGCTCTGATTTAATGGTCCTCTCTCGAGTCATTAAATCTATTTCTTCTTTATTTCGAGTCCGTCTGCATTTGTGTCCGCACGTCAACCTTGACACTAAAAATGACAATCTTAATCGAAAGACCATTCAGAACATTTTACAAAAGATCAAAAGATGATTGTAGTGGGTCTGTAACAAGAATTCTTTTTTGTCAGATCCACAACCCAAACAACCTTACATTTAAGTGGTGTCTGATTGAAAAATTGAGTCTGGCATCTCTATAGTGGCTCCAATCAGAGGCAAAAATGTTTCAAAAGCTGCTTTATTAAGAACATGAGTAGATTTGACAGTATGGCGCTTCCAGCAGTTGTTTTTGGTGTGATGCTTTGTTGGATTCTATCTGCAGGAGGCAGAAAACTATCCCTAAAAGCGTTGTCTCATGGACAAGCTTGAGAAGTTAAGTCTTGAAAATAATGGTAATCGGTTCAGCGTCTCTAAACCTCATCCAACAAAACCTACTGTTAGTAAGGGGCAGTGATAAATGCATATCAGGGCATGCATTGTTCATGTGCTGTGAACACAGAAGCATGGCAGACCAAACTGCTGCTGACACCTTGCTTGGCGGCAGCATCTGTAGAGCGGATACTCCTCTGGGATGATGACCAGAGACCATCTGTCACCGGCTCCATCCGTTTCTCCTTCTGTCTCTCCCTCCCACAAACACATTCACTAGATAGATGGATGGATAGATAGACAAATGTGAAATTTGCCCATCGGCTGTCAAGTAAGGAATATCGTGTCCCTAATATCTAACACAATGTCACTGTTATTAGTTAAGAATTAGATCAAGCAATTAAGGAAGAAGGCCTGAGATGTTGTGAATGCAGATCCTGGCAGTGAACTAGACCATAAAAGCTCTCTATTTTTGATGAGGCTTCTCTCCCCCAGAGAGGAGTCTGGCATCTAGGGACCCTGGCATGCACACATGCAGAAGTCAGAGAGTGTAAACGGCTGTTTGAGGGCATACTAATACATTAATGATGTGTATATATGCAAAGAGGCTCCAGCAGGTTGGCCTTCAACTTGATCCAATGTAATCAATACTCCATGCCAAATACTGATACCATTCTTGATTAAATTATGGTGCAGATAAAAAAAAAATAGGTCTTGGAGGTGAAACTTGCTTCAGAACTCACTTAAGTTTCTGCAGACCTAGAAGAGCATGACACTGATCTTCAAAATTTTAACTGGAATTGTTTTTTTTTTCTTAGTATTATTTGAAATTGTACAGCTTTTAGTTCTGTAATCTTACACTGCAGTATTTGTATTTGTTTTATGGTTTGGAATCCTTCTCTTCTGCATTGCTGTGAGCCGTTTTGGTTAAAAGGCCTAAATGCTATTTGTAAGCCTTTCTGAGTTAACTTTATTCATTTATATAGTAATATATTACCTTTGGCACACTAAATAGAACATTTTCTATGACATATTAGTTATTTTTTCACTTTTTTTTAAAAGCTTAAAATAATTGCAAGTTGTATTTTTGAGTGCTAAAAGATGCATGCATGTGTCTGAGGGGTTGAGTCTGAGACCTTCAGGGACTACAGCAGAAAATCCGTATTTTTAGCTTGGTTAGCTTTGCACAAAGTAGTTTTGTGATTGGCAATTTCTTAAGTACTTTCAGTCTGTGCTGCTGGTTGAGAGATAACTGCAAGATAAGTGAAGACATAACATGAGAGGACGCCTCGAGATTGAAAAAAGAAGAGGATGGAGGAGGATTAGAATGAAGTTCTGCATTCACGTACAATAATGGAAATGAGTCAAAGTGCACGATTACGTCAAGGTGTTGCACTAGAGTATGATTGCTGCAAATAACTGCTCATATGAAGGCTTGTATCTACTGATGGCTTTGTTTGTGTTCAAATGCATTCAAATCTTGGGTTTAAAAGATTGTATACGTCAAATATGAAACAATTATAAGCAAGAGTTGTCATTCATGACATCTCATTTTTGTTACATTTAACACAAAATCCAAATGTTGGCTTTAGAAAGGTGTGCAACATGGTTGAAACATAAGTGAGCTGGAGAATGCTGCAGTGGGAGACTTCAGTAGGAGGTGGCTCTAACTTTAACTCTAAAGATAAGTGAGACAGACAAGGAAGAACATAGAGACTGACAAGTGAAATCAATTTCTCTTTTTTTTTTCTGAATGCTTATTCTTAACTGGCAACATTTCTTGCGCTCCAAAGTGTTCTGCTCTGGAAATCCAACATATCTAGGTGCGAAAAAGCTCTCACACTGAGAGTGGCAGGTTAAAAAAGAAAAAAAAAAAGCAGGAGGAAGATGGGAAGGATGGTTAGACAAAAAAAGACCAAAACATCAAAATAACACACGGGTGGAGAGGTGGAGATGCAGCAGGGAAGAGAAATGAGAGGTGCGCTCAAATGAGGGGAAACTTTTTTAAGATCAGCATGTGAATCAATGGTTTGAGTGTCAGTTTTTTTTAATACCGCTATACCTTTCAACTTTTCAGCTCTGAACAACGGCCTTGCACGTATGCATGAGTGCATATGGGAAATCTACAGAGAATTACATGAAACTTAAAACATTTGCAGTTTGTTAAATCATTAAAAACTCTTAAGCTACATTCATGCTACCCTGAGCAATGCCCGTTCAAGCAACAATAAAAAGTCTATGTAAACGTGTGTTTCTGTGCGTTTAAGGCTTCCGCGTTCAAAACGCTTGTTTTCACGCTAGCTACGTTTCTGTGACCATTTTCGAGCTCTACGTTGCCTTTGAGGTGACGTTAAAAAACAAACCAGGTGAACTTTGACCAATCAGGGACTCGGAGTTGGTAGTGACCTATGGATGACCTCCTTCTTTTCATTCATGGAAGTGACAACCATTTGGAAATTGATCATGGAGGAAAAATTGATTATTGCAGTTGTGCCCGGCTGAAATTCTATGACATAGAGTCTTTCATATATCGGAATAGAACTGTGAAAGAAAAAGTCGGGACCAAGATTCACCAAATTTGGAACACTTGGACATTTCACACCAAGCCTCTTCTGTGCTAGTAAACAGGTGCAAAGGGAAAAGAGGTAGAAGCCCCGCCCTGCTTGTACAGTGTGAACACCATGGGCTAAATGTGTGTTCAAAAACATGTCTGGGGTGTCTGTAACCTTAGATTCATACACTTATAAGCAAACTTATCCACTGGGGGAAACTGGGACCTTTGTGTTATTGTTTGGTTAGAACATTCATGGAATAAGTGCTCTCAGAGATACTATAGATCATTCACGCTAGTGCAAAATGACCACAGAGAAGTTTTTTTTTGTGAGATACTGGGTAGAATGAGGTTTTAGTCGTCCACTTGTGAAAGACTAGTTTTTCGTGAGTTCTCTGGCCAGACTGAGATAGTTCCAACATGTCCAGAGAAGAAAGAGAGAGCTGCCAGGCAAGAGGTCTAGATGGAGGAAACTGACCCCTGAAGGGAAAAGCCGAAAGGAAAAGAAGAAGACTGGCTAGAGTGACTGGAATTCATCTTTTACAACTATACACAACCTTCATTAAATGTAGATGGATAGCTTTAAACTGCAGTTCATCATCTATTTGCTGTTGAGCACAATTCTAAAATCTGGATTTAAGCTGCTCAGTTGTCCTGAAACAATGATCAGATTTGCGGACATTCACAGATGGTAGGGGCAGATTTTGGCGAAAAACAGCAGGAAGCCATAGAAACAAGAAAAAAAAAACTTCCATGTGTTTGCACTAATTTATTTGTGGGAGCAGGGCATGAGAATTATGTGTTTCAGTGGTCAGACAGAGTCCTAATTTGACCCTAAGTCAGTACCATGTGTTCTGATCCGTTTGCACCCAACCTTTGTAGAGGATTTTTCCTTTTAAAATAGCCCACAATTCAAGCACGGGCAGTGCGGACATACTTCACAAAATAACCCTGCTAAAGAGCATCATTTGAGAGTAAGAATGTATACGTCCCCTTTTTATAGTTGTAGCGGGTTTATGTCAAAAAGCAAGATGACATACGCTAATGTGTGCCTTTGGGAAAATTCAAAGGGTATTTCAGTGTTGGTCTTTGTGGATGAGTTGAGCCAGTCACACTGAATTATGGATGTAAGAGTGTATTATAAAAAAACTAAGCCTGGCCATTTGGTTTTTGAATAGCCCAGCAGGCCATTGATCAATAACTTAAGTAAATGCCAGCGTGTGTAAATTGAGTCTGTAAAGTTTTATGGGGGGAGTTCCTTGGACTCAAACTATTAGCTAGACTCCCAGTTTGAAGAGATGTATTGAAAATAATAATTATTATTTTGTAAAGGCTACAGCCATTGCTTTTGTGGTCATTTTCAAAGGATCTCTTTTTGCTGGGGGGCTTAAGTCCACAAAATATGCATTTCTCCAAGGTTTTATTGATCTCACCAACAACTCCAGAACATCTGCTTTAGAAGATAGCATCATTGGAAGTCAGAGGAGTGAAGTTTTAGGAAGCTCGTTGCATTGTGTCACAAAAGGGACTTCTAACGATATGCATGGAGGTTCCACTTACCTCTCAGAAGCCTTTGATAAATAGGCTGGATATTGAATTTGGTCCTCTAGAAGATTTTAATATAATGTCAAATTTAACTTAATATTTTTGGGTTTGGCATTTTTTTTGCTGAACAGTTTCCAGCGGCAGGTCTGAGGTAATTGCATTTTGTATGCCGTTTTGCCTACAGTCATCCCCTGATTATTTTTGGAGCCTGCAGAGCACATGGCCAAAAGCTTCAGACCACCAGCAGTCCTCAGTGCTTTCCTAAACAGAAGGAGAGTCAAAGCAGCAGCAGAGTCTTGTAAGGAGGATCAGATCTTTCACAAACGTGACAAACAAGATAGTTGAGAGTTTAAATGCTAGTTAAAACATACTCAACTACAACTGAAATGAGAGAAAACATCAGTGAGGTGCAAAAAGACTATTGAAAATCCTATTGGGTTTGAAAAAACTAGCAAACCTTTAACATTGAGGACAAAACACGTTGAAAAAGTTTGACCCTATTAAATGTACTATGATCAAAATTACCAACAAAAATAACAAATTCTTGTTGAAGACTAAACAATGTGTATTATATGAGTTTTAAAATATTGCATTTTCTTGTGGCTAATGTGTTCTGAAAGAGGGGATCACACGGTACATCCTTGCCAGATTTGGTGCTTGTACCACAAAATGCTCACTTTTTTTTAATTAACCGTCTCCACTATTTGGTAATGGGAAAATTCAAGTAAAAATGGTCAATAGAGCAACTCTGGTGGAGATAAAAACTTAGATAACACCAGAGACGTGCAGTCAGAGGAGGCTACATCACCTGCTATACTTTATATTTTGCTTAAAAATACATGAATAAAATAACATGAATGCACTTTTTTAATTAAAAAAACTAAGTATTACTTTTTTAGACATGTCTATTCTATGATTACTTTTTTCTGGGTGGGTTTTTAACATTTCTTTGGTAAAAAAGTAGCAATTTTACAAATTTCCTTTTAAAATGCACAACAATGATCCAGAGAATGTGACACTGTGGCTAAATAATGACAGAAATAGTGGTAGCAAGTCAAGTGCAGCCATCCAGTTACTCTTTCATATTATTTAGCATCATTTTCTAAATAGAGGATTACGTTTCTAAACTCAGATATTTGTTTGGACCCACCTCTCAGAAGCAGTGGTGCATGGACTTCATTTATGAGTAAAAATAATTCAATAATAAAAAATGTGGGTATTTTTTTTCTATGCTACAGTTTGTATAATGAAGAAAAATGGTTAAATGAAATGTTAAACTTTATCTGTTGCCAATTAAATAAGGAATAAGCTTCCTTGTAGGGTTGACGTTTGTTAAACTGACTGATGACGTCAGTTCCTCATCAGCTGTGAACCTCACCCCACTTCACCGGTTGACACTTTCTCTTCCGTCACCTTTACGGTTTTCAGTTGAGGTACTAACAGAACAGAAACTGATCATATGTGCTGGTTTCACAGACTCATCCGAGCTACTCAAACTGACAGTCTTCTCTTGAGCTTAGTCTAAGACAGCAGGTGTGATATTACACACACAGTCTTCTTCTTTTACTTGACTGTGAGCTGGATATTTTAGTTACCTATTAATTTCACACTGAGCCACGTGCATGCAATTATACGGTCACTTTTAATGTACGGTTTAAATATTAGTGTTCATTCTGCTACATTAAAGCCTAATTATGTGCATAAAAAATGCACTAGCACCCCGTTATTAATTCGCTGACTATCTTTTTCATCTAAGTTTGTGTCATTAGATGTGTATCTATGGGTGCATATCTATGGGGATATGCGGCCTATATCGTAAAGCTGAAGCTAATCACTTCGCTACTTCCCAGTGGACGAGACTAATGTGTTTAAAAAGTCCTAAGGGAACTGGTGCTTGACAGCGTAACGCAGCCTCTCTGCCTTGCTGTCTCTGCAGTAATGTTTCTTTCTTCATCAACGTGGAGTGCCTTACTTTCTCTTGATCATTCCTCTAAAATCCAAAACAGCACGGTTAAGAAATTAGACGTTTTTTGTTCAAGAAAGCAATGGAAAACGCAACGACGAAACAGCTGCTTCCTTTTTTTTTTTTTTTTTTCTTAATCTTTTCATTCACATCTTTTCCCTCCAGTGGCTCGTAAAAGCCTTGGGTCATTATGAGACCTTTTATATTTTAAGCTCCATGCTTTCTTGAACAGAGCTATCTTTTGGTCAATTAGAGCGAGATCAGCTGGAATAATTGTGTGCGTCCAAAATGTTCTGCTCATTGACACCATAGAAACACTCTCCTTATTCCAGTGGTCATAGCAGCCTTTGTGCAGCTGAAGTTATGTAACACACTCTCCACATGTGAGACAGGGATGATTCATTCAATAGAGCACCTGGACATGGAACACTGACACTCTCATTCTCCCTTTTCTCGTGAAAGGGGCTGGAAATTACATTAAAAGCACATTAGTAAAAGGAAACCAGTTGAACTTCAGCTACCTAGTTTGTTTGCCACTTTTGTTTCCTTCTGTTTTTGATTCTTAGGGATGCAAAGTGCATGAATCCCAAAAATAAAATGAGAATTGTTTCTGTCTTAGCTTTGGCTGCCAGTGCCTGTTTTTTTTTTTTTTTTTTTTTTTTTTTTTTTTTTGTGGATAACAGCAGAGCCAAAACAGCTCAGCAGGATCAGAGCGTCGTGTTAGCTTGCTGAGGACTAGATAAAGTTGTTCTGAAATGCCAGCCTGCAGAGTGCACGATAAAACCGGGATAAGAGCGGGCAGCTTGACAGGCTTCACTCACAGTTCAAGTGTCAGTGACACAAGCACGATCAATCAAGTCTTTCAAGTTTCAAACATCAAATCTTTGTCCCGCAGACTTGTGACCTATCAATCTATATCTAAAGTATCCACAGCTTCCTTCTGTGTTTTTGTACCTTCGACAATTTTGTCCTCCAGGAGACGGTACGCAGCCTTTGATCCTGCTCCCTTTACAGTCCCTGCAATCCTTCAGCCTTTATCTTTCTCTCGGTTTCTCCTACTCCCTACCTCAGTCTGACCTTCAGTCTCCTTCTGGGAAGACTGCTGCTTTCCTCTGCCAACCTCAGAAAATCTAACACAGAACTTCACAGGAGTTTGCATTTGACCAATGCATCTGCTTTAGCCAATTAGCGGATGATATACGCTTGTAGAGGTATAGAAATGTTTTCGCAGCGTTATCAGAGCTGTACAGAAAGATAGAACGATACTGAACAGAAGGCTAATGAAAGGTGGAGGCACATTCCTGCAAAGGCAGCAGGTGGGCTTCGTGAGAAGTGATGCAATTCTTCATGTTGGAGACGTTTTATCAAATTGTCAAGCAATAACACTTCACAAGTGTTTTAGAATATAGAGTTTGTAACCCATCTGCTGTTTTCATAAGAATAAAGAGATTAGATCGGTTGGATAAAGAACAGTGTGTACCACTTAACGTTGGATTTTTGCATTGAAATCTATTCATGATTTTGTTGTTTCCTTAGGGCTTAATCAACACAGTTAAACATTTATGGCTTTTGCTCAGAAGTGTTGATGAGTGTTTTCTTTAATCGCTTTGCAGAAAAAATGACCATTATAGCATTCCTTTTACGTTTTTTTCAGATTTTTTGGTTGTGGTGTTTCGAAAACAAATGTTGCTGTGCGTCACTGGTACACAACGCATTGCTGACTCAGTTCTAAAACGGGTGTTATTCTGTAAAATTTGAGTCTTTAACATATTTTTCAGAATCACCAATTCAAATTTTCTGACAGACAGAAAACAAAATCACATACTCCTTTCTATTATTATAAAAAAAACACCTACATTAAAAAATAATGCTGCAATGAAAGAAGCAGAGAGTTTTAAATGAGGAGGACACACTCTGGGTGACAGGTGGAAGCAGGAAGGCAAATGAGAGAGATGAACAAAGTAATGATCCAAGAGCTGGAGAGTGAGTCTCAAATTAAATGTAAATCATTCAGAGCCTGTCAACAAGCATTTAACTTGTTTAGATAAAAATTTAGCTCCAGATGGGTTCATTAATGTCAATTTTTTTCTGCATTCGGAGCCTCCGTGCCTCAGCAGAGAGAGTGAGCCCCAAAACAGCTGGAGAAATTACAGACTGAACTGAGGGGAGGAAAAATAATAACATTTTTCTAGATGTTAGAATTTGGAAATGTATTTTAGCATTTCATCCTATAAAATAAATAAATAAAAAGGCACATATTTGTTGCATGGTATTTCAATCAGTGTTAAAAAAAACAATTTTGGCCAGACTATTTTAATTCCATAGCATATGTTGCCATGCAGAACAGAGGGTTGAACAAGATTTCTGTTCTTTAGGGCAAATTGACTTAAAAAGTCCAACTAGAAGATGCTTTTCTCCTCATTTGAGTAAACGAAACATCTAGTCAGATGAGCATCAAGCCTTTTAGATGAAACTTTTAAGTCCACTTACCTTGAAGGACAAAAGTCATTTGATTTCATGACCTGAATGAATGAAAAATCATCACTGATGCATAGCCTTGAACTAGGGGTGTAACAATTAATTGATTAATCAGTTAAAATTGGATCATGAAAAATCCCTCAATATTGACAATGAATCAGATCTGCTACCACATGAATGGTATATATCGAATCCTTGTTAAACAAATAGGTACACCCCTACCTTCATTCCTCCTTTTTATGTGTTTGTTTTTTCTTGATACTGAAGTCCTTTTGATCTTTGAGGTAATAATAAGTTATGAGTCTATCTCATAGACCTGCACACTGTTGCAGAAAATGAAGCTTGAATTGGGACATTGACTGACATTTACTCTGCCTAACTAACAACTCTAGCAAACGGCCATTTGGCAAGACAAAGTCAAGGTTGTTAGGGCGTCCTATGAGTCCTCTCACTTGTCAGTCAAAAAGACACACCCCTGATGATGCCAAAATGTAATTTAGTAATATAGAATCATAACAAAGAGCTGATCGCTATTAAAGATTTATGTTAAATTTGTGAATTGAGCACACTGTACAGGAAACAAGATCAAGTGGAGGTTGATTGACAAAGTCAGCAGCCAGTCAGCACTGAGAATCAGAACTTGGAACTCATGTGCTGTAGAAAATAAAATCAAATCATTCAAACGGAAAAAAATATGCAAAAAACACACACGTTTTTGACACAAGACTATCATTATATGTAATTGTGTTGTAAAATTATACTTTCTAACATGGGAGTCAATGAGAAATGGGTTCTTTCTGACACCAGCCTTCAGTGTTTTCTTTGACAAACTTCTAGGTTTTCCAAAGGTGCTGGTGTGGTTTACTATATTCCACTGCTGATTACCAAAGCTAGAATAGCGAAATGAAAATGTAAATACACAATACTGTTGTAGAGCCAAGAAGGCATTTAGCAGGCACAAATTTCATGTTGTAAAAACTGTGATAAGTTAACTTAGTTAGCATGCAGCACCTTAACATTTTTCAAGGTACTTTTGTTAGCTTAGCAAAACTGTAGGGATCTGTTTTTTGTTTTTGCTTCCTTTTTTGCAAACATGTCTTACTAATATTTGCCTTTTAAATCTTCTTTTGTTTCCATATGAGCTAATTTAGTAAACTCGATATCATCCTGTTTTATCAGTTACCCAGCCTTGAAAACAATGAACATGTTTTGTTTTTTTTAAAGAGTTACATTTTAGTCTGACATTTTTTTTTATCAATCTGTCTTTAGTTTCAGGCTATTTTTCACCTCTTGCCTTGTTTGTAAGAATTTCTAGCAGCTTGTCACTTCAGGGGTCACAAAACGGACATGCCTTGTGGGGCTTCAAGTTTATAGTCTGTATACTATAACGTACACACCAGAGAGAGTTAGCTGCACACTTAAGGAAACAGCCTGGGAACACTGGAGCGCTGTCGTGGAAGACCAATGTTCCACAAAGCGCTGAAGGGCAAAGAAGCATAATTTATTTTAAGATAAGCATTTTGAGCTCTCGCAGTCACAGGTTGCGTACGATTAGAGAGCTACAGTTGGCCTGCAGTCTCTCAGCTTGTAATGTGAACTTCTTATGCCTAACAATATTCACTGAAGTCTGACATACATTTTGTTTAAGTAACAGCCGTATATGACACTGCCTTTTCAGAAATACATTTTTGAATCGCAATCAAATCAAGCAAATTTATTCCAAAAGTCACATTTGGTGGCTTTCATATTTTATTCATCTCCAGAATGTGATTTTTTTTTTTTAATGTTCATCAAAGACTCCTATGAAAATTGTGTTTTTGGTGTTTTTAACGTGTTCTTGTAGCAGTTTTCTCAAGATGGAGGACATGTACAAAGAAAATTAATCTTGAAATCGTATTTCTGAGTATTTATTTAAATTGCTGGGAATCAGTAGCAGACTAAAAAATGTCGCTGGATAAAGCTTGTAGCTGTGATGTATAGGTGTTACAATCTGATCTGCTCCTTTCTGATGAATCCACTTGCAGACAAATAAATCCATGTACTTCTTTGTTTTTCTTGTCCAAGCTAACATCTGGCTCAAAACTGTGCAGATTGACAGCTCCAATACTGCTGCACCATTAATGCTGAGAGAGTAAACAAATGGATGATGGGAAAGGGGGCAAGCTTACTTCATACAAACAGCTCTGCCCACAATTCAGAGGTGAATGTCATATGATTTACTGCGACATGGAATTTGTGTCCACAGAATCCACAGACTTTTTGTTCTAGAAAACAAGACAGAGTTGTTGTAGTTGTTTTTTTTTTATTTTTACCTAACTTATAATCATAATTTAAAAAAAAAAACAACAAAAAAAACCCCACTTGAAACATTTTTACTATAGATCAAAAGATGATTGGAGCAGTACTTCACGGATGTATTACATTGATCATTCAACAGAATGACATTCTTTTTTATGTTAACCAATGTCTGATAAACACTTGAGATCCTTAAGAATCTTGACCTTGATTACTTATTCTCGAGTGAAGTGGGCTTCCTTCTCACCTGGGTGTGTTTGGCATCATGCGGGTACATTAACAAGAACACACTTGTTCACAAAGGAGCTTACAGCTCATTGTCGCCATCAGGTCAGGTCAGTCAGAAAATCTTTGCTCAGTAAAGAAAACTGGCCATCGTTGCCATACTTATCTTTTTTTTGCTATTATTTTTACAACAGGTTTTCTGCACATCTATATTCATAGCTTGGGCATTTTTACCTTTTTTTTTGGTTAACGGATTCCATGATAGTGTGTAGCTCATCATCCTCCTTAAGTGGTGTTAATCTTATCCATTTTCCTTGAGAGCATAGGTTGTGTTTTATTTTTTATTGCTTGGAGAAATCCATGATTTGGTTTAAAAAAAATAACAATGACACGGTCATTTTGGAAGTAGATATTTATTTATATGCAATAATTTTTACTCATTTCCATATGACTCCCACAACACTTTATTGCTTCTAAACCAAACATATGAAGTTTGTACATGTTTGCTATAGATAAACAAAATCCGCCAGATAAATAGTTCCTTGAGGGTCTAGACTGAGCATTTAGGATTATAGGTCATTCAGTACTTTCAAAAAATAACTTAGTAATGAACTAAAAGCACACATTTATTTCCTATAATCAGTAAATAGTGCTATTTTGGCACACAGTGGGGTTACAAAGTATTTGGCAGTCATTGGTTTTGCAAGTTGTCCTTTAAAAGAGATCTGCAATGTTCACCATAGATACACATTTTTAAAGAATGTATGTTTATGATGGTTCAGAAAATAAGCATTTGGTCAAAAACAAAAGTTCACCATTACACTGTAAAATGTAACCCTGGCTGGTAATGTCAGAGTTCAAAGGTTTCATCTAGGTCTTCACCAGGTTTGCACACACCGTAGCTGCTTTTTTGGCCCATTCTTCCATGCAGATCTTCTCAAGAGCTGTTATGTTTTGTTGTTCGGAAAAGTAGACCTTCAACTCACTTCTCAAATTATTCATGGAATATTGGCAGTTGTATTGTCTAAAATGTTTAATTAATCCAATGTTTTATTTATTAACTGAAAGCTGTATTGATGAATATTTTTTCGGTCCACTATATTGATACATATTCAGTAAACAACTAATAAAATTTTTAACTAAAATGGATGCTAAAATGTTTAATTAATCCAATGTAGGAGATACAATGGAGAATAAACTATCAAACTTCCATGTGTCGAAGCTCTTGGGCAAGACACTGAACCCCAAATTGCCTCTGGTGGAAGGCTTGGCGCCAGTGTTTGGCAGCTGTGACTGTAAAGCGCTTCAGGCCTTTGAGGAAGGTAGAAAAGCATTGCATGAGGATGCGCCATTTACCAGTTTACCAAACTGAGAGAACCCAATTGCTTAACTTTTCATGATCATCACAATTTGTGCTTACCTTATCTTTCTGCCTTTTCGTGAGTCTTTCTATCTTAAATGCAAAGAAATCAAGCCAGGCTTAATCCCCCTCTCTCCATTTATCCTATGCTTGATCCTCCATCTATCCTTCAATATAATTTATTTTGCTCTCCATCATACCTGAAGCCCCTTCTCTTTATTACTAATCCTGCAGCAGCTCTCACTTCTCTGTCCTCTTCACCCCTTTACTTTACCATTCTGATCGTCTCCTCATGCTTCCTGGACCCCCGTCTCTCTGATCCTTTTGTCTTAAATGCTTTCACGTGGCGTCCCAGTCCTTTATCTTTACCAGTGAGTTTGTACGCTCAGTGTGTTTTTGATCAGAGTCTGGGAGTCGAGGCGGACCGCAGATGCTGGGAGAGCCATATTCAAATCTCATTTCACACTGCTGAGGGTGAAAAGACCTGACACAGCACTCTGTGAGGAGAAGGAGAGAGAGAGGTAGACAGTGTTCAAGTCATGAAGGAAGAAACGGGACAAACGACAGGGAAAAATGGTTAAAAAGTGGAGAAGAATTTTGTGGTGAAGCAGAGTAATTGCTCTTGTCATTGAACTACCTACAGTGTGGCAAACATAGAATGAGATATAGAGACAAAATCTATGATTTAGAGACTAAGATATTTTCTCCAACAAAAACGTGAGTTTATTTTTTACATCTTCAGCAAAACCTTTTTTCCTTCTTGCTCTCTTTTGTTTAGTTTTTTTTTGTCCTCCCAGCATGCATGTTTATTCAAATGAGGTAATTAGGAAGCTGCACGGCTTCATTCGAGTTCTAAAGTTCACACAGTGGCGCAAAAACAAGAAAAAAGTGTGAAGACATG
The DNA here is from genome assembly GCA_014656515.1 of Oryzias celebensis. NCBI lineage: Eukaryota > Metazoa > Chordata > Actinopteri > Beloniformes > Adrianichthyidae > Oryzias > Oryzias celebensis. Next base: position 13,004,733 of record BNCR01000008.1, on the reverse strand, counting down.
GATTCAGGCAGTGGTCTTTGTACCTTCTTCTCTCCTCTCATCTTCAGCTTTTCTTGTTAACTTCACTTTCTGTCTCAATTTTTGCCGATTTTTGTTTCCTCTTCTTGTATTTCACACCTTTTTCACAAACTTTTACTCTACAAACTTGTCTAACTTATATTACACCATATTTATTTATTTATTTGCATTTTCTCTCCATCCGTTCTGTACTGAAAAAATACTTTACTTCGTCTTAGTTTTATTCCTTTTGCTTATCTGCGTAGCCAAGATGTGCTGTACTTATGCATGTTGTGTTTGTGGATGCATCAAAACTTGTGTATGAAGACTTGTTTATCCAAAACCAAATTCTTTTTCTGTTTTTAAATAAAACTTAGACAACACTATATCAATAGTCTCATGCTGGAATGCTGCCATCATGGGAAAAGGGGTTTATGGAAAATCAATTAAGACTTCATGGACCCAACAAGTGATAGAAGACCTTTATTAGAAGGTGTTAAACCAAAACATTTATTTTTTTGTTTTATTGCTTGAGTTTTAGACACACAGATAATTATTCATGTGATAAAGTGATTAGTTAGGGTTTTCCGGCATGTGTAAGTTTGTCCTGGTGTGTGGAGGGTCGTGGACAGGAGCGGCTGCATTATGGCCACCTTAAGAGACGTCATGAAAATGAAGCGTACCATTGTTGTGCGTGTGGTGACTGCATTGGAACGTTTTTGTAAGAATCATGTAAGTTGCATGCACTAATGATGTTGCTGTTGTATGATGCCCTTTACACCACACTCTTGTCGTTAGTGAGGTACATGTACTGGCCTTTCACTGACAAATGCTGCGTGCTACGTGGGTGTGCAGGTGATATGTACGTTCCCATGGGATGTCCACATAAAGTACGCTCTGATTGTCTAATTTCCCAATTTCTATCAGTCACTTGAACAGCATTAACGGGCTCCTTGAAAAATAGGCAGGATTTGGAGGGGTTGCAATAGTGAAAAATCAGTACGACTCACCTGTGTCTTTGCCTTTAATTACACTTAAGTGTTGTTTAAGTGAAAGCTACAACTTGTTGCCCACAGCACATACAAATGTGCGAAAATTTTAGAGCTCTATTCCGACAAATGAAATCCTTGGTGAAATAATTCCAGCTGGCCCCAGAACGCGCATGTACTTGCATTAACATAGACTTTTTTTATTGAAGTGGTTACTTGATCAAGGCCGGTGTGAACATATCTTAAGGCTTTACCTTAAGATGTTGCATCACAATCATCTGCAGATGGTTTTAATCTTGAAATCCAAGACACTTGGGTAAAACATGTCTGTCAAAGTAAAGTACCAACTTTATGCAGTACTTTCAAATCTGATCTGCTGCCATGCCCCTGTCACCTAAAACTCCTGCAGTCATGAAACCTGGTGATCCACAATTTCGTGCTGCTGAAACAGACAAAATTGTCTGGAAAACTTTGGCCCCTCACAGGAATCTTAAGAGATTTCACATAGGTTCAGTGTCGGCCACAACAGAAATGGATTTGGAATCCCTCCTAAATGAATAATTCTTCAACCTTTGGCAGACACATGTCCTGCCTCAGTCAGACTGCTTGATTTACAAAGTAAAAGTCAGATAGATTTTCAAGCCGATAATAGAAGAACGTTTTTTTTTTTTTTTTGCTCTTGGTAGAATACAAGGGAATTTGATGATTTAATTTTTTTTTTCCAAAAAAATATGATGTTGTCCAACTTTTTAAACAAATTAGTGTCAAACTCTTCCAGTATTTCAAAGATCAGCTTTTTTCATTAGCTTTAGGATCAGAATAAATGAAGTGAGACCTACATATCCCCCCTTAAAAAGGAAATACATCACTAAATGGAATAGGCCATATCTCTGTCAGAGGAAATGAGGGGCAAAGTGGGAGAAACTTGACATTTTCTGTGATGCATGCACATCATTTAAAAACATGTGCACGCAACACAAGCTGCTCTCACAAAGAAATAAAGAAAAATCAAAGCAGGACCACAAATGAGGGATGCATCATAGAAATATTGTATTATTTGATGCTGATTTGGCATCCAGAAATGAAAGAAAAAAGATGCAAAAACGTGCTTTACTCTCTTGATGCTGTTTGCTGCCATGCTTAAGGACACAGGCTCTACAGATGCCTCGGGTATGCCTGTTTTGTTGATGTCATCCAATTCACAGCATTGCTTTAGTGCATGAATGTATCAGTGATAAACCAGCAAACATGAATACTGAAGTCTCATGCATACACATGGGCATGTACTCACGTGCACACTCTGTCAAGGAAAGTCATTTCTCAAGCTCACCTCCTCAGGGTTAACGGCAAGGCTTTGACTGTTTTCTCTTGTTCTTCTGCGCTCCTCTTCTTCTCTCACATAGAAAAAGCTGCACACAAACACATGCTCGTGCTTACACACAATGTGATTTCTCTCTAAGTTTTCTAACTTTTGGTGGCAGCTTTCTTCCGCAGCATGAAAGCTGTGGCGGAGAGGTTTTGGTTTTAAGTTAAAGGGACATGCACACCTTTCATGTGTGGTGCATTCAAGAACACGCTGAACGCAGAATTTTTAACCTGCTTTTAGCATATTGTGCAAAATGTTGTAGCGGTGCAAATCTGGAGATTCTTGCTCTAGGCTCTATCTTTAACAGCTCTTTCTGATATATGAAAGACTTTGTGTCAAATAATTCCATCCGGGTACAGACCACAAATATTATTTACTCCTTATTGATAGATTTTTAATCGTTTGGGAGTTCCGTCTTTTGAAAAGGACGCTACACATACAGCACTACCAAGTCCAAGTCCCTGGTAGGTCAAAGTTCGACTGATTTAACTTCCAACGCACATTCACTTGCTGTGTGTATAATGTCCAAAAACAGACTTAAAAGTTTGTGAAGTGATGTGTGAATGCTTTTATGGACTTTTCATTGGAAGTGGTCACTTGAATGTGCATTGCAGAGGCTGGTGGGAACGTTGCTTAAGGCTGGTTTACACTGGACGCTGAACAAAGTGGGCTTCCATTCGGCGTCCCTGTTAACCGATGGTGTAGTTCACATCAGAAGCCGAAGCGCCGCGGACCGTGCAGCGGAACGTTTCGGCGTCTGATCTATTTTTTCCATGAGCCACAAGTGATTCAAGTCAATACTGGCAGGACGTTACGCCAAGACACAAAGGAAAATCTGGTTATTTTTCAAAATATAACCAAGTTTTCACAATAAAACACAGCAATTGACAAATGGGTGTTGATGGGTTACAAGAGGAGGGTAAGGTCATTGGTGGCAAAAAAAAAAAAAAAAAGTTGCATGTCAACACTGTATAAAATATGTAGACAGAAGAAAAAAACACAGTTTAAACGCAGAACAGTACAATCAAAAACAAAGTTCATCTGCTTTAACTTTCAGCGTGCGTTCAATTGCTGCGCGTTTTGTTCGTAGAGTCTCCAAACAAAATCAAAATCTTGCATAGAAATGGGTGAATGCGAGACTTTTAAACACAAAAGCCCGAAATGCACATTTGCACACATTTACATAAACTTTTAATCCAAAGTCGTTGCTCGAACAGGCGTTTCCGAGCCAGAGTGAATGGCTACTTTTGGAGCACCTGAGACAATTGAAGGCAAGAAAAGACTATTCTGGCACCAAAAAATACTATTAATAATAACCCAAAATGAAATGGAGGGCAGTCTCCCAATCACACAAGAATCCTGAAAAGCTGCACCGCTATTACTGCACCTGCAGCATGTGTAGCCAACTGTCCCTAATTTGAATTGATCGTTTCTGTCCTGTCTGTGCTCACTGAAAGAGCAGGCAAATGCTTGATCCGTTTAAAAAAAGGAAAAAGCACACAGACACATGCCGATATGCAGATTCGCCTTAGATAACAAGCTACGGTGGAAGCTTTGGCACGTAAACCTTCAGGATGGCCGTTTGTTTCACTAATCACGCCTACGGAAAAGGAGCTCTCTCTGCTTCTCACACAGGGAGTCTAGGAGCAAATGCATGTCATCCATCAGGGTGAAGGAGTGATGGCAAGAGCTCTGATAGTAAATCATTGGCAGCATTATTGGGCTGCCCTTCTTTCACCAATATAGATTTGTGTTGGGAAACTGGGGGAGTCTGTAATAAATCAGTCAATAATGCAGAGAAGTGTACAGAGAAATAGTTTCCACAATGCATAAGTAAAGCTTAAAGGCCAAAGCCCCAAGGACTACATCATTTACTCAAAAGATTATTCATCGCAGATCATAATAAAAGATAACTAGCCTTTGACAGAGGGAATTATCTAACATGAACAGTTTTCTTCGCACAGTATTGTGCAACGTAAAAAATGTATTTTAGAAAATCCAGACGCTGATGATTTATCATAAACAGAACAACAGATGCTTTCCACTATAATTACTATATTTCCAGTATTATTTACTATTATTACTGTCACTCACAGGCTACTCTGTGACAGTCCCAAATTTTGCGATTTAGATGATGATCCTGGATTTCAGTGTGCAAGTCGATGCGTGACTTTGACAGAGTACACTTTCTTTGGTTACTACAATAAGATTAACACCAAAAACCATAAAAAATACAAAACACTGTTCCTGTGAAAGGGTGATGTGTAAAGTGAGATTCGAGTTTGCGTGCTTTGAAAAGTCTTCTTGGAACAGTATGTGACATTCCTTACTCAGCTAGTCTCATTTAAAGTTGTGTTCATTTCCCAGTCTGTCAGTCCTTCTTCCATCCAATTAATTTATGGTACTAGACTTGAACTTTCATATAGCTCAGCTTCAAATGCTATTAGCATTATGCTAATGCAAATAGCTCCTGCTCCCTTACAGTATAAAGTATTGTATTGGTGTCAGCGGTGGCTTGTCAGTGGCTTAAAGCTGGTGAGGATTTACAAAAACAGAACAGATATTGCTGACCTTAAGACACCAAAACACGCTTAGCATTCGCATGCTTGGTTAAAGCTAAAGCTGTTAAAACAGATTAAACTGATGGCACCACTGCTTCAGTGTAATCCACTGACAGAAAGTCTAAATATGATTTCTGACGCACAGCTCAGAGTTTTTCTTCATTACAGAAGGACATTCAGTGAGAATGGGAAATATGACATTCAGCAATATTAGGAGAGAGCGAGAGAAAATGAAGGAAACGGAAAGAAAGTCTAAAAAAAGTTGCAAAAAAATATTAAAGAGAAACTGAGAATACTAATTAAAAAAAAGTTTTTGAAATTCACAGAATAAAACTAAATTTCCAAATATTTTGACATTCATTCAATCAAACAGAACCTTTTCAGTGAAGACTTATGGGGTTTCCTCATTTTTTTAAGTAAGCTTTTCTGTGATATTCTATTTTCCTGTTCACATTTTGTTACTGTCATTTTAATTTTGTATTTTGTTTATAGGCTGCCAGTGGGAAAGCTAGAACATTTCATGGGGGTTAGGGGTGTTGGGGGTTTCAGAATGAATTATGAATAAGAGCAATAAAAAATACTCAAATTCTCAATTACTAACTACTTTTGTAATGATAATGTCTTTATCTTTAATGATAAATCAATATTGATGTTAACATCGACTCAAAATTTTGGGGGCGAACCAAAGCTTTTTGAGTGGAGGGCAGTTGCCACCCCCCACCCCCCCATTGCCCCCCTGTAACCGCGGCCCTTTAGGTTTCTCATCTGCTGAGGAAAATGAAATAATCATTTAAAACTGAAAATATATTTAATCTAAAAAGTTTCACAACTTTTACAATTTGTTAAAATCTGAAGTATTGAAATTAGCAGGAAAAATATCAACAACATATAACGTCCACCTAGTTGCCCTCATCACAAATGCATTTCTTTGCCAATAAATCTCAAATTAAAATCAAAGATTGTTAATGAAATCATGCTCTAAAATCTATTTAGGGCTTCAAAATTGATGATTCAAAATGTGCTTGCAGGCACGCACTCAACAAAAGAGCGATTTTATGTGAAATATACTCAGAATCCACTTTGTAAACCTTTAATCTGAAGAGTGCCAATGAAGTGTTTTTCTTTTGGTTTGGTAGTGAGACATAAGTCTTTTTAGTTGACTGTTCTGTGATTCGTAACAGAAGTCCAGCTAGATCCTAAAAAATAGATTTGATGCCTTGAAGCCTTAAGTGCAGAATTTATTTATATAAGTACTCATTGTTTGTGGGGTCATTGCTTGTGTGTGTTAATGTGCTTGTGTGTGTAAACGGAGGGAGGGGGGTGGATAAAAGGTGAATTGGATTTATATCTTTTTATTTTTCTTTGTTTTTAATTGCAAAGCGCTTAGAGCTGCGCAAGTATAAGAAAGTAAATATATATATATATATATATATATATATATATATATATATGTGCATTTATAAAAAATATAAAAGTTAATAAAGTTTGATTGATTGATTGATTGATTGATTGATCGATTGATGCCTATACATCAGTGGGTCACCCTAAAAATGCCCCCTTACACTGGCAAATGTCTAAATATTTACAATTATTTTTCGACAACAATTGAACTCTTTTAAATAGGAAATATTAAGGATACATATATGTTGTTTGTAAAAAAACAAAATCACTAAACACTATGGTACTGATATTTTGTTTAAGCAGTTGTTTTATGTTACATCCAGCAAGAAATTATAGTCAAACGTAGGCAAGATAATTGAAATGCTATATATATTCTTTCTTTATATACATATTGTACCATAGCTCAATAAATAACAACATAATTTAAACAAGAATTCTGTAGGACCTGGCTTAGCTCTGAGCTTTAATTTGATTTACATAAATCTACCCTGTATGTTTCTTTGTGTAATTAGGATTTTAATTATCTTCTTTTGCATGTTGTGTGAAAGCTTAAACTGAAAAAAAGGAAAGAAATGCAGTTGTGTGTTTGTGTCGTGTGTGTGCGGTTTATTGTTTATTGTCTTTACAAGATCACAGTTATGCTTGGTTTTGTGTTTGTTGGAGATGCTGTTTCTGCCTTAATGCATTTCTTGCATAGTTATTATTTGAGAGGTTTAAATACTGCAGCACACACTGTTTACTATCACAACACAATGAACAAATAGCTACAAAATGAAGAGGAAAGAATGAAGATGGTCACAGCTGCAATGCATACCAGAAAATCGTGTTCAGAGAAGTCTCATGTTAACCTGCTTGTGTTTTTTTTTTAAAAAGGTTCTACTGAAAAATGCTCCTTCAACCTGATAGTCTGCAGGACCTTTCAGTTTTCCTTTCTTGTTAACCAACATTATTCTGTGAGAATTATTGTGGACACCTTTTCATCAAAAGAAGCAGCTCAAAACAAATGTGCTTTCAGCATTTACACAGACGACTCAGAGAATTAGTCTGAAAAATATAGAATGACGCTAAAAAAATCAGAGAATTGCTGTTTTACACATACATTTCTCATTAATTCATTTTTGTTCGTCTCCCTTGGATCGGTTAGTGGAAACATATTGACGGCAGATCTTTTAACCAATTCTCAGCAGCAGAAAAAGGATAGTAGAATGTTCTAATAAATGTTCAGTTTGAATTATTTTAATGTGGAGAAAGACCAGAGAGCTGAACTTTATGAAACAAAAATTTGCAATTTACTTGTTTGTTTGTACACATATTTAATTTATACTTGAAGAAACACAATCTGGAAAGCTTCACCTGCACTGTTCAGTACCCGAGGATTTTTTTTCTGAGTCCAACTGGTTAAAGTTTGGGCTAAAGATGTCCTGGATCCATTTTACCCTGGACCCCTACATTTTCAGCTTAAGTTTCCACTTTACAAACCTCTGATATTATTATAATTGGTTTATAAAATAACAGGTGAATTCAAGCTAATGTGAGCATTTTGGATAATAGTTTTCACTACAAAAGGTGAATATTTGGGCCTTTAATATCAAAGGCTACATCAATGATAATGATATTTTTAACTTGTTGGACTTTTCAGTCATGTCTTTGGTGATGCAGCCAATTTTATAAAGATATGCTCTTTTGTTTTGCTTCTTTTACTTGTTGTTGCTACAGCGAACCCTTAAATCTGAGCTGGCTTTCTCCTGATTGCGTGATACACTTAAACGTATCTTAGTCAGAGTAGACTTGAACCTTGATCAGCCTTTGTAGAAACCGACAACAGGAGTGTCCTACAGCTCAGACTCGATGTCTTATGATTCAGCTTCTTGCTTCAGGCAGATACTTAACAAACATTCATGATCTACTCTGACCTGTTTTTGTTTTCTTTTTATTCTGGTTGGGATTTTTTCTATTTGCTTAGTGGAATTATCCTCATGAGACCCGAGCTTTTGTTTGGAATGATGTTTTTTATTCTTTTTTAGTTATTTGTCTCTGTGCATATGTGCACTCAGGGTCTCATCAGGTTAAATCTTCTCTCATTTTTATTATTGAATCTTTCTTCTTTTATCTTATGTTTCATTCCTTTTTTTTTTTTTTTTTTTTTTTTTGCTTTATCTATTATTTTTCACATCAGTGTTTTTAACAAGACAAAGAAAAAGCTAATGACCTGAGTGTTGTAAACTGGAACTTCTTTAAACGTGTTGTCTCCGAGTGGGTCAGTGATCCAGTGGTTGCCCCACACCTCTGTTATTGCTTAATATTTTCAGTTAACGTCTTTACTCTAAATAATATTTAAAAATGTGAAAAAATGGTGAATAAAAATAAATAACACGCAATGCATGGGACTGGTATTATTCATGCAATTGATGATGGTCAATATTAGGTGGGAAAAGTGAGGTCAGAAAAGTAAGAAAAGTTGGTTTTGCTCTTTTTGGAAAGACTCTCGTGTAAATGTATCTTTCATGAATACATAAAAAATGTAACTTGATGTATTTTACTCCTTTTTCTGGTTATTAGACATTTCTAGCTTTGGTGTCTGAAGCTCTGCACCCCCCACAATGTGTTCCCCCGTTTGAAGCAAAACCAAACTACTTGAATTTTTCCAATGAGGCGCACAGTCATCCATCCTAGTCCTGCGCTCCCTGCCCAGCTCCTTTCATCCGTGATGTGAGCCTCTTTCCGATGCAGAAGCAGCATAATCCAGTTTCCTGCTTCTGCTCTCAGCATCCAGCGCTCTAGACCCATATTTGCTTCGACTGTGGGAACTGAAGACCACGAGAGTCTTTGAAATCGTTTTTGAGGATAAACATCAAGTTGTGAATTAAACATAAAAACCTAAACTAAACACACATTTTATTTATTACAAATACATTTTAAATTTAATTTTTAAAAGTTTTTTGTGTAAAATAAATGTTTTAAATTGCATTTTAAAGTAGAATGACCTGATTGATTGATTGACTGGCATGAGTGTTGAAGAAAAAAAAAGACATTTATTTACCCATAGTCTCAAGCATGATTCTCACATTTACAACATGTAGCAAAATTATAAATAATGTATTATCATTTTTCATCCTTTCAATACAGCAAGTAGTCATTTAAAAAATGAACAACAATAGATAAGTTATTCTTGTCATAATGTTTAAAAAATTACCAAAACTTTTCAAGTCAAGTGTTTTTGAGAGTTGATGAGAGCAGCCATTTTGAAATGACCAGAAAAGCCCTTCTACTGCCGCTAGAGGAATGATAATCCACTACAGGGCGCAAACCATGGACCAAGTTAGTTGCAATCGGTTTGAAAGGAAAATTTAGACCGACGGTTATATGGGAGCAGCGAGGGGCTTCTTCTGCTTCTTTTTCTACTGTTTATTGCAGGTTCGAAAGACTCTGTGTTATAGAATTGCATCCTCGCACAGACCACAATTACCCAAAAAATTGCGTTTTTACGGGCGTTTAACAGACTTTTCATTGGAAGTGGTCACTTTAACACCCGTTGCCATTGTTATATTTTTGTTTTATTGCACTGAGGCCTATTTTTCAGTCAACCACCAACCATAAAACCCTGCAGGTGTAATTTGGTAGGTTTTGAGTGTCAGGAGCTCATGTGACTTTTACCATTTCATTTGATTACATTGAAAAGCTGCAATTATTTGTTATCATCATAGCTTTCATAAATTCACTAAAGAAATGCCACTCTTGGTTTTGTACACAAACCCAAATACCTGTTTCACCGAACAATACTTTTGAAGTGACACATGTCCTCCATCCACACCCAAAGGCTAACTAAAAGGTAGGACCTGCTAGTCATCACAGATAGCTTGACTCCATCATAGACAGACCCGTATTGAGAGTAAATCAACGTGTTCGTCCCCGACAGAAGCTCTGTTTTGGGAAATGACAATTACAAAGGAAATATTTTTTATTTCTTCTTTACCAGCCAACAAATTACTGACCAAGATCAATGCATTTTTTACTAGGATGTCATGTAGATAACTCAGCATTATGTCAACATATACAAACATGCAGTATGATGAGGAAGAATTGTTACAATGACTGCGAAGTTTGATTACTGCATTTGTTTGGCAGACATAATCCTGTTTCTGACTGCAGAGGTTAAATAAACCTGCACTTCTGTAACGCTGCATTATGACTTTCAGAAGTTACATAGACCGGTTTGGAGCTGCCACTTTGTGGTTGGTGGCACAAAGGCACCAACCACAGCGGAGGAGGCAGCACTAAGCATTTCTTTTCAATTTTGCCCACACATGTAGATAGGTTTATATTCCATAATGTCAATAGGAGAGAAACAAAAAAATATGGAGGTGGTGAAAACAGCTCATTTGGTCTACAATCAGGATATATTTTGGCTGTTATTAAAATGACTCTTAAAATTAGTTAAGAGTTGTTTGACTTTTGAATTTGTCCTGCATTAGAAAGTAAAATGGGTGCTCTCATTTTTTTTTTTTTTTTTATAATTGGGGGAATTTCTGATTTGGGTCCTACAGCTGTTCACATCTGAGCCACTGGGACATTGTCCCGTCTTTGTGAAGCAGTTCACCCAGAATTGGGTCATCATGACACAGTCATTTGTTCTTCTTACCCAGTTTTGAAACCCAGCTAATGTTACATAGACCTTGTTGCTTATAGCAAGAAAATAACTGTGTCATGTAAAACACCAATGCTTGGAACTCCACCCACACAACAAAAACACATTTTGAGGTAAATCTCAGCTTAGTTATGTCATCATTTAATCAGAATGAATGAAGTTATAATTATTTTATATACTGTATAACAAATGTCCCTTTCACCCTCCACAGATGTTAGCTCACTTCTAGCTCGTGTCCTCTACCAGAGTCTTGGGAGCTTGAGGTTCCTGCGCAGTATCTCAGCTGTTCCTAGCATTGCAATTTTCTGGACTGAGATGTCTGAGATTTCCAGAGATCTGCTGTAGCCACTCCTCCAGTTTGGAGGTTACAGCCCCGAGTGCTCCAATTACCACGGGCACCACTGTCACCTTCACCTTCCGAGCTTTTTCCAGTTCTTCTCTGAGTCCCTGGTATTTCTTCAGTTTCTCATGTTTCTTCTTCTTGATGTTATCGTATTCTTGGTACTGTGACATCCACCACAACAGCTTTCAATGTCTGGTTGGTTCGCCATTACCATCCTGTCCGTCTATATCTGGAAATCCTACAGGATCTTTGTTCGCTCATCCTCCACCACTTTTCCAATTTCCCATTTTGACTTCAGGGTTTCCAGCCCATATTCTGCACACATGTTCCTGTACAATAATCCAGCCACTCGGTTGTGGCGTTCCATGTATGCTTTCCCAGCCAGCCTCTTCCACCCTGCAGTTATGTGCTGGATTGTTTCAGGAACCTCTTTGCACAGCCTCCACCTTGGGTCTTGTCTGGTGGGGTATTTTTTTAGATTTTGTCTCTCACAGTGGATATGAACTTAAGATGAAAATTTGAATCTCCTCTGTGATTTTTAAGTGGGAGAACTTACTAAATCACAGGGTGTTCAAACCTAATGCCAACAAATAAAACCAACAGATAAATGGACAAACCAGTCCGTAACAAAATACATGAAATTGTCCTTTGCAAAATAAGGATGCACGGTTGCAGTTAGTATCTTCTCCATTATAAAAGCAGCTCATTCATCAAGTTTACAGGGCAATTTTATGATGCAGTCAAAAAGCAATGCATCATATTAAGCTCCAACTCCCCCTGTCAGTGACAGCTTTTTAAACACATCATGCTCCATCTCCAGAAGTTCCGAGAGTCTCGGGATAATAATGACAGATTGTTTTGATCACTTAACAACAGGCCTCAAATCTGGTTCGACTTAGGTCATTGGATGAAGAAAATCCGGACATTGATGTCATTGAAGTGAGTTTGCTTCTTTATTTACGGAGGCTGTTAATCCTCTTGTGTTGCCTGAGCTGTTTGCTCAGGGGAACGTTTCTCTCAAGTGATTCTAACAGTGTCAACCACTGTAAGAGTTTGAATGGTCCATTGGCGCATTATGGTCCTTCAACAAAAACAAAAGGGCAAAACTCCCAACCTCTGGGACAGTACTAACCAGTGTGTAGGTTTTTAGCACACACTTTATAAACTGTATACTTTTACTTAAATTGAGTATTTGTATTTACAACTGACAGCATTGGGCCATCTTCATCGTTTCATGAATTCATAAAGCATTGATTTACATTCAAGGTCATGTTGTGGTGCTTTATAGTTTGGACCAAACCATTCCACGATGTCTTTTATACTTTAGACAATCATCAAATTTCATCACATGTTTACTGTCTAAAATCTCAGCAGATGAGAGAAAACACTCAGCAATGCTGTTTGAAGTGATGCAAATTAAACCAGCTTTTATTTTTTTTTACTTCATTTTATTTCTTTTTTGAAACCGGCCTATGTGACTTCTGAAAGTCATAATGCAGCTTTACAGAGGCGCCGTTTTAATAACCTTTTGCAAGCAGAAACAGGATTACCTGTGCCAACATTCAACACTATGAACACAAACAGCTAACAACCATCACTGCAGCTGCTCTAGGTTTTTATTAGTCTTTTTTCAGTTGGAACTTGATTAACATAAAACATTTATTTTTTTCCCACATGTATAATCATAATTGTTTATAACTATTTTAGACAACTTAACCAATTAGTTATAGCTATAATTAATATTTGGGTACGTACAATACAATATCAATTTTAGACCTTTTCCCCTGTTTTTTTATGCTGAAGCTTAAAGACCCACTCAGATGAAAATTGTGACATTGTGACATGTTCTTGAATAATGTGAATGATGTGTGAAAAAAACAAAGATTTAAATTGTACTTTTGAACATTGCTTTCTTCAATTGGTTGTGAATCAGGAGCAGATGAGAAATAAATGCTGATAGAAAAAGCCTGAAGCCATGATGCTGCGACAGTTGGTCGGCTGCAGACTCCTGCTCCGCTCCATTCTGATGCATTCATTTGCAGACACGTAGATGTACTTCTTCATTTTCCTCATCTGAGCTGGAATCTGGTCAACATTGCTCATTATTTTTGTTGCACTGTTAATGTTAGCTTGGTGTTGTGAGGGGCTGTAAGCCAGTGAGAGAGAGTTTACACAAAGGGATCATAGGAAATGAGGGTAGGCTTACTCCATGGCAACAGTCCTGTCCACTGCTGCTCTGCAGAAACTTTGTCCTAAAAGACAACAGATTGTTTTTATACTTTGGGGAAAAACAGCACATTCATAATTAAAATATGACCGGAAACGTTTTAAGATAATTGGAGTAGGACTTACTGCATTTCGATTTGCGGTTCCAACTGCAAATTTTTCACCCCACAGAAAAGCAATTCTGGTTTTGATGCCACAAAAGGAAACCAAAAATCAATTCTCAAGCAGTTAGAGATTTTGTTTTGTGAGTACTAACTCATGTGAGATCACTTATGAAGAAAAAAAAACCCTTAAAGGCCTTAAATTTTCATTGTTTTTTGACAGGTTATCATTTCAATCCTCTTGGGCATGCTATGTGAAAACTTTGATCTCATTAAAAAAGTCTCCCAAAAAGACAAAACAAAACATTACTTTATAGATTTCTTTTTAATTTGAGAGTCCACACTTCAAGAAAGAAAATAAATTGTCTTTCTTAAACCCCTCTTACTACATTTTTGCTGGTTTTCCATCCAGCCTCTTCCTGCTCCTGTCTCACACTGTCGCAGTGAGTGTGTGTGGGAGGGGGAAGCAAGTTTTTTCATGGCTCATCGCAGGCCTTAGCTCATAGTGCAGCAAAATGGGTGACTGTATATCCGCTTTCGCAATTAAGGGTGCTAATGTGTGAGAGTGTGTATGTTGAGAGTGTGAATGTGTTGTGTGTGTCGGCGCTTAGACATCCATTTAAGGCTTTGAATACCTCCAAGGTTTTCTCACCAAGACTCTGTGTCTCACACACATCAATCAATCATTATTGAACAGCAGAAAAACAAGCAGATTAACTAACGTTTGAAAAAAATAAATAAATATGACTATTTGGTATTTAGATAAAGAAATCTTGTTTTATTGGAAGGTTTTAAATTACACACACATCATGACAAAGAAGTAAGCTTCTGTCTGGCATTTCTGAGCTGGGCTCTGCTTAGATGTAGTTGCTCAAAATAGCTGCAGGGTCTGGTTATATAGTGGCTTTGTTATGGGAAATAAAACACAACAAAGCTATGTCTTGTTTACCAGTAGTGCCTAAAAAAAGGCATTTGTGACCACATTACCTGGTAAATACACTGATATTTTCAAAGTCTCATCTTCTGTTGCTGACTTGAAAACCAGGTTATACCAAATGTTACTCAAAAGATCAGTGAACTGGTTTTAAAATGGAGCAGTTTCTCAATGAGTATTGAAAATATACATGCTTCATTTCTTATTCTTGACAAATGAGATGGCAATTTTTTTCCTTCTATTTAGTTACTTTGATTTACTTGGATCTCAAATGTTCATATAATTGGAAGTGTGTGGTGTTTTTTTTTTAATTGGCAGGTGGGTCAATTTTTTCTTTGCACCTTAATTTGTTTTTTTTTTCTATTTCTCTTTCACTTCTTTAGAGATGGCATTTTTTTTTTTCAAGAGGGTTGCCTGTAAAGAAAGACCTTTTCTTTTTATTGATAGCCTTTTGGAAATCCTTGGTAACCCATTGTTGGTTGTTTGGATAAACAACAATCTTTTTAGATGGTATATTAAGATCCACGCAAAAGGAGATGTAGGAATAAACAGTCTCACAGAGTCTATCAATATTGTCGGAAAAGCAATCCCAATCAGTCCAATCAAAGCAGGCCTGAAGACATGCAATGCTGTCCGCTGACCAGATTGTTACACTCCTCTCTTCGTGCTTAAAAAGTCTTTTTGTCATTTAACCTTTAAAGTCGGGCGAAGCTGAAGTTTGCATCCAATTTTTTGGCTTCCACTTTGGGAGTATTGTGTGAAGCGGAAAATCTTTATCACGTTTTAATAGCTCCATCAAGAGTTCTACCAAACAAATAAAGTTTTAACCAGCTGCAGATAAAGCTAACCATTACTCTCAAAAATTAGGGAAAACTAGAAGCTAAAATAAAATGTAAAAAATTAAGTCAGCCCGCAACTTTAGCCTGGTGCTGGCAGGTCAGTGAAAATTAAACCAGTCTGTGGCCTGGAAAAGGTTAGGGACCACTGATTTAACTCATAGCTGTTGCATGTTGTTGACTCCTGATGAACAGCCTCTAATATTAATGTTAATTGTTTGTTCATTTCTGCACTGGCAATTTATCCTGTTAGATTTTCTGTAAAATATTTATTACTGCTCTCATACATCCACACAAGGATATGTTTTTCTGCCAAAGCGTTAGCACAAAACTGAGGAAAAGCACAAATAACGACACATCTGCCTCCGTATACTGCATCTACAATACTGGCAAATGTTAATATCTTGACCATATGTGTCTGGGCAAAGGAACCAGGAAGAATGTGTGTGTTTTTAGAGTGAATGAGTGTTGCGAGCAAGACAGTGCATATGTCCAGTCTTTACTTGGCCGCATGCCTCTTGCCGGCTGCCTTGCTTGGCTGCCAGTTTCAAGAAAGACGACCAGCAAGTCCTGTGTGCTGTTGAATGTTCAGTGAAGCTGTGGCTGCTGAAGAGTTTACCGTTTTGATGAGCTGAAGGATCATTTTTTACTGAAAAGACAACATTTTATGCATACTTGTCTGTGTTTGCATGCTGTCTCCTCTAGAACAAAAATAGGTGATATTAATAATGCTTAGAAATGTTATTTTTTTATTTCCTGTAATTCTGGTGTCAAACACAAATAAATTGACCTTTGCTTTGGTGCAGAAAGTTATACTACATTCATGTGGTGAAGTGTTTGATGTTTTTATGGCGTTCATTTGGGTTTCCTGAATCGAAACGAAAGCAGCATTTCTCTAAGTTTGGTGTTTTCCTGATGACATCAACCCATTGGTGCAATCGGCACTAAAATGACAACAAAAGACACGTTTTTTTAAATTGTAACTTCAACTTGATCAGTTTTTATATCCTTTCAATCAAAATTAAAGCCTGTTTTTGGCCAGATTCCATGTTGTTTCTCTTCTCTTAAGAGGCGGATTACCAAAACACGCCAAACATCTGCTTATGGTCCGTCCTTTCTCTCAAATTTTAGAGCCCTTTGTGGCCCATGACTTAAAACTGTGTCCACCCCAGGGTTAAATGACTGTGTAATGACCTGTGACACTGGTCAAGGATCAATGCTGTGAAACAACTTGTTTAACTGTTGTGTGAACATGTGAGGTAACGATGACCAGCACTTCAAAGAAATGTTAGCAACTTTTTATGTTTGTAACCTCATTGTCACTTCCCACTGTGTTTTAGATATTAACGGCGTTGCCATGACGAGCGAGGAGGGTCCTGTGCTGCTGGGATGCATCTCCCCAGCAGGGCCAGGGCAGATTGAGGAATACAGCTCGGCTCAGGCTGATGACATCATCGAGGAAGTGAGTCCTGGTGATGATGTCAGCACCGTCAGTGACTTAAGCACCCTCGTGGTGCCGTACCCTGAGTTGGCGCCTGTCGTCTTCTTCTGCCTTAAGCAGACCACCTGTCCTCGCAACTGGTGCATTCGTATGGTCTCCAGCCCATATCCTTTTGGCTCCTGATGGAAATGTGCCCATTTAGCCCTTCACAAAGTCGTTTCATGTATTACAATCATTCATTGTTTCTTTTAGCTGCTCTCCCAGCTCATCTCCGTTGACTACTCACATCATTCTAAACACTTCATTTGTAATTCACTTCAAGATTTTCTTTCCCACTTCCACTCTTGCTCATTTTAATCTCTCATAGTTTTGATTCCTCCATCATGACTCCGACCTCAACATCACACCTCATCAACTCTCACCTTTACATCCTGTGGATTTGCAACTGCATCCGTCAGCATAGAGTCTTCTCAAAGTAAGTGTGTTTGACATCACACGAAACGCAGCTCTGCACAATTTGGAAACTGTAGCATGCTCTTTTGTGTGCTTGTGTGTGTGTGAATGTGGCTTTCAGCTTAAGCTCTGAACAGGTTGTTGTGTTTGCTGCCAGTGTAAGCATGGCAATGGGAGTAAGGGTGATCCTTTCTAGCATTAGAAACAGACAAAAGCAAGCTGAGTTTCTTAACTGTTGACATGTTTAAAGTCATGTTTTCTTTACTTTTTGGAAATGATATTTTAAATATGGCATGAAGTCAAGCTGATGTGGACTATTTTCAGTGTGGTTTGTTGAAATAATAAAATCCTAACAAATGCAGTTTAACTCAGTTATGACATTCAGTGCTAATTTACCATTTTTCTAATCATAATTTTTTAATGATTGGACTTGTGCCTCCTTGAAGCATAAATTTAAGTCCAATTATCTCTTTTAAATTCTGATAAATAGTTTTTTTTTCTTTTGTGAAGTCACGAGGTGAAAGTCAGTGTTTTACTTGCACTCCTCATTTACGTCTGTCTGACAACAAGCAAACAGGCAGAAATACACTGGCAAAGATAAAAGACAGACAAAGAGACAGAATAGAACAGTGTGACCTTTGTATTTGATATTTTAGCAGGCTTGGGCTACTCTTATCCTGTCTGCATGCAACAGCATGCACACAGTTTTTTGCACACAAGGACACAGTGTAACATCTTTTTTTTTCCACGTCAAGTACCTGTCAGGATAAATCCACTGCATCCAAGACTCAAGTGTGTGTGAGTTTCCACCTGTGTAACCAGTCACATGGCAAAAAAAAACATGTTTAAATTGTTGACAATGAATATATTGTACAAAATAAGCAATTAATTTGTTCATTCAAATATCTGTGTAAACGTCTGGTGTAGATGGCTCGAAGAGCATTTTGCACATGTGAGACTTTTGGCAAAAGTATCTTTGAAAATGTTCAGAAGTGAAGAAACAGTTTGCTTGTAAGGCCACAAGTTTTTTGTTTTGTTTGGTTTGCTCATGCGCTAGATAGATTTTTGTTTAATTTAATGAAATATTGGCAAACACTCCCACTTTGGCAAGATTGATTTTTGAACAGGCCTGTTTTCTCTGTCATCAAAGAACTTTTTCCTCTGATCAGGTCAGTCTGATATGAGTCTCATTTTGTTTGCGGGTTTTGAAGGGGGCACTAAGTGGCCGTTTCCCAGTCTTGTTGCAAATCAATAATTGTGTCCACCTATCAGCTGCTGTAAGAGGCCTGCAGCGATCCACAAAAACACACACAAAGCGATGCTCTCCCACGCTCGCCTGCAGCAGAGTTCCAGGAGCACCTCCCGGTTCTGCAGCTCTAGAAACCCTCTCCCTTTTTAAACGCTCATCATATCATGTCAGAGATGAGCTCACCTCTCCTTTTCTCATAAAACTTTGTTTTTGTTTGGATTTTATTCATTTTTTTCGTATCATCAATTCTCAGAACTGGGTTCAGTTCTCAAACCATAATTGCGTGCATTAGTTTCTGCTCCACGGATTGCAAAAATGTACTGACCCCTTCAAATGATACAAAAACCCTTTTGCCTGAAAATGACTTACAAAGAAAAACACAAGAGTGCTTTAACTTAGGCATTTGGAGTTGGTTTAAGTTCATTTAGTTGGTGAAAACACAAAGAACATTTTAACCATTTCTGATGCAGCATTTCTGTTTTTATTCTTTTACTTTTACGAGGAGTGGGCAGAATGAAGCTGATTTTAATAATTCATGCGTGAATCATTTTTTTATTTTCTACTATTATTATTCTTAAGCAAACCTTACTGAACCAATATTCACTTATTACATTATATTTCTATCCAGTCCCTTTTATTTATTTTGTCCGCAAAACAGTAAAGTGTCAATAAACTCCACATTTCTCCACGTCTAGCTCGCCTTCTTCTTTTATGCTTTGATTGGCTTTTGTTGTGTTCACGCATAGTGACCAGCATCTGTGGCCCATGATCCTCTCTGGCCTTGACAGCTTATTATCTCCATGGTGACGGATGACCAAGGCGTTACCGTGCCTTGCTCCTAACTACTGCTGAGGATGGAACTCACACCTGGGACACGCCGCCTTCCTTCTCTCACCGTCTTGTTTTGCTTCCTGTCTATTGTTCTTTTTTGTTAACAGTTTTCTTTGGTTGTGACATAAAATGGAAATGATTTTTTTAAACTATCTAAATCTTTCTTTTTTTTTTGTACCTATCTTTTAAAAAAAACCTCTTCTTTTTGTCTGGATTCATCTTTTCTGCTTTTCTTCTCCAGATTTTCTATACATGTCTTCTTTGCAATATTACTAGTGTTCTACTTTTCTTTTTTTTTTTTTTTTTAATGAGTCTGTGTGCTACCAGCAGATTCTGAACTGCTGTCCTTTTCCTTCGGGGAATCTTCTTTTAAAAGAGGTGCAAATATTAATGAGACAAACCCCTTTTAAAATAAACACAACTCATTAGAATACTAAAGCTTATGCTACAAAAATAAATCCCAGTGCTAATGTTAATACTTGTACCAATGCTAATTCTAATGATCCCCACTTCCTCATCACTCTTCCGCACTACTTCTTTTCCACTCTCATCTTTTTTCTCCCTCAGGTCTTACACAAAGTCTATTAGTTCTCTGCAGTACGAGAGAAATGAGAGAGGAGATGGAGGGCTTAGGCTGACTCTAATGACAGCTGAAGTCTCCATGTATGCTCTCTCTCCGCGCGCCTTCTCCCATACATACATTACTCTTCAACGGTAGATTGAACTGCAGACGTCCTTTTAACATGACGAAAGTTTTTCCTCCACAATTTTTGATGAGCTCGCCGACGCTCAGGCAAATGATTAAAACATACGTAGGTTTCAAAATCATGCAAAACAGTGCTAACTGCTAAAAAGGTTTAAACTGGCAGACTCCAGGTTAAAAGTGAACAGATTTAGGTTCTTATTTAAAGCACTTAAAAATTGTGCTTATATTTTGAAAATACTGAATATTTTTGGTACCTTCCTGCTCTGCAACATTACTAAATCCCTTGCCGCAGTGCTGTAGGCGCATACTCAACCCTTTTCCAACAGTGCCTTAGCTAAAGTTTTGACATTCTTTCAAGTAGCGTTAACTCTTCAGCCGTTTACGCAATTATCACAATTCCAGTGGAATCTAAATGCAGAGATAAGGAGGCATGCGCTGATGTGCAACACAGCAGTAAAGTGCTCACGCTATCGACTTGATTCTGTCGCAGGCAAAAGTGACTTTGCATCGTTAAGCAACGCTTAATGTCTTTATCATACGCATTGGTACGGGAGTCGGCCTGGACTAGTGCTGCAGGTATTCGGGATGTCCAGACATGTGGACAGTTGCATCTTAAGGAAAGCGCAGGGATGTCTTGCAGTTTCATTGAGGCTGTGTTCCCATCTTATTAAAATGGAATGTACAATGAATGCACGTGTTGTTAGAGTATAATGAAGTATTTGTAAGGATGATGTAAACTGCACACACTTAAAATGTAGGAGTGATGCTGTTGTACGTTGCCCTAATAACACACTTTAGTTGTTAGCAAGGACTGAGTATTGGCTTCTTGGCTGCATGCACAGACTGTGCAAAAAGTGCACACTTATTACTTGAAGAGCACTAATGGGCTCCCTGCACAGTGTGGAGGGTTTGAGGGCTTGAATAATGTAAATTCTGTACGACGAGCCTGCGTCTCACTTATGTCCTCTTTACCTTTATGCCTAATTTGAGTGTTTGGAATGGGCCTGTAAAAGAAAAATATGTGCATGACGATTTTTTTCTTTCTACAGGCTCAGTGAGTAGTCTGGAACCTTAACATTTTGTGTGGGCCACTAACATACTTCGTACAAGTTTATTCATTTTTATCCCACAGACCTACAGCTCCCAGAGAGGGCAATTGTTACTATGGCATAATGTGCTGGATTTTGGTGCAAAGTCGATACAAAAAGCCACTGTTCTCCGCATCAGAATCAGCAAGTTTCAGGTTGATCACGTGAACAGTCTAGGAGTTATGGCATGTCAACGACCGTTTGTTATTTAGGTGTTGCCAGCAACATCTCCAGTGTTAAAAGGTTACTGATGGCGTCAGCATGAGTACTTATAACGTGAACTTGAACCACCTTCCCTACTATGCTATCAGTTGCACGTATGTCTACATACAGCGTGAACCTCAAGCTTAATGATGTTTTAACGCCACTGCAGCATTATTTGGTTTCCAAACACGATGCAGTGTTGATGGTGATCTTTACCTACCGTCAAAGTGACTCTGCACAAGGTCACCTAACCATGCCTCCACTTGCTCTTAGAGGCGGTTGCTTCGGCTTTTTACATTATTAACGTTTGGTGTGTAACTACATTACCTTTGTGCAAATCTTATTTGCATTTAAAGCCCCACTCCAATCATATTTTGATTTACAGTAAAAGCGTCTCCACTCATCTTTTAATCATGATTTTGCCTTTTTTTTTTAATCTAAATAAGCCTGTGCCGTTTCCTGGCAGGAGTTCTTAAGAAATTCACCTCTGAGTTGTGGGCGGGACTGTTGGCAGGGAGGTAAGCCTCCTGTGATGTCCCATCATCCCTTTGTTTACACTCTCTCCCGTTGGTTTACAGCCCTCACAAACGCAAGACAATATGAATTTGAGGCAATTTCACTAAAATATGCTTATTGCTGACATTTTTGGGATTAAATCATAATTGTCTGTTTAATGAAATTTGTTTACCACAAAAAAAAAAAAAATCATCCTGTGTAATAAACATATAACTAAATGTTTTAATGTATAACATGGTCATCTAATACTGGCACACTTTCCATCATTTTTTTCTTATCATTTATGCCCATAAAGTCTTGCTGCCACATGCATAGTCAATCATTGTACTGAGATACCTATAACTGTTGGAAATATTCAAATTACTCTAAACATCCATTCATTTTCTAAACCTGCTTAATCCTTTTAGAGGTCATGAGGTCGCTGAAGTTTGTCCCTGATATTGCTGGGCTGGGTACACCATGGACAATTTGCCAGTTTGAGCTAAACATTTTCGTCTAAAGACGAATGAATCATTCCAAATAAAGTTTTGAATTTTCATAACTCTTTTACTAAAAATGTCTTCCTTCCAGGGTGCCTCGGAAAAACGTTTAACACTTAAGGTGTTTAAGCTGCGGTTTAATTGTGAAAACACGAAGAATGCAAGCTTTAGTGCTTTTCTTTTCTCATTTATTTTTATTCCTTTTAGCCTAAATACACACTGACATTTTATTAGCCATGATAATGATCATTTGTGATTGGAACTGATTCTCCAAGAACCTCAGCGGAATCTTCAGAGGAACGTTTCTTTTGGCCAATCTTTAGGGGACCTTTCAATAGTTAATGACGCAGTATAAATTAACTACAGGACTTTTTAGAATCTCTGTGAATTTTTTCCTGTTTGACCCTTTGGTGTTTTTGGAAGTGATTAAGTTTAAGACTCAATTACAGGATGAGAGCTGATTTCCTACACGGCAAATCCATACAACTGTGTTTTTCCACCGGTTTGCATTCTACTCTATGGTAACTGCCAATTGCTTTTTTTTATAATCAATTTTACAATTTTTGACACAATTTAACTAATAAACGCAAAAGGTTGAAGGCCCTGTATACACTACCTATGTCTATTATTTTTTTCCCAAATCCTGTCAGTACTTCCTCTCAGGTTTTCCTAGTCTGCCAGAACAAACCTGAACATCCATCTTTTTACCAGTCCTATTTCACAAAGCATAAATTGGATTATCTTTTAACCATGTTACACACTGGGAAATCACAGGCCAAAAATCAGTCCAGAACTCTCTCAATCATTAGATTTTTATGGAGCAAGTGTGTGGAGAAGCCCATTGCACCTAATTTGTTGGAATATTCTGGAGAGAAAAAGCTTTGAAATGTGCATCTCCCGGGTTTTGATAATGACAACTGTGAGGCTGGCGAAGCCAGACAGAGCTTGCAAAGAAAAATAAGTCATTTGAAAGCTTCAGTCAGAGCGAGCTTTTTTTCCATTTCATCAAACTGCCTACATTTAAATAAATGTGTTAAAGTCGTCTTAAACTAAGCAACTGTTTAACTTTAAAGTCACTCTGAAATTTGAATGATGGAATTGCAAAGTCCTCTATTTTCCACCTGTTATCTTAAGATTTTCCCACAAACTTGAATTGAAAGCACTAGCTTTGGTGAGTCAAGTGGAGTATTGTCAGGATCTGTCGTGCATGTTTGCAAGAGTGTTGATAACTAAGCGATTTTATCCTCAATTTCTATGACTTGTCAGTCTCCACTAAAATAACCTTTTAAAATATCCACTTTGTTTTAAAAAAGGCAACTAAAATCCTTGTCTGGTGTTATTGAGCAGACTAAAGGTGCATTCACACTAATCGCGATTCCGCCTTTGCTGAGAATTCGCTGCTCGCCACGTGGCCAAAAATGTGCTCCCTGAGCCCGTGTTATTTATTGTGTGGGAGGAGCTAGCAGCTAATGTTTTTAGCTTGATTGTTACATGGAGCGACACCTGTTTATCTCATTTACAATGCATGAGAGACACAGATGATGTCTACAGATCAGGTTTATTTATATTGAAATCATCGAACATTTAGTCTCCCTTTAGCTCCAGTGAGCTTTTCTCCGGCTGCTGTGTCTGATTGACGGTTGCTTCTGCGGTTTTTCTGTCAGTCTCTGATCGAGATCAAATGCTTACTGTCGCACATTAACATGACAGGGCAAAAATAAAAAAACAAGGAGACCTTGTTTTATTTGTTGTCTTAATGAAAATAAGAAAACATCATGAAGTTCAGGAGGCCTGAGCAGACTGCTTTCCCATCCAGCAGCAGCCCTCTGTCTGGTGCGAGCTCCTCTCCCGGGAGCTGGCATTGTGACCGTGTCGGCTACAGCTCCATAGGTCCTGCGACAGACTCTCTAGAGTGAACCCGCCTTTGCCCAACAGTAACCGGGACAGGCTCTGGAAACCCTGCTGCCCAGAAATTGACACAGTGGGTTTAGAAAATGAATGGAAGTTCAGGAGAGCTATGGATCGATCCACCATATTGGATGTTTTCTCCTCGCTGTCACTGAAAACGTCACATGCCCGAAGTTGAGTCTCTGATTGGTTGAGGATACGCAGCCACCTCCCCAGAGTTCAAATTTTTTTTCAACTCTGGCCAGCCGCGGCTGCTGCTCCATTCACGCAGAACCTCAATTCACGTCTAAATCATTGATTTTACGCCTGTGCTGCACGTATCACGTTTGGTGTGAATGCGCCTTTATGCCTCGTTCACAAGCGCTGCAAAGCGGAGGGCGGCCAGAGCTGGCGGTCAACAAGCGCTTCTGCTCAGCGGAGTTTATTTTTGGCCAAAATATTTTTATATATGTTTCTGTCCAAGTGGCGAACCGCTCTCTGCCTCTCTCTCTCATTGATTGTGTTTTTACACCCAAAACCACACACCCCTGCTCCATAGCTGACCTGATACATTGATCTTTGTGTACATGTCTGTTTATTTTTTGTGTTTGTGCATTTATTTTCATCTCTACAGTCCATTTAGATACAAAAATATGATTACATTTGCCAATCACTGGATTTTATTGTGAAAAATTGATTATATTTTGAAAATTGACCAGATTTTCTCATCAGAATTGACACGGATCACTCGCTGCTTGTGCTAAAAATAGACCTGATGCTGAAACGATTGCTGCACGACTTGAGCCGGCCGCAGAGTGTGAGGCAGAGGCGTTTTGCGTCTAGTGTAAACCACACCATAGGTTAACAAGGGGGCCGATTGGAAGCGGCCTCCGTTCTGTGCCACTTCGCACCACTTCCTCGTCCGGTGTAAACCAGACGTAACGCTACATTCAATTACAGCCACTTCCAATATAAAGTTTAAATAAGCACCTATGTACATTTCTACGACCATATTTAGTCTCTACGTCTAAAACGTGCTGCCATTGAATGCGCTTTGAAAGTTAAACCAGGTCAAACTTTGACCAGAGACTCAGATTTGGTAGTGATGTATGAATGGCGTTCCTTTTAATTCTCATAAATGCCAACCATTTGAACATTGATCATGCAGGAGAAATTAATAACTGCGGCTCATGCCTGTCTGGAATTCTATGACAATTCTTTCAAGTAGAAAAAGAGGAACATTCACGAGAGTTACACTGTTTCAACATTTTTTCACGCCAAGCCTTTTCCAACTGTTGGGTGGCGGACATTCGCTAGTAAACAGGAAAAAAAGAAAGAAGAATAAGCCCCTCCCCTCTTTTCCAGTGTGAACACCATGGATTAAATGTGCGTTCAAGAATATACGTTTTGCACGTTCTTGAATATGCGTCATATGCCTGATGTGTACGTAGCTTTAGATGTGAAGCACCTACAGCCTTTTTCCCTGAATAAACAGCAAGGACAGCAGTTTATTCTCAGTGTATTTGACTTAACTAATGATTTTTATTACAAAAATCCTAAAAGTGAAAATAATCTTAATCCTGAATCAAGTAATCTGTATTTAAAATATCACCACCGTCAGTGATGTCCTGCTCTAAATTCACATCCTTCTTAGTTTGTGTCGTAGACACTTAATGTTGAGTGTCAAATGAAAGTACTCGCTGTGATGCATCTGATGTGTGAGGATCTGAAGACTCTTGGACACTCATTTAAAAAAGCCATTCAAGAGCTCCATCACTACCTTAATGGAGGGTAATGTTTGTGAGGTTTATGTTAAGGTGTACATGCTTTTCTCACATACTGTACAATTATCAAAATAAATTAGTGGTTCTCCTGTTTGTCTGCAACCTCTCTAATCTCAATCTCTCTATGTGTCTATTCCTGTGACTCCTAATCCAGGTGGTATTTTGACATAGTTTAGACTTTAGAAGAAATGTGGAGACATCCAAACAAGAACATCTAAGCTCCACAGAGACACTTTTATTGCTACATTAAACCAAGCTTTTGGTTTAAGTTTTTCTTCACAAAAACATTGCTAGTCATCTTGTTCGTCAGTGCATTTTACCAAAAAGTCATTTTAATACAAAATACATGAATATTTGGTATAAAAAGATTGCAGTGGAAATGTTATTGAATTAGGAATGTGTAAGATGCTATACGGTCAATATGGTTTGGTTCGTGGTTTCACATGTTCTCAAAAATACTTAGCAGTAAGAATGTGCAGGTTTCTCTCATTTTTGGCTGAAAAAAACACACATATACATAACGCTGTCGTTGGTAAATCTGAAAATGTCTGAATCTAGCTGTTAGCTAATAGTGAAAAATGAAAATACAAAAAAAAGTCTTCAGTGGTTGAAGAAGGCCTCTGTTGGTTTCCCTCAGATGCCTCCCCACACACGCATTCATTTTGTATTTTAACTAAATAGAAATTTGATATTTAAATGGATGTACTTAATGTTTGTTTGGGATTTATTTATTTTCACTGGCGAAGTGGCTAGTGCTCTTGCATCACAGCGAGATGGCTGGTGCTGGTTCAAATCCTGGCTAGGACCTTTCTGTGTGGAGTTTGCATGTTCATGCGTGGGTTTCTCTGGACACAGTCAAAAAAATGCTTCTTAGATAGATTTGTGATTCTGTTCGTGATATACCCTGCCTTCTCATCAGCCCTGGTGACCCCGTGACCTCAAAAGGGACACAACGGATTAAGAAAATGTATGAATCTCAACCAGTTTATTTTAAACATTTTTTTGTTTTTCTATTTTCATTAATGAGTTTGAGCTAGACCTTAAAAAATGTAAATTAATTAAGTGACTTAAGTAGCATCCAACCAAAAAAAACAGCAAAACCGGCATGTATGTCTGTCTATTCTTCTTTCATGTAACAGAAATTAAAAGTGTTTGTCATAGTTGGTGTTCAGCTGACATTTGCAGGACTTTTGCTCAGTGAAGTTAGAACGTAGAACAACATCTGCCACTCCATATGCCAGTCCTAACTTCACCTTATATTTAGGCAAGTACACAACAACTAAGAATGCATTAGTGCAACAACTAGAGTCACTTTCCATCCTCTGTTCTTAATTATGTCAAAAACCTCCCCTTAAATTAAATGAAACGTCACCAAATATTCAATCTATTGCACGGCATTAGGAATCAGTGTCTTCTCAGTGCGCAGGCATGTATCTGCATAATGAATACAAGATGTTGACTCAGATGAAGCATGAAAAGATGAAAATGTGTAAATCCATTCCAGTTTGTGAATAAGAACAA
The DNA here is from genome assembly GCA_014656515.1 of Oryzias celebensis. NCBI lineage: Eukaryota > Metazoa > Chordata > Actinopteri > Beloniformes > Adrianichthyidae > Oryzias > Oryzias celebensis. Next base: position 12,977,175 of record BNCR01000008.1, on the reverse strand, counting down.
AAAAGGAATCACAGAATAGTTAGAGCTGAATGGAAATGTCTATGCAATATATAAATGAAAAAAAAACAACTTTATTTATTTGAAACACTATTTAAAGAAGTTGCTCACGTTTTTACAATGTGCTTTGAACCAAACTGCCAAGAGACAGAATCTCAAATTAATCAACGACATGCTTTAAAAATCATGTTTTAGTGCTTTGCCTGTGGGTAATGCATTATAAATGGTAAATATGAAATATTCCTAACAGCATTAAACATGCCTGTGCAAAATTGAAACAAACTGCTTTGGAAAACAAACACAACTTTTTTGTCCTGGAATAATGATTGTTTTTGGACAAACCAGTCACTAGAAGAAATGTTTAACCGCAACACACAATTGCATGTTAGATGAAAACTAACGGAAATAAAATAAATGAAAAACCCAGCTTTTAAGGACCTTAGTTGGTGTGGGAATTCATTACACAACCTTAAAAACAAAAACAAAAAATCCAGATTACACTGGATTATCGTGTGTCTAGTTAATCCTTTAATGCTACGTACACACCAGGTATGCGATGCGCATTCTTCTTCCTGATCAATTTTCAAACGGTTGGCACTTCCGTGAGAGTCCCTGATTGGTCAAAGTTCAAAGTTGGTTTAACTCTCAACACGTGTTCAATGTTTTGTATGTAGAGCGACAAAAATGGACAAAAAAAACTTGCAGTGAACATGAGAGTTTGGCACACAGAAGCCCAAAATGTCCGTTTGTGTAGAATTTACATGGAAAGTGGTCACTTGAAGATGTGTTACAGAGGGCAGTGCAAACGTAGCATAACATCAGAGATGTCTAAATACACCAAAATATACTCTATTTGATATACCATAATTCTTTAAATATTTGCACAATTAGCAAGAATCAGCTGATTCTGACTCGGAGAAAAGCTACTTTTCAGATTAACCTGATATGCAACACTTAACTAACACGAAGTGCTGAATAATGACGCACAGCTGCATCATTTTGTTGCTACAGAATCCTCTGATTTGCAACCAATGGGATAAGAACATCACTACTAAAGTGCGCAAAGCTGCTTTTCTTTCATGGCTGTATCATAAAACCTACAAAACTCTTGGCTGAAAAGCCTCAGTCCCTCAGTGGAATGTTATCAAACATCAATGTTACTGAAAGATCAGAGAACAGAAACATTAATGTTCACACTCTACAATGTACTAAATATTTGGGATAGAAATTGACAAGTTGTTAAATTGTTGGATGCACAAACTTCATCTGAAAACTTTTGCATTGTTTTATTTATTCTTTTGTTCTTTTTAAGAAATGATGTTGCACTGTACTAAGTGATCGGTACGAGTTAGACCTTTAAAAAAAAAAAAAAATCCTTAAGATTTTGAGGATTCAGAATCCTCAAAATTTCAAGGATTTTTTTTTTTTTTTACTTTTGATTTATAGTGTTTTTTTGTTTGTTCTCAAATAAACTACCTCAGCTTTAATACAAATGTTAATATCTTATATGACAAGAAGAGAAAAAACATATAGGTAATCAAATAAACAACAAAGCATGAAGACAGTGATTCACTAAGGGATGTTTTTGAATAATCTGTTTAATGATTGGCTGTTATTATGCTTTACTGTTGAACCTCTCAGTCTCAAGGCTTTGAGATCTACCGTTCAGTAATGAATACTTATTAGTACATTAGCAAAGCAGGGAGATTTATTATAATACCAAGGAGACCAGCAGGTTGAATATCCTTGTGGTGGACATAAGTGAAGTATTTGGTCTTTTTATGTCCCTCTTTTACAGGAATTAAGCTTTATGGGATTAATCTATGGCTCATCCTTATGCAGAGGTATCCAAAAGTGAAAATGCACAACATTCAAAAAATAACAATAAACATAGCAGCTGCAGATATTTATGTTTTAAGGAAAATTTTGGACTGTTTTTCATTTAATTGATACGCGAGCCACTCTCTTTTTTCAGGACTTTTTTTTCAGAGCTTCAGTAGGTTTTAATACCTTTAAACACTTTGGGAAGGCTGGTGGTTATCTGAGATGGATGGCAATGCAAATTATTCTTTTGGACACATCCTTTTAGCTGAAAATTTGCAGCAAAAAAAATGAAAACATTTTTTCTTCATGTAGATTTTAAGAGAAAATAAATAAGAATTTGCAGGATGGCGTTTTTCTTGAAAACATATAAGAAGGCAGTGAGTAGAAGGAGAGGATGAGGAGAAGGAGCAGGAGAATAGGGGGGTAGTTAGCAGAGTGGCAGACTGAACTTTTGCCCAGTGCCTGTCAGTGCAGAGAATGGACGCTGTGCTCGAACAACACGTGTGTTGATGTGTGCATGTGTGTATCCTTGGCTTCTCTTGACAGTGAAGAGGAACATGAAGTCTCTAATTGCTCTGGTGACTGCAGCTTCAGACTCCTTCCTCTGTGAAGGTGAGAGCCACAGAGCGGGAGGGAGGGTACACTCACACCCAGATCAGAATGAAAAAAGACAAAAGGTCTCGGACCAAATGAAGAGGCCCTCTGTGTGTTTGAGTTTATTTATTGGTGTTTGTGTACTTCTACCAGGCAACTCTTCCTTTGTTAATTCTTTAGGAATCCGACCAGAAAAGGACAATCTCCTATGTCATTAAACTTTAAAACAAGCACTAATTGTGTCCTTTTAAAATGTATGATATCCTAATGTCTGCTTTTTCCTGACCTCCAAAACAAACCAGATCTGCATCCTGTAAAAGGTTCCACACAAACACTTTGAGTCTTTCCTTCTACTCCTTGCAAATGTTGAATCATCATGCAGTGTCACATAAGGGATGCTGTCTGTCTCAGCAGTCAGGGTCCAGGCACACCTTGGAAAGGTCAGCCTTCTATCACATTTTATATATATCATTTGCAACAAAATAATTTGAATGGGTGAAGCTTAAATAAGTTTAAACTGTAATTTATTCCCGTTTAGCATCATATAAAAGCAGGAATTGGACATGATAATAGTGGGTCTCATTTACAGTTTTTTCCCATATTCGTTTTTTTTTCTAGGTTCAAATGTTTAACCTTCCATCTAATATCAACATGTTTGAAACAAACACGCCAGAGAAGGAAAAAAATCTGTCTGTCACCCCATGGGAAATGTTCCTGTTGCCAAAAAGCTCAAAGCCCTGCCCCCACGTAAAAATAGCATCAGCGTGGCAGCGAAAACTTGAACAACTGAATTGAAATGGAAAACTGAAAACAGAAAGAAAGGAAATATGAAAAAAAGTTGAAACAGTAAAAACAGTTTTAGATTAAATGTTTCTTTTTATTCAAAGTTTTAAAATTGCAATAATTTTCAAGTTTATAAACTTATAAAAAATAAACATTCAATTTTAATTTATTTTTAAATACTTGCTGTAATGAAAAATGTAAACATTTGCTGATAATTCTAATAATTCAGATACACCAAGGTATAAATGTATGAATTATATTTGAAACAATGGGTAAACAAGGGGCTTTTTACACTCATGTCAATATTTCTGCATCTTCAACTAACATTGTTTTGAGAGAAACCCACCAAATCGGATCAAAATTAAAACTATCAAGATCACATAGAAACAATAGGTTTAAAAATGATTTAAAAACATCTTACTTCCAAAAAAAAAGTGTATTTTTCTACTCATATTTTGATAAAGAAGGCTTTATGGCTTAAGACAAAGGGTGTAGATTTCCTGGCAAGGGAATGGAAAAATCTGAAGGTAATCTCAGTCCGAGAAAGACAAGAGTTGTGTTTATACAGAGGCGACAAAGAAAGAGGAAAGGATTAGTGACCACAAGGGGACCGGATGAAACGATCGCACTTTGTCACTGTCTCTCAAGCACACATGTATCCACACAAACACATACAGTGTTTCTCACTCTCATATATACACATAATCTGAGCTGTCAGATATATGTTACAAATAAATAGATCATACTCGGCCTCAGATCCTTCTTCTGTGTTTTCTTTTCCTCGCTGGTTGTAGTCGGTGTGTGTATGCTGATGTGTGTGAGGTATCTGTCAGGGCGGATGCTAAAACCCTTTCTCTGGCCACTGTGAAAAGCTCAACCTTTGCAGGGACGTGTGTGTGTGTGTGTGTGTGTGTGTGTGTGTGTGTGCAAAGGACCACCCTGATGTTTGTAAATTAGCTGACTGCTGGTATCCACAGCTCAAATGAGCCTTGAGGCTTAGGTCATTAAAGAAGAGCTTTAAACCTTCTAACACACACATAAGTTCACATATCTTAGCCAAGCTTTAGATGTTTCTCCCCAAGCAGCTGACTTGGTAAGTTTCCAGCAAAATTCTCCAGACTTTTATGTGACTAAATAAGAGCTTGAGACTGCTTTGACATATTTGCAGCTTCATCTGCAAAGTGGAGTTGATATTGGAAAAGTACAGGACACGTAGTTAAAGAGAAGAGGAGTAGACGAGCAGTATGCTGGGTTTAGCACATGTTGCTGGAAGTATCTAACCACATTATCTCAGTTTGTACAACTTTGATTCTTATTTCTACCACATCACTCCGTACCAACTTTCAGCCAGACAGTGTTGGGACTGACACTTTTCAAAGTAATGTCTGACAGCAACAAAATAGCTTTTGCTGAAACAAAGCAGTGTAAGGCTACACATCCAGTTTTAATCCTTTTTTACTTGGTACATGTTCACCAACGCTTGTGTAACAACAGCTTTGCAGCCCAAATGATACATATTTAAAGCTGCTACAAAAAACTAGGCTTTAACAGATCAAAATATGCTCCAAACACAATCTTTTTTTTTGGGAATGAAGAAACAAAAAAAGAAATGTAGCTTTTAATTTTTTTTTTTTTCATTATCTAATCATACAGAGTGATAATTCTTTTCCTAAGTTTGGGATATGTTTTTCTATCTTTGTCTAATTACATTATACCACTTTTTTTCTGAGCTTTGATGAACAAAAACATAATTTTTCTGCCAAAAAAAGGCAGATTTGATCAACTTTTCACTTATTTGAGGAAAGTAAAAGTCACACTCTCTATATTTTACAGTGCAGCGGATTATTCATTGTACACATCAGGAAATATGCATCATCATGTCAAATCCTTTGGTTTAAGCTTCATATTTTGAGCTTTGTTCAGGCAGACCCAGAAAGCAGAAATTACCAAAAGTCTTTGGATGAAACTGTGAGGTCTTAGAACTGTGATTTAACACATCAATGTCAGGTTCACTCCTAAAAAAGAAGTTTAATTATAAAAAAGTGAAGGAATAAATGGTTATATGTCCTTTGTGCAAAGTAGTTTTAACCCTTTATTAATTCTAACTTTAGGTAGTCTTATGGCTTTTTCTTTGCCACTCTGCCCTGAAGGCCAGCAACCTGAGGTTGCCTCTTCACTGTAGATTTTGACACTGGCACTTTGCGGGCACTATTGATTGAGGACCTATGGGCTTGTAATTCTCAAACTGGAAACTCATATAGCTATTTTCATGCTCAATTGTGCTGTGGAGCCTCCACTTCTTTTTCTACTTTGGTCAGGGCCTGTTTGTGCTGTTCTCTAAAGACAGTAGCACACATTGTTGAAAGAAGGTTTGGCAATTTCTCACATGGAACAGCCTTCATTTCAAGAACAACAAAAGGCTGTTGAGTTTCTGTCCTTTTTGAGTGTTTAATCGACTCCACAAACGTGATGCTCCAGAAATTCAACCTGTTCAAAGGAAGGTCGGTTTTATAGCTTCTCTAACCAGCCAACTATTTTCAGCTGTACCAATAAAAACGCACAAGGGTTAACTAATTATCTGTTAGCCTTCTGACACAATGAGCAACCACATTGTACCATGAGAACACTGGAGTGGCATGAAAATGGGCCTCTAGAAACCTAATGCACCAAACGCCAGACATTTGCCGCTAGATTAGTCCATTTTTAATAATTAACCAAGTTTACTTCTGATCAGTTTGAAGTTATCTTTATTGAAATAATACTGCTTTTATTTCACAAATAGGAACATTTCTAAGTGACCCCTAACTTTGGAACAATAGTGTATGTGCACATACTGTTTCCTACTTTAAAGCAACAGTAAAAAAAATACTGCTGTCCTCAGGTAAAGTCTCATGCATCATTTCTTTCACAAATGAGACCTGACAGCACAGTTCTGTACAATTTAGTATCCTGGCAGAAGAAAATCGGGGGAAGTTGAGCGACATGAAGGCTGTTGGGTGAAGATGCATATGTGTGTGTCCCTTTGGCCCGTCCTTTTGGCTAATTTCCCATTCAAATGAGTGCGAGTGCAAAGGCAGCCATGGCCTCCAGAGAGCCAAGCACTGTTTAAACGATGTTATCACAATACATTTGTTTCCACTCCATCTGTCTCATTTATGCATTGGCCTAACCCTGCTTCTCATCGCTCATACTCTGTCATTATTTCTCTTTTGCATTAGTTATCGTTAGAGCACCACTTGAAATTGAGTCCATGTATGCTCCACAAGCATGAAAAAATGCATTTATTTCTGCTGAGACACCTGGCCTGGATAGGAGTTTAAAAAGTTGATATTTTCGAACACATTTAACATGAATCCATTCTTTACATTCACATGATAAATGCCACCAATGCACTGGGCCACTCTAATCTTGCTCAGCATCTTGCAGGCCATCCTCTCAAGCTATTTTGTGCCTCAATAAGTTATTGATCTAAAAAAATGCTTACAGCTCTGAAGGACCTTGTTCATTCCCAAGGACTGAACTCGTTTTGTGAGTGTCCCATATATTGGGTCAGTGACCACACACCAGATTTGGATGGTTTTATGCAGATAGTTTTCTAAAATCTGCTGCAAAACTTTAAACTAGAGCACAGAGCTTATTTAGAAGTCAATCAAAAAGTTGTAAATAGTTTAGAAAATATCACAAAAATGATGTATAATAATGTTATGTATATTGTTTTCTTGTTTAAAACAACACAAAACATTATTTAATTTGATATTAATTATTGTTAGAAATAACCAAGAGCACCTCCAGCTTCTTCAAAACAAGTTCAGTAGAGGGTCTGGCTTTGACTGATTTTCCACTAAATTTAGTTCAACCTTGAAGTTAAAGAACACGGTTCTCATGAAGCAAAATCTTCTGGAAAGATTAATTGTACTTTGGCTTCTCTTGTGCCTCAGCAGGTGATAAAAAAAATCTAAGTCTGGTCCATTGCCAGCTTGATGTGATAATCCTTTGATTGGTTCCATTCTTTCCATTCAATGCAGTTGAAAAGATGCAGATGCATGCTGCTCTATCAAATATTGTCTTGGGCATTGCTTTAGGGCTTTACTTCTTCAAATGAAAATGCTTTTTTATTGTATTCCTGAAAACATAGTAGTAATAGAGATGGGTATGTACGAACGAGTCTGCTTCGTTGCCGGTGGCTTTTCTGGCCAGCTAGGTAAGTATGTGTGTGCACAAGCATTTTGCACTTGCATGCACCTGCGCTTGGCAACTTGCAGAGATGCACTCCCACTGGGGTGCAGTCAGTGCCACTGCCTGTTAATATCAATGGAACCACTTGAGCTGCAGTAAGTGACCTTGGATATGCTTCTGCTAACTGGTAAAACAATTTAGCATTTCTCACAAGTAAAGCATATAGTATTATTACAGAGCTCCAGTATGAATAAAAGTAAAAAAGATGTGAGATGTGAGAATCATCCGACACAATGGTATATAAACATATTTCAGATGAAATACAATACCATTATCTTTTACGGAATTGGAACAGTGCCCACATTTTTTATTTTACTTTGACTAATTTATAAGCCTGTAATCTTTGTCCTTAATAAAGGTTATAATTTATGCTTTTGTCCTTGTTGGAACACTTTATTAGATTAACCATTACTTTAAAAACCTTGATAGAATAGGATATATTAATACAATTCTATAACTTTATTTATAGTCCAGATTCTTATATGTAACATACCTGTCTCTCTCTCGGTGCGATTAATCGATTTAATCGATTAATTCAAATTTTTTGTTTTAGACGATTATTTCCCAGCTCTCTGCTTTCTTGGGTTTCCGTTGTTCGGAGTAAAGGGGGGGCCCCGAGTCTGGGTGTCCCCACGCCGGTCCCCAGCCCAGATAAAATAAAGGGTTGTGTCAGGAAGGGCATCCGGCAAAAAAATCTCTGCCAAACCAAATGTGAGGATAAGTGACAGACATTTACGTAAACGTAAATCCACTTTGAATGAAACTTTATCAACAATATCTAACATTACAGAGCCGGTGTTGAGCTGCAAAGCCCACCCCCCATGAGGGCGCTGCATCTTTACTGTCCATGACACAAGAATCTAAAGCTGAATGCTTTTAGGCTGTTTTTGTTAAGGTTTCATATAAAAATGAATCAACTGGAGGCAGAATTAGGGGAAAAAAGTGCATTTTCTAACAACCTGCAGCCCTCTAATAAATCTGTCCTTGTTTTCTCAGCATGTTTTAATTTGAGTTTACAGTGAGATGTTATTAAAGATGTGTTCATACTATTTAGAAATTATGTTTGTGCAATTTCATTTTCTTAAAAAATCAAGTAATTTTCTTTCTCTCTCTCTCTCTCTCTCTCTCTTTCTCTCTCTCTCTCTATATATATATCAATGGTTCATACTAAAGGTGACTGGCACCCCCCTCACAAGGGGTCTTTTTAGCTGCGCTAAAGAACAGAAACAACTCATTTGTGATACAAAATAAAACATCTGTGTGAAAAAAGGCCAAAACCAGATAGCAATGATTAGAAATCAAAACAGTTGTTTTTATCTTATGTTTTTGGTTTTTTTGTGACGTCCTCTCTCTGCATTCAACAAAATATCATTTTTAAAATAAGACATATAGTTTTTTTAGTTGTTTTTTTTTTAAAATAATGTAATAATTTGTCTGGTAAAAAATGTGCCTGACTGGTACTTTTTTTCATCTACCGGCTAACTTGGCTGTTGACTCAGAAAAGAAATGTTGACCAGTGTGGATGTGACTTCAGACATGGAGAATCAAACCACACGCAGCAAAATCAGTTTGAAGGTTGTAGCTGCCAAAAGTTGGAGTACAACAGCTGAAATGGACAAGAAGTGTTTCCTTATTTACCAAATGCTTAAGCTAGCCGTAGTTTTTCACAGGATATAATACAATAAAATAGCCTTTGTTAAATATAATCTGTCATTTGTCTTTTTTTTAAAGAAACTTTTTAAAGAAACTAAAAGGAGGGAGAAAAAAATGATTAAATCCAGTTTGGTGTGAAAAAATGTGAGATTTTATTTTTGGCCGTATCACCCCGCTCTAGTTGATGTGTTCATCTCTGTCCCGTTTGTGCTATTATACTCCCCTCTCCTTTTATCCGTGTTGTCCTTCTGCTTTCATCTTGGGTCTGATGACCATCTTTTTGCATACACTCGAATACAGTCCGTCTTCTTTTGGCCAACTCGTGTTCTGTCCTACAGCGCATTTCTAGCTTTTCTTTTTGATGTGTTGGATGTTTGGGACCGTAATTACTGGAAGCACATGCATTTTTAATGGATGCTCTCTTAAAGCTTTGCAGGGACTGTTTCTGTCTAATCTTCATATTCTTTTTAATCAGAAGAAATCGAGAGAGCTGTGAGGCGCTTTTGCCAAATCCATCTTTTATAGTAAAGTGGAACTGTGAGGCAGGCTTGATGGAATATGACAATGATGCTCTAACATGTCATAATCTGTAGTCTGCTCTGATAAACTGATAAATCTTATAAGTTTAACATTTTCTTTTTGTTCTGTGTTTAAAATTGCCATTTCTTAAAGAATGCTGCGTCTTATCGTTTTTACTTCAAAGGAATCTTTCAAAATTACATGGATGTAAATCAAAGATTTCCTTCATTTATTTTTTGTGAGTCTAATAGATTTAATTAATTTGCAGAATTGTTGACTCAATTACAACTTTCTTGAATGAATTTTGTTAGGGTTTGAAAACAGGAAGTGGCATGTGATCTTTAAAAAAAGCATCTACTGAATTAGGAAAATGGGGAAAAAAAAGTCAATTCTGCCTTATTTAGCCTACTTTTAAAATTCCAGTATCCACCAGCTTTATTGATCTACTGTCAGGACAACATTGAGTTTCCTGTAAATATTATAGTCATTTTTTGCAGCTATTTCTTACTTTTCTGATTCATAGGTCAAAAGGGATCAATTTAGATTCTAATGTAAACCAGAGGTTGCAATCACATCTGAAGAAGCATTAAAATATGTGCATTTTTATGAGTAGAACTGAGCCTTTTTTGCAGGCCATTTTATTGACACTGCTAATTTGAAAAAAGTTAAAAAGGTCGTCTACTCGGAACTTCAACTTAATTTCTTGCGTCTCCAGAGTATCCTGAAAACTGACATTGCCGTGAGGAAGAACTCGGCTATGGCACACCAGAACAAAAAACAATGAAAAAGACAAAAATCCCTTGATGAACTGCCTGGAATTGTTGCTTAAAAAAAACTGTGTATTCTGTGATCATATTTTTCTAATTCTAGTGTTTGGAAAGTTTGGCAAAAACATGTGGTTTTGGTGCATAAGTGAGTCACTTTCTATTCTTGTTTTCCACAACAAACTGAAACATCTTTTTTTTTCATTTATCTATTTATTATTAATATAATAGGAGGAAGATGGTTTTTTTTTATACGTTGGCCAACCGTTTTTAATACACCAGTTCAGTCATTTAATGGATGATAGACATAACATCTTGAATTCCCACTGCTTTTACTCCCATTCCTGCTTCAAAAATGAAGGTTTCAAAAGATCAAATGAGCAATAATGTAAAGTCTTAATGAGCGAAGGCTAAACCGTTTTGCCTTCATTTGTTTTAACATTTCGCCTCAGCCGTCTGGCTGGATATTCTGGCAACCATGTTGAAGTTGTGCCCTTCACAGGGAGGCTGATTATTACGGCTATTAAAATGAAGGAACGGCCAGTTGACTTTTATATTGACTGTGATTAAAATAATCAAAAAGAAATTTGGGGCTGTGGAAAAACGTCCTTATTTCAACAAATCTTGCTGCGTGAGAATGGTGAATCTTCCTAACTCTTATGGGAGTTTGGTTTTTGAAAGGATTTGTGGCACCATATACTAAAGAGAAAATATAAAAAAAGAGAAAAAATGAAATGTGTCATGTAATACCATTTTGTATACTACGTGATATATTGGTGGCTGGAGAAATGAAGGAAAAATGTAGCAAAGATTTTCCTAATCCTTTTTTTCTTTTGCTTTTGCACTTTTTAGGGAATAATGCTTAAGAAAAACAATGCTATTCATTTTCATATCTTTTAATTTTATTATTTTTATATTTATTTATTTTATTATCTGTCTATCTATCTATCTATCTATCTATCTATCTATCTATCTATCTATCTATCTATCTATCTATCTATCTATCTATCTATCTATCTATCTATCTATCTATCTATCTATCTATCTACCTACATATAACTCAGAGGCAAATTTCTGATGAACTCTTGCTGCTCTGCACAAACTTTGAGAGTAATTTAGCCTTTTTGTGGTTCCTAAAATAACACACTGGTGTTTTCTGAACTTAGTGAAAATAGACATGCAAGTATAAAAAAGTCTTTTTATCAACCTTTTTTCGTCCATTGTCAGTCAGTGAGTCAGGCTTCAGGTAAACGCATTGTCTCTGTGACTCTAAAGCATTCACCTGCAACTCCAAAAATCCCTGGCAGTGTTTGTCTTTGGAGAAGATGCGTTCCTAAATTAAAGTTTAATCCAGCATTATTAGTATAACAGCTTAAGGTAAGGCTGTAAATGTCTGGAAGGGTGTGTGACTTTATCTTGGGTGTACGTATGTGTGTGTCAGGTGGTAATTTCTAAAGACAGGAACATTGGCTCTCCTGCTGTGCTTACATGCCTGCAAGGACTAGAAACATTCACAGAAGCAGAAAAAAGGAGAAGCTGCTGCACTATAGCTGTGCAAATCTCCAAGTTGGCAACAATTAAGATTAAGATTTTTATTTAAGAACAATTTTATTAAATACCATACAAAATATATTAAATTAAAACCAAAGCTGCGTTCACAACAAACACACTTCAATGTTAAGTCAATGTACTGACGTAATCAGGGTGCAGCGCTGTTTGAGCGTCACTCGCTGCTCGGCGGTCTCGCTGCAACTCGTTCGGGCTGGAAATTCATTGGACTTTGTGAATAATTTTTGTTGTGATAACCAATCAGGACTCAGCTTTGACCCGCGACCGTTTAATGATGCAATCAGCGGGTGAAGTCTAAACCAATCATGGAGGAGAATCTGATTGTTCTCCTCTTAAATGTTATGATATTTGTCTTTTTTAATGAAGACAATAACAAAAGAAAAGCTCCTCTGATTTTATTCGTATTATTTTCTCCTTCTCTGACTAATACGAGTGGTTTACTGTTTTTAGTATTTTGATATTTTAGTCCTAGAAAAAAGCAATCAGCAATTTTTTAAGGAGAAGCCAAGCGGTTTATAGTGTTTCCATGTGTTGAACTTCAAATATTTTCATGCTAAAACATACAGCAGTTTGTCTGTTTTTTTACAGGATTTACGTGAAAGAAATTTAAAGATTGAAATTTTCCAGAAAACATTTCATTATTATCATTATTATTTTATAAACAGCATGCTGAATTTGTAGCTTCTGACAGAGTAACACACTGGAGGCTTAACGCGTTCATTTTAAGGATGAAACACCGAATGTGAGCCTGTTTAAAAAAATCCCAACTGTCATTCTGCTTTAAACAGATTAAAGGAAACCTTAAAACACTGGTCGCTTTTAGAGAACGCTTCCGTGTAGCAGACAGGGATAGCTGTCGATGTGGCTGTTGTGTTGGTTCTGAACATGTCTCCCGTAATGAGAAAGGAATGACAAACAACAACAGCAAGGTCATTGAAAACAGGGACAAGGGCAATGGGAAGGACTTCTTCGTCTGTGTGTTTTATGATTATGTCTTAATATGGGTAAGGGTGTTTGTGCTGGTTTAGTGGCCAAGGAGAAACATTTCTGACAGGTGATAAAGAGGGTAGGAATGAAAATATTTATAATCTTTTAAAACAAATCTGATTAAAATTGCTCATAAAACCAAAGTCCCCAAACCTGATAGTTTTTTCTTCTTAACCACTAAAATAAATAGACCTATCTGATTACTGTCAAAACTGTAGTTTTTCTTAAAGATTAAAACAGTTTGGGGAATGTGTATGCTGCTGAGGAATAATTTGCTACATGTTGTCTTGGAAGTAACTTTTTTGTGTTAAACTATCCTGCAGTGTCTAAAAACCTTGGTTAACCTTGATTAAGAAATCAAAAAATTATAATTGCCATATATTTATAAAGCACTTTTCTGCCTTCATTAAGGCCCAATGTGCTTTTCAGTTCCAGGTCCCATTCATCCATACACACACATCCACACTCTGAATGCCATGCAGGGTGCTGACCAAACCACCAGGGGCAATGTGGAGTTTGGTGTCTTGCCCAAGGAAAAACATAAGTTGGCTGAGTGGGAATTGAGCCTCCAGCCTTTCAAACAGGACTCAACCGGTCTGCATCTCCCCTCTAACAATGCACCTTTTCATTTATGTTACAAAACTTTGGTCCATGATTTTGAAAAGTTGATACATTTGTGTTGATACCTTGACGCCAAATAATGGAAATTTCCATCAAACCACTTTGACTCCAAATTTTCTTTAATTTAGTATCTACCAGACAGCAAAAACGTGAGTTTTCTCTCATTGTTGGGAATAAATTCAGTCATCAATGACTTTTTTCATGTCACACGTCACTAATCCACAATGTGACACTTAATGCTGAATTTAACTTAATTTAGCATCACACTAAACAGAAAAAAGATAATCTTTTTTCTGTATAATCTTTTTTTTATATAGTTAGAAATAAATTCAAGGATGGAAAGGTTAAACATTTTATGGCCAAACAAAGTCAAATTGAAGCATTTAGAAATGAAAAAGCAATTTCAGATAATATTTAAATACTAGATATTCTAGATAACAGAAAGTAAGATATTTAAATGAATGTCCCGAAGTAATCAGTGTTAAGACATTACGAATATTATTCAGGATGAGCTGGATTGTATATAGGCTCTTGTGTCATCATACAAATTAAAAGAGCTTATGAATGAATGAATTAATATTTTTGTTCTTCGTATCACATTTAATAGCAACCTCATTTCTCTACTCTGCTTTCTTTTATAAAACAGATTGGAAGGGGCTGTGTTGTATTGTCTATATTTAAAGGAATTTAGGTGTGTTTTTCAGCAGTTGGCTCAATTGATCATAAGCAACCACAAGACAAGAAAATTATTTTTTCGTTTGAATTCATGCTATGAGGTTGGAAGGCCAAGCAGTGATGTGCTGTATGAATGCTGCTGTTTATGGAAACATGTCGCCTGATTTCTGTTTTATGATTATTATTATTTCTGATTTATGCTGTAAACTTTTACTAATAAATAAATAAATAACATTATAAGAGCATGTTTTTTTTTCTTCCTGGAATAATGTTGCTTCTTTATGACCTATCAAATATGAATAAAAGATAAAAGAGATTAAGGTTTGTTTTGTCATCTCAACCATTACTTCTGCATCTCCATCTTTCAATATCATGTTTATGGAGCCCTGGACATGACATGAAAAAAAAAACAAAAAACAAAACTTTTTCCCTTAAAATAACAATTTAGAGCCACATATGAGTATGTTATGCACTTAAATTTGCATTTTGTGACAGCAATTTGTTTTCTTTAATCATATTTTGTGGGCTCAAATTAGTGTTGTTTGTGTGTGTGCTGTGACCACAAATTAGGAGTAAGAATTGAAGTTACTAAAATATCAATACTGTTATGCGGTGAGCAGGAAGGGGAGGATCCACGCGCAGGACACAATTGAAGTTATGAGGTTTATTTAAGGGTAAGGTGATGAATATTGATGGGGAAAGTCCGGTATGGATTGGTCTTGCGTCGGGAGCGGAGTTGGATGAGCTCGGGGAGGCAGCAGGGGTATTGGAGAGAAGGCGGGAGCCACTGGCAAACAAACACACAAGTTAGTAAGGCAAATCTATGACAAGAGTGAGTCCTAAGACACGTCTTGGGAGCCAGCACGTTACCGTCTTGGGCAAGCTAACAGTCTGGCGCCGGAACTGGGATCTCCACCATCCTTTATACATCTGCTGGAGACCCAGGTGCAGGCAATCATGGTGGCCATACCTGGTGGCTGATTGAGCACAGGTGGGTGCTGTCATGGCATCTGACGACCCACAACAGTACCCCCCCCTCAACGGGAGCCACCAGGCGACAGGAAGCGATCCGGACGCCGACGCCGAAGATCACGGACCAGAGAGGCATCCAGGATAGCGGAACGGGGAACCCAGGACCGCTCCTCGGGGCCATAGCCCTCCCAGTCCACCAGGAACTGCAAGCCCCGACCACGGCGCCGGACGTCCAGGAGGCGCCGCACGGAGTAGGCAGGACGCCCAGCCACCAACCGGGCGGGCGGAGGGGCAGCAGCAGGAGGGGCCAAGGCAGAGGAGGCGACCGGCCTTATCTGGGACACATGAAAGGACGGATGCACCCGCATAGTACGGGACAGGCGTAGCTTGACCACTGTCGGGTTGATCACCCGGAGGATTTCGAAGGGGCCTAGAAACTTCGGGGAAAGCTTGCGAGAATCAGTGCGGAGAGGAATGTTCTTGGCGGACAGCCAAACCATCTGTCCCGGGGCATAAGCAGGAGCTGGGGTACTATGGGAGTCAGCATTGCTGCGAGCCCGATCCTGAGCCCGACTCAGGGCAGCTCGGGCTGCTTTCCAAACCCGCTTACACCTGCGCATGTGGGCCTGCACGGAGGGGACAGCTACCTAGGGCTGGAACCCTAGGGAGCATTCAAAAGGGGAGAGGCCAGAAGCCGAACACGTGAGGGAGTTGTGTGCATACTCGACCCAGTCCAGGAAATCACTCCAGGAGGAGGGGTTGCCCTCAGCCATACATCGCAGGGCGGCCTCCAGACATTGGTTGGCACGCTCCGCTTGGCCGTTGGTCTGGGGGTGAAATCCAGACGAGAGGCTCGAGGTGGCACCAATCAACTGACAGAACGATTTCCAGACAAGGGAGGTGAACTGTGGACCCCTGTCAGAGACAATGTCCGTGGGGATCCCATGCAGACGGAGGACGTGATGAGTGAGGAGGTTGGCAGTTTCCCTGGCCGTGGGAAGTTTCGGGAGAGCCACATAGTGTACAGCCTTTGAGAACCGGTCAACGATTGTGAGTATGACGGTGTTACCTCGTGAAGGGGGCAGACCAGTAACAAAGTCCAAGGCTATATGGGACCAGGGGCGGCCAGGAACAGGCAGAGGGCGGAGGAGACCAGAGGGTGGCCGGTGCGGAGTCTTGTTCCGGGAGCATGTGGGACACGCCGCAACGAACTCCCGGACGTCGTTGTCCATGGTGGGCCACCAAAAACGGCGTCTTAATAAGGACAGAGTCCGGAAACCACCCGGGTGGCAGGTACGGCGGGAAGAGTGGCCCCACTGGATAACCTGGGAACGTACAGAGTCAGGGACAAACAAACGATTTGGTGGGCCGGTACCTGGGTCAGGTTGCTGTCTCTGTGCCTCTCGGACTTGTGACTCGACCTCCCAAGATACAGCGGCTACCACACACGACGGAGGGAGGATGGGGTCCAGGGTGACTGGAGTGTCTGGGGCAAACTGACGGGACAATGCATCGGATTTCTGGTTCTTTGAGCCGGGTCTATAAGACAGGGTGAAGTTGAATCTCAGGAAGAAAAGTGACCAGCGGGCTTGACGGGGATTCAACTGTCGTGCTGATTGCAGGTAGGCCAGGTTCCGGTGATCGGTCCAAATCAAGAAAGGAAGTTCGGAGCCCTCCAGCCAATGCCTCCAGTGTTCCAAGGCCAGTTTCACTGCAAGTAATTCACGGTCACCTACGTGGTAGTTGCGTTTGGCTGGTGACAGTCGTCGAGAGAAAAATGCACAGGGGTGTAATTTCTGTGTCTCTGCAGAACGCTGGGATAGAACTGCCCCCACTCCCGTCTCAGAGGCATCAACCTCTACCACGAACTGTCGAGTTGGATCCGGATGGCGCAGGACTGGGGCAGTAGTGAACAGACTCTTTAGCTTGGCAAAGGCGGCAGCTGCTTCTGTGGACCAAGAGAAAGAAACAGACGGTGAAGTTAATTTGGTTAGGGGTGCAGCGATGCGGCTATAGCCTCGAATGAATCTCCGGTAGAAATTGGCAAAGCCGAGGAAGCGTTGGAGGTGTTTCACGGTTGTGGGTACGGGCCACTCCACCACGGCCTTTATCTTGTCTGGATCGGCCCTCACCTGGCCTCCCTCGAAAATGAACCCGAGGAAGGAGATAGTGTATTTATGAAAATCACATTTCTCGGCTTTTACGTAAAATCGGTTCTCAAGGAGTCGCTGTAGAACTTGGCGGACGTGGCGAATGTGGTCAGGGAGGCTGGAGGAAAAGATCAAAATATCATCTAAATATACGAAGACAAAGCGGTTCAGGTAATCACGGAGGACATCATTTACTAGGGCCTGGAAGGTTGCTGGTGCATTACACAGTCCAAAAGGCATCACCAGATACTCAAAATGGCCTAATGGGGTGTTAAAGGCCGTTTTCCATTCATCTCCCTGCCTTATTCGGACTAGGTGATAAGCATTTCTGAGGTCGAGTTTAGTGAAAAAGGAGGCACCATGAAGGGAACTGAAGGCGGAGTCAATGAGGGGCAAAGGGTATCGATTCTTTACGGTTATGTTGTTTAATCCCCGGTAATCGATACATGGCCGGAGCGACCCCTCCTTCTTTGTCACGAAGAAGAAACCGGCACCGACAGGTGAGGATTAGGGTCTGATTAGTCCGGAGGCCAGGGAGTCATTGATGTAGGTCTCCATGGCCTCCGTCTCGGGCCGGGAGAGATTATACAGGTGACTGGAGGGGAGAGGAGCCCCAGGGAGCAGCTCGATGGCGCAATCATAAGGCCGGTGGGGAGGAAGGGTAACAGCTTTGTCCTTGCTAAAAACCTCAGCCAGATCATGGTACTCCACTGGAACATTGGATAGGTCGACTGACTCGGGTGACCTGACGGTGACAGGGGAAGGCCTGGGAAGTGCTGAGCGAAGACAGGAGGAGTGACAAGAGGGATCCCAACTGAGAATACAGCCTGTGCGCCAGTTCACATGGGGGTTGTGGAGCGAAAGCCACGGGTGCCCGAGGACCACAGGGGTATTGGGAGTGTCCACAATAAGAAAATGGAGTAGCTCCTGATGATTTCCTGAAACGATCAGTTTGGTTGGTGCGGACTGGACATGAACAGTGTACAGCTGCTGTCCATTCAGGGCTTTAGCAATGACTGGGGGGTCTACAGGCTCTGTTGCCAGCTTGAGTTTATGGGCCAAGCTTCGGTCCAGGAAGTTGCCCTCAGCTCCAGAATCCAAAAGGACATGAACTGGATGCGTTGACTGAGGGAGACATAAAGTGGCAGGAAGCAGGGTCATGGATGGCAGGATGGAACTGCTTGGGGTCGCCAGTACTCCCGCCTTCACTGGTGACCCTGGTCTTTTGGCCGCCGAATACAAGTCACCACACGATGGCCCCCTTCGCCACAGTAAAAACATAACCTGCTCTGGAGCCGGCGTTGTCTCTCCTCCCAGGGGAGCTGGGTGCGGCCCAATTGCATGGGTTCCTCTCCCTCCGACGGAACGCTAGTGGGCGGAGCCAGGGCTGCAAAGGACGCTGGTGTGGGAAGCGGCCAACCTTGGCGTTCTCGTGCCCTCTCCCGGAGTCGGTTGTCCAGTCTGATGGTGAGGGAGATCAGTTCATCAAGGGAGTGTGGGGGATCTCTGGTGGCAAGTTCGTCCTTTAGTTGTTCTCGGAGTCTTTTGTAAAAACACCCTGCAGAGCTGCGTCGTTCCAGCCAGCCTTTGCAGCTATCGTGCGAAATTCTATGGCGTACGCAGCCGCGCTGAGAGATCCCTGTCGTATCTGTAGGAGTCGTTTAGCCGCCTCACCGCCCCTGACCGGATGGTCAAACACAGTCTTCAATTTATTGATAAAGTCAGCATAAGTCATCTGCCCCAGGCCTTGGGATTCATAAGCCGCCTCCGCCCAGCTCAAAGCCTTTCCCTCCAAAAGACCGATGACGAAGGATATCCGCGACTGATCGGTGGCGTACGTGACGGGCTTTTGTTGGAAAACCAAAAAACACTGCAACAAAAATCCTCTGCATTTACCTGGATCTCCGGAATAAGGCTTCGGATCAGGTATGTGTACCTCTCTCACAGGTGTGGGAACTGCTGGCGAGCTGGCAGCTGGGGGCACAGATGAAGCAGCTGTGGCGGTGAGCGCCGCAACAGTGTTGGTGAGCTGCTGCAGCTGTGAGAGAACCGCGTTGTGTTTGTGGTCCAGAGCCTGCAGCAACTGCTCATGCCGGGCAAGATCGGGATGGGTCGGGGTTGCATCCGCTGGATCCATGAATGGCCAGACTGTTCTGTTATGCGGTGAGCAGGAAGGGGAGGATCCACGCGCAGGACACAATTGAAGTTATGAGGTTTATTTAAGGGTAAGGCGATGAATATTGATGGGGAAAGTCCGGTATGGATTGGTCTTGCGTCGGGAGCGGAGTTGGATGAGCTCGGGGAGGCAGCAGGGGTATTGGAGAGAAGGCGGGAGCCACTGGCAAACAAACACACAAGTTAGTAAGGCAAATCTATGACAAGAGTGAGTCCTAAGACACGTCTTGGGAGCCAGCACGTTACCGTCTTGGGCAAGCTAACAGTCTGGCGCCGGAACTGGGATCTCCACCATCCTTTATACATCTGCTGGAGACCCAGGTGCAGGCAATCATGGTGGCCATACCTGGTGGCTGATTGAGCACAGGTGGGTGCTGTCATGGCATCTGACGACCCACAACACAATACTACAAAATACTATTTTGTGCTCCAAAATTCTAATTTACAAGTACAAATTTGTGCAAACATTGGCTAAATTATTTCCACAAAATGCTAATTTCTACACAAAAATATTAATATGCCCCCACAAATGCTAATTTGTGCCCACAGAATATGCACATAGAAAACTAATTTGTGCACATACATACAAATGTGTTCCCACAAATAGTAATTTGTGCCGACAGAACATTAATTTGTGCACATAAAAAAATAATTTTTACACATTTATACAAATTTGTTCCCACAAACACTAATTTGTGCCAACAAACACATATTTGTGCGAAAATAACTCAAAAGTTCAGCCCACATAATACTAATTTGTTCACACAGAATACCTATTTCTGCCAAAAAAATGCTATATGGCGCCCAAAAAATTCTAATTTGTGTACATAAAATGCAGATTTGTGGTCACAAATGCTGATTTCTGCACACAAATACTAATCTGTGCACACTGAATACTAAGTTGTGCCCACAAACTAAATTGTGCCCAGAAAATACTAATTCGTGGCCACAAAATGCTAACTTATGCTCATAAAATACAAATTGTGCTCACATAAAATGCTGATTTGTGCCCACAAAAAATGTTGTGCCCACAAATTGATCATCTGTGCTCACAAAATGTAAATCTTTGCACAAAACATGCTAATTTGTGCCCATATAATGCCAATTTGTGGAGAAGAAATACTAATTTTACTCCCATAAAATGCTAATTTCAAAAGTTTTTGTGGACACAAAATTATTTTGTGACCACATGTACTGCTAAAATGTGTTCTGATTTTAATGAATGAACTTTTTTTTTTTTTTTTTTTTTTTTTAATGTGTCATGTCCAGGGCAGTAGTTTTTGTTGTTGTTGTTTTGCACTGCAGATAAACTACAGCTATTGATACAATGACAGAAATGTCTTATAAAACAAACTAAAAAAGCCACGTTTGTTCTTAGATCATATTGTACTTTTTTTTTAACACCAGGATTCCCCAATTTTTTTTTAAATGTTGCTCTGGTCAGTGAAAATACAGATGCTTCTATGAGTGCAAAGTTGACATCTTAAGTTAATTAGTAGAATTGTCCAAACAGTGGAAACAAAGATTAGCCACCAAACCGATCAGAAAGTGTGTGCTAGCACATCATATTGAAGGTGGATGCCTTAGATTAAAGTCACTGGTTCAGGTTCCTACCAAGTGTGAAATGTGTCACATTCTCACCTCCTGCACCTGAGCTGTGCCATTGAAAAATGGAGAGGAATGTGTGTCTGGAGAGCCGTGTGAAACAGAAGAAACGTTCCTATTTTCATTTCACTGAGACATTCATTTTTGAACAAATTTTATGAAGTTGTTCTGGTTTGACTCAACCAGGAAAGATGATGCAAACATTGCGCTTTTTAAGAGTCTTTGTTAAGTCACAGCTATAGAAATAAAAATAAATAAAAGCTAGAAAAAAACAGTTAATAGTGTATTGTGAAAGTAAAAAATTCAAATTTGATGCAATGTTTTGCAGACTGTAGAAATAAAAGTCAAAGTTCCAAATACAGCTGGAGAGGCAAAACAATTGCACTGCAAAAATGTCATTGTTAAAACCCTAAAACATTTATGGAAAAACATAGGCAACGCAAGAATGTAATACTAGCAGTTGTTTTTCGACATAAAACAATCATTTCTTATATAGACAGCTGAAATGGTGTCTCTATAAAAAAGTTTTAATCAAACTATCGGACCATAAAAACGTAGACAGCAACTGCATAAAGCAAACAAGGCAAAGACAATCATTTACAACAGCTGTATTGAGTTTACTTTGTTTTATTTAATTTGATGATGCATTTTCATTTGGCTTATATTTGTTTTTACTTTTTCTTTCTTCCTCACGATGTCTAAAATCAATTCAAACCCCAAGTCCAGAGATTTTGATCACATTTTAATTGAACATGTCTTTAACTTAATTTTTTTTATTAATTCCACATTAAGAGTTGGTTAATCAATAAAATTCAATATTTCTGTTTACAAAACATTTTTAATATAGCCTTTAAATCTACTGTGGTTATTGGAATAATCCTAATTGTATTTAAAATGTGGGTAATGCCAGCATGTGCCCATTGAAGTACATGGGATTTTAAATTTTAAAGTTAATTGTTCTGGATTATTGCATATAAAACTCTATAACACCTAATAAAATCTAATGATGGGCTTCACTAGGAAACATGGCTCTGTGGAAATCCAGGTCACTGCACTGTCTTAACACTTCTTTTGAGTCCTTATCATTAAGAGATGAAAAGTAAATGGATTGAAGGTGTCAAATGTTACCTAAAAAGGCAGCTGCTCCCCGTCTTATTCATTTGAATAGAAAGTGCTGCAGTCAGTAATGTTATCTTTTCAAATTCCTGTTTTTAAGCATGCGGTTCCACTCCGCAGGGTGAGGGAAAGCATTATGAGGATAGGGAAACGCATTAGACACCAGGATGGTAATGGCTGAATGTGAGATTGTTCTTTCCACCACAACGACCATTAAGAGAGACGTTTGTTTCAGGTCAGAGCAGCAAGTCTTAGAGGAGCGCCGCCGCTCTGAAAGTTGACTTGAGTAAAATGCAATTGACTGGTTTAACAATAGAGATGTTGTTTAAAATGGGGACAAAGATATGTAATTGTACTGCAGTAAATGTTTTAAATGCTTTAGTCTCCCACTAATTTAAACATTGTTATTTTGAAACTTCTTGTTATGGTGAAAAGCTGTGTCTTGAAAGGGGATAAAGTTTTAATAATTTCTAAGAACATGGCCTCCCTTAAAGACTCATTCCAATGGTAATTGCATTTTTTTGTGTTTTTAACATGCTCTTGTAGCATTTCTTTTGTGATGTAGGGAATCCTGTATATGAAGAAAATTGCATTTCTGAGTATTTTTTTTATTCAAATCAGCGAGACGATAAAATGCAATTTGAAAAAGCTTGTGGGACATAGAACCTGCAACCGGCGGATCACAAGCTCCCTGCTGCGCCCCATTCTGATGCACTTGCAGACAAATAGATCCATGTACTTCTTCGTTATCCTCGTCTGAGCATTTTCAAAACTCCACAGGTGATGTACTGATAATGTCGGGTTGGGGTTATGAGGAGCTAGCGGGAGAGCGTGTAAACAGAGAGCTCTCGGCAAAAGGAAAGGGAACTCAATGCAAAAGTTTGTGTTGCAAGTTTTGTAGAGTGAGGATCTCTAAAGAGATGCACTTTTCATTAATAATAGAAATATCATTTTACATTAAAAAGTTGTTTACATAGATGATTTGTAGAAATCTTAACTGTTTTTGTAAAAAATGTGAGACCTGGAATCATGTTTTCCACACCTAATTCATCTGATTACTTCATAAAAAATCTAAAAGATAGAAGAAAATCACTCAGATTTAGGATTCAGGAGGGGTTCATCTGTCATTGATGTAGATTTGCCTAGTGACACAGAAAAGTATGATTTTTTGTGTCTTTTTCTGAACCCAAACAAACCGTCGGTACATTAGATCTTAAATTTGTAAAGTTTTGTACTGTAAGGTGTTTTGACAGAGCCCTGTTTTGGCTCTGACTAGCTGCGCACGTATATCCGAGAGCACGCACAAGAGTGCTTGTGTTTCTGCGAGCGCTTCTACAATCAGTCTCATTCAAAGGGAATCAAACTGACGTCTGACTGTGGCGCCGCCGCTTGTCCCTGCCTTTGCTCCTAATAAAAAGACAGCATGACAGGACGCATGCGGTTGCACAGATTCACACATTCTTGCATGTAGTCACTGCAAACAGGAGTTTCCTTCAGACAGAAAAAGAAAAAGAATGTTTGACCCGAACTGCTCTGGTGACAACAGCATCCCATCCATGGGTCCACTATTTTATTTTATTTTTCTTTTGTATTTTCTAAAAAGAAAAAACCTCCAGTGGCCCCTGTTACAGCTGTTGTTACTGTGCGTGACACCGTTTTGAAGGCCCCATCTGCTGAAGGAGGAATCTGTCTGTACAGTTTGTGAGGAACCTTGGTAAACCAGTGTTCAAACTGACACTACGTTTCTGCGACTGTCCTTGAATCACATGTCTATCTCCATAACTGCAATGCTGTGCCCTTGTTTCTCTTCCTATTGCTTTCATTCTTAATATTCCCTCAAAAAATATGAAAGAAGGCAACCCCGGACACTTTCCTTGTCTATCCTAGTAATGAATACCTGTGTGTTTCTCCAGCCAGTTCATGCTGGTATCTGTCTTAGTCATCCACGGTCAATTTAACATGTTTTTGTGAAACCATCCTGATGTTTGACAAATGATTTAACCTTTAATTAAGTGATAAAACCACTAAAAATGTGTGTTTAATATAACAAAATCAATGCAAGCACCTGTTTATACTCACAGTTAACCTTTAATGATGAATGGAGAACGTGTTGATTTTGTTCTCTGCCAAAACCTCCATCTGGAATGACTGGAATGAAGGCTACCCCACAAACGTCTTAGAGGCCAGAACAAACCGAGGCGTGTGGCTACATTCACAGCGCCCTCGGGACATTCATGGCACCCTCGCCATGAAAAGTATGGAAGCATGCGCATATGTGCATTCCAGGCTTCCATGTTGAAAATGTTCACGCGTTGCTACACGCGTTTGTACGACTGTTTTTGGATCCACTTCTAAAATGTCCATTGAACACGCACTAAAAGTTAAACCAGGTTCAACTTTGACCATTTAGAGATTCAGATTTGGTAGTGACTTGTAGATGACGTCCCTTTTAATTCAAGGAAGTGCCAACCGTTTTGAAAATTGATCACGGAGGAGATGTTAATTATTGCGATTTGTGTCTGGCCACGACCCAGTCTTTTATAAATCGAAATAGAAAGAAAAAGTCTGGAACAAGACTCACGAGATTTCAACCACTTCGACATTTTGCACCAACCCTCATCCTACTGCAGGTGGTGGACATGTGCTAGTAAACAAAAGCAAAACAAGAAGAGGAAGCCCCTCCCTGCTTGTCCAGTGTGAACACAGTGAGCTAAACAAGCGGTCAAGAACGCACGCCTGGCATAGCTTGAGCTCTGCTAAACTTGTCTCAGCAAATGTAATTTCCACATTACCAGTTCCAGCGAAACTTTGCTTAGAAAAATACACTCATGCCTCTGTGTGCACTTTCTTACCATCTCTAAAATCTACAACAATGCAAGTTACGGTGTTCCAGTTATGGTTAAAGCATATGGAATTTCAAAAGCTTCAAAATGTAACTACCTAATGCCCTGACAAAAACAAAAGCCTAAACTGTTGGTCATCTGGTAAAGAAGCGTGTCTCAGACGGTCAACGACACAGAAACACATTGTGCTGTGAGTGCAAAATTCAAAGCCAAGGTCGTGATCTGATGGCACAGCATTATTTCTGAGTCATTATATAGAAAAGGGTCATTTAAATCTATAGCAAGAACCGAATGGGATAATAACATAGAAGCAATCTAATAACTGATAATGAACGATGTATTAGATTTATTGACTAAAAAAATGTTTATTTTAAATCATGAGTGGTTCATTGAATTCTTCTGATGCAAGGAAAACAAAGGTCATTGATTTAATGGGATTTTTTCCCACATTATTGTTAGTTTTTTTGTTCACAAATGGGACACAGCATTCCATCTGCGGTATTTTTTCATATAATGCAAGCATTGCAATGTTCCCATAACAGCATCTCAGCTCTTCCTACAATCATGTGGATATGAGTTACTTTAGATAAGAAGTGAAATCTCGACATTATGAAAGTTGGTTATCAGCACAGGTATGTTCCACTATAACATGCTGTCTCGTGGGGAATTAGGAAAAGCAATAACACTGGAATAAATAAAATAAAGTAAATGTTATAAGCTGTGGTATGAATAATTGAAGACTCCTATAGGTCTGCTCAAAGTGAAATTGAGGGTGCTGCAGGTGCTGCATATCGTTTTAAAGAGATCTGCAAAGTTGCCTTTGCTAACGGGAGGAATTCCCACAAGCATTTACAGTAACATTTAATAATGTTAGGCCCACGTGGGCCGAAGTGGGGGTGGAGCGACACACCGACGCTGAGAGAAAGATCCGTTTACATCCTTGTCAAAGCCTCTGTGCTGCTGGTGCCGAATCCCATGGTAACCTGCACTAGGGCTGGGATTATCTCAACTTGACATAAGGTCAATGGGCCTTAATATCGATGCACACAAGCCTTGTAGTTGCTGCAGATCTTTTATTCAAACACTGACTGTCGTTTGATGAAATTGCAGGTGGAGCTTGGCCAGGTGTCTCAATTTAACGTCTGACTCTGATCATCTTTTGATTTCTTTTTAAAGCGCTCCCAGTGGTCTTTTCATTTTGATTTTGCCGTTTTTAGCCAAAATCCAAGAATCCTGTGCTATTTTCAATGACATAGATTCTGCAGGGCAGCAGTACTTTCTTTAAAATCTGCCTGTGAAGCTCACAGTCCACAGGAGTGATTTGATGCAATCGAAATCAAATCAAATCAATCATCGAATTCAATCAAAAGTTAAAAAAAAGGAATAAATAAATAGGAATTGCAGATGACTTAGAGATAAGGCATCATAGAACACCAAAAAATCTGGCCAGCATGTACATGTGAGTCTCTTTATGTAAATCAGAAAGACACAGACAGACTCACAGTGCCAACTACTCAGGCTGACATGGCAGGCAGGGACCTGCGGCACCTCTCAAAACAGGCCTTTGGCTTGTAACCACAACAGCCAGAGCAGATGGGCTGCCTCCAGCCCCCAGACAGCATAAACTCTATGTGTCAAGGCTTGTTTTTGCATGTGTGTCTAAATGTATGTGTGGGTGTGTTTTTCTTTTTCTTTGGAAAAGTCTTTAAACTGTGATATATTGTGACAAAGAAAACACCTGATTTGCTTTTATGAAGTATTTAACGTGGATAAACCATTAACTCAAGACTTCTTACTGACAAATGTTTTAATATTACTCATTGAATGTGCATCAGAAGTAATAAAGAAATATTATCTGCTGTTTGCCGCAGTACAATGGTAGGAAAGAGGACAGGCTCAGCAGTAATCTTGGCATATCTGGTGTTAAAAGCTCTCAAAGTAAAATTTCCCATTTTCTCTTGGATGTAAGCTCCTGCAGGGTCCCTCCAAAAGGATTTTTTTTATGCTTTTCCCCTGGATTTTTTGGACTATTTTTCTGTATCGCTAAGCGCAGCTCATTAGGACATATAGGTAGCCTTTGTGGAGGAGTGGCTTTAGAATTTAACTGTCTAAATGTGCTGGAAGTCTGTCTAACCTCATGCATTTGAGTAACCAATGTTTGGGAATAGAAGCCATTTTAAAGGGCGAAAAAGCATCGTTGAGTGAGCTGAGCCTCTGGCT
Source organism: Oryzias celebensis (assembly GCA_014656515.1). Taxonomy (NCBI): domain Eukaryota; kingdom Metazoa; phylum Chordata; class Actinopteri; order Beloniformes; family Adrianichthyidae; genus Oryzias; species Oryzias celebensis. The sequence continues at coordinate 12,949,872 of BNCR01000008.1, read as the reverse complement.
GTAAAATAAATTTGTTTTTGTAAATTAAAATCATTAATATAACTTAAAATCAGATACAGAAAATATAAGCTAAACATTGCACTTTTCTCTTGCAGCTGATAACTACACAGAAGCAAAGTACAAACATGTGCAGACAGAGGACAATGCCAGTTTTAATCTCATGTGTTTGTGTGCGTTTTGCTGCCCAAAAACTGTGTAATTTGTCCCAGTATCACCATGTCTCCCCTCATATCAGCTTAGCCCAGCTGGAGCTCCGCTTCACTACGTTGCTGCTAACAGGGAAGCTAAATGTATTGCAGTTACCACAGTACATACAGTATGAGTTAATATGTTCATGTGTGCACATGGACAAAAGACAGACAGACAGACCTGGAACATGACTCAGTAAGTGCAAATGCATTGTGACAAAAAGTTGTCAAAAAAAAAAAAGAATCAAGATATTTTTAGCTTTTTCTTTTTGGTGAAAGTAAAAATGCGGAAAATACTGATGATTTTTTTTTTCTTCAAATGTGTTGTCAGTGGATGATAGAATTAGCAGTTCTTTCAAAATATAGCAGTTTTATTTTGAAAAGTCAAACTTTTAGAATTAAAAAGACAAAGTCCGGAACCAAAAAGATGACAGGATGATGTTACTGACAACTTTATCCACTATCCAGACTCTGAAATGACAACCAACCATCCTCACCAACCCACTACAGTGTTTCTGTTAGCAATCTATTGTTTCTTCTCTGAAGCATTTCAGAATTTCTAGTCACGCAAAAAAGTCTCAAACTTTAGTGTTTGTGAAAGAACTTTTTAACATGTGAGGATGTGGGCCGCTCTTTGATCGGTTCCTTCTCATCCCTGCATCCCTGAAGCGCCACAGCATGGATGGAATATTTCCAGTCATTTATTCACATCCAACCCCTCTGTAAACACTCACCACTTGAAATGATTTCAAGCAAGAACCTACCCAACAAAAGAAACACATGTTTGATTGGTTGGTTTACTGACACACTGACTGAATGACAGTTTGGGGTTTTTTATGACTACCAAACAAAGTACTTAGAGATTGCATCCCCTTATTATGTACAGGTGCATGTACCCCATATGCATCTGTCTTTCAACAGAGAATACCTGAAAAGGCACAAATGAGAGACATAAAACATTGTATTTCAAAGTATTTTAAACTTTCTTTTGGATCCTGTTGAGTCTCAAGCAACAAAACTCTAAAGAATGTTTTTTTTATAATCAAACTGCAAGTGCAAATTTTTCTCCTCATTGTGCTTTTTAAAAGCTGCATTTAACTAATAAATTCACAAAGGTACATTAGAAGGTTAAACAGTTTCAAGTTACTGCAGTGACTTTTATATACAGTTGTTGGCATTGCACACCTAAAGAATTCTTCCTTGATGTCCTGTAGAAGTTGTGTGTTTGTGAAGAGGCTAATATAAAAAAAAAACAGATACATCACTTGTATAATGCAACAATAAATGGACTCTCTTTTGACCTGCAGTGAATTAGTTACTTAATACTTCTCCAAACATGTGTTCAGAAGCTTGACGCCCCAGACGGTTGCGTTGGTGATCACGTCTCCATGTCTGGGTTCATGAGATAATTCAAAGACTCTCCCAGTGTGGTGAGCTGCATCTGAATGACGACCAGTTCCTTCGGTCTTTCTGTGTCTCGGTGATCCAATTTGACGACTTGTTCTCCGAAAGGGGAAAAATAAGGATAAAATTAGAGGATCTTTTCATTAGTATTTCAATAAAAATAAGGAAAATAATAAAAAGTTCAAGAGGCCCGAGCAGGCTGTGGGCTCTCCATGCCGCAGCTGCTCTCCCATCGTGATCGCTCCAGCAGCATGGGGCTTGTGACAGCCTGGCGACCTGTCCAGGGTATTCCCCGTCTAACCCCCAAAAGCAGCCAGGACAGGCTCCAGCAACCCAGTGGCCCCAAAAGGAATACGGCAGGTTAAGAAAATGAACGGATGGATGGAAGTTCAGGACAACATCAATCCTCCTTGCTGGATTTGTACTTAAGCCGCTGATCGAGTCGCTGAACATGTCACGCGCCCAAAGCTGAATCCCTGATTGGTTGCGACGACGCATTGACCTCTCCCAAAGTTAAGATTTTTTAAGTCTGAACGCTCAAATCCCGGTGCGCCCAATGTTTAAATCGCGCTGCAGGACTTCCGATTGCACCTGTACATTGACCTAACGATGAAACTGGACACTTCTGACACACAACTCGCATTTGTTACAGGCATCAGTTTTCATCTGTTTTTTTATTTTTCTTATGTTTTTTCAGGCTGTATATGTAAGCATGACATTGTACCTTCATCTTATTTGGTTCTCCCGTGAAGGAGGTTGTGCTCCTTCTTTTGTGACCTCTGCCTAAGTCAGGTAAGGTTATGGCGAGCAGCAGAGGAGGAGCAAATGGAGGGGCAAATGTTTGCCAGCGGGAAAAAAAGCATCACCTTTAAAGGTCATGGCTCTGTAAAAACGATCAAGGTTCAGTCTTTCATGAATCATTTATGAGATGAAAAGAGACATAAAAAATAGCGTGTACGTATATATACGTATGGAACATCTTGCTTGCAAAGATTTCATCTGTTTTGTGTCTTGTTCTCTTTTGTTTTAAGAATTGGATCAAGATGAGAATAAAAAGATGTGCTGTTGACCTTTTTGGTAAAAACTGCACACGCAGCATGATAATGTCTGTAAACACGACCACTGAGTCTGATCCGTCTCCTGTTACTGCTGCGGCACCAAACCTGAACTGCATGAGCAGGGAGGGATGACTGCATCTCCACAGAGAAATGTTTTTCTTTGTGAGTGTGGGTTTTTTTTCTTTTTTTGACAAGAAGACAGCCGTGATCTGTCAGAGCAGGTCTGTTCCAGCCTTAATTGTTCACAACAAAAATCTGCAAAAGAGAAAAAGCCAAATTGATTGAAGTGAAGTTAAACATAAAAATAAAATAGAGCACTTTGCTGCCCTGACCTTGAGCTTTGAAAACCTTTATTACGTTTTTCAGCAGGTTATAAATCTTCAAAAAACTCCAATATTTCTCCTGTAAAACTGGCCAGCTAAAATATGTTGATTATTCAGCTACTGGAAAATGAATATGCCATTTGTTTAAGTAGTTAATGATTCATCTGCAGTGTGTTTGCATGCCTAGAGGGGAGGCAGTCAATCAAAATTTGTTTGTGAAAAAAATACTCAGAAATGCAATTTGAAGCTTAATTTTCTTTATATTTGTCCTTTGTCGGGAAAAGAAATGGCACAAGTACATGATAAAAAAACCAAAAACATAATTTTAGTAGCAGTGGGTTTTTTAGGTTTTCATATTTTTTAGCTTCATTTTCTGTTTTAAAATATACAGACAGGCTGTATGGGGCCAGAAATAAGGAGTATTTGACAAAATCTTTGTTGAGGCAGAAAGACAGGCTAAGAAATGCGTGGCGGCATGGAGAAGACGAGAAGGCAATCGGACATCGGAACTGTACTCACATCAGTACAGAACCACTTCCACCTGATGATGCAAAAGCTATTTATGCTGCTAACTTCAGTAAATTGGGGCTTAGGGGCGCGTTGAAGTGTGACAAGCTGTGTTTTGCTGAAAAAGAAAAAAAAAGTGTCTGAGTTTCTCCACACTATTGGCTCACTGGATCATTTGAAAACGGTCACAGTGCACTGACATGTCTTTGTGGCCTCTTTGTTTACAGCCACTGAGAGTCATAAATAACCCTGACATGTTTTTTTTTTTCTTTTAAATTCCAACATCCATTCTCTCCGTTTCTGTCTGGCTCCTCTCACTGCAGGTTCATGCCTTTCTTGTCAACTTCCTTCGCAGCGCAGAACCTCGGGGCAGGTTCTCGTGCTGCGATACGCATGTTCTGCTCAAACACAAGCGCGGTCATGAGTGCAGGCAGATTTTTCATCGCCTGTCGAAGTGTTCTGCGTCTTCAAGTGTTTGTGTTTTGTTTGCACTGCGAGGGTGAAATTGTCTATCATTTCCTGGCAATGAAAGACAAGATCTCTGGGGACAGGACATGGAAAATGCTGTGAGTTGGGGAAATTGCACCAACGCCGTGGGAAAAGAGATTTAAATGAAAACGGACAAAAAAAAAGAAGGAATTAGAAACCCATTTCAAAGAAAGCTGTTGTGGAAAGTTGGAGAAAAGATTTGTCTAGAAACACTGCAAATACTGAATCATAAGGAAGAAAATTGTCTCATTTTTTTGTCTTGCAACAATTATCAAAAACATTTTTCTAAATCAAATGAATCTTTTTTTCAGAAAACATTCCTAAGTGGCAAAAATGTTTTTCTTCAAATGATAATTCTTGATAAAAAAATTTTTTACCCTCTTCTTAGCAGTGGGGTAAGAATGTTTGACTTCTTTCTAAGGGGGGTATTTTTGCATATATTTAGTTGTTATTCTAAAGCAAAATGTTAAGTTGACTTGTCCACATCAAAGTTATACTCCTTAACCCCAGTTTTTGTCAGCACGTGGTTCGAGAGGATTAGCATCATGGTGATCCTGCTCAACTGCGTGACGTTGGGCATGTACCAGCCCTGCGAGAACATTGACTGCACCTCGGACCGCTGCCAGATCCTGCAGGTAAGCTCAGCCTCTGCACAGCAGACAACAGCATCACAATGAGGAACTAAAAGAGACACAACAAAGCAAGCAGCGAAAAAAAACCTCATTCCTCACTTTGGGATCATTCTTCACACTGTGCTGCACACACTTAGGATAGAATTCTTTCCTTTCTGAAATGTTTATATTTTCTGCAACTCTCTGACAGGGGAATTGGGACTCAGTTTGCATTAATAAAGTCTTGCAGAGCTGCATTGTGTGCATGTTTTTTTTTTTTGACACCTCAGGAGAAGAGGAGCTGAATTCGGGTTGTAAATGATCAAAAACTCCACAGTTGGCAAAGCCGACACCAGCAGGGTGTAGCCCTGATTTCTCTGCCATTTATGGCTAATTCTAATGTTATGCTCTGCTTAAGAGCTAAAATAAGGACCAAAAGCATTTACGTGTAATTGTGCGGGGAATGTTCCACATATTCGCAGCTGCCATCTGCATTCAGCTGGCTGCTTCTTTAATTAGAGCCGTTCATATAATGGTACATAGTGCATCTAATTTTAGACAGGGACTTCATTTTTTATGAGCTCGCTTTCGTGTGTTATTGGTTTTGGAGATGATTGATCGCACGCCTGATCATCACTGGCAAGGAAAGAAACAAATGATTACTGACTGCTCTGCATTGATTCCAAAGGGTTTATGATGAAGATGGAGGGCACATGTACAATTAGAATGATCACATTGGCAATATTTGTCTGTCACCCCTTCAAGCTGATGCGAGCTGTGCAATATCGATTTGGTGATCTCTGCTGGTTATAGCCTCAGTGGGTTCTTTGATTCTAATTTAGATGCATTTGATCAAAGTCCATAGTTGTGACAAAGCAAACCGATTCTTCAGCTGAAAGTCTTGAATATCTGATATGTTGAGAATCTTTCCACTGTATCTTGCATCACAATCTGTTGTACTTCCATACCTCATTGCCTTCACCACATTAGGGTTTATTATAATAGCAAAGAAAACAAGGATTTTAGCCCAAATGCTCCAGAACCGCCTATTCATCCAATTCGATTTCTTCTGTTCTGCAGATTTTAAAGCATTCACAACTCTCCATCTCATTTCATGCTCCTATCCCTCCATTCTACTTTTTAATGTCATCTTTGCCCCTCCTTCCCCCATCAGACCAAACTCTTTCTCTGCTTCCTTTGCCTTTTGTCTCTCTAATGAGCACACCGACTCCCCAGGTAATGCAATAACTCCTCTTCTGGTGGTTGCTAATAGAAACAAGAGGGATTTTGAGGACAGAAAGTGTACAGTTAACATAGTCCCTTAAAGGTGTCTGTATAGTCTTTTATTAAGTACAGAGCAGTGAATGGATGAGCCAGCTGGTAAGCTTGGGGCCAGCCTACAGTAAACGCTGCATTTGGACTCATTAGATTTTCCGCATTAAAAGCCATTAACACAAACAAACCAGGCACAAATGCAGCACTAAACTCTAAACATAGATGAGTTTGCTCACTTCATTCACATTTTTTAGTAAAAAATGCATAAAGATTAAGGTAACTTGCAAGAGTTCACACAGTAAAAAAAAAAAAAAAAAACAAACAAACAAGTAGTTTGAACCACTTCAGGATAGTCTGGACTTCTCTCATCTTCATCTGTAGCTGGGAAAGCAGTTGCAGAAATTAGTGTGAGTGAGTTCCAACTGTGCTGGAATTGGAATGAGATGTGGAAGAGGCAAAGGTGCAGGTTGTACCAGCTGCTGACTGTTGAGAAGAATTCATTGAATTTAGGATTTACATTCAGAAGCTAGAAAATAATCTGAAACTGACGAGTCAGACAATGTGGTAAAGTCTTCAAATTGAAAAAACAATGATATTTGTTAGGATAGAAGACAGTAAATGCCAACCAATGTCACTGAGATTGAGAAGTGTCCAAATAAGATACAAAAGTAGAAAAACAACTGCATTTTATTATTATTATTTTATAAGCATTCCTAGTGGTCTTTTAGGCGTGATTATGTCGTTTTTAGACAACATTTTTAAAACTGTGTCGTTTTAAAGGATGTAGTTTCTGTGGAGCGGCAGCAGTTCATCAGAAATTTGTGAGTTGTGGGCAGAACTTACTGCGCCAAGTAAGCCTTCCCGTACAGACGTACATGGATCTGTTCGTCTGTAAGTGGATGCATTAGAAAGGAGCTTGTGGCTTGTCATTGTAGGTTCTATGTCACGCCTCCAGGCTTTTTCCAAAGGCTTTTTTTGTCACAGTGATTTGATCAAAGAAATACTCAGAAGTGCAGTTTTAAGCTTGATTTTCTATCTATCTATCTATCTATCTATCTATCTATCTATCTATCTATCTATCTATCTATCTATCTATCTATCTATCTATCTATCTATCTATCTATCTATCTATCTATCTATCTATCTATCTATCTATCTATCTATATATATGTTCCCCATCATAAGAAGAATGCTACAAGAACATGTTAAAAACCCAATTTTCATTGGAGTGTGTCTTTAAAGCCACAGCAATAAGGCTCAGTAAAGGATTAAGTTTACAACAGCAAAACTGTTTTCACTTGTTGTGTTTCATATATTCATAAACCTGCAAGTTTAAGTAACTCAGTGTTATTCTTTTTTGTGATTGAGTTTCTCCTTGAGGCCTTTTTAGCTCATTTTGTCAGACCAGTCACAAAAAGGAAAGATCCATAATTTATTTCTTAATTGATCTGCCATCACAGCCTCGATAACCCACTTAACCATGTCCTCTCCTTTTGTCAAATAAGTGGTGCAATGACAGCCTATACAGTAGCCTCACCACTTTAACCATCAAATCATGGACCTCCCATCACGAGACTTCCTCCACCTCCTTACAAATCACCACCATGATGAACCCTGAAAGGTTGACTGAGGAGGAAGCTTGCAGCAGTGACACAGAGCTAAGATGTATTCATTCACCTTTCCCTGAGAGCAGACGACGACAAGGGTCTGACAGGTGCAGCTGATGTCAAAACACAAATGAAGCGTGTCGACTGCATTATTTATCGAAACATCTTTTTAACCACACGTGGGATTGGTTTTCTCATTTTGGCCACTGATTTCCAACAGTTCTGTGCAAGCTGAGGAAAGGTTTGTGTGTTTGTGTATATATGTGTGTGTAAGCTGGTGGTGGAATGATGGTAACACTGGCTTTAGATGCATTCCAAGGAAAAGTCATGCCTGTAGACTCCATACAAGAAGCAAAGCTTTCACAAGTGCCAAAAAACATTCATTCAGTTCCATTTATGAATAAATGTGCTCATTAAAACCCAAGGAAATATTTTATCATAAACAAAGCAAGTTGTTTGATATGCTTTTTACTGTCTGGAAAATATTATTGACCAATTTTTTTTTTTTTTTTTTTGCAATGCACATCTTCCTAACAAATGCAGTGTTGCAGCCTGATCAAAATCACACTTTTTTTCCTGTAAATGTTGATGATTCTAGTTTTTCTTTACTGAGATTTATACTGTACATCATTTTTTTGTTTATGTCTATGCACAGCCCAATTCTGTAAACATCAGTTTGGAATTTTAAGAGAAAATAAGGGCAAAAAGGCTGTGTGTCAAGTTGATGCTGCAGCTTTTTTTTTTATTTCACACTAAAAGCAATTTTTTTTAGTATTTTATTACTGTACTATGAGTTTTTAGGTTAGTGAATTTCACTTATAGACATACCTTTTGTATCATATAATCACCTGAACTGAGAAATAAGTAAAAATGTAAGCTGAGTAATTTAAGTATTTGTATTTTTAATAGTCTTAACATTTAAAGACCTACTCCAATCATTTTTGAAAACCGAAATTTTGTGTTCATAAAACATTGTGAAGAATGTTTTTTTTCATTAAAAAAAATATTTATTTGCATGCACCATTCTGCTTACAACATTAGAAAATCTTCATAATTAGCCACCAGTGCTTTCAGAAGCATAAATGTATCAAAATGCATCAATGTGAAAAAGCATTCATCGATTTCTTTGTGCTTTATGAGATAGTCGTTTGTGAATCCAGGGGAAGGTGGTTTGAAAAGAACTAAGTTGACAGTTTCTGTGAGCTTTGGGGCAAATCTGCTGAGGTTTGAGCGTGTTGAACCTTAAGTGTTGAAACTGCCTTTGAAAGTTCACCACACAAGCAAACACACAATGACACACAGCTGCAGTCTTCAGTTCTCATCAAGGAAAAATTGATTTCTTTTAAACAATAAAAAAACACATTTTACTACTAAGAAAAAAGTAAAAAGACAAATGTATCTGCATTTATGCTTGCTTTTCTTCATCTTTGCTTCCTTTTCTTTGGTGCCAGGCCTTCGATGCATTCATCTACATCTTCTTTGCATTGGAAATGGTGATAAAAATGGTGGCCCTTGGGATTTTTGGCCGTCGCTGCTACCTGGGAGACACATGGAACAGACTGGACTTCTTCATTGTCATGGCAGGGTAAGCATGGTCCATGGCAGTCACTTCATAGAAGGACCTTGTAGAAGGAAAGCCTCAACTCAGATGAGACTGGTTGTAGAATGAATTATTTAAGATAACATCATTAAAATGTTTTAAAAATCACATTTATATAAACTTTTTCAATGAAAGACACATTTTAATGAAAAAGTATTGCTTGTTTCTTTTACACAAATACTTCAATATACTGGTTTGACTAACAGGGTACACAATTTTGAAGAAGAATTAGTTGTTGGAAAATCACAGCTATTTCTTGCTGTTCTCATCGCTGTTATCATGGGAGGCTAACGCATGGGCACACGCGCACACAAGAAGCAAACACATCTGCTCAAACACCTGCTATAGTCAATGAGGAATGAGCCAATCAGACATGGGTGATAAAGCACGTCTACATGCATGAATGCATCACCGCCTTATTGTGGGAACCAGTCGGTGGACGCAACCTGAGAGGGAGCTCCTTTTAAACCTAAACAGCTACCACATCATGGTAAAATGACGTGGAGAGTGGGGTTAGGTATTCTCCAGAGTAAGGTTAGAGTAAGGATTAGGGTTTTACAAGCAGAAGTAGAGGTCACGTCCTCTGAGATGTGCGAGTGAGTTTGTGGGGAGAGGAAGACGGGGAGATGGATAGGAATATGGGCTGGAATAATAGCAGAAAACAAAGAGCTGCAGACTTTCCAGGCGAGGTGAAGGGACATTCATCTTCATTTAAGCAGAATCAGTTTATCCCTAGTGGATGTGTGGAGTTTCTCTCTTTGGCTGTTTGTTTGTGTTGCACAGCAGTGCTGTACAGGTATCACTGTCTGTCAGCTTATACCTTTACAGTCAAGTTAATATTCATCTGTGTTTGTTGGTGTGAACACCTCTGTCTTTGTTGTTCTGTCTGCAAAATATATTAAATTAGTGTCTCCGTTAATCACAGAGGACACAGCCTGTAGTGCCAGGTCAAATAGCAGCTGATAATCTGGTATGAGCTTCTTGTCTGTTACCCTCCTCCTCAAAACGCCTCCTTCTTTTTCATGTGTCAGCTCTCTCAGTTTGTCACCTAAAGATGCAGCAGAAGTCTTTTTAGTTATCTTCTGCTTAGTTTAGCTAAATCCCCTCACAGGTTTAAAAACAGAACCAATATACTTCCGTATTTTCCGCACTATAAGGCGCACCTCAAAGCCCTAATTTTTTTATAGTGTGGTCTATAATCCAGAGCGCCTTATTTATGGATTAATTCTGGTCATGTTTATTGATGTCAAAGTAATTTTGAGAGGTGGCCTACACGGTGCTCTGTCAAAATGTCAGTCTGTTTTTTTGTTTTGTTTTTTTTTAATACTGTGAGTGTTTGGGTGTTATTTTATGCTAACGTGGCTAACGTAGTGGTGTCAGACAGTGATTTTTTTAACATGTAACTAACAAAGTTGGGAGTTAGCATAGTCACAGTTATGTTTGTTTTAGCCATATCACTCTGTTTATTTAAGAGTTGCAAACGGTTTGGGTGTTATGGTAAAAACGCTATTGCGGCAAATGTGTAGGCTACCACTGTTGGACTGTTTTTTTTAAAAATGTTATTAACAAGGTTGGGAGTTAGCGTAGTCATAGTAACGTTTGTTTAAATGTTATAAGTTTTTTTTTTTTTTTATGTGTTTGCAAACAAGGTTGGGTGTCATTTTGAATATGCTAACATAGCTAATGTATTGCGATGTCGGAATTTATTTTTGTACTAACTAAAAACGTTGGGAGTTAGCGTAGACACTGTCATTTACTTTTGCAGTATCCGTCTGTTTTTTCTGCAGTAAATGCAGTAATCTACAGTCAATGTTTTGCTTCATGATGGCTTAGTTCTTGCAAAGAACTGAAATTATTCTGAGCTGTTTGTCTTATTGGAGCAGCACTGGTAAAGTCAAAATTTCCTCAATGTCTTTTCGCATATGTTAATTTTTTAAGTGACAAAGCATCATCAGTTGTAAAGAAAACTGCTTGAAGGAGTGCTCAAGAATACATGTGTTCATTTACTAATGCACACCTGTGTTGTACCTGAAATAACACTGTGAAGGCCCCCACACATTTTGACACATTTGTAAAATGTAATCTGTGCACATTTGCCAGTTGGTCATTAACTACGGTGGCCCTGAAGTGCAGATCACACGAACAACTCACTCAACACAAAAACATACCAAAGCTCACAACGCTGACTACAAAAAAAAAAGCAAATTAGAAAAAACTTTACAGTTTAGAGATAAAAGCTAAATTTTCAAATCCAAATTTTAATTCCAAAAAACTAAACACAATAATGAAAAAATATGAACAAAATGAGAAGGAAATGTTTTAAAAAACAAAAGGTACAGTATTTCCAAAAATCTAAATGCTCAATCAACCCTTTACCTCAGTTGATGCTTTACATCCTTCTGCTTTGCCCTCTTTTTCCAAACATCCTCCAATCGGTGATATTCCATAATACTATAAAATAATTTTTATAGTTTCTTGCCACTCTAGTTAACCCATCAAGCAGAGTGAGCGAAGCTACTTTTTTGCTCTGGATTTCAGGTCTCAGAGATGTTTCAGTTGCTTCTTTTGCACTTGTTAAGTTTCAGTGAAGTCTCCCAGCGCCCTGAATTAAACTGAACTCGGAGGCTTTTTTTGTTTTTGAGGCATGTTGTTCTAAAATCACTTGTGCCAGCCTGAAACGCCTGGTCCCAAAACAACTGCCTGTGTTCTTCTTTATACTTTGACATTTTCATCAAGGCGCTTTGTGGCATTTCTGCACCTTCAGTGGAGGTAGAGAGAGAAAATTGGTCTGCGCCGTTCCTCTGCATCCTTGCAAAAGTGGAGTCTTTCAACCATAGGACAAAAGATATGAAACTGTTGATGCATGTTAGAAAATAGATTTCACCTCCAGGTTTGATCCAGGTGTTACATGTCTCCACTACATGAATAACTTGCTTTTGGGTTTGAAAGGTTTTGTGTTGACTAAAGGTTTGTTCAAACCTTGTTGCACAAGCTAATCCTACTGGAACATGAGCTTGGCAGTTAATATATCAATGACCCTGCACTGCTTGAAGGGCAGATTCCTGTGGAATCGATAAGGTGTCACATTATAGTAAATGACATGGTTCATAAGTGTTTCTATGCGAGAAACAAGTAGCTGAGCTCATTCTTCCAAAACCAGCAGAGGAGCTTTGGGCGTTATTACCTTTTGACAGCGGTGCAGTGGGTTGGCATCGCACTGTCTCGACACTGCCGAGGCCCAGGGCTGTAAAAAGGCACGCATTGTACACCTTTGATGCTCACAGCATAATGCACAATATTTACTTGCACAAGTGCTCATACGCTGCTGTTTTCATTCATTCATTTGTTGCAGGAAAAGTGGAGCCCTTTCAGTTGCTTGGGCTCCCTGTCCGTTTTTGATTGCAGCTGTGTGTACCAGCGAAGATGACGCACTGCTTTCACAGACACATGCACATGTGGAAAACCATGGCTGCTCCGCTGTGAAAGTGGTTTGGGGGCACAAACAGCTTAGCCACTCGGTGGAAATGACTCGCTAACTGATGCCAAGACTGAGACATAGCGACCTGCAGGCAACGCTTTGGGGCCGTGGTTACTAAGAGTTAGCAGCTGTCAAAATTATACAATTAAATAAAACAATTAATTATTCTTAAAAAGTGAAGTTACTAAAAATAAATAAAAAATTAAAGAAAATTGTTTAAAAAACTGTATAGAAAATATAATTCTATAAGCACAAGGTAAATAAATAAAATATATTTTGCTCATAGATTTTTCAGTTGTTCATCTACCAGCCTCAGATCTTAATGAGAAAGGTTGGCACCAGAGTTAGGCAGCAGAGTCGCCATCAGTGTGTGAATGTGGGACTATGACTGAAAAGCGCTTCGGGTCTTCTAAGAAGGTCCTAAAGCGCTATGAAAGTATGGTAAATGGTATATACCCGACTTATATAGTGCTTTACTTCCTCTCTTGTGGGCTCAAAGCGCCCTACAGTCACAGTCTCATTCACCCATGTGCACACACACACATTCACACACTGATGGTCAAACCATTTACCATTCAAGTGTAAACTATTTCAAACATAAAGTTAATTCGAATCTTCTTCTCATTCAGGATGGTGGAGTACTCACTGGACCTGCAGAACATCAATCTGTCAGCCATTCGGACGGTGCGGGTTCTTCGGCCGCTGAAAGCCATCAACAGAGTACCAAGTGAGAACCGTTTAAGGTCTTTCTGAATGGTTGGGAGTGGAAATCATTTACATTGTGGATTAGCCTTGCAGTCTCTTTTGTATATTTTAGTCAGGCTGTCAGTCCGTATAAAATACAAATGCTTCTACATGAAAATTCATGCACCTTCTCCCAGTGGGCATCATTAAACTTTTAGCTTGTGGTTAATCGTAAAGTCAGCTCATGGCTGTATAGGATTTACAAACCTCTATTTCATGCTGCTTCATTTACCAGTGTGTGACCCCGTTCTTCTCATTTGCAACTCATTTACAGTTCTTGGACAAACTGTCTCAAAGTCCTTTGATGGTAGCACAGAGTTTTCCATCAGCAAGAACCTCAGATTGTTGGTACTCAACTCAAAGATTATTTTCAGTGTAATGTTATCAAGTAAATCAATGTATTTGTTTTTTGTATGCATTTTGTTTCTCATTCAGTTGGAGTGGAAGGTACAGATTAAACAAAGTGGGTTTTTGTTTGTGCTTTACACAGGACTGCCGCAAACCGATACAAGTGCCTGTACTCACAGTGGGAAGAGACTTGGTGTGAAATGTCAAAGTGGTGCAAATCTAGTTAATCTTGCTCCAGGCTTTTTCTTTCACAGCTCTATTCCGATATATGAAAGACTTAGTGTCATATAAATCTGGGGAGGCACAAATCATAATTAATCATTTCTCCTTCATGATCAATTTTCAACTGGTTAGCGCTTCCTTGATTTGAAAAGGACACTACCCATATGTTCCTACGAAATCCAAGTACCCCATTGGTCAAAGTTCAACTAGTTTAACTTTTTCTATGTAGAGACTTTTCATTAAAATCAGTCGCTCGAACAAGCATTTCCGAGCCTGAAGTGAACGTATCATCATACATACTAACAGTTCAGAGCAATAAGTTGATCTGAGAGCTATACTTTTAATGTTTGAGGTACTTTTAGTGTCCCTACTGGTTGGGAGAAAGAAGTCATGGTCTTGCAGAAATTATTTTACCGACAATGGTAGATAAAATCTACTAATATTAATTGTAAAAGAAACTAAACAATTAATATAAAAAAAACTGTGGTAACTCATCTACAGGTTGGTGTTTGTGTTTATTGTCTGCTTTGTAACAAAGACACAATCAAAAAATCACATAGAAAGATACCAAGATGCCAACAATTCACAGGTTTTTTTTTATAATTTGCTGAAAAACCATTTTTTTTAACTGTTGCATTAGTTCAGAGTCCGATCTGTATGTAAGCTAACCAATTCTGTTTATGTTTTATATGCAGGCAAATTAAAATGCCGTATTTTTAGTGTACTGGACTAAAAGCACATTCTAAAAGTGACTGAATATTTAACTTGGAATAATTACTAAATATAAATAATCTGCAGCAATTACAGTTTTGTTTTCATGTTTTTTAAAGATTGTGCCAGTAAAGGTCTGTTGTTATCCTACAATTTACTTACTTTGTCATCAAACCATGAGTTGGCTCTCTTTTTAAAAAATGTTTGACCTTTATCACACAACCACAGTCACAGCACAACAGTAAGTCATTACTTTGGATATCATTAGAGGTAAACTGTGCCCTATGGATAGTAATGCATACACAATGCTAAATAATTGTAAAAAGAAAATCTATTTTTTAATGCTTACTAATCCATTAAATAATATTGAATAATAAACTGTATTTAATTGCATTTAAAAGCATTTAATGATCATTTAATGTGTAACAACACTAGGTAATGCATAATAGCACTTGTTAATACTCTATGTCATGTTTAATTAATGTTTGGAAATACACTTACTAACCATACTTAAAGGGAGCATTATTGTAGAGTGTTACCTTTTTGCTTTTATTTCATTTTGGAAAATTCTGGATCAGATAAACTGGAAATACAGTTGATCTGATTTCATGTCACACACTGCCGTCACCCGGCACTGAAACAGACGTCTGCCCAAGCATTTGAAGAAACTGCAGCAGAAGCTCAAGCAGATGTTTGATTGGAAACTGTTGGAGTCTGCAGGATGTTTTGGGGACAAAAGAGCTAGTTATACAACAAGGGCACTCTTGTGAATTTATGCAGCGAGGCACAAATCTTCATAAAAACACATTTGTCAGCATATACATAATGGATGTACAGTAGCTGTGAGCATAAAGAATAGATGTAAGTACTTTAGAGGTGAGGCCTCCTTTGAGGCTGTTCCTTTAAATCTATCATTGCTGCTGCAGGTTATCAGTGACTTTAGTGTAACAAGTGTGTGGCAGCCCAATTCTGTCCCCTTTGTGTGACCCCATTACTGCTGAAGAAACAAAGAGGCTAAAGCTATTTATCCTTTTAGTTGAAACAGTGCTCACAGATACAAAGCAGCATGAGCACATCATGACACCCTCACACACCTCAATTTGTTAGATCCCAACAAAGTGGCTAATATTAGGCCAGTGTGTGTGTGTGTTTAGCTGTTTTATGAAACTGGTTTGGTGTTCAGCAAGTGGTGGTATGACAAAGGGAACAAGTAACATAAGCTTCACAAATAGAAAAACTGAAAAAAGGAAAGTTAATAAATATTTTTTGGAACAACCACAAGCAATAGGTTAGACGTTTAAGTTAATCTGCCGATACGGAGTCCTAATCTGATACTCTTGTAAAACATTTGAAAACATGAACACAATCATAACATGTATTTACATAATATATATTTAAATATATACAGGTTGTACCCTATTTTTATTTGATTAACCTTGTTTTATAATTTAACCCTAAAACTGAGCATTTCTGTGAAGTGTCTTGACCAATCAAGTAAAACTAGTGCAACTTTCAACTAAGAACAATAAGAAACTATTACCTAGTAAACTAAAGACTAGAAAAAATAGATGATAATTAGTCAAGTGAGAACATTTGGTGACTGTAGCTGATCATGTAATCTTTCCTTTAAAAAATCTTAAAGTTTAAAAACACTTTAAGACTCTTTCTTAATTATCATTATGATGATGATTATTCATGACAAGCTCATATCAATGTAATCATTCATTCATTTTTGCATTTTTTGAAACCTTATTATTATTATTATTGTTATTATTTTGGTTCACCTTTTCCTAGAGATTGCACTTCATAGACGGTCCCTTGGCAGCTGTCTTACTGCTTTCGCTCTGTTTAATTCAAATTTTAAAAAACAAACAAAAGAAAAAGCAATTTTTATCCCTTAAAAAGCTTTTTTACTTCATGCAATCAGAGACACTTGCTGTTTATTAAGAGTTACTGAGCCTGGAAGTCAGAATATGTGAAAATCTACTTTACCAAACTGTTTTTGTGCACTTTCTGCTCAAACCTATTCTGCTGCATTTTATGGAAATAAAATGTGATCCGTTCATGCAACTTCTAGTAGAATATGTATCTGTAAAAATAAGCTTGGAATGTTATGGTGATGATCATAATAATGAGAAACAAAAGATCAGGATACAACTTCTGATTTCGATTCTGAGCCTGAAACGACATGTTCAGGCCAGATTTCTGATCACGTGATTGGATTGGTACATCTCTAATTTCCATTATCAAAAACGAATCTTTTGTTTTTATTTGGGAGAGGCAGCAGTTGGGAACAGTCATGAGTAAATGAAAAAGTAAGATGAAAAAAGGCAGAACAGCCAGAAAAGAAATATATTGAAGTGAAATGTATTTGTTTTTTTACTCAATTTTCCATTCAACTTTTATTTACTTTCCCTATTCCCTTTTTGCTTTTTATTGTGAGCTTTATTCCTGCTTTTAATGCGCCTTGTTTTTTGGTACACCCTTGGGCACCGTTTCATTATCTCACTCTTTGTGTCCCTCCATCCATCTCTGGTCCTCTTCAGCCAATTAGGCTAAATGGAGAAGTGGCCTAATGACAAGACCTTCTGGGAACAAATACATTAAGACTTGCCTCTAACGTTGATTCACAAACCCACACAGCAACAACAGCTGTAGCGTATAATAAAAATATAAATACGTAAGCAGTGTTAGAGAAATGTAACATTTCGTTCCAGCACAGGCTGCAGATTTGACATTTGACCTGGCCTAAAAAATATTAAAGACATCCAATACAACTTTAGTTTATCTGGTTCTGTCACTTCTCTTGGTTTTTGGTGTCATGCGGTGGAGAACACGAACTCAGAAAAAGTGGTGGGTTGGTGACAAAAACTCAAAAATCATATTAAATAAACTGAAGCATGAACTGGACCATAGTAGAAAATCTCACCCAAGTAGCCTTACCTTTCTAATCCAGAGGAGGAGCAGCTCCACTTTGAGCTCTTCTCGCCCGATTGAGCTTCGTGTCCTATCTCTAACGGAGATCCCAACCACCATGTGAGAGAGGCTTATTTCTGCCGCCGGTTGCTGTGAACTTATTCGTTTGTTCATAACCCTAAAAGCTCATAGTTGTAGGAGCCTAAACCGAAACCTTGCTTCTTATCTGGACTCTCTTACCACAACTCGGCGGTCCAAAGTCTAAATTACACTTCACACCAAGCCGATCTGCCTTAAATCACTCTCCATCCTTCAGTCGCCGGTGAACAAACCACAGCCTTGAGGAGATATAGACTTGGACTTTTTCATTCCTGCTTCTTCACACTTAAACTGCAAAACCCTGCAGCGAGCATCAGGTTCATGACTTGATGAAACCAGAGGGAGCAGTGCCATCTGCAAAGAGCAAAAATCACACTTGGCATCAATGGGAAAACATTTCTTTCAAAAAGGCCCAGAAATGAATATTCTGGTTTTAAAAGTGCTTAATGCTAAGAGGAAGTTTGTTGAAATTCCTTAGAGTTCCACTCCAGTCATTTTTGGATCTATTATAAAGCGTTCTCAGTGGACTTTTATTATGATAATGATGATTTTAGCCGTTTTCTGTGTAGTTTCTGCAGAGCAGTAGTTCATTTAAAATTTACCTCAGAGTTGTGGGCAGGACGCCAGCGTACAGCCCCTCACAACCCCAGCCTAACATCACTGATGCAACAAAAACGGCGAGCAGAGTCAAAGCCGTGCAGCTGTACAGTTTTCTTTCTACTGCATACAGTATTCTGTGTGTCTGAGGATGATGAGCTGCAGCTTTCAGCTTCATCATCATCTCATCTTCATTTGTGCTCCTCATTCTCTTACCAGTTGTGACACATTAACCAACTGTTGAGTAAATCAGTAATGTCAACAGTGCTATTAAAGATCACACACACTTGAAAAAACATGACATGTTCACACTTTTTAGTCATATTCTTACCGGCACACCAGTACAACACCTCTCTCAGGTGTCACCCATGCTCCATCATTAGTCCAATCAGCTGTCATTATTTCCCACTAATCACAGTCTTAATGTGGCGTCACAGCGAGGGAATAGCGGGTCATGACTTTTTTGACAGAGCTCACTTGTGTTTCCGCAATTAGGCTCCATTTGTTCAGGAATGCGACCTTGTGTAGTCTGATTACACATCTGTGTCGCTGTAACGTTAAACTCACAGAAATTTGAATCAGCTTCCTCATTTCTAACTGTTGCCAGAGTTGTTAGTCTTCTTATGTCCTCTATCTCCGTGTCCTTGAAGACCCTTGTGGCGTTTTTCTACAGGAGGTTAAATAAAATTAAGCATAAAATTGGGTTTCGGAGTATTTCTTTATTCAAATCGTTGCAAATCACCATCAATGGCCTCCTGCCGCTCTGCAGAAACTGTGTCCTGAAAAAAGGACTGTTTTTTATTTATTAATTTTATTGATTGTTTTGCCTCCAAGTGGCTAAACTTTGTCTTCCAGCAAGTCAATAGTTCAAAAGTGATCGAACAACTTTTGACGGACGTCAAAATCATCAGCTGGCAGTGGCTCCTTTGAGACCCAGGTCTGTTTCTGCAGAGGAATCTCAGGATTGATGTCCGTCCTCTGAAACCGTGCACTGTGATTGAGCTGAAACAGTCTTTCTAGGAAGGATGAGAGGAGATCCCACAAGAGATTCAGCGTGTTCTGGTTTAATTTGATTGTCCAGAGTTGTATTCCCAGATGGTGGATTGTAGAAAAACATCTTGCACTAAGCCTTATGGACTTTTTGTTTTTTTTTTTACTAAATAAACTAGAAACTTACTCTGATTGAAGGTCGTGGCACCAAAAATGTGTCACTCCATTTCTCACTTTCAGACCGTTGTTAGTGTTTCTTGTTTCTTTACTATTGTCTAGGACTGACTAAAAGGTGTCCTGAAATCCACAGGTATGCGGATCCTGGTGAACCTGCTGCTGGATACTCTACCCATGCTGGGAAATGTGCTGCTGCTCTGCTTTTTTGTTTTCTTCATCTTTGGCATCATCGGTGTGCAGCTGTGGGCGGGGCTACTGAGGAACCGTTGCTACCCCGAGGAGAACTTTACCCTGTAAGTAACAAAATGAATACTTCCATCACTGATGTGATGCTTGAACACATGATTATTATTGTTTGGATCTGTGCTACCAGCTACAACTGTAACAGTTGTTTTCCCACATTGCAAGCGGGCCTCTGCTATCATGTGTCTATATTTATGACCCTACAGGATCAGCTGCTGCGTCTGTGTGCGTGACAGGCATTCACCAGCGTTCAATGGGGTTTTATTGCATTCTCTCAGTTTCTGTTTTATGCTTGCATCAGCTTACTTGAAAGACATCTGTGATGTGTGTTTGTGTGTTGTGATATGTAAATAAGCACCACATATTCCCCAGCACCTTCCTGTGATTCTTCCTGTGATATTTTAGTTTGTGCTGACGCAGCCGCTCTTAATGGCAGATCTAATAACCACATAAAAGGGGACATATGTCCACCAGCAAGCCCTGATTTGTGCCTCACTTCAACACAGCAGAAGGTTTATATATTACCAGTCTCACTTCAGTGATAGGTTGTATTTTGTCTTTCTTTTTTTTTGTATTAAAAGTTGATATGTGTTTCTTTAAATGTGGTCATTCTCCCCAAAAAACAAAGCAATCTTTACAGTTTTTTTGCGCTGGTCCAGATTTTTTCAAAATTGTTTAAATGAAACAAATGTTTTTGCTTATTTTTATTTTATTAAAATAAAAAAAATTATTAAATCATGCTTCTAATGAATAAGAGTTCTGGGTACTGGATTAGAAGGCTTTGAGTTTGGATTCCAGAGGCTCATATGGTAAATAAAAGCACGTTTGAAGGGTTATTATTTAGAGGGCGTATTGGTCTATTAGAGTGAAGTGTTTGACATTCCCTTAGATCTCATTTATAAAATACTTCACATGCATAATTTTTACATTTTACATTGATTAAAAAAATAAATAAAACTAATGGAAAAAGGTAGAAAAGTTTTGTGTCGTTCATTGAATTGAATTTGTCAGAGGATGAGCTTGTCCTGAGGTCTAAAGCTTGGCACAAATATTTCATCACCTGAACCTGACTTTTCCAAAATGTTTGTTTATTTTATTTTTACATTGTTTTATCATTAAAATTTCAAACACAAAAAAGAGAAATTTCTACCTTAAATGACTCCATGCTTTATTCAGGGGCAGTCATATTTCCCCATATGCCACACTTCCCCTCCTTTTTCCTGCTATGTTTTGTTTTTCCCATGATCTCTTAAGTTATTGCCTAAATAGGTCATAGCTTCTATACCAAGAGAGAAAAATGACAAGTAGATAAGATGAGTATTCCATGAAAATAAAACATATTAGGTTTACTATTATTGTGACAGTAGAGCATTCAATTATCGTAGTTTTATTTAATGTCCTGATGTGTTTTTAGCTATTCTCCCAAATACACTTAGATCTCTTAATACAATCCAAAAACTGTCCAAGCAGTCAAAATGACTACCATGGTGATACCATTGATCGCATTCAAAACAGGAAGTCCCCACTGTGTTAGAGAAGTCAAAATCCCAAAGACTTCTACAGAGAAATAAACTGCTATTGCTCAGTCATTATATTTGTAAGAATTGCCATTCTAACATTTTAATCATGATATTTATTCCCTTCCCTTCCCTTCCCTTCCCTTCCCTTCCCTTCCCTTCCCTTCCCTTCCCTTCCCTTCCCTTCCCTTCCCTTCCCTTCCCTTCCCTTCCCTTCCATTCTATTCTATTCTATTCTATTCTATTCTATCACTTGGAAATGGGGTCCAATCTTTTGTAATGCAACCTCAGTTTTTAGCATTTAACACGCAAAGACACTTCTTAAAATGGTCAAAAATCGACATACTATTCACTTATAAGCAATCTTTCCCATAAAAGCTTTGATTCAGACATTTCAAAATGTTTTGAAGCAGCTTTCAAAAGAAAGAAAAAAAGAAACTTTAAAAACAGAATAAGCCTAAGAAAAATGAAATTGGAATCCATCTAAATCTGTCTTGCAATGCATCTCATCTGTAACCCGACTACAGCTAAAAGTTGTAAAAATGAGTTTAGATGTGTTTTCATCTTGTAGTTTATTAAAGTTTACAAATTGCGGCTAGTCTGCAGATTGACCCAAAAGTTTCAATCATTTTGACAGAACGTATGAAACCTGCAAACTCTTGATTTGAAGCGGAGCTGCTTGTTGCCCTCCTCGTACTTACCTTGATCCTCCCTCTCTGTGCTGCTCTCCATGGCAGGTGTTTGCTCAGTGTGATGCCAGCTTTTGCTGTGCCATGCTGTGCTGTGCCAAGTCACCCGCAGGAAGGCAACAACCTTTATTCATGTTCCACTGCTCTGTCCGGTTGTAATTTTTTTGAAGATCCTTTCTTGCTACAATCTCTTCCTTTCTCACGTTATCACGTGTCTATTTACAGGGAGTTTAATGCATATTTGTTGAGTTTTGCTCCAAAAAGGTGATAAAAAAAAGCATCATGTGTGACATGAAGGTCTGTCTTTTACGTTCTAAGAATGCTTTTATAAACTGTAAAAAAAAAAAAAAAAAAAGAAATAGTGCTTTAAATGCTGGAGACATTAAAAATTCAAACACATTAAAAACATTGGTGACCCTGAATGTGTGTGCTTTATAGTAGGGATTTAGGGGTTTTATTCTTGTATTTTTTGGATTTGTAACTTTTTTATATCTTTTTATTGTGACTTTTACATTTGTTTGTATCATTTCTTTATTTCTGCTGCTTTAATCTAGGATTTATGTTTTGCAGCTTATATATATGTATTCCATCTTTCCTTTCCATCTTTTTTTAATTTGACCACTCCTTCCACTTCTCTCTTTCTCAGTATTTTTTGAAAAAGTTACATATAAATTTCACATATTTGTGAAAAGCGTCCTCAAATAGCGGCCCCAGTGGCATCCATCTTTCCTCTATTCATAAGGACACAGAGGGACAGAGTGTGCATGAAAGACATTCAAACATGAAGAATATGGAAATGCTCATTTCAGAGCTCTTCTTTGGATAACTTCTTGGCACTCATTAAAATCCAACATCTCTGAACGCAGTGCAGCTGAGAAGGTTGATGTCCTATGATTATCTCTGCCTGTCACACTTCTTGTTAAATGAGGTCCATGTGTTCAACAAGGCAGCGAGTCCTGTCCCAGAGCTGTCTAAGTTTCAAACGACAAAACCTGCATTAAAAAAAGAAGAGCAATTATTGACTGTGGAAGTCTTGGAGGGAGCTCACACACAATCCCATTTATTCTCAAGCTTCAGTTTTCTGTTCTCAAGGTTCAGTTATCCCACGAACCTTTTTTTTAAAAAATTATTATTATAGATGTATGTTTGCTAAAATAACACCTTGTTTGAAACTCTTCTTTAAAGATTTGCTGTTATGCAAGTCAAGTAAAACAGAATTTTTAAGAGGATTCCAGTCAATAAATTAAGTTGTACATGCAAAATAATATCAGGAGAAATATGGGAACATTACATAATGCTTAAAATATGAATAATATATATTTTGTATTGTATTTCTTTATCATAAGATTTCTTGCATATATTTATGTTCTCGGTGTTAGAATTCTGCTCTTTTGTTTGTTTTGTTGAGTTTTCTTGATTTTTGTTGTGTTTTGTTTCTGTCAGTCACATCAGGCTCAAGTTTCTAACTATCCACAGCAATTGCAGTGAATCATCTTCAGTATATATAGATGTCTGGCTTTCAGTTGATGCTTGTCAGATCATGTATTTTGGCATATTTTTAAATGTATACCTTGTTTGTTTATGCTTACATTTATTCATTGAAGCTTTAAGTTCCAGCAACAAGCTGAATCACTTGCATTTTGACTCTTACCCCACTGCTTCCTGATCATTAATGCTATTAAAGCATCTTCGAAAGTGTTTACCCCATTTTTTTTACATTTGCTAACATTTTTTTCCTTATTCTGCCTTGTTTTCTCATAAAGTCCTGTGTCCTTCCTTATCCTCCCTTGTGTCTTGTCTGTGTACCTCTTCCTTCCAGTTGTGGCATAGGGTAGCGTAAGGTGTGCACACATGCAGCATCTATTGGATAAGCTCTTCTCCTTTTTTTCTTTTTCTGTGTTTAAAATTAGACTCTTTTGCCTTTAATCAAACTTTTAAACTAGAAAAAAAAATGAACTCAATGTGGGGTAAGAAAGGGAACATTTTTTTCTGCAAACTTATGCTAGCATCACAAATACAACTTTCACTGCACAATAGAGAGGCATCATCAGATTCTTTTTAAGATGTCATGCCACCGCCCAATTTCTTATGAAAAATGTTGGTCTGGTCATGAATGTAGATAGCAGGCGTCAGGGATGATGTCATTATGACATCGGGTGAGAGCTGGGTGGCCGCAGGACGATGGCAGGCGGACCTCCAGTCAGCAGCAGCTCTGATTGGACGATGTGTAAATGTCTCCGGACGGCGGGTCCAGCCACGTCAAGTGCCACCGGCCGCCCAGTAGCCAGGGGCTGTATAAAAAGCGAGCCATTCTGCATGCCTCCTCATTCACAACTCACATTTTGAGCACACTTAATCTTGTCAGTATACAAATTTTTAGACATGTCTCCCAAGAAAGCCCGATGTTCTGTCTTTGTATTCTTCTGAGCATCAACCTGCGCATTTGTCACAGGTCTCTGAGTCGCTGCGGGTCTATCTACAGCGTGATTAGCTTAGTGCAGCATCAATGCAGTTTCCCCATTTTAGCCCTTAGTGACCGGGATCGCCAGATTGACGTCGGGTAATCGCCAGGCCCCCGGCCCATGTCAACAGCCTTTGTTGAGTGCCTGTGCTGCTATCGCACGATATCTAACAATTGGACAGTGACAGTGGGATGGCAGCACAGGGGCAGGGAGGTGGCTGGAGGGTTGCAGTCTGAAATCAGATGATCAACAGACAATTTTGGGGACCTTGAAGACCCTCCCATCAGTCGATTACCGCTGTACTGCCACAGCGCAACCTCAAAATATGTCAGGTGGCCACTGACAAATGTAAAGAAATCGTCTGGTTGCTGCAAAATGTTAACTTTTTCTTAAAACCTCTACGGCCACCGCGCGGCGTGTAAAAATGCGACTGTCGCCTCCTGGTTAAAAATGCCACCGTTTGGCCACCTGCTGGATTTTACCAAAAAAAAAAACCTTGCATTTTGTCAGGTTTTTGAATTGTCCCTCAGTCACCAGGTTCAGGTTCATGATCAACAGCTGTTTTCATTTCTGTTAATTCCTCTCAGCATATTTAAGTGTCTGGTTTTCAGTTTATCCTTGTTAGGTCTTCTGTTCTGTTCTGCCACCTTTTTGTTTCGCCCATGGTTTTTTGTCATGTTTAAGTTTGTTTATTAAATGATGAAGTGTCCGCCACCAAGCCTGGTCTCCTGCATTCTGGGTCCTCCACCACCAATCTGTGACACATGTTGCCACGTTGTGGCATTTTGGGATATGTGACCGTAGTCTTAAACACATCCTCCTCTTTTGCTTGTCACCTAGATTTTTTTGCAGGTATATTTTTTAATATTTGTTAAACTCTTCAGAAGGGCTTCATTAAGAAAAAAAGATTAAAATCTGTATGTAAATATGTGTCCATTGACCCCCATGCAGCACTCCCAACGCTATATTTATGTGGAAAGAATATACTTACTCATGGAATGTAGATGAATTACTGTCACACTTGGTAATACTTGCATTTTTACATGATTAATTATATATTTTAAATAAGCTTTAATAGCTCATTCTTTTCCCATTTTGCTTTGCAGAAACATCAGTCAGGAAAAAAATATAGTTCCCCACTTCATTTCTATATCTTAGTCTCTACAACTAACTTTTCTTGACCTTGTCTCCACCCGCAGCCCTTCAGGCATGACCCTGCCAACTCCGTACTATCAGCCAGAAGAGGATGATGAGCGCCCCTTCATCTGCTCCTTGGCCTCTGATAATGGCATCATGTCATGCTCTGACGTGCCAGCGAGGCGCGAAGGAGGTCGAATATGCTGCCTGGATAAAGAGGACGCTTTGCACAGGCAGGCACTGGGTTTGAGTCCCGAGCCCCTAAATAATGGCAGCGGTGCTGGTGAAGCGTTAGGTCTGTGCATCAATTGGAACCAGTATTACACCCGGTGCCACACTGGCAATACTAACCCACACAAAGGAGCCATCAATTTTGACAACATTGTTTACGCCTGGATAGTCATTTTCCAGGTACGTACTGTCTGTGCCAGAGCAGATAACAATCTAAGATGAACTGTTCTAACCATCAATCTTCCCTGACAGGTGATCACTTTGGAGGGCTGGGTGGAAATTATGTATTATGTGATGGACGCTCACTCTTTCTACAACTTCATCTACTTCATATTACTCATCATTGTAAGTATGGCTTTAATCGAAATAGAATGTGTAAACGGAGATTTGGGAATGTACCAATTGCTCTATCATAAATGAAAACAGCAGGCATGAAAAAGGATCCTAAGAAAAAGTTATAATTGTGACTACATGAGGGAATTTCTAATTTTAAAATCGCAGCACCTGTCAGTTTGCTTTTTAAAAGCTCATCATTTTGTCTGATGTCATCACAGAAATCCTGGTGGTTGAGGACATGTTCCCAACATCCTCCTCTGCTGCATTGTGATCAGCAGGTTTCTTCTCTCTGTGGCCAACCTATTTCTCAATACAGTGATTTAATGTGGAGATTGCTTTGAGAAAGTTGATAGTGCTGTGAAAGACTGTCCAGAGTCAATATATGAAGGGCAGAGAGTTGTGTTACTCCTTTTGGAACAGAATTCAATAATTCTGTTTCTCCCTTTTTTTGTAGAACCTGCACGTCAAAATTGTTTATTTTGGGTTACAAATGATTAATACTAGTTTTAGGCTTCCATTGGAAATTATATTTTAAATAGGGATGTCAACGTTAACGTGTTAACGCATGTGATTAATTTAAAAATTAATGCGTTGCTATTTATTAACGCAGATTAATTACATGTCAGAAGCTACAGTCTTCCACTTTGAGTCGGGCATTATTCCACTTATACCACGGTCACTTACAACAGAAATAAGTATTCAATCAATCTTCTGTTCTTTACTCTTGTTAGTTTTTAACTAAAGAGGACTTTTTCATATATGGTGCCACCCATTGTCACGGTAACACAATAATGCGTCACTGTGCTGACAGACTGCCAGAGGAAAGCGATATATATGCTGATTATCACGATAGGTTCATTGAAGCATCGTTCAGAGAGAAAGTTCACCTCTACTGCTTGAGTTTGTCCAGATGATGAACCAAAGAGTTTGTTTTAAAGCCTGCGCAGTGATATAGAGCATTTAAGCTTTGTGACCGGAACTACTTTTTTGAGTCTTTCTGTGCATTTCTGGTAAAGGTGATGTCAGCAGACAGTGATAACCAGGAGATTTATCACTTTAAGCTTAATAGGTCCTTTCCTAACAGCTCATTTCTGCACATCCTTACCTTTAAGCAGCTGTTGGGCTTCCCAACGTCTTTCCAGAATGTATTTTTTTTAAATCAAAAGGACCCTCTTTCTGACTCCATGCTTTTATCTTAAAACTGACAGTGTCATCTGAACATTGCAGCAGTTTTGCACCTTTGTGCTGAATTAAAAGTATTTAATTGTAATGACATCCCACCAATCTACTGAAGGTGGAAGACTAAGCAAACATGAGGTATCCTACAGTTGTAAGGTAGAAAAGCTCCTTCAATGGCCATACTTATTTGACAGCTATAAGAGTGAGCTACAAAAAGTTTCAAATGTGTTTAGAAAATTTGAATAGATATAAATTCATGCAACTTAGATGACACCAAAGCCCGTCTTTGCAATCAGGCTCACCATGTAAATATGTGTACAAATGTGTCCTCACACACGTGTGTGTTTGTTTGCATCCATGCATAATGCAGTGATCATCTGAATGCGTGACATTGGACTGCCCTACCTAATTATGCGTAAAGCTGTCTACTGATCAGTATCACAGAATAGATACTCGCAGAGATGCAAGCCTGGAGGGAAATCAAAGCCTCACACACCTGCAGACCTGCTTTGACCCACAGGCCACAGATGGGCATCTCTCCTCCTTTTTCCCTACCTCCCATCCCTGCTCCCTCTTTCTGTTTCTCTGTAAATATTTCTGACTTGCATTCACTCTGGCTTTTACTTTTACCGGCATCTTTGATCAGATGATGAAAGTCTAAAGGTTGGACTATTGATCTAATCAGTCTTCTGTATGCCAAACACAGAGTGCTCCAATAAAAGACATTTGGGGAGTCCTAGTGATTCCCATGACTGCAAACCAAATGATCAGTCCACATGTACCATTCACTATTGAGCTAATTACCTTGCTTCTACCCATCACATGCACATTTATATTTCAGGTTGACTAACAAGAAGATAGGAATTTCTTATGTAGAAAAACAAATTTTATTTCTTTATTTATGAATAAGGCCCTTGAACCCGTTGGTCTTCTGTGTTTTTCTCATGATGGTCTCAGTGTTTACAGTTTGTCGTCTTACTTGTTGGGGCCAAAACCGAAACATTCTCAAAGAAAAACCCTTTAAAGGTGGCATTAATGTCAACATTCCGTGGGTATAAAGCGGATTTTGCCAGTAAGTCATTTCAAGCTCATCATTCAAACAGCCATGAACACGCGACGACGCCTAACGGACGAACAGCGTCACCTGGCCATTGTAGTAGCCAATCAGATGTTGCATGTGAACTTGGTGAGCCTCAAAATGTCATCATCAGGCTTGAATCAAGACTTAGCTATTGGCAGAGTTTGTGACAGACCCTGGAGTAGGGTACCTCAAGTGATAGACCCCAAACATGACTAGTACCTGGTGACCTATGACCTCAGACATGGCTTAACAAATGCCACATAGCTGCAGGCCTGTTTACCAGATGTGTACTAGCATGTCCAGACAAACCATTTGCAGCTGACTCCACCACTATGACTTAAATGCCAGACGACCGTCGCAAATCCTGACACCAAGGCACCGCCATAAATGGAACGGTTGGAATATAACAGTGGGAAGAAGACCATGTGACCTTGACATGGCATCAATGGTCTGCCGGCCTGTTTACTGATTAGTGTCAGGTCGCCTTGCACAGAAACAATGCTCGTCAGCATTGTTGGCGAGGTGAGAGATACATCAAGGTCAACGTAGACTCCAGGGTTAATTTTGGTGGAGGAGGTGCAACAGTCTGGGCAGACATCACCAAACAGCATGTAGACCAGTCATTGCATGTTCTTACCTCAGAGATATCCTAGAACCCATCATCATCTCCCAATTCCACCAGCAACCCCCCAACTTTCTGTTCATGGACGTTAATTCTCCACCACGTCATTCCAGTAGTGTCGCAGTTTATCTTCATGAATTGAAAGTTCCTTATATGCTCAGAACATCATAAGGCTAGTGAGCTGCATGAGACGTCACTGTCAAGCTGTCATAGCAGCAAATAGTGGAAATACCTGCTATTAACATAGTCATTTTTAGTCATTCAGGGCCTATTTGATTATTGTCTTAGTTTTGGGGGTAATAAACATCAAACTAATAAAAACTGTGTTTCTTCTCATTTATTATTAATAATATCAAAGGAAACTTTTTGGTATTTCATTACAATTCAGACAAAATAGGAAAAGCATGTGTGTAATCTAGAATTCCCCTAACTTATCATGAGTAGCGTCTGTTAAACATAGGGAATAACCTGTTTTTAATCTTGCAAGCCTAGTTTTGTGCAGAAATGCTTCTGAAGCCTACTAAACCCAGCACTTTACCTAAACAGACATCAAAAGTGAAAATGTACTAAATTAAATCCAAAGAAAGGTAAAGAATTTTTAAGATTCTTCATTTAAGGCGCTGCGATTCTCTGATACATCCTCCATCCTGCTTATCAGAGGTTTCAAGCCCTTTTAGAGTAATTCTGGAGTGAAATTGGAGTTCTGTCTCAGTGTCCAAGAATTCTGTGGTGGCTGTGCGATAACGCTGACGCTAACTGTTGTGCTTATCTTGGAGACATTGCAGTGTTCAGAAGACCCTTTTTTCCAAAGAACTAGTCAGTCAAGTCATCGAATAAAAAAAGAAAGCTCTGAACTGTATTTTCAGCATGTGTTGGCTCAGTCTGTCTGTGACAGTCAGCCTTAGTTTGGGAGGAGGCCAGCCCTCTAAGACCTTTAGCATGTGTGCAACATTTGTACAGGCGTGTTGGCACACTTTATTGGAGTCAGCAAGTGTGGGGGCTTGATGTAGGAACGAGTGTTGCAACTCTGTTGTCCCTGTTTTAAAGCATCTGTTTCTACTAAGGGTGGATAAGTAATGAAAAGTAAGGTGTATTAACTCATGTGGAATTTGTCACACTGCTTAAGTACAGAATTCAATGTTTAGTTCATACTCCTGGATCTACAGCCCTTAGCCATCCAAAAAGCACTATGTTCCTAAAATGTCAACCGTTTTCCCCTTTTTTCATCCAGATTGGCTCATTTTTCATGATCAACCTGTGCCTGGTGGTTATTGCTACCCAGTTCTCTGAGACCAAACAGCGGGAACACCAGCTAATGCAGGAGCAAAGGGCGCAGTGCCTCTCCTCCTCCACCCTGGCCAGCATGGCAGAGCCGGGAGATTGCTACGAGGAGCTCTTCCAACTGGTTTGCCATGTTCTCCGCAAAGCTAAGAGGAGATCAGCGGCTCTCTACTACACGCTGATGGGCAAGACCCCTCCAGCTGGTGGAGGCAGGGGGAACAGGCGGGGTGGGGGAACGCGATCGGAGATCAACATCACTTGAAGCACCCAAGATGTGAGTAGGAGCCTCATTTGAGAAGAAAGAATCTGAACAGTTTATTTTTATGTAACCTTTGTAAGAATTCAGAAATTCCGTTAACTCATTTTTTACAAGATAGCAGACAAAAGCAGTGTCATTTTCACCTACTGAAACCATGTAAACATTTTGCTATTATTGTGTCCCTGTAGCACCTAAATGTCAGCACCACAGCAAGCAGGACCCCCGCTCACAGGCCAACTCCATCAGTCTGTCTGTCCCACAGAACCCCGAGGACTGCCCTGTGTGTGCATTGTCACTAAAAGAAGGCACGCGGGATGTGGGGGACTCAGCTAATGACGACGAAAATGAAGATGACGCCGTCAACGAAACAGACAAAGAGGAAAACCACCTGGAGGAGAAGGGAAGCAGGAAAAAGAAGCCGAGGAGGACATGCTTCGGTTGCTGCAGAGATCTCTGGAACAGCACGAGGAAAAAACTTTGGGGCATCGTGGAGAGCAAGTACTTCAGCAGGGGCATAATGATCGCTATTCTCATAAACACCATCAGCATGGGCATCGAGCATCATAACCAGGTAGGGTGTTCACTGTTTTTGGTTCGGTTCTGTTACTTTCTCTCTTCTTTCAGGTGCTTTCCAAAAGCTTTCCAGTGGAGATGCTGTGATCTTTGGCGGCATTGGTGGGCATTTGTCTTCCATTTAGTTCTAGATAAGCAGCAGAAGAGGTTTTTGTTGAACTTTTTAAAGGAATTTGTTGAAATCAAGAATAGATGAATAACACATAAATCATTGACTGCTTTTGATGATAAAGGATTCACTTTGCTGTTTGCCCATTTATGCTGCTTTTGTGTTGTTACATTTTGTTGATACAGGATCTGAGATTTTTGAGCAATTCGGGCCTGCATGGCGCCCTAGATGAAAAAAATATGTTTCCCCTCCCGCACACACCCACAACACCCCCACCACCGCCCGGAACAGAAACAACGTAACTCCTGCAATGTGTTGCAATGACAATTTATTTCATGTCGCTCCCCATTGCTTGATCCAGCAATCTCACACATTGAGAGGTGGAAGTATTGACTGCTGCGCCACCATAAGAGTTGCAATGAGCAGCATGGTAGGTTTTAAACAGCATCTCCTGTGTTAAAGGTTTGAAGATAGAAAAACACTAGATCACCAGTTATTTTGTCTTTTTCTACCAAAAAGAGTTTTTTTGGACTGAAATACGGGGGGGGGGGGGGGGGGGGGGGGGGATTTCCAAGCAGTTTTTCCTCCTTTTAAACTAAATGAATGGTGTGTCCACCTGCTATAAGCTTGCAAAAAATATTATAAACTCTTAGCCTAATCATTGTCATTTGGTGCCCCCTCCTGCAGATGACGCCCTAGGCAGCCGCCTAGGTCGTCTATGCCCAGAACCATCTCCGGTCACATGAGACATCCTCTGTAATGTTTGCTCTTATAGGAAGACCAAAACCTCGGACAGAAAGGTTGTTTTAATAAATAATCAAAATGAACATAAAGCAGGAAAAGCTGTTAGAACCGCAACTGCAGGGAGATAAACATCAACCTTTTTTTTTTAGAGATTCCTATAGATGTTTTTTATTTATCTGAATAAACATTGAGTATGTTTCTTGATGGACTTTATGTGAGATATTTATTTTATTAAAATCAAGATTTAAATGAAGAATAGCAATAAGACATTCATGGAATTAGTTGACTACAAGGGAGCTTGTGGCCTGCCCAACGTCTTTTTGATGCAACAAATTGGCTCTTTTTTAATTGAATTGATTCAACTGCTCCTGATTCACAACAATTTGAATAAAGAAATACTCAGAAATGCAGTTTTAATCTTAAATTATTTTATACGTGTTCTCTGTCATGAAAATAATTCTACAAGAACATGTTAAAATTTTCATCAGACTGGGTCTTTAAGTAAAGACAAAAAAAATCTGTTGGTGATTTTATGGTATTGATTTTTTTATTTTGTTTTTTGAAGAAGTTGTCCTTTTGAGTTCAGCAAGCAATCTAAAAATGAACTCAACTTCATGTCACTGCAAATGAACACTGTGACATTGAAAGTTTTTGGGAAGGTAAAACCCATCTGGATGGTTGTTTTTAGAAATGCAAATGCAGTTATGCTGGAAACTGGATAATCAGTTTCTCACTCTTTATGATGGATTTCAGGGTCTTTCTATGTGAGACATCTCCATCAATTCTTTTTGCGCTTATTGTGAACGCTTTAAAGCAACTGAGCTAGTGATTGTTTTGGAATATTGCCTTCAATTATTTAGACTGGCATACAATACTATGGTGTCAACAGAGTGTGTTGGCGTAATCGTTTTTCTCACTCCCCTCTCACTCCCGACAAATCAACAGAAAGAAATATTATAATGGCAGATGGCATTCAGACAGATGAGAGTGGGAGAGGAGCATCGGGGCTGTGCAGTTTTCTAGCGGAGGTATAAACATTTAGCCTCACGGCAGACAACACCGAGCTGGCTTTTAACATTGGCCAGGCTCCTCAGAAGCAGAGGCAAGTGTCTGAAAGCGAGAGGGGGTAGACGGCTGCCAACAATGCACATACAAAAACATTTTCTTTATTCAGCACAAATAAAATATCTTCCAGAGAGAAAATAAGGCAGACAGAGTGAAAAATGTGATATTAAAGGAAGCTTTAAAGTCCTACTCCAATCATTTAATCATGATTATGCTGTTTTTAGCCAAAGATTTTTACAAATATAGTCATTTTCTAGGACAAAGTTTCTGCAGAGCGGCAGTATTTCATTAGAAATACTTTTTTTTTCTCCATCATCCCTTTGTTTACACGCTCTCCCACTCACTTTTAGCTATCCAGCCGTACAGTTTTGAGCCAGATTCCAGCTCGTACGAGGAAAACGAAGACGTAGATGGATCTACATATCTGCTAGTGGATGCATCAGAATGGAGAATGGAGAGAAGGCAGTTTTGTTGGCTTGCCGTTGTAGGTTTTACGTCACAGCTACAAGCTTTTTCAAACAGCATTTTTTTTATAATCTGCTCCTGATTCACAGCAAATAAAGAAACACTCAGAAATGACATTTTGCTCAATTTTCTGTATGGTTCTTCTCCATCATGAGAAAAATGGCACAAGAACTAGTTAAAAACACCAAGGACATGATTTTTTTTTTTTTTTTGAGTGGATTTGATTATTCTCTTTTAGATCATGCTTCTTATTTATCCTCCCTTTGTCACTTCAGTTCTTTCTCTTTATTTTGAATCTGCTTTAGCGTTGCACTTTTCCTTGACTTGATCTTTGTTCTTTATCTCTTTCCTTCCCTTCCACCATATCCCAGTGTCTCATCTTCCCTTTGACTCTTTTCCATCTCCTGAGTTTTACCCTCTGTATCCCCACTTCTACCCCCACCCCTCCTCGGATCCACTGGCTCGGTCTTTGACAGCGCACAAAGCAGTTGCTTTCTCTCATCTCTGTCTCTAAAAATAAACGTGGGGTTCTTGGGGAGGATAGAAGCGGGATGTGTGGAAGACTGCAGTTACACAGCAGTTTTAACTCAATTCCCTGTGATTGTAGCAAGTGTGTATGTGTGCATTTCAAAGTGGGCGTGTGCACAAAAACACCCACAGGCGTTTGCATGCACACACAACTATTCTTTCTTTGTGTGCCTTCTCAGCTTTTCTTCCAGCAGAGTTTCTGCAGACTGACAGAAGAATAAAGAATAAAAAACACTGATGAAAGGGTGCAGTTGTGCCCTCCATGGGGGTTGGCCTTTAACTCTAAGGAGTGTGATCTAAAACACCAAACTCTGAGGTCCTAAACATGAAGAATCGCAAAAATGATGAAGCTGTCAGACTCACTTTCCACAGATCAAAATGAGTTCTACTCACAGGTTGGTTTTGAGTGCTCTCATTCCAGAAGAAGCATCTCCAAGATTGGCTGCAGATTACTATTATTGATTATTTCAGTTTCACGACAAGCTTCCTGTACACAGTCGTTAGAGACCTCAAAGCAGATTCTTTATATTAAAGCAGCAGTTATGCTACATATTTAAAGAACAGGATGAGGAAAATTCTGTTCCTGAGTAGATCATGAAAAATTCAGAGGTCGGGAAGCACAGAAACAACTTAAACACAACAGGAGAGAACGTGGAACAAGGAGAAAAATGCAGTTGGAGAAGGAAAGGTTGGAGAGAAGCATCAGACATGAGAGAACGGAAGGTGGAAAGATGATGGCAGTAAATCTGAGTTCAACCATGGTGTCAAAGCTCAGTCCACAGCAATACATCTCATTTTCTGTGTTGATTCTTGATTCTATGACCTAGAGGAAGGGTCTGCAACCTCTAAGAGCCATTCGGGTTGTTTCTTACAGACCACTCATCTGGTAGGAGCAAAGTCTTACTTTCTTCTGATGTGCATTTATGTTAGTGTTGCCACTATGATAACAATAGATTTACTTTTTTTTGGTATAAATAATAAACAAACATAAAAGAAAACCGACATTTAAAAAAATGATTTACTTTAGATTGACGTTTACATGGCTTCCTTTAAAAATAAAATATACCCCATGTCACATAAAATCCTCTCAATGCTGCAAATGTAGTAGTAGGTAGACTAATGTCAGCTTTATTCTGTTTGATTTTTTTCCAGAAATCTGTAAATCTAACAAACCAAATTACAATCAGAGCTAATTAAATTACCCTTGTCGCATGTTTTCACATCATAAATCGTACTGAAATCCTACAACTCGTTAAAAAAATCTGCCTTATAATCTTAGCTAAGATAGCTTAATGATTTTATTTCCATTTCATAATCTTCACCTTTAATTCTTGTATGCTCTCTCCTTCACTTTTTCTGTCACCCTCCACTGTCGTTCCTCATCCCTCCATCCACTCACTTCCTCTCCTGTTTCGCCTGATTGACTGCAGTATATTGACTGGAAAGAGATGGGACTGCCTGATAATGAGACTCAGCAAGAGAGGGGGAAAATAGAGACAGAGAACAAGGGGAACTGGGATAGATTTGGAGCAAAAGCGGATTAAAGGAAGGAGGGATGAGAATGTGTTTTTCCCTGTCATGGTTTGCTAACTTTGGCAGGGCGAGTTGGCCTTTTTCTCCGCTGGCTTTGAAACAGAAACTCACAGGGGGTATCAGTGAAAGCATCTGATCCATATCGAGCATGCCACACTCAGTCACACACAAAGCAAAGTTTAATAAATGTGCGCACAGAAATACAAATTGGTGAAAAAAATTGACTGTTTGCTTCTTATCGAGCAATTCATATATGTATGCTCGCCATTGCCAATTCCAGATAACAAGCTCTTTTTCTGGGTTTGCAGATACAAATAATACACACTCTCATTCCTGTCTTTTTTTTGCCTATGCAAGTTTTCCTTTTACAGTTTCTCATGCGTCGCTGTGTTCAAAAACACAATTTCTTCCCCTATTTCTTGCTCTCTGCTCCTCCTTTTTTGACTGTTTACTATCTGGGTGTATGTTTGATTTGCCTCGCAGGCGTGAACCCTCTTTTCAAGAGATCAACACTTTGAGCGGCTGCCTTTTTAGCTCCATGTGATGTGATGTGATGCAGACAAAACAGTTTTGTTGTTGTTTGATTATCACCACATCTTCTGTGTCGTTTGATACAAGCAGATAGAATTGCCAGTCACTGATAGGAGATTTTTTTTTTCTGTCCTACTCAAGCAGGTTTTTATCAATCATCTTTTGTAAAAGTGCTATAATTATTCCAATTTAGGGCATCGTTTCTGCAGAGCAGCAATAGTTCAGTAAAAATGTGCCTCTAAGTTGTGGGCGTGACTGTTGTCGCAGAGTAAGCCAGTCAGAGTAAGTCAGCTCATTTCCCATCATCCCTATGTTTTTATTCTCTCCTGCTAGCTTACAACCCCTCACAACCTTAACCTAACATTACCAGCGCAACACAATTGGTGAGCAATACAGGAGCTGTCTAGCTGTACTTTTTTGAACCAGATGTCCTTTCAGACAAGGAAAACTAAGATGTTAATGGGTCTGTACTTTTCCAACGACAGTTTATCATCTGCTCTTGATTCATCATATTTTAAATATAGAAATGCTGTTCAATTCTCCATATATATATGTCCTACATCACAAGAAAAATGCTGCAGGAACATGTTAAAAACACTTTTTTTTTTTTTTTGTATCGGAGTGAGTCTTTAAGATAAACACAACTTATCATTTATGCGAGTGATAACTTTTCTTTTTTCTTTGTTTCCTGTGTTTCTCTAATTGGACCAACAAGCCTGAGGAGCTGACAAACGTCCTGGAGATCTGCAACATCGTCTTCACCAGCATGTTCACCCTGGAGATGATCCTCAAGCTCACCGCTTTTGGCTTCTTTGAGTACTTGAGGAATCCCTACAACATATTTGACGGCATCATTGTGATCATCAGGTTTGCACATCAACAGCAGAGTCATAAAGTCCATTTATTTTCTAATCTTCACAATTTTTCCACTCCCTCTGGTTTCTCTGGACACTAAAACAAACCTCAGCGTTTGTGAGATCATCGGGCAGGCAGACGGAGGCCTGTCGGTGCTGAGGACCTTCAGACTGCTGAGGGTCATCAAGCTGGTGAGGTTCATGCCGGCGCTCAGGCGACAGCTTGTGGTGCTGATGAAGACCATGGACAATGTGGCCACATTCTGCATGCTGCTTATGCTCTTCATCTTCATCTTTAGGTACAGTTACCTTCTCTTGTGTACTGCTTTGAAATTGATAAACAGAAAAAAATCAAAGTGTGGAAATTAATCATGAAAAATAAGTAATTTTAGAAATGAGTAACTGTTTTTATCATAACACTATGGAGTTTCAGTGTTATTATAGTGAAGACTCATTTTCTCCTTTCTATGTTTCAAAGTTGTGCAAGCAGAGATTCCCTCCACGCTAATTTATGACTTAAAGCACATTCAATCTCTGCAGTCTTAAATAGCTGAATATTTGCTGAATTAGGCGTCAGTGTGGGTCACAAAACAGTACAAAATCAACTGTAATTATTATTATTATCAGCAGCACACTAATAGGTTTATAGTTGTCAGTAGCCCTCATTATTTCACACTGTCGACTGTAAAATCAAATAATCAGACTTAAAAGAGTTTTATACATTTTTTTTACATTTTCATGTGCTCTTTATGTCAAACGTGGACTCATGCAAAGCCACAACCACTTTTTAAGAAATATTAACATATTTGTCTTGTTTGCTGTTATTTTTGATTATTTGTGTTCTGTAAAAACAAAAAAAAGTGTTTTTTTAAGTTCCTAAATAATTGAATTTAGCTTGATTTATGGAAGTGTACCTGATTTTTTTGCACACAACACAATACATTTAATAAGAACATTTTTAATTTCTCTATAACATACGTTGTTCCTCTTTGTGGCTCAGGAAAAAAATGTTACTTAAAACGATGGAGTGGAGCTCCAACTGCTAATCTTGTTGATTGCATCTCCAGTTAGTCCCTCTTGGCTAATCTAAGATAATTGCATTTGTGTTAATACATCTATGTTCAAAATAGACATAATATTAAAAAAACAATTTTCATTGGAGATTTTTTTTGCCCTTGGTAAATGTTTTTTAATTAACTTTAATTTAGATAAAGCCTCTAAAAATTCTTAGACAGATTTTAAGATGAACACAACTTGCTTATTAGATTACAATAAATTGATCTACAACATAATCTTAATACAATAAAAAGAATCACCCAAAACTTTCCAAAATAAATTTTTTTTTTGTCTGCAAATAGCTGTTGGAAAACTTGAAAATGTTGTTTAGATCATATTTGGAGCTTTGTCACTGTACAATGATGAACATTTCTGGTAATAACTTTTACATGAATTAACTAAATTAAATTTAGATATATTCATATATATATAAAAAAAGCAGTGGTTTTAGAGGCAGCAGAAGAATGAAAACTCCACCCTTTAGTCAAAAAGACTTGTAAATAAATTGATGTTGTGTTGTTTTTTTCACATCACAGTATCCTGGGGATGCACATATTTGGCTGTAAGTTTAGTTTGAAGACGGAGGCTGGAGACACGGTTCCTGATAGGAAGAACTTTGACTCCTTGCTTTGGGCCATAGTCACAGTCTTTCAGGTAACTATAGTTGGACTGACACAGTACAGCCCCCCTCAAGAAAAAAACGACTTCCACTTTCTTGAGACAGCCTTATTAAATGGATTTATGATATGTCTGTCCTGTACGCGCACCAAAAATACAGCCTGTGCTCCCCTCTGTGTGTAGATTCTGACTCAGGAGGACTGGAATATGGTGCTGTACAATGGCATGGCATCAACCTCCCCCTGTGCCGCTCTCTACTTTGTAGCACTTATGACATTTGGAAACTACGTGCTCTTCAATTTACTCGTCGCCATCCTGGTTGAAGGTTTTCAAGCTGAGGTGAGACATCTTCCTCCTTCCTCTCTTGACAGTTCCTACTTAGGTCAGCAAGTAATTGCTTATTATATCCACAGTTCTTCCTATTTTTTCTCGGGGTCTGCCTCATTTTCTTTCCTTCTCTGCGTTTCTGTCTCTGCATCCATACCGTTTCTTTTCTCTTGCTGTCCCTCCCCCCTGCAGGGCGATGCAAACCGCTCCTACTCGGATGATGACAGGTCCTCCTGTAACTTTGACGAGACTGATAAGCAAAAGGACTCCCTGCAACTGTCAGGTATGAAACATGAGACCCCATTTCATTGTGAAACTGAAATGTCCATTTCAAAATTCCAAAAACATAACCTATAAAGTAAAATTTAAAAAATCTGGCATATAGTGAATATAAAACACCTGATATCAGGTGAGGAATACTAAAATGTCAATATTGGCAGGGAAACCATTTGAAGATGGGAGCTGAATTGTTGTACCTCCAGCAATAAAAATAACATCTGTATAATTTAAACCGTAATCCTTGCCAAGCAGCATTTTTCCAGCTGAAAATGTGTTGCAAGCTGATTAAACATTAAATATGCCACTTTTCCATCCTCTGTTAAAGCTGAAGTGAACCAACAAAAGATTCCTGCAATATGAAGCAGCATTTAATGGCACATTAGGGACGTGTCTGATCACAGTTCTCCAGCGCAAATGTACCTTTTAAATGTCAGCTTGGAGAAAAGCTCGTTTGGCATCTTAATGTTGACCAAGTGTTAGAAAAAGGATAGACCGGCGCACCCGTCTTTCTGAGCTGTGACTGGCTTCTGTAAGGTTTTATTGTATTTCTTTTTTTTTTTGGATTAAAGTTAGGAAGAAATTAGTTTCAGGACATTTATTGTGTTCGGTGATGAAGAAGTTTTCGTTTCACGGCAAGAGCAGAGGGAACACAATGGGAGGCAAGGGATTTATTTCATACTCCATCTTTCCTATTTGACAGCTTCTTTCTGCTCATCCCTCTGTCTTGTTTCTTCCATAGAACCACAACTGCTCATTGTAGGTGTTATACTTCCTTCTTTTTTTTCCCTTTTCTGCTGAAGACCCCAAAATTTGTACCCTGACCCCTAATGGACACCTAGACCTGTCCATGCTGCCAGCTGGGCTGTTTCCTGGAGAGAGGCTGACCTTAGCGATTGGCTCCAGGAAGAATAGCGCCATTTCTCTTGGCAGGGCAGATATAGAAAAGAAGGCTGTTGTGAGTAAAAGTCAATGTTTCTTGTTCTTAACTAAATGACATTCCTTTGGAAAAACTGCAATATATATATATATATATATATATTTGAAATAGCACTTTATATGGGGTAAGGTGAGAGTCAAAAATAGTTTTAAGCATAAAGACACTTTGGGCACAACTTTGCCAACAATCTGATTACATAATTAGTTTTACGTTGAACATGTCTGTTGTGAATCTAATCTCTCTGTGTTTTGAAAATGACATTCCTTTGTCTTGAATAGGAAAGTTCCTCTGTTTATTACTGTCAAGCATAAATCAAAAGGTCACAGGAATACACACAAAACACAACAAAGTGAGCATGTAGGTGCTTTTATTATATATTTAGTCTCATTTCTTTTTTTTTTTAATATCATTTAGTATTTATCAAGGATAATTTAAAATGTTATTGATCCCATAACACGGAAATTGTTTTGCTACCAAAGTTCTCTTGAAAAAAACAAACATAATAACAACAATCTCCTGCGGCTTTTTTGTTGTTGCCAGATAACAACGACTAATGGTGTAAACAATGCATCTGGTGATCATTTCTTAACCATAAGGGGTGGGAAATAGTCCAAAAAAGAGCAGTAGGCATGTCACTCATTAAGTATGAAAAAACATCCATGTTCTTCAAAAAAGAGATGATAATAAAAGAATAATTAAAAGTAAAATGAAAGGCGTCGTATTCAAAACGAAGAAAAGCCTTTTTCAAACTAAAGAAAAGTTGTATTCAAAACAGTTAAAATGTGTTTCTTCTTGACAGTTAACTTAAACCATACATTTGAATATATTGTAAATTGGAACCTTTTCTCCATTAGTATCCAGGTCGGGGATACCACAATTGGGGCCGCCCCCTTCCTCCTCAGCCTCGCACAATTTGGGCTCGTCGGTCCAGCTGGGGGAGCCTGGGGGGCCAGCCGTGCTCCTCATCATCTCTCTCTGAAAGTCCAGCCTTAAATCCAACCTTCCAAAGACGCTTTTACGGCTGTGACCAGGGGGGGATTGGTGGAGTAGTTGGCGGAAGCCTCCGCATCCGTGGGCCCCGCTCATCCTCATCGAATCGGCATTGGCGCTATTCGCACCCCGATGAAGAAGTGTCTCTCCTTGCTCCTCCTTCTGTTGCTCCTCATTCGCTCCACGTTCCCCACCCTGTCCTCCCCGGGTACTTTGCACCCCGGAGAGACCGCAGGGCCCTTTCTCTGGAGCTGCCTCACGTGCTGCAGGTCTCTGCTGGGACGGCGCACACGCCTGTACAGACACACCACCCAGTGCCTGCTGTCACACTCCCTGCCCCCCACTGCAAAAAGAGCCTCTCAGGAGAGCTGGCCATCAAAGCTGGTGGTGATTTGGAAGCAGTTCACCAAGACTGTAATGGCAGGACACCACAGTCACACCTTCACCCGCCACCTTCAAAACGCCAGAGTGGGGGGGCAAATCCCCAAGGTCATCTGATGGCTGATGTCTTCCCTCAAGTGAACACGCGGAGCAAAGACCGAGAGGACCTGGACGATGACATCGAATATGTAGGCAAATTAACAGTTCTTTTATGTGCAAAAAAAAAACACAAATTAAATTAAGTAAAGATGCACTGAATTAAATACTTCAGATGAAGATCCCCAGGAAACTGAGAGCATTTTAGAGAAAACACCACAAAACAAAATAAACGCAAAACTTCCAAAAGCTAATCCACAGACTAATCTTTTGCTCCCTTGTGTGGGATATTTATACACTTTCTATAAATTTGCACTCTCTATCACCTGTGTTTCCTGAGACCCCCATTGTTGTTACTGTAAACAAGTCTGTTTCTGAACAAACAAGGTTAATAATGAAGGACTGCTAAGACAGAAAGGGGAGAGAGCCTCACAGATGGTATTGCTGCGAGAACCTTTGAGTTGTTCCTACGTAACTGTTTCACTTGCATCAATAATTTAAAAATTGAGTATAATTAGGCCTTGTCTCTGAAGTTCTTGTTTCTGCTGGTTTGCGTGTGCTATGATGTGCTTTGATTGGCACTTTTTGTTGCAGAG
Source organism: Oryzias celebensis (assembly GCA_014656515.1). Classification (NCBI taxonomy): domain Eukaryota; kingdom Metazoa; phylum Chordata; class Actinopteri; order Beloniformes; family Adrianichthyidae; genus Oryzias; species Oryzias celebensis. Next base: position 12,907,809 of record BNCR01000008.1, on the reverse strand, counting down.
TTTGTGCTTTCGCATTCAGAAGATGTTAGAGGCATACAGGCCAGACTGGTGCGAGACAAGAGACGACTGGTCTGTTTTCCTATTTTCCCCTCAGAACAGGTAAGCCATGGTTTACTCTGCTGTATCAGGCATGTACAGGGTGTTTTACTCATTGAAGGGATGCTTCCATATTGCATTCTATAGCTGTTGTGTTTTTGGTTTCAGTTCTGTACAGAGCTGCTTAACATAGACATTGACTTACACATAAAAAAAAGATATAAAAACACACAGTGGGGCAACCAAGTATTTGTCAGTTACTGATTCTGCAGCTTGTTTTGCTCAGAAAGATGAAAGAGGTCTGTAATGTTCATCATAGATGCAAAAACTGTAGAGAGTGAATGTAAAAAAGGAATTCAGGAGATAGCACTGCATGGCGGCCACGTTACAGCGGTAGGGTGGTCAACCTCTGATCAGAAGATTGCAGGTTAGATTCCTGCCTTGCCAATGTGTCAAAGTGTCCTTGGGCACTGAACCCCAAATTGCCTCTGGTGGAAAGTGGCAGCAAAGCTCTGCTGCAGCAATGGCAGCGGAGCTCGCTAAGTTCACCGCCAGGCGGCTGGCTAGCATAGCCGAGCTCAATCGTGGCAGCTCCATGGGCTCTGTGACGGGCTGGCTACCTGTCCAGGGTGTATCCCGTCTTCACCCATCAGTAACTGGGACAGCCTACCCCAGCGGGTTAAGAAAATGAAAATCTTCGCATATTGAATTTAATCTTCTACCCTTTGATCTAGTCACTGAAAACATCACAAGCCCAAAGTTGGGTCACTAATTGCCGCCATGGCGGTGTCCTGTGTGAATGCACCTTAAGAGTCAAGCAATGTTATCTTATGGATTGTAGTTTTACATTTTGTCACACAGCTTAGGTGTATTTATGATGAACATTACAAACCTCTCATCTTTTTTAGTGGGACAACTTGCAGAATCAGTGAAAGACAATTATTTTTTCCTCGGTTGTATGTATGTGTTCGTATGTAATATACAATATGTAAAGTGTCACTAACAACTGGCATACAGCAAGAAGAAAAAAGACGGGATAAAGCTTGATGCAAGAACACTTTATTCCACTATTAAAACTCTGCTATTGTGTTCAAATAGAATTTAACGAGACACATCCGAGCATTCTAATAAAAAAAGAAAAAACATTGAAATAACTCAATGTTTTCCATTTACAGCAAATTAGATATTTTCTTGTAGTTTGTTTCCAATGTCTTTCTTTCTTCTGTTCCAACTGAAAACGTTTAATTGCTTTTTGGCATGAAACACCGCCATGTGTCAGATTTTTAAATGCGTTTTTGCTGTTTATTTGTCTTTTGCCCCCTCTCCTTTTTATAACTCTCATGTCTGTTCTCCCAGAAGAATGCATTTTATGTCTCTGAGAGCGCTGTTAATGTGATTAGTTCTGAATTAAAAGCAATGTAAACATGGGGCTGGAAAGAGCTGTTTACTTAGCCAAATCTTGAAGAGCTGCCATGCATAATGCTTCCTACACACCGGACATGTAATGCCCATTTAGGGCGTTTTTGAATGCGCTTTTAGCATATGGCGTTCACACTGGACTCGTACCGAATGCCAAGGCACATATTCACAGTTGACCAAATGCAACATTTTTCTGTGTTTCTACTTTACCTGCAGGTTTAGACAGATATGCCAGTCCATCATTGCCCATAAGCTTTTTGATTATGTGGTATTGGCCTTCATCTTCTCCAATTGCATCACAGTGGCTCTGGAGAGGCCCAAGATACTACAGGGTAGTTTGGTGAGTTCATCATCAGTGCAAGTCAGAGGTACAGTGTTGCTCCTAAAAGGGATTTGTGCTGTGGCGACCCATGACGGGATAAGACGAAAGATGAATAACAACTGTATTCTCTGAAGATAAATTCCCTTTTTTTTATTTTTCATTTAAAAGGTGCAGTAAAGGAGATTTTAAAGCTCCTTATTGGCCCATTTCTTCATTCTAACCCTCTTTGCTCTCCTCCTTGCTTTTCTCTGTGCAGGAACGAGTCTTTCTCACCATATCCAATTACATCTTTACTGCCATCTTTGTGGGCGAAATGACTCTCAAGGTAACATTTCACAGCCTGTCAATGCAGGTCCAAAGATATGCACCCCATTTTTTTTGGTTTGTCTGTCTGCTCCCAAGTCTTCCTGCATGTCCGTCTCCTTAAATTGACTTTGCTTCAGCGCTCCCACCGCCCCTTCCCTTCTCTATAAGCAGCTCCCATGTTGCCTCACAGAATAGAGCAGTTAAGCAATGTCATTAATTAGTGGTTTGTCTGTTTTTTTAGATGTTGTCCAGGACTCAGCCTACGCATCCTTCCCCTACATTAAGAATTCCCTCCATTTTTTTTAATGTCTGCTTCTACTTCCTGTCTGCTCTCATCTAGGTTTTTTTTCTCCCATCTCTTGATTTGTTTATGTTCAAATGCTTTTTTTTTTTGCCTGGCTTAGCTCACTTCCTCTTTCTTGCTGTCTCTCTGTTCTCTGGGAAAGCCTCTGGCAAAAGAGGGGCATCAATTATGCACTCCCACAATCAATTATTAAGCGATCACAGCCTGTAAAGGAGTCATGGACCTGTCAACCCCCTTGGCCCAGCAGTGCATGCATCACTCCTCGTGTCTGTGTTTGAATCTTGTGCATTCCCAAAGTGCTGCAGTTATTCAAATACAAGGACCAAAGCCTCGGATCAAGCAATTCATGAATTAATAATTCATTAAAAATCAGCCAAAATGGTGGGAATGGTGGAAAATATAAAATGAATGTCAGTAATCCAGTAAGTCTTTTTGAGGTTTTCATTGCATTATTTGAGGCACCAAACAAATAGAGTTTTTTAAATTTTTTTACATTCCTTAAGGCAGTTGCTCAATCTCGCATTTGTTTGCATATATACCAACAAATCTTCTCCCTATTGAGTCATGCAGAACAAATAACCAAGCATCCTGTAAATGTCAGAGCTGTTTTTTCTCAATTTGTTTGGCATTGTTCACTTTGCTTCACCCCTTGTGAATGTTTTACACAACCAATTATAGTGAAAAGCATGGTGTCATAAATGCAAAACATTTGCTATTGGGAGCAGGAGACACAAAACCAAGTTAGTGACATGATCATGTGGTTCTGTTGGTTTTTAAGGTTTGTTGTATCATTTTGTATATCTGTTTTATTTTTTTTCTCCCTTTCCCTTTGTAGATTTTTCCTTTGTTGCTTTTTAACCCCCAAACTTGAGACGATCCCCAAGTGTCTGGGGTTGTGATGAAGTTGCAAAGTTACATAAGAGATGTGCATATTTCCTTGGCTCTTTGTTTTTCCTCTTCAGGTGGTTTCCATGGGTTTGTATATGGGTGAACAGGCGTACCTGCGGAGCAGCTGGAACATTCTGGATGGATTCCTGGTTTTTGTTTCATTGATTGACATAGTCGTGTCCATGGCGGGAGGAGCCAAGATCTTAGGAGTTCTCAGAGTACTCAGGTTGCTCAGAACGTTGCGACCACTCAGGTACACACCAGGCTTGTTTGATTTCTGCCGAAACACAGTCACATACAGCCTTTGTTTTGCTGATGTACATCTTTACTTAGATTTGAGTTGACATGATTGAAATGTTTCTGCTGAACACTTGACTCCTTGTGCTGCATGAAGTTGAAGAAGAAGCAAAGTGTCATCCAGCTTTAGTGTAAGACTTGTTTAAAGAAAATTGAACAGCAAAGTCAGAACTGGAGTTTTTCTTGTGTAAGTGAAACTTGAAGTCAAAACTTCAACAAAAAGTCCATTTAAAAACATGTATCCAGAAAAGTTATTGAGGCATTCAGGAGGAAAGATATGGGTTTACATTTTTCTGCAGAATGTATGCATTCCTTCACAACTTGGATTAATCTTGTACAATGCTGTTGTGTTCAACATAAGGATATTTTTCAATTAACTTTTTGTTTACTTTTCACGCACACGATCTCTCTCCTTCAGAGTGATCAGCAGAGCTCCAGGACTGAAGTTGGTGGTGGAGACGCTCATCACTTCACTGAAGCCCATCGGCAACATTGTTCTGATCTGCTGCGCGTTTTTCATCATTTTTGGGATTCTTGGAGTGCAGGTAGGGCAGAGCGGTTACATGTGTGTCAGTAACACTTAAGCTAGGTACACACTGGGCATATGATACATGTTCAAGGACCCGTAAAACGGGCATTTTTCAACACGCTTTTAGCGTTTGGTGTTCTGGGCTGTGTGCGAATTGATAAAGTGGTACAAATCTCATAAATCTTGCCCCAGAGTTAATCTTTCACAACTTTATTCCAGCATATGAAAGACTTGGTGTCATGAGATTCTGCAAGTATTTATTTCTCTGTCATGATCGATTTTCAAACTGTTGGCATTTCCATGTTTTGAAAGAGATGACATCACCATCAAATCCCTGATTTGTTCAACTGGCTTAACTTTTGGCGCACATTCAATGGTCGCACGTTTTGTACGTAGAGCCTGAAAACAAAATAAAAAACTTGCGTAACTATACCTCAATGCGCGATTTTTGTATTTATTATTATTGTTTAAGTATTTATTTTATTCGATTTTTATTATATTTTTGTAGATTTTTGAAGCCTGAAATGTGCTGACAGATTTTTCTTTGAAAGTAATCTCTGGAACATGCGTTTCTGAGCCCTGAGTGAACGTAGCATTTACGTTAACAAGTAGTTCAGCATCAGGATTTTCATATCTTGGTGCCTCCTCCTTCCTAACTCGTTTTAAAAACAAACATTTCTAACAGTATCTCTCTGAGCTAATCTGACTGTCTTTTCATCGCTGAAAATCCCTCTCTCATCTATTAGTAATTCACCATTTTCTCTATCCAAGGTCCCTAGATTTCGCTAATAAGTTTTTTTTTTGTTTTGTTTTATTCTCTCTGCTGGCAGCTGTTTAAAGGAAAATTCTTCTATTGTCTTGGCCCGGATGTCAAAAACATCACCAACAAGTCTGACTGTCTTCAAGCTAACTACAAATGGGTTCACCATAAATACAATTTTGACAATCTAGGACAGGTATGCTGCTGTTGTAAATTTTCATGTAAGAAAGGAACTGATATTTGAATATTTACTAGAAAATGATCGTAAACCTTCTCTATTACTCTCTATATTTTTCAGGCTCTGATGTCCCTTTTCGTCCTGGCCTCCAAGGATGGCTGGGTCAACATCATGTATCACGGCCTGGATGCTGTGGGTGTGGATCAACAGGTATGTGAATGTAACCAATAAAAAGCAGAAATGTCTTAGATACAAGATAAAGCTTTGTATTAAAATGAAGACTTGATCTATTTTCTGTCTCTAATTGTGGTGTTTTTTTCTTTATTTTCTCACATTAAACCAAATCAAAAATCCAAACCTCCAACGTCAGCCCATTACCAACAACAATCCATGGATGCTGCTGTACTTCATCTCCTTCCTCCTCATCGTTAGCTTTTTTGTCCTCAACATGTTTGTTGGCGTCGTCGTGGAAAACTTTCATAAGTGCCGCCAACACCAGGAGGTGGAAGAAGCCAAGAGGCGGGAGGAGAAGCGTCAGCGTCGCATGGAAAAGAAGAGGAGGAGTAAGACCAACGACTGACACAGGACAGTGATCAAATATGTATCAGATAATAAGCTAAAATATTTAATTTCTAAAAATATAAAGGAAAAAAATGAAAAAAACCTCAAACCTCTACAGGAATTTTTTTCAGAGAAATTTAATGCATTTTTTGGTTTTAAATTCTTTTAATTTTTTAATAAAGTTTTACTTTTAATGTATTTGAAACAGTTCCAAATTCCACTTTATTGACAATTAGACTAACATACTTTACAATGCAAATCTTATTCTAGTCTCCTTATGTAACCATGCAAGCCTTTAATCTGTAACCGTTACCATTTTTAGGAAGAGGATCTAAAATTATTTCACTGTTGAAAACAAATGGAATACCACTGAGTTCTCCCTACATTCTAGTAATCTTCATAAAATGTTGGTAAAACATGTAATTTACTTAATTTTAATGATAATGACAGTAATATTTAATTTGTTCTTCATGGAAATTATAAAAATAAGGCTAATCCAACATAAGGGAAAATTGTGCAAAGTAAAATGATTAGTGAAGATGAAATGAAAAATAAACACTTAATATTGAAAATTTGGAAAAGTGTTTGAATACACCTAAATTATATTTTGTAAAAAGGTTGTCCTTTATTTTTAGTTCTGAGCTTTAACAGACTTTTTTTTTATTTACAAAATAAAAGTGTGTCTGTGCCATAGACAGGATCTCTGTAACTCACTCTAAATAATCTCTAAAACATCAAGTACTTATTATTGTTAAAAAAAGCATCACTACTCTTTCTCTTAGAGTGAACCAGTGTGTTTAAGTAATGCACGTTGCATTAAGTTGTGTCCTTATTGTCTGGATTTAAGATTACAACTGTTGTAGTCCTAAAGAAAAAAAAGTGAAAGACTGGAGGAAAAAATCATACTTAAAAAAAACATTATATTGATAAATATTATTTTTCTTTATCGAAAAACATAAAAACTCATATTGAAAAGTTATGATAATAATAATAAAATTATATCAAAAGTCATAAAAAAATATTGAAAAACAGACTGCATGCCACAAAGTTGACCACACCCACAACGTGAGTGTCCAGCAGGTCACTCACGAAGTTTGCTGCTTTGTGCCCAATGCAGACGTTGGAATTAAATCACAAACAAAATAAACAAAAAGTACAATTTGCTCTGTAAAGTTTGTGGATTAAGTAAGTGGGAAGAGCAAAGCAGACGGGTGATATTGTGACGAGCACATAAATGAAAAAAGGAAAATAAACCACGTCTTTGACACGCACATATTGTGGCTTCTTAGCTTTTTGTTGCAGTTCTGTGTGAATTTCTTTGCTTTTGTAGGTCTTAAAAAAATTGGAACAAAAATCAGAAATAAATTCGACGAAAAACACGCGTTTTTTTTTTTTTATTTCATTAATACTACACAAAAAAATGATAATGAAAATCATCCTTTTTCGTTTCATTGAACACAATATGCTTCCATACTAATTTTTAAAATAAATAAAATTTATGACGTTGCGTGTAAACTTCAAAATAAGGGTCATAAATGTCTCTATGCATTTATGCTTACAGGCGCACAACACCTCACAGCACTCCAGGCTCATAAATTCAAACTCACCTGACCCGTGTGTGTTTTGTTTTTTTAAAGGGTTAATGTTTATCGCTCAGTAACCTGCACTGACACAGAACATAGATTGTTTAGACTGTACACTTCACTGGAAGAATCTCCACTTTTTCTTTGCAGAGGCCCAGAAGCTTCCTTACTATGCCAGCTATGGCCAAATGCGCCTGATGATCCACACACTCTGCACAAACCACTATCTGGACCTCATCATCACCTTCATCATTTGTATTAATGTCATCACGATGTCCTTAGAGCACTACAATCAACCTCATGTAAGAGAAAAATGCTTCTAGCTGTGCAAAAATGTCATTTTTTTAAGGATCTCAGCACAACTTTTGCAATGTGTAAAACGTCTTTCTCTAGATTGTCTTTTTTTTCTGTGCACCAAACTGCAACTTTTTCTCCTCGATCATTAACTTTTTGAAGGCGCGCAGAAACCGTGAGGTGGCTGTATCCAGGGCGCACAGCCTGTGTCATGAGTCACCACGTCCCACTAAAAGGAGCTGCGATTGCACTTTTGATTTAACGTGGGCCAGTGTCACACGGCCCTTTGCTGTGCGGTGTATGTATCTGCTCAGTCGCGCGTGGCAAACAAAGCTTCAGGAGTGATAGCATTTTTCTGAGGGAGTGAAAAAGTGATTATCTTGAGATAAGATGCCCATTTGACCTTTAGTATGGAGCAAGCTTTCTCAAACTGACCGAGCATCAGATAAATATCACAGGTCCTGGCTGTATTTGTCAGCTGTTGGGCCTGACATTTGGTAGACTCCCACTTGTTAAAAAAATTATAAAACGTTCTCTATTGATGAAAATAGGAAACGACAAGTGAACTGATGTAACCTCCACAACCAGAAAGATCTCGATTATTTAATTGTGTAACATTGGAATATCCGTCTTTAAAAATGTTGTAGGAAGCATTTGTGGTGCTTTGAAAGCAGAATGCTCTGATTTGGCTTCAGAACTGTTGACTTTCTTCCATCAAGGATTTTGTGTTCCCTCTTTGCTGATGGTTTCAATCTGCTCCATCCAGATACAAAGGCTCCCGTGCATATAAACAAAACGTCTTCTGTTTTTCTTGCAGTCCCTGGATCTCGCCCTTAAGTACTGCAACTATTTCTTCACCTCCACTTTTGTCCTGGAAGCTGTACTTAAACTCATCGCGTTTGGATTCCGTCGCTTCTTCAAAGACAGGTACAGTCATGTGGATTATCGCATCTGCAGGGGAGTTTCTGTGTTTGTAGTCTTGAGTGCTGCAAGAAAACTATAACAGGGGTCTGAAACCTATGACTCTAGAGCCGCATGTAGCACGTAGGTACCAAATTCCCTTTTATCATTCCTTTTATTTATTATTTTATTATATTATTGATTACTTTTTATTCAATTTATATGTTAAGACCCTTATACATAATCGTTTATGCATATGTACGTATTTACACACAAACACACTCATTGGCTTATAATTGTATACCGCTGTTTTACCGTCCTTGAAGGCCCAAAGAACTATACAGTAACAGCCAAAACTGGCCTCCCACCAGAGGCAATGTCGTGTCGTGCCCAAGGGCACTTCAACACATGGGTCAGGAATCAAACCTGCAATCTTCCAATCAGAGGTCAACCGTCCTAGCGCAGCACCACACCAGATGGTGAATGGTGAACCAACCAGACATTCTAGTGGTGGATAAAGAACAGAGGAAAGCTGTTGTGGTGGATGTAGCAGTACCAAGCTACGATAACATCAAGTAGAAGGAACATGAGAAACTGGAGAAACACCAGGGACTCAGAGAAGAACTGGAGAAAGCTTGGAAGGTGAAGGTGACAGTGGTGCCCGTGGTATTTGGAGCACTCGGGGCTGTAACCTGCAAACTGGAGGAGTGGCTACAGCAGATCCCTGGAAAGACCTCAGACATCTCAGTCCAGAAAAATACAGTGCTAAGATACTGCATATATATATATATATATATATATATATATATATGTATATATATATATATGTATATATATATATATATATATATATATATATATACATATACATACATATATGTACATATATAGCAACCGTCTCCCAAAGGTTGAGGATGCCATGGCAAAATGTATTTCTTATAATGCACACTTACAAGAGAAATAAATATTCAATCGATTCATTTATTATTCTTTTGTTTTTTTCAGGTTTAGATCACTTTTCACAAAAGGCAGACTATTTGTTATGTAATGCGGTCCACTGTCACAGTAACACGAGAATGTGACAGCGACATTGAATACAAAGGCTAAGGAAAGCGATAAATATGCTTATCATCATGATAGGTTCAATAAATCAATTCAGAGAGAAAGTTCACCTCTTACCACTTGTTTTTGTCCAAAAAATGAAGCAAAAAGTTTGTTTTAAGGAAGCCTGCATGTATAGAACATTGTGATCAGAATTTCTTTTTTAGACATTCATCAACACCCAGCAGCCAATCAAAAATAGGGTATTCAGCCGGATCATTTAAAGTGCAGAAACACAATGTTTGTTTCTTATAGGTGTATGTCAGCATCTTTGTTTTTTTTGGAGTAATACTGCAGCACTTATATATAATTATAAATTCATGCTGTCAATCAATTAAAATAATTAATCAGGTTAATTACGCTTTTGGATTGTGATTAATCATGATCACAATTTTTTGACGATTTCAATTTTACATGACAATATTTTGAACAAAAACAGACCAGAGAGTGTTGCCTTCATTTTTGTTGTCTGAAATGTTTAAATGTAAAAAGTTTTAACACAGAATTGTAATTTGTGTGAACAAAAGGCATCAATAGTAAAATAAGAAGAACTGTAAAGACGTTATTGTCTGCAGTGTTACTCCAAGAAAACAAAAATGCTGATATACAGCCATAAGAAATAAACACTGGTTTTCTTTATTTTAAATAGTCTGGATAAATACTCAAATCTGATTTGCTGCTGGGTGTTGACCTGCGTGTAAAAAGGAAGTTTAGTCATGTTGCCCAAATGTTCTATATCACACGGAAGCCTGAACTGGTGAAAAACGATGGCAGAGTTTATCAGCGTTAATATATGTTAATGCTTTTATTTGTTTTTATTAATCGCGTGCATTAACATGTTAATGTTGACAGGCCTAATATACATATTAATTATTATCATTTTTACAAGTACCTGTAAAGTAAAAAAATATGCTTTATGGTTAGAAAGTTTAGTAAGGATCACTTAATTAGTTTAGATTTATTTTCATTTTTCTGGGTTAGATAAACGGTTTTGTTTTCTTATCACTGCTGATATCACACTGCATACTCCTATATTTGCTGCATTCAGAGGATCTTATGTTGCACATGAGGTCTTTTGTTTTAAAAGAAAGTCATGAACCTTTTTTTCAAAAGTTGTGAACTTTATCAGTTTTTTTTTAATAAGGCTATTTTTAGCTATTGCTAATGTTTAATTTATGCCAAAACACCATAGTTCATGTATTTTTATCATAATAACATTATACAATACAATAACATTAACAATTATTACAAATATGTCTCTTATGTTTCTAAAGAGTGAATTATAGCTCCTACTGGGTTGTGTTCTGTGTTCTGTTGAACGTTGCAGACCCGTTGCAGTGTAATTTGTGTTTCTTTTTCTCCTCTCCTTTGTTAGTTCGTTAGTCGTAATAAAATTGGATTACACAACATTTTTTCCTGAGTCCAATCATAAACATGGTCTAGATTATAAGATGTTTATTTTGCATCGTAAAAATGACAACATATTCCCTTTTTTTTTCTTCCTGTTCATCCCAGTCATTTGTCACACTTGTGATGACAAAGATACTAAACATTAAAGCGCCGATCAGAGCTCAAGGCACAGGCTTTAATCTCCTGACTGAAAAGCATGCAACTGTGCCACAATAAACAGTTATTTAGTTCAAAGTATGGCTGCACAAATCCACAATTTGCTTTGATCAATATAAATAAAAAGAGGAGCAACAGCATCAACGCCATCATGGATTATGAAATGTGCTGTAAGGCCTGAGATAGTCTTTAGACATTTTTGATACATTCATGGATTCTGTATTTCTAAAAAACATTAAATATGGAAGCTGTCTTAAATGTTCTCTCTTCAGCAATCAGCATCCTTATTTTTTCCATTTATTTTACTACCAAATCAATCAATTTTCGGCAAAACATTATGTATATAATGTTTTTCAAAACAAAAAGTTATGTTCAATTTTTTCACATTTTACCTAACGTGTACCATACACACATATATATATATATATATATATATATATATATATATATATAATTATTATTTTTCTTTTCTTTTAACATATATGTTTATTTTTTTGTTTTTGGCCCTAGTTCTGAGGTGCCACTAAAGTACAACCTCTTAGGGATTTATATACCACCACACAACATATAGAATTCAGACTACTGACAGAGAACAGTGTGTATTTAATAAAGTCCAACAGTATGTGTGCACAGAGTGGAATAAATTCAGAGAATTTTATGATATAGTACATTACAGAACCCTTAGAACCAATTATATGAGGTCATCATTTCCCTGCATGGGCATCAGTCTGTTATATCATGCTAGAGGATGTTTGATATTTTCTTAAGTCCTTCAGATAATTTTAGCCAGGCGGAACTCTACATCTACAAATGTTTAGCTGTCAGGAAACCTAAACTGAACTGTAAAGAAATACAGTCTGTTCGTTTCCCAGTTTTCCAGACATAAAAAAAGCTTCAGTAAGACTCAAGGGTCAAAAATGTATCTTTTTGCATTTTACTTGCAGCACAGAGCGAACAGACGATGGTTTCATTCAGTCAGCACACTGAAGGTGCATTCGAAAATCACCATCAGTTATACTGTTTTGGGGACACATTCACATGCAAAGGAGGCTGGATTTGCTTTGCGTCCGCAAATAGCCCACAATTTAGAAGCGATTTTCTAATGAACTATTGTTTCTCTACAGAATATATATCCTAGAAAACACTTTTAAAATAGATGATTGGAGGAGGACTTTAAGTTTTTACATGTTTACATGTTGCTTCCTTTTTTACATCAATGACAGGAGAAGCAACTGAAGTACCAGCTTGAGCTTTGTTTCTTCACTTTTATAATTTGGAGTTACGTTAGTTCATAAGGTTAAGGGAGATTCTTGAGGGTAATCCAATGTTTCTTCAAGTTAGATGTTGCCTAATGTCTGAAATATATCAACCTCAGAGTGATTTCCAGAAATACAGCTTTAAAATTTCATGCATCATTGTTTATTTAAGGAAGTCCTAAATGTTTATACTGAACATAATTTTATTCAGGTTTTTGCATTGAAACGGGCTAATTAGCTGGCATGCTATCATCATTTGTTGTGCAATGTTTGGGGTTCTTGCTCCACTGCATGAGTCTACTTGGTCTATTCTAGGTGGAACCAGCTGGATCTGGCCATTGTGCTCCTGTCAGTGATGGGGATCACGCTGGAGGAGATTGAGATCAGTGCTGCCCTGCCCATCAACCCCACTATCATCAGGATCATGAGGGTCCTAAGAATAGCTCGAGGTACACAGGCCACATATTGTGCAATGTTCACACATTCTTCTTCCACATGTTTCAAATACAAAATACTGCTTAGATGTTGCTAAAGTGCTGAATGCTAACAATAGGCGTGTCAAAAGTCTTAGACTTATTTACTGTTTTCACTGTTTTGCATGAAAGTTAACCACGCCCACCTTTATTTTCAATGCTCACTCAGTACTGAAGCTGCTGAAGATGGCAACAGGAATGAGAGCGCTGCTGGATACCGTCGTCCAAGCCCTGCCTCAGGTAAAACTGCCCCTGCCCTCTGTTACTCTCTCACACATGCAGGTAGCCCCACACTCCCAGAGAAAAGGTTGACTGGCCTCAGTCAGTACTCAAGAGAAGGGGGAGATGGGAGGATATGATCGCTGTTATTTCTGTTGGCCTTTAGATGACTCCGACAGATGACTCATCTAAAGCTGAATCTCCGTGCGCACGCACACATTCTGATAATGCAGCGTCTGTCTTGTTTTCAATTTCTGCTCGACGCATTTAGACTCCCAATGAAAACCCTGTGGGTGAAAGATGTCACGTATCCACTTTGGACTAAACTCAAGATTTGTCTTTAATACTAATCCAGACATAGTAGACTTCACAAATTCTTTTTCTCACTTTATCAATTAAGCAAATTATGTCCTAGAATAAAATCACTGCACCAGAGAGCTGTTATATGTATTGTTTGGTCAAACTGTTGATGTCCAGTTGTGTTTTTTATTTAATTATTCACTAAGTTTGACACCAAAACCAAAAATGTTACTGATGCGTGGTGTGCATCAGTTTTAGTTTTTCCATTTCTGCTGAACTCATGCAGCGGCCCCCTAATGCAGAGAGCTGCTGCCCTGTAGCTGACTCACCTCTGAAACAGCACACTGTGCAGCCAGGGGAAGAGGGAACGATTGCTTCTGACTCACTGCACTGCGTGTGCTGCTGGTTACACAGACTGACAGCTCAACTGGAACCAGCAAAACACAGAGAAATCGGCTTCTTTTAGCCAAACAATCAAAAGGAAAGCTCTGCTCTTTACACTTTGGAGTCAGAGCTTCAAGTTATGCCTTTGTCACAACTGTCCTCATTGGTAGATGTGGTTACTGTATCTGCAGCAAAAAATGGACAAACCTCTGCAGGCCACACAGGTGGAAATTTAAGAATGTAGCCCACTCGGTAAGAGTAGAATGAAAATGTATATGCACATTTTCTTCAGGCAAGCTGTGAGTGACAAGTCATAGTGAATACTTAAGCAACATATAAGGGTAAGTAGGTGAAACTCAGGCCTTTTGTATGGATTTCTCCATTTTTCAACCTCCTGAATCCTGTGCATTGCGCATTAGGCTGTCCAAGTGGTAAGCACACAGTCTGACCGTCAGAAATGAGAAAATTAGACCGTCAGAGTGTAGTTTGTGTGGGCATCCTACAGGCACTTCACCTGCACACCCCGTGCATGAGGTTTCTGTGTGCGGTTAGTAAGGGGCCAGAACTCAAGTCACACCTTACCGATATCTGGAGTGCAGCCAAAGGACACAACAGCATCACTGTGCATCATATCTTTGTGTAACTTAAACTATGCCTACAAAACCTTCACGATACATTTACCAAACACACGGCAATGGTACATTTTCATGACATTCCTTAAGGTGGCCGTGCGAGATCGGAGGGAACAACCAATCAACCCCCGAATGTGTGTATGTCACTAAGGCCTCAGGAGGATGCATTATTGTAATCAAATTGAGGAACTTTACAGTGAAAAAGCCGTCTTCACAGAAAGGTTTTCTGGCCATCGGTATTGTGAGCTTGCAAAAAGCCTACCATGTCTCCTGGGTATTTCACAAATTGCACAATTTGAAGTGGAACTTGTGTGGAGCTTATTATAGTGAGATTTTGACTCCGAGTTCATGATAACAGAGAAAGAGAGGATGTACTGTACAGCTGAATGTAGCTACGTAGCTCCCCAGATACTCAGCAAGCTTTGATTGTGTGGTTAGCAAAGCAGCCGAACCCACAATTTTCCACCTTAAAACCCATGACCCTCTAAGGAAGCTTTTCTAACATCACACCATGAACTCTTCAAAAGCTAAAGGAATTTTCTTTGCTAAAATTAATGATACAAGAAGGATATACTTACCGCATTTCTCAGAGTAAAAATCACAGGTTTTTGCATTGACTGAGGTTTTTGTTTTGAAAATTGTAACACACTTAAAAGCTCAAAAAGTTGATTTTGTTTGATATAGGCCCTTTAAATTATTGATAGATATTCCTTTATCATGATTTGCCTTTCAAGAACAAAAATGTCCGTTCTTGGTACTGCATTTTTCTTTTTATAAAAAATTTGCAACTTCTACTCCAGTGTGATTTATATACATTTTTTCCTTTATTATGCATTTTTTGGCATCTGTAATTTACACTATACCTGCTTTTCTATTGGTCAGACTCTCATCAACGCTGAGTCTTTTTACTAATTATTAGTCAAGCTGGTTAGAGAATACAAAGGTCTTTGTGTAAATGTGCACATGTGGGGATTCTGAAAAAATGTGAGCAAAAGAGTTACATCTGGTGACACTTTTAACCTCAGGCATTATTGCACCATATTTTACGGTTATGATGAAAAGGCGAGCCGCCCATTTTATTTTATTACATCACATGAGATACTGCAGGGCCTGAATACACTTTGTTAAACGGGGGGGGGGGGGGGGGGGTGTCCCCCTTTACTTGCTTCTCATGGGGGGGACACTTGTAAAGTTGGCTACAGATCTTACATTTCCCAAATCATACCGCAGAAAAATAAATATTCAAAATTGTATAAATTTAAATTAGATTTTCTAAATGTTTTTTCTGCTTCGTCGTTTCAGTCTTACACTTTGTTTCTTGTTTTGTAGTTGCGATGCAAACTTGCAGATTATTTCACAGGGGCCTCAAAGGTTTTCAGAGTAGGAGGCTACTGAGGATGCTACCGCTACCAAGCAGACTGCCGATCAGGGACTCAGCTTTGACCACGTGATGTTTTTAGAGACTAGATCAAAGGGTAGAAAAAGAAATTTAATATGGCGGCGCAGTGTGAGTATTTTTACACTGAGCATCCATCAATTTTCTGAACCCGCTGGGGTGTAGCGGGATTGTCCGGTTACTGTTTGATGAAGCCTGGATAAACTCTGGACAGATCACCAGCCCGTCATGGAGTTAGCTCTGGGCGAATAATCAATAATTCCAATTTTTTGTTTTAAACGATTGATTTTTGGGAAAATCAAGATTTTATTTTCCTTGCTCTCTGCTTTCTTGGGTTTCCGTTGTTTGGAGTAAAGTCAACCTGCCCGTCTCCCGCAACAAGCAGACAGTAAAGCAACAGCACGCAGAGGAGCTTCTTACTCGAGGCAGAGGAAAAAAATGCTTGTTGCGCCATATTTATAAGCGCACAGGATACGTAAAGCGCCCCCCACCCCCACTCCTGTAGCTTCTGTACATTTCTCTGTGTAGCCTTTAGCTTATGCTGACTTTAACAGGATCCGAACAGAAACGGAGAATAAATCTGCTGGCAGCAACAAAGTTAAATAAAAAAGTGTTGATTTGGAGACAGTGATGTTGCTGCACACTGATGCTATCGTGCTACGACCAATGTGCTAACGAGCTGTTCCATGTGTTTCCAGTCTGCAACCACAAACTGCGACCACACAAAAAAATAAAAAATACTAAATTTAACATGCAAGATACTCGCAATCCTGCAGTGAAATTCAGTCCCTGTACTGTGGATAGCGTTTAAAAAAAGGCCTTTCGGATACGATGAACAAAAGAAAAGCCGCATGCTCAATGTGAGAGGATGAGGCAGAAAGTTTTTGTGGCACACGGGGACGGATGTCTGTCAGAATAATAAGTAACAAAGACAGAACACACTTTGAATACTATAGAGCTCCTATTGGGACAAGACGATGACCGAATACACATTTTAATTATTAAAATGCCTATTGTCTGAGATACTAAGAAAGGTTATCAAAACCCATCTTTTTGAGAAAGTTTTAAATGTGAAAATATGTCACTCAATCTTGTCCTCTGCGATGTGAACAAATGAGAAATGGTTGTAGTGAGCCATTCATAAGTCACAGCAACATAGAACATATTCTAAAAAAGTAAGCAAATTCTTTC
This sequence comes from Oryzias celebensis, assembly GCA_014656515.1. NCBI lineage: Eukaryota > Metazoa > Chordata > Actinopteri > Beloniformes > Adrianichthyidae > Oryzias > Oryzias celebensis. The sequence continues at coordinate 12,890,914 of BNCR01000008.1, read as the reverse complement.
ATCTACTTCCTGTTTTGTTTTTTGTTTGTTTTTGAGAATCATCCTGATTGTACTTGACTGTACAAAAAGACTTTGTAAGATTATAATCAGGGGTATGATCAACCAGTTATACCAAAAGAATGCTAATGATCATCAACGGTAAACATCTCGAACACATTTAAACACAGTTGATTTGTGTATCCGTTTTTTGAGTGATTTTCTTCAAAAAGAAATGCAAATCAACAAATTAAATTTAAAAAAAAAATCTGAAATAAAGCACTTTTTAAAGGTGATTTATTTTCTTTAAATCTTTAAATGCTCTAACTTTATTAAGGTTAACTATATCACAAAATAGAATCCAGCAGCGCCTGAAATCTTGTAGCTTTAAAATCCAATAACTGTCAAACTATCTGGGCTCAAACCTTCTTCCTTCTGGCTGTGGCACCCACTGCACCACAGTCTCCTGGCAAACATTTGAATAGCTAAATTTGAAATAAAAAATGTAAAAAAAAAAATTGGAATTGTTCTTTATTGTTAATAGATTCAAATATTTATTTAATATAAAAACAATTTCTGCCTTCTTAAGTATTATTTCTTTTCAATTTCACTTTTTTATTCATTTGCTTAAAAGAAGAATTTCAAAACTCAAGTGTAGAAATCACAAAATAAATAAAAAGCAGGTTTTACTGGGAAAAGTTCTCCTCAAAGGAACAAATGTTTTATGAGAAAAGCCTGTTATCGTGATCTGTGGGTCACTGCCATTTACACAGTTTGATGTCCCTGTAATAGGATTACAATCTGCACCTCGTGTTTACTGTGCAGCATCATCATCTTATTATGTTGTGTCAACAAAAGGCTGTTTTGTGCTGGAATTGATTTGGAAGTCCCAAAATGCAGAACCCAAAAATGAAAACAATAAATAAATAAAACAGCGTGTGGGGTTCATTTTTTTTTAAAACTCAGATGATGACGTGTTGTAGTCAACTAATCCAAGCCAGGGAGACAAACATGGTGCTGTAATACTCAACATCTCGTGCCAATGTTTCATAAATGACAACATTAAACCATAGAAATAATCTGTTTTCTGGGGAATCATTCGCGTTTCATTGAAAAACGATTGAATTGCAATTAGAAATATGAGATATGAGATATGTTATTTTCCATTACATTCCCTTTTTTTTCTATGTGAGCTCAACATCTTTATTCTACTTCTCTTTTTGATCTTCTCTTTTTCTTTTTCTTTTAAAGTTAAAACCAAAGAGATTTGGTAATAAAAAAAATAATGCTGATTTCTGAAAATAGTAACCTTGAAAATACAAGTCTGGGGTAAACATTGAAAGCTCCCGCATGAGAACTACCAAACGATTCCGAACAAGTGAACAATGAGGCTCTCTATATGTGGATGTTTTTCAGGTGGGTAACCTGGGCCTGCTCTTCATGCTGCTGTTTTTCATCTACGCCGCCTTAGGAGTAGAGCTTTTTGGAGAACTTGGTAAGTTCTGAAAGTTCCTGCTTGCTGTGCTTCTAACATCTAAAACAACCTTTCTAACATTGATCCACTAACTTGATGCTCATAACTTTGTCAGTAATTTTCTAATAGACTGTGAAATAATAAGAAGTAAACAAAGTATTATCATCTACAAGGAACGCTGTTTCATATACTGTAAAATTTGCTAATAAATTGTTTGTGTTATTTATAAGTTATAAACATATTATCTATTATTACATTAATTTTATGATGATTATTATTATTTAATTGACACTTTTTTATGTTTTTTGCAATAAAGGACTTACATTCATGTTAAGAAATTTCACCTGACAAAATATAATAACAAAATACATCTTAAAATGCTTTGCGGAGCAATCATTTTAAAACAATTATTTTAACAATTTCATTGTTTTAATGAATAACTGTTGGCTCCATCAATACTGCAACAGCATTCAGAAAATTAAATACATGCTTCTTTTTCGTGATTGTTTTTGTTTTGCTCACACATACTGACAATGAGTGAAGTTTTATTCTCAAGTTATTCATTTTTGCAGGCATATGTAAAGCAGGAACAGATGGAAGTTACGAGAAATTTGCTTTGTTGAAAAGTGTTAAATGTGTTATTTTTATGGTCTCTTTCTAGAGTTTTCCTAGAGGTGGGCATCATTTTTACCTCATGGTTGATGAGTATACTGCAGTGTGTCAGATCGTGTATTGTAGAACATTTGATCAGAAAAATAAACCCCCTTCCAGCATTTTTCTCTCCTGTACATAGAGGAAATATAGCTGGAGCTACAGCTGTTCTTAAGAAAATTCATCTCAGTTTGGTCAGTGCTCTCATTTATTTACTACAAAATGCAATTAGTCTCATTCCCCCTCCACATTTATAACCCATTACTTCGGGAAAAAAAACTATCTGAAAGGGCTTCCACTCATGTGGGTGTACATGTTCATAAAATCACTATATATCCATCTTTTCTCTCACCTCAAATGACTTGCTCCACAGCAATACCTGACAACCATTAAGGGAATATATTCACCACTCTGGAACATATGCATTTCCTAAAATATCCACATTCAAGGTGGAAGATCTTTGTTCCAAACTGTCATATCTCCCTTGTGTGGCGCAGCTGCAGCTGCTGGCAGGGGGAGAGGATTAGTGGCTAATGCTACTGTTGCATTCTTGAGGCCATTCTGCAGATTATCTCCACATATAAGCTGTAAAACAAATACATTCTTTGATCACATTGCTATTGATTTGCTAACAGGCTGGGTCTGCACAAGTGAGTCTTGCTGAGCTACTAATCCAAGCTGCTCACAGACAGAAACCATGTTTCCTTTCTGTGTTTTTTTTTATTTTTCTCAAACAAATATCAAGTATCCCTTCTAAAAAAACACTTTTTTCCCTCTATCTCTTCTTCTTTGCTTTCTTTCTTCCTTTTTTTTCCCACATTTAACCCTTATTTCTCTTAATTTTACTCCATCAACCAAACTTCCTCTCACACTCAGTTTGCAATGAAGACTATCCGTGCGAAGGTATGAGTCGTCACGCGACCTTCGAGAACTTTGGCATGGCCTTTCTTACCTTGTTTCAAGTCTCCACGGGCGACAACTGGAACGGCATTATGAAGGTACAAACAATCTTGTGTGAGAGGTTTTATTCTAATCCAATTAGCTTCACAATGTTTTTTTAGGGTTGTTTTTTACACTTTGGTTTACAAATCCGAGTGATAAAGGGCGACCTGTTTCTCTCAGTCATCTATACCACCTCTGAGGGGAATTTTCCTGCACATAAAATATTAATTTCCCTTGAACCCTTGTCCACCTGAACCTATGCCGTCTCCCTTCGTGTGCTGTGAAGGCAATACAGATAATGTTAGAGTGGGCTGGCACGCGCTCAATCCATGCAGTGCACATGACAGCAAAATGTGAAGTGAGCCAGCATGCAGCAGATGCCACCCCTCTGAGTAAATCTTAGCTATTTTAGAAATGAACTTACTACCTGGGCTGTGAGACAGGTTCTTGAGCTTAGTGGGAAGCAGTTGATGCTGAGCTGGAATTAGTGTTTTCAAAGAAAAAGGAGGACATAATGAGGGGAAGTGCAGTCAGGCAAAAGTGAGACATCAGTCAAGAGGAGCACAGGAGGAAATGAGAGGAGAAGAATGAGGTTAAAAAGGTCGTCTATCACGCTTTCTCCCTATTTAGTGGGGAAAAAAAAACACAAATATAAACAATATGACTGAAGTACCGCTTCAGATAGAGGACAAGAGAGACGAGTTACAACGAGACTGAGATATGCAAAGAAATATGATGTAAATGGGGTGCACTGCAAAATAGGATCCGTTCTGTGGAGGACACCGTGTTTAAATGTCAAGCAAGATTAAATAGTAAAGACCACCTTCTGCTCACAGGGCGAGAATTGTTATGTGTGGTCACAGACTGGGTGAGATAGGTGTACTTCCTCTTGTCACTTCAGTTTTCTGTAATGAAACTCCTCAGTGAACATGTTAAAGTGGGGAAAGCCTGTACAAACCCCATGCTCCTCTGAGGGAAGCAGAAGCATCTGCGATGTAGCAGCTAACTGACTTTATTGTACATGTAAAACACATTCAAATCCTAATTTCTGCAAGAGATTGTGACATTTACTCAACATAAGGGTGTTTTCACTGTAAGAAATTTCCTTATTAAAACCCCACAGCTGTATAACTGTGGAGTTTACTCCATACCTGAGCAGATTTATTTAAACTAATTTAATTGCTTTTTTTGTTGTATTTTTTTAGGCATTATTAGTATTTTTGGGGAGCATACATTTTTGTTAATAAATTAAATCAAAGCCTTATGGAATTTTAAAAAAAGAGATGTCAGTTATAAAAATCCTTTTAACATTTACAAAATTTACAATGGAATGTATATATATCTATATTTATCTATCTATATTTACTACGTATATTTTATGTGACAATATGTGGCTTTTGAACAAAAAAAAGGTCAGAGATCATTTTTCCTTCATTTTTGTTGTCTGAAACGACTTTCCAGTCACATAGCCCAAATGCTCTATGTCACTGCACAGGCTTCTTTAAAACAAACTTTTCGTTTCATGAACTGACACCTAACAACCTATAGTGATGATCAGCATATATATCGCTTTGCTTTGCCGCCGCAGTCACAGTCTGCCAGCCCAACGATACATTCTTGTGTTACCATGAAAACACCATGTATGAAATAGTCTGCTTTTTGTAAACAACAAAAAAGCGATCTAAATCCTAAAAATAACAAGAAGTACTGCAAATTGATTCAATATTTATTTATTTATGATTGAGTTAATATTTATTTCTACGTGACCAATAGAATTAGTGGAAAAAAATCTCATTGGGATGAGAATAATGATGGAAAATCTAGTGAAAAAACGCATTTTTTTACAAGAAAAAAAATTGTGAATTTTTTTAGGAATTTGAAATTGAATAAAGCTGTCAATTAATGAGAAAAAATATACATTTTACAAAAATGAAATCATAAATGCATGAGAACAAAAATCAAATTGTTGCAAGAATAAGGTTGTAAATTTATGTAAAATGTTAAACTTTTAAGAGAATTCAGTCAAAAAATGTATTAGAAAAAAAATTATACATAGTCATACAGCTTTGAAAAACAGTGTAAATTCTATGAGATAGTGATTTTTATTCAAAAGAAATTTTCAACGTTTTACAAAAATAAAATCTTACATTTATGAAAATAAGTTTAATGAGAATAATGTTGTATAGTTATAATAAAATAATCAAAAGAATATTTTACAAAAAAAGTCAAATTTCTGTAATGTCAAAATTTAAGAACAAAGTTGGGAGAAATTTGTGAGAAAAAACACGTTTTTTCGAGGAAAAAAAAACGCAAATTTAAGAGGAGGAAAATCAATATTTTACGAGAACATAGTTGTGAAAAATGTTCAACTTTCGTCAAAGTTGTCAAAGTATGAGAAAGAAATCAGTTTTTCAAGAAAGTCATATTTTTTAAAAAGACACAATTTTTTGAGGATAAAGTACTTTTCTTAGAAAGAAATCTAAATTTTATGAGAATAAAGCTGTACATTTTTGAAGAAAACATTTTATGAGAATGAAGCTGACAGTTTCATAATTTTATAAGGAAAAAGACATGCTTTTTTAAAAACTAAAATGTCACGTTTTGCTTTTAAAATGGTTCCACAAAGACAATCGAACATTTCATGTTTAATTTGGATGGACATGACAATGCAAAGAATCTCACTGAATGTAATTTTTTTGTTAATGTACAACTTTATTTTCAAAAAACTTGAATTTTGCTTTGTAAAATGAAAACTTTTCAAATAGTAATTTTATCATTTTACTCTCCCAAGGTGTTAACTTTTTTTCTCAAAATTCTCTGACTTTTTTTCCTCATAATTTTACGACTTTATTCTCATAGATTTATTAATGTATTTCTTTTTCTTTTATGGTGGTGCAGTACTCTATCATAGAAAATGGTCTGTTCTGATTTATTTAGTTTTTAAATGTTTCTCTTCTTCTGCCTCGTCAGGACACATTGCGGGAGTGCCCACCAGACCACAACACTGGCGTGGACTATGCCTGCAATCCAAGCCTTCAGTTTATCTCGCCCATGTACTTTGTCTCCTTTGTGCTCACCGCCCAGTTTGTGCTCATCAATGTGGTGGTGGCCGTGCTGATGAAGCACCTGGACGACTCCAACAAGGAGGCCCAGGAGGAGGCGGAGATGGATGCAGAAATTGAGCTGGAGCTGGCCCAGGGCACCCTCTGTTGCATGGGCACCCCCATGTGTGGGGGCGGAGGGGTGGACAAAGGACTGCTAGCTGTTGGAACCGGCCAAGCAGGAGCAGCAGGGAGAAAGAAGAAATCAGGGGCCAGAGGGGACAAGGGCGATGGAGTGAGGAGGATCCAACACGAGGCGCACCAGGAAACGTATAACTGCTGCGATTCCAGCCAGACGCTCTACTCACCAGCACAAGTGAGTATTTTTAAGAGTGTGAGACTGCAAGTTGTTTTTTGATTTGTGATAGTGAGAAAAAGCTTATTTTGTGTTTGTGGGTGAGCTTATGTGAGCAAATCCAAGCAAACTTACAACATCTAATCGATCAAGGCTGAAAAGTCTCAAGATAAATAATTCAAAACAGTTTTTCAGCTGCTTTATTGCTTTTCTTCAATGCTGGGGGAGATTTTTTTAGCACAGAACTGTAGAGAATTCAGCTGACGTGCACCTTATGCTAAAGGCAAACTAACATTGGATGGAACCAGGTAGATGTATGTAATGTAGTCAATTTAGCTTCCTTTAAACGCATTTCACGATACTCATAGAGTAAATAAAAATACTCTAAAGTGGGCAATGCTAAGTAAGGCCTTATATTTTCACATCAAAAGACTATTGGATAATCTGGCTCATTCTTTGCAGACTTAATTTGATCAAGATTTGATCAGTTTGTTTTGGCTGAGGTTTGGTCATTGATTAGAACCCCCAGAACCGTATTACTATATTACTACTACTATTCCACTATAACCAGACTTTCAGGGATGGAGCTATGGGGGTCCAAAGGGGGGCACTGGTCACCTTAAAAAAGCTTTGCCCCCTTTACCCTTTACCCTTACAAAACATTGAAAAGATTCTGTAAATTTGACAAAGGAACAGCTTTTATGTTTCATAACCTTTTTACCTAATGCATTAGTTGTCAGTTAGTTAATGTTATAATTATATTATTTAACCCTAATACATTACAGATCATCAATAAAAAATCTTTTTCATGGGTTAAAAAAACCTATAAAATGCCAAATTGTACAAGACAGCATTTGAACGCTTTGTAATGCATAAAGTAAGGTTAAATAATAACCGTTAGTTAACTGCTGTCCAAAGCATTAGGAAATACACTTAATAATGATAAATAATGCATAAAAGTCACTAAAAACACTGAATTTAATAGTTATTTAATAATTGATCATTCATAAACTAACATTATCAAAGGGACCCTTATTGTAAATCCTTAACCTTTTTGTCAGTTAAGCTGAAAATTCTTTAGGAAATTAGTTGAAATGTGTTTGATGCAGTAATGTTTTTATTTTAGTGTTTATCCTGCATAAGCCTGTCAGTTTATTTCTTGAAACTGTGTTGAAAAGTGTTGATGCAAAATAGAATAGAATTCCAAAAACCAAAAGAATGCAGAAGATGCAAAGAATATCCCAGTATTATCTCCTTTTTTTAATGGTAATGATTTATTGGGTTTTTCTGCAAAACAAACAGCAGGATTTTACTTTAGAGATTTTGTAGGAAAACAACGGAAAAAAGAAACATTTAAAGTAAAAGAAAAAGAAAAGGAAATATGCAGCTCCCAAAGGCAACTAAGCAGCTAAACTAGGAAATCCCAGCTCTAGAAAGCTGATTAAATAGTTTTTTTTTGTTTGTTTTTTAAATTAAACCCTTGTTGTTCTGTCAACAGCCTTCATTTGTTTTTGTTTTTGTTTTGTTTTTTTTACAAAATTCCAGAGTTATTAACATCACAGAACTCACATGAGACTGAGTCTACAGCGTCCTTCTTCTTGGTTAATCATCCTTTCTCTGCCAACTTCTTTGAGTAAGAGTCGGTCGGCAGAGACACACGTTTCCAAAATGAAATCACTAATGATGCTGTGAGATATCCTCCCTCACATAAAGACCACTCACCCGCGACTATGAAGAGTCTCACCTTTTGTGGAGCTAATTTTGGCGGCACGCTGCCATTTTTAGTTTGGTGTTGGCTGACGGAGGAACTTCATGCAGACCAGGGAGAATACACTGGCAGCATCCTCCTCCGCTTTTTCCTCTCTTAGTTCTCCTCTCTCTGCCTCAAAAGTGATGCAGTGGAGGGTAAAGCAGAACAGCATAATTTATTGGAAAGGCACTTTGTGGGGATTTTAAGTGTGCGTGTGCAGCCCTTGCAGTTAAACATGTGAGGTCAAAATCTCCCTGGGAGCTCTTCCAATAAAAAACAATTTCTTTTTGGTCAAAACATGTTCAGAAATAGAAATAATACACCCACAAAACTGATGGCTGTCTGCTTTGGGTGTGCAAAGACACATGCATTTTATGAGATGTAATGACATGCAAAAGTTCAGCCATGCCTTGTCTGTCACCATGTGACAGAAACGTATTTGTATAAAGCAGCAAAGGTGGAGAGTCTGCCCCTTTTGAGGTCTGCAGCCAAACTTTAATACGTTGTTATAGAACCTTTTGAGATTCCTTTAGGTTCACAGACGTTTGAGTTTGGCAGCACTTTTAGCAGACAGTATGGGAAGTCCACACGCACAGAGAAGGAGATAATGGCTGAGCCAGTGACTGCCAGATAAAGGCAGTAATTAATTTCAGCTCTCTGCTCCTTCACTCTTTAGTTCCATTCCCTGCAGACAAGCCCCATTGTTGTCCACTAATACACTTATTAGTGGGGGCTAGCACATAGGCCACCACAGTCAATCAAACGTTATTTTTTTTTTGTATTAACCTCCCCACCTACACAAAAGTGTGTGTGTGTTGTCTGATGAGCTTCATACTTAAACTGCTGCTTGTACAGTAACTTTAGAGCTTTTATCCCCCTCTTATTCAAAAACGGTAGGTCAGGGTTTAATGTAACACAACCGCCTGATTCTTATGAAGTGTGTGTACTTGCACAGCAGATCCAAGTATAGTCCCATAAGCGGTGTTTTAGAATTGTGTTATAAGTAGGCTTATGTGGGGGATTGAAGAGGAGTGACCCTATTTCACAGTATCTTTTGGGAAATATCTGCTGATGTAATGCAGTTATTTTGGCTGTTGGTGATTTGCTACAGACACATTTAATGGAAAATGCAGGATCCAAGAAAGAAACTGAACTATTTTTACTTTTTGTTGGAGCTCTTTTCTTATAGTGTTTTCTTTTTTTTTTGCTGCATTGCTACCGAAACCCTTGAAATAAAACTCAAGCAGGAAGGGAATCAAGTTTTTCCCTTAAATTTAGTCTCAAGCCAAAATTATCCTAAGCAGAAAGTAAGTGCTTAAATCCTAAATTCTTTCAGTATTGAATAGGCTAAGTGAGGTGATAAATCAAATCAAATTGCTTTTCTCTCAGTGCCTAAGGACCTGACAGTAAAATCAAGTGTTGCTTTGCTAATGAGTGCATAATATTGAGGTTCCTTTTTCCAAAAGTGTTTAACCCTAAAGGCCAACAAGGCATGAGGAGAAGTCTTGTTCTGTGTTTTCTATTTGAAGATGCTTTAATTTTTACATGTTTAGTGACAACGTTGAAATGTACACTCTTAAGGATGACTGAGCAAACAAATGAACCTGCAGGTTGCACACAGGCACTACTATAACCTACTGTGGTGTATGCATTTCCCTGCGTGTTCTTTGTCCTCGCATGTCCGCATGTGCGCATGTTTGCACCTGCGCGCATACTGGTCTGCCGGCCTGCGTCCTGTGTGTGTGTGTGTGTATCCGTGGTGTGTGTCTGGTGTGTGCATGTTTGTGTTCCAGGAGAGCCAGTGGTTGGACAGCGTATCTCTCCTAATCAAGGATACTTTAGAGGGGGAGATGCTGATGATCGACAACCTGTCCGGTTCTGTTTTCCACCACTACTCCTCTCCTCCACCTATCTGCAAAGACTGCAAGGGCCACCCACTAGAGGTACCACCTTGAGCACGCTAAAAAAATAAAAAGTAAATGTGTTTTCAGCGCAAATACACACACAGGAGATGTGTAGATGTTAAAACTAGCCTTCTGATTAAACGGAAACCAGGAAACCCTTTGGTTTTAATCTGCATTTCATTCATAATGAGTTCTGTTGTGGTTCTCTGTGTTGACAGCTGCATTCACAGTGTTCCAGACAGAGGCTCACAGAAACCACAGTACCACTTTTATCTCCCAAAGTGATTTATTTTTCTCGTTATGCCAAAAAACTGGAATGTGAACACATTTGATTCAGGACAGAAAATGTTGAGAGCCTCACATTTCTGTTTTTTCTGTTTTGTAGGAAAAGTACAAAGTAGATCCTAAATCATTCTTCAAAGATTATGTTAACTCATACTTGGTGTAATTTTTTTACTACAAATAACATAAATATGCTTTCAAAATACTCAAAAGAATATTGGAATGGGTCTGTCAGACAAAAGAACCTGAAACTTGAACATTTTCATTGAAACCAAGCCCATTCCTTTGAATACCCACAATATGAATAATATGTCTGACAAACCAACCCATAGTTCTGGGTTTATCTTACTGTTTAAACTGCTGACAAGTAATTGTCAGCCTTTTACATTTAAACAGACTCATGTGTGTACACAGTCTGAATGAAAAGTGTTGTTCAAGTTTGTGTTTTATCAAATATGTCAGTATCTTTTTCTGTGCTGTCCCGTCAGTAAATCCTAAATAGCTAAATGTGTTCATTTAGTAACTCTCGTGCATGTTTCAGGCAGATCATGTGCATGCAGCAACAACTGCGACCACTTTGGGAGCATGCAAGCATGTACGCACAAACGTAGTTTTACCATCATAAAATCAAGATCCAGCGATGAGCCCACATTCACAAAATGTATTTCATATCCTTGTAAAGTGATGTCCATCACAATGACAGTGCAGTGTCAGTTCAGAGAGAGCAGGGACTGTAATCTACACCTCACCTGTTGGCTATGCTTTCTGCTTGTCTGCAGATGCTGTCAAACCATCAATCTTTCCTCCACTCCTTGCAATGTTTCGACTCCTCATCTGAACTTTCACTTCTCTCGCTGTCCCTCTGCCTGTCTCGGATTTATTCCTCTAACCCAGTACCATTCTGCTGCAGGTTTTCACATTCTTTGAACATCAAAATTCCTGAACTATGTGTTGATGGGAATAGAAAAAGGCATTGTGTGTGCAACGGCCTTTCACCACACTGTCTGTGGGGGTAATGTGTTAATGCAGACAGCAATGCGCTGCAGGAGACTTGGGTGCAGTGTGTGAGACAGTGGAAACTATCATCAAGGAACTGACTAAGATGTTCCCTGGGTTGAACCGCAGCTTGAGAGTAGCAATTGAGTGTGCAGGATGCAGATCAGTGAAGCAGTGGGGGCCGGAGCTATTAGCTGGTGTAAGCAGGAACTTCTTAAGGCTACAAGAGTTTCTCAAGAATAGTTTGAACTAATGCTTAAGGAAGGGGTTTGACTAGGAGTTATTAAAACACTTAAAGAAATTAAAAGAAAGCAGTCCTTTTGGAGATGAAAAGGCATCATGTCAATAAACAAACAAACAAACAAAGCCTCTAGCGACAGCTCTTACATCCATGTTTTCACTGGTCCGTAAAATCATTTTATAGCTTGTTATCAGTACGACTTTTTGAAAAATGTATTGACCTGAATCAGTAACGTGTTTTACAGTCCCACTCTCTAAAGCTAGGACTTACAGGTTTATTTCCCCCCTACGTACACAACAGGCATTTGATGCACGTTCAGGAATGCGCGTTTAGCTCATGGTGTTCACACTGGGCAGGCAGGGAAAGGCTTCTTCTTCTACCGGTTACTGGCGCATGTCTGCTACCTGTAGTTGGAAAAGGCTTGCTGCGAAATGTCAAAGCGGTGCAAATTTTGTGAATCTGGCTTCAGGCTTTTTTCTTTCACAGCTCTATTCCGATATATATATAAAAACACTTTGTGTCGTAGAATTTCCGCAATCATAAATTTCTCCTACGTGATCAATTTTCAAACAGGTTGGCACTTCATGAATTCAAAGGGACACCATCCATACGAGACTACCAATTTCGAGTCCCTGATTGGTCAAAGTTTGAACTTTCAATGGACATGGAATCTGTTTTCATGGAGCCCAGAACGGCCATAGAAACTCGCATACCCAAGCGTGACCTAAAGAGTTTTGAACATGGAAGCCAGAGACGTGCATTTACGCAGGTTTACATAGATTTTTCATTGGAAGTGGCGACTTGAGTGCACATTGCCGAGGGCGGCGTGTACGTAGCTTAAGATTCTGCGCATTAGGAAGAAGGTAGGTCCCACCTCGGATCAGTGGTGTTAAAGACAGAGAACCCTGGAATCACCTGCTTCTTCTGTTAGAAATTGGTGGATGTAAGAGCAGGATTGTTTTTGCAAAGAAGAGAAACTGTTTAAACCAACTCAGTAATCGTAAAACAGATTGTTGATTTGAAAATCATAATGATCAGAAAGCTTTAATGATTCCACCTCATTGGGTTAAAGATTTTTAAACAATAACAAATCAGCATTTGAGTCTATTTGAGTTTTTGACTGGTTGAAATAAAATTATGACTCAGAGTAACTTGAAATCGCCCAAGATAGCTGATTCCCGATCTCGATAAATGTAGTAGAGAGTAGTAAAAACATGATTTATGCACAATGTGTTTATTGCTCTGAAATCCAAAATAATGCTGGATTTAAGTTTATAAACAAAAAATAATCCAAATGCTACTGTCACTGGAAGTAAACAAATCTTCAAAATAAAGATTGGTAAATTTTCAAAATAAAACAATCGAGTGTTTTTTTGCAGTTGAAAAAAAAAACGAGACGAAGTTCCATTTACTAACATAAGTTCTGGGAAAACGAATTTACTCCAGTGTTTACATTCTTTTGATTACGGAAACTCTAACTGTTGACCTGAAGGTTGAAGAAAAAAAATGTTGTTTAAAGTGACAAACACTAATTCTTTCTATCTAAATGTTTGTGTTTTCATCAGTTTTGTTGATTTTTATCCTCTGTTGTAAATAAAAGTGTTAATGATGGGGATTTAACACATTTAATTTAAATTTAATGCATCCAGGAAAAAGACACATGTAGTTATTGTACAAACATGTCATATTAAAAAGTAAGACATCATGTTTAGATCTGTGAATCGTGAAGCTTGATTCGTGAATCAAATCGGATCGCCACCTAAGTAACGATCCACAGCCCTAGCGACACCACATTCTATTGTTCCAGTTCTCATACAGCCAATGCCTGAAACCCAACCAGCTGGTTTCATACCGAAGAACAGACAAAGCTGTGCAGTGGCAACAAGTCCCCCAGTTAAGGACAGAAGGATTGACAACTCAAAACCACTACTTAGACTTTTTGTTAGCCCGTTGTTTTCCTAACCATAGAGATAAGAGTCATGTCTTGAGTGCCTTTTTCCAGCTCTGTTACCACTGTAGTTTAGAATTTAAAAATCTTCTTTAGAGAAGAGGACTTCATTAATGAAAAAAAGCAAACCAAGTTCAGTTGAATGTTTTTTTTTTAAAATCTACTGCTTTTTTGTGTCATTTGAAAAAGATGAGGTGGATTTACTGACTGTGCAATAGACAACAGGTACAAATATTAGCATTTGAATGAAGACTGAGTCTGTGCAATGAGTTCCATATGTCAAACTAACCCAATGGCGAGCAGAGAGATGAAACCGTCGAAAGCCTTTGAAAGAAAGTCTGCCATCTATGGCACATGTTGACAATCCCAACAGCGCAATCCTGCTTCACATTTGATAAAGCTTATTGTTATAGCGCTAAATGAATCTATTTGCATTTCCTCTTGCCAGCTATGAGAGCATTTAACAAAAAATTCCCATATGAAATATTCATCAATGGCAAACAAGCGGACTGTTATTTTGCATGTTAAACAGATTCAGTCTGGTTCGTAAATCAAGTACAACTTTGTTTTTTGCATGTCATTAATTTTCCATGTGTTTTTATGGACACAAACCTTTAGTGCCCCTTTCCGTGTTAAGTATTTACTGTAACTGCGCATTAACTGCACAGACATAAGTCATGTCTGCTTTCCGTCCAGCTCTCCCATCAGAACAGAGTAGAACTATTTGTTTCTGCATCCTCGTGCTGCAGATTGCCTGAAGCCCCTGTTATTGTTAGTGAGGCTGTCAATATTTCTGCAGTTAGCTTTGAGGCAGCAGTGTAACAAGTCCTCCTGTTGTGCCTTCTGTTGTCTCTGGAGGTACAGTAAGGAATACAGAACGTAAGAGGCTGCACTCTCTGTGATGTGCCGATAAATGCACCGAGAAGACCTGCAGATCCTTCTGTTTGAGCCAAATCCAGCCCAGCTCTGGAGCAGTGAGATAGTCACACAAAAGTAATCAATTGTTGCAGAAGTGGGGGGGCAGTTAAATGAACCCCCCAAAATAAATACATAAAAAATAACAATAAAACATATTTATATATATACGTTTTTTGTTTTTTTTTCGGATTTAACGAATGGCTCTGCATGCGCTTATTTTTCTGTTTGGCTTCATTCCATCTTTCTCCTTCTTTCTTTCTTCGGGGTCAGTGGCAGCGGTGATTTACGCTCTCATATTGACGATCAATCGTTTTCTATGAAGCTATTTGTCTATTTCACCAAAGTATTAATAAATCGCTAACCAGCCTCACTTCATTCAGTTTCATTTGGCCCCCTTTAAGCACTTCTTTTAACTTTCCTTTCTCTGGCTATTTATGGCTCTGCTTCTCCAAAGCAGCGTGGCTGGAACTCCCCCAGAACTCTAAAAGTCCACTCAAGCTCTGTTTTGAAATTATGCACAAAAGTGCTCTAAAAAGGAAGAGCAGTGGGGGAAAAATGGATCCCATTTCAACAGCCACACTAAATGATGTTCCTGTCCTCAAAATTTGAGCCAATTTTGGTATAAATGTCAGAAATTTCACATACATATACCAGCTACATTTGTGCTTTTAGAGCACCTCCTAATATGTCTCCAGTTGTCATTTCAAAGTATTTACATGGACCTTTTGTGTAAAATCAATAGTATTTTTTTCTTATTTAACAAAAGTATATATTTCTTTAATTAATTTCAAAATTATATTGAAAATACTCTTTTTCAGCATAATTGACTGATTCCAAATGAATCTAAGATCTGAACTGATGCCACGTGCTCCTTTCATCAAACCATATCACCATTTTCCATTACATTAGAGTTCTTACGATCTTGGCCTTCCAAAAGCAGATCAACACGAATCTAGTTTTAGTCATTTACATGTTTTATTTTGAACTGTCTATGTCAAAATGTTCTTACTGTCATTGTTAACCTTTGCTCTGGGGTCTTCTGTTTTCAGTGAGACTGTTCTAAATCTTTAAACAAACTCTGATTTTTTTTCCCCAACAGCAGCTCTTCCTGAGAGGATTTTTCCACTATTCAAGCAATCTCACTGTTCATAATGGTTTTCACTTTTCAAATCAATTTCAATTGCTACTTGAACTGCTCTGAAACAGATTTATAAGGTTGTTACAATTACAGGATGTGATTACCTTAAGATGAGCGGGGTCAAGATAAGTTAGGATTGAGGAAGCATATTGTTTTTTTGACATATTTTCCGTATCAGACGTGGACAAAGGTGAATCATATTTTGTAGAAATCTCTGCACATTCTCTGCAGACAAAACTGGGAGTGTCCCTTGTCAGTTGAGAATGAAGAAAATGCTAAATGTAAACATCTTGGATCACACCAGGAGGGGTAAACTCATGGATTAGGATGATAAGGATGACTCTCAAATACCTATTATAATTTGCAAAGGTCATAAATTCAGTGCTCCATTTAATTTTCATGTACTGCTTCAAATACAAGCTAAAAAAAACATGTCTAGACACCTCTGAAATTCTTGTCCTTAAATGTTCCCAGCAGCTCTGCACTTTCTCTTACTGTATGAAGATTGGTGTTGACTCTGTACTAACCTGTAGCCTTTCCACAAGTTTCCCAAAACATTTGAACAGTTTTCTGCACCTTTATGGTGTGTTTGGAAAAGAAGGGTAAAGTGTTTGGTATGTCCGCCAAAAGGTCGAGATACGTTGCTGAAGGTGTCATAGGGTTTAATAAATCATTCAAGAATATGCTCAGAGGTTGTCAAATGGATGCAAATGTACTTAATCTACATTCCTCGTCATGTCCTTGTTCTTGTGGACACCTGATTTAAAAAACAGAAACTGTAACCAGCGCAAAATAAGTTTTACATAACCTAATGAACTCTAGATTTAGTTTTCTATCCAGCTGTTATGTATTTCATGTCTAATGGTCTACTTTGTAAGACAACATGTCTTGTTTTAACATTTTTTGATTGAAAAGATCTTCAGCAAATCAGTTATATGCAAAAGTATCCATGCAGGGTCTTGTACAAATATACTGAAATTTTCAAATTGGTTATAAATTAAAGCAAAAAACCAATAAAAGTTCAAACAAAAATTTGGTGGCCACCAGTTTTTCTTAAGAAAAAATGCCAACTGTGATCAGACGCTATTAACAAGATACTAAATCGCTCCAACACGTTTTGCAGCAATGGTTTAGATCTAGTGTCCAGCTAAATTGTGTTTACAAAAGACTGACCAAAGCACATATTTGAGGATAATTGTTTTCATGTTGAAAATAGCAAATGAATGTGGAAGTTTCCAGTAGGTCCTCCGAAAACATCAGTTTAACTTAGTGTAACATTTCTTCACTGGAAAGGATAAAGGAATAAATGAAATCTGAAATTAATAACTGCGTAAATGAAACTATCAAGGTTGATGACTTGTATCTGTGAGAGTTGAGATGCATCAGATATGCAAGACCGAAGAAATGAATAACAATGAAATGAAAAACTGTGGAGAATAAAGAATAACCTGTGTTTATGTGTAATACACATAATTATGCAACCAAGTTAGGTCTTGCAAAAAAGTAAAACGTCTCAAATTGACAACTTCATATGAAATGTGTTGATAAGCTTGGTAGTGAGCCAGTAATTATCTAAATCTGTGGCATCTTGGGGGGATTTTCTGTGAGGAGATGCTTGGAAACAGTCAGATATTCAGCTGGATTGAAGAGAGATTGATTACTGATGCAGGGAAGGCAGGGTGAAAAATAGCTGGCATGACCTATTTGAGAAGTTGTGTCAGGAAGCAACAGCACAACTGTATCCTGGAGATCAATTGATGAGATACAGATGAAAGATGCAGCCCCACGCCCGAATTTTGATCCAAAACCACTGAGCTCAGTAACAAAGGGTTGTGGAACATGTTTGTGTTGTTATCAGCAGAGCCAGCTGGAAAACAAAAAGGGGAATTTAAAAGATGGTAATTGTATTATGCAGAAATGTGCTTTTAAATTAGTATAATAATCTTAAAGCAGCGTTCATAATGCCCTCAGCGTTCAAGCGACCTATTCCAATGAAAAGTCCATGTAAATGCACGTTCAAAACTCTCATGTTCACACGGAAGTTTCTACAACCACTTTCAGGCTCTAAAGACAAAAAGCGCAGCCAATAAATGTGAGTTAAAACTTAAACCAGGTTGAACTTTAACTAATCAAGGACTTGAATGTGGCACTGATGTATGGATGGGGTACCTTTTAATTCACTGCAAGATTCACGAGATTTGAACTGCTGCGTCATGTCGCGCTAAACCTTTTTCAACTGTCGGCGGCGGACAGGCGCTAGTAAACAGTAGATAAAGAAAAGAAGATGAACCCCCTCCCTGCTCATCTAGTGTGAACACCATGCGCTATACGTGCTTTCAAGAACCCACGTATAGCACATTCTTAAACATAACTGGTGTGAACGTAGCATAAGATTTTCAGTTTTGTTTAATGAGGTTAGCTCATAATGGTAACTCAGACCATATGCAAAGCAAAAACAAAAACCTTACCCATAGACTGCTTAAACGTTTTCACACGTCAACGCCAGTAAATCATTACTTTAAGTAATACACTAGTAACAAATTAACTTTTGCTTGAACAAACTAGTGCAGCACATTGCTAATGCATTTTGAGTCCTATTTTCAGTAACTTGTGGGTATCAAGTTCAAAACCGACCAGGAAGGTAATTTTTTTGTTAGTCTTCATCGATCCAAACACAAGTGTGTTTAGACATGTTTTTTTTCACAGATCTTTCTGCAATGTTGTCATTGTAAGAACAGAACATCTGACAATGCCTGACACTCCAAATCAAATTCAAATTCATTTGAGTTAAATCACAACAGATTATTGAACATGCCAGGAGATTAAAAGACAGAACAAAGCAATAATACTTAAAAAAAACTAGAATAACACAAATTAAAATGGGAAAAAATAAATAAATAAGTTTTGAATTAGACCAAGCTTCAACTGTTTTGACAGCTTTTCTATTAGTGTAAAATTCAATGCTTTTTACATACAGTATCTCAATGCGAAAACCATATATAATGGATTTTTTTTTGTTAACATATTTACATGTGTGTGTAATATTTAGCCATAATTATGAGTTGATTAAATATAGTAATTATCTGTGTTAAATGTCCCATAAATAAAATATCCAAAAACAATATGTTCCAAAAATAATGTCTAATCTTCACACAGATGGGTTGTTACAAAACGAGTCAAATTCTTCCAAAATATTTGAGTTAATGTGTGCTATACCAAAAAAACATCAGGCATTGTTTTTGATGAGGAAAGGCAAAATCAACTGTTTAAATTTGGTTTCAAGAAGTGTTTCACAGGGTGGAAAACATATAAATAATTTTGAAAGAAATTTTTATCTTTATTTGTGAAAAAATATTGTAAGGGCAAAGATCAAACTTTATGATTTGTCTACATTATCACCCCTTATAATAACATGAAATACATGAAATACTTGCAGTACATTCGTCTCTTTAGATGGTATTCTACTTCTTATATAAAGTGACTTCAAACTAATACAGCACATTACAATTTCCATATAGTATTTTTGTAAGGTAAGGATTAAAATATTATTTATTGTCAATTCACCACAGGGTGGAAATGAGTGTCTGGTTCAGCCAATTATAGTGCGAATATGGCAAGTAGAAAAGGACAATAACATATTTATGTCAATGTGGTGAAAAGATAGCATGAACTGAGTGCAGTTCCTAAAAGTAAGGGATTACTTTTTTAGTTCTGTTGTTCAGGATCCTAAGGTATAGTAGTACTTTTTAAATATATTTTATTTTTACAGACAATTACCACAGTATCGTGGTTACTTTTTTGCTAATTACCTGTTTAGAGTTTTTATTTATTTATTCATTTTTGCCTCTCTAAAGCACAACAATATGCTATTAAGGAACTCTTCTGTATCAAAAGCCCCTGTTTATGTAATGTCAAGAAGCCCGACAGGGTCACCATGACTAATCCTTGTTATTTAAAGACCTTGATATATTGAACAAATTCTTTGCAGCAGATCAGAATGGCAGAAATTGAGCAAGCCTCCCTAAAGTCAGAGCAGCTCTCAGACAAGTCTTCATCCCCTGCTCTGCCGGATGACCTCAGCCTGGATGAACACACCTTTCACATGTTCGCACAAGAGAGCAAGGTGAGTATGTGCAGAGTGGGGTTTAAAGGAGGATACTAAGAGGTACAATTCTGAATGGAATTTTGAAAATATCTGAAACAATCTATGTATAATTTGGAGTATTAGTGTGCAATACCCGTGCACACATTTGTGTCATACCTCTGAGATGATGAAAATTCCCCAAAGTTCCAATGAAAAACTGTGATTTTTTGTTTTTAGATTAACCCCAAGCATCATGCAGAACTGCTGTTCCCTGTTTATGTTGGATCTGATTTAATATGTATATCAGAACAAGGCTGAGGTTACCCACAGATTGTGTTCATGTCCTTGTGCCTCAATCAAGTAATATTGTGCAATTGCCGCCTTGAGAAGATGAGCCTGAACACAGTTTAGTAGATTCTGCCTTCGTTCTTATTTGGTATCAGAGCTAAAATTGACCAAGCACAGGCTTTCTTCTGCACAAAATCAGATAGGAAACCAGTGAATGTGTACACTATCACCCTCCGCTGTGTGGGAGTGTGTAGAATAATATCATTGTAGCAATATAAGTGCAGGCCAGTGGGGAGTTGGAAGGGGTGACTAATCCTGCCCTGATTCGTTTCAAGAAAAGTGCCCCTAGTGTGAGTGCACCCTAAGAGAGTGACAGACTTGACAAATGGAGTGTTTTCTGCTCCCCGAAGAGTGTCAAATTACCAAATCATTTTTATTGCTACTGCAGACCCATGTGATTTACAGAGTAAAGCCATATTTTGTAAAGATCTATTAATCCCTTTCCTTCTGCATGCGTGGTTAATATCTTTTCTTTGAAGAACCGACGGTCTTTATCCACCATAAACTGCTGCAGCAATAAATCTTCTCACTGTGTTTTCCCCAAGTCACATTGCAGGTGGATCTCACTTGCGCTCTCCTCTTTTAGACTTCATCAGTTATGCTGTAACACTCTCAGTATTTGACCACAGGGCAACGTTAAAGCATGACTTCAGGGTAACACCGGCAAAGCAGCTCTGAGCCTCACTATCAACTATCTACATCCCTTATCAGTTGTCCTTCTTAGAAATCCTCCTCTTCAACAGCAGTAGCACTTCGTGCTCCTTGTTTACCTGATAAGCTTGTAATCGCAGAGAGAACCAGTATTTATTAAAGAAAGGTGAGAAAAAAGGCAAACAAGAGGAGTTGATAAGAATAATGATGTAATTAATCAAACATTGTTTATGTTAAAACACATCTGAGGGTTCTAATGGAAATTGTTTTGCTGGGATATATCTTTTTGTATGCAGAGAAATCCCATTTTCTTTTTGCAGCTTTTTTTTTTGTTTTTATTTGTACCTAAAGCTTTCATAAATCATAAAGAAAAGGAGGCCACGTGCAACTACGACAGCAACAGGGCAGAAAAGCACTTGGCAGTCACCAACTTTAATAGTTCCCACTTAAAAAGTGCAGAGAGGTCTGTGACGTTTATCATAGACACACTTCACTGCAGTGCTGGAGCATATACATAGAATGTATATGTGGAGGCAGAAGACTTTAGAAGGGTGGAAAATGAGAACAGCGTAGTGGAAGGCCGTTATAAATGAAAGGATCAATTGGTTTTATTCTTGGTAAAAACCTTAAAACAGTGGTTCTTTTAGCTGAGGTGCATTACTAATACTTCCAGAAGCTTTAATTGATGAATTCCTAATCTCTGTCAAGAATAATGTTAATATTGACTCATTAATGTGAGGACGAAGATTTTTCTGGCCTGTAGCCCCCCTGTAGCTCTACCCCTGCATCACTGTGAAGGTGCATTTACACCAAACTCGATTCGCTGCTCTCCACATGGCCAAAAACGTGTTCCCTAACTTTCAATCCCCACTGTATTACAATAATCTTAATTCTAAAATTGGCCCTTTGGGAAGATTAGGTTTAAGTCGCATTTTTGAAAGATGTTTACAGATGTTATACTGATGTCATTGAAATATCAAGATTTTATCTCAATGTTGGAAATTGTATTTTTCAGGGGAGGTGCAACAGTGGCTCTCGCAGCTCAGAGGAAGCCGAGGGTGGAGGAGGTCACAATGGAGACCACCATGCTCAGATGGAGGTGCAGGGTCAGGTGCCAGGGTCCTGCCAGCCTTGCAGAGCTCTCAGCTCTGAAACAGATGCAAGGATGGGTCCACAGAGGATGCAAATGCAAACACACCCGTCACATATGTGCTCGCCTCCCTACAGCCCCGGTTTGTAAATCCACACATGGATCATTTGTACAAAGATGTGCATATGTTCATGTATTACAAGGTTTTTTCATGGGTAGTCATTCTATTTCAACAGTTTGTGTGGTTTGCTTGTTTACATAAAGTTTAAAAAAAACATAAATACTAATTTTTCTGAACTTACACAAGGAAGTCTAAAATATGAATTACTGCAGATTTTTTTTAAAAAGTCAAATCATCTTTCAAAATGATAGTTACAGAAATTTAATGAACAACTGCAGTAGTTTAGGAAAAATGACAGAGGGAATGATTAAAGACAATTGTGTAAGCCTACCACCAAAATAAATAGTAAATAAATCCAACCAGAGCAGCATTCAGATGGATTAATGAGCAATGAAGAACAGATGAAAGAACAAGAATATATGTCCAGAAACAAAGGGAACTGCAGCAAAAAGTTCACAGAAGCAGAAAACCACAAGCACTCAAAGAAAAAACTGAAAAAGAGTTCAAAGGGAAGAAGCTCTTGATAAACTTGAACCTTCATGCAGGGTAAATCTATGTGAACAACACATTCATTCAACGATAACACTGCATATTCATCAGCTTTGAGAGTGATTCAGCTTCTGACCATTGCCCTGCAGCAGAAGAGCTCAACGGAGGAAGGCACTAGTAATTATCTGTACTGGCTGAATTGGAGGTTTGCTTGTCATTCTTCCTTAATAGCTATTAAATTGCTGTAACTACAGAAGAATACTAATAATTATACCCCAGCGTGACAGCCAATCAGTCACAGAAGAGCATTGATCTATGAACCAGTAAAGGATATTAATGTAGTGTTGTGTCTGTTGTCTCTAGGTATTATCTCCGGCAAGGAAACGAATAGGGAAGGAGAAGTCAGTAGTGTTTCTACTCCCTTCCATCTGCCTGTAGCGTTCTTCCATTGTGCAGGAAGCGCCATCCCAGTACCCAGTCGTAGTAGGAGCCTGCGTTTGTCAAGGGGTTCTCGGCTAACCTCTCCATCTTCGTGGGCTTCATTCAGCTCCCCTGTAGTCCAAAGAAAGATGCTTTGTGCCCAAGTAAGACAGTAATATGAAAAGACATTGTAGAACTTGATATAATTTTACCTGCTGTATTGCATCACTGAATGCCCTAAAATATACTTTTCAAATAAGTGTCAATATAAATATTCAAACTAGTGCAATTGAAAGGACTTTTTGTTACTTTTCTTCACTTTCCAATTCTTTTTTTATTTTTTACTTCAGTACCCATCCCACAGTGACTCATCCCTTGCTACTGGAAGCTCTGAAGGCAGCCTTCAAACCACTCTGGAAGAAGGACTGAGCTTCAGCGTCTCCCCACCACGCAACCTTGACGTGCCCATAACAGCTCCGCTACTTCCCATGTGCCCTGCCGTACCACATGAAGACAGAACCTCAATCTTCTCTACACTTCAGACCATGAGCCCAAAGCTGAAACCATCATCCACTGTCACCCTACTAGCTACTAAAGGTCACCAGCGGAGCCAAAGCAGCGGAAGAGGCAGCACAAGCCCGGGGTACACCCGTGATGACTCTATTGACCCCTCAGATGAGGACCTCGGAATAGGTATTGGATCATCCATCGGGGGTTGTGGCTCGAGCCAAACTGGTAACAGTGAACATTTGTCAGAGGCGCTAAGCAGCTTGTCGCTGACATCACTGCTGTCGCCCAGCTCCCTTGTGTATCAGGGAGGGGCTGTGAAGAAGTGCAACAGCACAGGCAGCTTGGACAAAGGGGGGATGATGTTGTCTTCCCGAAGCAGGGAGAACCGCAAGGAGATTATCGGCCTAGAGCTTATGGACCCCCAGGGTTTCTTGGCCAACCCCTGGACTGGGGTAGTAGTCGAAACAAGGAGAGGAGAAAGAAGAGGGGAAACAGAAGATGGAGAGCAAGGTTTGAAAGGGAAGAGCTCAAGCCAAACAACCTTGGGGCCCTGTCGAAAAAATAGATGAAACCTGATGATCAATCTTTCCTTGTTATTCCATTCCTTGGAACTAAATCCACTGCTGCCCATCTCAGTCTCTCTGCTTCTGCAGCGAAGCAGAAGTTTGATGACACACGATGACCCGCATCCCAAAAGCAAACCCTTAACTCTCTTCTTCAGTCTCTTTCTATACATCTATGACATGCCTGTGCTCTGTTTATGCCATCTGAGCTGTAGCCTTAGCTGCAGTTTTATGGAAACAAATCACCCTTCAGAGTGAAGGTCCAAGGGCTAAGAAGAGGTCCTTCTACCCTCTTGGGGTTGTAGCTATGGATCACGTTACATGGAAGGTTCTGCTCATACAGGAAAACCGGGAAGCTCATTCATATCAGGGAGTCAACAGAAAGAAAGACGACACAAAGAATCTTATCGTTTGTTGACTTTAGTTTGTAAAGGCTCGGGTTCAACAAGGCTGAAATGAGAGAACAGAAGCGCCTGAACTCGACACAGCTATCCATGCCAATCGAGACTGTTTTGATTTGTTGTGTCTCAGAGGCAGGACTGAAAGTCAGTGGGCGGAGGATCTGCAACAGCAGAATATATCAAGGTGGAAGGGAGGCTGGGAGAGGGGAAGGAAGTTTTTTTTTTTTTGTCCTTTGGATCAAAAAGCAGAAAGCGGATATAATGTCCATCTGTTCTGGCAGACGGAAACAATAAGTCCTACTCATTTTGGCAAAGGACCTCTGCGGAGATCAGAGTAAAACACGAGGTGGAGGAGAGCTGCAGAATGTGTGCCCCTCGCCTGTGACTGTATACGACAGCACTGTCTCGGGTATCCAGAGCATGAATAAAATCATTCTCACCACTGCCCCATACATCAGTGTTTTGAAACAGAAGATAGGTATTGACTTTGTGCATCTGTCAACCCGGTCTTCAGCGGGAGCAGAAAATTAAAAGAAATTGATTGACAGTGGAGGTAAAGTTCTGCATGGAGTGAATCATGAAATTGGTTATTTTTTCTTTCTATCTTGAGCATCTCTTGCTCATGAACGTGAGGAAATAAGTGTGAAAGAGAGGCAGGTTGAATGGAGATAAATAAACCCTTTCAGAGGGCACGGCAAAGTGTGCACCGGGCAACTTTTTGTGCATCAAAACATGACTCTCAAACAGTGAGACTTCAAGCACACTTCTTTTGACTCGACTCTTTCTCTACATCCTCAAGGATTACAGATGAATGGACAAACATCACAAGTGTTACAAAGGGACCTTGACTGCATGATGGGATTGCATTTAACCAAGATTTTTTTTTTAATCTATATAAAGAGGTGTATCAAGATGTCAATGTCGGGTGATAACCGTGTGATTCCTATTCAAATATTTTTGTAGAAAAGAGATTAGGCACGTGCAAGTGTTGTCCTTATTTGTCTGAACCCATGCAGTGTCTTTAACCTGTTGTCTGGGACTTTTTGTCTGCCAGTGGCTTCCAGTTTTTTAACATTTTTAAAAGATGGACTATACAAAACAACAAAGCAAAAAAACGTCACACTGACTGTCATCGTTCCCTGCAGCACATTTCTCAGTGGGAACACCTGTTCCTAATGGACCTTTTTATTTTACCAAGATGTTGGAGTCAAAGAGAAATGGGAGCAGCCATATTCATTCATGACGCGGGGACGCAGCTTACACATATACAATACATGTGCACAAATGACTTTGTTTGCTTGTAGTCCCCCTGGTTGAAAACCATAAGCAGCAACAAAACATCTCTATGAAAGCTTTATTTAAGTCTCACATCATCATACATATCGATTATGGGCACTTTAGTGTTCTTTAAGCATGGTTGTGGGATTGCAATACAGAATGCTTTTTTAAAAAGAAAAAAATGAAACCTGAAATTTATTTTCTTGCCCAATGTGTCACACACATACAGTATGTTGTAACAACACAATATTGTTTTTAATGTAAACTTATTTTGGCTTCGCCGCTTGATGACTTACGCCATCTAAGAGGGAGATGCTCATCTTCAAGCTTGATTCCTATAATTAGACTGTTGCATCCTTAGTGTTTAGATTATTTCTCAACATTAATTTCTCAGAAAAGATTGAGATGATGTGAGAAAATCTGAGGGTTTGACCTCGTTGATCATGCAAAATCACTTTTATGACAATGTTTTATTGCAGAGTTTGATATGTATGTGTGAGGCAGCTGTGTGTGTGTGTGTGTGTGTGTGTGTGTGTGTGTGTGTGTGTGTGTGTGTGTGTGTGTGTGTGTGTGTGCATCGGTACGAGTGTGTTTTGACTTCAGTTGAAGCAGTTGTCTTTTCCTGAAGTGTCTTGTCTGTCAGTAAGGATTGCTGAGGTTTAAGATTGAAGAGGAAAAACACGAAGCAACCAAGGGCTGTTTTAGCTTCAAAGATATACCTTTCTATCTTTCTGAGACAAATCCTTGTGTCAATGAATATAGCATCAAAGGTTAAAGCCTGACAACACAGCAATAAATGTTCTAAGTGTATGCCCTAAGTAAATGATGTCGATGTGGTTTTTATCTCCTCTGAATGCGAGAGAATCTTTTCTGCTTTTACTTTTACTTATCCGAGCCTCCTCTCATCCAGATGGCACATCTGCCCACTCAGTGAGCGGCCACAAAGGAAAATTATTCCAATTGGAAAAAGGTAAAAAAAATGAAGATATTGAACTAAGGTCAACTGATTTAACCCTTCAATGCCAGAGTTTTAGCTCCACTCTTTTGTAACTCTTCAACCGTTCACACAATTAATGCAATTCCAGCAGATTCTTAAGTGGAGTAAAGCAGCTTGATGCTGATATGCAACACTTTACAGTAGTGAAGTGTTTTTGCATTCAGCGCATACCAAGTGATATTGAGAAAAGCGGCTTTGCTTAAAGTATTGCATATTCTCCGCATCAGAATCAGCTGATTCATGTTGATTGGATGGACGTTTGAGAAGTCAAAGAGTGTGTGTTATTTAGGTGTCGCCGCCAACATCTCCGACATTAAGCGGTTGCACAACTACAATAAATGATTATAAAAAAAGTAGTTGTGATCAGCAAGGTTTTTTTGCTTGACATATGAAAATATGTCTGCTGGAAATTTGTGTCCATCCGTTGCAAAAAGCTGCATGCATCTAATGCAAGCTGTGTGAGCCTTTGACGTAATCAGTAAATGATCTTAATTAAAAAATTGAGGAATTGTAAGTATATCAATTCTTTTTCTACATCTCAGTTTGTTTTATTCTTTATGAGAAGTTCAGTATCTCCACAGTAAAAAAACTGCGATTCTAGTGGCAATACATAGCACATTAAAACACAAAATAAAAAGATTGACTCCAAAAGTATGGTCTTTAGAAAACTATGGGAAGATTTTGCACATCTCTCCCCTTTGCTAGAGACACCTCTGTGCGGGGAATTATCTTAATCAATTTGTCATCCCAAACCTCATGGGGTAGATTAAAAAAACATATGGTCAGAAGGTTGGGTTGCTACTACACAGACGTTTAGGGATAAAACAGTGTTTTCACATATTTTTCAGACAAATGTAGCTGAGCTGTTTTCACCTCAAGATGGTAGTTTGCTCTAATTAGCATGCTAATCAGCACATTGCTCATTAGCTTACCACAACATTTAGAAATTTTGTTTGTTTTAAGGAATTTGCTCTAGCTTTAGTCTGAACCACTGACTGTAAGTGCAAACTGGACCGACCCATCCAAACAGGAAGTCGCAAAATACCGTAGACTTCTATTGAAAAATAATCAGCTTATACTCAGTCATATTATATTTGTCACAATAACCATTCTTGCATTGCTACTCTATTTTAACATGTTCTTGATTAAAACATTTCTCCATCATAGTTTTTTTCTGTAGTACAAATCATTCAAGTTATAAACTGATCAATCAGATGCCTCAGTAAAAGCGTGAACGTTTTTTTTAACGTTGACTTGGATTAATCACTGCTCACTGACAATTTCAGCTTCCAACATGGCAATGTCCATAAGTTGAAAAAATGGCAAATGAATTCAGTGAGTTTTATATCACCAGAGATGGCACGCTGGCCTGTTAGCATCATCCATACCAATGGTATGTAAACATGGCTTAGCAGAGACAATAAAATGACCATAAAAAGCTTAATTTTGGTCCAATTTTAGAAAGAAAATAACTCTAATCATCAAAAAAAATAAGACCCAAGTCATCGTATGAATGTTTTTGATTAAAGTGCAACAGATAAATGACATTTCAAACTTTTTTATAAATAAATATGTCCTCATACAGAAAATGCAATGCATACCTGCTGCATGGTTGTGGTTTTATTAAAATATACTTACAGAATGAGATTTACACAAACTGTTAAACTCCTCGGTCCATGTTTATAAACAGGTTGGTGGGTAGCCGACATCGCCACAGACAGGCCATTGGCCGGTCATCACCGATGTGGTCAGGCCGAACAGTCGCTGATCTGAGATCGAACACACATATAAATACCATATTCATCCTCCATAAAATAAAAAAAAACATAAGTGGTCCTGCCGAAAAACAGGGAAATAATACAAAGTCTAAAGGTACCATTGACTTTGAATAGACTACAAGATCAGCCTAAATGTTCACTGTTCTGAGTAAATTCATTCAGAGTTTTCCGGTATTAGCTGACAGTAATAATTTACTTGTGAAAAGTCACATCCTTGTTTTTCCAGCTCTGTTTGTACAATTGTAGCACAGCAGTGAACCGGCATCTATCTTATTCCAATATGGCGTCCAACTTTGTGTACAAGCTTGAGTGCCACTTCCAGTGATACACACGTGGACAAAAGTGTTGGTACCCCTCAGTTAAAGAAGGAAAAACCCACAATTCTCACTGAAATCACTTGAAACTTACAAAAGTAACAATAAATAAAAATTTATTGAAAATTAAATAATCAAAATCAGCCATCACTTTTGAATTGCTGATTAACATAATTATAAAAAAAAAAAAAAAAACTAATGAAACAGGCCTGGACATAAATGATGGTACCCATAACTTAATATTTTGTTGCACAACCTTTTGAGGCAATCACTGCAATGAAGCGATTTCTGTATTTTTCAATGAGCGTTCTGCAGCTGTCAACAGGTATTTTGGCCCACTCCTCATGAGCAAACTGCTCCACTTGTCTCAGGTTTGATGGGTGTCTTCTCCAAATGGCATGTTTCAGCTCCTTCCACAGATGTTCAATGGGATTCAGATCTGGGCTCATGGAAGGCCACTTTAGAATAGTCCAACGCTTTTCTCTCAGCCATTCTTGGGTGTTTTTGGCTGTGTGTTTTGGATCGTTGTCCTGTTGGAAGACCCATGACCTGCGACTGAGACCAAGCTTTCTGACACAAGGCAGCACATTTCTCTCCACAATGCCTTGATAGTCTACAGATTTCATTGTACCTTGCACACATTCAAGACAGCCTGTGCCAGATGCAGCAAAGCAGCCCCAAAACATGACTGAGCCTCCTCCATGTTTCACCGTAGGGACAGTGTTCTTTTCCTCGTATGCTTGGTTTGTGAGTCTATGAACATAGAGTTGATGTGCCTTACCAAAAAGCTCCAGTTTGGTCTCATCTGTCCAAAGGACATTCTCCCAGAAGCTTTGGGGCTTGTCAACATGCATTTTTGTAAATTCCAGTCTGGCTTTTTTATGATTGTTTTTCAGCAGTGGTGTCCTCCTTGGTCGTCTCCCATGAAGTCCACTTTGGCTCAAACAACGACGAATGGTGCGATCTGACACTGATGTACCTTGGCCTTGGAGTTCACCTTTCATTTCTTTGGAGGTTGTTCTGGGCTCTTTGGAAACAATTCAAACAATCCGTCTCTTCAATTTGTCATCAATTTTCCTCTTGCGGCCACGTCCAGAGAGGTTGGCTACTGTCCCGTGGGTCTTGAACTTCTGAATAATATGAGCCACTGTTGTCACAGGAAGTTCAAGCTGTTTAGAGATGGTCTTATAGCTTTTACCTTTAAGATGTTTATCTATAATTTGTTTTCGGATGTCCTGGGACAATTCTCTCCTTTGCTTTCTGTTGTCCATGTTCAGTGTGGTACACACCTTTTCACCAAACAGCAGAGTGACTACTTGTCTCCCTTTAAATAGGCAGACTGACTGATTATGAGTTTGGTAACACCTGTGATGTCAATTAAAGGACACACCTGAGATTAATCATGTTAATCAATGTTAATTAGCAATTCAAAAGTGATGGCTGATTTTGATTATTTAATTTCCAATAAATTTTTATTTATTGTTACTTTTGTAAATTTCAAGTGATTTCAGTGAGAATTGTGGGTTTTTCCTTCTTTAACTGAGGGGTACGAACAATTTTGTCCACGTGTGTATATTGTCAGTCAATTCATTGACTAAATTGACCTAATTTCGTTGGAACCGGAAGTCAGCCATTTTCTATGGGTGATGTCACAACTCACTCAGTCCAGTTCTCTTATACAGTCATTGGTCTGAACTAATCTTTTGGGTTTATATTTCACAATTATTTATTATTTATTTTGACAAGCATTGCAACCGTGAGTATATTGACATATGTACTCTAATCTAGTAAGTGTCTTTTTAGATCATATTCAAATATTATTCAATATTATTATTCATATAATATTATTCAAATATTCATATACAAATATTTATATTTATAATTGTGGTTTGCATCAACGGATTGTGGACACATAGGCAGGCGAAAGAGGTTGAGTCAAAAGAGTTTATGAAAAAGAAGAGAAACAAAAGAGACAGGACAGAGATTGGAGCAGGAAGTGTCTCTAGAAGACATGGACAGCTTGATAGAAAAAAGCTAACCGACAGTGTGAGAGGTGGTGAGATGCTGCAGGAGTGGGCCGCCTCTTCAGACAGCTTGTCATCGGCAGCACTGCCCAGCGGATCCGTCAGTGCGAGGGAGCACATTAAACATGCAAGCTGAACTCAGAGGTGTTGTTTACCTCACACCCTCAACCAGCCAGCCCTTCTACCTCATCAGACCTCTCAGAACCAGCTCTCCCTCCAGGCCCCTGTCCTTCAAATGTCACCGCAGGAGGTTCGAGGTGTGTGCAGTCAGCGGGGGAAAATATGCACGAGCAGGGGTGCGCTTGATTTGTGAACATCTCGGTCAGTTACAAGGTCTTAAAAGAATGTGCCCTGTCATTTAGGCCTTTAACTTCAGTTTCCATGGGAGAAGAGCGTGCTCTTGAAGTGCCCTCTTGCAACATAAACTCCAAAGGTCAGAATGTGATTGATTACCTCCTGCAGCAACTCACAGATCCCCTGAAACATGTAGCCTCCTTCAAAACAAGACATTTACTCCTGAAACCATTTGAATACATCTCCAACTAAATCTGTGTATCGTCTATATAAGTGTTATTTCAGATGAACTGTACCTGGAAAACACAAACATTAGTGTTCTATTTAAGGATTTCTGTCACTCCAGACAAAGGGCAAAATTTACATGTAACATGAGAGTAATTGCATCAGGCTTGTAAATAAATGAGAAACACACAAACCCTTTTTTAACCCTATGTTTCCTGATTTTATTTCTAGCAATAAAAGAAAACAAAACACTCGTTTTTGCTTTCATTAAGATAATTTTGGAAGGGTTTGTTGAATATTCGCATTTGTTAAACCTGTTAAACCTGAGAAATGCTGCAATGTGTGAATCTTATTGACAGATGGGTCTCAACTTTCTTCACTTCCTGTTTGTTTTTTAAGGTGTATTTATATAATGACGGCCACAGAAGTCTTTTACCCACCGAGCACTTCTGAGACCTTCCTCACAGAGAAGGACTCATGCATCAAGCTAGCGTGTGGAAATCAGCACTTGTCAGCTGTCAAGGCTAACTGCCCAGGGAGTTGTCCTGACCCTCTGATAGTATCTCGCGCTCTGGAGAAAAAGTCTCAGAAGGTAAGGGATGAGAGTGGCTCAACAAAAGAATGGATGAAAATGGTAAAGAAAGAAGCTGACTGAAATTTGAAACCGCTTTTGATGCAAAAGCAAACTAAAGTGTTCAGTTATAGATTTCAGTTGTTCTTTTGTTTTACATCTTTTTCTTCCATTTCTTAATTTTTAAAACATATCTGCTGCTGTCTTTGTCTACGCTTGATAGAAAGCTTTGTAACTTCTGTATAATTTGCATCAGCACTTGCTTACCCCCCCCCTTCTGCTTCACATAAACTAACTAAAGAAATGTGCTCCCTTGCTGCACTCAGCATCCCTCTCTCCAAGGGAGCATGCCTGTCAGTGCTAATGGTTGAGGCTTGTCCCTTAACAGCTTGCATTTTCCCCCTCTTCTCACTCTCTTTCCCATGTTTGCTTTTCCCTCTGCAACTAAAGCCATTAGCCGAGAAAGAGAAGCTGTGACAACTGAAACGATGGCACCAGCGCTGACACTTCCAGCCTCGCCGTCCAAATGACGAATAATTGACTCGTTCTTTTAAAACCCAGTGTGCTGCTTGTTTAAAGAAAGCAAGAATTAATTAAAAACATTGAGTTGCTTTATTAAAGTGACCCAGAACAGTTGTGTCAGGAGTGTCGACGTACATTAATCCCAATTTTCACTGTCACTTTGTGGATGTCTGGGATTTTTTTGAACTCTTCACTTTTGCAGCTGAGTGAAGAATCAAATCCCCATTTTGATTGAAAAACTGGAATATTTAGATGACTGAACGCGCAGAAAAAATGCATGACAGCAAATGACAATGGGACTCACTTGCAAGAAGGGAGCCTTTTTTGGTTAAAAAATGTTGGAAAAAACACAAAATAATGTGATTTATTTAAATAAAACAAAGAAAAAAAAACCACTATACTTAATGACAAGTGGAATAAGTTTAAAAAACGTTCAAAATGTGACAAAACCGAGACTTTTCTCATTTCCCAGAGTAGGATCAGTGACAGTTCGTCAGAAGATTACAGGAGCAGCAGAGAGCTTTTTCTTTCAGCGAGGGTGTCACTTCACATAAAGTGTAATGATCTGCTGCAGTTGAGTTGCTTCTAGACTGATGTACTGTTTAAAAATGTGCGTTTGAGTGGGAGAAAGTCCTCTCTCATGGTTGACGCCAGAGAAAGCTGTGCCTGCAGCATGCAAGCAGAACATAGTCTAAACAGCTCTTGACAAATATTTGTATTGCCAGGAAGTTGTGTGAAAAATTTGGGAAAATGCACAGAAAAACTAAAACATCGCACAGGGCAAAATCCATCTTTGGTCCAAATGATGAAGATAGCATATGTTGAAAATATATAAATACTTTAAAGGAACTTGTCCAAAACTATTTAAAGTCAAAGTATAAGTTTTACTTCACTTTTCTTTTTTTTGTTTTTTTGGTTTAAGGAATGGTTTAATATAGTTGCACTGATAAATATCTACCTGATCTCTGCTGTAGATTTAGGAAAAACCACTGGATGGAAATTACAACAAAATAAACAGATTTAATCTTGAGACATTTGAGTTCGATTGCTTTTCCACCTGTCTGCCTTTTTACGTCAAGGCTCTCACGAGGACTTGCATAAACGGCTGTAGAAAGTGACAATGAGAAACTGCACAACAAGCAGAAACATGCAGCTATGACAGATAATTCAAATATAAAACAAGCAACAGAAAAACAATGGAAGTATAACCCTTATAAATACAGGATGTGATCTGAATCACAGATGCTTTTTACCATCAGGAATGTGTTTCCTGCATTGAAAGAAAAAGGGAGCATGTGCATTTTGGTTCTGTAATGTTTCTGTTTGAAAATAAAAATGTTTCATTAGAGGTAAAACCCACTAATAGTTGTTTTCTGCTGTAGTGCCTCTGAGGATGATCACTTCTTTATTATTTTATTTTATTTTATTTCTAATTTTATTCTTTTTTCTCATAAATAACCAATTAGTTGCTCTGCTTAGCGTGTTTGAGCAACTGGCTGATTGGCAAGTCTCATAGTTTTGTATGTGTTGTGTATATGGAGTGCTGTGTGTGCGTGGATGAAGTTGTGAGTGCAAAAGTGTGCAAAGAAAGCGACTTAAAGCCACCTGTGCTGCAAATGGGATCCTGAGCACCTGCTGATTGTCAAGTGCTCCTCTCTTTTGTTAAGCCTTGGATCAAGACCGCACAAAGAGCTTCTGTTGTAACAAATGTTGTCATTTGTCCTTGCCACATGCGGGTGTGTGTTCATACACAGTGACAATATCTCTGACATGCAGGGCTGCTGACTGAAATATATACAGTTAGAGGCAGCGACGGGCACACAAAGCTGCAGTGAAATGGGTTTACAGAACATGAGGAAAGATGAATGAGCCTGAATCAAACAGGAGGGAAAAAAGGAACGAAAACATTTAAGGAATCATAATAAGACAATGTTGTATTGATGTAGTCCAAAAGTTAGTGGCAGATTTCTTTTAAAAAGAAAGGAAGAAAAGATAGCCAAATGAATGCTGGAACGATCTTTAACGTTATAACTGGTCCAGTTCAGCTGTTAAGTACACCCTTGGTAAAAAGTAGTACAAATGAAGTTCATTTTATTAAGTACACTTGAGTATAAGTATAGTAAGTACACTACAGAGTATGTGCGTGTAGTGTAGGAAGTTTACTAACTGAATACTTCTTCAGAGTAAATTAGAACATTTTAGGTTTACAAAGTACACACAGTATATAAAAAGTAAAGTTAAAGTATACTGCCCAACTTTTAAGATAAACTAAGTATGCTTGTAGTACACTTAAAAAGACTTTTTCACTAAGTGTAGTTAAAAACTGAGAGTTTCTTGTGTCGGACAGATGTTGTAGTTACATTCGGAATAACAGTAAACGGCTTTTGTATTTGAGGCTAAACTTTTTAAACACACTCAAACTTTTTACATAGTTGAATTTACACAAACATATCCATAAACATGTCAAAGATGAATCTTCACCTATAGAAATGTTAGTGTTTGGGCAAGGATGAACAGGCAGTAAAAGCAAGCAAACAGATTTATTTTATGATGAGCGTGGTTGGTTTTAATTGGTTGTATGCAGTCACACTGTTTGGCTCAGGAAATATAAAATAACAATTGAAATATGTTCATTTTTTGTGCTAAATCAAGATTTAATCATAAAATAGCAAATGTGTGTATACAGCCTTTGAATTGTATTGCTTTGGTAAAGTAATTGTGGTAAAACAATCATTTTTTGGCCATCTTTCTTCACAGAAATAAAAAAAAAAAAGAAATCAGATCAGATTCTTAATCACCCAATGGGGATTCCAAATGATGGAGCAGTTTCAGAATGGAAAAAGTTGCATCCATGAATCTGTGTCTGGAAATGTGTTGTATCACTGCAATAGATAAATAAACGACCGATTCACACAAAAAGTTTGGCGGAGAACTTAGATTTAAGTTGTAGCCCCTCCATCTGCATAAACTTTAACTGAACTCGTTTCTCCGATGCTTTGCTTTCAGCCCAGCACTTCACCCACACTGACAGCTTTGCAGGAGACAGCCGCAGTTCCCCAAGTCACAACATCATAATCAGCCTAATCTGTCTTCCAAGGTTTGTCACAGATTTAAACTGTCCACTGTGTGCAGACAGAAGGCAGCTGCTGTGCTCTGAAAACGATCTCATCTTGACCTCTTAATCGGATCACTGACAAAGAATCTGCGTCAGACCCATGCTTCGGAATATCTGTTAGTGTGCATTTCTTGTTTAAATTATTTGTGCATAGGATGCGTTATGGCATGAAGTATCATATGGAGGTGTTTACAGAAAGCAGCATTTACAGTAATTGTCCACAGGGGAACTAAACTTCAAATTGGAGTTGATCTTAGGTTTGATCTTGGTTTAGTGGCTTTATAGAGTTTATAATTCCTTTTAATTAAAGCTGTTGCTTTCTATGGGTTATATTAAATGTATATATATATATATATATATATATATATATATATATATATACATACTATTGATATTATCCAGCAGTGATCCTGCTATGTTTGCTACTCTTGCATGCACACTTGTTTTATTTAGTCTTAGGGGCATGAGTGAGATGGAAAGTGCATTAAAATGAAAGAACGTGGAAAACTTTTGATGTCTGCAGCTTTGATGCTGATGCTAGATAAAGGCAGACAAAGGGAGGACGGATTTAAACGGGCACAGGGGGACAAAAAACAGGAAAGATCTGAAGCGGAACTGCTACAAGGAGAGGAATTTGTTGAATGACTGTTATCGAGGCGCAA
Source organism: Oryzias celebensis (assembly GCA_014656515.1). Classification (NCBI taxonomy): domain Eukaryota; kingdom Metazoa; phylum Chordata; class Actinopteri; order Beloniformes; family Adrianichthyidae; genus Oryzias; species Oryzias celebensis. The sequence goes on along the minus strand of BNCR01000008.1, from coordinate 12,854,841 downwards.
GGACCAGTCATACAACATGAATTCAGACAATTTTTACATCTGTTTTTCCCTTGTCTGTGTACTTGTTGGACATGCCTTTGGAGTCTGTCATACATTTATTAAAAAGTTATCTTTTTTTACATTGAAGCAGGGTTTTTTTTTGGAGCCACATTTAGGTAGGTGGGCCACCTGCAATCAAAGGCTTTTGGTTCTGGGATTAAAACAGGAATATTGACAGATCAGATGCTCTAATTTCTAAATTTCACTGAAACAGTTAATTTACCCATGGACACCAAAGTTGTTTGAAAAGATTTCAAATCTCAATTTTAGCCTTTTCATAACAATGCAATCAGTAACAATAATTTAGTAAGGTGTGTAAGTTATCAAGTTTAAAAAATTCATCAAGAAAATATTTTTGATTTAATAAATCAGGAAAAATCAGTCTTAAATTGACAAAGTTAAATGGTAACTTAAAAAGAGAGAATAAGCAGGATATACAGTATATATCAGATGACATATCCAGATAATTGTCAAAACTTTGTAAGTTTGGTTAATGCACATGAACATCCCATTGTTCACAGCATTTTTTGGACAAAAATAAAGTAAAACCAGCCTGTACTTATAAAAGCAATTAGACAAACATAGCCAAGCTTTGCTATTTTTTTAATTACAAATGGTCACAATTAAAAGTGAAAATACAATAAAACTACACTTAGGAGTTTTATTTTATCAATAACCTTCACTACCCATCCATCTTCATTTGATCCCTTTCAAGGTCATGGGGTTGCTGGAGCCTATATCAGCTACGGTTTGGCAAAGGAAGGGTACGCCCCAACAAGCCCTGAGTCTGTTGCAGGGTCACACACTAACATGCACACCTAAGTAAAATTTAGAGACACCAAATGACCTATGAAGTATTTTTTTGGACTGTGAGAGAAATTCGGAGCACCCAGGCAAAACCCACACATGCACTGGTCCCAGCTGAGATTCGAACTACGACCCTTTCGCTGTGAGGTGAGAGCACTACCTGTACTACACACCTCTGATAATTTCCCATTACTGCAGCTTCTTGAGTATGGGCTAAAACCATTTAAACACATATTTAGACTGATTATCCTCATCAAAATAATGATGACACAGTTCCAAATATTGTGAAAAACTATCATTGCAGTCATGGATAAAAGTTATCCAAAATCCTACCAGATCCTGTTAAAATGTGGCTCCAAACATTCAGAAAACCGAGGCTCTGAATCCATTATTTGTTATTATAATTACCGTCTTTTTGTCTGCAGCATCTTGGAGCGCAGTGGAAAAATAAATAAGACAATCACAAATTTACCTCTGCCGTGAAAAAGCCAATTAGACCTACTTCACTTTGATCTAAATGTATTCCCTTCCATATAAAATCCAATTTAGCCTTTTAAATAGCCTCATGCTTATCTACGTGTGGCAGGGTGACAGATCGGCTTTGGGCCATCTCTTTTATTATTGCACGGTCCAAAGTGACACTATGGGCTAATTTGCTTGGTTTAATAGTTTTACAAGAGCGGCCAATGTAGCGTGACCCTCCTCCCATCCCTTAGGGAGTCTTACCCATTTGCTGATACGGTGCTTTTCATTTGCAACAGATGTTTTCACACATACGGTTGGCACTCGTCGACAAAAAAACAACAAAAAGTGTTTTTTGGGGTTTTTCTTTCTATTTGCCACAGCTCATGTTTGGAAACACAAAAAATGACAGTGTGGTTGAATGGTAATAGAACTGCTGTTATTGTTGTGCTGTAATAAGCCATTATATGCACATGGAGTATTGACACTTTTGTTGACGTGTCACCATGATTCCTACTGGCAGCCAACTCCAATATTCTGAAAGCGCAAATTATCATGGAAGTCGAGGGGATAATAAAATAAAACTACAATGAGTATGAGGGCCACTAAAAAAAAGTTATAATATGAGTTTAAAGTCGTAAATTATGAGAAACATCGTGTCCATGTACAGCATGTAGCAGACTGACATATTGTACAACTCAGTTTAATCAAACTGTTTGAACAGGTGAGCTGAATGTTCATTAATAAAATTAGAAATGTTTGGAAGAACCTTTGTTTCATTATTGATGTTCTTTTCATTGATGAGTGACTTGCAGGATCTCTGCAGAGCCCGTTGATCAAGCCATCAATATCCCTGCAGCTGTCCGCTTCCCATCCTTTCTTCCTTCACATCTGTGTGATGCTTCTGTCTGAAGAGGCACAGTTTTCGGCATATTCTTTTCAATGTTCTTATACTAATAATATTTGGATTTTGAGTCGCCAAAAGCTTCAGAATTTCTTTGTATTTGAAGCAAATCTGGAAATTAAGCTTCACTAAATGCTGCATGTCATTCATCTTTGAGCACGGCTCTTATAAACACACAACTTTGGTGTTTTTTCTTGTTAATATGTCTTTTTTTTTTCTTGTACATGTTTTAAAGTCGTAAATTTACAACATTTAAAATTATAAATTTAACTTTAAAGCATGTAACTTTCCACAAAAAAAAGTAATAAAATTAGCCTATGACCTTTAAAGTCATATATGTCATTTAACAGTTATGATTTTTTTCTCCATAATTTATGTCTTCAAAGTTGTAATTGAAAAAAACTTTTTTTTGTAAACCGGCGCTAATACTCTGTCGTGTCTCCTAAAAAAAATGTAACACAAATTTACTGGTACTTTCACACTTGGCTGTTTAGTCCACAGCAGAAGAGAGAGCAGGAGATTGCAAGTGAACCTTTGCAGTCAACAGTCTGAGTGCAGATGGACTACCCAGCACACCAAAAAGGGAAAGTAAACTCAAGAGAAATATGACGCCTTAACAGTGTATTTCCAGCAGGGTGAAAACAAAAAAGGCCGAAAACAGTTCAAACAAATCCTAATTGAAAAAAAAAAAACAATAGTATACATCTGTCAGTATGTGATGATTGGAAGAATGTACTTTTTTTTTTGTCTTTTTGCTTAGTACTTAACTTCAAAGATCTGGTGCCCGCACTGCAAAAAAAGGGGCCAGGACTTGTGCAGGCAGGCATTAGAGCAGCAGAGCATGATGACATGATCACTTCTGAAATAATGTCGGCCGTACACCAGTTGACCAATCACAAAATTCAACTGTACTCACTCTTTTCTACCTCTAGGGGGCAACAGACAGACACTTTTAGGAAATAAACAAATAAAATTTGGCAAGCACCAAAAGTCAGCACTTTAATAGTCTCATTTGTACAGTTACACAACCAAAACAAGTTGATTTAGTGTTGTGTTACCCTTTAAGAGAGAAAAATGACATTTTCTTTTAAATTTGAATTAAATTCTGTTTTGCTGTTCTGTTTAAATCTCATCAAGAAAGTTTTTCAAAAGCAAAACGATCTTAGTTTAAGAAAACATGTAGTGACTAGAATTTTTCAATATAATAAGAATTTTTAATAAAACTTTTTTTTGCCCATTTAAAGAAACACTTTTAAATATTTAGAATTGTTTACTATTTCTAAGGGGTGTTTAGACTGAAATCCTTTAATTGCTTAAAATAGCCTAATTACTGTAATTAATTAACTTGCATTTTCATGCAAGTTCTTTTAGTCTAATTCCATCTTTAAAGTAACTGGAAGAAACTCATCTAAATGGCTGTCGAGGGCATTGCTACCCATACACAACAATACTGAAGCAACAAGCAGTAATTCCAGTGAATAAACAAGCCTGATAACATCACACATGTGCTATATGTCCTATTTCACTAGAGTAAGAGGTTGTTTTTCTCTACTTTTTTTAAGAATTAATAACGTTCATCTGATGCTGTTCCAGAGATCTCACCTATTACACCTCATAACTATGAAGATGTCCTCCTTTTTAATTTTTTTAAGTGTTTTCAAACAGGAAACAAACAAGGGCCTCCAAACTTCCAGAGGGTTTGTTTTGCTGCACGAAAACTAATCAAACCAATTCAATTTGTGAATCTTTTTCGCATTTCTTGCTCATTCAGAACTGAATCTACTCAACTGTTCAAGCGTGACCGCATCACTAAAAGCAAGCTTTTGAATTTATGGCAGACAAGTAAACCACTTCTATTTGTGCTGTTTGAAATGTATTAGTCACTGCAATAATAACCAAAACAAGTGGTTGTAACTGAAACCATGTGATTTCTTTTCTATGTGGATCCATAATACAACTTCAGTTCTATACTAGAGGTGGCAGAATGAGAAGTTTATTTTTACCGTGCTGGATAAAGTCACTTTTAGATTTCAATCAAATATGATTGCATGACTCATCACTTCTGGGAATCCGGTGCATGAAGAGTTGAGAATATCTATATGCTAGTAGACAAATGATCATAGAAATCAGCATAAAAATATGATCTGACATGGCAGAAGAAAAACAGAGCTTTTTTGTAATGTAAATTATGTGTACACTGCAGTATGCTGGAGTGCTTTGCAGTATTGTGTGTTTCATTGTGTGCATCAGCGTGGACTGCCTGCTCCTGCAGGTTTTTTCAGGTGTGAATCAGGTGTGTGTCTGTTGCTCTTGAATTTGTTACATTAAATGCAAATGTCAGCACTCATCCTCTTCAGGATCCCAAAATGCACAAGTCCACACATTTCGGTACAGCCGAGTCCCAGATTCACAACACCAACCCAAATAATCGATTCCCATAGAAAACAGCGGTGGTGCAAATACATTATTCTTCAGCTGATGTTTTTGCTCAGCCGCATCCAACTCAGCTGATCTCCTGCATTCATGCAGTGACCTCAAAAATTGTTGCTGAAACAAAAGAGAAGATGAAATCTGTCGTTGACATTTGCTGCTGGTTGTTCTGCAGTGTAATGCACTGGCAGAAGGAAACACATGAGTGACTCACAAATTGATTTCCAAAACAGATTGTGTGATACACTCAGTGACTATGCAAAATGGATGGAAATGTACCGCTTGAATCAGCTCCTATACTCCCCGCTGCTGGAAATCTCTGTTTCTCTCTCAGTTTTGTGTGTTTGTGTTTCATTTCTTCCCCGCTGCCACCCTGCTCCTCTGCCCTTCTGTGTCTCTCCGCTTCCCTGTCAGCCTCTACATTAACGCTGTGGTATCATTCGGCAAGGAGGTGTGAAGAGGGCAGAGTAAATCAGCCAGGAGGAGGTCGGCGCCGCTCGCTGCCCGGCGCTGGCTGCAATATCCTTGCAGGGAGTGAGTGCGGCGCTGATTTGCATGATTAAACAGCATCCACCAGACAGACAGCGCTTCATTACTCACCGCACACAAGGTGATTACAGGAAAATGAGTGAAAGCACGCATTCATACAAACACAGGCACCACAACCCACCTAGTCTGAGACACACAGGTGCAGAGAAATACTGTACATCAGAGTAATGCCACCTGACAAGTGTTTGCAGCTGAGCAGTGGAGTGATGATAGCACTCCCAGGCATGCATTGTTCCACTGGCTTCTGTTTAAAGACGTTTAAACTGTGAGGCATTTCAGGAGCCACTGCTCTGAGACACAATTAGCATAATAGTCTTTAGCTTGTCAGATCTTCCCCGACGTGGCTGCACCGTCTCTCACTGCTACAACAGCATCAGTGATTTGATCCGAAAATGCTACAGAGGGTCGGATCAACGGGATGCCAGAAGATTCCCAGCCAGTGCAGAGACGTCTTCAAATACCTCCCCATCGTGGAGAGCAGTGCAAAAAGTCTGTGTGTCTTTCAACGTTTGTCAAGGAGAGAAAGCTGAGATTTGCCCCTGGCGTTTGTATGGCTACGAATATCCGCTCTCGCCTGTCATGAGCAAAGCTGCCTTCCAGGAAAGACACCTTCTGTAGTGGAGCACAGCGGGGATCGATAGCTAAGGCAAAAATATATTGCAAAAGCAGCACTTTGCTTGCCAAGACCCATGTTTTACATGAGTCTACATAAACCCTTTAGCATACAGAACACGTGTGACTGAGAGGCCAATGAAAAAACTATGAGGTCAAAGGTTAATTTGCTGTTTAAAGTCCCACTCCGATCATAATTTGATCTACTGTTAAAGCGTTCCCAGTGGTCTCTAAATTATGCTAATACAGTTTTTAGCCAAAATTTAAAAAAACTGTTGTTTTCTATGACAACGTTTCTGCAGAGCGGCAGCAGTTCATCAGATATTTGCCTCTGAGTTGTGGGTGAGACTCTTGGCTTGAAGTGAGCCTGCGCTTATTCCCATCTTTTTCCCTCTGTTTCCACTGTCTCCTACTAGCTTACAGACCCTCACAACCCCAACCTAACATTACCGGTGCAACAAAAACAGAGAGGAATGTAGGAGCTGTGCAGCCGCACAGATTTAACCAGATGACAGCTCAGACCATTTATTTACAGTATCTCCAAATGGATACATCGGAATAGAGCGGAGCAGGGAGCCGATTGCAGCTTCTTCATAACAACTAAAAGCTTTTTTTCATCTGCTCCTGATTCACTACAAATTTGAATAGTTACAGGCAAAATATAGCTTAAAAATACATCAATCAAATAAGATGATTATACTTTTTATTATTAAAAATAATGTCAAATATTATTTTTTACACATGACTGGTTCATGTTAACTTTTTTCTGTGTGGGTTTTCAACATTTCTTTGGGGAAAAAAAGGAGCGCATTTACAAATTTCCCAGAAGTCTCTGCAAAAAAACAGTGTGCATCGATGCTCACTAGGTTGAAAAATATAGACCACAATGCAATGCATTGCGTACAATTTTAGGGGGAAAAAAAGTATTTTAATTTTCTTTTTTATTAACCATCTAAGTTTTCCTCATCAGAACACAGTGAATTCATCAATATTCTTTGAATTGCTTTTAAAATCGAGGGCACTAAGCAGTCTCACACTACATAGTTTCTTAGTTGTTAGGGAGGGAGTTCTGACATGGCCTTAATCCTATTTTTTTAATAAATGCTCTCCAACGTAAGAAAAACACTAGAAGAACATGTAAAAACATCAAAAACACAGTTTTCATCAGAGTGGAGTGGAAAAAGACAGTGTTATGTCATTGGATTCTCATATATAACAACGTTTTTTTCTTTCATTTTCTGCACAACAGTATTCAACACTGCTCCCAGTTTCCAGTTTATTTTTTGGTTTTTCTTCAAGGCTCAGATTGTGTCTCACTCAGCATTCATTCAAGCAGCCGATCCCCCTTTGAAGTTCAACACATGGCTTTTATCTTGTTATCACGCCATTTCCTTGTATTCCCCCGCGCGCTAGGCCATGCAGGGGGGGCAACAAACATGTAGGGCCCTCCCTCTAATCCATAACACAAAATCAACAATGGCAGCCATGGGGGGGGTGGATGATGAAAATGTCCGCTTCCTGTTTGAACTAAAACGCAGTGGGAGTTTTCGGTTGACCCCGTGCTGTAATGATGAACCTAATTAATCGGATGCATTAAAAAAAAGAGATCAAACCGGCTCTGAGGAGTGCACTGTCTGCAGGAAAAGCCGACCTAAGGGAGAAATGATACTTATTTTTAAAATCATTTTTTAATATCAAATCGCAAAAACAGGCTAAGAACGACATAGAATTTATTTCCCGTTTTTTTTTTTTTTTTTTTTTTTTTTTTTAAATAGGAAATACATATGAAATACAATTGACTGATTAAATAGAGTGATTATTTATCCATGTCATTCATCTCAACCTCAGTTAGCTTTAAAATTGATTTTCACTTGTTGTTTACTTTGAATTCTGCTTTCTCTTTTGGTCAGATTTGTACACCAGATTAACTTGGTTTAAATTAGGGTTTAAAACCTACATGATTGGACTAATAAAATGACCTGCCTGTCGCAATCAAACTTGATTTTTTATTTCATTCGAATTAAACTTTAACATTACTCCCCCCAAAAAAAACAATTTTTTTCTCTTGTTAAAAGTTGCACTTCTGATTATTGTTTCTAATTTGAAGGAAAAACAGCTAACAGTTTACATGTAACTAAGAGAGAATAAGTAGAAGAATGCAGATGAATCTGTTGGGTGATGATCAATGCTGACTGACAAAGATTAAAGAGCAGAAAAGCATGAGCTTTAGAAAAAAGGATTATTTTCATCTGCACATACAGTTCTGTAAATTACCTCCATTGCATTCCATTAGTCAGACTTGCTGACTGTCATTTGCTCTGCAGCGGCGGATCTCATCCCGGTTTGTCTCCCAGCTGAAAGGGGGGAAAAGAGAGGAGCCGTGTCAGCTCTGCGTGCAGAATTACCTTTTATTCCACCTGGAGAGGATTCCGTGTTGTGCATAACTGTCAAGTTTTATGGCGCAAATTAGGCAAGGTCAGCCTTAGCTGTTGCCATGGAGACAAGGTTAAGGGATGATTTGGTGTTGCCCTGCGTATCTCGGCGTGCTCTTTAGGTGGAGACGTATTGCACTAACACATCAAATCCACTGATTTGTTCATTTAAAAAAAAAAAAGTCATTTTTTTCCTTCTCACAATTCTCCTTACTAAAAATATATCTGGAAATGTGTGATTAATGCAGTACTCAGAAAAATTCAATACAGCATGATTTTTTTTTTTCAATGGGCCATTTTTATTGACCCTTGTTTCAACAAGAGACAAGTTCATGCTAACTCTTTCACCCACCAAAGGATTTTGATGCCCAGGTGGGAGGACAGAGCACTCTAACCAGCTGCCTACCTGGCTCTGAATGGCTCATCCAGTGCCAGAACTGCTAACACTGCAGGATGCAAGCGGGAAACAAAACAGAAAGCACAGAGGAGGAGATGGTCAGAAAGAAAAGAAAAAGGAAAAGATGCTGGGCTGTTACTCCTCAGCTCTCAGCCCAGTCCTGTTGAGGAGCCATCTGCAGAGGGAATAACAAAGACGCTGTGAAATGAAATCCTAAAGGCAGACATCCCTGCACAGTGCAAAAGAAAAAACTGCAGTATTTCAGCAAAACAATCCTTACCTGTAGTGGAAAATGTGTTCAAACCTGGAGTAAATCTTTGAGTTTCCCTGATCACACCTGACACAGGCAGCGTTTCTTATAAACAACCACGACGATCTGTTTTAAAAAACTTTTGAAAAAAGGAGCTGAAACATGGTTTTGTACATTTCCTTCTGACCGTTTAGGGCAGTAGAGAGTGCGATAAATTTGTGAATCAGACTTGTTTGCAAAGCTTTGTGTAATCGAGTATTGCACTTGACACAGCGGCTGTCATCGCCGCAAAGAGGCACAGGTGTTGTGTACTAATGGAATGAGTGTGCAATGAATGCATTCCCTTTCCATGTAAATTAGACTGAAAGATGAGGTTATCAAAAATACCCCCACTGTTTTTAATGTAAAGGCAGTTAATAAAGATAAGTGTGTAGAAACTGGGCCTTTTTTTAAAAGGATTTTTGCTTTTAAAATGCCTTTTTGCAAAAAACAAATCAAACAAAATAGTAGCCTTTCACCAAAATTGCAGGATAGAGGTGAAAACGAATGCCTCTTTCAGTTGTTTTGTCACATTTTTTGCTTTAATGACCCTCTCTCGCTCTGTCTGACCCTGAGCCATTAAAAATAATAATAAAAAATAATGGCGGGTGAATGTAGCTAAAGCTGCATGGGCAAGTTTCCAACTCTCTGGGAAGCTTTGTAGGCACAATAAGGTAACTTTGATTCCTGAGGCAGAGTGCATCATAAATAATTGAAGTGAAATGCATTAATGTTCACTTTTTTTCTGTTATAAACAGAAAGAAATAGAACCTAATTGAGTATACGGATTCCAGTTTACCACCAGGTCTGTTTTTTGGAAACTTTGTACAATGCAATTTAGTTTTGACAGATTTCTATATGATGCCTGTGCACTTTTAAGAATGAGTTGATCTTTGAACAACTGTTTAATTACAGTGTTAGGACCTTAAAAATAAGGCTCATGATGTTTCTCCAACATTGAAAAACCACAGACACTTGTTTTGAAGATTATTTTGGCTTTTTCAGGAACTCTCCTGTGAATGTCATGTGCACCTTGAAAAATAGGTTGTCATTGTATGTTGCTAACAGCCCATTTGTTTTAAAGCTCAGCACATATGACAAATGCCTTGAGGGGGGAAAAAATGACTGTCCATCAGCACTTGAGTGACGAGTGCCATAAGCAGATACTTAAAGCTCAGTTATTAGCACTGACAAATTGCCTTGTTTGCTCGATAGCCTGAAAAACGTGTGCTCTAACCTTCATTTACATTAAGTGGTACATGAAAAGGATTTCCTTTCAAACTGTTTTCTTCAGCACCAGGCAAGAGTCCATCTCCTGCTTTTCTTTGTATAAACTGCTGAATGTATTTCTCCTGCTTTTTCTTTACTTTTCTGGTTATTTTTTCTGCAATAAGTAGGCTTTAGTTTTACATGCAGTGACTGCAATTCAATTCTTTTGCAAAGGTGATAAAATTCAGGAAATTCCTCCCAGCTTGAGTGACTCATTTTTTTTTCTTTTCAAAATAAAGCTGCACTGCTGTGACTCCTGTCAATACACAGCAGAGTATATCAACCCGTTTATTAGTGTATACTGCCCTCTACTGTAAAGTACTCAAAGACTTTGGATTTACCACTTCTACAATTAATAATTAATCTACACATTTGATGGCATAACACAGAGCTTTTCTTTCAAATCTGGGATTTATAACTAAACAGCTGAATTTCAAGACATAAATGTTATAGCTTTTTCAAATGTATTACAAGTTTAACGTGGCAGATTTTAGAGAAACAAATTACAGTTTTTTTAAATTTAAAATGTAAGTAGAAATGTTGTTTCAGTTAAATGTAAAAATCTCCTAAATTGTTATGTTAATTTTAAAGCACCTTCTCCTCCTGCTAACCTACAAGGCCTTGAATGGGATGGCCCCATCCTATATTAAAGTTTTCATGGTGCCTTACCAACCAAATGCAGGACTGCTTGTGGTTCCTAGAATTTCTAAAAGCACAGTTGGAGGTAGAGCCTATAGCAACTAAGCCCTTATGGAATAAGCTCCAGCTCATGTAGGAACGGCGGACAGTTTCTACATTCAAAGTTAGGCTTAATACATTCTTCTTTGGACAGGCTTATTACCAGGCTAGCTAGTAATCAGAGAATATCTAACTTCCTACTGCCCCACCTCACCTACTGTAATGAAGTTTACATTATAATTTTCATTACATCATTATACATACTTCTCCAAAAAGCTAAGAAGAGGGAAGATGCCGTATTAGAACCATCCTATCACTGTTGCATGATCCTGTTTATTACTTGATTTTTAAATTTACTGAAAAGTAAGCCTATAAAGCCTCACTCTAAAAAAAAATTATATATATATATATATATATATATATATTTTGGCTGTTTTCATTAAGTTCTTGTGGAATTTTTCTGAGGACGGAGGATTAGAAATAAGAAAATTAAGAATAAAATTACGTTTCTGAGTACTGGCATTTCTTTTTAAAACAATTGTATATTAAAAGCAGACAAAAAAAAAAAAGCAGTTTCAAAAAGAGCACATTTGTGATGTAAAAATTCAACACAAGCTCCCTGTTCCAATGGGCACGGGGGCGGGGTTGCTCTGTGCTTAAAGTCTCGCACATGAAGATGGTATTTCAAAGATACAGGAAGTCCATTAAAGGAAAGCAATGAGGAAGACGAATGCAGCCAAGATTGCCTTTTCTCTGCCCTGAGCAACATAAAATGTCCCAACACTGTAGAGAAGGAAGTTTTGCAGCAGACAAAGAAAAGACTTTTATTTTGGTTTAACATTTTATTTAACATTACAACATGGACATAAAAAGGAAGGCAAAAACGAAACAAATGTTGCATCTTCAAAACTTCTTGATTGATCAAAAATAAATGAGCATTTCTTACAGTTACGGGAAAAGAGCAATCCATGTGAGATCTAGGTGGAAGAGCAAATAGATGCTCTCTATCAAGGGTCTTTACATTGTACATATGCTTTTAACCGACTTTTAAAAAAATTATAATAATTATAAAAATGAGGTCAGGACGAGAGAGAGAAAACCTGACAAATCAACACAAATCACAAGCACTGCTTTTATTTTAGATTTCAATTGTACTAAATACCAAGAAACATGGAAGATGTGTAAAGATTTTCAAAATAAAACAAAAACCCAGAAAGAGCTTTTCTAATTTTGGTATTTACGTGATATCTGGCTGCCATCTAAATCAATGAATTCGATGAAAAAGCAGATGAACCACGGCTATCCTCATCCAGCCCAAACAGATACAGGCAGCAAAAATATTAAGAAAAAAAACAAAAACATATTGCTTCGCTCCTTGACAACACATGTACTTTATGCTGATTTCTTAAATAAGCCACTACACGTTTGTGGTTCACCTTGTTTTTAAGCAGCGATGTGTCAGGTTCAGGGTGAGGATGAGGATGCTCTTCCATGTCTTCCTCCACCAGTTTTCCCACCTTCCCCTGTGGGACAGAAACGGTCACAAAGAGCTGTGTTAGCAAAGACCCCCAAACTGGTGACAGGCGAGCAACAATACTACCACACACATCATGTCATTTAGAGTAAAAACTGACCAGAATGTGGAGCATACAGACACGGCCAATCGCTTAATGGTTCTTTTATTTATATTTTTTAAAGGTTTAAAGATTGTGATCAAATATCTTGATCAGAATATTTAAATACGTTGGCAAAACTAATTGATATTCCCTTTGCCAAAGTGAAAGTGTACTGGACACTGTGCACTAACTGATTTCTCATGTAGATGACAGGCTTTCTGACACTTGAAACTGGAAGTTTTTCTTTACATTTCAATGGATTAATAAAGACTAACATTGAAGCTTCAAAAATAGTTTACATCAGATACAGAAAAACACTAATAAAGCTAAAAAAAACGCAGGTCAGTAACAGTTTCAGCTGTTGGCATGAGTATATCAGGTAGAAAGTTTTTGATTATTTAATCTAACACTCCCTCCCCCAAAAAATACACAATAAATACTGAAAAAAGCAGCAAGACAATTAAGCAATCCAGATTTATCCATGTTCTACAGCATGTTTTTCTCTGACAAGCAACAGCATTCAGAAATGGATGTGGGTAGAGAAAGGAGTACCTGGGGTGAGTACCTGCACAGTTTGACAGTCAGAGTATCCATGATTTTTAATTTGCCCTTTTTCTCATGTGGTCTCGCTCACAACACCAACGCTGTGTGAGGTATGGAAGTCAGCTGCAATTCATTCCATAAGCCCTACCCTCCAGTTAGTTAGTGTCATAAGGCTCCCCCCAACCCCACAAACAAACAGTGCATGGCATTATCAGGCACAGGAAGCTGGACAACAAATCCATGGCATTTGTGACTTTGTGTTACTAACTTGTCTGCAGCGTATACCTTTAGACAAAGCCTGGAGTGGGTAACTGCTAGAGGAGAAGAAAAAACATTCTCCCAAAATATGCAAAGTGTTCAAAGCAGACAGAGACTAGAGCTCCTGCCTGGCTGGAAGGCAGCATGACATTAAAACAGCAGTTACTACGTGTTCCTGTTTCAAAGTGAGAAAATGACATAAAGACACGTCAATGCAGGCAGGGAAGTTTGAATTGCTTAGGTTGCCGTTATGTCCAAAAGGAAAAAAATAATGATAAAAGATTGAATAGACAATGATACGGACCAAAAAAAAAAATCGAGACAAAATAAGGGGTACCTCTGGGCATGTTTGCTCAGGGCTACACTGGCCTTTCCCTCTTGGCTTTCTGTGAATGCTTTCTACATCCTTCTCATTCATCGGGCCTAGTCCTTCATCTTCAGTGCATACTTACGATGCACTAATCAAAAACAGGATAAAAATATTTGCATACAATACAGAAGACAATTTAAAAAAAATCATAAGAATTGAACTGAAAAACAGGAGTGAAGAGGAGGGTGACGAGGAGGGAAAAAGAAAGGGGGAAGGGGTGGAGGATAGGAAAGCGTGAAGGTGGGTTGAGAGCCAGGGGGAAGTGATGAGGAAGACGCACTTACCTGAGCCTGATCTGAGGTCCTATCAGATCAGTTTTAATTGGACTGAGTGTCACCTTCAGATTGGAGGAGCTCTTGCTGGCCGTTAAGCAGAGGGGAGGAGGAAGCTGGTTCGCTCTGCATGGGTTCCACCTCTGATGAAGGCTTGACGGCAGCTGCATCACTGTCAGCATGCTTGTCTTTCTTAGAACTGCTCTTCTCCTCTGTCCCCTTACGATCTGACAAATCATCACATGAATTTAGGTCTCTACAGGTCACATGTGCTAGATCATAATCAGAGTAATGTTAAAGTTCCACCTCAATGAAAATTCAGAGGAAAATACATTTCTTTTTAAACTCATAGTTTTGAAGCTGATGAAAATCAGCGTATTTGTGACGTCAAAAATATGCTGTGCGAGCCACAAGCTCCCTGCTCCGCTCTGTAATGGTGAGGGGAAGGGGGACGGGATTGCTCCATTCCAACAGTCCCGCCCACAACTTAGAAGAGAATTTCCAGCAAACTACTATGTCTCAGAAAACGACACAAGTCTTGATTCGGTAGTCCCGTCCTGCTCCTTTTAATCTGACTCACACTCCCGATCAAAGTGATCCCGATCCTCTCCTGCTCCATATTTTTGCCATCATTATTAATCAACTTTATTATAATTCAGATCTTTTTATTCCATCTGACTTCTTTCCCAGCTCTCTGAACTTAACAGAAGTCTTTCATCTTTACTCTTTACAGGACATCATTTTTGCCTGTCACTGGACTCGCCGTGGGTTGAAATTCTCTCCATTGATATGACAGCTGCACTTTAGATTTCAGTGGAAACTGTGACAAGGAACACGTCTGACTTCTGGCTTTATTTATTTATTTTTTTTAAACCGCCCCAAGTTTGCCAGTAGATTAAAATAAAAATCTACCTACCAAAAATATTTTTATTGGTCAAATTATTCTTCTTTTTTACGCAGAAAACCCCGAGGTATTTTACTTTATACGATGACAAAACACTTAATGCAAACAGAGAGGAAGTCCCAACATAATTAAAACATCCGATTAAAAACGGCTTTACCATTTGTTTGTTTTAGTTTTGGATTATTGCCATTTTATATGACAGTAAAGATGCTTGAAGGAAAGGGAATCCCGTGATCTGGGATTCCCAAAAGAATGTCAGCTTTTACTGGGAATCCATCGATAGATCGAAAGACGATCGGAGTGGGCCTTTAAAAAGTATCCCTCACCTTTGTCCTTTGATGAGTGCTCTTTTTCTTTCTCTTTTCCTCTGTCTCTGTCTCTATCCCGGCTGCGCTGACGGTGAGACTTGCGCTCGGGGCTGCGAGACCTCCTCCTGTCACGACTGCGGGAACGGCGTTTTCTGTCCGAGCGGTCACGGCTGCGCTTCCTTTCTCTGTCCCGGCTCCTGCAGGAAAACAAAGTGAGAAGTTAGGGGGAGCTCAATAAATGTATGGATTATAAATGGAAATTTGGGCATACCTGCTGCGCTTGCGTTCCCTGTCCCTGTCCTTATCTCTGCTCCTGGACCGCCGGCGATCTCGTGATCTGCTCCGTTTCCTATCCGATGTCCGGCTAGAATGGCGGCTGTGGGAGTGGCTTCGTCGAGATCGCCTATCCCTCTCACGGTCTCTCTCTCTTTCCCGCTCTCTTTCCTTTTCCCGCTCCCGCTCTCTCTCCCGCTCCCGTTCCCTCTCTTTCTCTCGCTCCTTTTCCTTCTCTTCCTCCTCCTTCCGCTTCTTCTCCCGCTCCTCCCTCTCGCGCTCGCGGTCTTCTCTGTCTCGCTTGAGAGCTGGATTTTCAGCCTGAGGGTCCTCTGAGCGACGTCGCAGTTTCTCCTGTACATCAAAAACAGCATCCTTACATTTCAATCTTTTTAAGAAAACAATTACAGAATAAAAAGAAGCAGACTTTTTTATTGTTCTGTTATAACCCCTTGGTGCCCAAACCTATTCCCAGCACAGAAGAAAAAAAAATAAATCACTGATGCGTATTTTCATCAACAGACGTCAAGGGGTTAATTTTATCGGAAAACAGATCGAACATGTGATCCTGTTACCTTTAGCTCCTCCACGGTGGATTTGATCTTGGCATAGCCCATGTGCTGTTTGCCCATTAAATGGTCGTCAACTCGAGACTGAGCATCGCCCACAATGAGAAAGGCTCCACAAACCTCACACACCTCCATCTGTTTCTCCTGAGCTGCAAAGCTTTCAATGGTCTACAGAGAAAATATATATATATATATGTTTTGTCATTTAAATTTGTTTCTTACATGCTTAGAAGTTGAAAGCTTTAAGATAAGTTTAGTTTCTCAATGAACTGCATTGTTTTTTTACAGTATACATTAGTTCACGTAGGTCAACAGCATTCACTTTTTAAACAGAAGCAAAAACACGTTTGTAAACAGCAACTGACTCACCGAGGGGGTAGAGCTGAGCATTTCCCTCTCCTCCTTCAGCTGCTCCACCAGTTTCATCATTCCTTGAGCCTCCTCCACACGTCCCTCAGACCCAAGTTCCTCGATCTGTAGAAACGTGAAACAAACAATTCAGCATCTTATTGGATAAAAAATTATAAATAACGCATGAGACAAGTGTGTTTTTTCCCCACAATTAATATTTTTCACTAACCTAATTGCTCAAACTAGACTCTAAAAGGTGCCAAATACCTTTTATGTACACTTTCTAATGTCTTAAAATTTTTGATTTCCATTTATGAACACATTAAAAGTAGGGATGCGATACAGAAGCTGATACTGTTTGGTACTGGTTCCACGCCACCAGTTTTTACCCGACTGATAAGTTTTAGTCTCCTCGGTATTGCTTATCGGTGCCAGCGTAGCAACAGTGTAGACGCATGACTTTGCTTCATGGGGCTTAAAAAGACGGGGCAGCTCTCTGACCTCACTGCTTTGCCTGCTGCAGTGTGTGGTTATGCGTGTGTGGGGAAGGGCTCACTGTTCACACAGCATGCGGATGACATAACGGCCATGATCACCAGTAACCACAGTAACACCAGATTCTAGAGAGGTGTGCAGCTCTGACCATGTAAGTGAGACATCTAGCGCCGGAATTGTTTTAACAGGCGTGTATGCTTGCGGTACACAGGTTGAGCATGTGACCAAAAGGTTGATTATCATAGATTAGTTCATGAAATTTAAATAAAAAGGAGGAGAAAATGAATACAGCAACAAAAAAAAAAAAAAAAAAAAAAAACAATGATCATGTGATATTAACAGTCTAAAAGTTCATATTGTGCTCATTAATAATAAATTACCTGACATAAAAAGACAAATTAATCAATCAAGTTAAATTAATTAAAATAAACATTGCGTCTTTTTTATTTCCACTGTTCTTGTTCTTTGAAATGAGGAAGCCATTTGAATTACTCTGCATTTAGGTTCTTAACCGCACTGTCTATTTAGGTTGTTACCTTAAAATGTATGTAAAAGACACGTTAGTATTTATTGATCATTTTATTTTAATGTTTTAAAGGATGTTAAGCTGACATTTTGTGTTTTAGTTTGTTCTAAAATAAAAGATTTTCATGTACTTTGTTTATTTGCCTTCTCCCTCCGTAATTTAATAAGAATACCAGATTAATAAACAGTATCGATAAGACTAGTAGTATCACCAAAACCTTAACAATATCGATCTCTAACTAAAGCTTTTGTTTTTAATTCATTACTGGCTAACCTGAACAACCAAGTCCTCAATCTTTTCCGTTAGAACCTGGATCTTCTCTTCGTTCTTCCCCGCCGGACCAGGTCCCTGTAGAAATTAAAAAAAAAAAAAAAACTCTGCAGATTAGGCAAACAGACTTTCCTGTAAAGTTGGTGATTTAAGTTTCCATGAAAAACAGGAAATTTAAATAAGAGATGACCTCACAAACTGCCTTTAAAGTAAATTTTCTGAAAAAGTGAAAGTACCAACCCCAGAATTCTGCTGAGCTTGGGACAGAGCAAGGCGAGCATGCCCTCTTCGAATCCGCCGCTCCACTTCAGCCAAAAGTGACTGTAGATACCGCAGGAAGTCTCGTTCGTAGCCCTCTTTCATGAATCGTGAACTTTTCTCATACCTGAATCATCAAAAGCAATTGTTTAAAGAAACAATTAACTTATACATACATACACACACATATATATATATATATATATATATATATATATATATATATATCAGATAACAGCTTACGTTTTTCTAAGATTTTCATCATGGATCTTCTCACAGGGTCCTGTCAGGAGAAAATGAGCATAATGTTAACCAAGCAGGTAATATGTGAAAGAAGAAAGAGGCTAATATGTAAATTCTAAACTTGCCCAAGTCAGAACGAGTGTTTGTGAACAACTCAGCTGGGCAGAAGCCACACAAATAGTATCGGCAGACCTACAAATTATAGAAATTGATTAGGCATTTATACGTTAAATCATGGCACAAATGACATTTCACAATATTAATAATAATAATTTCACATAATAAGATTTAATCACGTAACATAAAACCAATATAAGAATAATGCACCAACCAACTGCAAATATTAACATAATTTTTTTAAATAAAAGAAACCTTCATTTGCAACAAGGTTCTCCATCCTCCCAATCGACGCGAACATTGCTACTCTAAACAAATTTTAATCTAATTAAGGCTCACAAACGGACTGATCTTCAAAACACACGTTAATAAGCTTCATTTTGATCCGCTAAGATCAATTAGACATTAGCAAAGTGTGGCTAGATCTGTCCTCACGCGTGTCATGACTGCAGTTCCCGCTTATGTTGCCAAATACTGCTGTGTCAATAAAGCTTGAGCTGAAAGATTGTGCATTATATTTGACTCAAGGGTAAAAAACAAACAATAAAAAAATACAACGAGTTCAGAGTCCGCATGCCATCTTCACCATGTTACATTATCTAACTCACTATCAAGGCTAAAGTTAGCTATCAGGCTAACTTACGCTCTCGTCGTCCCATCGCACGTTGGACCGCTTCTCGTCAGGGGCCAAGTTTCTGTCTCGGCCCATCAACTCGTCGAGCAACTGGGCGGCTGATAGCATTTTCCTCAAATAATAGAAACTTTGTTCGGAACCTTGAGATAAATAATAAGGAACCAATTCCACAGCATATAATGCGCAAAGTACACCTAATCAAAATGGCAGACACTTGAAAACAACGGTTCTGCTAAGCGCCACCTGATCCGGAAGTGCCTCTCTCCTCCTTCTTCTTCTTCTACACTTTACAATTTTAGTCAGATTTGTTAGAGCACCGCTCACAGGAAGCGAACGGAGAAGTCTGACATTTCTTCAGATTTATTTTCTCCACGCTTTTTTGAGCACAAAATCGCTGCAAGGTATTTTGGGAATGTCCAGTCTCGAAAGGTTTGACTTCTTCTTGTGTAATAATTTAAAATAGTCTATAAAGTCATTACAAGAAACCTCAAAATTTGAGCAAATTAGCAGCTAATAACTTAAAGGTACGTTCAACTTGAAATGTCAAACAAAATGTTTAACAATTATATATCAACTTTCTTCACTTGTAGTTGGGCACAAATCAAGCAAACAGTGGTTTAAATTGATGCATAGCTGTAACTAGGTTTGGAATTTGTGTCTTATCTTTAAATTCATTTGATTTTAGCACATGAGTGAAATATGTCTCTTTGTATTTTTCCCAATTATTTCAAGATCTATTCCACTGAAAGTCATGTTTTTAAAATGTTGTAAATCTTGTAGTGTTTTAAAACTTGTTTTATACTGTATATATATATATATATATATATATATATATATATATATATATATATATATATATATATATATATATATATATATATATATATATATATATAGTACTGTAGTAGTACTGTAGTAGTACTGTAGTACTGTAATTAGAGTCAATTGATCACATGACCAGGAGCCATTAAGGTGCAATGCTAATATTTAAATATAAAAATTTGTTTAAATTGATTGAAATTTTATATTTAGACATACATAATTATACACATCTATATAAAAAGCTAAGCATAGACTTTTTGTTAATGTAAAAACGCAAATTTATTGGTAATTTCCTTTTTTTTATTTTAAGATGTATATAATAAATTACTCTTACCACTCACTTGTGCTATGTGCCTCGTACGGTCTGCAGAAAATAATAACACAAACTCCCCCCTGTAGATAGGGGGCGCTGTCTCAAAAATCCTCAGTCCTGAGAGCGTTATTCTCATCCTGCAGATACATCCATTCGTTACTTCCGTGCCAACAGCCGGCCTCAACCCAGAGGGGAATTTCTAATGAGCTCCTGCTGCCGAAAATATTGTAACACCAGCTAAATTGGGTGACTTTTTGGCTAATTGCTTGGGGAAATAAGAATAATCAAAAGCAATATATGACATTTGATTGTGTCCCTTCTATTAGCAGTACTTGTTTTAAAAGTGTTTGTGTTGAATTTAAGGGAGAAAGTATTATAAAGTATTTAGTACTCTATCAGCTGACCATCATTTACTATGAGCCACATTAATTTTACCATTGAAATATTTGTATCTTGTTATTTTTGTGTTCTATAGTGTGCGCCATTTTTTATTTATGTGTGCAATATTTAGTTGTGAATGTGTGTGGTGAAAATGTTGTAATTACTTAGTTTTAAAGCTCATTATTTGGTTAGATAGATTGGTTGTTGAATTACACTTTTTATTTCAGCTGAAAACAAATCCTAATTAATTTGCAGAACTAAGAATTTTTATTTTTTTTTTAATTTTGTTCTACTTTATTTCATATTTGTGATTTCTACAGGCGTTAAATCTTCACTCCTATCACGATTCACAAGCCGAGCCTGATAACAGTGCAGCACCTGTTACCTTGACTGAAGTTCGTCTCTCAATTTTATCATTTTATTCGTAAAACCGACGACAAAACAAGACATTTACGCTGAGTCGTGAGTAAAAAAGCAAGTTCGGAAACTCAGAGGATCAGTGCGTGAAGTAACCGCTAAGATAGGAACAAACATTCGTGCGCAGTTGTCACATCTTTACATTCCCCCTCAACGAGACGGTGGCGTTTTCTGACTGACAGCACACCGACAGATCTGTCACCACACTTTTGGACTGAATGAGTGTTCAGGGGGACGACAGCGCTTCTGCGGCGTTAACCAGCAGCATATTTACATACAAAGAAGAAAAGTTGCTGTTTACCCGCTAAATGGCGGTCAAGACGAAGTTGCGTTAGCTGAAGCTACAAGCTAACACTTCCTCTAGCTAGCCAGTAGGTACGATTAGCTACTGCTAGCTGGAGAGTCTGTTCAGCCACAGCAGTGAGCAATCACTTGTTTAATCGGTCGTAGATTTTGTTTTGACAATTGATGTAAACAGCGCGGCGGTGTTGTGTCATACCATCTAACATCGCTAGTGTTTTGTGGCAAAATGTCCACGACTTCGTTGGATAAAGAATTACAAGAGAGGCTGAGAGAAGCATCTGCTATCGGGGATCTGGACGAAGTGCGCTCGTTAGTGGAGAGTGGAGTAAACGTTAATTCCCAAAACGAAATCAATGGATGGTAAGTGTTCCGAGTCTGTTTACTCTGACAAACTTTTGCTGACCAGTGTTGTTTTCCTAACGTGTTTTAGAGGTTTTGATCAGCTCTCATCACGTGTCCTTCATGGGGATTAAAATGCTCACTGTTATCCTATTACACAAAGCAGAGCTTGTTAATCAGCCAACATCGAGACTTTTCCCTCTGCTTATCAAACTTTGTTTTCACTATCAGCTACTGGTTGTGCAGAACTGTAACTTTCAGAATTTGTGTCATCATATGCTGTGTTTTCCCACAAGGTTTCTGCATAGCAGCAGTAGTTCATCAGAAATGTGCCTATGAGTTGTGAGTGGGACTGCCTCCACTGATATCCCATTATCCCTTTGTTAACACTCTTTCCCTCTAGCTTACAACTCTTTGCAACCCCAAACTAACAGCGGTGCAACCAAAGTGGCAGACAGTATCGGAGCCGTACAGTTTTGAGCCGTCTCAGATGAGGAAAACAAATGGATGTACTTCTCTGCAAGTGTCTACATCAGAATACCCGCCATTTCACTTGCTGCGTCACAAAAGAGAGCTTTTTCAAACTGCATTTTTTTCAAACTGCTCCTGATTCATCTCAGTTTGCATTAAGAAATACACAGAATTGCAGTTTTAACTTCACATTATTTTAAATATCTCCTCCATCATGAGAGAAATTCTACAAGAACATTTTGAAAACACGATTGTCATTGGAGAACGTCTTTAGGTGAAACCTTGTTTTTGCTATATCTTATGTCTAAATGTTTTATTTTTAATTGTTCCCATTAGGACATGCCTGCACTGGGCTTGCAAGAGGAACCACAAGCATGTAGTGTCCTATTTACTCAGTTGTGGGGCAGATAAAGAAGTCCTCACAGCTAAAGATGAGTTGGCCTCTCAACTAACATCCAAACCAGAGATCAAGCAACTGTTGGGCGGTAAAGTTCTTCAAATCTCAATTTCTTTTTTTATTTTCGTCTTTTTCTTTTTCCAGGATATGATATCCATTCTGTTACAGATGAGTCTTCAGTTACAACATTGTATCTGAATACACTTGTCTATTTTTGCTTTTGTTAATGCACATCAAAGTTGAGGTATAGTGTTTAATGTCTCTCAATAATATTGTGCAACAGTAAAATTCTATATATATCCATGTAAATACTATTTGCATGTGTATGGAAAAAAATAAGTTTGTTTTGAAAAATGATTTGCAACTCCCCAACTATCTTGCACATTTAAAAAATAAATAATTAGGCAATAGTCGTGTAACGATTTATCTTCCCAACAATTCGATTTCTATCATAGTTTTTGGTTGCTGATACGATTCGTAGTCAATATTGATTCCTTTTAACGATCCGAATCACTGACCTAAAATCAACTTCTTTTTGAAACTATTTAAAATGGTATCGATCGATTCGAATCAAATAACAACTAGTCTCAGACTGTTCGATCTGGTTGGAATGATTGATTAATCATTACACCCTTTTAGATGATTAAGATTAGTGGCAAAAAAAAAAAAACATCTGGAAAAAGAGATGTTCACCTGTAAGAATGTCTTGCACACTTGGAAAAACATTTTGTCTACAGAAATATTTTCAAATGCTCAGAAGAGTCCTATGTTTGTCCAAGTGTTTGGTTTTTGAGTGCAAAGTTCCTCAAACTCACCTTACATCCTCATACTTTTGACATGAGTTTTGCTGATCAACCAATCATCACCGTTTTCCCCAAACAATCGGTGTACCAGCTATGACTAGCCAGTCCCATAGAAAAATGTTGTATTGCTTCATTCAGAAGGTTTTTATTTTTTGCTTTCTTACAGTCAATTTTCATTTTTAACATTCATTTGTTTGACTTTAATGGGATTGAGTTTCTATTTACATCTGTCATTATTTATTTACAATGTTTTAATTATTTTTTGTAGCCACAAACCTTTTTACAGATGGAAAAACTGCTATTCCAACTGCACAAAACAATTTTTGTAAACATTTGTTTTCTATGTTGTCCCAGTTGTGGTGGAAGACGTGCCTGAACTCAAGGAGCCTGAGTTAGCAATCATCCCAAATTACCTGTCCAATCCACCCTTCATGTATTCCAAGATGGATAACAAGTCTGAGATTCTCCATGGACAGCACAATGCTCAGAACGGCTCCGGTGATTCTGTTGAAGACGCTCAGAGCGACTCCGCCTCTCCTTCTCCAACAGACGGGATGCAGACGTCACAGATACTGGTCTCTGAAAGCTCCTCTCCTGCAAAACCCTCCATCAACCACAGTCAAGCTAGTGAATTCATTCCAGTGCACGAGCAAAATGGTGCGTCACCCACTGCGTCCTCGCCTCACAGCCACGCGGTTGTGAACTGCACAGTGCCCATGGACCTGTCCGTTGAGCCTCACCTGGTTAATCATGCTGACTATCCCCACGCGGTCGCACACAACGGAACCATGTGTTCCTCTCCACTGGCCTCGCCGTGTCCCAATTTGGCAGGCAGCAGCGGCAGCAGTCAGGTCCAAGCCCAGGTGGCCAGCGCTAACCAGAGCATGAACCGACAACCGTCTGTCCCACAGCAGCTGAGCTACAACCAGGCCAGCGGGCCTATTCCAGCTTTCCAGCCATTCTTCTTCACCAGCACTTTCCCTGTTAACGTACAAGGTGAGTTCCTATGTCCTTTTCTGGAGAAAAACCAAAACATCAATAGCTTTTATTTGATCCATCCATTTTCTTAAACCAACAAAACGTGTTGGGTGTAGCAGCGCTCGCCGTGTTAACAGAGCTGTCAGTTTTCTTTGTAACATCAAGAAGAAGCAGAAGAATTGATGCCTCTTTCATGAAGCTCTGACGTCTTTTTCCTCAAAAGAACTTTCAAAGGCATTACTCTCCCTTCTGTACTGCAGAGTTGGTACTGAAAGTTCGGATCCAGAACCCCAACGCCAGAGAGAACGACTTTATAGAGGTGGAGCTGGACCGGCAGGAGCTCACGTACCGCTCCCTTCTCAGAGTCTGCTGTCGTGAGTTAGACATTAGTGCTGAGCACGTGGAGAAGATCCGCAAGCTCCCCAACACCATGTTGAGAAAGGTGGAGTACAGGCCTTCTTCTGGAGTTTCACATGTCCACAAAAACATGTTTTTTGGCTGCTTTCATGTTATAAAGAAAGGGGATATCAGTTTGTGCGTCTGCCAAACATTTTATAAACAAAACGTGTTGTTAAATAAGACCAAAATGTCTAAAGACGTTTAGCTTCTGAAGTTTTCCTCTGACTTTCTGTCTTTAAGTTAAACCGAAAGTATCAAAACTGAGGCGGAAAATCTATTCATCAAAACCAAATTGAGCTTAAATTAATTCAAATTCATATTGATTCATCAAATCCAGAAATCATAATTCAATGAACATTTTTTTTGTGTTTTGTTAGGCAAAAAAAAATATTTCAGATCATTTTTAATGTAAGACATTTGCAAGTATTTTATTATTGGAAGTCCCATATTCATTCACTTTATATAACTAGCCATGCTAAATATGTATTAATTACAAGTAAACTTGATTTTTACTACAAATTAAATAAGTCAATATACAATTAAATCCTAAACTTTAAAAAGGAAATCAAATCAGTTCCGTTTTTATTTGATCATGATATTAATTTGATATGATAATACATCAGTAAGAACATTATTATTTTGTTGTTTTACTAATTATATCTAATCTGAAATTACATCACATTTTCAAAAATCGTATTTGTAAAGGAAAGAAAACAGTTGTAGTTTTTTTTTTATTTACTAATTTCAAGATAGACTTTACGTTTCTGGGAAATGTAGTTTAAATTCTTCTATTGTCAATTTCAAATATCAACACAAGAAGCAGGAGATTCTTTTAATAAACATGGAAACTGGGCAGACACTATGATGATGTAAAACGTTACAATTTGAATTTGAATTTAATGGAACACACGGACATTTCAAAGTAATATTTTAGTTTGCTTGTGTAAGATCATTTTTTTATTTCTGTTTTTCTTTCCAGGACAAAGATGTGGCTCGGCTGCAGGACTTTCAGGAGCTGGAGATCGTGCTGGAAAAAGCGGAGAGTTTGTCCCTGTTTCCTTCTGGTGGGAGTCTAACAGACAGACCCTGCTACAACATGAAGGCCTCCCGGCTCACCTACTGAAGCTGCAAACTCCCTCGTCCTGAGGTCCTCTGATGGGCTTCTGTAGCGACCCACAAGCAACCTTAACTTGCTGCCTGCGTCGGCCTCTGATTAGAGCTTCTTCACCAATCTGGATCTGTTTTTCCACTGTAGCTGTTGTCCTCTTCCTGTTCTCCTCTGGCCCTCCTGCTGCTTTCATGTACCCAACCAGCTCCAAGCGACTACTGATGCATGGCGCCCTCTATTATGTGTGAAAGTATTTGCCCCCTCTCTCTTTATCACTCTCTTTTCCCACTGCACTTTGTGCCAAGGATCTAGTGGGTCAGTGGAAGTGTGTGTGGGGATGTTGGCTTGTCTTCCTTACAGGCTGGACTCAGTTGTTGCAATCGCCTTATATGGACTTTTTGAACTGTGAAGATGTAGAAGCAAGGGATGATGGGAAGGATTGGCAGAACTGGCTGCAGCGCGGAGGGACCTGCACACTAAGTTGGGTTTTATTACAAACACACACAGTGACATCCAACAACTTCATTCCATCTACACACTTTTCTATGTGCTCTTGGCAGAAACCTTTAGTGTCTTTTCTTGTGGGGAAGATCTGCTCTTAAGGTGGAATTTGGGTTACCCCCACATAGATGGGCACAGCTGAGAATAAATAATGGCCTCCTTCTAGTTTAAAATGATACTGGGGAAAAGAAAGAGTCTTAGATTTGTTTAGTGAGTCCTTTTGTTTAGAGATAAAGAAACAAACTAACACTACCAAGCAGATCTGTTACTACGATTGATTATAAAGTCAGTTTGCTGTGTATGTTAAATCATTTGTGAAGTATTCATATATAAATTTAAGAGTTTATTCATGCTATTTAACTGAGAGGCGTGTCCTGATGATCAGATAGCAGCAGAAGTTCAGTGTGAAACACTGAACTTTAGTTTGTTTGCTTAGAATCGAAACCAAAACACGGAGTTGAGCAAAGCTTTTACATTTCTCCCCAAAAACTAGAATCAACCCCACAGTTTGTTTGTGTGCTTCCCTGTTCGTCAAACGATTGTGGAAATTCCGATCTTTGAATTTCATTTATGGACCTTGGCTTTCTTGGAAATTAGGAAATCCGATGCTGGGGATTTAACACTAACGGCAAAGCGACGTGGTGACGGTGGAACACCACGTCCAGCTGAATGGTACTGCTGCTTCCATAAATGAATAAAACTGGGGCTCCCTTCATCACAAAAGATGTTGCACATGCCCTACAATCAGCATCTAACAAATCTTTACTGTCTTATGTGTATGTGTACTTTACATTTGAGTCTTTTTGAGTATTTTTAACATGTCAGGCTTATTATTTTCACATCAAAGTTCTTTATAATGTAGGAGCTCAACAACATTGAGGGAAAGTTTAGAAATCTTATCATGGAAGTGCAATGCCATGGAAGACGTTTGTTTTCCAGCATATCAGGACTACAGAGTGCTTATTTTCACTCTTTCCAACCATTGGAAACATTTGGAAGCTGTGCTGCATTTGTAGGTCAGGAATTCCCTCAAGAAATTTGAAGGATGTGGAGTCAAAGAAATAAAATTTGTACTGTTTCGTGCCTGGCAGGCGACAACAGTTGCATGTTTGTAATTTGTTAGTTTTTTGTTTTTTTTGTGGGAATTTTGTGTTTCTGTAAAGAGATCTGTGGGTTGCTAATTACTGCAGAAATTGCAACGTGGAGCTAAAATTAACCTATGCATTCAGAGTTTGATATTTTTATATGAAGCAGGTCCTGTAAACTTGTAGAAAAAAAACACTTGAAGTTGTTTTGGTCATGAGGACCTTTTTATCTGTTATTTTATCTGTTATTTACATTACATTAATTTTTAAAAAACATTTTTTTCTTTAGTTGTACTATCTAAAACATCCTAACATCTACCAATGTTAACCAGTTAGAGCATAATATGTGAGCGGTCTGTAAAGGGACATGATGTCAGATTATCTGCATCTTTCTACTGAACTAACATTAGTTCCATGGTTTTGCCACAAGAGGGAGCCCAAGAGCTCAAGTCTACTCATTGAAACAATAATGTCAAGAATTAATATAAGAAAATATGGCATTGGGCTTGTGTGAATCTTTCTTTTTTAGCTCAAAAATACAAATTATTTGTTAAAGCCTATTTATATCGATACCTCACTTAACTATTAACACAGCAATTGAAGATCAATACATGAAAATTTTGATAATCTTTGCTTATGGTGCTTCAAACCTTTCAGAAATGTCAAATAGAGTCGTCATCCTTGTGTGGTTTGAACCGCTTTTGATTTCAAATTGTTGCATGAACCTTTTCCTTATGAAGCTCCGGTAAAATTGAGTCAGATTGAACTGTTACGTGGGGGGAATGACAGAAACTACTACTGTGAATCTGGACTTCTCAATGCTCAGAATTATTCTAATAAAGTCAAAAGTATATATATTTTGCCTCGAGTTCTCTAACCCATAGGCCAAGAAAGCACACGCCAGTCTGTCTGGCAAGTCGAAACCGCCGACACATCAGCTGATGTGCCAAAAGATTGAGCAGACTTCTCTGCTCTTGCTGCCTCCAGCTGCAGTTTGGACTCCAGCCTCTTCGCTGACCCATGACCTGCTGTTGCACAACAGACCACTGTTGTACATTCTGTTATGAACTTTAACATGAGAATTTGTTTTGTTCTCCATCTTATGTAAAGAAGACAAACAGTGTCTGAGCTGCAGTAATGTGGGCGCTCTCGTTTTGGCAAAATCTTCCAAACTCCTCGGTTCTGTGAACACAAAAGTGTTTATGTGCTAACCAGATGTTGAGACGCTACAATCTGGACGGCACAAACATTGCATCATATGCACAGAATGCTGTTGGCGTGTTTTTGTTTAAGAAAGCAAAGAGGAAACCAGGAAAAGCGTGTGTTTTCTGGACACTGATGTGCGTCTGCTGGTCTAATTTGGACACATCTGTTGTCCATCTAAGCTGCAGGTGAGGAACCATCGTTGGAGCCTCCTGTGGCTCTGTGTCCGTCTCTTTTGAGGAAACAGAGTTTATATGAACAGTTCAAACACAATCATAGTTTTGGGTCAGAGGCTCAAGTTTCAGAAAAAAGACTTAAATCTAAAATGCCTTTCAGAGCTCAGAGAAGCCAGCCTCAGGTGGTTGAGCAGGTCAACATCAGTAGCTGACCATCACCACGTATGAACGAGGAGTGAATGAGTAGTGGAAACACATTGTAAAGCACAGAAAAATCCAGTCCTTTATTATAATTACTCCTGCTGTTGGCTGATGTTGTCCTCTAAATGCAGATTCTGCCCTGAAGCTTCTGAAGAACCGGGCCGTGTTTGCACAAATTCAAATGTCATTTATTATGTCAATCAGTAGCTAAAAGCGCAGTGCGATGAGCAATTTGTGGGTCTCAAATTTTAAATGACATCACGTCTGTGACACCTAAAGCTCCTTCTCTGATCAAGGAAATCTTTTTGTGACATTTTGAGGTTGTTTGCTAGCTGATCTATAGTCTGGGTGAATCCATGTCTCATTTGATGAACGCAGAAAAGTTTGAGTTGATTTCAGAGCAGAGGGCTAGAAACCAGCTGGTCCCACTCCGACCATCATTCTGATCGATTGTTGAACTGTTCCCAGTAGTTTTTTAACTATGATTGTTTTTAACCAAAATAAAATAAAAACCTGCATCCTTTTCCTGAACATAATTTCTGCAGATCAGCAGTCAAGTTTATTAGAAATTCACCTGAGATGTGTGCGGGATTGTTGCTGCAGGATTGTTGGTGCAGAGTAAGCCTGCCTCCACTCCCCGTCATCCATCTGTTTACACGCTGTCTCTTACTTGCAGCCTCTCACAACACCAACCTAACATTAACTGCAGCAAAAACGGCAGGCAATATCGGAGCTGTCCAGTTTTGATCCAGATTTGAGCTCAGACGAGGAAAAGAAAGATCTGCACGGATCTAGTCATCGGAATGGAGCGGTGCAGCGTATTTTACAATCTTTTTCCAACTGTATTTTTTTGTCTGCCCCTGATTTGCACTGATTTGAATAAGAAACATATTTTAAGCTTAATTTTCTTTATATATGTCCTCTATTGTGGGAAAAATGCCACAAGAACATGTTAACAAATGTACTTTTTAATGCTTTGAGTATGTAAGCTTCTCCGTGAACATGACCATAGTAGAATCAGGATAGGGATGTTTCATACTTCCATTAAACTCCTAATAAAATATGTTTTCGCAAATGTCTTTGAAATTAGTCTAAAGGAAATGTTGAGATGCAGCACAAGCATTGATTAAAAATCTGACTTCAATGCATATGCTAAAGTAAAACAAACATTTTTGTAAAACAATCTTTTTAAATAAAGGTTAAAGAGCGGTTTTAACCTCAGACATCCCATTTATGAGATTAAACCTACTTCAGACGAGCTGACCACAACTTGCGAAGGCCAACAAACACGTTGTAGAGAGAAGGTCAAAGTCAAGGTGGTTTTCTTGCAGACAACACAAATGCCGGAGGCTCATGGAGCGGTTAAAGCACTCCGCGTGAGTTCCTCTGTGTGGCTTTATCCAATATGTGACACCCTGCAGCCCCAGTGCCGACTATGCTGGGAATGCAGGGTCTTGAGGGTGAAGGTTAGGGAGGGCTGAAAGAGGAGGGGGCGAGCAGACACTGCAAACATAGTTTGATTCATTTTGGACAAATTAATTTGAACTTGTGCACAAACCACCACCTATACATTGCTATCATTAAATGATCATTTATCCTGGATGTAGGCTTCTTTGTGTTATTTAGGACTGCATATGTGAATGTAAGTGGGAGGCCTCACTGACAGCAGGCCAGACTGGGGCTGCAAGGTTTGGCCTGAAGAGCTCTGGGCCTCATTAGACTCTGCAGGGACTCTGCTTAGAAAGCTGGCTTCATAACTGCACTCATCACTTCATGACACACATACAGTAACAGCATTTAAAACAAATTATTATTATGCAATACCTGCTAAAAATGTAGATATTTCATTAAAAAAAATCCTATTTCTTCCTTATATTTGTAACGAAGCCAACATCACCATATTATTGTTTTCTCTGCAGCACTTCCTGGAATAGCCTTAATTTGGAAAGTACCGTTTTTTCAGTATTATTTCAGACTGTCCTTATTATCTTGAACATCAATATTGTGGCAGAGCTGGCCTACAACCTGACCATCATTTTCTAACAACAAATATAAGCCTGAATTGAACATTAAGAGCAGAAAAACTGCTTTGACACTAAATAAACATGTCTATTGATAAAATATGAACAAAAATAATTCAAAATATGGCATTTTTCTACAGTGTTGTTGTTTGCGTGGATTATTTTACATTGGTTTTCCTAAAAAGCCACATCTTTGAAACCCATATATCTGATTTTTATTTTACTGCAAAAAATAATCCACCACAGAATTAGTGGGATTTGGGCGCCATCTGCTGGATATTTTGAGAATTACCTTAGTGGGAATTCACTTTTTTTCAAAATAAATTTTCAAACAAACATTTCAAATTTACAGCATAAAGTTCGACAAAATGGCATATAAGCCTTTATTTGTAAGGCAAACGTGAATCATATATTTAAAAAAAACAACTGACCAACATCTTTTTTGATGTATTTTTCTCATTTCTGGTGATTGATACATATTTTTAGGTCTGATTAGAGTTTAAATGATCACTTTTATTGACTCTACAATGACTATTCCACATCTCGTGCGCGTATTTTACGCGTTAAGGGTTAAGGCAGCTGAGCGCACAGGTGTCTTTCAGTCTTTTCTGAAACCGCTGCAAACCTCCCTCCCTCTCTCTAACTTTTTTTTTTTTTTTTAATTAAGTTGATCATGACTGTAACTCAGCTGGGATTCGCTGCCCGAAGAGACAGGTCACTGTAATTCATGTAGCCAGACCTGGAGGGGGTTTGCGCTCCGCAGCGCCAAACTCTTTCTTAACCTGGAGAGCTCCACAGAACGCACACTCGCGCTTTTTCTTCTGATCCAAGTTGCGCATCCTGAGCGGAAGGATTTGTTCTGTGACATTTAAAATCGTGCCAAACCCTTTGGATATTATCATTATTTTTATTTTGGGAGGGGGGGGATTTCGGGTGTTTGCCGAAATGTGGTGGATGCTGTTCCCCCGGTGGATCTGGTTCCTTGTTGGACAGTGTTACACTGTACTCCTGTGCACGAGCAGCAGCCGCGTGAGAGCCTTACCCATGATGTCGGTGGCAAAGGTGGTGTACTCCCATGCAGGGATGTGCCCTAATGACCTGAACCCGAACCTGTGGGTGGACGCCATGAGCACCTGCATGCGCGAGTGCGAGGCTGACCAGGTGAGTCAACCTGTCAGGGGCTGCGCCTAACGCACGCACGTCTGCAGACTGTAGTTTGGATCTGGAAAGTCTTGGTAGAAGGAGGAAATATGTCATAGAAAACAAATGACAAACTTTAAAAACATTACATTTAGTTTTTGGTCTGCTAAATCATCGGATATATTATATTCTATGTAAGCTGAAAAAATGACCCAAAAAGCAAAATATTTACTATTTGTGCTCATTATTGAAACTTTCAACATATATATTTTTATGACAGCTTGAAATGAAGAAAATATTCTTAAATTTTTCTTAAAGTGTGACTCCTTTTTAAACTTCCCTCAAGTTATTTTTTTAGTTTGAATCAATTGTTAGTTTTGCAAAAACACCACCATTAAATGTCATTTTGGAGTTAAAAAAAAAAAAAAAATATTCAATTGGATTTTTTTGCTTGAAAATGACAAATTCCCAGTTGATTTTCAACCTTTTTTCCAACTTTAGGACTGTGAGACGTTTGAGAAGTGCTGCCCTAACGTGTGTGGTAACAAAAGCTGCGTGGCTGCTCGCTACATAGATATCAAGGGCAGCAAGGGCCCCATTGGAATGCCAAAAGGTGCCACCTGCGACAAGTTCATGTGCAGCCAGCAAGGCTCGGAGTGTGACATCTGGGATGGGCAGCCTGTTTGTAAGTGCCGAGACCGCTGCGAGCGGGAACCCCACTTCAC
The DNA here is from genome assembly GCA_014656515.1 of Oryzias celebensis. Taxonomy (NCBI): domain Eukaryota; kingdom Metazoa; phylum Chordata; class Actinopteri; order Beloniformes; family Adrianichthyidae; genus Oryzias; species Oryzias celebensis. Next base: position 12,822,183 of record BNCR01000008.1, on the reverse strand, counting down.
CTGCGCCTCAGATGGCATGACTTATTATAACAAATGCTACATGGACGCTGAGGCCTGTTCCAAGGGTATCTCAATCTCTGAGGTCACCTGCAGGTAACATGTTAAGTATTTTGGACATTTTTCTTTTTTTTTGTTTTTGAAGAGGTAAAGTTTTCTTGCTTTAACTCTACAGCTACGTACACACCGTATATGTGACGCACGTTCCTGAAAACGCATAAAGCTCGTGGTGTTCACACTGGACAAGCAGGGAGGGGCTTCTTCTTCTTCTGCTACTATTTACTAGCGCATGTCCACCACCCACAGTTGGAAAAGGCTCGCTGTGACACGTGGAAGCAGTTCAAATCTCACTCTCTTGCTTCAGGCTTTTTCCAACCCACATTTTTCCTCCATGATTCATTTTCAAACGGTTCCGTGGAGGAAAACGGACGCCATCCATACGCCACTTCCAAATTTGAGTCACTGAGTGGTCAATTCGCGCACGTACTTTTAATTTGGTTGCTTGAACGCATGTTGCAGAGGGCGGTGTGAACGTAGCTTACAGTGAAGTGTCACCATTTTTGATCAAGTCAAAAGCTTGACATTAACTGGATCCTATTTGGCGCTCGTACAGGTATCACCTGACTTGGCCGCACACCAGTCCAATGCCAACGGAGACCACTTTACGACCCACCACTGCCCTCCAGACCACTCTACCAACTGACATCCAGCTCCCTGCCATTCACAACGGGCCCACCAGACAGACGGTTTTCGTAGGCGAGACGGCGAGCTTCCTGTGTGAGGTGTCTGGAAAGCCCCAACCGGAAATCACCTGGGAAAAGCAGCTAAAAGGCAAAGATAACATCATAATGAAGCCCAATCACGTCCAGGGGAATGTCGTGGTCACCAACATCGGCCAGCTGGTTATATACAATGCCCAAACTCAGGACGCTGGGATCTATACCTGCACAGCCAAAAACGTTGGCGGCAGCATGTCGTCGCACTTTCCTCTGATGGTGCTTAAAAGAGACCCGAAGGGCAAACATGCGGAGGGACTAACACCAGTCTGCCTTTTCCAGCTGCAGAGTGCCTGAAGAGTCCAGACATGGACGACTGCGGAGAGGAGTGCATCAGCTGGTACTACGAACCCAAGAGGAACAACTGTTTCACTTTCACCTACAGCCAGTGCAACAAAAACCAAAACCATTTCGACACGTATGAAGCCTGCATGCTGGCGTGTGGCGGAGACCTGGCAGCTCCCTGCAGCCTCCCCAGCCTTCAGGGGCCTTGCAAGGCCTACGAGCCCCGCTGGGCGTACAGCAGCACTCTGAAGAAATGCCAGTCCTTCGTATACGGAGGCTGCGGCGGCAATGAGAACAACTTTGAGTCCAAAGAGGCCTGCGAACAGATGTGCCCGTTCCCAAAGAACCACAACTGCAAGACGTGCAAACCTCGAGGCAAGATGGTCGCCAGCTTCTGCAAGAGCGACTTTGTCATCCTGGGGCGCGTGATGGAGCTGACGGAGGAGCAGGAATCCGGCCACGCTCTGGTGACCGTGGAGGAAATCTTAAAGGACGAGAAGATGGGACTCAGGTTCTTCGGCAAGGAGCCGCTGGAGGTGACTCTCCTGAACATGGACTGGAACTGCCCCTGTCCCAACGTCACGGTAACGGACGGGCAGCTGATCATCATGGGGGATGTGCACAACGGAATGGCCGTCCTGCAGCCTGACAGCTTTGTGGGTTCTTCCAGCACTCGCAGGATCAAGAAGCTGCGAGAGGTGATCCAGAAGAAAACCTGCGACTTCCTTAAAGATTTCTCCTCAGTCCAGTAGACGCACAAAAGTCAGCGACGATGCCGAATTTGTAAGCTCCTGTGACCTCACCTGTGAGAGACACGTCTCAGAAAAACGTTTTCTCCAAACCTATTTACCCCCTTATATGTTATAGATGTTCATAATAACTTAGATGTCTATTTTAGTAGTGTTAGAACGTTTACTCTCATGCATCTGTTGTCCTGAGCAGCTGCGCTTACAGTAACGCCATACGAAGCCTCAGTTTTTCTGCCAGAATCAAATAAGCTCCTTGGTTCTACTTTTTGTGGGATCTGTTTTCATTTACAGGACTAAATATGCTATGTTGACTGGTTCATATTTATTTTGACTTGATTTATCATTCTTATTTCTAGGATAAAGGTAGTTAAATCGACACATTTTTTTAATGCCTTTTCTTTTTGCCTGACATATAATTTGATGAATAAAGACGATCAGAAATGTTCCACGCTCGTCCTTTTGAACATGTTCGGCGAGGATGGAGGAAACAGCCCCAAGGCTTTTCTGCAATTTTGTCAAAAAGCTCGGATCAGTCCGCTTGTTTTCTCGTTGGCATCGCCCTCGTTTTGGACTTCACACACACAGGGCCTTGTCTGGCGCTGCATTCTGAAGCAGGTCACATTCCAGCCCAGCTGTGGTGGCCTGCAGAGCTGTGGGTTGTGTTGTGTCTGGGTCTGGGGCCCTCGCATAGCACACACCCCACCGGCCGTCCACTGGCCTTGCGCGGCCCCTTTCATCTGCGAGAGGCCGGGGTGAAGGGGAAGAGGAGGAGGAGGAGGAGAGGAGAGGGATGCTGGCTGATCCTCCGTCTTTGACTCGCTCTGTCGGCCACATCTGTGTTAGCAGACATAATAGAAAACAGAGAGTTGAAAGGAAGGGAAGTAAAAAGTTAAACAGGAACAAGAGGGTGGCAGCCCATTAAATGAGCACGCCAGCAGAGAGCTTAAAGTTTTAATCATCATATTATTAGTGCGGACCACTTTGAAGTCTTGAATCTAATCCAGCCTTCACATTTATCAAATTGGGTTGAAGCTAAAGCTGCGTTTTAATCATTTGTCTTAAGATCCAGCTGAGCATACACTAAAATAAATAAATAAAGTTTGGATCCATCAAATGTTTTCCCCCTTCCCCCTCTTTGTCCTCACATCCCTTCCTCAGACTCTCCTTCTTGAACCGTTTGCCCTCGTGGATTGACAGACAACCAGCCTTCAGCTGCGACCTCTGACCCTCCTAATGAAAAAGAGGCCGCAAAGGAAAAGGTCACTTTCATTAGAAACTGTTGACAAGTGTTAAGTGACTGGCTGGACTCCAGACTGAGGGCCACACACTCTCACTGATGATCTTACACATCACCGTCTGCTGCTGATGTCAGCATCAAGTTCACCTGGAGACCTCCAGCAGACAGACTGGGATAATAATAAGCAGAAATGAAGGGAACAGGATGATCTCACTGTCAAAGATAGAGCTCTTTAGAGAGGTTTTACACTTTGCATATTTACAGGTAATAATATTTTATTTTAGAGCAAATATGCTAATTTCTATAAAATATTTTTTAAAAATGCAAGAAAAAGTGCAATAAGAATGGCAGGCTTTGAAATAAATGATCAGAATGGGCAGGAGCCAAAGCAATTAATGTTATCATTTTGTGCAATACCTAATCTTGTCCGCTAGGTGGCAGCACAGTCCCTCTGAAAACAGGAAAACATGCAAGTTTTCATGAGCAGTCCAGTCAATGAATGAATCTATAAGCAGTTTGCCAGATGGTATCAGACATATAGTGCTTAATGCAATGGTTATAAAAAGCTATTACACACACAAACAGATTTGCAGACGTGCAGCTTTTCACAGGACAGCTGGTCTTTGTATAGCTCTTAGATGGAAAATTCTTTGTGCAAACAAAAATAGGAAACAAAGCAGCTTCTGCGTGTACTTTGTGTATTCATCATACAAGCAGAGTAGATTTACATTGTGTTAGCTGCTGGTCTTACTGCATTTTGGCACAATGCAATTTTAGCCTACAAAACGTCTTACAATCTTTCTGTTTAAACTTTAAACCATTAAACAAACCTGTTTTCTGATGATGTTAACACTACAGGTTGGCGTTTCGCTTTTGCATATTTTTTCATGTTTAAAAAACAAATAAACAAAAGGATAATAATTGATCTGCAAAACGGATCTTTTTTATAGCCGAGCGGCAGAAGGAGTCGTCTCAGAAGTGTGGTGCAAGCCACCATCTGGATTTCTAAAAGGCACAAGGTCATAGTCTTCTCCCTGAGAACTGCAAAATGCCATGCATTGTTGGGCAAGCAACTGCTGTAGAAATGATTCAATTCAGCAAAGCCACGCAGCACTTCCTGCACAGTCTTTGCTCCATAATTCATGGCCGAAAAATGCCAAATGTACCTTAAAAACTCTGAAGCCTTGTGAAAATGTCCTACTTTGCAGTTGAAATGATACATCAAGCTTTTAAAGAAAAGCAGTGTTATTACCATCAAAGAAAATGATTTTTTTCTTACAAAAAAAGCACATTTTTGAGCACATTTGATGATAAAATGTGCCTACAGTCCAGGTTTTATTGAAGATTATTACAGCATGGAGCAACTTGCTGCTTTTGCTCCGTGATTACTCTCATCCTGTTAATTTAGTGTTCAATTTGAAGACCCACTCGGATCATGTTTGGTCCGTTTTAAAGTTGGTCTTTTAATTAGGATTTTGCCGTTCAGTGTCTTTTTCTAGAATGCATTTTCTTCTCAGTCGTCTGAGTTGTTGGGGCACAAAGCAACCAAGCCCCCCTTCCCATCACTCATAACTGAGCTATATGTTCACATGCTTTCCCACTAGCTTATAGCTCCTCACACCCCAACAACCAACAAAAAGTGGCGAGCATTATTGGAGTTTTGATCCAGATGCCAGCTCAGACGAGGAAAACAAAAACGTACATGGATCTATGTGTCTGCAAGTGGATACATCGGAATGGAGCAGAGCTCAGAAATCCTCAAAAATGAATATTTAAGCTTAATTTTCTTAAGAACACGTTAAAAACACAAGTCTTTCAGTGTATGAATCTGAGGCAGCAAAATTAGTTGCATAAAACGTAAAAATGAGACACAAAGTTTTTAAACTGACGTCTCTGATTTGCTGCATTTATAAGCAGCAGCTTTGAGAAGGAAGGTGGTGAGGAAGAAGAGGCGGAAAATTGAGGAAGAGTGTGAAAAAAGTGCTGTGGTGGATTTCTCTGGTCCCTGCTTATTTTCCTAAATTTAGTAACTGCTCAGTGTGGAGGAGAAACTGGGACACTCATTTCCTGTCTCACTAAGTCAAGATGGATTGATGACAGACAGACAGGCAGATCTTTTCAGCCAGACAGGGAGACTGTGCCTTCTGCTTGCATACATACATGCAATAAATACCCCAAAAGATACAAATATATATGTATTTATATATCCTGTCTGTTTTCTCCTGAAACGTGAGGCTTTCAGTTTGGTGATCTGTAAGGCTCTGCTGCGGACTCTGGCTCTTTAATTCCATGTCACACCACCAGTCTGGTTTTGATTCACGTCACACTTGCTGTTGCACACACATGCATTCCTGTTATTTGGATTGGCACGGACATCCAGAGATTAAGTAGCATAGAGGCCAGTCGGTGGACGTGCCAGCCACAATAAGGAAATTAGATATTTGTCTCCTCTGCGGTCAGAAATGAATGATAGAGAGCAAAGAGAAACAGAGGAAAAAAAAACTTGACAGCAGAGCGAGAGGAAAAAACTGACAGAGGAGGAGAGGGAAACAGAGCTGGTAAGAGGGCGATAGGTGGGAGGGGCTTAAAGGAGAAAGAAGGAGGGGGCTGAGATAAGGGGGGATGCTTGGGACAAAATGTTCTGATCCTGGGCTAGCATCACAAAGAGTTGTTTGGGGATTTCACATTGTTTCTTTTTGGGACAAGGACTGTTGTCCCAGAGTGACCCAGCAGGATGGCGGCGTAGATCAGATCCACTGCGGATGAGGCTCATCCCATGTGAGAGGAGAGATGGAGGAAGCCTCTGCAGAAAACTATTCTGCTGTTCAGTATTTGTCATTAAAGACCGTTTGACTACAGAAGGAACAGACGGATTTAACACAGATACATTAAAAGAAATGAAATCAGAACAATTTTGCATTAGAACGGATTGCTTAAATTGTGAGACAACCTGATAAATGTGTTCAGTTTTCACACATCAAATTTAAAAAGTAGGAAAAAAGCTTATTTTGATGCATGGATTTGGTTCATTTAAAATTAATTGACTAAAAAAAGAAAGGGAATAAGCTGCTGTCACGTCATGAAGACCTTCTACACTAAAAGCACAGTGTTTTTGTTCCATTTTCAGAGCTCATCTGCAGAATAACTTTAGAGTCTGTAAATAATCCTCCGCTTGCTGCTGCAGTGGCTTCACAGCCCCTGTTGCTGTGGTACCAGAGGGACCCGTGGATGCACGTCCCAGCTGAGTGTCTGCATGAACTCTGCAGACACTAGGGGGAGTGCTCGACCACCACCTCTCATAAAAGGGGTGTGTGCGGGGTCAGTTGTGTTCTTGAGCTGTTTTGAGCCAACTGAAAAGTGTATACATATGCATTTGACTACACTGATGTATCCATAGTGTCAATTCTGCAGAAATTGAAGAAAAAATATACATATATAAGTGTGCAAAACGACGATTTTAGAAAATATGTATTCATAATGTAATGGTATTATATTTAATGGAAAACTGACCAAAGAAAAGCAACAATTAATGAGACAAATTATATAAATTCATCTAAGATCAGACGTACAGATGGATTTGAAGCAATATTTAGCAGCTTTTGATATCAAATTAAGAACAAATATATTGTTAATGTGGAAAAACGTTTTTTTTTTTCCTTTTACAAAAACTTGTTTCTGCTCTACAGTCTGGAAGCTGTCCGTGCTTATACCAGTTTAGCGTTTGTAACATGTGACCAGAGTTGGCCCTTACATAATTAGACTCTCACTGAGACCCTGGCTTGACACGGAGTGCCATGGGTTGAAATGTGCATGTGAAATAGTTTCCTCAGAAAGTCATCAGCCTTTAAAGGGAGCACCCTGAGTGTACAAAGATCCTCTCTCAATCAATCTTGGAGCCACTTTGTTTGCTTCTGGTGAAGAGGCAGAAATGAAAGACGACAACTTTTCTCCTTTGTGAATAAAAAACTAAATCAAAAAGATTCTTTGGACCGCTTCAGGTCAGAAAAAAACTTTACCCGGCAACAAAAAAATCTGATGTGATCTGTTGCTTTCCCATTTTTTGTTCACACAAACTCTTCTTCATGTCAAAAGTGCCAACAAAACATATTTTAGGTGTTTTTTTGTTCATCATAATGTTCTCAGAGTTTATTTTTTCTTATCCTGCATGAATTTGATCAATTTGGACAGTTTTCATTTATGAAATTTCTTGTGGTTTTGTTTGCTCTGCTTGTATAATCACAAAAACTCCTGACATTCACAGCCATTTTTGTTGTTGTTGTTGAATGAGGTGAAGTGATGCAGTAACAACTATAAAAGCAACTTGGAAACCCTTTTTTTCAAAAATGACCTTCTCTACACGACCTTTTGTTCATCGACTTTTTTTTTCAAAGGTGGATTTACATGTCGTCATGACATTGGTTTGCAGATTGAACTTAATTTTAGAGCCAGCTTTGATTTAAAGCGTGACATTGCACAATTAGTGCTGTACACTTTGATTATTTAAAGGCTAAGGAGTCTGACCCTATTTCCAGAGACGGATTACATAAGTGTTCACTCCTTTAAAGGTAGTGCCTGAGCTTTTTAGAGACGGAGGAACACAGAAGTGTCGCTGGACTATTTTTGGACTGCCGTCAGCTTCCTTTCCCCATGGTCTAAGCCTCTCTACCCTGAGAGAGGATGAATATTAATTAGCGCTTTTAGCGTTTGCCATCCAAAGTTTCCCACTGCGTTTGAATCTCAGGGTCCCGCCTCCTTCTGTTGCTGCTGGAACATGAGCTAAAAAACATTTGTCAGAGTAAGGAAGCAAAGCTCTTGTTTAGAGACAAAAGCTGCCGTTGTGGAACGGAAAATGGGTTGCGGGGTTGAATTATTACCCTTTTCCAGTTTGTGTAGAGAGGGGGTGATTAGTGATCAACACGTGAAGAGCAAAAGAAATGGACTTTTTCCACACGAATCTTTCCGGCCTGTACACGTTAATGAGAACACTTACGTATGCTTGTGGGCAAATGCGCTTAGCGCCAGTTGAAATCCTCACGTGCAGCTCACTTCTAATCAAGGCTAGGGTGTCTCTGTGTGAGTGCATTGTGTTAGCGTGTTTTGGCACATCCCATGACCCCACGGTTTGGGTCCTGAGCAGCTTAGGAAGCATTTTAGTGTAAATCAAAAATCCAAATCACATGACGCTTGACATTTGACCTCTCAGCTGCTCGGGATACTGATAGAGGGGCATGAGGCCGGCCTGCAATGGGTCTGTGAGGTGAAACAGGGACAGGGAGCAGGAGTGGAAAATAGAAACCAAAAACAAAATACGAAAGACAAACAGAAAAGGCTTTAAGGTGTTGGGTGGAGCTGACTGGTTCTTCTTAACCTCAAAGTGGATAACACCTGGATGTTTGCATTCATTGCACCAAACTAAACACATCACAGCTTTTTTTTCTCATTTGTCATCAGCGAACGCTGCAGCTGCAGGATCCTGCAGGTCATTTTAAAAGCTACCATCCTATAATCTTTATTTCTTTAATCATAAAAAGCAAAATATATATGAAAGTTGTGCATTTTCCTTCATCCAATATTAACTGAGAAACTAATTGAGGATTTTGTGAAGACTAAATTTGACTTTAGATGATCTAAAACCATTCAGTGCATGTAAGGCCTCAACTTTAAAAGCTGTTGCTGTGCATCCTTTGAAGTGATGTCTTCCACTTTCATTTTTCCCCCTTAATGGTTCTGATTCATTCATACAAAAGGCTGAGTTTTTTTTTTCCTTCACCGGGCAAGCTTTATAGCAAACACATTAAGAAACATCGAGCAAAAAGCCAAAATCCTCTCTGTATTAGTTTCCACCTGCAGTTACAGTAAATAGAACATAAAAAATGACATTTGTGAACCTTGGTGAGCATTTCGAAGACCAAAAGTGACCATAAAAGCTAAAAAATATAAAAATCAAGCTTTTACTGGTGCCTAGACTAATCTCCTCTACTTTTGGCTGTTCATATGAGTAACAGCTCAGTGTGAGGCAGCAGATGGCATGTGTTTTCTCCAAAAGGTTTCCTCGCAGCAATGATCACATACAAATGCTTTAAAGAGCATTCAAATGCACTAATGTCCTTTAATCCTTAACAGAGCTAGGGTAGCTTGTAAACTAAATCTGCATAAATAGCAAGTTTTTGACATAACTGTTGTCTCTGATTTAGCTGCTTTTAGTTTTATTTTGTTAAATCTTTTGTTGACTTACCATGACTGAGCAAAAACCCGTAGAATTCTGCAGCCTAAATGTTTTCCTTGAGAACTGAAGGTTGCATTTTTAGAGCAGCATTGTGTCTTTAAGGTGTGTTCAGTAAATGTTTACATTTTTACCATCATTATTTAGTTTTCTAACCCTTCCTTGACGCATCTGCAGTAAGATCTGCTTTCTGGTCAATCTCTGGAACGGAAATCAAATCTTTTTGCACTGATAGCTCATGCATTATCTCATATCACCACGTGTGCAAAACATCTGTGTGCATTTTGCAGATGACAGCCTGACCTCCTGCTCCGCATTAGTTCTATGATAGCCTTCCTGCAGACTATGCAGGAGGCTGGAACCTTCGTATTTTCAGTTCATACGGGCTTGTAAAGGATAAATGAAAGATAAGAGGAAAATTGCACAGGGAAGAGCCAAAAAAAAAGAGTTGCTGAAGTTGAGGACACAATGGGTGGGTTAGGTGTTAGCTTGTTTTCAACAACTGAGGATGGAGTTGAAACTCCTTCCTGCTAATCAGTCAGGACCGCTAGCGTCCCTTGCTCCTCTTCCTCCTCCACATTCCCACTCCCTCTTGGATTCATTGTAATGCAGCACAGAGCACTCCACACAGGGTTTGGACAAAGGCTGCTTGTACTCCAGTTAGACCTTGGGTTGTGAGCCTTTGTGCCAAAAGTCTGTGACCTCACTTCTTCCTTTTATTCCTTACATGCACACAGACTCCTGAGAGGGAAACTTCAGGATGTGCTCAAATCAAAACATCCACAATGATGCAATAATACTTTATTTACAAGCACACATAATAGCAAGCCCCCTTTAGTGTACAGAAAGGTTGCTGCACTTTGGACACAGCATTTCACAAAGAGGATGTCCTCGCTGCTCTGAAAGCATGAAGGAATCAACACAATGTGGACCCACATGTGAGGCTGTGTGTGGTGCTGTGAATGGATGTGTTTGCGAAGGAGCCAGGCTTTGTCCCCAGCTCTCCACACACACAGAGCTTCCAGAAAAAGCTCTGCTTCAGTATGGTTTACCGCCACAGCTGAGAGAGGACAAACTGTTCACTGTATAGCAATAAATCGCGTTTCTTTGACAAACTCTAAGCTGCAGAGCTCGTCTTGACAGAAAACTGAAATCTAACTCAAATGAGAAATTGGGTTAAAACGGTTTCTATTCATTTAATTTTACAGTTGACCATTTCTTTTTTTTTCATTTTGAGAAGTTCACATTTTTCTCCAAACAAAAGTAACACAAAATGAAAAATCTCAGTTTTTACAAGAGCCATGCAACTAGCAGCTGCTAAAGGAGATATTTTTGATGTCATCGTTTTTGCTTAAAAATAAAAAATGTTTTGGTTTGTTGTATTAATTGTAACAATTTTCAATGTCTCTGTTATCTGTTGGTCTGAATGACATTTTTTAACCCACTATCAAGCATGTGTGTGTGTCTCTTTTGACCATACAGGCTCGTATAAAGTGGCTTTGCTGTCAGTTGTGGGTGCAGAAACCAGAGAGGGGAGCAGAACAGCGCAGGAGTTCAACAATGATACCAACCTGGGTTTGCCTGGGTTTCTATGTGACAGATAGAGACACAGAGAGGCACAGCCTGCTGACCCAGGCCTCTCATTATGTCGGGTGTAATCTGAGCTTTCGGGGCCCGGTCCGGCGCTCTGACTGCACTGAATGGGGGTCAAACTTTGGCCCCCACCGTCTTTCCTGTGCTTTCACTCTGCTTACCTCTGCAACTCTGATTATAGCCTGATGGAGTGGGTATTTGGGTCAGTGTGGAGGTGAGGTGGGACGGGTGTGTGTTTGTGCACTAAGAGGGAAACAGAGGTTTCGGCAGGCCACAGTCAGTGGAGTTAGGGGATGGAGTGTCTAATGGAAGGTTTTATTTGTGGTTTGCTTTAATCTTCTTGACGTGCTGCAATTAAAATCCCCCAAAGTTGGTGGCAACAAAAGAATGTGAATAAAGCAAAAAAAAAAAAAAAAACATTTCCTTGTAAAGCACACTGTATTGGTTATGAATGAGCAACCTCTTTCCAATCCTGAATTTGAAGCAATTTACAAGTTTCAAATGCTGCAGTTCCTCAAGTGTCCGCTACATTTGCCTAACAGTAGCTGGGATAGGCTCCAGCAACCCATTGATCCCAAAAATTAGTAACCCTATAACACCAAAGCTGTAACTCAAGTGGCGACACTCTTTGAATTACCATAACTCTTTGACCGTTTGCAAAATGAAAATAACACCAAAGTAATCTAAAAGCTTAAAAAATGTCAGTTTTTCCACATGAGTTACAGTTATTAAAGAGCTTGTGTTGTTTCTTGTCCCCGGGAACAATCTCTGGTGTTAAAGAGATATCATTGGCAACACTTAAAGCTCTTTAAATTAATACATAACTAACATAAAGAGTCACTTATTGGTACAATATTAAAAGTCACTTTTCTCTTTTTTGGTGGAATAACATTAATTATGTAAATGTTTGAAGAATTGCTTTAGTCAAAGGAATGTAAACATTGGAGCAAAAACTTCTGTGTTAAAGAGTTAGGCAGGTTTATAAAATGCATTTACACCAAATTTACACCAAAAACAAAATAACTTGTTTTTTAAAACCTTTTTGATGTCTGATAGCTAGATGTTTTTTGACATCTATGTTATGTCTTAATTTTGGAAAGGTTGTTGAGTGCAGTTTGTATGGTCACTCCATTTTTGGCTTCACTTTCAGCTTCTAGACCCCTAAAGTCCCACTCCGATCATCTTTTGATCTATTTTAAGAGCGTTCATGGATCTACTTGTCTATAAGTGGATGCATCAGAATGGAGCAGAGCAGGGAGCTTGTGGCTCGCCCATGATAGCACCTACGTCACAAACACAGCCTTTCTCCAAATGCATTTTTTTGTCTGCTTCCAATTCACAACGACTTGAATAAAGAAATAGTTAGGAATGTAATTTTAAGCTTAATTTTCTTTACATGTGTTCTCCATCTTGAGAAAAATACCACAAGAACATTTAAATCGACACAAAAAAACCCCAATTTCCCTTGGAGTGGGTCTTTAAAGGTGACGTCAGAGATGATCAGTCAAAGCAAAAACATAAATGAGACATATATATTTTTTCACAGATTCATGAAACTTCCAATGGTAAACTATCACTAAAATAAATGAAGACCATCATAGTACACACATAAACAACCTCAGACTGAATGTGCTTCTGCGGAATGATGACCATTTATTCCCACCTATACACACCCAGTCACAGGAAGTTGGGTCACATGCAGGGAGTGTGTGTGGTGTCAAGTTGACAACCTTGTCCCTTGGAACTAATGAGGCCCAGCGACCGACATCCCATGGATCAATCCGTGCTTGATACCAGGGTATCAAGTAAACACAGCGTGGACACCATTCATTAGCTCTGCCAGCTTCCTTCATAGACCTGCTTATTACACATCTTACATTAGTCATTATAAGTATTTAAACTAGTGATGCACTTTCACTCAAATGTCTGACAGAACAGGTGTAATTGTTGAAAGAAAGAGGAGAAAAAAAATGCGTTTCTTGTTATAGACTCTTTGCTCTGAGACAAATGCAAATGTAAGGCGTGAGTTCTTGCATGCGTGTGATCTGTAACGGGGGGGGGGGTTTGCTTGCTGGGGAGCGCTCCGCCTACGTTTCCGTGCCCCTGTGTTTACTTTCTCCGAGTTGTAATTGGAAGAATGACTCAGTCTGGTGCTCTCTGGGGATGAAATGATTATTTTAGTGCCTCCATGCAAACACGAGAGTCAGAAAAGTAAGAGGAATAAAACCTGAAGGGGTAAGTTATGTTAAATGTTTGAATACATTCGCAAATGTATGTTGCATATGAATTTAAATGATTAAAGTGCAGTAAAGTCTCAAGGCTCTGAGCTATTTCTTTTTTTTTTCTAATTGGTTGTGTTTGGAACATCTGTGTTTGAGCATGTGCGTTGGAGGGAGCAGGATAGTAGCTGGCAGCCCACATGCTTGTGAGTCAGCTGAATCACCAACACTTGGCACCACAGCATGTCATTTGGGGGGGGTTAACAGCAAGAATGCACAAAGGCTCATGAGATAGGGCACACAGAGACCTGTGGCCAACCAATCAGCGCGCCGAAAGCAAGGCTTCCTAAAAACCAAAAAAAGGTGGAGCTCTTGGAAAAATTGATGCTTTGCAGGTCTTTGTCACTGACTCACCAACAACACTTTCATGAGACATGGCTCTTGTTAGAACTGAAGTTGAAGCAAGAAGCAGAAAATGTAAGCTTCCTAGCTGCAGATTGTCAAAGCTTTTTAATGTTGGAGCATCAAGAAAACTGGTATGATGGAGATTAGCAGCACAGTTTATGGCAGAAAGTGTGGAAAAGTGATAAACAACTACATTTGAAAACTAAAATATAAATAAAGATTTTGATTCATTTAAAAAGAGCAAAAATCCAAGAAGAGTAATGGTTATAGTAATATTTGTCACCCCTTACTCTTTCTTTTACTTCATTTATTAGGTCGTTTTGCGAGACTAAGTTACCAAACTTGCATCCATTAAACCTTTTACACCTGAGTTTGAGCTCCAGTGTTGACATTCTTTTCACTCCCATAGCTCTTCAATCGTTTACGCCATTAACGTCATTCCTGTGGATTCCCAAGCAGCTTTGTGCTGATATGCAGCACTGGAAGGTGTTTGACACAAATCTGATCAGATTCAGAAACAAATCAGATTCTGTCGCAGAGCAAAGCGGCTTTGCGCTGTTATGAAACACTATGTTTTCTCCACGTCAGAATCAGTCGTTTCATGTAAACGGTTGAAGAGATACGGTATGTCATTATGTTATTTAGGTGTCGCCAGTGACATCTCAGACACTGAAGGGTTAAGCAACAAAAACATTTCTTTTAATGCTAATATGAACGGGATCCCCTTGCTTTGATAGTTTTGGGAGTTTTTCTGTCAATAAATGATTTAAGGACTACTGGAATTATTTATTTTTCTCAATTAATGTTTTTTTCTTTCAAAAAACACCACCCAAAAACAAGAAGTTCAGGGTATTCTAGGTGGTTAAATCCACTGCAGCCATTTTTCAAAGTGTTTAAAGGAAAATGAAGGTGTGCACGTTTTAGTGTTTCCCTGAAGCAAAACCCGCTGGACTTTCAAAGTGCAAACAAACCCTTTAAGTCAAGAAAAAACTGTTTTCTGTCAATGTACTAAAACTCATTATGAGATTAGATCAAATTAGACGAAAGAAATTTGTATTTTTGTTATAAAATAAATGTACTGAACAATTCAAAGAAATGGTATAGTAAAAATTGTGAAAATTTAATTGTGTATCTTGAAAGGTATCATAGATGTTTTTTTGTGAACTCATATGTTGCTAAATATTGCATTACTTTATTATTATTGTCAATATTGACAAAATTGTTATTAATTTTTTATTTTTTTTACTTTACACATTTTAAAGAAAAATTGCGAATAACTTTCATTCATACATTTTATTCTTGTTTTTTTGTTTTTAATAAAATATTTATGATTTTATCAATCATTAAAATCATTTTGAAAGTCAAATTTCTGTCTGGATAACGCACGGCAAATTACGTTGTATTTGTTAATAAAAAAAAAAAAGGAAGTAAAAGCTTCAGCAGCTGTGATTTTTACAAGTCAAATAAATTATTTTTGGGTTTCTACATGGACATAAAAGGACACACGTGGCGACCACGGTGGAAATTAGAGTAGACACACTCAAAAGATCAGAAGTAATTCAGGACGAAAAGGACAGATCACATGCATGCCAAAAAAAAAGAATAAAATCTAGAGCAAAGTAACCCTTTTCCTGCTTCTATTTGTATTTTAGGCCACAGTTGCACCTTCTGCGACAATAGGATATCCAATGATTTGTGCGCTACTATCTTTGGTGGAGCACAGGCGCTCCTGAAATATCAGTAGCTGGAATCAGATCTCTCATCTGGGACCTGGGGAGTATATCTGCGGGAGTGTAGGTGTGGTAGGTCTCAAATGAGCTTGACCTGCTTTTCAGAGGAATGTTGTGCAATGCCTCGGGAAATCTGCTACAGGCGCAGCGGCTGCTTTCCCAGGCAACAGGTTTGGGGATAGATTTATGAAAGGTATATTGGGTCACAGTTTACATTATATAACCTGGTTAATATCGTAGAAAAAAAACACATTGGGGTCTGTCACTTTTGGCTAGAAATAGTTCTGTTGACTCATGTCTTTACTCTACACTTCATCAGGTCTCCTCTTTTTATCGTTCATCTAGTCCTTTCGTCTATTTTAGTTCTCCTCATCTTAGGGATGACACTCGGAGGGAACGAGTGTCAAACTAATATGAAAAGAGGAGAAAGAGCATGAGTAGTTGTGAAACCAGCTTTCATAAACTGTCACAGTGAGAGGTGTGTTTTACTCTTGCTATTGACAAGTGGAAAAAAGAAAAAACACATCAGATGAAATTGGAGAAACCCAAGATCCCAGTTTAATTCTACCAAAAATGGCAAAGACCATCTAAAAAAAGTAGCACAATCCTACCAAACTTTTTGTTGCCTAATACAGTAAATAGATTTTTTTGCCCTAATGATATGACTTCTTCCCAAAAAGCCAGGAAGAGGAGAATAACTTTCCTAATGAATTATGAATTGGTCTAAAAGTCACAAATACTTTTAGTTCAGATGTTGCATGGTCAGTATGCATCCACATGAGGGGATAACTACATATGCACCTGTGAGTTTTCCAAACTGTCAGCAGGACTTGTTTCATTCACACCTGACGCCAGAGTTCCTTTGGCACAACAGAGAACATAAATTACAAATTAAAGCCTCGCAGAACTGTGGACATCAGTATTTCCAGGGAAACTTAGAAGCGTCTTAAATTGTTTCCTTTCGACAGCAGAAGCTAAATTTGTTCATTGCTTTAGCCTTCTGAACACCTCTATAATTTATAATCAAGACCTCTATTAACTGCAAATCAAACTGTGCGACTCCATATGCACTGAAATCAATATCCCTTTAGGAGTGAATTCCTCGGGCTCTCAGTCTCATTACACTGGAGATCTGCATTTCATCTGGAAGCCTTTCACTGAAACTATTTGTCTGATGACTTTCATCTGACAGGCCTTTTTACATTGGCTTTATTAGCATCTTTCATAATGGCTGAAAACGTTGCCCCTAAAGGATGTTCATTTATGAACAAGCAGCTCCGTAATATTTGGGTCTCTAGCGGCATGAATCCTCGGAGAGGATAAGTCTGTAACTTTACAGCACTCTTTACTTTGTGAATGGTTTAGAAAAGGAAGTGTGAATTTAAAATAACACAGCGCCTTTAAATACTGACCTTTTATCTGAGACTCAATAGCAGAATCTGCAAGTGAAGAGGCATTGAGACTCCATATGTAGGAGTCTGAACTTGAAGCCACAGCGCTGTGCCACAATGACCTGGCTGACGCTTTAGGTGAACTAAACTGTCTTTTTCCTAAACTACGAGCGAAATGAAAGTTTTTGCACTCCAATCCAAGTTACAGATAATTGTTGATTTTATTAACATCATGGATAGGGAATTCTCTTTCATCCATTTGTTACTACAACAGTGCTCGGAACCCTTTTGACCTCAGAGACACACCTGTCTGAGGTCAGCTCATCAACCGGAATTTCTTTTTGACATCAAAGATGACGTAGTGACACTCACAGGGCAAAATGATTCAATATGGCTCCTACACCCTATGTGTAAAAGTTCACTTGCAAGTGAACCCTGGTGTGGTAAAGCAGATGCTGAAATGCAGATAAGATGCCCACCAGACTGCAGAGTGGAAAAGAACCAATGCTGGCCAGCTCACAGCATTCCAGCTAGGTAATGGTATTCTGACTGCACCATCAATGCCATCCCTGGCTCCACCCATTTTACCATCAGTGTCCAGACACAGCTAGCATGAACACAGATACAGTAAAAGGCAGTCATGTCTGCTTCTTTTTACTACTGTCTTTAGGTGAACAGGATTAAATTTTGTTTAATACATTTCTCCCAAAAGTGAAACTTGTTGATAATTTTATTTTTCTTCATCATGCTTTTTTTTTTGGCTTCTTTGACTTGTACTCCATAGCAACTTATAATCAGAAAAATGTTGCACATAAATATATTTAACCTCTTAAGAACCAAGGTAATATTCAAACTAACTCTCCACACATGTGGTCACAAGCCTCCATTTAAGCAAAATTAACTATTGTGGTAATATTACCCAAAATGTTACATCTATGCATGTGTAAACCGGTTAATATATATATTACAAATGTATATTTTTGAGTTTTTCTCATTTCCAATGAAATCAAAGTGTATACAGCTTAAATGTCTAATAAACATTAAAAATAAACTAAAAAAATTAAGTAGTTTCAGAGGAGAGACTTAAACTAAACATAGCTATTTTTGTAACTTAGCTAAATTTATTGCTAATGTTTAGCCTTGCTAGTTTGTTTTGGAAAGAAGTTTGAAAAGAGAATAAAATGCGAGCATTTGTGATAATAATAAAAACAGTTATCAATACCAAATGTTTTAAAGACAACAGTAATGTCAATTACTATAAAAACTAATGTTAACAATGTTAATTACCATAAAATTGTGCATTAAATGAGTGAATTAACTGGGATATCTTTTCTGTCGTACTCTCTAAGCTAAATTCACACAACTTCTTGATTTAGATTTGGTATTTTCTGTTTCCTAACCCTGGAATTTTCACACATAAATTCTTTTGGTCCCACATTAAAGCCCATATGAAGCACAGACGAACAGCACATAATCAGTGCCTGCAGCTTCCTCTGGAGGGGAAGGCAGAGTCTAAATGATTATCTTTATGCTGTGGTTCTCTGAAAGCTTGTGGTCTTAAGTCAGTATATTTTCTGCCCGTATGTGTGTGTGTTTGTGACGTGAGTCATCACTGTGTCCATTGTGGAGCTGTCAAGCCAACTTGAACACAACGGGAGTTTCAATTGCAGGGTTGGTGATGGTGCTCTGCATCTTCTGGCAGGAGTACAATACTATATTTGCCTTTTTGACCTGAAAACAGTTTTGTAGGCTTTGGAACCTTATGTTGTGCTGCTAAAACACAATCGCAACCAACATTGCTCTTATATCAGCATCTATGCAGCACATTTACATCAAAATTAACATCCCATTAACAATATTGTCTCGTCATTGTGGAATTTTCATCCTCATTTTAGTACTTTTCCCCATTTTTCTTCTCTTCCCCTGAGCTACCAGCCGCATAGCAGAAACCCCGGCAGGTTTATGCTAATAACGGCTTCTCCGCTGAGAAAGCACAGCTACTGGCTTCATTAAAGAGTGCCTTCCTGCTGGGGACTGGGCTGGTTCATTGCTTCTCTGACTATGCAACCTGTCACATGCTGTTACATTGCTGTGCTTTCGACTGTCAGCCCGCGAGTACCTGTTTGCCCACTGAGGACGCTAACTTTCCTGACTCACTTTGGCAAATTGTGTAAGAGTGTGTGTGCGTGTGTGTGTTTGACAAAGGTCAGTTATAACTGCATTGTGCCGTTTTTGAGGAATTGGGTGTTTGTAAACTGGAACTTTTTAAAATATATTTCTCCAAGATGAAAATCTGATCAGTAAAAATAAAAACCATAAAAATTGTCATGTTTTTGGGCTTGAAAACCACATTCACATGTGAAAGAACTGTAATATTACAGACTCAGTCTTTGTCTTTCAATATTTTTACAGGTTTTTCACAATCAGCTACATTGTACACCATTTACTGCACCTTCAAACAGGAGGGAAAATTAATTTTTGCTAGAGTAACATACATATGTGTGCTTTTTTTGGTAATATTTTGTCATAAAATGCAAAGTACACAGACTAGCTGATTAAAAATTGATTTAGAAAAAATCTTACTTTTTGGAGGTTGGTGAATTGTCTCAGATTCATTTTTAACATTTTTACAATCAAATCATGCATAACTAACTTGCAAAGAAATTTTTCCTAAACCAAAAGTCAGAACTGCTTCTGTGACCAAAAAATATTTAATAATTCAACTGCAGTTGATGTTTTTCTTGTGCGTGTGAGACTGTTGTGAAAGGAACTGAATGCCGTATAAAGTTTAAATAAAGTTATTTAAAATAAATGAGAGAATAGCCATTCCTTAGATGTAAGCAATTTTTGTAAATTATCATGATTTATCTCTTTGAATGTTTTGTTTAAAATGATCGTTAAAGACCCACTCTCATCATGTTTTGATCTATTTTGAAAGTGTTGGTTCTGATTAGGCTAATTTTAACCAAAATTTTAATAATAAAAACGGTCATTTTCTTTGATATAATTTGTGCAGAGTGGCAGAAGTTCATTAGAAATTCGCCGCTAAGTTGTGGGCGGTACTTGGTGCGGAGCAACCCCACCCCCCTTCCCCTCCCCGTTGCCTGCAGTGTATTTTTGTACATCACAAATACCTTCTTTGTCAAACTGCCTTTTTGTTGTCTGCTCCTGATTTTAAAGGATTTGAATAAAGAAATACTCAAAACTGGAGCTTAACTATCCTCCATTTAAAAAAAATGCCTCAAGAACGTGTTAACAACACCAAAAAAAGTCGTTTTTAAGTTTCGTTAAATTACCTTTTCCTGAGATTTCTCTGTCAATACAACCATGCCTATTCCTTTACTTAGTTTTTGTCACTCTGCTGGGCTGTGAAACCTTTTCAGTCCCTTTTTCCTCATTCTTCTCCCAGTTCACTCACTTGTCCATTCAGCCACGCTTTTATGAACTTCTCCATCATGCCGTCACTCAATTTTTCATTAACTACCCCAGGTTCACTGTCGTTGGCTCTTATTGCCCTCCGCCCTCTCACTATCTCCAGCTCCCATCCCATTCGTCTCAGCTAGCTGCCCAGGCTGCTGACGTCGGCAGCTGTAAGGGAACACAGCCAAGAAATGCTTTAAATCAAACTGATTCCTGGGGAAATGTGCACAATGCGGATGCATGCATGGGCCCAGAGGGTTGCCAGGTGTCTGCTTGTATGTTTACCCCACGTTTGTACAATTTCAACAGGGTGCACCCATGTAAATCAGTGAGTATACAATCAAACAAGCTTTCAGAGACTTAGGAGGAAGTGGAAGTGTTGTTCTTAAAAAACTGGACCGCTAATGTTCTAAAGTGAAGGTTCGGACGTTATTAAGTGTGTCAGAGAGGATTACTTTAAAATGTACGAACGTTCGGGGGTGTAATTATACAAATCATGACCTTAGAGACTCAAGTTCTCACAAGACGTTTACCACAAAGGCTCACAGGAGTCATTTAGTGCCTGTCAGGCTGCAGACAGAGTTCTGGCACAGAAACAGACAGGTGTGTTCACACAAGCCCTCTTTACACACTTTACTCAAGGAGGAACTGCTGAGTATTTATGTCTGTCGTTCTGTTTGTGAAGAACTGAGAAGGGGGAAGTTAACATAAGTGTATGAAGATATGAAGAATAAAATACAGACAGGAGGGTGATCCCACACCTTTGAATCCACCACTTTTTGTTTACCCTGTTGGTAAAAAATGTCATTTTCGAGTATGAAACAAACAATTCTTTCCGTACTTATGAAGCAAACATAAAACAATAATAAGAAACCTAAAGGTTGATTGACACAACAACAAATAGACTCCAAGCCAGGGTGGATCCATTATCACACTGTTTTCTAAAGGATCATCACACAGCAGGATCTCAGCTCACCTCCTGCTTTTTCGGAACATTTGGAAAGTATCCACCAGTTGGCTCCAGTTTCAATACTGCAAGCAGAAGATAGCCATCTGTTCTATATTTTATTTCTCCACCAAGGTATCACTCCGCTGCTTCTCCTCAAAGTGTCCCCTGACCCACATTTTTAAATGTAACTGGCAGCAAAAACATCCCAGGAAATTTGATTTAGATTAAAACTATTATTGCAAACGTAGTGCAGCCTCATTACAATCAGTTTCCAGCTAATTTGTAGTTATTTTGTCCGTGCTCTGTCAACAGCAGATTACATTTTAGTGATATGCGATGACACGACCTAACCCTTCTGCGGCTTATCCACGCTTCCTCCTTCTCGTCAGAAACCTTGCAACGCTGCTAGTAATCTTCTGCTGTGGCTGACAGCGCAACAGGCACTCTATCACCAGATGGGATGGATGTTTTAAAGGCCTACTGTGCTCTCCTATCAGCTGGAGAGAGGAAAAGCCTGAGTGGGAGATGCTCAATAAATCAGCAGAGAAACGTAAAGCCCATTGCAGCACACAGGAGCAAGGAGACTGTCTGAGGAATTGGCTTTTCCTAACAAGCTTCCAGCATCATTGTGATGCTTGGTGGAAAAGTTCTAACATTGCACAAGTTTCTAATGCTATCACTCTGGAGTTTAGTATCAAAGCTGAGATTAAGTGGAGGTTGCCAACTGGAAGCTCCTCTCTGTCCCAGAGCGTCTAATCCTCCCTGAGAGGAAAAAAAAAACAGTCTCAACTTCCTCCCACATGCAGCTCCACTGTGTTATTGTGTCATTTCTCTGTTTAACATCGCACCCTGTGATGGGGATACGTGGGAAATAACAAGAAAGACAGGTTCAAATTATCGGAGAAAAGCTCCTCACAACACCAGACTGTTTTTGGTGCACACACTGTTCTAGAAGTCACAAGGCAGAAGTCATCTCCACGGAACAGCTGAGACCTAAACCGATTTCAATTTTGGGCAAAGTTGGTCAACCAGAAATTACCTGAGGTTTTCTTTTCTGTAAAGTTGCTGATTAAGGATTGGAAAGTGTCAGTTTGCTCACCTCAGTGGATTTAAGGGTGGTCATTACTGCCTTTAAATGATAGGCTGACATTTATAACTGGATGCCGCAATGAATCTCTGAGTAATGTCTTTAGGGTATCTAAGGGGAGATACGTCAATGTAATAAAGGTCTTTTTACCCCAATGAAAATCGTGTTTTTTTACATGTTCTTTTTACATGTTCTTGTTCTTCTTTACATGTTGTTCTCACGATGGAGAACATATCTAAAGAGAATTAAGTTCATATTTGTTTTTCTCAGTGTTT
The DNA here is from genome assembly GCA_014656515.1 of Oryzias celebensis. Classification (NCBI taxonomy): domain Eukaryota; kingdom Metazoa; phylum Chordata; class Actinopteri; order Beloniformes; family Adrianichthyidae; genus Oryzias; species Oryzias celebensis. The sequence goes on along the minus strand of BNCR01000008.1, from coordinate 12,799,847 downwards.
CTTTATTCAAATTGTGGTGAATCAGAGGCAGATGAGAAAATGCTATTTGAAAAAAGTTTGTAGTTTTTATGTACAAACTAAAATTCGTAAGCCGCAAGCTCCCTGCTCTGCTCAATTCCGATGCATGTCTAAGGTGTCCGAATCTGTGCGGCAACCAGGGGAGGGGGGCCACTGCCGAGTAGCTCTACCCCAGAAGGTAGATCCCAGGCTGACCCACCTCCCCATCACCCCAATTTGTGGTCATATCAGGACATGTAGGACAGCTTCCAGACTGACCCTAGTTTTAAGCTACGCACACACCGCCCTCGGCAACGCGCATTCAAGCGTCCACTTCCAGTGAAAATCTGTCAACACTTAAAGGTGCGCTAACGGTTTCTTCGTTTAAAAGTTGTGCGTTCGTGTGTAGCCACCAAATTTTTTACGTCCGTTTTTGGGCTCTTCATACAAAATGCATGGCCTTTGCGTTGCCAGCTTAACTAGTTCGAACTTTGACCAATCGGGGACTTTGATTCAGCAGTGATTCAGAGCATAGCTGGTTCATCTGGTGAACCCACGCATGGCGATGAACCTAACAACGTTTCCATTTATTTTTCAAAAAAAATAAACCAATAGTAACCAATGGACACGAACGCTGGATTTGCGCTGCTTTGCCATTTTGCACTTTGCCTTTTCCATCTGTAGGTAGTGGACATGCAGTAGTACATAGCAGAAAAAGAAGCCCCGTTCTGCTTCTTGAATGCACGTCAAATGCCCGGTGTGCACGTAGCTTTAGAAACAATCAAAAGACAAAAGACCGATGAACACAACTTTTAGACTATGAAACCAACAAAAATGCAATCTTTCTGACACTCGGAGGCTATTGCCCACAATTAGAAACAAGCAGATCGGGTTCTATTCTCAACCTTTAAATGTTCAGGCCCACACAGGCTGCAGTTGATTTTATTTTGCCAAGACTCACCTGACTTTAGTCAAAATACATGCAGTATTGATACCAACACCAAAGCAGTAACCCACCATTCTCTGAGGGACTTAAGCAAAACAATGGTGTTGTGGTTCACAGCAATGCGTTTCCCTGAAAACACATTTCACGCTGAGAAACTCCTGCTATGAAGTTAAGAGATTTCAGTTCAATATTTGCACACTTTTGAGGGTCCTGTCGATAGTTTGCAGGAAACATTTACTTCTGTAAATCTATTCTAAAGGCTTAGAGATATTAAATGATGAGTGGAAACAAATTTTGCCAAATAGTTTAAATGTATTTGTTGCTGCAAACATTGATGCATAACAAGAATAAAGTAAATCTTAACTGATGCCAGAAATATTGCAGCATTTCAGCATTTTATTGCTAAGATGTTTCTTCTTTTACCAATTAAAATAGTTTTTTAATCACTTTTTCTGTTGACAAAAAAATCTAGATTTACACCAATTTTTTAATGCTTTTGTTTCAGCTATTCTTTTTTGATATGAATATAATAATTAAAAACGACTCTTGATGTCACACAATCATGAAAGTTTCATTTCAGGGAAAATACAGAGACAGAGAAACAGAAAATAAAGAGACAGCTTGAAATAAAACACTTTTTTGAGGAGAAAAAACTTCAATTTAGTGAGAAACCTGTTATAGCTGACATGAGAAACAATGTTACATTTGAATTAAATTCTGTAGTAAATTGTTTCACCTGCTTGATGCATTGTTTTGTTTTTGAATGGCATTTCATGAGGCGGAACATGCATTTCACCAGATATTTATGGAGCATTGCATTCTGGGACTTAAATGTATAATAAAACAACTTTAACATTTCCAGCATGTTAGTAATAAGTTAAAAAATACCTCTATCATCCATCTAAAGTTTACTGGAGTTTTTATGAATGAAATTAAATGGTGTCATTAGCATTAGTAGTAATGAAATGAGGAGAATGTATGAGTATGAGGAGAAAATTTTTTTTTTAAAAGCTTTTCAAGTTAAATGAAGACTCACCCATAGATTTAAATCCCAATCTTTAAAAACTGCTGTGTAATGAAGTGCATGTGCTATAAAAATATAATGTATGTGAATTAATATGTGTATCTCCACAGCCATGGCAAACTCAAAATAAGATGAACACCATGTACAAGACCATCACTTGGAACATGAAGTAGTTTTCCCAATATATTTATTTTCTGTCACAGAGGACATTTTCAAAGGATTTGGCAGAAAACAGACAATGGCTCATTATAGCAGGCAGCTCACCAGCATGAGCCAAATAGATTTAAAAAGTACTGCAGCACTTTTGTGGCAGTGCGACCCACACTGATGAAAATAGTGTTTTTAACATGTTCTTGTGGCATTTTTCTCATGGTGGAGGACATATATAAAGAAAATTCAGCTGAAAATTGCATTTCTGAAAATTTATTCTAATTTTTGTGAATATCAGGAGCAAACGAAAAATGGCAAAAGCTTATGTTAGAAGCAACTACGACACTCTGCTTCATTCTAATGCATCCACTTGCAGTTAAATAGATCCGTAAACGTCTTTGTCTTCCTCGTCTGAGCTGGCATCTGGAACAAAACTGTACAGCTGGATAGCTCTGTTTCTGCTCGCCATTCTTGTTGCACCGCTAATGTTAGCTTGGGGTTGTAAGCTGGTGGGAGAGTGTGTATACAGATGGATGACAGGAAGTGGGGGTGTGCTTACTCCATGCCAACAGTACTGCCCACAACTGAATTTCTAATGAACTATTGCCACTCTGCAGAAACTATGTCCTTTTTTTTCCTTCTTTTTTTTTTTTTACTAAAAACGGAATTATCATAATTAAAAGACCACAGAGAAAAACAGATCGTAAAACAGATCGAAAGATGATTGGAGTGGGACTTTAAGTAGATTAAATGTACCAGATGCTATGATAACCTTTGAGTGTCTTGAGACAAATCAGTATTCCAACCAACAACCTTAGTAACCCTGTTCTCTACATCCTCCTGTTTACCCCAACAAACCTCATGTCCTTCATTAATACATCCATGAGCCTTCTCTTTGGTCTTCTTCTAGGCTTCCTACCTTCTAGCAACAACCTCAACATCCTTTTAGAGCCTCGGTCTCTAAACCAAAAAGCCTCCATCTCTCTAGATGTTCCTCCACCTGCTCCCTGCTCTCACTACAGATCAGAATCAAGATTGAATCCTTTTAAAAAGCAGAAATTCAACAATTAACAAACTTGACCTGAGCAGTTGTGCAACTTTTTCGTTGTTCCTCACATCTGCTCACATCCATCCCTTGCTGAATCACACAGCAAGTAGAGTTGCAACAGTCCAAACCTCAACATGAATTGTGCTGTCAAACTTCCTTTAAAAGAAGACAGTTCTTAAACTTCTATCTTTGGTTTTTGTTGAAGCTTTTCTCAGCTTGTCCATCTAATCTGTAATCAGGTTCACATGCTGCCCCAAGGCGTAATGTCCACACAAATCTCCACACAGATGACTCACATCACTGCGTGCTGAGTTCAGTCCATGTTCATGCTGCACCGTGACACAGAGAGGAAAAGGGAGACGCACCACCAGCAGCACCAACAAAACTCCACCCGTCTAATTCTCTGTCAAACCTCACTTGAGCACCAACGCTCTTATGCAACACCACCCACTGAGGTCCCAGTGACACCTCCTTCACAAACTCGCACACATGCAACCCACACAGAAGAATTAACTTTCAACATATTTGTTCTGTGTGGGCGAGAGGCGACATCACCAAGTCTGCCTGCATTGTGTCCACAGATCAAACACCGCAGTGTAAACAAGGTGTGGGCTATTCAAAGATGGACATCAGGTCCATTTACTTCAGTTGTTAGAAGTCAAACGGCTATTGTTGACGTTTTGGGTTGTAAGCGTTCCTAAAGATTAGACGAGGAACCTGACATAATGCTGATGACCCAACAGAAAGGCGTAAAATCATGAGTCAGATAACTTAAAGCTTAGCCATAAGAACAAATAAACACATGGAAATCCACCCAACCTCTTTGTCTCAGCAGTTAAGCATGTGATGAAGGAATGATGCATGAGCTGGACTTCCTGTGTTGGATATTGGGATGACATTTTGCTTTTTTTCATCCAGTGGGTCAACAAGTTCCAGGTTTGTGACAAGTTTTTGATGATGGAGGACAAATTTAAAGAAAATTTAACTTACAATGGCATTTCTGAGTATTTCTTTATTCAAATTGCTATGAATAAGGAGCAAATGAAAAAAGCTTTTTGGAAAAGATTGTATTTGTGACACAGAAAATATGGTGGGCAGGCCACAGGCTCCCTGCTTTGTTACATTCTGATCCATCCACTTGCAGCCAAATAGATCCATGTACGTTTTTTGTTTTCCTCATCTGAGCTGGTATCTGGGTCAAAATTGTAGGATAGCTGCATAGCTGGGCTAGAGGGTGAGCATTTAAACAGAGAACTGTCAAATATGGGTGACGGTGACAAAATCGTACTTGAGAGTTTTGATCAGATACATTTTCTATTTCTAAAACTTTTACTTCTACAGTTTGGAGTTTCCTACATTTAAGTATTTTTTTTTTCAGTTGGGAGAAAGTTCTCTCCTTTTCTGGCAAAGCAAACCCAAACAGAGCAGGATAGACGGAAGAATCTCCACCATTACTGCAAACTCTGGACGTATTAGTGTTTCTGTGTGGAATATTCTTGGCTGACAGGTGTGTGCCACATTCCCTAAGCCTGTGCATGAGCATGAGCATGCTGGCAGACATTTTTAACGAATCTCTGTTTTTAAAATACATTTTAACAGTGTCAGCACTAATTAGGATTCGAAAAGACCCCTAAAAATAAACAAATAAAACTCAAATATCTTAGCTTTTTTGAGGAGGATGCAGCCAAAGCATCTGTTTCACAGATGTGTTCAACTTTAAAGCCACAGCTGCAGGCGGTAAAAATCCTTTTTAGGCCACGACTTGGAGATATTTTACCTGACAGGTCAAACGATTTGACAGATTTCTCTTCTAATGGCTAAATATGAGTTGGCATGAGTTTTCAGCAGCTCACTTTGATGTGTGGAATTTGTCAAGAGAAACAACTCTGTAGAGGTGAAATAAAACTGGGAAAAAACAAAGAAACAGGGAGAAAAAACTTTATTTAAACAAACAAAAACAGAATCAGCTTTAGTCTTATTGTAAAATGTGCATTATTTACTATAAACAAAAAGTTGAAAATTGCTCATTTTAAATATGGCAGCAAGTCTGCATATTGGCAGCAAAGCTCTTCAGACGTACATAAAACTGCTGCAGAGATACACAAAATATTTGGTACATTTTCCTTAGAAATAACATTTTAGAAGGAATTCTTGTTGGTTTACACTTACAACATTTTACATTTCTGATCAGCCGGTGACTTTACCCTTTTTTTACACTAATCTCACTTATTTAAACTAAATCTACAAATGCAGGTCAAAAAACAGTCGTCACTGAAAATATAAGAAATAGTTGGAAAAACAGTACTAATTTATATTTAGAGTGCATAAGAAAAAGTAAATGAAATTTTTTTTTGTCTTGTTCTATCTTTCCTTTGAAAGTATATGAACAAAATGACATCATCAGCAAAATGTCTGCATGTTTTCTAATGAAAAAGTCTAAGCCAAAAGTTTAAGATAAAATAAGATAAGAGACGAAAAAAGCAAGGAAATGGAGTAAAAATATATATTTTTTCTTTTCACTGCTTTAATAGTTTATTTTCAGATCTGTAAGACCCGAATATAAACAGTTGTAAATGAAGGTTTTGATTGTGGGTTAAAGATAGAAAGGGTTAAGAATAGAAACAATTTCTTTCAAATTATAAACATATTTTTTAGAGTGTAGCTGGACGACAGTGAGAGCAAACCTACATTAGCGTCCCATGTCACTTAGACAGTTGAAATTCCTCAACTTTAAGTCCAGCAATGCTGCTCCAGCTGCATCTTTCCCTGTGATGTTCAGTTCAGCACCTCAAAAGGTCACCCAACCGACACAGAAGCATCCATTTACGGCCTCGTCTCTGCATCGGTGCAGGCGAACGCCACACAGACGCCTTTTTCTCTGCCTTTTTCTGCTCTTTGCTTAGTAAATCTGAGGTGTGTTTGCAAACACTTCCTTCATTATACATTAGAATCAACAGGGAGGTTTTTTCTTTTTAAGCTTCTATTAAGAACCCAGGCCTACAACTGTGTTGGAAAAATATTCAGCTCTTGCACAACCCAAATATGGAAACCAAGGGAACAAAGTGCAGGTCTCATGAGTTGAGGCATGACTGGAGGCTGGAGAGTTCTCCCTGCTTTCTTTCTTTCTTTAGCTTGAGTAAATATTTTTCATTAAAGCTGTCCAAAGCAGACCCATATGTTGAGTAAATCTAACCCAACTCTTAAGTGGGCAAGGTTCAAAAGAAGTACTTTTTCAGACTTTTTGATGCAAAGTCAGAGGGAACATTTTTGTTTGCATTTTCTGAATCAGTGAGATTCTTTGCCATCTTTCAAAATTCCAATAAAACAGCACATATTCTCTATGATCTCTTGATTTACATCTATAAGGAAGAAAGACATGTCCATAAATTCCCTCTTCGCTCAAGCACAGAAACAAGCTGATGTTCCACAGACTTCTGCACAATGCTGGCTCTGTCTTCTTCTCTTTATAAATCTTTTAAATGTGCTCTTTTAGATTAATTCTACATCCTTCATTCCCCAAAACCACCTTTAATCTCCGCAACTTGGTCAACTTGCAAATCCTCTGCAACACACGGTGCTTTTTTTACATACGCGGAGGAACCTACAATAAAGTCGTGCACAAATTCAGAAGAAAAGCAAAAGAAGAAAAGTTAATTTTAGCTGGTAGTTTCATTTTAGGATTTTTTTTGTAAGTGAACAAACAGCTGTGAAAGCTGACTGTTTCTGGGTGGGGTTGAAAACTACAGGCGCGTGGCAATCAGTGCAGAACCCCGGTGTGCCAGCAAATAAAGCAAAAAGCCGAACCGAACAGAACTGAAACAGAAATTTTTTTTTACAAAAATGGAAAAAAGTCTCTTTAGGACAAAAGTTAAACTAAGAAATCCCTCTTACTGACAGCAGCGCCAGAGAAGTGCATCATTAATCTTTGCACAGGCTGAGTTGGGAGCATGTCCGTGATACCTTGCAGAAGCAGACTGATAAGAAAAGTAAGTTCTGATCTGTAGTTTTACATCTATATCTGCAAATGCAGATTTTTCTAAGATAATTATTTATCAACACATGTTACACTTAAACTACAATTATCTTGTCTTTACCCTTGAACCGTGAGGTTCTCATTTATGGGAGCTGTATGACATCAGAAACTAAAGAAAAGCAGAAAGGTGTAGTCTCTCTTTTTTTTGGTTTTTATTTGCAGATAGGAACAGAAGGATGACAGGGCCAGGACAAACAAGAACGCCAACCATGCATTGGCGACTGAATGCACAGGATGTGTGAGGACCCAGAATCCCAAATGCTAAAAACAAAGAAACTTAAAGAAGTGAACACCTATGTGCTGATTATCTGAGGCTAAATGGATTTTCAGAGAAAAAAAAAAAGGCCAGGTTATTAATCATTTGGAAACTGAAAATGATGTAAACAATGGTTTGCTTAAGGCCAAATGGGAAATATAGGTGGGTGGATTCTCTGTGGTGGGGGTGGGAGCCTCAGCTTGCCTCTGTGGGGCAAAGATAAGACGTAGTGAGGCAATATTCAGAGAAAAGCTCAGTATCTTCCAGCATAGAATTGCTCAATCAGCTTCTGACTGCTTCCCGAAATAGATGTGAAGTTGGACTGGGGCAGAGCCATTAACTGTTTTCTGCAGAGGAAGGTGACATTACCATACGGCAGGGTTGGTTTGCTGGCAAGCTGAGCTCCACCTGTTTTTATGACAGGCAAGGCGGGGTGGGGGTGCTGGGGCACTGAGCTCGGCATCAAATTAGCACCGACAGGAGTGTGGGTGCCACGTTTCAACTGCCTTTTTTTAAAGCTTATTTGTTGCTTTTAGTCCTGTTTTTTTTTAAATAAAATAGTAGTTAAATTATTTACATTTGTTTTATTGTAGTAAATTATTGTCAAAATGTGTCTCAAAACACTAATCTGGGGGATCATTTTAATAGTAAACTGAATGTAACTGCTAATGAAGTTAAAGTGGTCTGCCCCCTCCATTCTGGCAGAAGTGACCTCACTGGTGTCAACCTCCTGATAAGTCACAGCATGTGTGGCGTGACAGAGTGGAAAAAATGGAGCAGTTGATACGGTGAGGGGGGATCTCCTTTCTGCCCCCCTCCATTCCCTACACGGGGAGTCCCGCGTGTGATTTACTGCAAAACCGTCAGCCACTGGAGGGGTATTTTCAGGGTGACCCGTTCCTTTGCGTTCAGAGGCCTACGTGCGAGCAAACACACGGAGAAGCGTAAACAAACATCCTCCTCCCCACCTCGTCCCACTATCAGCGGACGCCAACGCACACACCGTGAACTTTACCCGCTCGCATCAAGCCCAGAGTGTGTCAGGGAACGGTGGGACAGACGAGCCATGATGAGCCAGCTCCGGCGGGGCCCCTGATGTGGCAGCAGGGGTCAGGGTGAATGCAACCCCACGTCCAAAATCCTCTGATCAGCAGCAAAAACTGCATCTCAAAGGCTGTGAGGCCAAACTAGCCTGTGCTTTTCTTGGGGGAAAAAAAATGGATTATGGTAAAATATTCAGTGAAAAGAATTCAAAACTATATGCAGCTCAATTCAACCAACTGAATTGTGTTAATCATTCAGTCATAAATCCATTTCTTATGGAAATATATGTAAATCATTTGCTGTCTTTCTTTTTTTTAGAAATCTTTTAAGAAAATAAAAGCTGAATTCACAACCACAGCCTCTTGGTTTCAGTCAAGTAGCTTCATAGTTCTGACGCTTCAGTAAATCAAAAGTTCAGGATCAAATTCTGCTTTGCACCAGAAAAAAAAAAAAAAGTCCTCCCAGTTGTCCGTTAACCAGACACTAGGTGAAATGCAAGCTTGGTTTTCTGCCAGATTGTGATCAACACCGTTATTTAACACTTGAACTTTCCTAATTCTGTTACAGCTGCATTGATTGCACTGGGATCATATATATGAGTTCCTTTGAGGTTTGTGCGCCTTCCAGAACCTGCTACTGCGAGGTTCACCAACCTGTAAAGCCAGGAGGCCAGGCTTTTAGCTCCGGGGGCTCACACAGTAGACGAACTCCCACTAAGCATATCAATAATGTCAGTTTAATAGTTGCAACAGTTAGGAAAGCACTCTTATGAAGTGTTAAGCTGCTGAGACCAGTAAATCTTCATCACAAGCACAGGAAACGAACTGTGCTGAGATATAACATTATCTGGTATTAGCTTTAATTCTTATGGATCAGCTGGGAGCTAAAAGCTGTTATCTATAGCTTTTGTATTAATGAAACCCAGCATAGAGGAGAGGTGGATGGATGCTAGCCAAGAACATAATGTACCAAAATGATGATTAAAAAGGAAAAACCTGATTTATGACTTCAGGGAAAAGAGCTGGAGTTTTGTCCGGACATGTTCACCCCCCAAAAAGAAAGGGCTTGATCTTTACTTCCTCCCAAACACCACCAAAATAAAGCATCGTGGTTATTTTTTTCAAGCTTTTGTTTTTAATTAGTATCAGTCCCTCGGAACACGCAAGACACTGACTCAGGACTTTTGTTATACCGTTTGCTTTTATCAAGTATTGCACAATGTAGGTACAAAATTAATATACGATTACATTTTGTCCATTATATAGCAAAAATCTTTAAACTCTTAACAGAAAATACAACTCTTATGTTTTTTCAAAAAAGCAAATATTCTTAAATCCCACCACTACGGAATATTCTGTACACAATCTTCAGGGTAGTCCGTTTTTTTTTTTTTTTTTTTTTTATTTCTTTATTTTTTTAAACAGATGGATTCAGGTGTTTTTTGTATAATTTTTTTTAATAAAAAAAGAAAAACATAAAGTTGCTGCAGCCATCACAGATCACTGGAGTAGTAAAAAGATATAAATGCAATACCATGTCGTAGAAACAATAGATACTCTGATATTTTACAAACTCTTGTACTAAATTAAATTATACAATTAGAAAAAGACCAGGAAATCCCACTTATTTCTGCCAATTATCATGACAAAATTGGCGATGTCCAGTTATGTTTTAAATACTGAAAGAGGCCATGATTTGTGATGATGTCTCTTTTTTCTTCTTTTTTGTCCTCTTTTTTTAATATATATATCTTAAAACAGTTACATAAAAAAAATATTTTGTGCTTGGTTGGCAAAAGAAATGACAACGATGCATTCGTAAGTTTAGGTAACCAAGCTTGGACATCTTGTACTACAAGCTTCATTGTTTCAAGAAAGAAAGAAAAAAAATAAAACAGTACAACTCAAGGGGGCGTAGAAATTCTCCCTCGGGCTCATGCTCTGACTCGAAACTGAGATCTTACAGGTTTACAAGTCTTTTTTTTATCTTTTACTTTGACATTCTGGGTTTTTTTTTTTTGTTTACACTTTTTTTAAGTTGTTTTTTTTTTCAAAATGTGCATCTGTTTTGCTTCCCCCCATCACATTATCTCTGGTCATTTCTGCATGAAGTAGCTTAAGTAGTACTTTTAAGCGTACTAGTTGGCCATGACTGGCTGGAATTGCTGGTTAGAATACTGCATGTTGCTTAAGCTGAAATTCAAGCCATCCATGAGGGACTTGTCGTTAAGGCCACCGTAGGCCGCAAACATATCGAAGGCATTGCTGTACTGCAGCGGGCTGAGGCTGAGCGAGCTGTCTCCTGGGAACAGAGCACTCTGGCTACCCTGGCCCTGCAGGGGAGGGAACACGAACTCCTTGGCATTCGGGGACAAGGCGGAGGGCTTTGGGTGCTGCTGCGGGCCGAGACCCAGCCCGTACAGTGAATGCATGGAGGTGGAGATGGCTTTCTGTTTAAGGAGACTGTTCACATTCAGGCCCAGGTTGGTGGGAGAGGTACGGGCCGCTTTGTTCCCAGCGTTGCTGCCGCTGCTGTTGTTGTTGTTGCTGCGTCCACTGCTCTTCATCTTAGTGGAGCCGAACTTGGTAGCTGCGAAAGTGGCTGTAGTGAAGGTTAAAGGCTGAGTGGAGCGGGGCATGAAGGTTGGGCTGACTGCCGCCGAGTGGCCAAATGGGGGAGACGGAGAGCTGGAACCCGGAGAGGCACCGTTTGCAGGTTCACTGATGGGCATGAAGACCTGCGCTTCAGGGTTGAAACTGTTCTTGATCTCCTTGTCCAGATCGAGCCCTCCATTGTTGGCTCCACTTTCGTTGCTGTCGTCGACATACAATACTTTGATGGGCCCCTTCTCTCCAATCTGGTAGGACACCTCAAAGGGGTCAATCCACACGCTGAGGTCCTGGGGCAGGTTATTGCGAACATCCTCGATCTCTAGCCCACTCTCTTTGGCTGCTTTCTCCACCACAGGGTCCACCTTCTCCCCCACGTGGATGCATCGGAATCCTGAGCCCTTGTATGGCTTGTCTGGGTACCAGTGTCCTTCATATTTCTGCTTCAATTGCCTCTCAAGCTCCTCGCCAAAGATGTTGACCCGCCTCCTGGGCAGCTTATTGTACAGGTACGAGATGATGAAGTTGAGAGCTACTTGGATTTCGAGCTGCATAGCGGACTGCTGAAGTGTACCAGATGTGTGAAGATTAGCTTCGTCTGACCTTGAACGTGTCCACTGGGTTTGCTTTGTTTATCCGTGTTTGGCAACACAGACGTGCTCCAGGCAGGGTGGCAAAAGCAACCGGGACGTGGATGAAACAGGTTGGAAAATCAAAAAGTGCTGGTTTTATAATGTAGTGGCGTCCCCCCACAGGGTGTTAAATATTTCTTTCTGCAAAAAAACAAACAAACAAAAGGGAAGAACGATCAAGGAAATGCAACAAATTCACCAAATAAGTGCCTGAAATGAGCATGAACAAGTCCAAAAAGGAATCAAACTTCGTTTCTAGTAGATGGGGTGTGCAGACATAGTCGAGAACAGATCCATCTTTTACTAGAGCAGGGAATCCTCTTACATAATAAGATAAGAGTGGCTCCATAAAGCAGAAAGGAGGCGAAGTACGGTAGGACCCAGCATTTCTTTACAGTAACTGCAACTAAAGTTAACGCCTAGTCAATAATACCCGCAGAAGGGTAAGTGAGTGAGGGAGGGATCTGGATTTTAGAGCTCCTAAACCTCTGTCACGGGACTGTTTCTGTGTGTAGAGATCTCATTAGGCGAAGAGCTTCCCACACAAAAACGATGTCCAAATAAGACTTGGCAAACTGTGTCGACACCCATGTTTAGTAGTTTCAAGGAGGAAGACTGGTAGGGGGTGGGGGGGTGAGATCCTTTCCTGTTGAGGATACATTTGGTTGAAAGATATGTTTAAGGAGATCCAGGGCACGCGACCTGATCTGATAAAAAGCCTGTCAATGACCTGTTGATAGGCTCAAAGACCAAAAAACTAGAACCTTCTGAACGGCTGTTCTACTTTGAAGGGAACTATTTTCACTGAGGAGGTGGAACCCATCACGATTAGCTTGAAGAAAACGATTTTTAGAAGCCATTTTTTTTCGATTAGAACACCTAAACATTGAAAAATAATTTTTAAAGAGGCTTGGTGGTGACGTCAGAACCGTGTGACAACAAAATGAAGATTGTCGTTCGATATCTTGCGCCGTCGCTGTGCCAGCCGCTCTAGAGCGGAGGAAAATGACCAGCTATGTCGAGTTTGGGGTTGAGAAATGTCAAAAAGGGGATTCGTTGCCCTCTGTACAACCGGTGCCTTTTCCCCGTGGAAATAAAATGACCAAACAGCTAACACTGACCGTCTCTGCACGTACACCCCTCCCTAACTTCCGAGGACTGACGCAGCAAATCAGCTTAGAAAGTGCGAGCACGGCTGTAAAACGAAACATACATGCAGACACATATAAGACAAGAGCGGGGAAAAATTGGACATACTTACTTTACGTAAAAAATAAAGATTCTCAGTAGTTCTGAAGTACCGTCGGTTAGTGCAAATAGGAATAAAGTATAAATACTTTCTTTACATAGGATATATTATCAGTTTTACAAAAAATAGTCCAGTAAATGTAGGTTTCGGAGGATTGGCGTTTACGGTTTCTGTTTTTAAGGTTATTTTGAGTTTTTTAAAGTCCTCTTTCAGCAGGCTTGCAGAGCAGCTCCCTCCTACACGGGAGTTTCGCAACTTCGTCCCCTTCTGATGTTGTGTTCCCCTTATTTATAGATTTCCTCCGCCATGGGCACGAGGGAGGCGGTGATGCGGTTTCAGAGGTCAAAACAATACTGGCGAATGCTATTGGCCCATTGGGGAAGTCCCTCCCTCGGAACGCCGCAAGACTCGAGCGTTCATTGGCTCATCGGGCTGCCAGTTGGGAAATGATTCCTAGAAATGGGAGGGACTCTCGTGCCCAGGGTTTGCGTCAGAGATAACATAGGTCTTTACTGACACCGTTAAGGCATAAATAAACTGATAATGTGAAGTAAATAGTGTTGTTTAGATACATTTATTTGACTATTTACTCGAAACTAAACAAACCACTGTATACAATTGTAAACATATGGTTTATTGAGACTTAATGTGTTTTTTTAATCACCCGAATAATCTTCCTCCTTTTTCAATAATGTTTCCTGAAAGTTCTTTTTTTTCTTTCTTTGTTTGGCTCGAAAAACAGCAGGACTGTAGGTGAATTCAGGTTTAATGCCTGAAAGGAGATTCCCTGCAGCGGAACAATACAGCTGGCAGCAGTGTGGGTGGTGCTGAGTGCTATCTAGAAAACACAAGCGCTGATTGGTCTAAAACGGGGCAGGAGTCCTACTGGTGTATCCGTATCCAAGGTGCTGATGTAGGCAGCGCACGTCATCGCTCTGGTAAACGCACGCTGTCGCCCAGTTTAAAGTGCACTAACACATCAAACTATGTTAATGACTCAAACTGTGTTCAGTGGCTGCAGTAATGCATCACACGTCACCATGGACGTGTTTTTATTGTCAGCGGCTAATATTGTAGACGAAACAGTCGACCAGACAGTTTAAGGCAGGAATGCTACATTTAACCTTCATAGTAGACAGCTCCATAATGGAAAACAGCAGTCTGTTATGTATAGAAGGGGCAGGTTGGACTTTGACTGGAGTCATGTGCTTGAAGAGTGAGCGCGTGCAAAAGCCTTCTTTGTATGGATCATACATAGAAGACCCACCATATCTTGTCATTGTGCACTTCAGTTTACTCTGAATGTGAGTCAAACTTAAACATTATTTAAAACCATTTATGGTTGTCTCTGAATTCCTTTCCAACTCCCTCCTTAGTACGTTATATAGTGCATGTGCCTATTTTGTGTATTTATTTTTCTATTTATTTGGGCTGTCCAAATCTACTATTCCAAAATCAAATGCCCTAAAAATTTCACAGAAGTTTTTGCAAAATTCAGTGTGCATCTTTGACAGTATAAGAGAACTGGACTGTTCCAAATAGGAAGTAAAAAAAAAAAAATCCAAAAAGCCGCAATCTCATAGACTTTTATTGAGAAATAAACGTATTACTCAAAACTATTGCTCATTGGTTATGTTTATCAGATTAAACATTCTTGCTCTGATACCCTTTGTAACATGTTCGTCCTTATCTCATTTTTATTGCACTTTTTTCTGCAGAGTAAGTTATTCAAGTTATAAATCAGATGCCTCAATAAAGGTTTCTATGGTTGACTTCACACTCACTTGGTCCAGTTCTCTTATACAATCAGAGGTATGCATTAATTCTCACTGGAATGGCAAATACAAACCACAATGCATTGCATTTGAAAGATTTTTTACTTGGAAAAAAAAGTATTTTAATGTATTTTTCTAAACATCCAAGTCTTCATTTTCAGAACAGTAGATTCTTAAATATTCTTTGTGAAATGTTCAAATTCAATAGGTTTTTACTTTGGTAAATCTGTGATGTCATATTTTAAAAAAAATGTAACCAACATGGTTTCCAAATTACTTTTAAAATATAGTTTTAACAGTTAGCGATTAGGGAGGGAATTTGGCCATAGCCTATGTGTTGTGTTCTGTTTCTGGATGTAAACATACTGCACTTCCTGCTTGCTTTTTGTGAAAAGTACACCATCTTATCCCTCTCTGCATTAGCAATAAATAGCCGTCACCTGACAAAGCAAGGTCGGCAGCCATAATGAGGCACACTAAGACTGCTATATTGTCTTAGGGTGTAATCCTCTAATGATTAAGGCCTAATGCATCTACTACACTACCGCCTCTGTCACTTCTGCTTATGAAGGAGTGTAACACCTAAATATCTCTAATCTCCCCCTCTCCATCAGCTTCTTGAGTCAGTTTCTAGGGATTGCAAGTGTGGGCAGAGACAGAAACAAGATTAAAAAAAAAGGTTAATTTATTGAATGTTCAAATTCGTTTGAGGATTTTATTTTTTTTGGAAAAGACTTAAAGAGGATCTTAAATTTTGCCATATAGACATTACAGGTTTTTAACCACAAAAAAACAATGAAGGATTTCTTGTCATCTTAAAAAAAAAAAACATTTTAAAAGACCTTAACCTTCATTGTTGTGGTAATATAACCTGCATCTCACCCTGAAGTAAAAGAATAAAGAAATTATATCCTCTGTCAAAAAATCTGACTTAGAGTTATCTTTATTATAATCCCAATTTCTTTTTATTCTCCAAGCTTTATAAGAAATAGGTTAAAATGTTTGTAAAACGTTTGCTTTGCTTTGAGCCGTGGAGCTCAAACCACGTCGTAAAGCTGTGTAACCAAATGATTATTTGTGCTGGATTTATGCACAATTAGCTGAAAATGTACAAATGTCACCTAAACAGATAAAATCCCTCTCCTTTTGTACGACACCTCCATGTCTGCCTTCCCTCCTTCCTTTCCCTTTTTTTTTTCCACTGCCTGGTTGCCCTCCCCTTTCAAGCTCAGACGGAAAGCCTTTGACGTCACTGGTTGTTATTACTTAACACAGCTCTGCAGAGCGCCCTAGGCGCCTCATAATAGACAGATGCCTTGCTTTCTCCTTTGAAAAGCAAATGAGGCGGTGGGCGAGACAGGCAACTGATGAGTCAAAAGGAGAGGACGACTGCGGGTTATAACAGGATGTCGGGCTGGAGTCTTTTTTTTTTCTTTTTCCATTTCATGCTGCCAAAACTAAACTGAGATGATTCTCAGGATCTAAATATTCCCACAGAGCAACAATAGAGCTGTACTCCCTGTGGGGAGTTTTAGTATAGGAAAATATTAGTCACAATTTAGAAACAATTTATTACATTCATGTGACATTGTTTGTTTAAAAAAAGCAAACAATGAAACAAAATCAATTTTTTCTCTTAAATATTTTGAGACCCTGGTGTGAATTCAGCTGCACAGTAATTCTACATTCACAGCACCCACAGCAACATGCGTTCAAGCAGCCACTTCCAATGAAAAATCCACGTAGATGCGTGTTTTGTGCTTCCGCATTCAAAACTCCCGCGTTCACGCAAGTTTCTACGACCATTTTCAGGCTCTACTTACAAAACATACACTGAAAGTTCACCCATGTTGGCCAGTCAGGGACTCTGATTTGGGAGTGGCGTTTGAACACCTTTGATTCATAAAAATACCAACCGTTTGAAAATTGTCCATGGATGAGAAATTGATAAAAGGGGTTTGTTCCCGGCTAGAATTTTATGACACCAAGTCTTTCATATTTTGGAAAAGAGCTCTGAAAGAAAAACCCTGGAGCAAGACAGTGGATAAAGAAGAAGAAGCCCCTTCCTGCTTGTCCGGTGTGAACACTATTGGCTAAAGCTGCGTTCAAGAATGCAAGTTTAGCATGTTGTTGAACACACGTCAAATGCCTGGTGTGAATGTCGCTTGACAGAAAAGAAAATACCATTTTGTAATGCCAGCAGTGTAGATCTTTGTTTCACTCTGACCAAAACGAAGTCTTGTACTGCAGTTTCTGCTCTCAAATCCCAGTGTTGTTGAATAACCACAAAGCTACGTTCACGCTGGGCTCGGAAAGCGTGTTCAAGAAACTACTTTCATCGAAAGTCTATGTAAACATGCGTAAATGCGTGTTTCAGGCTTCTGCATTCAAAACTGTTTCGTTCACGTGTCGCCATGCAAGTTTTCAAGTCCATTTCTGCGGGAAAATGGATAGCCCTTGAAAATGTAAACAGTAAAGCTTTGACCAATTAGAGACTCAGATTTGGTAGTGACATATGAGTAGCGACCTTTTCAAAACACAGAAGTGTTTATGTCAGCAAGGAACCAAGAACAAGATTCACAAGATTTGAACTACTTGAACATTTCGCACTAATCCTTTTCTGCTCTAGAATATGGTAGCGACAGTGCAGTAAGAACACCATATGCTAAAAGCACGTTCAAGAACGCCAGTTTGGCGTGTTCTTAATCATGCATCACCCCGTGTGAGCGTAGCATAACACCTACATCCCTTTGGATCTGTGACCACACACCTCCAGCCAACAGGTTCAACATCTTGATCTCAGTTTCAGCCTCTTCACTTTGCAAACAGAAGACTGAAGCTCAACAAGAGGAACCTCAGGAGGTAATGAAAGGAGCTTAAGAAATCAGAGCTCATGATTGCTCAGCATTAGTTTGAAAAAATCTTCTTATCATAGCTTGAACTCCGGCAAATCTAGGAAATATAAATCACCTTCTTTGTTTGATAATTCTTAGTAAATATCAAGCAGCTAAGATGTTAGCAAAAGATGACACATTTTCATTTTTTAAAGATTTTTAACAGCCTGTCAAGTGGCTGCCTATTAAACGTCGTGCATCAGTGGTCAGTGGTGAGTCACGCAGCATGCATACACATGGAGGATTTACAGGGCGCGGTGTATGTAAATGCAGAGGTTGCGTTAGTAGTTGTCACGACAGCAGCATAAATACTTTTTTCTTTTTTTCTTTCCTGTGCATAAGCCATCCAGGTTGTTACATAATTCATCTGATGGAAGGCTAGTAGTGCAACATCAATAAATCTATTTGCCATCAGGAGGGGAGAGCAATGCAGTGCTCAAATGCACGAGGCTGCCGAGTGTGAAGCAGCCCATTTCTAAACTGCGCTCTCTTTTAAAACAAAGGAAATGCATTGAAGCTGAGGATGTTGAGTCTTATCACATTTGTGTTACCTGAAAACATTTGCGGATTTAAAGATGCACATAAAGGCCTTGGTTTATATATGATATTTTTTGCTGCACATTTCTAACTCATCGTCGCGGTTTACAACCATTATAATGTCTGATCCAGCCTGTAGATTACTGTTCAAACTCTAACTGGGTCCTTTTGACTTTATTACCTCACGTTTGTGCCTGATGTGGACCTGAAATTAAAACAGGATCATAAGAAAGAGAAAAAATCCGATGCAGACCTTTGAGGATGTTGACACCTCCCTTTAATGACTCAGTGCACATAAACTGTCTCAAATGATGAAGCTACATCCCGCAGTGCTCTAGGGACACTGAGAATCAATTCAGTTATGAGACATGAAGGAGCTAATGGACAGATAAGAGAAAGATGGAGGTGTTTGTGATTCATCTGTGGCACTGACAGGCGACATCAGTTCTGATCTTGGTTAGTGCCTGACATCACCTTGATAACCTTGTTTTATTTATAATACTTTTTTGCATCATCCTTCACAACTTCTACATGCAAAGTCTTCCCTTTGAGTTGACACTTGTTTTAGGGTGGACTGTCTCCCAGATGCTCTCGTACACGTTGCACGAGTCCCAAACAGCGGGACTGAATGTGCTTAGACGGCAGCATGAATAACAAAAGGAGCAAAGATCCATGGCAGCGAGTTACATAAAATATCCTATAGCGTTGCACTTGGTAGAGGGGATCTATTTTTGACGAGGCCACAGGCGTAGAAACCCTCATACACACAACTCCAGAGAACTCCACATAAAAGTCCTGCTTCTGCTCATGGAGTTAGAAATCATGTGCACGGATGCCTCGGGAAAGAGGGAAGGGTGATTCTAGCTGCGCCCTTTGTTTATGTAGTCTTCACACCCCCACAATGTCATTTTCTGGTGTCTGCTCATGGTCAAGATTGAGCCTAAAAACATCCCAATGCAGCTGAAGGAGAGGATGTAAAAAAAAATCCAAGCAGATGACAGAGCTCTTAGAGATTTCTGTTCCAAAGTATCTGCTGGATGATAAGTTTTTGACAAACTTTCACACCAAAATAGTGTTTTGTTTTTTTTTAATGCAACGTTTTCTTCTCGTGGGTGGGATGAAAGAGTCATTTTGTGTTTATTCTTGTTTGCCTCTTTTGCCCTCCTGTGGGGTTCAAGATGTGAGAAAAAAATCAGTTGGTGACGTAGTGGAGATTGAAAGTTTGGGCACCCCAGGTAAAGTGTTATATTACTGTGCATAAAGAACCCAAAGAAAGCTTGAAAAAACTCCTAAAGGCATTCCTTTACAGTATGTCAAAAAAATCAGCTTTATTTCCATCATTTACCTTTCAAAATAACAGCAAACAAAATAAGGGCATGTGCAATGCAAAATGCAAATGGACAAATTTCACACACAGTGTGTGACAGCAAATGGGACTTTGACTTTCTTTACTCTTTTGCTTCCACTTCTTGTGGGTTTCAACGACCTTGGCCTGGCATTGTACTATTTTACATCTTGTATGTATCCATGACAACCTGCAAATGTTGTCAGGGGATGCATAAGAGAGAACTTTCACTTGAGAAGGTTCTCGTGATTGGGGGACTTTTGGAGCAAGACAAAGAATATGAATAGGAAAGAAGCTAGGAGAAAAACATCTGAGAAATGAAACTCGTACAGTAGCAGACAGAAAAACTGATTTCCTGTTTAAACAAACTAAAGTCATCAAAATGAAGACCACCTCCAGACAATCAGAGAGAGCGTGATTAAAAAACACTTCAGGAGGTTTTGGACTGCAGTCCGATGCTCTTCTCATAATTCTGATTAGACCTGTCCATGGGCAGGCGCAGCAGGCAATTAGGATTCACAGGGAGGAATTAAAAGTACACAGCAGGAGCCGTCTGCAGACACGTATGCCTGACAGATGAAAGGAGAGATAGCGCCAGAAAACAGAGAAGGAAGATGAAGGGCAAAGAAGGAGTAGGGAGGGTAATAATTCCATGGTTGTATTGACCAGAGGGAGGATGTGGAAAAATACTTCCTTGAATCTATATGCTCAAAGATCCTCTAAGAGATGGACACAATTTCATGCATCTCTGAGCAGGCCAGGCTTCATATCTGGATGAATAATTACCATCATCTATACAGCATGTGCACGCCTGTATCACTCATTTGTGTGCAGAATCGATGGATGAAGCAGCCATGCACGGAAATCTCAAACTTCCATTCAGATCTTTCTGTAACTAGCAAATAAATATGTCACATTGTCTGAAATTTTTCTTGTTATATAAAGTCCCGCTTCTATTATCTTTTGAACTATTTCAAAGCGTTCCCAATAGTCTTTTGATTATGAATATACCATTTTTACCTGAAATTGGACAATCTGTGTCGTTTTCTAGGACATATTTTCTTCAAAGCGGCAGTAGTTCGTTCGAAATTCACCTCTGAGTTATAGGTGGGACTGTGGACGTGGAGTAAGTCCACCCTCACTTTCCATTATCCAATTGCTTACACTCTCTCCTGCTAGCTTACGGCACCTCACACCTTCAAACTAACATTCCCACTACAACAAAAATTGCTAGCAATATTTCAAGCTACTCAGCCATTCAGTTTTGAGCCAGATGCCAGCTTGTTCAAGGGAACAAGACATGGATTTACAGTAGTCACCTACAAGTGGAGGCATCAGAACATGGTGGAGCAGGGAGCTTATGGCGTATTTTCTGCATCACAAATATTCTCTTTTTTCAAACTGCATTAAATCTGATATTCTATTGATCATTTAAATAGTTATATTGTTGAGAATAACAGGATTTGTAAGTTCCTGAGCATTCTTAACACACAAAAAGTTGTTGGTGTTTCTTCCTCAACTAGTTAAAAAAAGCTGTGAACTTCAAGGAGCTTTTCAAGCTACTTGGCATGTAAATTATTATGCAAATGAATGAAATGGTTATGTAAGCAGCTTTTTCTCCAGGAAAACTGAATCTCATTTGGTGTCAACTAAAACCAAACTCTCATACTTGAACTAACTGCCATTGTTTGTAATTATGCAATAGCAAATAGTCAAGATAGTCAAGAGAAATTAGGGCTTTTTTGAGATTTTTTTTATGACAACTTCTGTAAACCACAAAAAAAATGGAGGAAGTTTTCTGACCATTAGTATGATGATTATTTCATGTGTTATTAAATCAAATCTATCAGCATCACTCCAATCCAATTCAAAAAACACATTGATTACTGTGTTACTGTGTTACTTAGGAACTGTTATAACTTATAACATAATAACACACTAAAACATAGAGTTTTAACCAGTTTGACCTGCTGAATCAAAGTCTGTCCTTTCAGTTAAGTTTTTGTGGCCGAACAGAGAGAAAACAGTGGAGACAATTTACAGAGACAAATAAAGGTCATGTTGCTGAGTCACAATCGGGGAAAAAACTTTCACTTGCGCTCTAAAGTCATATGAACACAAACTTTTACTTATTTATTTTTTGTGATGACTTTAAAATGGTTTGAACTTTTAATTAAATCCGACAAATGTGAAAGTTGACCCCTTTCAACAACACTAAAGCTTATTAGGTTTGGTGAATCTTAGGGAAAAAAAATTACTTTATTCAAGGGTCAGATAAGTCTAATGGTGAGGCTTTGGAAGGTGTAATCGCCGTAATATTTATGGTGTATCTTGTCAACATAAACCGTGTTTGGCTGACTCGTAATGTTTTAAAAGGGAGAAAGCAGGTTTGAAGATGGTTAGGAATAATTAGGATTTTCAGAGAATTTTTTAAGAGGACTTCTATAAACTTCTATAAACCACAAAAAGTTAAGAGGTAGTTTTATGAACATTAATATAAAGATCTGATGTGTGGTTAAATCAAATTTCGATGAATAAAAGTTTTAAAGTCATGGTATACTGATTTAAATGCAAGTAAAAAGTTTACTTTTAAAACACCGCCATGACATCTTTACATCACAGACTGTGTTACCTAGCAACTGTGACATGATAACACAGCAGACCACTGAGTTCAAACCAGTCTGATGCTATGGAGCTGAGTCGTTTTACCCAAGTTTTTGTATTAAAACGAAGAGAACCCCATGGAGAAAGACCCCACACAAGAGATTAACACTCATATTGGTAATAAAATACAATATATCATTGGAAAATTGTAATTCTGCCTTCTAAGAACAGCAAACTTTGATTGTATGTTTCCATGCTGATTTCAAGAATAATCAAACCTTACAACTAAAAGCAGCAACACAGTAAAATGTCAGATCTGGGCTGTTGCAGTGACTTCATAGATGACCTTTTAGAGATTTTGTATTTGGTATGGCAGGGGTCACTGACCTGAGAATTTTAACCTTCACAGTTTTTATTTTAGGTTAGTAACATATGGCCTATTTATACTAAAACAAGTGTGGAAGGCGGACAAAATGCACAATTGCACAATTTCACACATATATATATATATATATATATATATATATATATATATATATATATAAATATATATATATACACATACGCTTCTGAGAACCTGAGTCATGCCAGATCTCCAGCTGCATTATCAATGAGTATCACACGCACAGAAATGTGCTAACTCTGACAGCTGAGCAGAACTCTCTTCAGCCATTGGTTGTACCTGCTTCTGAAAAAGCATCATGGAGTGAGTGATGCATGCTTAAAATCAGAACAGGATATCAAACCCTTCCCTTTATTTAGCTTCTGTCGCAAATGTGAGCAAGTATCAGATGACAGAGTGGCACAGACAAATCTGTCGGAAAGGAAAACTAACAACATTTGGGTATATTTCGATTTTCAAAAAAATAAAAAATAAATAAAAATATAATTTTTATAAACTTAAATGTTGAAGACGCCACCTTGCACTCAAAAAAGGATTAAAAGATGCCCCAAAACACTAACTCCCTTTATTAACTAGGATTTCATGAGTAACTGAGGGTCACAGTAATAAATAAAAACAATGCCAATAAAAAGGATCATTGCCAATTTAAAAAAAAGCTTTTTTAAACTTTGCACAAGTACAAAATAGTTTTAAAAAATGTCACATCATGTTTCTAAAACTGTAATTATAAGTGAAGCTCACAACATACTTCTAAATGCTCCTTGAGTTTGATCAAAATTGCACATGATGCATATGGTGTCAGTATCTGCCCCTCAAAGTGCTAACCATGACGATGAGACATCAAAGCGTTGACCTCTAGCACACCACACACATAAATCTTTGTTTCTGACATAATGGTGCCATGGATGATATCTTTAGACAACTAGTGAGTTCACTAGAGAAAGTGGGAGGGAATCTGAGGACATGTGACCAAGGTTGTGACTTCTGAGACATTTGAAGAAAGTTGTTTGAAGTTGATTTATGGGAGTCTAAAGAAAACTTTAGTATTTTTACGGTGAATAATTATGTTTCTAATTGTTCAAAAAGCATCTTACAGCAGTAAACACAACTGATTGTTTTGGACAGATGCCTCTAACCTTTGAATCTATGATTTGAAAACATCCTAGGGAAAATATACATTTGGGAGGATATTTAAGAGTTTTTTTATATCCTAAGAAAAAAAAGTCATGTAATTCAACGAAACTTCTTGCTGTTATAAAAGTCACTTTTCAGTTTCATTGGACCTCGTTGAAGTGAGGACCTCTTTGTGAGCATCACGTTCATGCAGTCTGTTATGTAATGCTGTAATCTCCCATTTTTCTTTTGACACATCTGTCTTTCGTAACTTTTGGTGAGAGTTTTCTTTTATAAAGGGGCTCCGCTTTCAGATTTTCGAACCCGACACCTCAAAATCAGCTTCTTTTTGCATTATTCCTCCTGTCAAACTTTCCTGGTTTTTGTGGAATTTGCTTGAAATTTGAGTCCCAGTTTCCACACTGACAAACTACTTTTTCAAAATGGTTTTAAAAAGCCTTTTATTGTTTTAACTGAGCTCTCTCCTCATTTTTTTTCTTTTACTGGTAATATAGCCTGCTTACATTACTGTGTCAAACAACCCCCTAATCACATCAGTGATGACAGGGTTCTTTGAACGGTCTTATGCCTTTCTCCTCTCTTCATCCATCAAAATAATGACCCAATTTGAAGCAGCTAAGCTGATTGAAACCTACAATTCACCTTCACAGTGTGTTGACGTAACTCAGAGCAGTCGCAGCAGCCACCCACCACATAAAGAGACAGCAGAGAAAAGAAACCCAAAAGAAGAAAAAAAAGTCTGTTTGTCTTCCTCCTGCAAAGCACAATTTTTGCCACTTAAGCGTCACAAAAAGCGCCTCCCTAGATGATCTCAGGACCAGTGCTTGGCTTCCCCTCCACGCAGACAAAACTCATATTGATGCATAAGGCTCTGGTGATGTCACAGTCGCCATGGAAACTATTCTCACGGTCCCTCCTCCCGCTTCACTTTCACCTTTCTTCTGCATCCTTTAATTTACGCCACTCCATCTGTCTGTCATTTGTGTACGTGCTCCTGAAAACACACAGGTTGTGTTAAATGATGTGACTAATGTTGCCAGGACAACCGCAGGCTTACACAGTTTTCTTGAAAGCCTGAAGGAGAATCACAGAGGCTGTTGGGTGGTTTTCTTTTTTTTATTTGGCATAAAAGATGTGTTAATATTTGGTTGTCTCATCTTACTTTGTGGGGACTTACAAAGGCACTCACACAGGATGACCACTCTGTTTTGAAAGCATCAAGGAGGACTTTTTAATAAAGAAATGAATGGTTATTAGAGTGAAGCAGGACAATAAAGACAGTAGGTGCTTATGATGCGAGAGAATGCATGACAGAGTGGGGGATATTGCCCTCTGAGGTGGGTTGTTGGGTGAGTAACACATGGAAATAATGACAGAACACGAGATGGGAAGGGACAGCTATAAATAAAAATAACCTTAAATGGTAAAAATCTCACTTGTATTCGTTTTCTTAGTCTTTTAACAGGAGCTGGTTTATAATCAACTAAATTACTACCCATATGTTCCTACCCTGTTTGGGAATCTGCAACAGTTTGTTGCTGCCGTAAAAAAACCAAAAATGAAAACTGTGAGCTGCAGTCCACAGGAGGCTCTCTAACTGGAGCTGTTTGAATTATTTATTATACTGAAAGTTTGCTTTCTCTCTTTTTGGGGCTTCATCCTGACAATTTTATTCTAAAACTTTTACTTTTTGAAAAACAAGTACAACAATGCACACAAAAGGAAAATCCATGGACGTATACTGGCATGTACTAGCTAAACAGATGCTAAACAGGCTAAACAGATGCTAACACAAATAACAATGGATCATGAGAAATGTTTCCATTGGAACTCCATTGGATGAAAAAAAAAAAAAAAAGATTATTTCCTGATACGTTTTAATTAACAGCATCGACAGAGAGTAAAAACAAATCCATAATGCGTCACAACATGAAAACTTTTCATTATAATGTCAATTTTCATGATTACTTGCTTCTGCAAGTAAAGTAGAGATTGTGGCATCACCTTTGTAACCCAAAAATTATACATTTTAGGAATAATTACACAAAAGTTTTTATTTTGAAGCAATCCCTGAGGAAATTTCCTGCTGTTGCATTTGTTCGTACATAAAGCAAATCTTACATAAATGGACTAAAAGTGAACTTGATACGAAAATGATAACTGTTTAATTCTGATATTTATCCCAGACTAAAATTATGACCATTACTGGCAATGGGGTGTGATGAGCTGAATCCAGTGTGGGTCCTTGGGAAAGACCTTTCCCGCTACTTCCACAGAGGGGGCCGGATCTGGGTCTCCCTGTGCCGGTCCCCAGCCCGGACATAATACAGCGTTGTGTCAGGAATGGCAAACTCTGCCAAACCACATGTGAAAGCTGATTCCCATAGAAGAACCCTGACAGAAAGGCGAAAAACAACGTGAAATTATGACGAATCAGGTTTGTTGTACATCATTTTTATACCAAATGTAAAATAAGGTTTCATGAATAAAAAGGCATTCACCTTCACAGAGGTCACTATAAGATTGCGTTTGACACCAGCCCTATCAAACAAATAAGGGTGGCTGTAGTAAGGAGGTAGTGATCGACCTCTGATTGAAAGATCGCAGGTTTAGTTCCCCCCAGGCCTGGCCAGTGTGTCAAAGCGTCCTTGAGCCAGACACTGAACTCCACATTGCTTCTGGTGGTTATAGGTTGCCGACAATGTTAGTCAGTGTGTGAATGTGTGTGTGCATCAGTGAACGTGGCTCTAAAGTACTTCTAAGAAGGTAGTAAAGCGTGTATAAGTATAAGACTTTTACTTTTAATCAGACAGTCTTGAAAAAGGTCAACTGTCTTTTTTGAAAAATACATTTTAAATACATTTCTGTCAATGAATCATTGATTAAAGTTTATTTGTTTTGCATATTGAGCATGAATATTTGAGGTTTTTTTCTACGTATATTGCAGTAATCAACTGGCAGCAACAATCAATTGTGAAAAGCCGTTGTGCACTAAATGGACTCCATCTACATCAGGTCATTCGGTGATTTTTGACTCTGGAGCAACCTGTGCATGTCATTTTCTCTTTGCTAATACTTGTCAGGACAACTGGCAATAATTACTTCTGCTGACATAAAACTTATGCAAGATAACATGTTTATTTATAACAAGCACTAAAAGAGGAAACACCCACTCTCTTCTCAATTCTTGCATTGAGTCCACCACAACAGATATGCATGGCATGTAGAACGCAGGTTGTTATACAAGTGTCACTGCCTGTAAAATCTACAGTAAAAAACTCAAAGTTTCTGTCAAATGAGGTTTGGTAAGTGTTTATTTATATGGTGTTTTTTTTCTTCTTTGCCAGCTTTTGTTTTTGTGTGTTTATGCGTGTCTTAATTAAAGAGCAGGTCATTGTGACAGCAGAACGGTCTTTCGGAGGTCAGGTCTCAGTGGCCCGGCTCAAATCCTGCTCATGTGTTACGCAACAGGCGTGTACACTGAAAACACTGCCCTAGTTAGCAATGCTGTGCCACAACCATCTGTGTTTGTACAGCAGGAACAATATGGGCTCTGGCACAGCGATTACATAAGTAAACTATACAGAGTATGGCAAAGCAAAAGGCTCAAAACAGAAGTAAAAACTCAAGTTCATTCAAAAACTGGACGAGCTAAAGCATTTGTCTGAATCACAAATGTAATTCCTGCAAATCTGCATTTATTTCTGCACAAATATCCTTGAACAACAATGCTTACCACGTGCTCTGCTGCAGTTTTAAAGGCAGTTTATCACACTCCATGTACAAAGTCTTTCCACACAGTAAAGCTGACATCAGAACTCTGTGTTTGTGCAAGCATTTATGACATACAGCTAATAAAAATGAGCTGGTAAGCCTTACCAAAGTCCAAAAGAATTGTGAAACTGTCATGGCAGATAGGAAACACTGATGCAAAAGAATCAGTCAAAAGGATCCCAGCAGGTATAAAGCTTCCTCAAAGAAAAGTAACAATGGCTACATGCTGTGCTTTTTGAATAATACAACGTTGTGCAAACATGAACAGAAAAAAAACCTTCAAGGACACAGAGGCAGGAAATTAAATGTCTGTCAAATGTGAAAAACAAAAACCTGTCCAACATTTAGAGGGGTCTACTCTGAAAAGTAGAATACATATTAAAAAAAGTGGTGAAACATACGTGTTTGGATTGAGCAACAGAGCCCACCAATACATAAAAAACTGTTCATGTCCTGAAACAATATTGACATTACACATTCCCTGTTGAGTTCAGTCATGCATGCCTCAGTTCAGACCCTCAACCAGCCTCTAATCAGACTGTCAAATGCCAGACCGAATGCCAGGACTCCCCAAATGCTCCTCCTCTTACCACACTGTTCAATGGACCCCTTGTTCTCAGTTAGAGCCCATGTTTTATGGAAGCTGCATCTCAAATGTCAATGTTTAAGCAAAAATCATAGTCAGACGAATGAATTCGGGATAGACGGCAGCCGTAAAAGTCGCAAATGAAGGGATGATGATGATGATGTGGTGGATGGCTTCTTGTCAATAATTAGCATGTGTACAAACGCTGCAGAGCGTAAGCAGCAGCCACCAGGGACGAGCAGGAGGAGCAGGCGCGCAAGTGGAAAAATCATTATCTGAGCTCTGAGGGCCGTTTCAGGCCAGCTAAGAAAACTGAAACGTCAACGCATGACAGGAAGCAGGACACGGACGGGGTCATTTGCTGATTTTTCTTTGTCAGCTGGTCGGCGTTACATTTTCTTTAGTAGGTAAAGATTATTCAGTACGCAGTTGAAACCCCTGATGCAGCCATGATGTAAACAAGTTTCAAGCCTCTTTTACCTTGGGAGCCTGTCTGGGACAACAACAACAACAGGGAGAGGAGAAAAAAGGAAAAATTCAGCATGTGAGTGGAGAAATTGCTTCAGTATCTGTGATGCTGATGATGCCAGATACCTCTGTGCCGCCGGGAATAACATTGCTTCTATTCCTGCATATCTACATCATGAGCCCAACTGCAACATCCTGCCTTCATCCTGTGCGTTTGCACATTCTGATTTATGCACTGACCCACAAACAAACAACAAAACCTGCCTTAAGATGGATAATTTACAACATTCTTTGAACCCACATTTAGCACATATACTGATCCTTCACTACCAAGAGATTAAGCATTTCATTTCTCAATGAAAAACGGATTACTTAGGTCCTCTGGCACTGAAAGGCAGAAGCTAGAAGATGATGTGCATCTAATGACACGGCCTCTTCAAGGACAAAGGAGGACCAGGGAATGTGGCTGACTTCCAAGTTGCCCACGCATAGAAAAAGAGCAGATGCAATCAATACAAAATGAAGCTTGGGGCTAAAAATACGCTGAGACGAACAGCTGCAAAGAGAAATGTGAGCTGTGGAAATTAGAGGAGGAGTAACAATAAAGGTAGCATTTAATGAACGAATGCTCCAATCTCACATTTCTGGTAAACCGAAGCTCAGTTTACACCCTGACATTATGGTGCAATGCAACAGCTCTTTGTACACTAAATTGGACCATTAAACCCTGCTGTTAGGAATTTGACATCAGTAAATTATACTAGAGGACACTGGGATGTTGGTACTCTGTACTCATCAATAAAATCATTGAATTAGAAAGGAAACATATTGTGAATATGTTTTTATGCAAATGAACCTTACTTGTCTCACAAACATGATCAGTTTTACTCAGTTTGGTGAAGCTTTAAAATGTTTAATTTTATAAAGCTACTTTATCCTAAAGCTATATTTTGACTTTTTATCAAACACTGGCCCCAATGGAGGAATCTTCTAAATGATGTAAGATTTGTTTGCAAGCTAGATCATTTTAAAATGCTTTCGGCACAACTTTTTATTCATGTATTTGTTCATTTATGTCAATTGGATGAAACATGTTCATGTTTAGAGACTGGGCTTTTCATAGTGTCAAGCCCCTGCAAACTTCCTGGTTAACCACACTTACGAAACAAAGAATCTTTTATTCTGGGAAAAAAAAAAACAGGAAGACTGTTTTAAACATAGAACAAAACTGTTTCATTCCTTTCAAATCAGTAACACAAATATATAAATAGATAAAAATAAAAAAAAGATAGTAGCCATAATGAAAATCTTCAAAATAAAAGCCTTCTAAAAAAAGCCTCTGGTTAATGTTAAAAATTATCCGGCAACTTCAGCTTGCTGTGGCTTTGTGTTGTTAGAGTCCAAGGGAAAGGCCACGACTATGATTTAAATATGCAATTTGGACTAACCTTTGCACCTGAAAACATGGAGAAAAAGCAAATTTTTGCTCAAATTAAGGGAGATTCCTTAAAAATAGACCTGGCTATGTCTTGAAAAGGGATTTACTGTCTGTAAGGAATGGCAACAGTCACATCCCAGTGGTTTCTACCTGCTTTTTTTTCAAAGACATAAATGCATTAACAGAAATTAAAAATGCTGCCACCAATCTCAACGGAGACATTTTTGTCGGGGCAGCATGGTGAAAATGCACAGCAGCACTTCTGGGGTTACGGAGCAGGTCCTTTATGACATGTTCCCTTGAGATTAAATTAACAACCAACAAAGCAAAATTCTACTTTTTTCCCTTTCACAGTCCATTTCTGCAAGTTTGTAATAAACTTCCCAAAGTCAGCCTGTTTTCCATCAGAGGCCCTGCCCACTGTTATTCCAGCTCTTTAATTCCTTTGTCCCTGCAGTGAATTGCATTCAGCTCCCTCCGGTCATCCAATGCTGCAGCTTTAAGTCGAGTGTTCTTATCGCTCTCTTTATTATGATACTTCCAGGTTACATAGATGTTGTTTCTGAGTGTGATTGCACAGAGATTTGAGGCAGTGTCACTGCTTTTAAAGTCCAAAGTATCATCGTTAATCTGCTCATCTTGTTGCATAAAAATCTGATTTTGTCATGCACATGACAGTAACAAATTGCATACATTTTACAAAAGCTGTATTTCCTTTATCAAGAAAAAGAAAAATAATTCAAACAACTGACCACAAAAAAAGTTGAATAACACAATTTATAAAATGATACAATTGTTGCTCAAAAAGAGGTCAAGTGAAATTAAAATAAAAAACTCTCTCAATCATTAAAGATTGTTGCCATAGACACATCGAACCCTGGTGAGGGATGCATTTTTATTCTGGCGAACACCTTATTGAGTGCAAGTTATTGACCTTGTTACTGCAACACCACAACAGTATTTTTCCAGCAGACTTGCACGCTCATCGCCTAAACAGAGAACAAGGATCTGGGGCGGCTGTAGCCTGGGAGGTGAAGCAGCCAATCAGATATTTGGTGGCGTCCTTGGGCAAGACACTTAACCCCATGTTGGCCACTAATGCACACAGTGGTGTGTGAGTGTAACCCTCAAAAGACCTTGCAGACTAGTGACCAATGTCACAGGCACACTGTGAGAAAGTAAATCCTTTTAGAGCAACAACGCCGAGGACAAAATAGATGTTTTTATTCATTTAAATCATTTAACTTTTGAACAACATGGGACACCAATTCCCAGAGAGCTTGACGTGAAAACACAAAACTGATAAACTGAACATAAAGGTCAAACATTTTCAAAACAACCGCAGAATGCAGAAGAGAAGCAGAACACCATGACAAAAAAAAGACTCAACAAAACAGCACAGACGGCGTTTTGGCGAGTATTTGTGTGAGCTCTGATTACACTAACACCACGGTGTCCTGAGAGGAAGAATGTTTGCAGCCCAAATAACCTGCTCTGCTGGTGCAGAGTGAAGAGTTCACAGCGCCGTTCCTCCTGGAGGTTATTTCATTTATTGCCTCTGCTTGGGCAGATCACTCCTTACATCACAGTCACCCTGTCTGCAAGGACACAATAACCATTAAACAACCCATTATAGGAGGGTTCTGCAGCGACAGCAGGTACAGACATTTTCAACAAGATGCAGCACTACAGTCAGTATGACACCTTTTTTTAGCACGTGCACTGCAATCATTTTATATTTGCTAAGATTTAAAACCTCGCTTTCAGTTACCTGGTTTTTAAGTTGGTGTACATTACTTTTGTTCTTTCGAAGCTTTTCTGAAAGTCAGAACTGTTGATAATTTTTTGCCTCATTGAGAGCTAAGATCAAGAAATTAAAAAAAATGTTTTTTTTAGAATTGGTAAAAATCCTTGTGCCCCAAACTCTTGAAAATAGAAAGATTTGGTTTAAACTCAAATTTCTACTGAAGTTTTTTCTTCAATTATCAGGATATCATTTTAAGTTCAAAAAAGGTTAAACTGACAGTCACTGTCACTCTTTTTGGAAACAAACATTTAGGGTATTTTCAGACTGAAATATGGTCTGTTGGTCCCGACCAGTTCCGCTTGACCTGGTCCAGATCGAGTTCTGAACCTTGTGCTTGGTCTGTATTCCGACTATCTTCAACCAGACATTTCTATTCAACCAGAACTTGTAAAAAAAAAAAAAAAAAAAAAAAAAAAAAGCATGTGACTAAAGATCTCTTCAGTCATTGGGCAGGAAATACCAGGGCGGGGCAAAGCAACAAGCAGAAGAAGTCCCACTTTGCAATCCTTGTCGGGGGAGTTCACTTATTCGTCTGTATCACGGTCAGGTAGAACGCTTTTTACTTTACTTTGCTACGGCAGAGGGATGTTGCAAGGCGACGACGGCCTACATTCTCAGGCCTCGGTTTGCATCTCATAATGCCCAGCTACGGTGGCCGTTAAGCCCAATTCTTCCGCTCAGAGAACAGAGCCTATTCAGACTGAAAATTTGTTCTGAATTATCGGGGAAAAGGAACTCTGGTTCACTTTAAGCAAACCAAAGGGATCCAATCTAAAACACCCTAAGATTTATGTTCTAAGAATAAGTTCTAGTTTTAAATTTTATGAAGATTTATTAAGATAGGCCAACTTGTATTAAGATCATATTCTCATTTTGTTCACATTTTCTTCTAAAATAAGTCGTTTCCATTTGTTACATCATTTTTTGCCACTATAATCAAAGTCAACAACAATTAGGCACATAAAAACTCCAAAAATGCAAAGTATTTGTTGCAAAGTAGCTAAAAATACTAATTATTGGGCTTTATGAGAGTATTACATTATTTTTTGCTTTTTGAATCCTTGAGTGGAACTCCTTGTTTCTAAATTTTGACATCTTATTATCAGATTTCTTGTAAAGTAAAAACTACTTGCTGCATGGACATATACTTTCACTTTTTTCTGGTGATTTTCTTCAGATTTTTGTTCTTTTACTATTTCTAGGCTACCTCTTTTAGCAGTTTGCTTGTGTGTTTTTTATTATGTTTCTGTCCTTCATCTGTGAAAAGCAGGGGCATAATGAGTGTGTTTGGTCACATCCTCAGGTAAAAACTCTGCATTTCAATCCTAGGATACTTTATTAATCCCCATGAAGAAATTAAAGGTTGTTGTAACGCATTTTGCAGCATGCTTCATTGAGTCATTGCAGGTTTTACAGCTGTAGGAAAGAAGGATCTGGCAAAACCATTACAGTAATAAATGAACGAATGAATCAATGCAAAAAGAGTCCTTCAGGAGCTAAAAAGCCAGCAATCAGAGGTAACAGTTGCTGGTTTGTGAATGGCAAAGAAAGGTTTGTGTGGCAATAAAAAAAAAAGAAAAGGATGAGTAGGTTATGGGAAAAAAGCTGAGTCATTGTTGTTCTCAAGAAATTCTCACAATCGATAAAGGAGGGCAGAGGAGGCATCAAACAGTAGACTGCAGCTGGAGAGCTCCTCCTGACTGGGGTAAAGTATGATGAGTGGTTTCAGATCTGAGCTGTGTTTTCTCAAGTGGTCATTGCAAAGCACTTTTTTTCCAGACCAACAAATAAAGAAGAGTTTTTTTTTGCTTTGTTCCTTTACCATTATAAGCCAAATCGTCATCGTTTGACATAATTCAAAAGTGAAATCACTCTATTTTGGTAACTTTGTAACTGAGGTTAACTGAAAAACAAACTTTATTTTTTGTCCCTCGGATGAACTCATTCCTGATTCTGTCCGTCCTGGTCATTCCCAAAGAGAACCTCAGCATCTTCATCTCTGCTACCTCCAGTTCTGCTTCCTGTCTTTTCTTCAGTGCCGCTGTCTCTAGGCCGAACAATATGGCTGCTCTCACCACAGTTTTGTTCACCTTTCCTTTCATCTGAACTGAAACTCTTCTATCACACATCACACCTTTTCTCCACCCATTCCAACCTGCCTGCACTCACTTCTTCACTTCTTTTCCACACACTCCATTACTCTGGACTGTTGACCATAAGTACTTCAAATCCTCCCCCTTGTTTATCTCTTTTCCCTGTTACTTACTCTTCCCCTCTGGTCCTTCTCATTCACAGACGTATGCCATCATGCTGGAGCTGATCTTCATTCATCTCCTTTCTAAGGCAAACCTCTACTTCTCTAGCTTCTCCTCCACCTGTCCCCTGCTCTCTCTACAAATCACGACATCATCTGCAAACATCATAGTCCAGGGTGATTCTGTCAGCCTGTTCATCACCATTGCAAACAGGAAGGGGCTCAGAGCTGATCCCTAACGTAATCCCACCTGCACCTTGAACTTCTGTCACCCCTACAGCACATCTCACCACTGTCTTACAGCCCTCATACATGTCCTGCACTCCTCTAACAAAGTTCTCTGTCACTCCAGACTTCCTCATACAAAAGCACAGCTCCTCTCTGCTCTGTCATCAGCTTTCTCCAGATCTACAAAGACACAGTGTATCTCTCTCTGATCTTCTCAGTCCTTAATCAACATCCTCAAAGTAAATATTGCATCTGTAGTTCTCTTTCTTGGCATGAAACTATACTGCTGCTCACATATGTCCACTTCTGCTTTTAGTCTAACTTCCACTACTCGTACCTTCTTCACCGTACCTTCATTGTACGGCTCATCAACTTTATTCCTCTGTAGTTGCCACAACTCTGCACATCTCCCTTATTTTTAAAAATGGTCACCATCATTCTTCTCCTCCATTCCTCAGGCATCTTCTCACATACACTCTTGCACCTTCTCATTCCACCCAGTCTCCTTATCAACTTTCTTTTCTGATGACACACCAAGTACACTTTTACCTGTCTCTCTGATCACATTAGCTGTAGTTATCCATTCATCTGGGAGTACCTCCTGACCATCCAGAGCCTTTTTCAACTGCTTTGTAAAAGTCATCCCACATTCTTCCTTTGTTCAGCTTCCACCAGTTTGTCCTCTTCTCTGCCTTTGCCCTTTCTTTCTTTATCTTCTAAAATAATAAAATAAGCACAACAGGGCAGCTGTGTTATAGATGGATGATGAGTAGTTTATTGTGCTGCAACATACCAGTTTTCATAAGTTTGATTAGGCATACAGGATATCTTCTACTTGATAGATAAAATTTTAAAAAGTTTGGATTTTTTAGTCAAACGCCACATATACTTTCGAAAATTCACACCATATTAACCCTCTGGCCTCAGCTCCGCAGTGAGGGTATCTTGAAAAGAGCAGTTTGAGATCAAAAGACAGACAGACAGACGATGTGTGAACAGTTTTTTTGTGGATTTGTTTTAATGTAAAATATTTAAAGATCTGTGATTGGCTGACATTGACATCCCTGAAAACCTCAGTTTTTTGGACACAGACAGTGAGGCTGTTCTGGAGACATTCAATTAAAGCCATGCCTCAGTTTGTGTGCAATTTTAATATGAATTGGAGCTCAGCTTCCTGCTATCTTCTGTTCATTGTTGCAAAGTTGGGCCATTTTACACAATAGTGAAGGGATGCTGCCTTGCTTGCCAACAGCATAACATTTCGTCTATGCCAGAGGGATTTGACCCAAAAGGACAGCTGGTTTGGTTGCTGTGATCACAATCGTGCTGCTACTCTGGAATGAAGCCCCTTGATTGCTTGCAGAGATGTTCCACAGCACCAAGACCTTTTCTCTAAGCTGAAATTATAGTGCTTTAAGTCCCATTCCAGCTATATTCTTCCTGTAATAAAAGTGTTTTCAGTGGATTTTTTAATGGTTATGCATTTTTAAGCCAAAATCAAAAAGCCTGTCATTTTTCAAGACATATTTTCTGCAGAATGGCAGGAGTTAATCAGAAATTCTCATCTGGGTGGTGAACTGTTGGTGCAGGAGTTAGCTTCACTAATTTTCCCATCAGCTCTTTGGTTACACTCTCTGCCGCTAATTTATAGCACCTCATAAGCCCAAGCTAACACCAGTTTTGAGCAGCTCAGTTGAGAAAAATGAAGATGTTAAGGGATCTATTTAAATCTTTGATTTTCTTCTTTATCTTTATTTGCAGAGCCAGAATGCATTGGCGTCACAGTGGCTTGCTTCATAAATGACTGAACGGTGAAGTGTTGGACAACACACAGGGCCTGCGCTGGGTTGACCTTTCCAGTGTTATTTCTTAGACACACTCTGTGTGCACTTCACTGAGGCGAGGGAGACTACATTGTGAAGCTGTGCCACTTTTCAACAGCTGCTTTTTAAAACTCATTTGTTGCAAAAGCGTTCCCAGTGGTTTTTAAACCATTGGTATGTCTTTTTTAGCCAATTTAAAAACAAAACAGTGTAGTTTTCTAGGACAGTGTCTGCAAAGCGGCAGTAGTTCATTAGAAGTTCACCTTTGAGTTGTGGGTGGGACTGTTGGTCCCGAGTACGCCTGCGCTCATTTCCCATCATCCCTTTGTTTACACTTTCTCCTGCTAGCTTACAGGCCCTCACAACCCCAATCTAACATTACCAGTGCTACCAAAATGGCGAGCTGTCAAATGGCGAGGAGCTATCCAGCCATACAGTTTTTGCCAGATGCCAGCTCTGACAAGGAAGACAAAGACGTACTTGGATCTATGTGTCTAAAAGGGAATGCAATGGAATGGAGTAGTGGGGAAACTTTGACCTGCCGATTATAGTTTGTATAGAACAAGCTTTTTTCAACTGCATTTTTTTGTCTGCTTCTAATTCACAATGATTTGAATAAAATAAAAACTCAGAAATACTATTTTAACCTTATTTTTCTTCACATATGTTCTCTATTAACAGAAAAAAGTCAGAAGAACATGTTAAAATAATAAAAAACACAATTTTAATTCGAGTAGATCTTTCATTTGACTAAAACAGAAGCAAAAAAAGTTACATTCCTCCAAAAAAAAAACAAAAAAGCTAATTTAGGGATAAATGGTGCTCCCAGGAAGAAAAGAAAGGTTTGTGTTGATAAATACGATTGCATCACTTCCACCGAGAATAGTAGAAAAAAATAAATAAAAACTGCAATTGCAGAACAGCTAAAGTTGAGATCGTCACTTTTTTTTTTTTTGTGAGTGTGAGCTCAGCAATTTCCATTATTGCATGGCTCGGTAATGTCAGCGCTGTCAGGCCTGCTAGTGATTTACAGTTTCAGCATTAAGAGAGGTGTCAACAGAAAAAAACAAATGGTCCACAGTTTAATATGCTGCCGTGCACAACATACAAATGACGTTTTCCTGCATGCACTAAAACCTTTGTAAAGTGAGAATATCTCTCAAAGAGTGAGCTTTCTGGAAAAGGTCAGACTTATAATTGAAACCCTGAAGCAGTGATAAGATGATACCAAAGGGTACTTCAAGTTGCCATGACTCCTGACAAGGAATATGAAGGATGACACAGCAAAATTGGGAGAAAGTGTATATTTTTGGAGTTTGCCACCTGCGTTCGGGCATTTTTTGTGCATCACCGTTTCAACATTAATGCTTTGGGTGAGCTTAGAGATTTTTTTCGGTGTCTTTTGGCCGGACCTCCTCCGGCAGTAGCAAAGGTTGAGGAATGATAATGTTTTACTCTCCCTTTCAGTCTGTCAGGCGAGTTCTTAAACTTGCATTGTGGAGCCTCCTGGACAGAAAACTGCTTGTGCAAACAGCCTCTCCCCACCTCCCCTGTCTCCTTCCCTCCTGACAGTCTCTGCCCTTCATTTTGTGCTGTGTGATTTCTTTTTACTCTCACTTTGGTCTGTCAACTCCACCAAATGTAAAGCATACTGTGGGGTTTGTCTGAAGCTCTCAAAGTCTAATTCAACAACTCCCAACAACCAAACTGGAAAGCATGTGCTTGC
Organism: Oryzias celebensis; assembly: GCA_014656515.1. Taxonomy (NCBI): domain Eukaryota; kingdom Metazoa; phylum Chordata; class Actinopteri; order Beloniformes; family Adrianichthyidae; genus Oryzias; species Oryzias celebensis. The sequence goes on along the minus strand of BNCR01000008.1, from coordinate 12,762,063 downwards.
TAATTCATGCAGCAAAAAAGAAGAAGCAATCCCTGCCAAAATAAGTTGTCTCAACTTCCAGTGTGGTGTGGCAAGACCATACAAAGTTCTTCATAGGGTGGACGTTGCTCTGTCACTCCCCACGCCACCACTCCTCTAGCTATTGCTCCTGCTGGATAGCTCTCTGCCTGTTGCTGGGTAGAAGAAAATCTCCACCCCTCTATTTGATTGGTTGATGCAATCTTTAAAGCCCCACCTCTTGGAAGTGTCCTCTGTGACCACAGCCATCTGTCACAAACAGACAGTGAAGAGCATTGCTAACAACTGCTCTCAAGCCAGGTATGTTTTAATGTGTTGGCTGCTAAAGTTGGAGAACACATGGTTAAGTAATCCGATCCACCTCCTGCTGAACCCTGAATAAAAAGGAGTGTCTGTGATGAGTTAATGTCAGTTTATTTAAATCAAAACTGCTGTTGGCACTAATAGAAACACCAACTGTATGAGTGACTTTAGTTCATACTCCACTGGGTTCAACATTTTTCATAGCTGCCATGACCCAACGCGCACACCCATTTTCTGACACAGCTAACTGGAATGCAGTCATTATCAGAGGCATCGGTTAAAGCGCAGTTTGACAGCTCAAAATGTCATTGCTCCACATTTTATGCTTGGTAGTTTGAAGGCGTAGAACCTTCAAATTATAATGTGCACATGGTTGCTTGGGCCAGGGTTTGCTCAGGTGTAACCCTGCTTAATGTCATCCTCCCTGAAGCTCCATCCATTCATTTGTTCTTCCTGGAATCCATCTCTTCCATCTTCATCACATAACCAGTAAACATGGCTAATCAATGTGCCCCTAAATGCTATGTCTTTTATCGTCTGTATCTAAAAAGATGAGCAGCCGGTTTGTTTCTTAGAGAACCGTGTGAGCTGGATGTTATTCTTGCTATCTTCCTTTCCTTTTCAAATCAGGTCAATGTTGACTCATGCGATCAATAATTCTATTACATCACTCATAAAGTAATGTGCCTCGTTCTCCTTCCATGTGATCCTCCTAATTTAACCCATGATTTGATTTGAAAAACATTTCAAAACAAAAAGTTATTGTTAGTATTCCCGCCAGAAGCATTTCTCCAAACACTGTTATCTACATGTTAGGTTGTGGGGATGCCAGTCCAGGTGAGCTCTGATCATTAACTGCATGTCAAAAAGCAAGATGACACACTGCATTAAAAGTGGCAGATAAGATTTTGGTTGATCTCACAAGGGTAACGGTTCAAAGAGAAGGAACCCTAAATTAAATTGAAAAGAAATTGAAGGTGGCAGGTGCATCTTCTGCTAATACTTTCATTCTTGATTAAATCACTTGGTGCCTTTTTGGAAAAGGACATTACAGACAAGGACTATAATGAATAAAAATTCCTCTGTTAATGTGCAGCATTTCCTCAAACACTGCATCTGTAAACCAAACATTTGAAAGCTAGATGACTCATCAGCCAAACACACGAAAACATGGGTTACAGGAATATAAAACTCCCCAGAGCAGCTAATTGTATATAATTCATTCAGTGAAGTTGCTAAAAATAAAAAAAAAGTTGCTAAAAAAGTTGAAAATATTAGAAATATTAGAAAGTCAGTATGAAAACTACAGCTTGATTTCTTTCCAGTGCTAAAAAAGTTGCATGTATTTTTTATGGAATATTATAAGTGTAAGACCCAAACTGCATGATGACCTTTCCCACCTCTCACAAATGATCTTGTAGAAACACTTTTTCTACCAAATAAGACTCCAATGATTGAACTAGCCACTGCAAGCTGCAGGAGACCATTGAGCAAATGTTGACAGATTTTGCTTGTGTGTGTATTTGCTCTTTCCAGCTATCAGTTTGGCTATCTGACGTCCTTCCAGAGATTATATTGCAAATAAAAAAAAAAAAAAACGGGACTGGAGCAGAGGGACGGAGCAGGAAGACGATACGGACAGTGGAATGTTTTTTGATCTAACGCAGGAGTGTTCCATGTAACCTGATGCGTTCGACTGAGCAAAACTGCAGAGATAGAAAGCTGTTAAACCTCAGATGAGATGTGGATAAAGACAGCTATCCGAATGAACTATGACTGTACTTTCATGTTTTATTCATAATGGTGTATGTTGTTGGTTAATTAGGAGAGACATGAAAGAGTTATGTGGCTAACTTAATCATCTCACCATGAAAACCCTTTCTTTAATGGGTTTCCCACTGAGACAGGCAAATAATATTTTTTTTCCTCACTTATCCTCAGAAAGCAAGGTCAGAACTCTAAAAATATGGCATGATTTCGTAAGAACACCACCATGAGCGTAGCCGTGGTCTTATCGCAGGTCAGAGCAGGCTACACGGAGGTGCCGTGACTACAGGAGCACCCTCCATCCCTCCGTCCCACATTCGCTCTTTCAATTGACCACCTGGTGTTAGGCAACACACTCCCCCTCCATCTGCTCCCGTTCGCAAGCTAGAGAAACTCAGAGGGACAGATGGATAGATGAAGGGGATGGAAAAATAGGAGGAAAAGTAAACAGCCAGGTCAGCAGTCAAAGCAGCTGAGAATTGTTTATCAGTATTAGATTAACTGAAGGCCTTAGCACTGCAAAATAGCTCACGTAAAAAAAATCAGCAGTTATTCACTCTTGCTTTGCACTCCTAAAAGGGCATATCAATTCAGAGTGGTTCAGTATTTGTGTACGAATCACACTGACCTGTACGCATTTTCAACAATGTCATTAAGGATCTCTGCTGACCTGCAAACATGACAGATGTCAAAGGAACATGTTGAAACATGCAGAGGCAGCTGCATTTTTGAACGACAGCAGCTCCTCCTATTGATTTATGACAGCACATTTCAAATCTAACAGCAGTTTGCTTTATTTTTTTTTTCTAATAAGCACTTTCAGAGAGTGCATTTCCAATAGAAAACAGAGAGATCTTGACCTTGTATTACAAGTGTATTACAAAAGAAACAGTAAAAACAGTCCCATTCCAACTTTGTTTTTATCTATTGTAAAAGCGTTTCCAGTGGTCTTTTAATCATGATTTATGCCGTTTTTAGCAAAAATCAAAAGACCTGTGTTGTTTTCTAAGACATATTTTCTGAAGTTAGCCTCCACTTATTTCTCATTAGCCCTTTCTTTACACTCTCTTCTGCTAGCTTACAGTCCCTCACAACCCCTAGCTAACATTAGCCTAGCAAGAAAAAAAGGCAAGCAATATTAGAGCCATCCAACCTTACAGTTTTGATCCAGATTCCAACTCAGACGAGGAAATAGAAACACTCAGTTTTATTCTCAAATTTCTATATATATATATATATATAGGAAAAATGCTACAAGAACATGTTAAAAACACTATTTTCATTGGTGTATATACTTGTAAAGAAATAGACTGCAAGCATAAATAAATAAATAGATTAAAAACAAACTTCAGTTTTGGAACTAAGAGTCTTTAAACAAAGTTACAGTTGTAGCACTGACCTTCTGTAATGGTGCTGCAAAATAAGATATAAAATGAAAGAACTAGATCATTAGTAAATCGTGTTAACAGCATAAAGCAGCAGAGAAATAGGAGTGCTCACAGGTAATAAGTTTTGGTTAGAAAGTTGTCATTTTAGTGAAAAGAGATTACCGAATAAAAATGAACTTGGTCTGAGTTTGAGTTTAATGTATACAGCGGCGAAGCTACAGGGGGACAAAGGGGGGCAGCTTCCCCCCCAAGCAAAAAGATCTTCCCCCTAACTTGCTGCCCCAATTTTGTGTCAATATTAGTATTTTTATTGACAAAGACCAAAACATCATCAATGCAAGATTTTTTAAGAAATGCAAAAATTACCAAAAAAATCTTTTTAAAGAAATCTTGAGCCGCTCAAATTCGTTGCTTCACCCCTGTTTTGTGTTTGCTGGTCCATCTGGGTCGTCAGCACCCAGGCTTCAGCCAAATCTGCGCTGTTTCCCTTCTATGACAAGAAGAGATTCTTACATTTGGAAATCTTCTGTTTTAAGAAAATAGTCTTGACAGATGTTACATACAACAGATCGATTTGCCCAGTCATTTTATTTGCACAACCCTTTAAGCTGAGAGGAGCTACGGTTCTCATTTGCCACCCTTCCAAATTCTTCCTCCCGCCCAACCGGATAAAGTGTTCTAGCTCCACCACTGGTGTACAACATTTTTGTTTAGCACATTGTTTCTGAAACACTTCTGAAACTTGTAAAAGAGGCAAAATAACAGCGCTGTCTCCAGAGGGCAACCAATGGACATATATTACGCTCTGTTCTGTGTGCACTTTAACTGCAATTCATATTAGTACCATAAAACACACACTGAGGGCACTTTTGGACAAGGGTAACATAAATCTCACTGATGAACATGAACTCTGCTCGGCCATAAACACTCCATTTCTGTGTCCTGTTTTCTCTTTATGGTTCCTGAAGACCAAAAACTATAGCAGTCTAATAATTTGTGGATTTTGTTTAAGAAAAGAAGAGTTTGGTGCTTGTGCCACACCAAAAATCAGCCAATACTGTGACCTTGAAGTTACCAAGACAAGTCAGAGTCCTCTCTGGGGCCTTCATAAAGCAAACTCTGCAGTGACACCTCAGGGTTTGAGATTGAAGGCCAGGAGTTATGAAAAAATTGAATGAAGTATTTCTGTACATCAAGCAGATGAAACATGTTTCTGTTTCTCAGTCTAACGTTGCTCTAAAAACTATAAGATGTCCTGTTGTCTCATGCTGTTTAAAGTCAGTTTGAAAATGATTTTCTCTATGAAGTTTTAAAGATGTCAGTCAAATTATAATCTTATTTGACTATGGAAGACACAACTCCAGCTGTTTAGCTTTAAAGAAAAGAGATAAAAAATCACATCCAGTCTTGATTAGCATCACATTTACAGACTTGATTACTGAAAGGTCTACTCACAGATCTGCAATGACAATAAGGAAGCCATTAAAGACATGTATTAAATAATGTCCCTTTGACCTTTTCTGCTGTCCTACGTGCTATTCACGACAGGAAATGACTTAAAGCCCCACTTCGATCATCTTTTGATCTATTTTAAGTGTTCGCAGTGGACTTTTAATTAAGATTATGCCTATTGGAAGGGGTGTCAAAGTGAATGTGGTATAAGTAGAGAAATCCTATGATAAATTGGAAGTGATTGAAGATGTCTGATATTTGCTGAACTTCAACACCCCTCACAAAGAACTGAGCGAAAGTAAATGTCATTTTATCAAACAATGAAATTATTGGATCCACATAGAAGACTGTGTTTGTAGTAAAGAACTGAAATGTTGAAAAAAACGTGACAAAGTGTTACAAAGCAGCGCAGAGAAAGAAGAGCAAGAGGTGTGGTTTAAAACGCCAGGGAAAACTATCATTTCACAAGTGTTTTGTTTGTAACCCAGCAACAGCTGAGCTGATAACATGTCAGCAGGTAACCTCAACAGATAATGAGTGTGCTATCAATTTGAGGTGACAAAGAAAAAACAAGGAAATCTGTGTTCAGATTCAGTCTTTGTACTGAACAATAAAGAATTTGCTAAAATGTTTGAAATTTTAGAACGGATTATTCAACTTTATTACTGTACCATCATGCATTGCAGATCAGACAGGAAAAAAGTTGACAGACACTTGAAACTTAAACAGTAATGTTTTAGGAGGTCTCTTTGACTACTTTGCTTTCTAACATACATACATAGACAAGGATAGACTTAACTTATAGTTTTGTTAGTAGCAACATAATGACATAATGTAGAAAAATGCAGAAGTGCAGCCTGGGAATGGCAGCCTACTCATATTGAAATTGTGGGCAGCTTTATAAACACAGCACACCTGCGGACTGTCTGTAGGCAAAAAAAAAGAGCAAATAGCAGCAGCAAAAGGAAGTGCTTTTATTGTGATTATCATCTATGGTTCTCAAAGACTGGGCATGATTTTTGTAACAGTCATTGTTTAGGGTTTAATAGCATTTTATAAATTAGTTTATTATGAAAAAAGAAAAAATGAACTTCTCATAAGCCGTGAGAAATTCACAGCAGGTAAAACTGGTTTCCTGGCAGCCTGAAAATATATTTTTGTGGGTTTTTTTTTGGTTTTTAGTTTATTTTTGTTGCTATTTTTACTCTTGACTAGTTTTCAATTCAGTCAAATCTAAAGATAACAAGTTTAGAAATTTTTAAGAATTGGCAAGATTACCTAAATTAAATTTTTCCTCAATATAAGGGATACTAAAAGTTTTTTGTTTTTTTTATGACAGTATGCCTTTTTTAAGAATTAATCCCTTTCGTACGCTTCACAGTTAGCTTGTGCTCATACTAAAATAACCTCTAAAGCTCTTTCCTTGTATAAGCTTGAGCTAGCTTTAGTAGCAGAAGCCTTTAGATGACCTCAATCTCATTCTAGTGTGGGTCATGAGCCCAGCACCACAGAGGTTGTCACACGAAGCAACAGTTTAGCATGTACTTAGCCTTCCAACTTGCTGTTTCCCCCAGCCCGTTGTGATTAGCCCTGCTATTCATATCCCAGTCCAGCTCCCTGCTTCTTCAGCAAAGATGTGAGTGGACCTCAAATCTGCTTAGAACATTTGTTAAAGGCAAGCTTGTGGATGGGTACATTGTTGTTACCTGTGAAGCCAAGCTCTGCTATGTGCGGCATGCAGTTATGAAAATGACAGTTTATAGATTGTGACTCATTTTGTCAAGATTTTAATATTTTTCCTGTTCAGAAATATTATAAACATAATTTTAGGTGTAATACAGATATTGTATCCATCTTGCAGAATATAGCATCAGAGGTTGATTAACATAACAACATATTTGATCCATTAGACACACATTAGATGCATTGCAGCAGGTGTAGTTATTACCACATGTGTCATATGACACTCATAACACAGATTCAAAGCGGGACAAAATATTTGTCCAAATTTTTTGGGTACTACACAGTCCAAAGCCGTGCACCATAGATCAATTGGTGAATTTATTGTCCTTAGGTGTAAATGTCAGTGTGGTTGACAAACAATCCAGGATCTACACCGCCTCCACGATATCAACCCTGTGACATTGTTAGGATGAAGCCAGTTTAGAAAAAGAATGGACCAATATTTGACCAAATCAAAATAAAGGAAGTTTGAATATGATGAGCTGCTGTCAAGGCCAGTTAGTCTTCAGTTCCTGCAAATGCTTCTGTGTCCATGGGATGTGGGAGGGGCAGACAACAACACCCGCATTATTGAGATGAGTTAGGCCGCAATTTCATCTTAGTCTTTAAAAATGCTACAAAATCTAAAAAAAAAATAAAAAAAAACATGCAGTTGCAATATTTTCTAGTACCAAACATTGTCTTGTAGTCCTGCAGAAAACTATTAATTCTTGTTTAATGTAAATCAACAAATAACCTAAATTAGGACCACTGTTTATGCAAGAAAGCGGATGCCTTTTGCAGCTCTTCTGTATGGTTTCATAAGAAATTTTCACCCCTTTTATTTGATGCATGACGGAGTGGGCTGTTCATTAATGTTTTGGTTTTACATTTGTGAAAGCATAAAGAAAAGCGTCTGAATTAGCTTCCCTCACAAATGATTACATGAACAGCCCAGACCTAAATGATCTTTTTTGCTGCTAATAACAGTCATGCTTGTCATTTTACAGGAGATGATCAAAAACAAAGAAGGAAACACTAGCAGAAATTGCACAATGTTGGAGATTTGACGCTAAAACTGAATCAGTAACCACCTGTTGAACACATGAGCATCAGTGACGGGGTGAAATCATTTCCCTGCAGCTTTAGCAAACCCCAAATCACAAAAGCACAATTTCCTGCTTCCTCTTTTAAATCGTTGAAAAAGTCACTTCTCAGTTTGAACACCTGTCAAAACCAAGTCTTTCTAAACAGAGTGCGCAAGAGAAGCGAGGATGAGAAATGAAATAAGGAAGTAAGCAGAGTCTCAGTTATTTCAAGGAAAGAAGTAAACGATTCATCAAAGAATTCCGTTCCTTCTCATGGTCCTTTCTTCAAAGTTTAATTAGATCTCTCACTTTCTAAGGTGCTGTGTTCTTTGGCTGACAATCCACAGGATTAAACCAGGTAATCAGCTAACTCCTACAAAGTCCAACAGGGAAGAAGAAAGATTTACACGATGGGCTGAAAATACAGTAGACGTGAACCCACCTCGCCTGGTTTTCAACTCCAAACACATTTAATACGTTTTATAAACCTTAGTATTTTCTATTTAAAAATGCAAACAAATGTTATGAATTTGTTCCTGTGCGATGTCTGCAATGTCAGCAGCTTTTAACAAATGTTCATGTCATTTTGACATCTGTCTTAGTTGTTCATGTGACTAGCATTGCAACAGAGCACAAGTCTGCACTGTGTAGGTATCTCATAAAGTCAATTTTCTTTTTGACAGCACACACTCTTCGGCTGTAAAGTTCTACAATCTGTTGCAATTGACTTTGTTGTGTTTTTGTTGTTGTTTCATTTGTTTGTTCTCAGTAGGTTTTTTGTTAATTTCCTGGTTCCTTCTTGATCATCCAGTGGACCCACATCTTGACTTGCTTTGACACGCCCTGCGTTACTTATTTCTTTTTTCTAATTTTGTTTTGTACTTTTGTTTCAAACCTGCTGTCAATTGGGTGTTGGGTTTGTTTTTGGTACACTTGTTACAGGTAAAATACATTTGAATGTTTTGCTTCTTTAGGATATGTCGGTTAGATTAGAATATGACGATAACATGAGCTGGTTTGGGGAAGGGGTGGAGCCAACCATCTATAAAGGAGAACCTCTCCAAGATGGAGCATGTTTGTTGCATGATTTCCTATAGAAGCTGCTTCCCTGTCATATTATTCCCAAAAGGCAAAATAAAAAAAAGCAAGATTAGCTTCTACATTTTTTTTGTTACAAGAAAACAAATAATTTTGTGTGCGTTTTCTGTATTTCTTTAATTTTTAAAGACCCACTCTGAGGAAAATTGTGTATTTAATGTGTTATTATGGTATTTTTCTCATGATGGAGGAAACATAGAGAAAATTAAGATTAAAAGAGATTTTCTTTATACGAATTGTTGCAAATCAAGAGCAGACGAAAAAACACAGATGGAAAAAGCTTGAAGCGGTGACGGGCCACAAGCTCTCTACTCTGCTCCATTCTGATGCAACCACTTGCAGACAAATAGATTAATGTACGTCTTTGTTTTCCTCGTCTGAGCTAGCATCTGGCTCAAAACTGTACGGCTGGATAGCATAAACCGATAGACGATGGTAAATGGGGCAGGCTTACTCCATGCCAACAGCCCCGCCTACAACTCAGAGGCAAATTTCTAATGAACAACTGCCGCTCTGCAAAAGCTATGTCCTGTTTTTTGTTTTTTGGTTGAAACAATCATAATTAAAAGACCACTGGGAACGCTTTTACAATAGATCAAATGATGGTTGGAGTGCATCTTTAAAAATTAAATCAAGTCGCCTACATGTGTATGTAGCTAATAATTTGTGATCGTACTTTGCCAATAATGTGGCTTTACTTAGGCAGTAAATCGAAGAAAAGCTTGCTTTGCTGTTGGGTATAATGATTTTGCAAATTGAGAAACTTGTTAGGAAAATTAAATTGAGCTACATATTTGTGTAGCTGGGATAAGGGGAGGGTTTTGTCATTCCAACCAACATGTTTGCACAACCCCAACCCGATAAGGCTTGCTGTTGTGAAAGGATAAGCGCTCTGACATAATGAACTTAGGGTAACTGCCAAGAAACGGGCCAAAGCGCACACAACCACACGCCGAGACCTGCTTGGGTAATAGACCCCACCTGTTTTCCAACTGAGCATTTGATGTCAGCATGAATTAAATAATCAACCAAGGTGACACTAAGCAAGATAAAGCAAGTTTCTGTGGATTTTACTTGTAGGACGGAGACCCTGAATGCACCACATTCCTAAAGAGATTACAGAACGACCTTCAGAGTTTTGCACCGGCGTTGTTTTCAAACAGAAGTGGCATTTTTGTTCTAAAACAACGTCTCCTTCATAGTAAGGACATTGTACGGCACTCGAGGAATGAGTGAACATTCAAACCTCTACAGGGACAGGTGCAGGAGAAAAAACTGACATGCCAACATGGTAAATCAAAATCTCCTGTGAAGGACATCTTCCCCAATTGAAAATATGTAAATATTGTTTCACAGTAATAAAAATGAGAATTGTCAGCCTGGGAACACCTCAGATTTTATAGCTGTGAGCACAAAGCACAGAAATATGACTCACCCGTGTGAAGGGAGATGTCTGTCATGAGGAATTATTGCTCCTCTTTTTTCTGCTCTCGTATTTTCCTTTTTTAATTAAAGCTTTTTCTTTTTCAAGCAACACAAGACATTGCCTGCTACTGGCAGCTTTTACAATAAGGCGGTTTTAGAAAAAATAATTGCGCCATGTTGTTATTTATTTTACAGAAACTTGGTTTCTATGATTTTCACATGTTTTTGAGGATTGTCTTTGTCTAACCTTCTCAACAATCCAGCGTAAGCTTACAGATGTTTGTGTTTGATGAGTTTTGAGTCTGGACTTTAACAAGATTGCAACACTTTAGTGTGCTTGACCCAGTTCAGTCTGCACAGCACAGTTTAAGACAAACTTTACCCGTTGGACCTTTTGCCTCACAAATGATACAAAAAAATTCTGACAGACTGTCAGATGATTTGGAACTTAAATAAGCATAAACTATTACCATGGGTACCGCCATGTTTGATAGTTGAGATTTTAACCAGACTTTTTTGAGAATCCACTTTAGCTATTGCACTGAGTATTTTAGAGAAATACTCTCAATACACCAATGGGCTGATGGGTTTGGTGCGTGTATTTATTTTCCTTCTGTACGGAAATGTTTTAGACTTACGTGACAAAGCTTTATCTGTCATAGTTACCGACTGGTAACTAACCGATCTTTTGCTAAGATCAGATAAGATTTTTTTTGCTCTGCAATAATTATCTGTTCATTTCTCCCAGTACCTATTGAACCCCTTATCCTGTAAGTGCCAAGGTACATATAAGTAAGTGCTAGTATATTTCTTAAGAAAAAGCCACTCTTATAGACAGAAATTCTACTTTCCTGCTACAGCTGAGATGAATAAGCTGCCCACCTCAAGTTCTCATGAAAGAGACTGATGTCCCTGCGAGCCGCCCCAGAGGTCATATGGCCGTGCTCGGCTGCTGGAGCTCCACCCTGGCACACGCTGTAATTTTCATTCATCTCTGCGCTGATGGACTGCGCCTCTTGTCTCGTGTCCAGTAAAAGCCATGGAAGCATTGTCTCTCACATTATATCTCAGATGAATGAGTGAGGCCAAGGCAGACAAAGAAGAAGACAGAGAGCAGGGATTAATCAAACCTGGCACGTATGAAATGTGGGTTCATCTCGCTGAAGGAAAGGTTTATAAATTAGAATTTCAGCTTAAACTTTATCTTAAAAGTAGATTGTACTTGGAAACTACAACTTGCTGAAGTTACATTAAAATACATGTGAAAAAGTTTTGATTTTTATGTTTTTTTCTTTGTAAAATCTATGCAAGAAGCATAAAAATAATGAGAAAAAATACATTTTAAAAAATATTTACTTTCCCACTCTAACTATATTTTTTCTATTGTAAAATAGAGCAGAAGGAGTTCATTAGAAATCACCTTGGGGTTGCCAAAAACTGTTGGCTCGAAAGTTAGCCTAGCTAATTTCCCAGCATTCTTTTGTTTACACTTTATCCTGCTAATAACAAGCACCTCACAATCCCAAGCTAACATTAGCGTAGCAAAAAATAAAAATAAATGGCGAGCGATATCAGAGCAATGCAGCCGCACATTTTTGAGCCTGATAATAAGCACAGACGAGGGAAATGAAGACGGTAATGGATCTATTTTTCTGCAAGTGTGTGCGTTTAAATTGTTGTGGAGAAGGATGACTTTGGCCCACCCATGACAGTTGCCCAAACATTTTCAACAGGATTTGGTTAAGAAAAACTCAGAAACACAGTTTTAATCTTAAATAGTTTTATGCATGTCCTCCATCATGAGAAAAATACTAGAAGAGCATGTTAAAACACCAAAAACACAATTATTATTAGAGTGGGTCTTTAAAGAAAATTCCGAGAATGATTAGGACGAGAGAAATGTATGTAACATTTCCAGTCCTAACAAGTTACAGCAAGACTTTTCACACAAGAGGAGAAACTGCCAAAAGCAAAATCTTTAAGGCAAATGTTCTCTAAACACTTTAAATCCAGCAAAATACTCCAGCAAACAAGAAAACACAAAGTTGTACTGATTTGTGATACTGGAGCTCAGACTTTTCTCAGACTTTTCAAGCTCCAATTATCGGCCCATATATTTACTAAATAGTAATGTTACTGTTGTTAAGGAGAAAATCCCCAAAAGCCCTGTAAATCATGTAAAAGTCCTAATCTCTTATGATCATATGTTTCCCATTCATGTGGGAAAATGGAACAAAGATGCCCTCTTGGGGAGTTCAGAAAGATTAGAGAAAAAACTAGTGTAAGTCCGTAAGTGTGGCATGAGACAAACGCATATGAAGGCATTAAAATGCATGTTATGGTGTCATTGCGCGTTCATGGTCAAACACACAAACTTTGCATTCATGTCAAAGTTTCTCCCTGCTGCTTGTGATATTGCTAAACTCACATTGAGTGTCTGCCCCCCTCTCCCCTGCAGAACTCATGGATTTCTTTTGGCACTCCGTGTTTCGAGTGCTGGATGAAGGTTGTCATGGGAACACATCTTGGACAGTTTTCTCAGCTCGCAGCAAACACAAAAAAGCTCACACAGGAGGAAAAAGAAAGAAAGGCAATGTATGGAAGGAAAGGGGGCTGCCTCCTTTTCACATGCGGTGGAGGACTCCTGAATAGATTCGGTGGGTGAGAAGCAACATGTTATACTGTTGATAAACGATCACCGACTGCTGAAAGAGTTTGCAGCCACACAGATATTTCACTGAGAAAGTACCAATCTTTTACGCAAGTAGTTTCACAGCACTTAATATGAATGAGATATAAAATATATATATGATATAGAACATGCATTTTCTTGATTTGTCTCCTAACTGTCAGTTTTTGTCCAAAGAAATCCAGGTTTGGTCCGGATTGAGTCCTGAATCTTGTGTTTGGACTGTATTCAGACTGCTGTTAACTTGACATTTCTGTTTTGAACCAAAGCTTGTGAAACAAAACCAAGCAACAAAAGATCCCTTCAGTCTTTGGCCATGAATTACGAGGCCACCACAAAGGAGGGGTCTGAGTGCGGTTCCTGGTCCCAGAACAGGGCCGCTTGGGTATATTGAGACTGAAAATTTGTTCCAGATTATCGGGGGAAACAAACTCTGCTTTGCTTTAAGCAAACTTAAAATGTCCAGTCTGAATACACCTTTAATGATCTTTGAACCCTGCAGCCTGACAATGAAGATAATAATTTTTGGAGACCTTAGACTGGATAAGAAAACTGGACTGAGTGAACCCTCCCCTTTGCGTTCCAAGCAGGAAGTAACTTCTGGCTCCAAGAAGTCAACGTACCACAGACTGCTCCTAAGAAATACATAGCTATTACTCAGCCATTATATTTGTCAGGATAAACATTCCTGAAAGCATGTGGTCTCACGATGTTTAAAACGTTTGAAGCCCACATTAAAGTGGTAGGGGTTTCCAACAAGCTCACTTCTGATTAGTGAGAGTTGTTGCCATTGAAAGGTTGATTCACCCAGACTTGAACCAATCACTGCTTACTGACATTGTGTGGTTCCGCTTCCAACATGGCGATGTTTTTATTGCGTAAAAATTGAACTGAATTTCATGTGGAGCCATAAGCCATTTTCTATGGGTGATGTCACACTCATTAGGTCCAGTTCTCTTAAACAATGGTAGAGAGACCCCTGTGTACCACTGTTACAAAGTCTTTCTCTGCTCCAGTGTCCTATCCTTTTTTGCAGCAGGAAGTGACCATATTTGGGCAAAAAGAAGGTGATCATTGCATCTTGACCTTTTTTTCATGTTAAAAATTGACGTTGGTCTTTTTGTTCTGTGGGATCATAAATGCTTGCTTCTCTAAAGGGTTTATTGTTTTCATTTTATCTGTGCCAAATTGTTGTTAACGATTTGGCACATTTGGATAAGTTTAAAATATTTTTTTAAGAACAGCATTACAATGGAAAGAGCATCCCATCATATAAAGGAAAGATTTATCTCAATAATGTCTAAATTTGGTCAAAATGAGTTATTTTTGTTTAAACATAACCTTGTCAACTTTATTTTACAATAAGAAATAAATGTATTCTCTTTTAAATTCATGTCCTAAATGATTAAATATCAACTTTATGTCAGACATTCTAACAGCTACTAATAAATAATGCAGAGACGGATCCCGAGAAATGTTTACAGTCCCCATGTTTACTCGAGCGTGTGTTCACAGAAGATATAAAATGAATAAAAACTAGAAAGGCTTTCAGGAGGAATCAACATTCCTCTGAAGCATAAAGTGCCTCTTAAGAGGGACAACCGCTGCCAGCATCCATGAATCATAATAGTCCTAAGCAAAAAAATGGGAAAAAAAGGAGTGACTCATAAATACAATCATCCATTTGCTGCTTGAATGCAAAAGACAACAGAGGAAAAGAGTGAAAAACGACTTTACGTCTACGTCACTGCCGAGAGAGAAACCAGACCCTTGGAGCTGAGTGGGATTAATAAAGGAGTGGGTGGGTGATATTATACACTACTGCCTGGTTTCTTCTGGGCAGACTCAGATAAACACACTTGGTACAGTCCATGAAAATCTGCCCCCACACTCCTATTTATTAAACACGGAGCAAATTTATTTGCTGGGTGCACCGTAACCACAGTAAATAATCAACACAAGGATGCTCTCAATAATTCAATGGTCATTGGCAGAGGCATTGCAGGTGATCTGGAATGCCTGTCTGGCTGCAGCATCCTCCACTCAGCTGTTGTGAGACTCCACCACCGTGAAAAATCTGTTTTGTTTTTGTTTTCCTTTAAATGGGAAGAGAAGGATTAGGATTCAACACAGACTCTGGATCACCTCTGGCTGTCCCTGTTTCCTGCTTCACTTCAGTACCCCATTTGCTATAAATAGGCACACACACAAACCCCGCAGGCAAGTCCGTACCATCTCACTTCCTCATGTTTTTTTGTTTTGTTTTTTTTTACCTGAAATTCTTTCACAATGTGCGCAGAGTGATGCAAGAGCCCTGGGATGCTTTGCTGCAAGGAATGGGAAAAATGCTTAGGCCAGTCCATCAAAGAAAAATACTGCGCACTTAAACAGGAGGCCAAGGACGCTCTCACCGTGACCATGTGAGGAGATTAAATCAGAACATGATGTGCTCCTCTGCAAACAGGCCTCACAAACCCATCTGTGAGGCGAATGCACAAACCAACAACACTTCTAATTTAAAAAAAGCTTTTATTTTGAAAACAGGTTGAAATAATTGCATGTAAAAAAGAAACTTAGAAAAAATGCTCTGTTAAACGCATCCACAGCACTCTCCTCATTCCTGCCATGTGAGCTTCATTCCATTGTTGTTAAGTGAGCTTCCTGTCTTTCCTCTTTCTGCTGGCATCCTCCCACTCCACTCCGGTGTTTTTCCAGGCCCTTAGCTTTTCTCATCTCCCTAACCCAACTGCATCCTCGCACTGCTTAGCCTGACGCATCCCAATGTCACATTATAAGGCAGGCCAAACGCAGGTGTGCAAACTACGAATCTGATAAAGAAACACAAAAAGATGGACTAACTCAAATCCTCAATTTGGATCTAAAAGAAGGATCCTCAGGAACAGACAAGAATAAAGCTTAGCAATGGGAAATGCACAACAGAGTGATAATTGAAACACACAAGTGACTACATCAGATTTTTCTTGTCTGTATTGAGCTGTATCTGAGAGCAGCCCTGACATGACAGTCTCAGGCTCGCCTGTCTGGGCTTCCACGCACTCTGTGACGTCAGGGAGCTCTTTTGTTTGTGCGTGCTTCACCACTGTCAGCTCATGCGTGGCTGAAGAAGAGGAGGAGAGGGGATCAGAGGAGGAAGTGAGGTGGGCTTAAGCTGTGATGTCATGAATTGCGTGTGGGGATGCTGCATTCAACCCAAGCCTCCTCCTGGTTGGGATCTCATGACCTCACTGTTTCTTATTGTTGAAATTGCACGTCTGCAAAAGCTGTTTTAACGTTTATTGAGGAAACTCCCCAAATAACACAATTAATCTTGTTATGAGCAGCTAGTTATGCTTATCTGGTTAGGCTCAGTTTACCTGCCTTTCAAACAAATCAGGAAGGTTCCTTAAAAACCTTTATGTCACAAGGCCAGCAAGCTTCTTTTGTTTGTCTTTTTCTCTTTTGATACAAGATGTTCTTTTCTGCTAAAGTACATTTGAAAGACTTCCTCAGCTCATGACAGACGGGGAAAAATAAACTCACAGCCCCATCTAGTGTTGCATGGGTGGATTTGTTCAAAATGTAAAGTCATCCAGTGGTTACAGCAATCAATTCTCCACACAAAGGACATGATGAACTCAGCTGTTGTTCTCCCAATCCGATCGGATATCTGGCATTCCAGCTTTCTCTCTGTTGAAAAGGCTAAATTGTCCTTTAAAGTTGCCTGTTTGTGCTTCTGTAATAGATCTGCTTTTTGCCCAGAGACAGCTGGAAAAGGCAGCAGCCGTCACACACTCTGAATAGAAAACCAGATTTAGTGTGACATCTCATAGGTCACATAAAAAAAACAGGAAATGTGTTCCTAAAATGAGTGAGCTGCACCACTTGAGTAAACTAAAGGCAGCTGTAGATAATATTTGAAAAGAAAAAAATAAAATAAAATATTTGTCCGCAATAAAGGCACTTTGCAAAAACAATACTTAGTGCAAAAAAGCTGAAAAAGAGGCGGATATCTCTTCAAGACAGTGGGGTGTCCAAACCTTTTGCAAAGAGGGACAGATTTTGTGAGGTTAAAATGTGTTCGGCCTAATCTATTTGGCCTGCATTCTTTATACCTTTATCACTTGTAATCATTTCTTCACATAAAACAAAATTGCCCAAAATACTGTGAATTTTCTATTTGAAGACCAGAGATAGAGTAAAGAAAAGGTGGGTTTCCATGACTCAGAAAATTGCCAAGATAAGCTTCTAAAATCAAATAATGTGAACAGGAAAACAACATAAATACTTACAGTATCTTTTCCATACCCACCTCGCCTGCAATCATCTACATGTACAATTTCAGTCTGGCTTCCATTCCTTACAAAGTAATGTGCCAAATTAAAGAAAATGTATTATTATTATTATTATTACTTATTATTATAAAAAATCATAGTTCTTAGAAAATGCCTCATTTTATTGATTTTATGACACCAGCCAGTGAAAATTTGAGCACAGGCTACATTTGGCCCACGAGCCAGACTATGGACATGCCTTGATCTGATAAGAACCAGACTGTGGCAAGTTAAACATATTTTTTTTAAAAACAACTAAACAAAAGTGGAGGGAATTCACTTTTTTACACTTCTTTTCAAGCAACAAATCCGTCTTTTTGACTGTATTTGATAATCACAGGGCATCTAAAGTAACTTGTATGCACGACTAAATATTTAGTCAAGAAGATAGCATTATCTTCTATATCATCTTTGCTTGTTTTTATTATTTTTTTGTGATAAATGTGTGATTAATGTGTGACTACATATATGAAATGTGTTTGATATATCTGTGTTTTTAATTTTTATAGTTTTATTCTGGAATTTTTAATGCTCAAATCAAATCAAACTTAATGTCATACATTTCAATAATATATTCTAAAATGTGTTCTTTTTTTTCATTCGGATCATGTTTTACTGATCATGAACGTCTCTGCTCGTTCATATTTGTGAGCTACCCTGAGGAAAATAGAAAGAAGCGCTTCACTTTATGTGGTGGAATATTCCAGAACACATTTAGCATTAATGAGACACAAGAGCATCTTGATCTCCATGAAACTGGGTTTATTTGATTGTTAAAAAATAAGGCTATGATCATGTTTTAGCAAACATTGACTATGAAGAATCACTGTCTCCAGGAAGCTGAGTACGACGGCTTCATCTGATCAGTCTCTGTGAGTTTTTACAGATGTAGCACAGAAGACACACTCACACACACACACACACACAATCGCCACACCTGGAAAATCAGAAACACGTGAGTTCAAACTCGCACTCTTCATCCAATCCTGTCAAATTAGTGGCAAAAAGCAGATTTAGCAGACAACAGAGCTGTGATCCCTTAAAAAAATAAACATGCATAGTTTCATAAATGATTTTTTTTTTTTGGGGGGGGACGGTCACGTTTCCAACATTATTTCATGAACTTATTTTATTTCACTATTAACAATAATGTAAACTCGTCAGACTATTTTGTTCACAATAGCCTCCTATGATATTTTACTTGAGTAGAAAGTTACATTCTGAGCACAGAAGGGCTCCATTACAATGAAAATAAATACTGGAATGGCAAAAAGATCATAGAAATGGACATCAGACCAAACATGGCCCAATTTTTCTGTATAAAAACAAATAAAAATATGTTTTTTTTAATAGTGACACTGTGTTAGGTTACAGTGAGTATTTATACTGCTTATTACTACGTGAAATGTCTCAGAAATAAAAAAAAGACAATGAAGCAGCCAGGAGAGTCACTCTTCCATGCTTCACTCACTACAAAGGAAATTCATCTGAATTATTTCCCTCTTTCAAGCATATTTCCAATGATGCCCTGAAAATGTACACATCATCTCCAAACACACAATTCTAACATTTTTTTCTTCTTTCTCCATCCTTTGGTTACTTTGACCTCCTTTTCTAAAATGAAATGTACGTGTTCCCTTCCCACAGTTAGGACACAGCAATGTAGTTTACAAGCATTTGTTCCTTCACATTTCTAATGACTAACGTCTTAAAGTGCCAACGAGCTGAAGCGAACAGGAAGCACTGAGCTGGTGAGACTGGCAGCATCAATTCACCAGGTTTCTGTTTTACCACAGCCGAGGAGGAGAGGAGGAGGGCCCTTCTAAAACATGAAAAACCACAACAAAAAAAAACACTGCACTCGACTCGGTGGAAACCTGGCATTCTGGGTAATTTTATGCACCTCCTGCTTTACCCAGCCTCTCTATCAGCCCCAATAAATAAGCCTTTTTAGCCATTATGACAAATAACTGACTTTCCATTTTCAGCATGTGATCCTACAGAAGGAACGTCCGGACGGATTTGACATGAACATCAGAGATGGTTTTAAAAATAAAAGATACAAAAACAAGGACTAAAAAGAACGATAGTTTTTCTTTACAATAGTTTTCTTGGGCATACGGAACAACTAGTTAAATAAAAGTCAGAGCACTGTGGAGGGCATGTGGGGTTAGTGAACGCCCCCGGTGTTGACAGTGCCGCCTGTGGTGCTTCAGTCATGAGAAGTGGTGACCTGCCAAACGATCAGGTGGCTCTGCTCCGCCTTGGTGGGCGCCAACTGTTGGCTGCCTGTTGGCTCGGACAACCCGTCCAACTCACCACCTTCGTCGCCTGAGAACAACAAAGCACTTGGTGAGGACACTCCAAATCAAACAAGATGTATTTTTTTTGTTGTTGTTGGGTTATTTTAACATGAAAATCCAAAGCTTGACGTTTTCAGCCAAAAGTTTAAGGCCAGCTTCCCTATTAACAAACACAATGCACCCACCGATTCTGAAGTCTATGTAGCCTTCTCCTCCGCTCATGACCAGGTATGTTTTGGGCTCAGAGGAAGTTACATCTGAGGATTCAGATGCAGGGTCGTCGGAACCTGAATCTGCGCAGCCTGGAGGTGGCATTGCTTGACCTGTGACAAAGGACTTAATGACTTAACAGAAAATGGAAAGGTCCCAGCATACTTTTGCACATCTTTTCCAGTTTTGTCTAAGCGATTGTGTAAACTCGTATTTTTATCCGAAAATATACAAAAATAATTAGGGATTTTATTAGCTTTAAATGCGATTTTATATAAAGCAAACTAAAGCAACAGCGTAAGTCAGGATATAATGAAACTATGGTTAAAATCGATTTTTTAAAGCACTTTTTGCATTAGGGGTTTAATGGGCACGCTTTTTCCTGCTGCACTTGTCTCCTTTACGTCTCACCTGGGACGGTCACAAAAAATTTGACGGCCTCTCGGTGTCCGTGGAAACACAGCTGGGCGTGGGCCATGGAGCAGTATGGCACAAAGCCGCCAGGAGCGGCACAGTCTGAACTCTCATCCCCGTAGACCCGCACAGCCCCACCGGGCCGGTTTGGCACGATTCCTGTTGTCTTATTAGCTGATAAAAAAGAAAAAAAATGACAAAAAGTGAAAAATAATAAAATCTCATTTGTAAATCTGGTAGAGCTCATATATCTCCATCTAAAAGAGAGTTTTATGGTAAAAACCAGACAAATGGGAGTCTGAGACATTCTGACATTAAAAGATGGCAGTCTCCATGGCAACCTATCCATCTTTTATTCAATAAGCTCCATCTGAGATGTTTTTATTCTTCCACCATGCCTTAATAAAACCCAAGGCAAGAAAAATAATTGAAAAGATACAAGGAGGCTGAGAGGGAGGGAAGGGACATCAAGTCTCACTAAAGCAGCTTTAATTTTATCTGAACAAACATTTTAAAAATGCCGTCTTTGTCTTGGAAGATGGTGTGTGAAAGCGCCATACCTTCCGACAGAGGAATGGAGATGATGACTCCATTTCCCGTTCCCACCCACAAACGGTTACAGGACACGACGAGAGCCGTGATTCTTACAAATGAAAAGCCTAGTTTACCAGTACCTGAGAACGAGACACAAAGGAGACCTTGTGGTTGACATTCATGGATACTCAAGACAAAATGCTAAAAGTCAGCCCTTTCCCTCAGGTGTAAACCTAAAAATCCAGAAAGAAAATCAGAACTTCTACCCAGCATTTTGCTGACGTAAGGCTCGATGTCCACGTCTTGTAGGTGCTGGTAGGTGTGGGCGTGAAACAGGCGTAAAGTCGAATCCAGGCGGATGGACACCCAGATCCCGTCTCCGACCCAAGCCAGCTGTCGCACTTGGCTTTCTTTGCGGGGATGAGCATCAAAGGACTTCTGCTCAGGAAAAAAACCTTCAGGTTTGTGTCCGTGTCACAGCTGAAGACATATTTGCATGACAGATTGTGATGGAAAATACCTCTATCCTCATGGCTTTGGGCTGGATGACGTAGATCTTGTTTCTGTAGCCGCACCACACCTTGTCATGTACCACTGTCATGCAGCGGATTGAGTGGTGGGGCCGACCCAGATCTAGCAGGTGGTAGTTGGTCAGATCCCACTGATCGTCTGCTTGGAGACACAGTCGCAAATTAACCCAAGAATTCTGGGAAAAACCTTCCTGAAATGATGAAACGAACTGAGGGAAACAAAAAAAGTCCCTTCTGTGAAACGCATTTTCATGCTTGAAAAGTACCAATGCCTCTGTGGAAAATTGCCAAGGTCCCATCAGCCAAGGCTACCAGAACTCTTCCTTTAACATGCCTGTAGCAAGCAAAGAAGACGGGGTTTTCAGCATCATTATCCAAAAGATTCAATGAAGAAAGACAGAAACTGCTGTTTACTCACACAATGCTGAGGATGGAATCTTTCAGCTTGATGGCGTGGAGACACTTCCTCCATCGAGCCACAGATGAGTGCACATAAAGACTTAAAAAAACAAAGAAATGATGAAGAGGGATGAAGCTCAATTTCATTGACTAATTGTTAGAATGTCTGCAGCAAATACTAAAACTTTCAATGCAAGTTTTATGATGAAAAAGAACGTCATTTTCAAAAACAAAGTTGAATCCATTTGCTAGTTGTTAAATGTTCCCAGAAAGATAGCTAAGCTGATAGCTCCCTCTAGTGGCTGCTGCCTTACTTACCATCCATTCTGAGCTCCCAGCCACATGGTGGGAAGAGCGCTGCTCATCCTCAGCGTTTCGGCCTCTGATGAGTCCAAATCTTCTGACTGGGACATCAAACCACCCTCCCCAGTTCCCCTGAAATTCAGAGGATTTCATCGGACCTCATTTCCATAGTGTTTTCAGTGTAAATTTGTGAATTTTTGATGCTGTTCCCACCTCTGGGTTTCATCGGCAAAGCACTCGGTGGGTCCCACCCCCAGAGGGTCGGTGAAAACATGTTCAGTGTAGATTCCTGCTTGGCTTGGATCTGTTCCTTGGTCCTCCTCTCCATCTTCGCCCACACCAGCGTTTGCCTCTGTGGCCTCCGTGGCCTCTTCCGCTGCGGGAACACAATCCTTTGCAGGACTGGTCTCTCTGGAGATCTGAACTGTAGATGACAAATTTACGGATACACAGAATTAGTTACAGAATTATTAACACAGTTGGGCTTGATTAGATAAACTTGTGGATTTAAAATAATAAAATCACCTGAGCCTGATGTGGCGCTATACTCTGTCGGCTGCTCAGTGACACCAGAGCTGGCTGTCTGAGGGACGGCGGTGGCGCCCTCTACGGCCCCCGTGCCGTCACTGCCCGTCGAGCCAACGCTAGCCAAACTCCCAGCTAACGACACAGAGTCACTTTGGAAAAATTCTGGATCCTGTGGTACCGCCTCGCCTGCTGGATAATCCGTTTCTAACACGCCTAAAAGCAACCAAACTCTGTTAAAATCCTCCAAAACAACAAGGACACAAACTCAGTACAATCAACAGACCTACCTGGAACACTAGCAATGCAAACCACATGTGTGTTACAAGCATAGAAGCTGTCCAGAAGGTCTGAAGGCTGGGTGGCATCCAGCACCAACACCTTGGTGGAAGAGTGGGTGCTCATGCACACCCACACCCTGCTGGAAACTTCCTCCTGGATGGTCAGATCCCTCTCTCCTTTCTCCTGATCCTTGCTGTCCTGCTCCAGCTGGTCCAAACTGCTCTGAGAGCCTTTTATTTGCTTACTATCTGACGAGAACGTCCTCCCCCCTGACATGTTGACCCCTGCTGCACACCACAGCTGAAGAACAGATTAGAGAGAGATCTACTTTTAAGCAACAGTTTCATAAAACATACAACAAGGAACTACAGTTGAATCCTTTTATTCATTCGTGTACCTTCATGGAAGCATCTTTCTGATCCAGAGGCCTCAGGTAAACTGGGACGGGTAAGTTCATCTTGTTTTCCACCTGTCCACCGTTTGCCACCTGAGTGGACAAACAGGAAAGCTTCAGGTAATGTTAGAACATTTGGAAGATGGAAAACTTGGATGTGGGATTCCACCTTGTGTTTGCCTGGAAGGCTCCAGCCGTGTACGGTGACGCGTCCGTCCTCCTTCTGCATGTGGGCCTTGACCTGCTGGTACTGGGCTTTCTTTTGCTCCTTACGTGAGGGGGAGCTGCACTGCTCTGCTCTGTAGAAGCAGGGAACATACGCAGCTAAGAGATTGAGTCGAATCCTTAAATCTTCCGTCTTACTTAGCTCACTCACCCTTCATTGACGAAATCAAAAATCTTCGACTTCTCCGTGGGGAACTGTGAGAAAGTGCTGCTCCTCTTCACCAAGCTGCCCGGCGAGTTGTACTTCATGTTTGACTGGAAGTCCACTTTCTTCATGGTGGGGGCGCTGGAGGAGGAGCTAAACAGTCGGCTGAAGCTGCAGGTGACGTGACAGAAAGCCAAGAGGGAACCAGCCGAGAGGAGAGCGGGGAAGAAGCAAGGCAGGGAGTCAACCAGACAACCACCAACGTGTACACACAAACAAGCATGCTGGAAACAGAACGATAACTCTGGACTCTTTCATCACATCTGCAGCCTTTTACAAGCCACAGTTTGCTCATAGTTAAATTGTGAAATACAACGTACCCTCGTTTATTATGGGCATTTTATTTTAGATATTATTTTATTTTATTTTTTTATTATATTTAGATTAATTACAGTTTAAAAATAACCTACGATAGGTGAGAATCACAAAGTAGATAAACCTTTTAACTCCTTACTACACACTTTATCCATTTTTTCAGAAAGGCATGAACATTTTCACTCTTTTCTCTCTTGTTAAAACTCTCAAAGTTTGCAATCTTCATAGAAACATAGGTCCAGTATTGTAGAATAAAAACAAAGATATGACTGCTATTTGGCAAACTGAACACATTCTGCATGGAGATCCATTGTCAATGCCAACAGCCAATCAGGATGCAGAACACGCTGTGCTGTTAGAAAAAAAAAGCATGAGAAATTGCACTAAAAAAGTCTGCGAAACAGGAAGACTGCAAAGCGTCAACCATGATATAGAAAGGGAACACTGTTGATCAAAATTCTAGTTCTATGTCGAGTGTTTAACAGCGATGCCGTTTGTTACATTTCCTTCTAATAACTTTAAATGAAAACACGTTGTTCTAAATTTTACAGCGATTTTTTTTTTTGTTATTCTGTTATTAATTTACAAAGACATTTAATTGAAAACGGTTGCTTAAACGCCAAAGCCGAGGCCTGTGTGAACGTAGCAGCATCATTGTACAGTACATGAATCCATCAACTAATTTCCCTCAACTGTCTGACTTCTCCCTGAGAATAAATTATTAAACACAAAAATGATTCTTCTAATATTTTTAAACTTAAATAATCAAATGTAAGAAAAGAAATGTCTGAAATCTAGGTGTTTGCAGTAGAAGAGATTAGGCAGATGAAACCTGTCTTGAGGTGCGTCTAAAGCAGCCAGAATAAGAGAAGCACAGCAGGCAGCAGACACAGAAGTCCAGGGGGAGAAGTTAGTAATGGACAACTCCAGAGCAGAGATTATGAGTTTAGACACATTTGTAAGCTGGATTCTTTCAGGACAAAAGGGGCTATAATGGGTCAGTGAAGGACAAGAGAGTTTCGGAAAAGATCAAGTACTTGCATCCCTAAAAAAGACCTTCTGAATGCCTGTAGTCAACTGTGGAGGTGACCTAGGAAGGTTACCAAAATGAAGAATATTAAAGAACTCACAACTGCCAGATGCTGGATTTCTTCTTTTCTGTTAGAGCTGGATTTTCCCTTGAAGCCCTTTAAAGAAAGTAAAGGTTTTGAAAACAGTTAAAGCAAAACTATTTGACACGCTTCAGTCCATCCGGATCTTTTCTACCTGATCATTTCCGTCCACCGCACAGCCTCCTGCAGCTCCATCAGCCGCTCCTTGTACTGGTTCCTCTCCATCAACACTCTCGCCATTTCCACTCTGGTGAAGCGCTTCCTCTGAGCTGTGGGTACATCACCCTGTGGCAGAAAAAGGATTCAAGCCACACATGCAGATTGTTGAATTGAAACCCATTAAAGACCCACTCCGATGAAAATGGTATTTATGGTGTTTTTAACATGTTCTTGTAGCATGAAAGACGACATATATAAAGAAAATTACATTCAAAACGAAATTTTGGCGTATTTCTTTATTCAAATCATCATGCGTCAGGAGAAGATGAAAAACTGCAGTTAGAAAAAGAGCTTATTTGTGACTTAGAAAATACACAATGATGGAGATTCAACACCTATTTCACCAACTAGGAGGACAAAAAAATGGCAAATTACTTTTGAGGTCGGATGCAATCAACTGGCTAGCCTTCACTTCACTAGTACGTTTTTTTTGGTGCTGTGGAAGCTACTTCAATCATCTGACTGTTTGCTAGAATCACTGTACATTACTTTCCTCGTCTGAACTGGCATCTGACTCAAAACTGTAGCTCCAATATTTTGTTGCACCGGTAATGCCAGGTTGGGGCGTTGTAACTTGTAAGCTAGCAGGAGAGAGTATAAACAGAGAGCTCTCGGCAACAGGAATGGAATAGAATAGATCAAAAGATGATCGGAGGGGGACTTTATATACTGCAAGTGTGATTGGGAAAAAAAGAAGGCTTACATCTTCTTCATCTTTGCTTTTTTGTTTCACATCCTCCATCTCAAACCGTACTCTGAAAAGATAACCGATTACATGAACAGAACGTAGACACCAGAACTTGTAGTTTTCTGTGATTTGCCTCTTACTTTTTGAGTTCTTCCTCCATCTCTTTGTTCCTGTCCTCCAGCTTGTTCTTGGCCTGCAGCACGGACTCCAGCTCCCCCTGCAGCATCTCCTTCTCACAGGTCAGCTCATCCACCTTCAGTATCAGGTCTTTGTTCACCACGTTCAAGGCGTTCCTGCAGAGAACAAGTGTCGTTCAGGAGCAATGTTTGCACTGAAGACTCAACGGAACATCAAATCAGGAACTCACTTTGTCTCCAGCAGCTGTGAATTCTCTTGAATCAGATTCTCAACTTCCCGGCCCATTCCTTTTGGGAGGTGGCAGAAGAAACGTCATAAAAACAACAACAAGAGACTGCAGCTGTGACTACTGCATGAAGTTAGATTTAAAGCAAAACTACTGTAAGTCCGTAATAAGATTTTGTACTTGTCGTAAAATTTTTATACCAATAATAAGAAATGTGTGCGTCTGTAAAACTGTTTGCTAACTGCAAAAAAAAATGTCAGTCTATTGAAATTAGGCTGTCAATGTTAACGCGTTAACGATTAATTCACATAAATTAATAATATTTATTGACGCAGATTAATTACACGTCAGAAGTGACCATCTGCCGCTTTGCGTCGGACGGCTCAGGCTACCACAGCGTGCGTTAATTTCTGAAAATGCAAGCTTTATCGGGTACTGTCCGACTTATACCATGGTCATTTACACAAGAAATAAATATTTTAATAGCTTTTTAGTACTTTATCATTGTTATTTTTTCGGTTTAAATCGCTTTCTCACAAAAAATTGACTTTTATACAATGTGGCGCTCATTGTCACGCTAACAACAATGTTCTGCTGAACCGGCAGATCTCAACTGCAGTAGCAGAGGAAAGCGTTATATGTGCTTATCGTCATGATAGATTAAAAAAGCATCAGTTCACCTCCTATCACTTGGTTTTGTCCAGATGATTAAACAAAAAGTTTGTTTAAAAGAAGCCTGTGCAGTGATATATATTGAGCTATGTGACCGGAACTATTTTTTTAGCTGTGCATCAACACCCAGCAGCCAATCAGATTTGAGTATTCACCCGAAAAAAGTGCAGCAACACAATGTTTATTTCTAACAACTGTATATCAGCATCTTTGTTTTTTTGGAGTAATACTGCAGACATTAAGTCTTTAGAGTTCTGCATATCTTACTGTTGATGTGTTTTCTGAGCACAAATTACACTTCTGGGATATCTGAGTTAACATTTTACAAGTTAAAACATTTTAGACAATAAAAAACGTTCTCTGGCCTTTTTTTGGTTCAAAATCTGCATATTGTTGTATAAAACTTAACTAATAAAACATTGTAATTAATTATGATTAATCACAATACAAAAGTGTGATTAATAAAATTTCTTTCAATTGATTGACAGCATTAATAGAAGTGGTTTGCCCGACTGTGACAAACAAAAGACAAAATAACCCTTTTTTTTGTTGCAAAGTCGTAATGAAATACATCACTTACCATATTTCGGGTATCTTCTATCATTTTGCCTTCATGTAGAATAGAGAAACAATATTTTTGTTATGTTTTTTCCTGGAATGGATACCCTGCATCTAATTGGCTGGTCCAAGCAGCACAGCAGTTGGGTGGCAGCGTAAGGCTGCTGATTGGTTGATTTGTTAAGACGCAAAAGAATTGCACTTAAAAACGTGGGTTTTGTCATGGTAGATCGATGCACGTGTTCGTATGTTTGCTGACGCGTTTTTACGACACTTTTTCCACTGTTACAACTCCATTTTACAGACACACAAATCTCTTATTTCAAGGTACAGAAGGACACATTTTTTTCGACAAGTACAAAATCTTTTTACAGACGGATAATTTCTTTTTCACAGATACAAAATGTTTTTACAGACACACAAAACTCTTATTCCAAGTACGAAACCTTTTCACAGACGAACAATACTTTTGCAATACATCTAGCTTCATACTACTGACTACGTGCTAAGAACAATGTCTAAACAGCACAACTTCATGACGTGAAGCATCAACTAATGAGATGATTCTTACTACTGACTAAGGACAGCAAATCCATGTCACATGACTGACAGGAGGAGAATGGAGGGAGCAGGTGGAGTCTTACCAATCAAACTAAGGTCTGACAAAACCATGCAATCCAAGGTAGGCGGACAGAGCAAGGAGGAGGGAAGAGAGAGAAAGAGAAATGCAGATATAGTTTGAGACAGCGCAATGATTCAAATGACAAAAACAGCCAACGGTTTAGCTTTTGGCTCCACGAGGCCAACAAGGGAGCTGCTGCCAAAACCTCTAAGGCTGGGGACAATCACTGCAGGAGAAGGGGCAGCAACGGGAGAAAAAAAAACATGTGCAAGAAAACTAAGCAGCAGCAGAGAACGCAAGACACCTCAACAATCCTCTCGAATTGAGAAAAAAAAAAAGCAGCTTAAAGATGTGCATTACTCTCAAAAGTAAATATGTAAGGTGATTGTGACAGAAAGTGAATCATGGGTAAAAAGAAAAACTGTTCAACTGAGGAAAAGTCTGAGGTCATACACACCAGAGTATTCCACTGGGATTATGGGTAAAAGCCAGGGGTTGAGACACGGGGGGAGAGAGAAAGGTGGCGTTACCATAGACTAACAGTGTACGTTACAGCAGAGTCAGGGAATGAACCATGGAGCTGTTGTTGGAGGGTCAATGCAGTAACTATCAGTAACACGTCACTTCCTGCTGCGCAAAGATAAAACTATGAGCAAAACGCCTCACAGCTTCAAAAACATTTTAGGAAATGATTACAGAAATAAACTATATTAGTGTGAAATGAAATATCACCAAAAAATATACAGACAAAACTATTTGGGGTTTTCTTTTTCATGTCTGACAATATAGTTTCTGAAATGCTACCTGTTTCATATTTTTTCTGAATGTTTGTTTACTTCTACTTTTAAATAAATGCTTTGAGGTCAGAATTTTCGGAACATTTAGTGAGTTTTTGTCTAATCCTGTTTAACTCGGCTCAGACAGCTTAAGCCGCCCACGTGTTTCTCCCATTATCCTGCTGGAATTTTCTCATTCCTCCTGATTGTTGTCTTTTTAAGCTAAAACATGCCTTTTTATTTCTGCTTCCTGACTTTCAATATGTCAAAGCTGATCTATAGGTTCCCAGATATACAGTATATGTAGCTCTCGGCATAGTTAAGACAACATCTCTTGTAGAGCTTCTTATGGTTGGCAAAATTCATTCAATTTTACATTTACATTTAAACACAACTTGATACATTTCATGTTCATCATCATTGTTTAATAAAGGTTTTTTGAATGAAACACAAAAATAAAATCTAACTGAAAGCAGTTTTTTCATTAAAAAATAAAATTACTATAAAAGGAATTTGAAAGAGAAGTTTAAAAAGTAAATGAATACATCTTTTTTAGTCCTATTCCTTGGATTTTAAGAATGCAAAAATCTAGGGTTTTTTTTTGTTTATGTAATAAATATATTTCAAAAGTTTTCTTGTTTTTTTTTCAGTTCAAAAAGAAATATCCATCCCTAAATTTTAAATAAAAAATGGACAAAACATAACCAACCATCTACAGTTTCAACAAATTTATCATGAGAAATGTTCCTATGTTGGCTATAAATTCAAGTGCTAGACTTTTGCAACATGAAAGAAAAATAAATTTGACATTTAACTTTATCGGACAGTTGAGTTTTACGAAATTAGAATCCAAACTTGTCCCGTTCCTAGTTAAACGATGAGTCTTTCCTTTTGGTGCTCCTCCTCTGAACTAAAGAAAATAAAAGGGAAACGAACCCAAAACAGCTAGAACATTTCCATGAAAACAGGTGAGAAATGGATTTCACCACTGATTCTGGTGAGGCACAAATAAATGCAAACAAACAAGAAAAGAATGAAATGAGTAGAAATGAGAAGTCTAATGTGGAGAAGCCAATAAAGCTGGAACAAAAGCAGGACTTTTTAATGATTTGATGAAATTGTAACTTTTAACAAACATTTTTCTTTGACATTTAAAGCTGTTTTACTTTAGAGCCTCAAGAGAAACAGTTTCAATTGACAGGAATAACAATGATGTGTTTTTCAAAGGCTGAATTAATGATTAGATACTCACCTAGTAGATCAGCCCCTTCATCCACATCTCCAATGAGGTCAGTGCCTGCAGATGAGAGCTCCTCAAACAGAGAGTTTGTGTTGCGGTCAAACGCCATGTTCTCAATGCCTTTAGTGGGAGTGCTGACGTTAAACAAAAACAAAAAGCTATTTTATCAAAGAAGTTGTGCTCATCAAGTAATTTTAATTGTCCCGCTTTAATACCTGCAGGGCTTGTACCCGATGAGATCCAAGTCCAGCTCAGGCGTGGACTCGATGATGTCCTGAACGTCTGAGTTGTCCTCGCTTTCAGGCAGGCCTGAACAAAGGAAAGAACAGACTGCAAGTTTTAAATTCTTCAATCTTAAGTCATTTAAATCAAGTAGTTTACATTTATGTGACATTTTTCCACCCACCCACTGAAGTAGATCTGGTCCCTGTAACAGCCTGTACCTCCGCGCTCTTTTTACTGCCATCTTCCCTCTTCACGTCTGAAGAGCTGGATGCCGAAGATGCTAACTTGGAGCTGCTAAAGTCCAACAATTCATCCTGAAGTGATAATTATTGAAGGTGATTAAGTGGAAAACATTTCAACAAGCTAATAATATTTATAAAATAAAATTACATTAAAATATATTAAATTAAAATAAAATAATTAATATTAATAAAATAAAATAAAATAAAAAAAAAAAAAAATAAAATAAAATAAAATAAAATAAAATAAAATAAAATAAAATAAAATAAAATAAAATAAAATAAAATAAAATAAAATAAAACAATTTACAAAAGAGGACCCTGGGTAATGGACACAAATAAAAAAAGAGTCAACATAAAACACAAAAGAAAGTTTATGATCCTACATGGCTTTATCATAAACCTTTAAACTCCATGGTTTAAAGGTCATACTCACCTCCAACTCTAATTATTCATCTTTAAATGATCTAAAATCATTTAAATGAAAACTTTCTTCTTTTTTTTTTACTTATGACGACATATAACACAAACTTAAAAAACTAAAAGCTGCATTGAAAGAAGCACAAAAACACAACATACAACAGAGAGCTGAACAACTAAGACGACACGAGTGATGTCTGCATACATAAGAAAGACAACAAGTAACTAAAAACCAGCTAAAACTAGAATTAATTGGCACAAAACAGCAAAGGCTTAACTGATCAATGACATTATTAGTAATAAACTAAATCTTCCTAAATGGAGTAGAATAAAAATGCAAAGCAAACTATAAGAAGCAAAAATAAAAAAGGACCAGATGCAACCAAGCTGTTATTGACCTAAACACATCAATATGTAACCAGTTCCATATGTTCATTTTGGACTCCAATAGATCCCAGTCTTGTTTTCAAACAGAACTTGGCTGCATGTGGTACGGCGCAGCATGGGGGGTCTGTGAAGCGATGCATAAATGACTGAAGCATCATGAAGGGACGACGCAGCAAAGTGTAGAAAGGCGCTGAAGCCGCCACACACACAAACACGCAAACACAAAGTGTGGCGGCCACGGCGAGTACAGGAGCGCGGGTGCTGACACTCATCCAACTACCTTGCAGTCGTCTGCCAGTGAATTCCCCCAAGTAGAGTCCTGCGCACCCTTACCCTCCCTTTCCTTTGGGGGGGCGTCAAAGTCCAACTGCTTGTGGTGGGACGGGGGGGGAGAGGAGGAATGAAGCTCACATGTGCAAAAGCAGTCCAGCAGAAATGCAAACTCTCATAGCTGAGCATGTCTGTCAAATGATGGGAAAGATGCTTGTGTGTTTATATGTAAGGAAAGTGGGGAGAATTTGGACCAAGCGAACAGTAGCTGCTGTTAACGATTTAAACGATTTAAAAAAGCTTTCAAACAGAATTTTTGTGCTAAAATTAACATTTTCCAATTGAATCAATAGCCTGTTTATTGATTATTGATCTGACGAGTGGCTGGGAGCAGTGACTGACTGACTGTCCCAAGTTCAGCAATTTTATCAAATGTACACAGAGGTTCATGTAAAAACATACTTTTTAACAGGTGGGCAAAATGTTGATAATAACATTTTCTCTATCCTGCTAAGAATCATATTTTTACTTCTATTTTTCCCAGAGAAGTAATTATATACTATAAGGACTTTAAATACAAACAGAACCTCTTAATTTTAAATTTACTGATTCGTAATTATGTGTTTACAAATATATTTTACTTCATTAACGTTGAAGTTGATGAAAAAGAAACTC
Source organism: Oryzias celebensis (assembly GCA_014656515.1). Lineage (NCBI taxonomy): Eukaryota > Metazoa > Chordata > Actinopteri > Beloniformes > Adrianichthyidae > Oryzias > Oryzias celebensis. The sequence goes on along the minus strand of BNCR01000008.1, from coordinate 12,729,676 downwards.
TGCAAATAACAAGAAACGCTACCGCAGATAAAATGAACAATGCTGCCAAGAAAGAGAAAAAATATTGCAAATAAAACAATCTACTTCCATTGTGCCTTTTTTATTTGCAGTGGGGTTTTTTTGTTTTTGCTATTTGTAGCACTGTTTATTTTATTTTCAGAAATATTTCTTGTTATTTGCACGCTTCTTTTATTTGCAACATCGCTTATTTTTATTTGCAGCAGTGCTTCTTTTATTTGCAGTTTCACTTTTTTCTTGCACATTCCCTTTTTTTTGCTCCGATGATGTGTCTCGGCCACCTAAAATATCCATCAAACAACTTTGTCTCCAAAATCGCCTTAATCTAGCATTTAATTGAAAGCAAAAACTTCGCATTCAGTGATTTTTCAGGCATCTTGGGGTAGATGACGATTTCTACCAATTCATGAGTTGCTGTTTCAAATGTTAAGGTTAGTTATAAAAAACTTTTTATAATTAGTAAAATAGTCAAATAATTTGTGAGATTAAATTAAACATTTACGCCTAAAGTTGTGATTTTTTTCTATATTAAAATTGATCAGAAAAGCTTTTTTTTTTCTTAAATAAACTTAAAAGAAAAAAGCAGATTTATGAATGTAATAAATTGTTTTTCAGTTTGATTCAAGTGTGGATTTAACTGATTTAGTTTTTAAACCAAGCCCTTAATAATTCTTTTATTTAACTTGACATTTATCATACTTGTTGCAACTTTTACTCACTTATTTAAGGTTGATTTTCAAGATAAAACAAAAACAATTATCCAAAAGGCAATGAGTAATCAGATGGGTTTTAGAGAATTTATACCTAATTATATGTACATGACGATGTTTACTTTAGATCAAGGATGGCATGAGGCAGCATGCAGATCATTAAATCGTTCACAGCGGCTGTACAGAAATATGACATCTTTCGTAAACTCTGCATTTCAAATCCGCTGGCCCCGACAATAGCACTCTGTTGCCGTGGTTACATAATGCCGATCTGACTGCAGCAAGCCTTTTTCTCTTAGTGACTGGCCTCAAGCCACACAGTGGCATCATTCCCATCATGCACTGCGCTTGCAGAGCTCATGTCCCAGTTTTAGAAAAAAGGCGATATGAAACAGCTGACATCCAGGATCTATATTTGAATCTTACTAGAATAGAACAAAATAAAAGCGTTGCAATTTTAGCCATGGATTCAAATACTGAGATTTTTGTTTCAATCCTGACATAAAAAGTGCTTTGCAGCCAAACATCAGCATATTAAAGTGCAGCAGGTTTATATATTCAGTTGATGCTTTGAATTGCCTCCTCTGCCTGCCAGACCAGAGGAAGTATGCATATTCATTAGAAGCTAAAGATGAGTCTGAGGACAGAGGTGTCCTTGTCCACTGAAAAACCCAAACCCCATCAAAGCATCTTTTTTTTAACATGGATTTAACCCAAAATCCTTCCTGTCATCCAGGTGTGTAGAAAAACTGGAAACCACCCAGAAAGAAGGCTTATCAGGGAATCTATCCACATACATTTAATATCAAGCGTTCCGAAAATCTGTCCTCTTTACTGAATGAAACACTCACTCTTGCATTTGAAGAAACTTGCAAAGAAAAATGTATTTTAGATAGACAGAAGGCCCAAAGATGAGGGAAGGAGTGACCGTTTAAGGAGAACATCTTTAAAATTGCAGGTTAACACATGAGAAGATCAAAAACAGAAGGAAGTGGAGGAATTTCATTTTCACTGTGTTGAAGTCGTGACCTTCGTTGGCAAACGCCAGCATGAGCTTTGGGACTAAAAGCATCCATATGCAGCACCAGACAGAAAGTTATCCTCTGATGCCTGCAGTGATAACGGGTGTGTCACCCACACACTCACCTTTAGGCTGGTGTTGGATCGAGGCTGCGACGAGTCGGTGATCCTCCATCCCTCTGTGGCTGAAGTTTCTGTTCTGTTCTGGGGGTCCGGGATTATCAGCGATGTTCGACCAGATGAGGGGAAAATCCCCAAAGAAAGAGGACGCTCTCTCCTAGTGGATTAAAAAAAGGTTTCTAACTTTGTTCGATTATAGAAGTTTTATAACCTCCTTTTCTTATTTGGAAGAATCAAACTTGTGATCCCACCTGACACGGCCGACAGCGCTGGACTCTGAAGTCTCACTGATCTGCTGCATTTTGATCCTCTCAACGTGTTCCATGTAATTATGGATCATCTGTAGATGTAAAGCAGCCCATAAACAACCACTTCCAATAAGTTGTTGGGGTTTAGGCCATTCTCTGTACCTCTGAGTGTCTCTGATGCAGAGTGTTGAAGTCCTTCTTGAGCTCCACCTCTCGTTCTTCTAACCTGCTGACTGGAACACATTACAGCAACATAAGAACGCGGCATTTGAGCTTTGAACTGACAACTACACTGAAATACAACGGCACAAAAATCAGGGGGTGAATCCTTCAGCAAATCGTGCTGACATGGGTTTCTCCATTGGGAGACTTACAAAGATAAAAAAAAAAAAAAAAACACATCAGGTTCAGCTGAAACTGCGCTGTGAGCTGCTGTATTATGGGATATACAACCAAAACCCTGCATGAGATCAATTAAAACAGCAGTAACTTAACGGACCACCTGAAAAACTCTCCTCCTTATTTGTGTTTTTATTTTTTTAATTTAACAGGTTTTTTTGTGCTAAATTTGACTCATCTTCTTTCTGGAGAAAGACGAGAAGAGAAAGAGACATCTAAAGGGTTTTGTGCCAAATATAACAAATAATATTGTATGGTAAATGGAACATTTTATAGTATAAATTATTTCTCTAAGTTTGATGCATTTTTAAATTGCATATATAATAAAATTATGATGTAAAAATGCACACTAATTTCTCAGATTTACATTTACAAATATATTTCTCACTCATACTATATGTTAACAATTTGTGGCTTAATGTAAATGCAGGATATAAGAATATATGTATCTCTAAATAATTAATGAATTATTTGCACTATACAACATATTGCAAAAAGAAACATAAAAAACATTAAGTAGATGCAGAAGGAGGCTAAATTAAGTTGGCTCCATATTTTGCAGCCTCTAAATCGTAAACGAAATTGAGATCTTGATGTAACACATTTTGGAAGATGAAAATAAACATTTCAACAGGTCTTATTTTGATGAATCTCTGCATTGGTTTTAAAGTAAAATGTGAAGTGTTCAGGGATGGCATTTCTGTTAAACACAATTGTATACATAAAAATGCAAATATGATAGATATTAATGTTGTAAGTATGAAGAATATTAAGTCTGAGAAATAAATGATCAGAGTGACTTAATGGCTTTGAATGAGTTGCAATTCGAACAAACTACTTTTGAACAATCAATATTTTGTTCAGAGTAGATGGGAAAGTACTCGCCCACACAACATTACAATATGACAGATAAGGGTAGATTAGATTGTAATATAAAGCAAGTGTATATTTTGACTCTATTAATTGATTGAGTTTTCTTATAATACCAAGAGATTTACCGGTACGTACTTTTCTGGTCATCCAGTCAACATGTTTTTCATCCACAATGATACCCAAACACTTTTCATTTTAATTCACTTTGATCTTGAAATTGATTGGAAATATTTTTTTGCCACTAAAAGTCGTATTATTAAAACCATATTATTAGTATATACTGTATTTCTTTATTTAAATTGCTGTGAAGACCAAATTAAAAAAATGAATGAAAAATAAAAAGGATTGTATTTGTCACATAGATGGGCATACACTGGGCGGGCCACAATCTCCCTGCTCTGCTCCATTCTGATGCATCCACTTGTAGACGATGTAAACGGAAGAGTAACCAGATGGATGATGGGAAGTACTGGCAGCCTTACTTCACACCAACGGTCCCACCCACAACTCAGATGACAGCGCAAATGAACTCTTGCTGCTCCGCAGAAACTATGTCCATAAAACATCATAGTTTTTTTGGCTAAAAATGGTATAATGGTATAATAATAATTAAAAGACTACGGGGACGCTTTAACAAAAGATCTAAAAATGGTTGGAGTGGAAATTCAATACTAGCACGACAGATCAAATTTCAGTTTTTCTTTAAGGTTTTTCTGAATGTTCTTAGAGCAAATCTAACAGAAGTTGACAGCTGACTGGGATAAATAAGGTTACCAATGATTTTTTTGTTGTTTGTTTTTTAAGCAGAAAACTTTAATTGTCTATTAAATTGAAAACAAAATGGAGCCAGATCAGTTCACCAGCTGACCACTAGGTGGCTTTTTACGCAAGTCTGTTCCTTTTTACTTCAAAATAAAACAGCATTGTGTATTTTTAGATCATTTAACCATTTCTAATCAAATCCATCACATCATCTTTTTAACTGTATCTCTTTTTTTATCTGAACTGAAACCAAATTCCTTTGTACAAAGAAAATGAAAAAATAATCTGTAATCAAACCTATAACCATCAAAACCAAAAATGGAAATGTATCTTTACATGATCTGCCAACATCAAACCAGTACAGGCCGTAGATAAGAAGTCTCCACAGCTACTATTCACTTTGACTAACTGAGTCTTTATCTGACACATTGACTGTACAGATCAGCTGATTCCACATATTCTGGTGAATGAATGATAGAATGCATGATTCAACATCCTCTGGGAGTGCCGATGACCCTTTTCCAGCCACTGCCTGGAGTCAAACTGATCCTGTGAAGTCATGGAACTATTCTGGTCAAAAATGTAACACTGTGACTGCGAGAACTGTAACTGAGAATTCATGACAAAAAAATATCAAACAATTGACGTTTTATAGTACAGAATAAAACCAACACTGAGCTACTTTAGTTTCAGTGTTCTGCTGAAGGTTGAGACTTGAGTCAAAAATACAACTTCCTCTCACAAATCTATGTGAGTGACTCATATAAACCAGCGCTGTGGTTTTGTGGCTCTGTCGCTACCCATGTCAAGATGCAAATCCACCCTTCTCCAACAAGTCAGAGCACATAAAAAAACCCATTTTGCCTCCGCAGCTTAATCCACCGATGATATGAGTGTTATTACAGCAGGCGGGCTGCTAATAGAATCCCATAATCCCATTAGCATTAGCACCAATATGACGTGGGAAAAAAAATACATGCATAAATGTATGTGGATGTGTGCAATAGCTCCCACTCACTCTGGTCTGAGTAGTTCTTGATCTTTAGCTCCAGCTGTCTGGAGTGAGACTCCATTCTATCCAGGTGGTTTTGCAGGTCCTTCTTCTCCTGCTCGTGAGTGTCTTCAAACTCCATGAACTTCTGCTCAGACAAAATGCAAAAATCCATTCAGTTGCTCGCTGCAAACCATCAAACAGTATTTCACACTGATAGCATCAGGATTTTTTTCAGATGAACCACTATTCAACAGGTTGACGACTTTTATTTTGGAATAAAACAGAAATCTCTATATATTTGGGTAATCATTTTCACATTTGATGTAAAGTGATCCTATAGTATTAATGCTAAATGCTTTGTCTTCTTCTGTACTGCAGCTTCCTGAGTCCGCTTCCTGAGTCATGTTTGGGCCTAGGAATTCTGAGCACATTCAAAGCCTCAAAGGTTAAGTTGGGTCTAAGCAACTGCAAATAAAAAAAAATATGTTGACATTTTCTGATGTTTTTAATAAACATAAATAAGCACGACTTCAGTTGGTCAAAAAAGTACTAAAATCAACTTATTTTTGGACTTTAAAACACGTCTCTGCAGTTGAATTAAACTCCACTTCCTTCCTCTTACATTTTTCCTTCCAGTTTCTTCCCTGCCCTCACATCCTATCCAGCCGAGTTAGCCAAGGCCATTATGTGGTCACTCCTCTGGGCACATGTTTTGTGCGCTTTGTTGTCAGAAAGCAGACAAAAGAAACTGTCTTGTATAATGTGGCATCAAGGTAAAAATCCATTCAGTTCTATAGATCACTTTCATCTCTCTGCTGTTTTTAAAGCAAAATATAGCAGCAATGTGTAGGATTTCTTTTCATTTAGATTTTAAAGGAGTTTGAAGTAAAAAGAAGACAAAAAGCTGCAGCTGCTTCTCAGGAGAAAAACTGGCATTGGGTTTTTGACATCAAAGATCGACTCTTTTGAGAACAAAAGTTATATTTAGCAACAGACTGGCTTTGAATGCATGAAAAAAACTATTTTTTGATCATACCTAAATAGCTGATACTTTGAAAACAGTTTTTCTTTTTTTGTCAATTGGAAAGCTATTAACATTCAGTCTGTTAACATTTCCAAACTTAAGCATATAAACTTAAAATAAAATCAAAAAGTTGTGCTAATGTTCAGCTTATCCAAACTCAGCTGTGCTCTGGACAGTAGGAGGAGATTGTACGACAAAAATCAGACAAGCTCCAGTTTTTTATTTTTTTTCTACTTCAGCTTAATCTCAATTGAACAAATCATGTTGTGAATGCATGATGGCATTTTCAATTAGAGTCCCACCACTTCAAATTCACTGAGAGAGGATCTGAAGAAGACCAGAAAAACCACTGTGCTGTTACAAACCCTTAGACTGGAAGAGGGATCCGTGGAAGATGCTCTAAGTCACATCCACTCAACTTTATCCTTGTCCAAGCATTATAATTAGAAGTTTGGTTGTAATATGCAGGTTTATTTTCTCGTCTTCAGATACACTAACACTGTATTCTTAAACAAAAAATGAAAAGCTCCAAAAGTTTTCGGTTGCAACTGAAACTAATGATCAAAAAAAAAAAAAAAAAAAATGCAAATGTGCACTTTGAGGAACTGGGCAATTTAAAAAAAAGCATCAAACTGTGAGTCTGTTTTTAAACTACTCACCAATCATTTTTTAAAGCATATGCAACATGAAAATATTGCAACAAGAAATGATCCTAACAGACTATTTTTGGAAAAAATTTAAAACCATGTATTTAAAAAGCAGAAATGTATTTTTTTATGAAATTATGACCAGCATTTTTGTCAAATTGTGTCATTATTACTGCATTAAATGACAGTGTTCCAAAATGTTTAAATAGATAAAATATAAAAGTGCAAAAAAATACTATAAAACAGTAATAACATTACGTAACCGTAATAAATAAAATAAAAAAAATACAAAAGGGCATTTTAACATCTAAAAATGTTAGAGCCTATCTATAATGTTAAAAATCAAACAAATGTTTTCACTTCAGCACTACTGGTTTGATTGTATTTGATTGCTTTGTTTCTTCACCCTTTGTACATATATATATATTTATATATTAATCTGCACATAAATATAAATATCTACACTTCGCTTAACGCTTAGAAAAGTCATTCGATGTCTAAAATTTCCATTAAATTTGGTGATATTGTGTGGCATTTGATTGGTGGGGTCAAGCAACGATGGAAACTGTGGCCTGTAGGTCATTTTGAGAGGGGTCAATCTGTTTATTTGCCATGCATGCCACTATAACTACAAGTATTTCAATAAAGCTGTGCTTAGATCATTTGTATAACACATATTAGGCACACTTTTCCCCCTTACTTCCACTTTTTGGGTCTGTTAGGCCCAAAATGCTGAGTCACTAAACCTGCAGTTTCTTCAGAAAAACAACAATGAACGTGACTTCTCTTTTTTGTGCTTTTAGGCTCCCGTAGAATCAAACTTAAATCTTAAAGCAAATCAAGTTTTAGGGTGTGTCTGGGTTGTACAAACTCTAGTCATGTTTGACAGTATTGTTACTGATCATACTTGCAGAAAACACCACTAAAAGGCCCTTTATGCTAGTATTGAAGGCTTGTTTACATCCAGTGACCCCCTATGGATGCTGCCAGGCCACATGTACAGGTTCATTCCCCGCTCAGGGATGCTGGAGGCAGGAAGCAGCTGAAAACGGACGCAGACTCTCGCCTCCGTCTGTTTAGCAGTCGCTCCCACAATTCCGTTCAACTCACCTCCTCCGCGTGCTTCCTCAGCGCTTTCTCGCGCTCGTACTGGGTAATGAGCTGCTCGTTGTCCTCTTTCAAAAGCTCCAGCTCCACTTCGTGTTCTTGGTTCTCCGCGAACACCGAGTCCAGGTTCTCCAGCACGGCCACGACCAGCGGCATCAGCTCCTTCACCACGTCCTCGTCGTATTTCCCGATGAGACGCTCGAACTCGCGGTAGATGGAGCTGGCCAGGCCCGACACCCGCTCAGACATCATCGCTGATGTCCCCGGGTCGTCCTGGTACACAACCCCGTCTTCCAGCTCCATTTTGCTCCGCTCCCTTTCAATAAACAGCACCGCTGTTGACTTTTGGCGCCTTCGTCCGCCAATACGAAAACTCTTAGCTCCTCAAATAAACACGAAGTCCTACCAACCAAACAAATACATTGAGAACTGAGCGCGGATGCACAATTATGATGCAACACAGGCTACGTGGATTTCTTCCTATTTATTCCTTACTTGTCCCATGTTGCGTTCAAAAACTCGTTCGAAGCTTGCATTTCTCACCCTCCTATTTAAACTCATGCGGTGTCTTCAAAATAAACACTTAAATTAATCTACTTTGAATACAATGATACAATTTACTTCCTATGGGCAGTTAAATATCCATCGATTTATGATATTACGGTTTTACAATTATTGTAAGACAAGGCAAACACATTGTGCTTTTGTGCATGCATAACCAAGTCTTGTATCAAAAAGGTAAGCTAAATCACAAATGAAACACTGATCAGTAAAACAAAAGACAAAGAAACTTTTTAAGGCAATTCTTGGCTTTTAGTTTTTGCGTAAATGGCCTAAATTGCGTCTTTCCGAGGGCTCTCAAACATATCATCTAACAGCTGAGTTGTTGACCTGATCTGGTGATGACGTCACATCGTGCTACAAGCGCAGAAAGACGGAATGGTACTCTTCTTTTTTACTAAATCTGCGGATTAAAATAAGATTGATTGAATAAAAGTTATTTAATATAAAAATATATTAACATTTCATGTATGTATATATATATATATATATATATATATATATATATATATATATATATATATATATATATATATATATATATATATACACAAAATATCGCATTTGAGGATCAAAACATGTTCAACACAAAAGGCCAGTAACAGGAATCCAGATAGAAAAAGAAAAAAAAGAAAATATTTTTCCTAATGTTTCATAACAGATGTAAAAATCATGATGACCTTAAACTGGGCATTTGTTAATTGTTAAACCAAGGCTTTGTGTTTATCCTTCCTTTATATTGTTGACCCTAGCAGTTAATTTTATTTTCTGTGTATTTTCTGGCATAAATTTCTTGCAAATGATGATTATATAATAGTCATGTAAACGTCAGCTCTCTTTTTACCAAAACATGCAAAGAATGCAAAATATTTTAGTTTTTTATTTTATTCTCATAACAGATTTAATGATAAACATCAAAGCCATGTGACACCTTTTTGAAAGAGCTGTAAAAAACGGTTGCAACTTTATCTTTTTATGTTTTTGTTGGTCCTAAATCCGGAGACACACAACGCATTCGAGTAGCAATGCAATAACAAAAACAATAAAAAGAGTAGATTCACAACTTCCTGATATATTAATGTTCATAAAAGAGGAGGTGAAGTTATCCACTGAAAGCGACAATGTAAGATTTATTACATTTTGGAAAATTTGTGTTGTCATGCATAACAGTTTATCATGTACATTTAAATTACATTATATTCTATTTGGTTGAAAAAAAATCTTTATTTGATGCAAAAACTAAGCCAAATGTAAAGATGAAATATATATATATGAGCATGTTGGATAATGATTCATTTCTACTGTCGTGCAAAACACAAGTTTGTCACTGATGCTCCTGTGTGGATGTAGACCAGTGCTAAATAGCATTTTTAAGCAATATTCTGTGTGTGACAAAAACTTTTGGTTCTGTAAAACTTTAATAGGTAAGTTTACTGTTTTATTGATTCACATTTGAAATTCTCAGTTTAAAAAAAGCTTCAGAAAATGTCATGTAAAATCAAACTTACCAGCCACCAAGGCCAAGTGGTCCCCATATGGTTTAACAGTGGGCCGAACACGTGGCCCCAGTTGGGTTTGTCTGCAGTTTCCGTGGTGGCCCCATCTGTGTTTGCCCACATTGATTCTTCCTGGGCAGTGACTCTGCTACCTCTACCAGCCCCTGCGCAGAGGCACTCGCTTGCTCTGCCGGACTGCAAGGCGGGCTAGAGTTACAAAGCAGCCTATTGAGAGCCCACTTAAGCCAAAATGGTGGGGCCACCACAAAAACTGTGGACAAACCTAATTGGGACCCACATATTTGGCCCACATTGAACCATATTGGGGCCGCTTGGCCTTGGTGGCTGGGCTGAGCCAAATTTAAACCTAAAATAGACATGCTAGGGTATTTTAAAGTTTATCGCTCAGAAATGGCATAATTTAACAACATTGTATACATTCAGCTTAATGCTTCAGTGTAGATGTCCAAAAATGATCATAAGTCATATTTTTAAACAAATTCATTTTACTGAACAATTATTTCTTTTGTATTTAGACTACGTTTTGTGTTTAAAAGCAGGATAAATCAACTGTGACATGAAAGTGATTCAGAGGAGCATAACACAGGAATTTGGAATCTGGTGGTTGACATGTTGAAAATATTTTATTATTAAATCAGAGTCTGAGTCTGGATGTGACAAAGGTTAAACATGACAAAACTTGAAACTTAAGAAGGTGATCAAACATAAATTGACTTTGAAATGTAATTTTTTTTTTAAATGTGTGATATTTTTCACTGTTATTTAAATGTAGTTGGAAAAAATGAACAAAAAAATAGAAAATAGCATTTTTTTAATGACTTTTTTTATCAGAAGAGTAGAATCTGCTTCACAACCTCCTGTAAATGTGAACCACATGGTTACAGGAAGGACAGTAATGCTTCACGTCTTTGCAGGAATCGACACAAAACGGGATGCACATGCAAAGCCAACACCTGTACATGAAAAGAAAGGGGGGTTCAATTATTTTCTCTTTGCCTAAAAAATTTGCTGTAGCACATATTTTGATCAGAAGCTTAATTGCTGAGTTTCATTTAAAAACAATAGATTATTACCCAAGCAGAACGATACCACAGCATACAAGCCAAGCCATGCCGCCTATCTCAAATGATGTCCTGGTGATTACAATCCTCTGGCAGTGAGGACACAAAATCCTTCCAGGAGCATCTGTTAGAGGAGGTAGTACCACTTGACTCACTACAAGAGAAGAAAAGTCAGCAGCAAAGCATTAAAATGTATTCAAATTCTGATAAAGATGTTCATTTTCAGACATACTAATACATTTCTGACTACCTTTATGTGCATAGCTTAGATTATTTTATCTCAGCTATTGACTGTATAGGAGAACTGGACTGAGCAATCCTCTCCGAATGTACCCACTGGCTCCAAGAAGCCAAACTCCCATAGACTTCTATTGATGGATAAACAAAAGCCATTCCCCATGGGTGACGTCACACTCGCTCAGTGCAGTTCTTTTATACAGTCAATGATCTTATCTTATCTTATCTTATCTTATCTTATCTTATCTTATCTTATCTTATCTTATCTTATCTTATCTTATCTTATTTGCACACTAATAGTTAAACAGGGTGGCACATTATTGATGACTAACACAAACCTAACTAACTTATTTTTTTAACTCTTTTTTAAAATGATGTAAAGTCCTAAAGGTTGTTATGTGTGGTCACATTTTTCACAAAAAATGTATGCAGTGGTAATCCACATGTACTTAGCACAAAAAGACAAAGTCAGAAAACATGCAGACAATGAACTTTTTATCAAAACACAGAGTCAACATTCTTCTGAGCAGTTTTGTCGAGAGGCCAAAAATTTCCTTCGTCTGGAATGGAATCCAACCCACTGCTGTTGACAAGCACGCATTAAAGAATGTGTTGCATTTGGTTTTTTCCCTGCCTAATATTTGCATTTCCATGGTCTGTATTAATTTAAAGCAGTTAGGAGTGAATTTCCTCACCTGTTGATATGACAACACTTGGGGCTCCAGCAATGACTGAAAAAAAAATCACAAAAATGAATTTCAACAATCTCAAAGTAACTTTTTTGTAAAATGCAGGGGGGAAACTGGCATTTGTTTTAACAACTAGAAGCATGAACTGTTTTTTGTGTTCAAAACAACTATTTGCCAATTTTGCTGGACAGAAAGAGATTTGAGACAATAGAAGGAGCCTACACACCTGCCTGGGGTCCTGAGGGGTAAACTGGTGCGTTCATCACTGGGGCTTCACAATTGTAGGGTGGAGGGTTTTGGTTGTACATCTTCATATCTCCTGGTTGAATACAGAAAATCCATTTTAAAATGATTAAACTAGTTTCACATCAGTAACAAAGAGATAATCTAAATCAAAAGGTTGTTTTTGTTTGTTTGTTTGTTTTTGCCTTGACACAAAAGGGTTTTACCAAAGGAAATTGCATGTTTCTTTTGATGCAAAGTAGATGTATTGCTGTCTGACAACACTACTTGAAAGAAATGGGGATGCTTTGAACATTAAAAGCAGGAAGTGAGACTTTTACTTCCTGAGAGGCTCAATGGCAGTTAAAGGTGTTAAAAAAGCTGCAATTATTTACTGAAACCAGTGCTAACCATCGTATATTCTGTGGTGGAACTGCTATTTTGATTAAAACTAAGTTAAACTTTTGTTTTTTAAAAATGTGTTCTGTCCCTCAGCTGAGCAAACAGATAAGAGCTGAAGGCCTTATTTATTTATTTATGTTTTTTTCAGAGAAGTTTTACATTTTCCACGTTTTAACCAAATGCTAAACTGTCAAAAAGCAGGCTGTGTCGGTTTTTATACGTATTTTTGTTTTATTTAAACATTTTTTTTAAGGACACCGTCGTACTGGACCTTTGAAGGCCATCGGCCGGTTCCCCCACAAAACCAGGTACCACGTCTCCATAGACCATTTTTCCTTTCAGTTCTTTTTTTTCCCAACACTAAGGCAAGTTTTCATAAATGACAATGGATCGTACTGGAAAATATCGAATGTGTTCGTTAATACACTGTAGGGTAGGAACGGAGTAGGTTACACCAGGGAGCAGTGTGATAGCGTGCACGTATGAGTGGGGGTGGAGATACAAGCACATTGCATCAATGTACCATGTGCTCAATGGGGAGACCAGAACCCGACCGGTCGGACAGCCCCCACACCAGCCAGGGCCCGCCCCACCCATCATCCCACCCCTACTAGGTGATCTGGGACCAGGGAGAATCTGAGACAGACAGATTATGTTTGGAGGAAGTGGACATAATCTCTAAACTGATGTGAGAGATTACTGTACTGATCAAGATTGCTTTTGGATTTCCAGTTCAGGAGGATAGTTTTCTTTTCAGTACATAAAGCAGTGAGAACCTAATGGAAGTTTGGGACATGCAGGGAGGGACCTTACATTTAAACCATGTTAGTAAGTCCTTACACACCTTACACCAGAATATTTGAACAGGTGAACAGAACCAAAGTCATCTTTGTTGTTGCTTAAGCAAATCATATCTTAATTTAGAAAGTTGAGTAGAGTTTTCCATCTAGTCAGATCAGTCTCAATAATTTTGATTAGTTGGGTGTGATTTAACCTGAAAACATCAGAAAGTCTGGAAGAAATATTTATACCTAAATACCTTAAACTGCCTGTTTGTAATTTAGTGGATGATGAGTTTAGATAGTTCTAATTGATTGCAGAACTGTGCTCTTAGTCCAATTATTGGAGTATTCCAAAACTGAGGAAAGTTTCTTAATTAGGGAGATAGTTTTAAAAATGGCAGATTGTGAGTTTGGAGAAAAAAATAAAGACTTATTTTATGTTCTACATTTCCAATTTGAATGCCTTTAACATCTTGGCTTTGCCAAACAGAGAGGTGGTGGACAGCCTTGTCTGGTCCATCTTTGTAGGTTAAAGTTTCGAGATGTTTAGTTGTTCTGACACGAGCATTTGGAGAGGCGTACAGTATTTTAATTCAGTTAATAAAGGATCGTCAAAAGCCAAATTTATTTTAGGTGGCTATTAGAAATTTCCAGTCAAAGGCTTTTTCTGCCTCCAGTGACACAGTGGTTGCATGTTAGTAGAGGTCTACCCTTTATTAAGCCTGTTTGGTCAGGATGATCGAGGGGACGCACCACCTTCTCCTGCCTTGCTGCCAAAGCTTTGCAGATTATTTTGAGGTCTGCATTAATCAGGGAAATGGGTCTGTAGCTTGATGGTAATGGCGGGTCTTTGCCAGGTTTCAGAAGTAAGATAATGTTAATAATAGCAAAGTTCATATTTGGAGGTAAATAATTATTTTTGGGGGCTAAAGTTGACCATAATTCTTTATCAAATTCTGCTGGGAAGCCGTCTGGGCCTGGAGTTTTTTTGCTAGGCATGTTGGTTGCTGCCTTATGTAGCTTTTCTTCAGTAAGAGTAGAGTCTAGGACTGTAAGTTGTTCTTCCAGTGTTTTGGCAAAAAAAATTAGAAATGTCATTGTCAAAAGGATCTATTTAGGAAGAATAAAGGGATTGGTAAACGTGTTTAAAGGCAGGGTTTTTGCAACTAAGTCTTGTATTATGTTTCTTGTTGGGTCTGTAACTGATGAAATAGCCATCTTTTCTTGCTTATAGTTTGAGCTGATTCGCCTGATATTTTCCAGATTTATTACTGTGATCAAACCTCTACAAGCAAAATCTCTGTAACAAAAAGTGTGTTCCTATTTCATTCAGTTCAAGTCTAGCTTTCCCTATTTTTTGCAGAGTTTTTTTCATCTGGAGAGTTATTGTAAGCTTATTCTAACAATTTCATTTTTTGCTCTAAATCTGCCAGCTTAAAGTTTTCCTTTTTTTTCTTATGTGATGAGAAGGAGATTATTTTGCCTCTCAAGACAGCTTTCCCAGCTTCCCATAGGAGGCATGGGGAAATTCCAGGGCGGTCGTTATTTTTCCTAAGTATAAGAACCATTCTTTGACAAAATAGTCAATAAAGTCAAGGTCTCTATGCTATACTGAACCTCCAGCTCCTTGATGATGGTGGTGATGTTTTGTTTTTTAGAGTCAAGGAAACACTTGACTCGACATGATCACTGACAGAAATTGGGTGAATCTGTGCTTCTGTAGTTAAACTCAAAAAGGAGCCCTTGCCCAGGAAATAATCAAGCCTAGAATATGACTGATGAACTGTGGAAAAGAAAGAGTAAGCTTTCTTTGAAGGGTGAAAAGATCGGCAAGTATCACAAAGACCAAAATCCTTCATGTACTGTTTAAAAGTGTTTTTGGATTTCCAGGTTCTACGATTTCCTGTATTATAGATGTTAACATAAGCCTATCTCTTGCTAGGTCTAAAGCCATGTTAAGGTCCCCTCCTATAATCACTGATTTATCTGTGTGCTCGGATCCTGCAAAGAAGGAATGTAAGAATGATGAATCATCTACACTAGGGGTGTAAACATTAGCTGAGAAGAGATGCGAGTTTTGAGTGGAAAGAGTAACAATTATAAACCTTCCCTCTGGGTATATGAGTGTGCTGGCTTCTGGGAATTTAACTTCCATATTTATCTGGATTGACCCTCCTCTTTGTCTAGAATTATAGCAAGCTGAATATATGTTCAGAAAATCACTGTAGCGAGAACATTTACTGATGAACTAGGCATATGAGTTTCTTGACGTCATTATTTTCAGTCTCTTCTCTCTGGTCCCAGCTCCATGCACATTCCATGTAACTAACCTAACGGTGGACATGCTGTTGGTGAGGTAAATGTTAGATAATATTTATTATGATCAGTGCATGAATGAGTATATACGTGCACATGCTAGTGCACTTATGGCTGCTGTGTAGCATTATTTGTAGTGCTGGACATGTTGAGACAATTTCAAAGTAATTTTTTTGAAAAAAACGGGGGAAAAAATTGGCATTTGTTGTAACAACCGAAAGCATGAACTTTTTTTGTGTTTTTTTTTTTGTTTGTTTTAAAAACATTAACAACACAATACAATACAAAACAAAAAAATTTCACATTTTGTAGGACAGAAAGAGATTTGAGACAATAAAAGGAGCCTACACACCTCCCTGGGATCCTGAGGGGTAAACTGGTGCGTTCATCAGTGGGGCTTCACAATTGTAGGGTGGCGGGTTTTGGTTGTACATCTTCAAATTTCCTGGTTGAATACAGAAAATCCATTTTAAAATGATTAAACTAGTTTCACATCAGTAACTTAATAATAACAACCAACAGGCAGATAATCTAAATCTATAGGTTAGTTTTTTTTTGTGTTTTAGCAAAGGAAATTGCATGTTTCTTTTGATGCAAAGTAGATGTTTTGCTGTCTGGCAACACTGCTTGAAAGAAATGTGGATACTTTGAACATTAAAAGCAGGAAGTGAGACTTACTTCCTGAGACGCTTGGTGGCAGTTAAAGGTGTTAAAAAGGCTGCAAATATTTACTGAAACCAGTGCTAACCATCGTATATTTTGTGGTGGAACTGCTATTTTGATTAAAACTAAGTTAAACTTTTGAGGTCAGTCGTAGCAGACACTTCCACAGTCGGGGGTTTTTCAGTTCTCTTTTCTAGCGGTAAAAGACGTGCCATTTATCTGAATACTAAATTCAAACAATCAGGTTTGCATTTTTGAAGAAGCTGTTGAATAAACTCAATGTACATTTTAAAGATTGTAATGTACAATACCAATGAAAAACATCGTAAAATTCAAAAAAATATTGTTTGAATATCATAAAGTGCATTGAGCATGTAATAGGTGGGATGAAATTGATAAAAAGGAAGAAAGAGGGGAAAAAAAGTTAGAATTATGATATTAAAGATAGTATTTTCCATTGCCTTTTAACAATTATTCCTGATTTGAATTGGATTGGCAATATTGGATTGCCAATAAAACAATCATGAGCCTCGCAGGTCACCTACTGGACATCTTTTCAAGTGACAACATTGTTGGGATTTTCACAATGTTGTTAGAATAAATATCAATAAATAGTCATATAAATATATAACTCTAATAAAGAAATGAATATTTAGACAAACAAATGAGCAATTTCTTTATTTCATTCATATGCTTTCTGTTATTGCAGATTGTAGATGTTTAGAAGAGTCGTTGCTAATAGTGACTAGAAGCTCACGTTAGTCTAAATGCATCAAGGCAGTTTACAGTAATTGCCAGAAAATTGCAAGTGTTTATTCGTGGAGTCTTGTTGCAGTTTTCATCTAAAAATATGTTAAGATCTTGTCATAAACCTTTAAATAACATTGTATTGATATTTATTCCTCCCCATTTTAGAACAACTAACTTAACCCATGCAAGCATTTCAGTCTGTTTCTGCAAAATCACACATGAATCAGTTAGAAAAACAAGGAGCAAAGCAGGCTCTGACTAATTAGCGTCTTTTCTCAGACCATGCCTCATCAATGTTCTTGCACTTGCATCATATTGTTCAGTCATAAAGCTCAATTTGACACATTCAAATCGAACATTCTCAGGGGAGAAACAACTCTTCAATAAGTAGACTTAAATGAAATATGTTAGCACAAAGGTTTATATAAACACATCATTTGACAATTGTATAAGATGTACTTGCCTTTCCTGAAAACTTTTCAGAGCTGAAGAATCACAGAGTTTTATTAACCTCGAAAGACAGACTCCAATCTAATTGGGTACAGCACAAACTTTTACTTTCTCTTTTCTTTCTCCTCCCATTTGCTCATGAGGGGAGGGGACACAAGTCAGTGAATGGAAAATAACACACTTTCAAATGACATTTTAATCCAGATCCACTGTAGCTGAAACACTGAATTAAAAAAAAACATACTTTCTTTCATTTGTGACTGTCTTTTAGTAAGCAACCTCACTTTAAGTCATGCACAAACGTTGTTTTGTGTTTTACATCAGATTTATTGAGAGCATTCATCAGAAGAATATGGTTACATATGAGTTTGTCTTGTTGTGGATGGTTGGAAAGTTACTCTCTTAAAATGTATGAATAAAACAGGAGTTATACTACAGAAGTTAAAAACAGCCTTCTCTGCGTTTTATTTAATTTACATGTTTTTACACTTTTCTCATGATAATGATATCTACTATCTTGTTATCACAAAAAAAAAAAAAAAATTGGTTTTGTCGTGATAACGACATAATAGGTTCGCTAGAGATCAGAGCGATCAAATTCCTTCATGAAGCTTATCAGAGGAAAGATGGTTTGATAAACTGGGCCATGGTGGCCCAGCTTGGTGGGTTTACATGGGCTTAGATTATGTTAATAATACATTATAATTGCTAAAACTGCTGATTTTCTATTATTGGTATTATATCCTACCACCCACTATTTTTGCCATATTACATTCAACTTAACCTTGAATTAAATTTCAATACCAATTACTTGCGAGGAGGCTACTAGAAGTTAGAAGTTGGGGAAAGTGTGGTGAACTGGGGTTCTGTCCTCTATTACTTCTCTAAAATGTTAAACACCAGAAGGACTGATCGGCTTAGAATTGATCCATTGAACTTGAGATTTGTGACCGAGTATCTCTCAGGACTTGGTCTTTTATTACATTAAAGAAAATTGTTTTCTCGTGATAAAGAGATAGAAGATGTTACGAGAAAATGGCCAAAAAGAAAAGTGTGTCACAAAGAGTGTCACAATTACAAAAAAGGAAAAGTACAATACACTGTACTAATTGACGCTGAGGGTGCAGCTCAATCAAGAAAGGCCATCTGATAATCTCATCACCTGAAAGTTCCAAAAGAACAACTTTACTCCTTTGACCGTAACAATATGCATGCAAATAAACACGTTCCTGCAAGCTAACAGATAATCTGTACAAAAATGAGTGGGCAACTGTGATTGTCTGTTTTCCAATGTGGACAATGAGGGAATGGTAGCGAGAGAGGGGAACCATGTAGAGAATGATCAATGGTGTTTAATTTTACACCGCCGTTTACTATGGCTCACAGTGCTTTACAGTCACATTCTCCCATGCACACACACATCCACAGTACTAGGCATCCACTGACTAGTACTGGCGCCAATCTAAAACCATCAGGAGCAATGTGGGGTTCGGTGTCTTGCCCAAGGACACTTCGGCCCATAGGTAGGCAAGGCAGGAACCAAGCCTGCGATCTTCTGATCAAGGGTTGACCACGCTGCCTGCAGGTGTGGTTGCCACTCCCCAAGTCAGTCAACCATGTCTCCTTAGTTTCCTTTTGAAAAAAAACCAATGTTTCACAGTTCCCCCTTTACACACACAAATTCCTCACAAAACATGTTTAATATATTCCTCTTTAAAATGACTGAAGGACTTTGACAGCCTGCAGCCTGATGAGAGTCAGGAATTACAAGGTAGTGATGGGACACGAGACCGTCACAAGGACACAAACACCTGAATATAGAAATGTACAGATTATACTGAGGACAAGGCAGTCCTTAGTATTTTATTAACTTGATTCAACGTAAATTACATAAAGCCATAGTAAAAAGATTAAAAGTTGTAATTATTGAGAGTCAATATTAGCATCATTATTGACAAAGATGAATAAATCACCAATACAAGCGTCTTTAAACAGCTAAAAGAACAGCTGTTTTGATCATAATAACAGTAATAAACAGTTTGAAATTCATTTGTTATGTTGTCTTATTCGCCACCCTTCTAAAGCGTCCCTTCCCCGTGTAAACATTCTAGTCAGTGTCTTGAAGGTGACATTTGAAATTCGTTTCTAATTCAGTAAGTTAGGGTTCAAACAGGACTTCTCTTGTTTTTTTAGCTTAATCTTTCATTAAATACATACAATGGGTGGGAGTACTTAGACTTTGTTCTACCTTTGTGCAGGCGCATCACTTTTTTGCCTTAGACCATTTAAGGAAAACATGTAAAATTGTACATGTTAATGAGTATGCAGCAGCCAGAGATTCTACAACCAGATAAAATTTAACTGCCCCTAATTCAACTTTTTATTACACTTATCAGCAGAAGAGAGCTGTATAAATGAGAGAGTCAAGTGAGAGCTGACGGGATTTTTCTTCTAAGAGTTGGACAGAACCACATTCAGGATGGTAACACTGGACCTCAAGACACTGACCAACCCCTTGGGCATCACACGGATAATGGAGATCATCTCCAACTGTATCTGTTTTAGTTTGATGGCATCAGTGGGTGTAATTAACTTTTCCTTTTGGACTTGGTGCTTGTTCACCTGGAGCTTCAGCTTCTGCATCACCTTACTGATACTCATTCTGGAACTCTTTGGTTTTAACCAGCAGCTACCCATGTCCTGGAATGATTTCACCGCTGCCTTCTCCATTGTGGCTACCCTAATGGTTTGTCCTCTTTTTTGTTATTGACGCTACTGAAATGCAGATGATGCAAACAATTTTGTCAACAAAAAAACGTTTTTTTTTCTTAAAATCATTTTTTTAAAGACTTTGTTTCTTTATGAGCCATTCCTTGTTATATATTATTGTCAGTATTGAATGCTAAATTCTTTTTTTTTTTCACACAGGTGTTTTCATCATCTGTCATCGTGTCTGTGTTCTTCACTCCGTTTGGCTACCCCAAATTTATTGCCACCTCTGCTATTTCTTTTTTCTCTTTTGGCTTGTATTCCCATGAAGTTAATTTGATACGGAACAAATCGGACGAGATCAGTGGTTTTATCTCCACAATTCCAGGCCTTCTAAAGATCATTGAGGCTTTCAGCGCCTGCATCATTTTCATCTGTTTGGACTTCAGTCCCTTCCCTTTTTATCCAGGACTGCAATGGTGTGTGGCCGTTTATTCCATCTGCTTTATTTTTGCCGTCTTTTTCATTGTCACAACCATCGGCAGGTTGCAGTCTCGGCTCCCTGTACCGTTTGATAAAGTCGTGCTTGTTTGTAATGTGCTGGCAGTAGTGATGTACATGACAGCTGTGATTATCTGGCCTGTATTCAGCTTCAAAAACATTAGCAGCTTTGGCTGCTCCAAACCTTTCTGTCCGTGGAAAATTATCATTGTTATCACTTTCATGACATGTTTCAATTTTGTCGCCTACATAGTGGATTTGGTTTATTCTCTGCGACAACATTTCTTCAGTCAAACGTAAAGATGTTCAAAAATGACAACATCTGTGATAAGCTTGCGTGTGTAAATCATTGGTCTGAAATTAATTTTTGTTGCTCTTTAAATTGTTTTAATAATTGTTAATAACAAAGTACAACAAGCAGAAAGTAGTTGCTAACATTTATTAACTATGATGTAAACTAGTAACTGTTCCAGGCTACACGGCTGTACTTGCACTTAGGTGCAACATTTTTTAAAAGGGTTTACTTTGTTACATTAAAACCACTGTAACTGTGGTCTAGATGTTTTTGTTTTCAGTATTTTACAAGTTATATAACATGATCTTCACCGGAACAATCATTGTGTTCAAATAAAGATGCTTCACTCTGCCTTAACCACGCGTTCTACTGACTTTGAAGACGGAAAACCACGTTGTTGTTTGTGTTTCCTCCTACAAGGAGGAAACGATTCTACAAAACAGACTGTTTTTGTTTCAAACACATGAAGACTGCTGCATTTTTCTGATTAACATGGAAACAAAAACTCCACTAGAGACTTGTTATAATTTGAAGTTTGGATCTTTGTTTCAAGAAATTGACTTTTTTGTTTTGAGATATAAGGAAAACACCAAAGGAGACTGCGCAAAGAGAAAAAACAGCAAAAAAAAGATCAAATGTGATTAAACACTTTTGAAATGCCATAGTTAGCAAATACAGAATATAATGCAGAAAATTTTTGCAATGAAAGATTTAAGTTTTTTAGTAAAAAGGAAGAATATTTTCAAAAAATGTTTTGGTTTTTTTTGTATTTCAGACTGATAAAGATGAAGTAAGCCATAGAAAATATGACTGCTAGGATAAGATTGTTTGTTGGCATTTCTCTGCGCTTGAATGATGTGTGCAAATCAATCTGAAGGGGGCGCTAGAGGGCAAGAAACAACAAATTGCCTTTGGGTTTAGCAACTTATACTGTTCTTTCTGATCCATGAGTACGCCTAATCAAAATTACATTTTATAGATAAAAAGTAGTTTAAAACCAAGTTATTCTTGTATTTTTATTATAATCTTATATTTTATGGCTTTTTTTCCACAAACTTTAAGATTTATTTTCTTTATGTAAAATTTTTATTCATTTTTAATGTTAAATATCTTTTTTGTAAAGGTGTTTTACGACATGGATTTTTCATGATGTTTATGGTCCAATGAACTTTGAGCAAACATCTCTTTTTTTTTTCTCCCTTATGAGTAACTCTGGGTGTGATTTGTCAAAGTAAATATCATAAGTGGTTTTAGTCAGACTATATCCTGGATGATAAAACAGAGCAAGTTATAGAAAACTCCACCCACTTAAAGTATAATGTCCACCAGTTGTAAAAAAAATGACTGAAAATGGTCATTTCCACTCAAGAGATGTTCACTTTAAATCCATTAAATTGCTCTTTTAATATTAAGCTCACACATTTAACCTAGATTATCCTCTGTGTCAAAACAAACGTTTAACTAAAATGATGAAAATTGCTGCTGAGTACAAAGTTTAGGAAGAAGCAAGACTTCATAGTGAAACTTGCCGTATCTTCTTTTTGTGCCACAACCAGCCTGACTTCAAAATGTGTTTTATCAAACGACAATGATGAAGAATCTAAAGTTCAACAAATTCCACGTACTTTAAGATTGGGTTGTTCAAGGAATCGCTTTTATCAACACCATCTTATCATCATCCAACTGGAATTAAGGTGCGTGGAGCTGTACTGCTTTCAGACCCACCATGGAGTGTCAACGTGTTTTGAGACTTTTCTTTTTTTTAAACGTTGTGTTTTCTTGGTCCAGAAAGAGCACAATTACACAGAGAAGCATGCAGATGTAGTAACTTTTGTAGCCTTTTTAGTAAGTTTTCACTCAGTTAAATATTTTCTGTGTTCAGATTTTTACTCTTTCCAGGAAAGTTGATTCATTTCAGTGCTACAAAAAAAGTTTAGTCTACAATGTCATATTTTTATCATTTGACATCACTAACACCTGTTTTCAATCAGTACGAGATGTGCTGATTTATTTAGTATGTTCTGTAATTTGAGCATTTGGCAAATGAAGCCGTAAACTGTGATAAGTTTCCAAAAAAGTAGTCCTACGGCCTCACAAGAGAGCTGGATTAGGTTCCAGGAGCTGCTGAACAATGAATTCGACTGAACTTTTTTGATAACTTTTAGCTTTTCTGGTAGCTGTTCCGGTAGCTGGATGATCAAAACACCAACTCATATAAACAAACCAGGGTGCACATGAATACATTTTGATGTCTTCATCACAAGGGTTTTGTAGCATGTTTTAGGTGTCAAGTGGAATTTACTTGATTGGTTTGTATGAGAAAAAGCAGTTTAAAAAATGTGTTTTCCCCTGAAGCTATCATATTTTCTCTCCTTCTGGCTTCTTACGCTTTTATCTGTTGGAGGGCAAAGGTTCACGTCTTCTTTTTACACTGTTGTGGATTCAAACTGAATGTAACAGGGTGACATATATTTGTTCCTTTTGACTACAGAGACGAGTATTTACACCTCAGAGTTTTTGTTACTGACCAACATGAGTTAAAAAATGAGGAGATAAAGATGACCAGAGGTATGAATAGGACTTCCCTTTATAATACAGATCTGTGAAATTGCTTGGAGCATTTATGGAGGAAGGCACGATAAGGATTAGGGAGGGTGCAGCCCAAAGGTACAATTTGTTTCAGTGTCTGCCACAGTCAGACAGTCTTTGCTAGATAGATCAGCTGTAGAGACGGGGCCAGAGAACACTTTCATCATGGTTAAAGTGGATCTGAAGACACTGACGGTGCCTATAGGCATTCTGCGTATACTTGAGGTCATCTTCACTTGCATCACTTTTAGCTTGGTGGCATCAGTGGGGACCTTTTTTACGTCCTTCTGGACCTGGTGCATGTTCAGCTGGTGCTTCTGTTTCGCCATCACATTCCTCATCCTCATCCTGGAACTCTTTGGCCTTCACTCAAAGATACCCATTTCCTGGAGTGATTTCACGGCGGCCTTTTCCATGTTGGCTACTCTAATGGTGGGTTTTATTTTTCTTACTTTTAACAATTTGCTTTTTTTGTTTGTTTTGTGGGAGTAACCATTGACGTGTCTTCAAATTTTGAAGGTTCTGGATAAATCACTCTTAATGAACATTATAGTTATTGAAAATTAAATTAAAGCTTCGTTAACGTCGCATGTTCAATAGGTAACGTTCATAAGCGCGCGTCTTTCGTGTTTGACACATAGCTTCCTGTTCTTCCTACAAAACGCATGGCTGATGATGAAGCGTTGCAAATTAAACCAGGTAAAACGCTGACCAAGCAGGAAATCCAATTTTTAAGTGTTGAATGGATGACTTCCCTTTTAATTCATGAAAGTGTTTTGAAATTGATCATGGTGGAGAAATTAATAATTGCAGTTTGTGTCCGGCTTGAATCCCACGACACCAAGTCTATGTTATATCAGAATGATGCTGTGAAAGAAAAGATTTCGCACCAAGTCTCTTCCAAGTGTACGTGGCGAACAAGTTCTAGTACACGGCAGAAAAAGAAGAAGCCCCTCCCTGCTTGTCTGGTGTGAACACCATGGACTATTAAGAATGTGCATTTAACATGTTCTTGAACACATGTCAAATGCCCGGTGTGTACATCACAGTCTGACAAATAACTGAAATTGTGTATTAATCATCAGGTTTAGTTTAGAAAGTTAAATAGATGACATTTGACTTAAAAGTTCAGCAAAACTGAGTCTTTCAATCGATGTGTGAATATGTCTAAAATGTGGATTTTTCTTAGTGAATCATATTTGTAGTGATCAATCTCACTGTACAATCAACCATTTTTAATGCAGGTATTCACGGCATCCATTCTCTTCTCTGTGTTCTTTGCTGACCTCGGTTGGAGCAAATTAATCGGCGCCAGTGTGACTTCATTTCTGGCTTTCATCTTATATGCCGTTGAGGTAGGATTGGTTCGGTTCAAATCAGAAGAGATCAGCGGATTTCTCTCCACAGTTCCAGGTCTTCTAAAAGTCATTGAGGCCTTCGTCGCCTGCATCATCTTCATCTGCTTGGAATACAGTCCCTACGGGGTTTTCCCTGGACTGCAGTGGTGTGTGGCCGTTTACTCCATCTGTTTTATTTTTGCCATTCTCATCATCATTGCAACTATCGGCAGACTGCTAACCCGCTTTCCAGCACCGTTAAATAAAGTGTTGATCGTCTGTAACGTGCTGGCAGTCCTGATGTACATGACAGCTGTGGTCGTCTGGCCAGTGTACAGCTTCAGAAACAACCCAGGCTCAAGCTGCTCACACATCCCCGCCTGTCCATGGAATATGCTAGTTGTTATCAGTTTCATGACATGTTTGAACCTTGTCGCCTACATTGTGGACACAGTTTACTCTTTTAGATTGCAGTTCATCACTCAAACATAAACATGTTTTGGTTTATTTTTTTGCTGATGTAAAGCTTTATTTTTTTGCTTGTCTTATTGACTAGATTAATCCCAGTATGCAGTTTTTCACCACATTCCCCTGTTAAAGTTCTGCAGTAGTGACTTAATGGACCCTCGTTATGTTTTTTTTCATATTTGATGTCAGACATTTTTGTTTATTCTGAAGTCTTCATTTCTGGTATTAAATGGCAAAAATGTTTTGTGTCAGAACGATAAAAGTCTGTGAAACACGGAAAAAAACATAAAACACTGTTTATTCATTTTTGCTTTGATCAACTGCTGTCCTATTAAAACCTCTTAAAGGTAGAGAACGCAAAAGTGTGTCAAAAACACCCAAACAAAGCAGGAAGTTCCAGGAAACTGAGCATCTACAATGTCTTCTTAAACTGAAAACTCCATTTCACAAAGGATCAATGGAACAATAGAAAACACTCATGCTCATATAGTCTTCAAAATTCCAATTAACATTTTTTTTTAGCAATCCAAATGTCCTAACAGACAACAAAATACCAGGAAGGGCAACAACATTAACAGTTTAAGCATCACAACTAAATATTCTTGTGTGGAAGTTACATTTGTAGGGTTGTTTTATCCAAGAAATTGTCCAAACAAGCCTATTTTTTAAAAATGTTTGGTAAAATTAAGGCGGAGTCAACAGTTCTAATCTTTTGGATAAATATGACAGATCTGTTCACTATTTTGATGTAAACAGGCTTTGAAAAATCTTAGGAGACATTTAAGATCATGATTTTAAATTGATATCAGTTTACTTGTTGTCAAAACTAATGTTTTTTACTGTAAAACTGTTGAGGGAAGATAAAGTCCCACTCTGATCATTTTTGGATCTATTTTAACATTGTTCCCAGTGGTCTTTTTGTTATGATTGTTCAGTTTTTAGCCAAAATCAATAAACCTGTGTAGTTTTTTAGGACAGTTTCTGCAGAGCAGCAGTAGTTTACCAGACATTCAACAGTGAACTGTGAATGTATTTCCTCCCTCATGAGAAAAATGCTACGAGAACATGCTAAAACAACCAAAAAACTGATTTTCATCAGAGTGAGTCTAACTTCGTCAGAAGAATTTTACTTTTTTATCATGGTTCCCTTCATGCTGTGGCTGATCAGGTGGATCCTTTTCAGCATACATCAGTTTGCCTTTAAAAAAAAAAAACTTAAAAATGTCATCACTTTAGTCTACTTTTTGCTTTGCTCCACTGGCTTTCTGTTTATTTTTAAAGTATCAAATAAACTCTATATGAACTGAGTCAAGGCTGGAGGCATTGGTTGTCTCTCCAGCTATAAGAAAAATCAACAATGACGGTTCTTTCTCTCAGGTTCCGTCTTTGTCGCTGCAGTGAGGGACAGTTTAATTCAAATATCCCCTCGTCAATGTAGTTCCTGTTTAAGTTTTTCTTTATAGACCAAATGATCAGCAAATAAAGGGATGGACACCCTGCAGTTAGAATTTAACAGATGTGACGATGATAGCCATCCTTTCTGTTTCAGTTTTATGACCGTATTCATTTATGACTTCGTTATTGTCAGTGACAAAGTCCTATAGTGTCAGGATGATGAAACAATGTGAAACATGAAGAAAATTGTGACATTAAAATCCTTTATTTGTAATTAAGTCCGAATTATTCTGTTTTTTTCATGCTCCACTGAGCATTGAAGGCACTTTTATGAGGTTGTATAATATTTAAAACATGGTCCCAGGTCATTTGTTTTATTTAAATTCTGTTTGCGAATAAAATGAATGCAGAGTGAAACCGGTTTTCTCCAGAGGAAATGTGTTTCTGTCTCATTCTAAGTCAGGGTGTGTTGAGGACCACAGTCCAGGAAGCTTCAGGACACAAACGAGATAAAGGCTGACCCGTGTCCAATCAGGATTCAGAAAAGAAGCCATAAACGCCTCGGGCAAGCCCAGGTTACTTTGTCAGAATACACACCACACCTGAGTTTCAGTTTTACAGGACACATACTTGTTTGTTTGGCTTGTTTACATGGATTTCTTCCTCAGGATTATTTCTGAAAGTCAAGGCCTTGTTGACCAGAAAGGAACCAGGAAAAACTGACTTCCTTTTTTTTTATGTCAAAAAGACTGTTGGTCAGCCATGGCCTCTGTGGATTTTAAATCCGTCACCCAGCCTGTGGGGATTGTCCGAATGATTGCTACGATCCTGGCTTGCATTTGTTTCAGCCTGGTTGCATCAGTAGGACATGTAGCTTCTTCATACTGGGCATGGTGCATGTTCAGTTGGTGCTTCTGCTGCTTCTTCACTCTCCTGATCGTCATCCTGGAGTTCACCACTGTCAACACCAAGATGCCTTTCGCCTGGGAAGACTGCACCGACGCCTTTGCAATCTTGGCAAGTCTGCTGTGCCTGTCTACCTCCATCATTTACCCCGCCTTCTTCACCTGCGGAACATGTAATCGGCAGATTGGAGCAACTGTGGTTTCCTGGGTTTGCTTGGGCTTGTACGTCGCAGAGGTGGTCCTGACACGTTTCCGCTCAATGGGGCAGAACAACGGCTTCCTCTCCACATTGCCCGGCATAATGAAGATCCTGGAGACCTTCATTGCTTGTATTATCTTCATGTCCATGGAGGAGGCGCAGTACTCAGGCTCGCCACCAATGCAGTGGTGTGTAGCCGTGTTCTCCTTATGCTTCATCTTTGCCATCATCCTGATCCTCCTGAGCCTTGCACAGCTGACCTCTTTCATCCCTTTCTCCTTTGACAAGTTAACGATTGTCTATAACATCCTGGCCACAGTGATGTACCTGACGGTCATGGTGATGTGGCCGCTGTACAGCTTCAGCATCGGACAGAGTAACAGCCAGCTGGTTCGTAACAAGGATAAACTGGTGGTGGTCACAGTCATGACTGTCTTTAACTTTATCGTTTACACTCTGGACACCATCTACGCCATCCGTCTGGTCTTCTGCATCAGTAATGAGTGAACTGCTGTTAATCAAAATGAAATAGATGTCTGCTAAAAATGGAAATCTGTTTAGAACAACTGCGCAGTCTGTCTGTGAGCTTTTAAATATATATATATATATTTCTTAATATTTTGATATAAAAGGGATGACTCAAAGTTGTATATATTATGTAACACAACCACTGCCACATTAGTCTGATGAAGGGTGACGTATCAATAGACAGTTGATGATTCACTTTACAGTGGGATGGCTATAAAAGGAGAAACATAACTCGTGTGTAACTTTTAATTCTCTGGATAATCAAATGACATGAGTAATAACACAGGACTCATATGTTTAGGCATGTCATCAGTGTTTGTAATTTGAGTTTTTAAAAAAAGACATTTTCTAGTTTATATTCTTCATTTATATCAGAGCATAAAAAGTCAAACATATCAATAAGTCTTCTTCTATAGTTTTACAATAATATTTCAGGAATTTGCTTTGCTCTGGCCACTCTAAAGAAATACAATATCAGGTTAGTATGTCACCTCTGTGCAGAACTTTATATGCTTTCTGTTTTACCACTTACATCATGCATTTTACAGTAATGAGGATCAGATTTTATTTTGAAAAATCTGCAACTTCCTGTCAAGCAAGTTGCGTTCGGGCTCATGTTCATGACTTTAATGTTTTGGTTATTTTTTTATTTGTAAACGCAAAACAAGTTTAGGAATGTTAATGTAGAATTCAAATATGTCCAACAAATAAAATGTTGCGTTTCCTTGTATTGTTTCTTGTAAACAAATGCAATTCTGCTCACCTGACTTCTGATTTTCAAAAAGAATTTTACAAAAACAAAAAAACAAAAACAAAAGAAAAAAATTGTGTAGTTGTTTTTACATCATATTCATGTTTTTGGATTGCCTTTAGCTGAAAACGGCATCTGTTTCTGTTTGGTACACAATGCTACCAAAAAAGAGGCATAAAGAACTAAAGGCATAGAGAGCAGATGCCCAGGGAGAAAGGAGAGTTGAGGGGACGCAGACTTTGGACGCATGTGTGGGAAAAGTCAAAAAGCAAATCCCTCAATAAAGAAGCAGCTGCAGCATGTGGAGATCGCTTGCCTGAAAGGTGTAATCTCTCCTTTTTCCCCCAACTCTCAGCCTCCTTTTTTCTCCCCAGTTGTTTCTTGTCAAGGTCTAGTAAACGCAAAGTATGACCTCAATTACTTCTTGTCGTTTTCCGCCCATCAGAAACAGAAAATGACGTCATTGGGTTCTCACGGGCAATCCTGCAGCCATTGTGTGAGCCGTCACCAATCAGTGTGAGTGAACTCAGGTCAAATGGAGTAACTGAAGCATAGAAAAGTTGCCCTTGTCTTCATCTCAGTACATTAAGTAAAGAGACCACATAAAACAGTAGGGCAAAGGAGTGAGGCAACAAGAACATTCCCGACTTTGATAACTCAGTAGAATTCCTCTGGATTCAGCTCCTACATTTACAAAAAAAAAAAAAATGCTTTTTTTCTTCCATATTTTTGAAAAACAATGTTTCGAAGGTGTATCTTCATATTCTAAAACAATCCAATAATCTTAAGGCAGTTTAGTTTTTTTCAGTTTCTTTCTCTTTATGTTTATTTTGTTCCAAATATTCCGGGTTTTCTTTTAATATAATTTATAAAAAATACATGGCATTGATATGTTGTATTGATTGCTTTTTTGTTTACATTAATATAAAGCAAATCTCCTATTGTAGCACTAAAATATGCTTTCTATATTTGAGTTTTTATTATATTTTACTGGTAGATCCTCTAACTTAATCTGTTTTTGTCAAAAAATCGTATATATATTTTTAATAATTACTAATTTGGGTCATTTGAAGTATAATTAACAGCAAAAGGGGGATTTTTTACCATATTTTTCAAGTAAAAACTTGGAAAAGAAAAAAAGTAAAACCTTTACAAAAGAAAGTGTGAAAAAATATTAATTGGCATATGCATTTGCAAGTTTGCAATCAAATTCACTTAAAACTTTAATACGGTTATCATTTTTCCATAGA
Organism: Oryzias celebensis; assembly: GCA_014656515.1. Lineage (NCBI taxonomy): Eukaryota > Metazoa > Chordata > Actinopteri > Beloniformes > Adrianichthyidae > Oryzias > Oryzias celebensis. The sequence continues at coordinate 12,699,177 of BNCR01000008.1, read as the reverse complement.
CAAAACAATCAAAATCTGCAAGTATCTAGTCAAATGCATTATCCTGCTGCCTCTAGAGCCCCCCAGAGGACAGTGATGCAACTCTGCAACTTTTGTTGCACTGGTTAGTTGATTGATTATTTGATTTGTTTATTTCAAGCATAAGTTGGACGATACACGAAAATAATTACACAAAATTATCAAAGTCATTATTAAGACAATGAAATGCATTGATTGAGAGAAAAGAAAGAAAAGAAAAAAAACATAAAAGAAACCAATGAAATATGAACAAACAAAAACAATGCACTTAAGTCACATTTGTAACATATGTTAAGTATAGTGATCAATAACTGAAGTCTAGTAGGGCTTGATTAGTAGCTTGAAAAGGAGTGGGAAGAAGCGAACTTATATAATCCCACCCGTACATAGTTAATTCATTTCATAGTCTTGCATAGTTTTTATAATCCGGTTCCAATCAGAAACATTATTAATTCATACTTTAGGTAATCAATATGTAATAAACATTGATTATCATTAGAACTCTAATTACATTGATCAAGTAATCATTGGTACGTATTTCCAGATCAAGTGAAGAAAATCGGTAGTTCATCAGTAGATTGTGATTACCTTTCAAGTAACAATTTAGTGATCATTATTGCACATTACACAATTTAATAATCATAGGTAGTGAATTAAAAAAAAAAGAAAAAAAAGAAATTATTTCAGCACATTCAAGTTCACATGTTCACATATTTGAAATTATTCAAACACCAGTTGATCTTTAACTTTTCTTATCTTCATATTGTGGGATTAGAATTTCTTTGTACATTTTCTTGAATTTTTGGATGTTTGAACATTGTTTGAGCTCTTTTCTTAACCCGTTCCAAAGTTTAGAGCCGCACACAGACATGCAGAAACTTTTTTTTGTGGTTCTTATCAATTTGATCTTGAAGTTCCTACATCCCCTCAGTTTGTAGCCTCCTTCGTTTTCCAAGAACTGTTTTTGGATATTCAATGGTAATGTTTTTCCACTGGCTCTATATAGAATTTGGGCAGTGCAAAAATCAACAAGATCATACAGTTTTAAAAGTCTGGATTGATAAAATAAATTGTTCCTCTTGACCTTTGTTTTAAGAATTTTTTATAGAGGTTATTTTTATTTTTACAAGCATTTTGTAGACCAGTTGTTAACCAAGGACATTTAGCAAATTTGTTCTTGAATTGATGAATTGGACAGTTTTTGTTATAGAGTGAGCTAAATATTTCTAAAAAACATTCATAAGCAGTGTAAAACTGGTGTTCGTTGTTGCAAAAGTTAATGTAACAGACATTTTTTTTAACATGAGTATGGAATGTCCATGGTTCCACAGGATCTATGGGATTTATAAAGGATTGTAAATCAAGATTGCACATCTAGCACAGATTTTAAAAAATGTCCTTCTTGAGTTTATCTAGTCACAATTAAAAATTTAGAAGTGCTTGCAATTTCATGTAAACGTTTGAGTAAAACTGGTAGATTTTGCATGTTGGAAAAAGTTTTCTTCAGAAAAATTAATAAAAAAGGGATGATTCATTGAAATAATATTGTAAGTGACCAAAAGGAAACAACGTTCTGTCAGAATTACGATTAAAATTCCCCAAAACATCCCAATCATCCAAACAGCCTTTAGATAACTAAAGGTTTCAACATACTTTCTTTGATTTCTGAAATGTTTCTTTTAACTTCAAGAAAAAGAAAGGTATCTATCCACAAAACATTAAGAAATACTTTTGAAAGTAAACCTCTTCTGTTTGGCTGCGGTAGCCTATGTTTTCTTATATGATGCATCCTGGAGCAAGTGTTTGCCCAAATGCTGGTTTCCTGTCACCAGCAGCAGCAGCAGCATCTGGCAGGACATGTTACGACCCCTGCTGCTCCAGGCTCAAGAGCCACAAGCATGAATCTGTATGACCTTCCTGGTGGTCACGTCTGTGCTACTTCTTGTCTGACATTTACATAAATGAATGGCTTCTGGACATACGTTTTTCTAACAGAAGATGCGAGCAGTTAATTGTACACCTGAGCGTCTCAGGTAAACAGTTTTATACACTTTTTGTCGTGTTTTTGCTAGGATATAATTGGATGCAGCTTATTTCAAAGAATTTACGAATTGTATATATCTTTTGCACCTGAACTCAGAAGAAGAACCCTGACAGCTTGTTGTTGTCATTTATGAGACTGACATGGAAATCCAGTCAACATGTGGACCACTTTAAGCCACAGTGACACATCTGTGCAAAGGTCAAGACAGTCTTAAAGCTTCAGAGACAAAAAAAACTATTTTTATTGTAAAATCTGTGAAATTCAACAATTTCTTTGAATTACAACAAATTAAACATTGCATGTCTGTAAATATTTAATGTACTGCACAACTCTGTATGAATTTACCCCGCCTTCTTCAAAAATGTGCAGTTATTTACATACTTATTTGTTTGTTTGCTCTGACATTTGGTGAGTTTTAATTTGAATGTGTCACTTGTTTTTACTTTAGGTTGCCATGACAACTGAATTTCCCCCTGTGAGATAAATCAAGTTCAATTCAGTTTTTGTGAGTTGTTTATGTGAGGTGTTTTAATTCATAGTAATTCATCACATCATCGGATCTCTTCTTGAAAACAAACAAAAAAAAAACTTAAGAATCAGCTTTAGTTATTCATTCAAAACGTGTAATTAATTATACCTGGCCATAATCAAGCATATTGCAATTTTTAAAATAATTTATGTCAAAACTATTGTGGTTCTATATGTGTTGAACCTCAGATTTGTTTTTAAAAAAGTGTTTGCTTCAGGATGAGAGGTTTGATCGATTCACTGCTCAACGTCACAAACAGGAGGTGATGTTCTAGAGAAAATCTTTTGATTAGATCAGTTTAACTTTGAGTATGACTGACCTCGTTTTTATCCTCCTTCAAGCTTGTGAAAAGTGTGACTCTACGGCATTTGTGTGCCAAAGATTGTTGTTGGACTGATTTGGATGAGGGCATCATAAAACTAATGGCCAACGCTTCCGCGCGCATTTCCAAGCAAGTCTCCCTCCTCGCTTGTTGAGCAGGGAGTGTTTTACTGTCTTGCATCATTTTTGCTCCATAGAAACCATCAATGCTGATTCCACTCTTTCTAGGGGTCTATATAAGAGAAACAATACCTTCAAACCAACACTAGTCTGAGCTGTGAGTTCATAACATCCACCCCAGGGGTGGGACTTTCACGTTTGACGGCTGGATGACGTTTTCCCACACATATATGCTCAGTTTTGCAGCGCGTCTGCTTCATTCCTGGGAACTTATCCCGAGCGCGCGCTCAGGTTCCTCCAGGGCGCACCGCGAGGCTGAACTTGGATGAGACGGGCACCTGTTGAACATGCCAGAATGGGGACTTTTGCGCGCTGATTTGAGGGAAAATGAGCCTCAATGAAAGCCTGAGCGCGAAGTGAGGGGTCCAGAACTGATCGGAACCGGGAAGGCAGACTTTTGCAGAACTGGAGTATTAGGAAAGACGCGCGTCACGTCCGTGAAGAGAGCTGAGACTCAAAGACAGAAGCAGCCCTGTAAGTTACATTCAAGATGATCCAATCCAAACCCTTGTAAGGAAAAAAAATGTAGTAAAAATAGTAGTAAAAATAAAGGTAGGTATAGACCAGGAAAAAGCATCTTACAGAGAAAAATAGGCCTACTATATATATATATATATATATATATATATATATATATATATATATACATATATAAATTTACATACATATATATATATATTTGTACATATGTATAATCCAAAATTTTGATTTAAAAACCTTTTTGTGTTGTTTTCTCTGTTTTCTGCATTAGCAGAGTCATTTGGCAAATTTTTTCTCCACTATTTTTTCCTCCAATTACTTTCACTTTAAATGTTTTAATTTGATTTTGGTACAACAACAACAAGAGGGTGATGATCAGAAAGAATCAGCCTGGAATGAATTTGTTTGCATGCTTTAGATGCATCCAGGAAGTAAACAGGATGCTGAGGAAGTCTCACTTTAAATGGAGCCAAATTTTATTAATATTTCAATGCAAATACTTAAGTAAATAAATAAATAAATACAATTATAAGAAGCAAAAAAGGTTGTTAAGGAAATGATCTAAATCTTAAGCTTGAAATTGTAACTTTTATATTGTGTTTGGGTCAAAACCAACTTATTTTCAAACTTGAAAATGGGTCAATTTAGACCCAAACACAAAATAAGGTTAAAAAGCAGCTGAAGACAAAAACTGCAAATTGTATCAGGCAATTTTTTTTTCAAATCTTTTTTATTTTTATAACTAAGTTCAGTTAATAAGAGTCATGCAATTGAGCAGTGCAGCAGCAAAGATGTATAACTAGGAATTAGAATTCAAAATGTTAAGATAATAACGAATAAAAACTTTTTAAATCTATTTTTATTTAAATATTTGTGGTAATTTTGTTCATTAAGTCTTATAAATGTAGCCATAGTTTACATTATAAGCCCAAAAATGCAATAGTGCTTTCATTCCCACACAGCAGGAACGAGTTTTGGCTTTTTTTAAACCAAAAATGTAACCAGTGGGACCCATCCAAGTCCAATGTTCTGTGATGTACTGTACGTCCCCGGAGAAAGTTGAGTATCAGTTTTCTGACACACAAAATAATAAATCCGGCAAAACATGTGAGGGGAGGCCCTCATAGCGGCGGATTTCAGCTGTTATAGTTTAGTGGGTACAAATGTCAAGCCCCTTGCAGCCTCAAGGGGAAAGGGGCTTTGACTGTTTGCTTTCTCAACAACACGCTGTGGGTTTCACGTCACTCCCTTGTTTTTGAGTGCGCTTCAGTGACTCTTCACGTCAAACCGCTTATTTGTGCAACACGTTTTTGCAGCCTCAGGTTGCAACGTCCGACAAGTGACAGAAACATGTCCATCTGCCTTTAGCTGCACCTGCTTTACGCCTAAAAATGGCCAAACTGAGTCTAGTCAGCAAGAGGAAACTGAAGGACGTGAGTTCATGAGCTGACATGTCATGTTTATTAAGATTTAAGGTGACTCTACCGTTACCAGGTGCAGGTTTGTATCAGCAGCAACAAAAACATTAATTAATTAAATGAATTGCAGTTATTCCAGGCTCCCAGGTTGCATAAAGAACACCAGGGTGTTTTTCAAACCACAATACAGAGTTGAAGGTTTTACCCTTTTTGACTAATCCCACCAAAACGTTTTTCAAATAAAACCTAAATAAAACGAGATTTTCTTCAAATAAATTGTACTAAATTTGAATAATTATAAGTCAATATCCTGAAATTCGAGATCCTACATCCAATGTCACAACGTTTGTCAAAGTGCAATAAATCACGGGGGTGGCAGTGCTCTGCCACATTCAAATGATTGACTGCAGCACTTCAGCAGTTTACTCAGAACGTCCCCCGCGCTGCATTCTTGTCACTGGATCCATAGCAGTGACATTAAACTGGTGTGAAATGATGTTCTCCTCTTGGAAAGTGCACCACCCCATCAAATGAAATGACATGTTGGCCACACGCCCAGGCAGTTCAGAGGAAAGTGTCTTCTCTCCTGGTAAATAAGGGCCATTTGCCAAATAAGCACCTATTTCTTGATGGCTGTGCGTGCCTCACAGCTCAGGCATAACAAGGATTATTTGAAGCAGAAATTCAAAGAACAACCAGAACATGACGAACTCTTCTGGTTCTTGGTATGGGCTGCCAATGAATAATAACCACATGTGTCTTTTCTGACTTTTAGATCTTTTGAACTCCCCCGGCTTCAGGATGAATCACCACAACTGGACTCAGACGTTTGAGAACGTCACGTTGTCTTCCTCAAGTCCTCCTGCAGACACGACCAATGAAATAAATGGAAGTGATCAAATGCCCTTCAACAAGACAATTGCAATCACCTACCCCATCGTGTTCATTGTGGGGTTCTTGGGTAACACCTTTGCTATCTATGTAGTTGCACGCTACAGCAAGTTGAGCAGCGTAACCAACATCTACATCATCAATTTAGCCATTGCAGATGAACTTTATATCCTGGGAATCCCCTTCGTTTTGACCAACAACTTTTTTTCGCATTGGCTATTTGGAGATTTTTTTTGTAAAATGTTTATGACTACTGACGCCATGTGCCAGTTTGCCTCCACTTTTTGCCTGACTTTGATGAGCATCGACCGCTTCCTGGCTGTGGTTTTTCCAATCCGAAGTGCTAAGTGGCGGACGCCTCCAAAGGCCAAGATCTTCAGTGGCATAGTATGGCTATTGTCCTTTGTGACGGTGTTGCCGGTCACCATCTACTCACGTGGGGACACAGACACTTGCAATTTGAACTGGCCTGAACCAACTGAAACGTGGTCCATGGTCTTCATCCTGTACACCTCCACTCTGGGTTTCTTTTGCCCTCTTATTGTCATCTGCTTTTGCTACCTGCTCATTGTCATTAAGGTAAACAATAAAGAGGAACTTTTTTATTATTTTTATCAACTTTTAAGATTTAAATCTAACACGCTTTTCCACTTACAGATGAAGTCTGCCAGTGCGCGCGCAGGACTGACTAAACGCCGACGGTCGGAGCGTAGAGTGACCCGCATGGTGGTGATCATCGTCTCTGTCTTCGTACTGTGCTGGCTGCCCTTTTTCACCGCCAATATTGTCAACCTATTTTACTCGATTCCGATGAATGAACCAACAACATCCATCTACTTCTCTCTGGTCATCCTCACGTACGTCAACTCCTGCGCCAACCCCTTTCTCTACAGCTTCCTCTCTGAAAACTTTAAAAAGAACATGAAGGAAGCACTGAAATGTGGAAAGCGGAACGATGCCAGAAGCCCAAAAGGTGGTCGACAGAATGCTATCGAGGTAAACCAGGACTTTTCTGTTGTTACTCACAAATCTGACAAGCATGGGAGTAAAGAAAATAGTCTGAATTGCTTCTATAAAAAAGGCAAAGTGTGTGAAATTTAAAAAAAGATCTTTCAAAAAGTAGCGGAGAAAGCATTTTTACGTCTTAGCCAAACAAGGTAAAAATGCCCAAAATATGAACGTAAACATGACATACTGTGATATATGTGTTGAGGACAAGTTAGAGTAGATGTTTTTACTGTAAAAGTTTCTTTTATATGAAAGCTGTAGTAAGTATGCTATTGTAGGAATATTTTACCTCTCACGCTGTCAGGCTGGAATGCATTGAAAACACATAAATCTACTTCAGTAAGTACTTGAAATGTGTCCACACTTAATGCAGAGCAGTACCCTCAGATGGAAGCAGTAAAAGTTCCATTTCATTGGTAACTCCCATCTGGATATGTTTCCCAAAACAACAAGAAGGAGAGAATGGGTGCTGAGGCCGTGCAGGGGCAAACGCCGTAAAGTTTTCAAACATTTTGTGCCTAAAGGTCTGTGGGGTTAGGGTTAAAAAATCAAAAGAGAAAAGGTTGATTGTATGCAAATATGATTATCTTCCTAATATTGTTTATTAAAACATTTCCGTTAAACCCTGGCATTTATTGTTATTTTGTTTCATAAAGTTCCCCCGTAACTCTGACTTTCTTTTAAAATGTTTGCATCAACAAACCTGTTTTCATGCAAAATGTTTTAGAAGTGCAGAATGAACCTGTTTCCAGTGTGAAGCTCCGTTCAAGAGCGCGTTCAAGTGGCTGCTTCAAATGAAACGTATATCTAAACACGTGTTTTTCGGCGTCCCGATTCAAAACTCTTTCGTTCACGTGCAGCTTGGTAAGTTTTTAAGAACTGTTTTTGGGCTCTACGTAGAAATCGAGCGGCCATTGAAAGTTAAACCAGTTGAACTTTGACCAAGCAGGGACTTGGATTTGATAGTGATGTATGAGTAGCGTCCTTTTAATTCATAGAAGCGCTAACCGTATGAAATTGATCATGGAAGAGCGCCATTATATGGAATTATATGACATCAAGTCTTTCATATATCGCTGCTTATTGGCACTGCTTCAACATTTTTGCGCCAAACCTCTACCAACTGTAGGTGGCGGGCTGATAAACAGTTGAAAAAGAAAAAGGAGCCCCTCTCTGCTTGTCCAATGTGAACGTTAAACGCGTGTTCAAGAATTCGTGTCACACAACGGTTGTGTTCGTAGCTTCGGATTGTTTCTTAAAAGTTACATGGAGTCATTTTAGGAATAATGAGGGTCAGGTGACCTAATGCTGAAATCCGATTAACCCTCTAGATTCAGTTCATCACATCCTTTATCATGTTGCTCATAACAAGTGAGAAGAGGCGAGACTCAGACACATTAATAGGGAAAAGGGCATCAGGAGGAAAAATAAATGACCTGTTGCTAAATGAATCACTGTAATTTTATTTTTGATCTTTATTTACTTCAGCTCAGCTGCTGCCCTGCTGTTTTTATCCTGCTATGATTCAGATTGAAAACCTTCATTTATCAAGTAAACATTGTGTCCCTGCTGAACTGTGAACGGGAGCAGCGGCTCGCCTCAAGTTTCTGTTTATAGTTTTCTAACCTGCTTGTTCGTCTGAATTTGTTTCAGCAGTCAGTCTGCCTGCAACCTGACAGCCAGCCCATCACCTCCAAACCCGCCATGAACGGCCAGTGAGGCCAGCTGATCAGAAAAGTACTCGTCTGCACCCAACACGCAGGTTATCTGCATGTCCCGTTGTATTTTCTGTTTTCGGCTGATTTGACTCCTACCTCTCGTGTATTTTGGGAGGACCACAGAGGGATGATTGAAAAGCAGCTGGAAAGTTTCTGTGATTTCATTTTGGGTTTTTTTTCATTTTTCACTTTTTTTTCTTTTACTCGAAAGCTTTTTTACCTCACATGAGAGAGAAAACTGTTTTTTTTTGTTTGTTTTTTCTCTTATCAATAAAATGCCATTTCCTCTTGAAGGAGAAAAGGAGAGTTCCCCACCCAAAAACTGAATCAAGCTTGTCTTTTTTTATGTTTGCATTGTTACTGTGCAACTGTTTCAGTGCTGTTGACCCTGTCATGAAACATTTATGCTTTGTCGTGTCTATTTTCCATGAAAAGAACTAAAATTGAAAATATTTCCTTTGGACTGATGTTTATTCTCCCACAGAAAAAAAAGATCTTAACCCTTATATTATTTTTAGGTCAAATTGTCCCATTTTCACACTTGAAAAAGGCTCACTTTTGACCTGAACACTATATAATGGCGAAGCTTACTTGAGATGTGCATTTTTTTACGTACGTTTTTACGAGTTTGACTGTTAGCTTTTGCTATTTCAAAATACTGGTTCTGGTTATTGTGCAAAAGCTTTTGATTTGTAATGTAAAATGTCTTCAAGCAGCTCAAGCTAAATGTGTTTCTTATATCAGTAATCTTGTTGTTGTTGTTGTTGCTTTTAGTGGATGAATAGATTTTTTTTTCTTACTTGAGCCCTGCAAAGACATTTTTAAGAACATTTGAACGTGTCTAAAAAACAAAGTGGGCATTCAAAAAGACATTTTTTTTGTAACACTGTGAAATGTGAAATAATAGGTCATTCTGAGTTTTTTGCATCAAACAGGCGGCATAAAACCGAACATAAATGTATTGTTCTGAATGTAAATAAAGTATTTCGTGTATTTGCGTCTTACATGAACTCATCTGGATGCATCTGTGCTCACTGCAGCTGGAAGATTTCAACATTTTCAATACAGACTGAGCACTGGGAGATTATTAAAAAAAAAAAATTCTGGAACCTTCCTGAATTTAGATTTTGCACATGCAAATGAAAGTTTAATTCTCTAACCGAGCAGGCCACTGCACCATAATAGGAAGAAAGCTGTAACAGAAACGAACCGTCCAAATCTTCCTCTTTTTACATAAAGAGAATAAGATTTTTATTTTATTCGTTGGTATTTTCTTTTTTCTTCTGAGTACAGTGACAAAGTCCTAACTTTATTTTTATTTGAATTTATTTTTTAAAATGTTTCTTTTTAAAAGATGACAAACAGCTTTGCCTCAAAGTGACGCAACCAGAAATTGTGCAAAGGCTTGAAAGACCTGTGATTGATTTATCTTTCAGCATTTTATTGTGCGGAAGGTGTCCAGGTGTCTGTCTTCCATCCTTATCAGCTTGTTAATTTTCTTTGACAGACCGCCTGCATATAAAACTGCACTCACCACGGGCCTGCAGAAGAAAAGCAAACATCTTACTTGAAGCAATTAGCTTTTCTCAACAAGAGCCCTCTGCTCTGTCCTTTTTAGGAAAAAGCTTTCTGGTTGTGTGTTTAGCCTTCTGTCTAGCCGAGCGACCAGGTATTTATTGTCTTCCTTCACCTCTTTTCCCCGGAAGGAAGCGGAGTATATGATTGATGGTCTTAAGTCTGTTGTCTTGTTCACCAGGTCCGAGTGCTCAGCTCTCATGCAGCAAATGTGGACTTACCTCCATATTTCTGCGAAAGAAAAGCGTTCGATCCAGTTCAGGTCTTTAACAAAACTGCACTCTGACAGGTGTCAATTAATACATTCACTATGAGCCCTTGTAGGCCTCTGGGTATCAGTGCTGGATTAAAGGAAAATTCTGACAAAATAGTTGGGATTGGCTGGAATGATCCCTGTGATCCCTCAGAAAATACAGCAGCTTTAGACAATGGATCAAAGTGTTGCACGGTTTGTTCCAACTAGGCTCTCCTTAAAACCTATACGGCAGAGATGACATAAAAGCCAGTTCATGGAGACTCAATTGAATTTAACAGTGTGTTGATCATATTTAAGGTGATGAGAGGTGGCACTGTTCGTGTCAAACTATGATGGAGAGATTCCTGACCCTATACAGATGATCCTTAAAGAAAACACATTTCAGTTCATGTCCCAGGCAAAAAGCTTCAATCTTAATAATCTCCGATATTTAAAATAAACATCTTTAGCTGAGAGACTAAAGCAGGTCTGACTACTTACAAAAATAAAGCTACGTAAATAAACCTCAATTGGGAGTCTTAACCAGCATACACATAGAACCTGAAATTGATGCCCAAATACTTTTCTCTCATCTTCCTTTGTGCACCATTCCAGCTCAGCATGTGACTTTACAATATGCATATAGACAATTCCAACAGACATTTTAGTTTTTCATTTTTGTGATTTTACCCCTTCAGGTTGTTCAACTGCTATCTTGTCTTTGTGTGTATAATAATTTCTCTTTACCCATTCAATACTTTATTTTTTATTTTTATTTTTTTCATTATCAGATAGCAGATCTTTGTTGGTTGTATTTATCATTTTGTCATTCATCTAGTTTCTCCCCTTGAATTTTATTTTGAAAACATACTTCTTCATGTCTTTCATCATTCATCTAAGTGGCTTCATCAGTACATAATACCTCTGCAATGCTGGGCAAAGCGTTTCACTGCATGTCGTACTGCATATGTTTATGCTTGTGACAAATAACATTTGAATTTGAACCAGAATCTACAATGGAATTAGATTTTGAATTTCCATTTAAACAAAAATTGAAATTGAAGTTTCCTTTAAATTTGAATTTAAAACTGAATTTGAAGTTGAATTTCATTAAAAAATTAGAATCGGAATTTAAAGTTGAATTTCACTTGATCACCTAAAATCAAGCAAAAACATTGTTTAAAAAAATGCTAGCATTGTTATTAAAAGTCTTCTTGCATATTTTTACAATACCAGAAAAATAAGAACAGAAATTAGCAGTATTAGCGCATGTCTTAAAATAAAGGGCTTCAAATTACATTCCAAACCTAAAGCAGTCAAGTTGGTAATCTTAAAGTCATGTTAAGTGTCACATGTTTAAAAGACAACTTCCTCTGGACAATGGTATAGTTGGCATCTGCACAACACTGCCTCACTCCTTGCTATAATATGACAAATGGGACTTCAGTCTGCCAGCCAGCCAGCCCTTAAACACTGAAGTTGGGTTTATGAGCAAACTAAGCATCACAATCTAACTGACAGTTGGACGTTAAAAAACCTTCTAAGATGACTCATAGCTCACCAATTAATCCTTGATTCGCTCAAGAGTTGGATTAATGTTCATAATGTCATTTTGACCATTTTCTTCCTTCATGTTTTCCATTTTTCTGCACAACAATCATTTTGGATGATGGATAATGTCAAATCTTTCCATTAATTTCACTTCCTGTGGGGCAGAACAGTCAAGTCATTTTGACCCAATTATCCCACAAAAATACAAACCATAGCTTATCATTGCTGCTTCTGTCAGCTAAACCATGTTTATTTTTAATTGTCTTGGGAATTTAGCAAACACACCAGACAGCTGCAGATAAAGACAAGTCATTTTAATTCCCCTACAGAAGGGCTGAAGATAACAGTTCGGGACCCATTAGTGGCTATGGGGCTCCGGCATTCTCAACATTTAGAGGCCTGCAGCCTTGGTCCTGTTCAGTTTCTCCAGCAGCCTTTTCACTTCAACGTGGACAAGCTGGAGAGGGGTCTATTTTTACAGTGATGAAAGGGGAGCAGACAATTTAAGGCTTTTTTTAAAATCCTTGACCAAAATGCAAAATGAGGCCCTGCTGGCTGCAGCAGCTGGAGGCTACAACGTTCCTCACCTTTGACCACACATCCTTTGCATTTTTGTGATGGAGTTTTTATTGAACCATTGACAGAACAGAGAAATAAAAGAGTTCAAATCAATTAAGAAAACAACTTTCAAAGAAAGAAATAGCCCTTTTTGGGGATGCAGTCGACATTATCGTGTTTTTCTCCATTCTCGACGTCGCTTAGGGGTTTTTTGTTGAGTGACTTCAGTGTTTCCTTCCAGTCTTTAACCTCTTCATGCCTCACTCTATTTTCAATTAAAAAAATAAATAACCTAAAGATTGTAAATTGATTGAAGTTCTGGATTAATGGTTCATGCAAATTAACAACGTGTGGCATGAAGGAGTTGAAGCCAAAATTGGTTGAACAGGGAACATCTGCCTTCATCTGCTCCTCTGTGGGCCACAAAACAGCTTAAGTGATACAAAAAATACAACAAACATTTCTGAAAATGCCTTTATTGTGAATAGAGTAAATACGAACCTGGGATTGAACAAATGCAGATCTTACTCTTTCTTTTCATTTCTAAGAGCACTTTTTCCTGAGCTAGAAAGTGTGAAAGATTTGCTTCTTTTCTGGATTACATTCTTACTTGACATGGATTTTCATAGGAGTTTTTTTGTTTGTTTGTTTGTTTTTACTGTGAGAGCAAACAAATGGATGAAACCATCAGGAAATCCATGAACATATTTAAACTTTCCTATTCCTGCCTACTGCTTTTTTTTACTGTGTTCCTTGAAAAGCTCATTTTACACATGTGCTCATTTTACAGGGGCGGCTGTACTGCAGCGGCAGGGCGGTCAACCTCTGATCGAAAGATTGCAGGTTCCATTCCCGCCCATGTCTCAAAGTGTCCTTGAGGAAGACACTGAGCTCCACTTTGGTGGAAGGTTAGCGCCAGTGTTCAGCAGTGCAGCCGCCTTCAGTGGGTGAATGGGTCAGTGGGACTGTGACTGTCAAGCGCTTTGAGCCTTCAAAAAAGGTATAAAACACATTATTCAAGCATATGCCATTCCCCATTTCCTATCCTGGATCTCAGAACTTCTTGATTGCTTCAACTTTTCAACCCCTCAGAGAGACTGGCATATTGTGGTTTCTTTCTCTTAGACGTTAGTTTGTTATGGCCGTGTTGATTTGAAGTCCCCGAACCAACTAAAGTTTATCTACAGATGATCGTTGAATTTCACAGAATGGCTCTTCGTCACCTTTGGTAAACTGGTGGATTATAAACCAACTCAAAGTAGATTACACCATATACAGATGCTGGTGGAGAAGGCCTGGCTCTCAGTCTCTAATTCATCCCAAAGGTATTCTATTAGGTTCAGTTCAGGCCAGTCAAGTTCCTGTTCATGTTGGAAAAGGAATGGGGCCGCTCCAAACTGTTACCACAAAGTTGGGGGCATGGAATTGTCCAAAATGTTTTGGTATCCTGAAGCGTTCACAGTTTCTTTCAATGAAACTAAGTCCTGATAAACAACCCCACACCATCATTCCTCCTCCACACTCGGTACAGTGCAGTCTGAAATGTACTTTTCTGCTGGCTACCTCCAAACCCAGACTCGTCTATTAGATTGCCAGGTAGAAAAGCGTGATTCATCACTCCAGAGAACTCATCTCCACTGTTCTAGAGTTCAGTGGCGGCGTGCTTTACACCACTTCATTCGAAGTCCACATGAAGTTTGGAGCTTTGTAGCAACTGACAGAAAGTGCGATCTCTTTGCACCACGCGCTTCAGCATCCGCTGACCCCTCTCCGTCAGTTTACGTGGCTTACCACGTTGCTGTTGTTCCCAAACTCTTCCATTCTGTTATGACAGAGCTGACAGTTGACTGTGGAATATTTAGGAGCGAGGAAATTTCACAACTGGATTTGTTGCACAGGTGACATCCTGTGACAGTTCCACACTGGAATTTACTGAGCTCCTGAGAGCGTCCCATTCTTTCCCAAATGCTTGTGAAAACAGTCTGCATGTCTGTGTGCTTGATTTTATACAGCTGTGGCCAGCCCAAGTGCTTAGCACACCTGATTGTGATCACTTGAATGGGTGAGCAAATACCTTTGATAATATAGTGTATTTTGGGAGGGATGTGGGGGGGTTTGAAGAACAGTTTTCCCAGGATTTAGCAGCCAAAAAATGTTTCAAAAATAGATCTTAAAATGTACTGTTGTTGTTTCTAGTCTGTGATTAAACTCAAATTTAATTCATTTTTAGCTCTTGATCTGTTTGCGTTTTGAATGTTCTCATATTAGGATACTTTACTAGTCGGTGGCCTTACAGCATCACATTTTTTTAAAAAAACATAAGAGAAATTTCAAATGATTTTGTTCTATTCTTGCTTTTTTTCCTTCATTTCTACATTATGTGACAGTGAAACACCTTCCATCAAAGTTCAAAGTAAGACCCACTGGTGTTTCTTTTTCACCAGGCTCTCGTCATGCCTTCTTTAGGCATTTCTCGACAGTAATGTATTATTCTCCCTTGTTCAGCCCTTATTGCAACCCTGTTTACTGAAAACCTGTTTTCGCATTGGCTTGTATAGGTGAAAACACACACTGTGAATTCTACAGGGTCTCCTTGCCTTGTTTTGTTTGTGGTCATGCCGCTGTTGTTCCATTAACCTCAATGTCAAAAGGAAAGAGAAAACAGTACCGAACAGAAGACGGATCAAGTTAGACCAGGGTTTTGGCTCCGTTCTCAGAACAAATGGTTCTAGGAAAATCAGTCATGAGGCGAATGTAAGGTTTTCAAAGTATTTGTTTAAGAGGAAATAAAAACACTGGTTGCATTTTATTTTAGGATAAAACAGTGCACAGATGCAGCTGTTCTTGCATTTACCTTCTTAGGACTAAAAATGACTTAATTAAACACATAAATCATAAATTAGTCAAAAATTAGGAACTATTTTGAGCTTCACAGATCCTTCTGAACTGCTTCCAGCTATAAAGGTATTATGGGAAACTCTGTCTGGGTCAGCTTCTGGTGACCTTGCAACCTTTGATGTTTGAGTTATGGAGAAGGTTGAGCAGATGCAAAAGTACACAACACACCTGTTCCTAGAAAATAATAAAAGTCTCCAAAGCAAAGAGAGATATGCAGTAAAAGCTTGTTAATTAACCTGTCACAAGTGGATTTGGGGTTTCAGTCCAGGCCTTAGGGCTTTCCAAAGAAAGTCACTTCCTTTTTTTTAATTCCCAAACTGTAAAGTGTTTTCCGAAATCCAAAAACAAGAACAGCTCAGAATTTTAGCTTCATCCTGATCATTTTTGTATTTCCACATTTTTAGGATTTTTTTTTTGATGTAATTTGAATATACTGATTACACCAGCTGATGTATTTCAGTAGAACTCCTATACATAGTACTAGACTCACAGTTTCTAATGTTTAACTTTTCTCCAAGCTCGGTCCAGGGTCCCTGTTCCTCAGTTTTGATGACAACTGCTCTATGAACCCTACTTTGTAATGTACCCACAACTAATACATTTCAATCAATGTTTTCCCCTAAGAAGGACTACCTTACTCTCAAAAACACATTCAACACTCATCCAGATCTGTTTTCCTCTCCTAGATCCGAAAATGACATAATGATAAGTTTATTAATTTCAAATGGGACATTTTTTTCCTCCTTGTCACATGCTCTCATCGTCTAAGAATTGTGACAACAGTGAGGTTAATTATTATAGAGGTCATGCATCTATGAAAGGCTGCTGCTGCAGTGAGGTTAGTCAGGACATTTTTTCCAGGTTTTTCATAAATGGATCCGAGTGTAAACATGCATGTGATTAGTGGATATGATATAAAGTATGGGCTCTTTTCATATTTCTCGTTGTTTTTTGATAAATGGTTAACCTGTCACACCTCAGAAGTCATTGTTTACAAGTCAGGTCTTACAGATGAGAAGTCTCAAGGTCAAAGAAACTTCCCAGAGTCCCAAACAACTGGAAGGGGAAAAATATGTACTTACTAATTTTTACGTGCCTAAAATGTACAGGAAGAGAAAAAAGTACGACCACATTATGATGTTTTAGTCTAATAGCAAGGAAACGTGTTTGAATTACTAACAGTGACTTTTTATGTGGATCTTTTTCAAGTTTTTGGTGCATTTTTGGCTGTTCTCCAGTAATTTTCTCTCACAGAAACACAAGCAGGGCGAAGTTGACTGACAGTCCCAAGTTGCTCTTGAGACGGAGCCGGAGGATGAATGATTGCTCCTCTCCCTAAGTCTCTGTTAGTGTGTCTGCATGAGACATCTCCCCAAACCCCTAAAACAACTGAGAATGTTGAGTATAGATAACTGATACTAAGAACCGTCCATTAATTAAGCCAAGAAGAACAACACAAAGAGACAGATCCAAAAACCCTGAAGTTCATACACGTTCAGCCCTGTTAACTTTGGAAAAGAAGTGCTAAAAACTCACAGTCAGCACCCTGACCTGCTGACACTGCTGTCATACAGGTATGTTGCAGGAATATTGTTTACAGTATTCACTCTGTCTCTGTCAATCGTGTTAACATGAAAAACGTGGAAAAATATTGCAGATTGTAGCAATTTGAGCTCAAACGCCTTTGCAGAAATAGTTGTCATGATGCTTTCGAGATGTTCTACTTCACATTGGTCATACAGGGTAAGTTCTGGCAGTAAGGCTTTCTTTTGTCACTTCTGCTACGATGATATAAACGACGGAGCTAAAAATATTCTGAGGCCAGAAAATCTTGTCCCCCAGCAAAAAGCTTTGCCCCCCACTTTCCCTGCAATCTTTGAGTCAGCAAAAATAGCATTATTAACAAAGATTAAGAAATCATCCATACAAGTTTCTTTAACCCCTTGGAACCCATAGATGCCCTCTGGCGTTCTTCCGTGCATCTGTGAGATCAGCGTAATACAACTCAGTCTAAAATAAACTTATTTGAATGTTCTGGGATTGATTTTTATTGAATTCAAGAGAGAATATAGCAGCAGAACGGGAGCAGAACGAAAAAACTGATCATTATTTTATTTTGGGATGGGGACTGACAGGATTTTTTTAAAACACCGACATTTGTCTAAAAATTATGGAAACTCCACCTGTGAGCAGATTCCTAGCCGAGCAGAACACCTGAAATCCTGCTGGATCAAACTTCTCCAAGAAATCTCTCTTTTATCATCTTTCACAAACACACTAAGGTAAATTTATAAAACAAAAAAGAAGCTACAAAAAAACAGAATACCAGGAAAGATGTCAAATGGATCTTAGGAGAGAAATTCTCTTCTTTTGGGCTCCCTGGTAGCTGAAGACACACAGGCAGACTCAAGTACAGCCACTGACAGCACCAGAACGGTCACATTGTGGAGCTGTGAGGTCTGTAATGTACTGTATCTCTGTCAACAGAAATTGTTTATTTGTGACCCAAAGAAATCTGTGAATTTTGCCTGGATTTTTTTTTTTTAATTCAAAAACATGTCTGTTAGTTTGTTGACTACATTTGTTATTGTTGTTTTTATAAAATGACACCTAAAACCTTCATTCTATGTTGTAAAAATGCTGCGTTAAACATTTTTGGTGTTTTTAAAGCAAAATGAATCACTTTTTTCAGGTGGAATCTCCTGTTTTGCCATGGTTTATGTCTGGTGTGTGTATGCAACATGGAAAAATGACAAAATAAAGCTAATGTCACATAGATGAGGTTGTGCTGATTCAAACAATGCCAGATAAGCAAGCAAGTGGTCTTTCAAATTGGGAATACAGAGTTAAATTCAAAAGTAGACAAAAACTGAGGTTCAGGCCCTATGATCCAAAGGTTTAAGCATTGCAAAAATACCAAAAGCAATATTTTTAAATAAATTTGAAAAACATATTTTTGATCCTTTCGTGTGGAATGGCTTCTGCTGTGCTCATTTGCCACCCTTCCAAAGTGTGCCCCCTCCCACATGAAATGTTCTATCTCCGCCCCTGGTGTAAATTAAATACATCAAATACAAAATAATATGACGAGTGCACCTTCAGTCCAATTTTTATGCATGCGGATTTAAAAATTGTCTTCACTTCGATGTAAAAATGTTTATTGCTTTTCCAAAGTTGGGTGGATGAACATGGAAGTTAATAGAGATTGCCTTCCTTGACATGCAATCTCCCTAGTGGTTACTTGGTGAACTGCACCCTTAAATAAAAAAAACTTTCAAGCCAGAAGACAAAAGAAAATTCTGGAAAGATTAAAAAATTATTATTTAAAAAAACATTAAAATAAAGGGATTGCACATGAAAAATAGTCTTATCTTTTTCTGGCTTTTTCACTCATGTTTTATTGTGTTTAATGTGTTTAATGAAATTGCATTGTTCAAAAAAAGGATAAATTTTTCTAACTTAATCTACAATAGAAAATGTAAGACAGAAAAGAGCATAAAGTTGGGCAAATTTTCCATTAGTTGTCACACACCTAGGTGTGTGACAACCAGGCAGGGAGGGAGTCTTTGACGCAGCCACAGATTTGAACTCACTCCAGTGTCAGGGTGGACACTCTACCCCAAGGCCACTGAGGTTTAAAGAGCCCCATTTATATTTTTTTTCCTGGAAATTCACCAATAAGTGTCACAACATGGCATTCATAATTTAAATTGAAATTCAAATTTTTGTTTTGGAACGCATGGCAGTTTAATAAGTTTAGCCAGGACCCCACGCTGGGGCCATTTCTGCGATAGCTAATCACGGTTGCTCTGTTAAAGCATAAAAAATAGCAATTCCATATATTGTAACTCTTGATTAATATTTGGTAAACAGCACAAACGTTTTTAGTCTAAATTTGGGTTGTAGTCAGGATGATTTAAATCAATAATGCTGAACTGATGCTGCATTCTTCAGCTTTTTCTAAAGTCCATTGCGAAATCATCAAACTACAAAGTTTGGGCTAACATCATTCAAGTTCTTTGTCGAATTATGGTGTCAGCTGAGTAAAACTACAACAGCTGTGATAGAGTCTAATCTTGGACATTCTCTCAAGAGTTCAGTTCCTGGTCCTCTTACAAACAAATAATTGTGCTTAATTCCTCATCAGTGCTCTTGAATAAACCCCTCCCCTGCACGTTTCTAAGAATAACATGTCAACAAGTGACAGACACAGACATCCAAAAGGCTGCGGCAACGCCACAGCTGACATTTTCCAGCTGTCACTCTTTGAATCACATGCAGCTTTCGCCTCAGGCTGCTGTCAGTTTCAACATCAAGTTGATTGTTTTTATTTTTTTAAATATAATCTTTATTTTTTTTTATGAAGTGATCGGTCTCCCTTGTTACCAAATGCTTGAGCTATGATGTCAAGAGAAAGGATGAATGATGCAAAGGAGTACTGAACACGCCTGTAACACAATGTTTGCAGAACTTTTTTTTTTTTCCTAAACTAAATCATGCAATGTTTTCCATAAAAAAAGTTGTATTTAGTTGTTGCTGTGTTGCTTTATAACAGCAGTTTTTTTAAAGAAGCATCTTTGTCCACTTATCTTTCATAAAGTCAAATGTTTAACACAATGAAATGCATCAAAAGTAATTTGCGGTTTAAATCAAACTCTTTCAAAATAAAGTAAATCTCTCAAAATCTATTGCGAAACACAACATCTGGCACTCTTGTTCCCTCTGCTGCAATCAAAACCAGTTAACTGCCTCATGAAAACAGCTAGCTCTTCCTAGCCTGATTGAAAGGAAAACTGTATATTAAACAGAACTGTCATGGAGATCACATGATCCATGAAAGAGTAGGCATTCAGTTGAAAGAAGAATGACTTACGGAGGCTCATTTTGTGTGTTTGGATCTTCTGGTGAGTCCTACAGTGGAAGCTGGGGAGGGAAACGATGTTCAGAGTCACTGGAACCATCGTGGAGAACAGGAAGATGTGTGGCTCCGTGTAACAACTAAGACACATTTAGACAAATGGGATCTGCAAACGGCCATCTGTTTTTCCATGCACGGGCTTTGGCGCTCTAACTAGATCTCACTGGGTGAATGTTGATGTTTATGGTCAGACAAAGATGAGGAATAAAAAAAAACTGATAACCAAAATCAGGTGGTCAAAAGCAGGAAAAGACAACTTTCACTAGAAAAAATATTTGAATCTGAAGAATGTTTTGTGAGCAGCCTAACTTGTTCCTGCTGCAGAGACAGGGTATAAATAATCGTCCACAAACAGTTCCTGTGAATGCATTCACAATAAATGTGGGTTGTCAAATTAAAACAGTTCTTAGAAGGACCAGGAGTTCACAAAGCCACAGTCTTCACAGTGAGAAGTAAATGCACTCATTACAATTTCTTCCCCATTTGCACTATTTAAACAATACATCAACTGTCGCAGAATAGTAGTCATAGATTACTAAAAAAACAATAACTAAACAACACAAAATAAAGTGAACTAAAAGAATATTAATTCATAAACTGACCAGATGGTTTGTGCATTTGTATATTAAATATGTATTTGCATGTTTATTACATGTTTACTTTTATATATGCACACGCACACACACATATATATACACATATTAATATTTACTTAATTGGCAATTTAAGTATGTAAATGCCCTAATCTATCTCCAGTTTGATCATTTATGTGGTCCTACTCAAAAGGCCAATTAGAAAACGAGGGTGTTTACTGTCCTCCAGCGGTTTCAGTGGAGAACTACAACTTAGGGATCTGTGAAACTTTCAACAAT
The DNA here is from genome assembly GCA_014656515.1 of Oryzias celebensis. Taxonomy (NCBI): domain Eukaryota; kingdom Metazoa; phylum Chordata; class Actinopteri; order Beloniformes; family Adrianichthyidae; genus Oryzias; species Oryzias celebensis. The sequence goes on along the minus strand of BNCR01000008.1, from coordinate 12,677,963 downwards.
GTTATTTATTTATTTATTTAAATGGGTTTTTTTTATTTCCATTGCACTTTTAATGAAGCCTTTTGTCACAGTTTTTTTTTATTATGAAAAAGATTATGAAAAATCCATGCTGCTTGGTGTTCTGTGACATTTGGAGTTGGTCAAGCCTTGACGCTAAAGTAATTTAGGTGTACAGTAAATATGTTTAGTCTGAAGTCCATTATACTAATAACAAAGTAACACCCCCCCCCACACACCACACACACACCCTCATGTTTAGGAACATCCTGCAAATGTTCTTCTTTTTTTTCTTTTTTTTCAAACCTAAAGTGTTTGATGTCATTCAGAGTTAACAGCAAAATAAGAATTTCATCGTACAGAGAAACCTGTTTCCTCACTGTGCAGATAACAAAAAACCCCATTGAATCCTGGAATTTTTATATAGACAGGTGTGTGGCTTTCCTAATCAAGTCCAGTCAGTAGAATCAAACACAGCTGGACTCAAATGAAGGTGTAGAACCGTCTTAAGGATGGTCAGAAAACATGGACAGCACCTGAGTTCAATATATGAATGTCACAGCAAAGGGTCTGAATACTTAGGACCATGTGATATTTCAGTTTTTCTTTTTTAATAAATCTGCAAACATGTGAAACATTCTGTTTTATTGTCAATGTGGGGTGCTGTGTGTACATTGAGGGAAAAATGAACTTAAATGATTTTAACTGCAATATAACAAAGAGTGAAAAATGGAAGAGGGTCTGAATACTTTCCGTACCCTCTGTATATTAGACATGTAACGATTAATCGCTTAATTAATTAATCGATTTCTATCCCTACGATCCACCAGATTGATCTGTCTGAAGTTTTGAAAAGTGAATTGATGACTTAATGCATGCCAATCATCTTGCTAATGGTAAAAAAAAAAAAAAAAGAAGTGTTGGGTTACTAAGTCATCATCCCAAAAAGCATTTCATGGTAGGCTGTGCCTCTTCTTCGTAAAACCAACTTCTACCACGTGGTGGGGCTATTGCGCACCTTCTTTGTTGGACTTTCAGTTTTCCAACAGGTAGACTGTCCGAAGGAAGGTGGTGCTGTTGCGCACAAGTCACAAACTCTGCACCAGCGACAGCTCTTTGACTCGTCGCTCTTTGGAGAGTGTTTTTTTATGGCTAAATGTGCAGCAGGGACAAATGAGCGCATGCAGATTATCTTCACTTAAAAGAAAACTTATGGAGTAGTTTTAAAGTTGCGGCTGCGCACTGCCACGGATCCGTTTTGGAGTCGTCGCCACCAGCTTTGGACACTCGATCTGCTGGACTGGCTGCATTTTGGCCATGAAGTATCTTTACTGCGTCTCTGTGGCTCTAGAGTTTCCCCTTTAAAACGTGCGTTTGGAGCCATTGTCTGTGTGCATTTGGCTCTGATCTGAGGGGATTACGCGCACATTTTCTGCAGAAATGGTTTCTCATACTGGAAGTTTGGCCCCGCAGCCGCGCTCCTAAACTCCCATCATCACTTCATCCGAACGTTACTTTGATGCTGCAGGACGACATGGCCAAGGAGCTGAAGCCGCGGCTGTGCGTCATGGCGAAAGGCCAGAGCGGGTATGGATTTCACTTGCACGGCGAGAAAGGCAAAAGTGGGCAATACATACGCAAAGTGGAGCCAGGTTCCCCCGCAGAGGCATCGGGGCTGCGGGCCGGGGACCGAGTGGTGGCCGTGAATGGAGTCAACGTGGAGAGAGAAACGCACCACCAGGCAAGTAGGAGAGGTGCATTCATATGTTTATGATTTGAACTCGTGATAAAGGCCAAGCTGCCCGCAGAGGTGCATCAACAGGTCACACCGGCTGGGATGTGGACTGCAACCCTCTGCAGCATAAATGCTTCCTGTGAAACTAGTAGATTTTTGGATTCATAGCTGTGTTATTTCAGACACCAAAAACATGTTTTTGTCATCTATTAAAATCACTTTTGGCTTAAAAAAACTTGACTTAGAGGGGATCTAAGGACAATGTTAAACATTTCTCTTGAACACCTTTTGTTTTCAGCTTTATTGTGTGTCAAAACATCTTTTCACTTTAGACAGCATGCTGTCAGATAAACTACAACATAAGTTTCTCCAGCTTTGTCTGCTTTGTGATGTTTCACTCTGAAACCTGTCAGATTGTCAGACACTGTCACCATGGAGTTTTCCATCATAGCAAATACAAACCATCACATGTGCTCAAATAGAATTTGTCACTCGAGTTGTGAAATGATGCCTGATTGTGTCTAACAATGCTATAAAATGTGTGGAAAACTACAAAAATAGATGTTTATTTCTATTCAAAGCATAGAAAGGATCAACACACCTAACTTTTCTATGCTGTTTTCTTTTCCTCAGATGTTGCATTTTGACCATAACTCAGAGCAACACAAATCATAACAACATGATAACAACAGAAAAAATGTTAAGTAGGTTGTAATCAGATTGGACAAATCTGGTTCGCTTAAAGTGAATCCGTTTGTTTCCCCCGATAATCCGGAACAAACACACCCAAGTGGACCCTGGTCCGGGACCGGGGACCGCGCTCGGACCCATCTTTCAAGGTGGTCTCGGTTTGTTTCCAATCGGACTGGCTCCGGTTCGCTCTGAGTTTTGGAACAACTGAACCAAAACAGTCAGGACTCGATCCGGATCAGTAGACTCTTCCAGTGTGAATTCACCCTTAAATGATTATAAAAATCTGATCATTATTGACTGCGATTTGACTAAATGAGTCAAAAATGCAAGGAGCTGCTGTTTTCATTACAGATGTAAAAAAGAAAACGAGCAATTAGTTCTTACTGATAACTCAAGTCAAAGAATCTCATTTAAAGCCCCACTCTGATAAAAAAAAAATGCAGTTTTTAAACACGTTCTTGTGGCATTTTTTCTGATGCTGGAGAATGTAAATTAAAATTGTGTCTTGGAGTATTTCTTTACTCGCATCATGGTGAATCAGGAGCAGATAAAAAAAAATGATGTTAAGCTTATGGGTGTGACGTCCATCCATGTCCATCCACTTGTAGACAAATAGATCCGTGTACGTCTTCGTTTTCCTCGTCTGAGATGGAATCTGACTTAAAACTGTATAGCTCCAGTACTGCACACTATTTCATTGGCTTTAAGGCAAACTGTAGGGTTTTCTAAACCCTACAGGGTTTCATTCACTGTTAAACACGTGTCTTCTCTCAGGTGGTGCAGCGGATCAAAGCGGTGGACCACGAGACCAGGCTGCTGGTGGTCGACAGCGAGACGCACGAAAACCTCCGCAGCCTGCGGCTCACGGCCACAGAGGAGATGGCCATTCTAGGGAGCAGCGCTCCCACCTCCTCCACTCCTCAAGCCTCCCCCTCGCCGGCACCGTCCTCTACCCCTTCCTCCCCCACAAAAAAGCGAGAGAATGGCTCAGTGTCTAAGCAGAGCGGCCAGGTGCAGAAGCCCACCAGGAGGTCGCCATCAAAGGCTGCAAAGAAGGTAAGCTGGATAATGGATTCAGATGGAGCGCAGGCAGTGGGTCACCTGTCTTCACACATTCTCTCTCTGGAGACATGCTATCAGGCGGCTGTGCCTGTTTCAGATTAGGAGTCATGCAGCTTTCACAGACTTTAGTGCATGTGAGCTGTGCATTTCACACGTGTGTTTTGATGGAGAACTTATAGTTCGGAGCATTTCAAACTGTGCAAAAGGGGACCTGAAGTTTAGGAGAATCAAATTTGTGAGATAACAGTTTCAGCGAAAAGCTTACTGGTACCATATTGTTCATTCATTTACTCTTTCTTTATAGGATAAAGTCTAAGCAAATCGGACATCTTTGTTTGCTTTGTTTTTATTCTGATTCCATGATGACATGGAAAACAGGATGTGTTTCCATCCACTCTGTGATTGGATTCGGTTTCACGTGGTCTCAATCTCAAAGTTGAGACTGCTCAACTTCCACTTTCTGCTTTTAAAGGACACGTGTTTTCACTCAGGTTTACTCTGCCAGTGTGCAAACAGCACTCTGTGACTTTTCCTCCAACGGCGGTGAAAACGTGCGTCCTTGTGCAGCTCTTAGATTAGGTCCTGCAGCGAGCTAAGGCAGTGCCTAAAATTAGCTGATTGTCTGACAAAGGCCAGAATGCACTGATATTTAAAAAAAAAAAAAAGACTGTTTTGTCTGCAATGTAACATGGCTGAACACCAGCTGCCTCTAGATGCACATCAAAAAGCACATCTCTTTCACTAGATGTGCAGAGTCAGCAACACAACACGGAGGTCGTTTTCCCCTAGAGCTGAAAACAAAAGAGAACACTGAAAACGAGCAAGACGTCCCTCAAGATACTCTATCTGCTCTGGAAACATAGTCTGACTTCATTTGTGCAGGTTTTTTTCCTTCTTCTGGAGCAAAATGCTGAGTTCAGCAAATTTCCTGTCAAATCGTATTTTGTAGGAGAAGACGTATGAGTGGAAAAGAAGACAGTACTTGTAATTTGGGTTGGGGAACCAGAAAGTTGGAGCAGATTTTGTTGAAGTTTCAGAAAGTAGGCCCCCCGGTCACGTTCAATGGGGGTGTGGGAGTGAGAGACGTGGAGGTCTGCAGAGGACACGCGGCGTGAAATTCGCCATCATGCAGTTGTCAAGGAGCAAGGAGCTTTGTTGTCAAATTACATTTTAAAAGTATTTTGAGGTAGTAAAAGTTGCAGGGGAAAAGGCAGAGTGTGACTCTGCAACCTATGAGTGAGATGCATGCTGGGAGCTGTGTCGGAAAGTCTCCTTTTTTTTCATTGCAACCAGTGGAAAACTAAAATGAATATACGTTTAGCTGGAAGACAAACATCTAACGATCTGCTAACAGCTAACAAACATTAGGGAGGGACAAAGTCACTCGCCCTCACTGGCTGAGTGACTGCTATACGCCCCTCACTCTCCCCTCCTGCCCCTGCCACCCTGGTCAGTGTAACAAATTCAGAAACACCTTTTTTTTTTAAGGGTGGCTTTTCTGTTGGTTTTATCTCCATAGCCACCATTTTAGTTTTTGGTCGCCTGGGATTGGTGAACAGGTTGACAATTTTACTGTATTCCAGTAAAAAGTATTTGGAGCAAAATGGGAACACCACTTATTGGAGCTTACCACAATAATGGCATTAAAAATGTACAAACTTGATTTACAACATTTTTTCCCAAGTAGCTTCCCAATGATGCTTGAGGAGTAAGGAGAAGATACATTGAAATCCCTAAGAGGAGTTTAATTTGTAGCTAGTACTGTAGGTCTTTTTCGGTGGGAGTATTCAAGATGGCGGCTTCTTCCTGAGGTCAATAAAACTTTTCTAGTGGTTGTAGCTTAAGATGGCAGTATGTGTGTGAAATTTTGTGAAGATTGCTTGACCCGTACTTGCTTTTCCCGTACTGTGAAAAATAGAAGAATTGCCAAATTTGACACAAAATAGCTGCCATGATCCGTAGGTCCTGTGGCCATCCCGTAATATTATTTGAACTTCCTTTGGATGTCTTCAATGCTTTTATTTTGGTTTGTTTGTGGAAATTTATAAGAGGTTTTCGTCCCATTCACTTTTTTAAGGGTTTCTCCCACGATGATGTCATCATTTTTTTAGGGGGGGGGTTGTTTACTGTGTCAAAAATGTATTTTCACCAGCTACTAAGTACAAGCACGTTTTGGTGAGTTTTCGAGAATGTGGTAGAGGCAATTTTTTTACTTAAAAGCAGAAAGAAGAATTGTGAAATGACAGGTATCCAGGGGTTTGCAGCAGCAGCTGTTTGTTTTGTGAAGCCTCTATTTATTATTTTCTTCACCTTGTTTCTTTTCTCTGCTTGGTTTTTTATTTTCTATTCTTAAAAGTTAACAGCTATGTTCATTTTCTGATCAAACAACTGCAAAACTGTAGGTGTAATTTTGAATTTGGCTCATCGTGGTGCCCAGAGACTCTACACACAGGCAGGTTTTTGTTCAGCCACAACCGCCTGCACACTAATCTAATAAAACTTCACATTTCAGATTAAGTGAATTTCTGTTTCCCCAAAGCAACACGACACTTTTTCCTCTGTTTTACACCCGTTTTGTTTGTCCCACGTTTTGGGGATTTCTGTACCCTTCATGACTGCCTGTTTGAGGCTAAATGTGTGCATTTATCCACACTATTGTCTTTGATCTATAAGCACAGATGCTGAACAACCACATATGGAACATATTATAGAGGCAAACCCAGTTTTTGTCAGCAAAGTGAGACCTAATTTGAAATTCTTTCTCTTTTTTTTTTTTAACCTAAAAATGTTTTCTTGGCCCAGTGACGCATGGATAAAAGACATTGTGATAGTTGCTATTTCCCTTTGCTCATGCACACAGGCATGCTAAAGCGTGCTACAGCGATGCATCATTTACACGCTTCAGGTAAGGTGTCAGGTGCCACTTTCTCACCAGAATCTTTTTTTGAACTCACGCAGGTACGAGCACACACATAGCTGTGTTTGTTCACGCGCTCCCACACCTCCCTCAGCGAAAGGTCGACTTGCCTCACTGGCTGCATCAGTTCTTCACATACTTGCAGCCTAATTGCAGTCTTCCATATTTTCCTTATCCTGGAAACCTATATGAAGACCAAGACTGAAGAATTTTGACTTTACTCAAATTTAACCAAAATTCTTCCCATTTCAAAAACGGTTTGGCCCGCCTGTCATCTCTTCGTAGAAGCTATGTTCACACTGGAAATTTGAACATAGATCCCAGAAAACAAACTTAAAAACGTGCACATGAACATGAGCATTTTGAAGCCCGGAATACGTATGCGCGTTTACTTTGACTTTTTATTGAAAGTTGTCACTCGAACACACGTCTCCGAGCCCGGTATGAACGTTGAATCAGAGACAAGTCTACCTTACACATAAAGGCACATTCTGTTGTTTATTCCTTTGTTGTGTGTGCTTAATTTTCTTAGTTTCTGTTTTGATAAAGCATGCAAGTGTTTTAACCTTTATGAACACTTATTATGAATATGCATGAACTAGATGTTCAATATTTTTAAAACCAAATCTCAAAGACGTTTATTAAAGAGAAATATGAGAAATCTTTCTCACTTCTCTGCCACAAACTGCCATTCTTCCTTAATGTATTAAAAATGTTTTTTTTTACTGTAATTTTTGTTTGGTTTTCTCCATTGTGATCCTTGTCTGAAATTTCCCTCTTTTTTTTTGGTTTTGACTCTTCTGCACATTAACAGACAAAGAGGTTTTACTTTTTTTTTTTAGTTGTTGTTCTTTCCAACGCTGCTCCTCACAAGCTCTGGCTGCTTTAGCGCAGAGCCAGTGTGGAGGAACACAGAAAGTCATCACCATGGTTACAACAAGGATTGGGACGAAGTGACCGCTTTGCGTATTAGGAAAAAATATCTTGACAAAAGGATTTAAAAAGGGGTAAATGAGGTTAAGTGTGTCTTTTTTCTCTTCAAAGGTGACAACTAGATGTCCAGACGTCCTTCAAGTCCAGATGCATATTCCTGTTACCTGCATATTTTTTATTAGCATTTTATGTGTACAAAGATACATCCTTTTTGAGGATGACCACGGGAAAGAAGTATTCTTGTTCTGATGGAGCATGAACACACGTGTAAAAGTACTTACAGAGGAGCTAGAGGCTGGCCTGCGAATAAAGTTTATGAGCTTAACCCTTTATGATCTTATAAAACATTTATTTAGCCATGTGTCACCTCAGGTCTGGCAGCAATCAATCAATAATTAAATCAATCAAACATTTCAAAATAGACTCAGAAGACCAACAATCTGGCGTCATCTGCAAAGATGAAGGTACATGCATTTTTGTGTGCTCACCTATGGTCACAACTGGCCAAACATTGTTTGAGTTTAAGCTACCGGAGTGACTGAACGTTTGATGAAAACTTGTGAAATTAAAGAAACAAACGGATTTCTAATTTATTTTACATCAAAACAAATATTTCTGACATGGTTTATGGGCTCATATTTCCTATAGTTTAGTTTGTGGCTTTGATGCTGTCTCAAAAAGGAAAAAAAAAAGAAATCATCTCTGTTTATTAGTTTGTGATTGTAAAAAAGAAGGTATGTCAGGACTCTGACTCTGTGGGAGTCCCGTGTTGTTTTCTTCCTGTTCCCCGGTTCGGTTTCTTGTTTTCCTTGGGATAATCGGGAAAAGATGTTGCCCGTCAGCTCAAATGCAGAGCACACACCACAGGAAGTGTCTGGAAAGAGTCAGAACTCCAGTCAGCTTGATCAGTCATAAGGAGGTGGTTTTTAGCTAAAAAGCACAATCCCTGCATTTTACCTGTTTTTATTCATAGTCATATTAATTTTATCTCATTTAAAGTGATAATTAGTTAAATAAAACTCATTGTCTTTTGTGGACAGATATCATTTTTACAAATACAGAAAGTTTTTCACTATTTTGAGTGAAAGGAGAAACTCTGTGAGCTCTGTAATGACTGATGGGGGTGAGTGAGCAGTCCTTTTAAAATAACATCTGGAGTTGTTGTACAAGATTTTGTACCCTACCCCCCCAACTTTGAATACCAATGCTGTTACATCAGGGGCTTTCATTCAGTTTGTGTGTGAGCCAGAGAGTCGACCACATTCCTAATGGGAAAACATGGAGGATGTGGAAAGGGTCACATCGTGGAGAATGTGTGTTCTACTAATTAATGCACGTGGACTTTAGCAGAGATAATACCATGCAAAATGTCTGGGAAACAGGAACAACTGCGTGTATTGTGCTAATGGTGTGTGGGTTGGTATGCAAGAGTGAGCACAGCTGAACATTTATGTATTATCTCCCCACGAATGTATTTAAATGTTACCCTTGGTAACCCAGAGGAAGCTGACCTCACTGGTTCTCTGCAGACATTCAAAATCCTAAATCAGGAAAAATGTTTTTGTAGGAGCGCTCCAGTGGTCACTGGCACGCTGCAATTTCAAGAAGATGATTCTGAAATACTCCAGAAGTACTTCTGTCTCGGGTAATCAGGAGATTTATTCATAAAAAGATAGAAAGAAAGAAGGGAAGAAAAAACAAAGAAAAGCAGGTTTGACATCCAGCTCGTTTGCATGCAATCCACTTATCCAATCATCACCAAGTTTCTCCAATTTTTTAAGTGACCATGCAAACGGAATAACTCTGACTGACTCTTAAATTATTTTATCAAACAAAAGTCTTAGTTGTGTTTAAACAATTTTAATTTTGTAGTGCCTAAAAGAACAAAGATTGGTGGATATATGACAAAATTCATAATTGAAATAGGGCGTAATTGGGTGAATCAATGAATCGATGTATTTGCCTTTGAGTAAACCAGATCAATCTGTCTGAGGCAAGTTGTTAATACACTCGACTTATACTATTGAAAACCACTTCAAAAGGAAATACATTTATTAAACCAGTATTGGAAAATGGTACGTTTATTTTATTTTTAAGTGCATCACAACGGACAACACACACGAGATCCATCAGGAAATGATCGACCATCATTACAGTCCAATGTGTGGAAACACTTTGAATTTAGCAGAGGCATGTGACCCTACAGTGTGGTCGAATGTTCTAATAATGTTCCGTTTGTATTATTTTGATGTGGAAAAACAAAAGTGGTCAAACCCTTATGAAACTAATGTGAATGGATTTACCATTAATTCTTGTTTACTTGTTTGTACACATATTTAATTTACACTTGATTATCTTGCAAGAAATAGAAGAGATCTGGAAAACTTCACCTGCACTGGTTAGTACCAGCTATCTATCTCTGAGTTACACTGGGTGAATTTTTGGCTAAAGATGTCCTGAATCCATTTTAGGTCAATGAATCGAATCCAAAGACAATTCTGAACCAATATCAACTATGAGTCGGATCGCCAACCACTTATTATAATATTACATGTTACAATGTTGCATCCCTATTTGTTAGTTTTCATCATTATGTTATAATGTTCTTCTGATGAGAAAAGTGCATTAAGATTCTTTTTGTATTTAATTTAGATCCATATGGGTGTTAATAGATATAATAAAAGGTTATTACAGAAATAAAAAAACAGCTAATTTGCAGAAAAATGACTGAAGTTTTTTTTCATGCTGTTAATCTAGAGCATCACGATGAAATATGTAGCAGAATAACTCAATTTAATAAAAAATGTGTTGCTAGATTTTCAAAAATGAGTCTATAACCCAGAAAAACTAGGTTGATATTTGATTCAGTTACTGGACAATATTATTTAGTTAAACATCCAACAGATGTCAATTAAATATCAAATTGACTTCCATGCTTCCTCTGTTTCGAAAGGATTTAGGCTTAATTCAGTTAATTTAGGCTTAATTAAATCTCAGCATTGGGCTTAAAAGGATATTTGATTTTTTATTTTCAATTAAAACTGAATTAAAATGGTTCCTATCATTCAACACTCCTGTATATCCCAGCAGTCGTAGCGGGGAGTCTGGAAATACCCAGTGGGCAATTGATGTTGAAATAACATCAACTAGAGGTCAAAAACAAGTTTAATGTGCACATCAAATTGATGTCAGAACTTTTATGTCAATTTGACATTATGATATTTACCCTTTTTGATGTCAAGTGAATTTTAAATTTGGACCACAAAATTAATCAAACTATAACCAGAGGTATAAAACATACAATAAATGGTTTATTGGAATATATTTACTCAAAAAAAAAGATTTGTTAGGCGAACATAATACAATTTATAAATTATGGTAACAAAGCTAGATATAATCTGACATAATTTTGTTGAGTTATCTCAACATTATAGCTTGAATTGTAGTGTTTGTGTTCCTTAATTCTAAAATTAAAATGTAAATAATTCATGCAAACCCAGCAAAACCAAGTCGATCCCAAAATCAGAAACGGTTTTATTTATGTGAAAAACATGGATAAAATAATTGATATTCAGTCATTCAAACATAATTTAATGTTATTTATTAATTGAAATAACACTAAGTCAGCTTGAATGTGAATATAAATGTTGAAAATCTTGTGATCACAATGCTGGGAGTGGGGGGTCCACAGGTCCTTTGAAATGATTAGATCCCACTTTAAGAGAATCACCAGTTCTGAGATATGTTTTCTTTATTTGCATCTTTTTTTTATGTAAAACTCCTGTCATGGAAATGAGTAAACCACAAATAACATCAAGATTACTTTAACCGATTATTTAAGAGCACAATTGTGAGGATTCTGTGCTTTAGTTTGGGTTTTGTTCTAAGTTGTCCTCGTCACTCACACCAGTTTCAGGTTAATCATCCACAGCTGTCCTCATTTAGTTCATCAACCTCAGTGTATTTAAGTGTCTGGTTTTCCGGTCATCTGCTCGGTCTTGCCACCTTTTTGGTTCCCTGTGGTTTTGGCTTGTTTTCGGGTTTTTTGGGTGAATTTCTTTTAATGTTGAATGTCTTTGTTTCTGCCACCAAGCCTGGTCTTGTTTCTCCACCATTTCCTGACACTAGGAGGGTCATCATGTCACAACAACATTAATAAATGATGTTGCACCAACATATTTGCATTCAGATCTCCCAACACAAATGTTCATTTCTATACTAACACATTTGATTTATATGGAAATACTTTCCAAATGTTCTAATGTTAAATTTTAAATTCACATGACATCAAAAAGGTGTGAACATCATGATGTCAAGATTTGCACATTAAAGTTGTTTCTGGCATCAATTTGATGTTGATTTGTTGTCATTTCAACATCAATTCCCGACTGGGAAATGTTTCTGAAGAAATCAAAAAAGCGTTTTATTAAAAAATAATATTGTGAATTCAGAATAACCACTAATTCTGAGAGTTAAAAAAATAAACTGAACTAGATGTAAAAGTCTGGCATTTCTTGCGGTCATTCTGAGAAATAAAGTTAAATGTTAGCTTATGTCCCACTTTTTGATGTCGACTTCTGAAATGCTGCCGCTCTTGTTCAGTTTTCATGGACCAAAATAACATCGCCTCATTTTATGGTTGCAGCAGCAGCACTGATGTGGCTCCTTATGTTTCTGGATTACCAAAAACAACTTTACTTTAATTACATTTTTTTTTTTTTACCTCCTTGCATAAAAGAACAAAATCCAGAGTTATATAATTATTATTGACCCTGCAAAAAACAAAAAAAATAGTCCAGTTGAAAGGGGATTTTCACATAAATATTTCTCCAAATATTTTTAGCCATTTCTATTATTTTTTTAGTTTACCAAATGAATAAAATTAAATTTTTTATTGTCAAAAACCAGCAGCAGAAGCATCTTTCACATTTCAAATGCTTGACCCAAATGACAGCAATATTTATAGTTTGCACTACTTTTGTGGAGCTTTTACTGGGTCAGAAAAACGTCTTCTCATCTTCTGCTTTTTCAGTCAAGAAGAAGTCCATCAGTTGCTTTGTAAAAAGCTTTGAGGTTCATCCATGTAAAGAAATTCTTTCCCTTTAATTTTCTTGGTCTGGTTGTCTGAATGTCACTTATTAGATATGGAAATATCTGTGGTGTGGGTCTGCTTTAGCCAAACGGAGGATTGATCGGTGTGCTGCCCACGCAGAAGCTCTGCCAACAAATCTCTAAAACCGGGAAAGAAAAAGAGAAACATGTAAACAACAAAACAAGTAGTAAGAAATTGCATTAGAATAAGGCAAACCGGAGTAAACCAAACTCCTGCAGTCTGGAGGGTTTGATCGTGGTGTGTTGTGCTGCTGAGGCACACGCCACTTCAGCTTGTGCCTGGAAGTGTGCTGTTTCACTGAGTCACTTGTTCCCTCGAAGACTCGCCATGTTCAGCCTGTTTCGTGCCTGCTACTCTCCCACCCAATAGGTTGTTTTCTGTGAAAAAACATCAACCTCGGTCAATTCAATCAGTCCCTGAGTGTGATGGGAGGGGATTTTAATCCGTTAGTTTGTGTTTAATCCTCCAAAGCCACCCAAATAAGTGTTTATATTCTCATTCGCCCTTAGGCTAAATGTGTTATATGGGACCTGAACTTTTGTGTTATTTTTACCATGACGTGTTCCTACTTTTAAATACATTTTCTTCTATTTTATTAATAATTTTTTGCTGCCTTTAGTATTTATAGTATTGATTTTTTTCAACTATTTTTATACACCTAAATTTTGCTTAGAGTTTTCAGTTACATTGTTATGCAGGATGGAGGTGAAACTTGATAAATACCTTATTGTGTTTATTTTGACCAGATTAGAACTAAATGAACAATTTCTTTGGAAAATGCCACGTCTAAATACAGTTTGTGTTTCTGCTACTATTTTTTATATGTTTATCACCTTGTTTTTGGTTTTAGGTTATTTAATGTATGACAAATAAGTGGTTTCTGGGCACAGATGCAATAGCCTGTCCTGCATCCTGAACGTACTGAGAACTTTTGCAAATTCTCCACCAGCTTCAGTGTACCGGAGGATATCTGCCACTCACTGATAACAGGGGTGTGGACGCACACACACCCAGAACATGTACATCTGCCAGGTCTCCCATCACTTATAAAAACAGGCAGCATTCAAAAAAGAAAAAAACAAAAAACAATACATTTCTGAAGTTCAGGCTGCACAGCAGCATGCTAAGAATGTAATCAGTGCAGGCAGCCCACACAGGTTAGACAGGCTTTTAAATGCAAATGAATAAAAGCGTTTTTGCGCCACTGAAAGAGTAAAAAGATGGAAAAATAAGGGGTGGGGAGTAAAAAGACTCCGATGAACATTAGTCGTGTGGCTTTAAACCACCTGTCTGCTTTTCTTTGTCTGTTTTTGCATGATTACACTAATACTAAGTCTTGCTGCGAACTGCCGTGGCTGCTTTTAAGTGACACACATCGTGCACTCTGAGAAGGCAAAGCTGCTGTTGACAGACAGATGTGTCGGCACACAAACCAGCCCACAAAAAGCAGAACTCTGCAGGTCTCCATGAAGCACGGATGCATAAAACATGTCCGATTTATATAAAAAGAAGCATTTTAAAACTCAAGCACACTTTCAGAACCCTCAAGTGACTTAAGGCTTTTGTACTCTGACTTTTTTGCTTAATTACAGTAGTGTTTTAGTAAAAGAGAGAGTTACAAAATCATTTATGTATGGAAGCTAATAAAAAATGTCTGTTGTGGTCTTCTCTGGACTCAATAGCGGTTCAGTCTCTTGACCAGTGGTTCTGAACCCCCGCAGACTTGAGCCGATCCGTAGATCACTTGGTACCAGGCCACAAAGAAAAAAGAAATGTTCTCTTTTTTTATCTTATTTATGTTATTCTAAAGGAAATTTTATTTTGTGAAACTCTTATCTGTACTCATCAGATCCAGTGAACACCACCTTTTAGAGCCAACCTGAAACATTGAAAAAAAATCTTCTTTTTAGAATTAGAATTAGAATTAAAAGATCAATATGTCTTCTTAGCACAGGGTATGTTCTGCCGGAGCAAGATGCTTACCTGAACACTGAAACTGAGTGTTCAAATGTAGCATATCATGCCTAATACCAATTAGTTTATTCAAAAGCATTAAATTATTCTCAGAATGAACATCAGTTCACTCCTTCGCTAAGTATTTTTTCAGCAAATACAAGCAGCTTTCAGAAAAAAAATATGATCAAATTGTCTTTTTTTATGCATAATTGTAAGTGCATCAATACCAAGCATCTTTGAGGATACTTTGTGAACTAAATAATGCACAGAATGAATAAAGGTGTCAGTTAACAATTTATTTAATAGTTAAATAATGCTTAATTATGCATTAATTTACGTTAATTATAATGTGTCATCGAAAGAAGATCTTGTTTTCCTTCATTTATTCCTTCTTATTGTATCACGATGGAGCAAACACAGCTGTCCAACATTTAAAACTAAAGTCTTAATTCTAAAACGTTCTGGATCCATCATGCTCATGTTCTTTGTCTAGTTAAGGTAATAACCTAAAAAAAACATTAAACCAACCTTTTATCAGTAATAACTATAATAATAATTATAATAACAGTTATTGTGCGGCTGTTTTTTGAGTTTTCTCGCTCCTGCTTCGTCTTTCTGGTACATCCATTGACTCTGATTTTTGTCTTTCTACTTCAGCCTTCCTCTCTCTAACCCAGCAGGTAGATGCACACATGCTGCAGAGGAGCATGGGACTTTGTAAACCCTAGAGCAGCACACACTGCTCAAGCATCTGCTTGTCTTATCACAAAGCTGTTATGCAATGTAGAAGAACATAAAACTGTTGGTTCTAGAGATCTTTACTCAGACTTATTTTGATTCTACCATCTTTTTTACACCTGGTGAACCCCTCTTCTCGCTACAGTGTTTAAACATTTTTTCTTCCAAATCTCACTTTCCTTACATTCATTTTTTACAGCTCAAACTCCCTCTCTGCCTCTGTCCAGCTGTTTGTCAATCCCCTTGGCACTGTCTGCGTCTTTCTCGCCCAGTTGAGCAATAACAAAGCAGCTGCATGTAGGACAGAGACTCACAATTTAAGTTCAAGGTCAGAAAACTTAAGATAGCAATTTTCTACATTTGATAAAGCTGCTTTGAACTATCCATGTTTGGGTTCTGCACTTTTTGAAGAAAAACCTCTTTTCAAATTTGGACCTAAAAAAGAAACGTGTGACTGCAGAAAGGATTTACAATCACTTTTAGATATAACTGTAAAGTTTTAGCCTGACACTTGTAGAACTGCTCTAAGCAGTTTCATATGATGACCTTTTTTTGGTTTGTTTTTACAACATGTCTTTTAACAACATCAGGGTTCTTCTAACATTTAATTAGACATCTTTAGTCATTTACTTCGTTCCAACTTCAGAAATAGGTTGTGCAGTGAAAAATCTGATTAAGAAAACTTTGTAGCTTTATTTCTGTGCAGTAAATGAACTTTTTAAAAGTTTCAGCTTAGAACTTAGACCAGGTTGGTTGTTTCAAAGAATTGTCATCTTTGTAGTTTTCAATTGTGTTTCAGCAAAGGAAAAAAAAACTTTTGTCCAGAAACCCAGTAAATAGCCTGAAAATAGGATGCTTTTGTGTCTTAACCATTATTTAAATTTATATATGTTTTTATTTGAAATGTTCTACAATATGTATGGTGGATGTATGCAATAAGGCTGGAAAAAAGCATGAAAGATCTGACATTTGTCACTTGGTGTAACAACCAACCTCTTTTGGATTAACATAAAGTTAGTAAACACCTGACTGGAGATTGGAAAATGGGGGCAATTTTAGCATTAATGCTGTTTTCAACATTCTTTTATAATATTTTCCAAAATAAGCTCAGTTAGAAAACAGGTTGTCATTTTTGATGTTTTCATAGCCAGCCAGGGTGCTTTCCTGTCACTGTTGTGATGACGGTTGGGATAGGCACCAGCCACATGACCTCTGTACAGGAAGAGGGTAACAAAGAAAAAAAAGCTGATGAAGGTTATCCAAACACAACATTTTAAAAGGGAAATTATGTTAAAATCAACAAATGATCCACATTCACCAAGAACCGTCTTTATAAAAGTCTTTCCTCAAGCTAATGTTTAAATTTCTGACACTTTTACCCTCAATCAGACCTTTCCACACTTAGACTTTTTTTTTAAATCACTTGATTAGTTGTAAACTTTATTTGCCTATTTACCTGCCCCGTAAAGTAATGAAGTAAAAATCAAAGGTCTTCAGGACACTGTTTCTTTTCAGAAAATCAAGGGCAGGTACAGGTGCTCTCATGCGTGGTCAAGCTTACTTCATGGCATGGTGAGCCAATAGTGAGCGAGTGATCCTTGGCTGTGAAAGGGTTAACAGCGGTCACGATCTATCCATCACAGCAGGCCACCGTTAAATTATTCAGCCACCGGAGATCTGGTTTCATCACCTGCCAAAGCTCCTGGCAGCAGCTGCTTTTAGGAAAGGAAACGAAAACATTGCTTGTGTGCAGAGAAGACACACAAACAAATTCAACTTCAGTCAATGTTTTGGTTTTAAACCTTTTTTTTTATCATATTGCATAAAGAAATTGAGCCAGTCTTAAAGTTGTGTATTATTGCCCTGCAGGCAAACTGATTTACAGTTACCCAAAATACTGCTGACTTTGAACACATCAACATTTACAGAATTAGAAAGTCTGCAGAAAATACATTCTACTCTGATCCATCCATCCATTTTACAAACCTGCTTAATCCATTTCAGGGTCACAGGGCTGCTGGAGCCTATACCAACTACTTTTGGGTGAAGGTGTGACACACCTTAAGCTGGCCGTCTGTTTGTCACACACACATTCACATCTATAGGGACAATTTCAAATAACCAGTTAACCTACGAAGCATGTTTTTAGACTGTGGGAGGAAGTACCAAGAGAAAACCCACAGAAATATCCGATCCGGGTTTCAAAGCCGGGTCTTGTTGCTGTGAAGCAAGACACCTAACCACTTGACCAATGTGCATCTCTGCATTTAGTTTATTTCCAAAGCCAAGAGTCTCATTGAGAAAAAACTGAGTTCAGTTGAGTAATAGTGTAAATGAAATGGACTTTACAAAGCAAATCAAGGTGAGGAAAGTGATGTTAATTTCTTTGTTGTCGATCCCAACCGAGCAGCTGTTGTTGCTGAATAACAGTTCCAGTTGGTTTTTATTTGCTTCTTTTCAGCATCAGCTCACCACTTCGCACGCCTGTGTTTCAACCACTCTATCAACTGCTTTGTCACGTTTGCTGATGACACCATGGTAAATGGATCAGTCCGTCTGTCTGTGCAGCACTGGACAAGGCTGGTTTTTAAAACCATCAAGACTAACAAGCTGTCCGTCGATGACAAGAGCAATAAAACATTCACTCCGGTTTTATGAGCGCTGAAACAGTAGAAAAGTTCTCATCTGCTTCCCGTGTGAGCACAAAGGAGAGGCTATAGCACCATATGTCTTGTATGAAAGCCACTTAGGATCCCCAAGAATATCCCTCTCTCCCAGAAACCACTTCCAAAAAAATGCTCCATGGAGAACACCCTGAGCCGTTTTCCAGCTGCATTTCAGAGGAAAGGAAACGTCCTTAAAGAACTTATTTTTTTTGCATAAGATAAAAGATCATCGACTGACCTTTCCCTGGTGTGGAAGGACAGTTCCCACTGCCTCTACACAGCTCACTTTTCACTCAACAGTTTTTATTTAGAAGCCAAATATCCGACAAAGAGGCTTCATTGTTTTGTCTATCTTCTACACCTGCTTCCTTCTGTTCCGTTCCACGTGTCTGCGCCAACGGTCCCGCCCACAATTCAGAGGTGAATATCTAATGAACTCCTGCTACTCTGCAGAAACTATGTTCTAGAAAACGACACGGGTCTTTTATGTTGGCTAAGACCAATTATCATGATTAAAAGACCACTGGAAACACCTTTAAAATTGATCAAAAGATGATCTGAGTTGGATTTTGAATTAGTTACTCCAAAAATTAGGGTTTTGTTGTATAAAAACATATAAAGTACAAACTTTGGTTTGATTTTGTTCGTTGGTCTTTGCCATACGTACGCTCTAACAGCAAACAAAACAAAAGCAACACACTCCTTTGGAATTCGGTCACTGTGCATGCATTGATTTACAGTTGAAAATACAATTTTTAGTTGTGATTGAAAAACTTTCCATGTGTTTCTTTTTTTTTTTTTTTTTTTCTCCTGTAAGTCTGATTTGTGGGTGATTTTTCCACACGAGCTAGCAAAAAACCAAGCTTTGTTTTCATTGTTTTTCAGCTGTTCCTGCTACTTCTCCCCACATGTGGCACTCAAAAAAAAAAACAAAACAAAACAAAACAAAGCGTCCTCTGCTGATAGCTAAAAACTTTCCCGGTGACAAGCGAGTTTGCTGACAGAAGGGGAAAACATCGCATCTCTTTTTTTTTTTCTCTTCCCCACTTGTCAAAACTCTCCCCTGGAACCCCATGGAGTTTTCAACACATGGTTCAAACAAACAAGGCGGTTGGGTTTCATTCCAACCCGTACTGTTTTTGAGCATTCGTGTGGTAACTTCAGGACCTCAGAGTCTGTTTGATTGACACTTCCATAGGTTTCAGATGTGGCGTTCGTATGGTCACCGACAGTCAGACTCACACGGCGGATGCTGCAGTGCCAAATAAAAAAAACTAACATAACAGAGTAAATGTGCACGAAACGCATTTTCAGTCAAGCAGGCAGAGTTTATGCCCTGGGGGGTGATTAGTAGAGAGTAGACAGGCATTGAGAGGCATTCAGAGGTTAGGCTGGCAGACACTTGCGTCTCCCCTGCATAATGACTCCCAGCTGTGTTGCTCTGTGTTTATGTTAGAGCTTTTCTTCTGCAGACTCTTTTCTGCACAAGCATCACTTACTGGAAGCTTGTCACCTCAATTTGTCTTTGTACTCTGACATTATTTATCAATTTATCAGTTAGCTACAAGATCTTTTTTTTTTACTCATCCAATTTTCTAATCCACCTCCACACACACACCCTGTTCTTGCCTGTCAGTTTCTCCACTCCTTTGCTTGGATTTTATTCCCACATTGACACAGATCCAAAAATACAGATTTCAAATCTTTCCTGCCCCCACTGGAAGATCCACCTTTGCTGCCAAAACTAAGAATTTTCTCTCTCCAGCATTGAAAGGCTGATCTGCACAGAGGGTTTTGGGAATAATTGGTCTGATTTGTTGTTGCTGTTTGTCTCTAATGAGTTTAGGATTTCAAATCGCTGCTCCTTAAACAAGTTTGATTCCTTGAAGACCCACTCCAATGAAACTTGTGTTTTTAACACTTTCTTTAGAAGACATAGATGAAAAGAATGAAGCTTTAAATTGCCTCCCTGAGTAATTCTTTATTCAGCAGCTGAAAAAAAATGCAGTTTGAAAAGGATTGTAGTTGTGATGTAGAAGCTACAATCAGCAGGCTGCAAGCTCCCTGCTCTGCATCCACTTGTGGACAACAAGATCCATCATGTGGATTACTAGTTAAAACGATTATGAAAGTTGAAAAATAAAATGTTACTGTTCTTTTTTCTGAGCTATAATTAAAAATATCCTACAAGTCCAAATACTTCCATTTTTAGAAAATTTGAGAATTTCTTGAAGCCCCACTCCAATGAAAATAGCCTTTTTAGTGTTTTTAGTGTGTTCTATGGCATTTTTCCCATAATGGAGACATATGTGAAGAAAATAAACTTTAAAATGGCATTTCTGAGAATTTTTTTATTGAAATTGTGGTGAATCAAGAGCAGATGAAAAAAAATGCCATTGAAAAAAGCTTGTACGTGTAACGTAAAACCTACAACAGAAAGCCACAAGCTCCCTCTCTCCGCTCCAATCTGACCCATCAATTTGTAGATGACTAGATCCATGAACTTCTTCGTAGTCTCTCCTTGGCAGTGGGATTTGTAGCAGGTGCAAGCCAGACCCTGCTGTAAGCTTCATATTTGCTGCAGAAATGAATATTGCATAACATGACTGGAAATCAGCACAGTGTCATATTAGCTGTTGGAGGTCACATAATGCATTCTCTACCTGTCTGTTACCTCAGTGATGATTTGAGATGAGGCTGCAGCACAGTTCTTTGGGGCTGTGTGGGTGGTGAATCAATGAAGTCACACACTGAAGGCACAATTATGCAGGTTTTATAAAGGTCTTTGTCAGACTGGAAAATCTGTTCATATAGACCTTTTGAGGAAAATTTCACTGCATCTTATTTTTATCTTTTTTGTTTTGTCTTCAAGTATTGTAATCTAGTAGTTTGTAGATAGCTGGATTCATAGAGCATCATAACACTGAAACAAAGTTTTTTGTTATTTGCTAATATATTCCTGCATGTGATACAGTCCGATTTTTCTTTTTACTTTTAAGCTGATCTGTAGTCCTAAACCTTCAGGGATTCACTTACGAGTGATCTCATTGCAGTGAAACATGCTGTATCGACCTCCAGCACCACTGCGATGATCTGTCGGGTCAAATTCATTCAGAACAATTTATTTTAATATTTTTGTATTTATTATGTCACAAAAGCGAAGTATTCGTTTGTTTCTCTTAATTATTAGAAACATTTGAACCTTAAAGAGATGCTGAAAAACAGATTCAAACATTTTTTTTACTTTAAACAGGAGGTCCACATGACTCTCCTCTCTTCCTCTCTGGTAGATCCAGCTGCCAGATTGGGTGGAAAAATGCTCAAACTGTCTCCAACCTTAAAGTTTTGGGGGAATCTTTTTTACTGGCTTTTGCTTTTTTTCACTGTATTGCCATAGAATCCCTGTAATTTCATATGTGAGCATTTTAAAAGTTCGTAAACATGCAGATTAATTTTGTTTTTATAACTTATTTTTAGCATTCACATAGGTGTTATTGCTCTTGCCACAAAAGTATTATTCATTCAGTACAGTGTTATGTAATCCAAAACAATTACAAATAAAATTATTAGATTTATACTTTATTCCCAGAAAACCATAAGCAAAAAAAATGTAATAAAGCTTCTATAAAAGATTAATAATTAGTTTATTTATTTTTCTCACTATTTTTATGGATAAGTTAAATAACATGCATACTCTCCATCCTGGTGCAGGAGGCAGGCACTCACTCCGAGGCCCAGGCCCAGTCTCAGCCCCACGCTGACCCATCTGAGCTCAATCCGCGTCTGTGCCACCTCGTGAGGTCGGAAACTGGTTACGGCTTCAACCTCCACAGCGATCGCTCCCGGCCCGGCCAATACATTCGCTCTTTGGATCCTGGATCGCCTGCCGATTGTGCGGGGCTCCGACCTCAAGACAGACTCATTGAGGTAGGAAAGTAGAACCAAAATTATCAGTAAGACATCTGTTTTTATTTTATTTTAATTTTAACTGCCAAGACTAATCTGGTATTAATGTGACATTGCTAGTAATTAGCCTTTAATTTCATAAGTTTGATTTTTATGTGAAATGCAAAAATTTGAATTTCTTATTCAGCTTTCATGAAGTTGTTGCTCTTTATGGTTTTCTTTCTGAAATCCCAATAAAAGTAAGATGAAAAAAAATATTTTTTACTCCCAAAATTAGCCATAAGTGAAGGAAAATGCTTTTTTCTTCAGCAATTAACATATTAAAGCAATTCATTCAAACATTACAAATCAGTAAACTAGACATTGACAGCTTTAGCATTAAGTAGTTAGGGGTTAGGGTTTTTTTTTTGTGGTTTCAGCTCTGTTATAACAAACCTCATCAGCAATGACCTCATACTGGATTATGCTGCCTTTTATAAATACTAATTGACGTGTCTTCCAGTGGAAAATATGAACTGGAGTGTTCAGTGACCTTTTTCACTTGATAAACAAATACATAAAACACTATGTTCATAATTATTGCTAGCAGTTTTCATTTGAGGAAATGCACACATTTGTCACCCTTCATTCCCAGGACCTTTGACATTCCCGGCTGTGCTCCGGGCCTCGATCAGTCAACAGGGCTGAGAAAACTTGAGACCGATGTGCAAAATGTTATTATAGACAAAAAATTGGGACGTATCTGTTTAAGAAAGTGGAAAAAATGTCAAGTTTTACCTGGTATAGCATTATACAGACTACGTTCAAAGCAGTTGATAGGAAAACTCTGATGACCCAGCATTCTAGCAGCATTTAAAGGCATCATCTATGCACAAATCTGGAGACATTAAAGGAATCTCACAACATCCTGCATTTGCAACTCTGATCCGTGCGTGAATTTGTTTTTTTCTGTGTGGATCAGGCGGGAGGTGCATACTATTTAAAGATTTGTTTGAAGCTGTTTTAAGCTATTGTAATTTCAAAATTCTAAATGAAATAAAATTTTTAATGACATTTTCCTTTTTGTTTTTGTAATGTGTCTCATCACAACAATGGAGAAAATTGAGGCGAAGGCAGATCAGCCGGTTTGAATTTTCCAGCTTTCACTGGTAATCGTACAACGACACCTTTGCTCAATTTTTTTAAGCCATTAAGTTAGAAGATTCCAGGGGCCTCCATTTTTGTTTTGAAGGAAAATCATCAGCCGTTCCACAGACTATCAACAGCAGACGCATTTCTAATGTCAACTAATCCTAACCCAAGATGCATCTTCGCCTAGACTCTGGTGGCAGCGTAGCATTCTACGATGTAATTCATACTTTCACCAAATTGTTAAAATACTTTGTCGCCATGGTTTGACAAAGCGGATTCCTTTATGTGTTTACTGATGATCACAGTTGTCCCTAATGGGATAAGCCGAAAGGTGAACAACAGTTGTGTTTAAATATCCATCACGCAGCGCTTGTGTTTCTGTCAACAGCTTGTTGAACACCCATGACACATCTCCATGTCCCGCCATCTTTTTCCCTTCCCACGCCCCATTACACCTGAGGAGTATCAGCAGCAAGAGTTGTTAAGGTCATAATGAGAGCTCAGCTTTCTGCTGATGTCTGGCAGAAACCCCTGACAGCAGTGAACGCTTCATCACTCTCTGCTTTCAACAGAGCAGTCGTTTAAACTTCCACAAAACTCAAATGAAAAACGCCAAAACACAGGTGGAAGTTGTCACCAAACTGGATACAGATGAGTAAAAAGCATTCACATAGACAGAGTTGAAAGACATTGATCAGTGCATCAAACATCACATGGTAAGTTCAGATCATTTAAATCTCCATGACGTGCACTCCACACAGCACACAAAGAGGTTCCCTGGGGACACCTCCCCGTGAGAAATGAGCTTCTGCAGGTTCTACAGTGTGTATTATTTAGACATAGAACAGAATTGGCTTGTTTGGGTTGAATTGTTAAGGAAGTCTGTGAAATATGACACAACACCTGCTGCTTGGTACAATGAAAAGATGTTTCCTCTGCCTGGATTACTCCGTCTGAGCCTCGGCCCTGTTCTGTCTTGATTTCTGAGATAAAACAGATACACTTGTGAGAAAAGCACTTCCCATTTTCCATCTGTTCTGTAGGAGTACTCATTCTTCTATTACCATTTACTGACATGTCGTCTTTCATTCTCTCTTTGTCGTTTTCTTTCATTTTTCCTCTCCCTCATGAAGAGCATAATCTGTACCATGCCAGATATATTTACTTACAGTTCTCTTGTCTCATTTTACAGTCCAAATACACCTTTTCTATTTGTTCATAGAACAGTCTGATTATAGGAAGACAATTTTCAAACAAATTCCCTCTCTGCACATTGACACCGGATACCTGCACTATAGCCGGAGCTCAGGAGAGCTATCAATAATTAAATGTGTTTCAATACCGGCTCAGCGTGTTGTGTCCTACGATCCAAGGTCTAGACTTGGTGGAAAAATAGCATCTAGAAGAATTCAAAAGGCATTTAAATGAGCGGTGACAAAAAGTTTAACTTGGTTTGAGTAGAGATCAGAGCCACCACAGGAGCAGAAAATGTAGCTGTTCCACTGCGTTTTTTCTAATCTGTTAAAAAATTTACCTCTAAGACTAAAGTTTTACATTTTCTTTTTATGGTTTTCTCAATTTCCCATAAAGATGATTTAGGGATTTGTTTTACAAGTTTCAGGAAAACCCTTAAAACTTTGACATGACCTGAAAATACGTGTTGCCTGGGATCATGTATGTGTTGTTGTATGGCTCCCCCTGCAGGAAAAACTGAGGAACAACCTCATCAGAGGTCCCATGCTTCACAACATTTCCTAATTTAAAAAAAAAAAAAAAACGTTATTTTATGTGAGAATCCTAATTTTTGATTAATTTTAGCCTGAGATCAGCTTTATTAGTACAATTTTGTCAACTGAGTGTTTTTTTATGAGATTTGCTACGGTGGCCCTGAAGTGCCAATCACATTAACAAATCAGTCAATGGAATAACATATTAAAGAGGACAATTTAAAAAGCATAGCTAATAATAAAAGAAGTTAAATTAAAAAAAATAAAACAAAATTTCAGAAACCAAAACACGATTCTAAAAAAAAAAAGAAACCTTTAAGAAATCAAAATTAAATGTTAAAAATCAACCACGTTTGATTTTTGACATTTGCACTTTTTCTAATGCGTCTTCAGCATCTGTATACTAATTGTAGTACGGAGAGTATCCAGTATTGCTTCAGGCCAAACAACCTTCAATTGAAATGATCTAGAAACTTTTCATTTCAATTTCTGCTAATCATTTTTGTTTTCCAGAACATTTCCTTTTTATTTAGCTTCACTTTTTTTAATTGTGTCTCAATTTCCAAAATGTAATATTGTTTTTTATATAATTTGATTTGCTTTTTTTAATTGTGATCTTTATTATGTTTTTGCTTTGAGGCATTTGTTGGTGTGATTTGCACTTCAGGACCACCGTATTTTACACATTCACATAACCCACTTGAGGAACATTGACAAAGCACTGTCCTGTGGTTTAGTGAGTTTATTGATTGGTTTTTTTTATGGTTTTGGGGAAAAAACAGTTTTTTTCTGTCACCAGGTTAATGGTGTTAACATAGAGGGCATGCGTCATGCGGAAGTCGTGGCTTTCATAAAGAAAGGAGGCGATCAAACCTGGCTGTTGGTGGTGGACCCAGACACAGATGAACACTTTAAGAGGATGGGAGTGGTCCCAACCTTAAGCCACGTCAAAGGTGGGACACATTTAAACATGGACACGCTGTCCTAAAATATTTTTTATGTTAAAAATGCAAAATCTAAAGCTGTGAAGCGTAACAGAGACATTTTTCTCCTACAGATTACAATGGTCCATCCATACCCAACGGACCATCTAATACTCAGATCAACGGCAGCTCCGCCACACAGTCGATAAGGTCCACGCGCTCCGACCTTAGCAGCCAGGGCAACAGCACACAGGTGAGCGTGAAATAATGTCTTTGGTCTTGAACAAAAAAATGCAAACTGTTGGGTCATTTTTCCCATGACTGCTTGTCACACATCCAGCTGGCGGATGACGACGGCAGCCTGCACATGGACCCTTTCGCCGAGATGGGCTTGAGTCTGAGCGCAACAGCAGCGGAGGAAAAGATGAAGGTTCATGCCAAGGAAAAGAGGAAGGCTCCACAGATGGACTGGATGAAGAAATATGAGCTCTTCAGTAATTTCTAGAACATTGGAATCCACGACTTAACTGGGAAGACCCAAAGACAGACCTCTGCTCCTGTCGGATTTGCCACTTAGTCCTAAAACAGACGATCACCAGTTTCTGGGATCAAATCTACAAGAGGAAGACCAAATGGCTTTAACTGGAGCAACTTTAAACTTTTCATCTACTCTTCCCTCGCCATGAATTAAAAGCAGAGACTCTTTTATAAACTTTGCTTCAGATGTTTTGAGCTCAGAGAGAAGCCTTTTTCCTCTGCTTCTATCGATGCCATTTTTCCAAAAGACTCATTCAACAGTTTTTGTATATTTAATATGTGCAAACAATTTAAAAAAAAAAAAGAGGACCTCCTTCAATCAAATCCCTGGGCACTTTGACGTCAGTGATTTTGTTTTTATTCCTCCAGTCAGAAGAACCCAAAGCTAGAAAGACCACTGTGAAAGAGTCAGAGACCATCCACCTCCTTTTGCAGAAGTATCCTTGTGTACTTTGTGTCTTACATGTGACTTTGCATTGACTCATTTAGATAGCATCTGTGTACGCTTTAATGCCTTTATCAGGAAGAGCTTTATGCGTATTTAGCTATTCACTAACACTAACTGGTATATCACTAAACCAACATACAGAACGAGCTTTACTGTTGATTTGGATAATAAAGAGAGACAACACCCAAAAGTTCTTGAAGTAAATAATCGGCGCCAGTGTAGTTAAAGCTACGGTGGCCCTAAAGTTCAAATCACTCATCGCAAATACATATTATAGATCAGAACGACAATTAAAAATGCAAAACGATTAATAAAAAACATCACATGTAAAAAAAATCGAAGCAACATTTTTTTAAAAAAAGAAACATAATTCCATAAAAATAAAACGAAATACAAATGAAATGTCAGAAATCTAAATAAAATGTTTAAAAAAATGAAACACAACAAGACACCGGAAAGAGGGGAACTATGGGGCATCGCTGATTGGATGATGTCTGTCCATCATTTTGACAAAATGTTATTTGGCATGAAGTGATACTGGATATACTCCATACTAATCATAATACTTTTATTAGTTCACGGACATTGAAGATAGATTTTTAATAACTCATACATCACTATCCAATCTTTTTTAACATTTCATTTTGATTTCTGGAAAATACATTTGTTTTCTGAGACATTTCATGTGTATATCATTACATTTTTTTGAAATTTTGTTTTGGTTTCTAACATGTGTTTTTTTATTATTACTTTTTTTCCTTTTTCAAATGTGATCTTTCAAATGTTTTTGCGTTGAGCGATTTGTTACTGTGATTCGCACTTCAGGGCCACCGTAGTCAGAGTATTTCAAGACAATTATTTATGTGAACAGCAGGGGGCGGGCTTGTCTCATAAATGCAGAAGCAGTGTGTTTCACTGAGGTGAAAATGCTCTGCAGCAGTACACCCATTTGTTCCTTAGACAAAATGAAGAAACATTTATTTAAAAGTAGGCTGAATCCCATTTATGTAGTTGAAGTTTGATTTCGATTTTACAGCTACTCATTAAATATGACAGTGTGTTATCATTTCCCATACCACAGAGGAAGGAAAACTGAATTGTAGTGTACTGTTCAGAAGTCAGTATTAAGTTTTGTCTTTCTTTTGTGTCAGATTTATGAGATCGAAGATTGTAAAAGCAGCAGTTGGCAGCTGATTGCAAAATAACTGGAAGGAATTCAAAGGGAATTTTTTCAGAGGACGCATGTTCAGTGAGTGTGTGGTCTCCTTTAGTGGAATGTAAAAAGTGAACTGAAACTGCTCTGGCGTTGGATGCAGACTGAGTCCTTTTAGAAGCCATTCATTTCCATCAACGGAAGTAAGTGAAGTGAAGATAAACGACAGATGTGAAGGTATGGGATGATCTGCAGTGTGTGTGGCAGGTTGGAGACGCTCTCGGCGAGGTCAAAGATGCTCGAGAGGATCTTGTGAATGAGACTGTGGGAGCCATGGAGATTACCGAGGATTATTTCACATATAGAACAGCTGTCATACACATGCTTACGTATGTTTGTGTGTGGAGAAGGTATACATGTCACATTCCCAGCGATGTTAATTATTAGAGTGGAATGAAGTCTGCTCTTCTTTGTACTCATTTACACCCTGTGTTTTCCATTCAGCCTCTTGATTTATATTTGAACCCCAGTCTGCCAGCAGCAGAGTCAGGGCGCTCACTGCTACAGCTACTTCTGTTGACATGGCTTGGTGTACATTAAAGCTGACAGAAAACATATGTCAAGTTGAATTTTTCAATAAAGTGTGACAATATTACTTTTTCCTTTTTTTGCACCATTGTATTTCATGCTTCCTCTGTTCTCACACTCGATTTTTTATAGCATTTCTTTTTATCTGGACTTCACTTGCCCCCTTTCTGTTACAGTATCGCTTTTATTTTGCTCTCGTTTCCCCTCTTTCCCTCTCAGTGCCCTCTCTGTCTTCCTCTGGCCGAGGATTATGTTGGCGTTCAGTTTCAGCCTGTTCTCAGCGCCCTCCATCAGCCAGCTGCTGGGAGCTTTCTGGACACACAAAGGTTAAACACGGGTCAAAAGTGGTGCATGTAGGAGTGCATGGTTTTGCCTTTTTGATTCGACTTTATCCAAACAAAGGCGACAGTATTTAGTCTGTATCAGCCTTTTTCCCGCATGTTTCATCCTAAATCTAATCACTGCTTCATTTTCACTAATGTTACAGAACAGCTCTAAACTAGAATAAGACAGCACATGAAAGCTAGAATGAAAGCTTTTTATAGACTATTAGAAAGTTTTTGTGCATTTTAAAACAGTTTACAGTTCATTTTAGGGGTGAAACACAAGTAGAAACACTTTGTTTTGGAACACAGGCAAAAATCAACACAAATGCATCCATTCGTCTTTCTGGTTTGCCCAAAGAAAATGTGACAAAAACAGGACAAAACTTATGGCTAAATTTTTATAATCCGGATCTTTTTTTTTCTAAAAGATAATATATGATTGTACTTAAGTGATTATCTGAATGACAATAATAAACTTTAGCTTTGTCACAGAATTTGCCAGTCAACATATTCATCGTTTTTTGAGAAAGTTAGTGTCATCATATTCAAAACTTTATTTAAAATAATAATGGAAAACATTAGTGAATGGATGGTAAGCTTTTGTTCATCCACTAGGGGGACGAGCAACATTTGCCATCCAGGAAGTGGGACAAACCTTTGTGTGGTGGAGCTGTGTGGATACATTCAGTTCCCCTACCTGGGCTTTTGTCATACTGCAACGCCACACGTGGTCGCCGCGTTACCAAGCACCTCTGAGGTTATGAGAGGGCCAAGTTGTGACGCCAGCACATCAAAAGACAGAGGCAGTTCAAAGCAGTTTTCAATTTCAGAGCAGTAAAAGCAAAAGTACAGAAACAGAATGGAGCCACAGGTGGGCACTTTCTGTTTAGCCTGCCTCAGTCAATGCACGCACTTCTACTTTGTACTGATGATAGATGATTGCTTTTCTTGCACGCTATTCTCTCGCGGTCTTTTGGACTTTTTTAACCAGCTTTTATGGGGGGGGTTTGTGCTTTATTTAGTTTTTGTGTGTGTTCTGATCTTCAGCCCTATGATAACCTCAGTGTCATTATTCCACACAGGAGTGACACAAATTTAACAGTGCCAGGGCTGCCTGGGATGCCTGTAAGGAGAAAGAGGGAAACCAGAGACTGGCAAAGGGTGGAGAGGGCGGAGGGGGAATCGGAGGGAGATGGAGTAGTTTGGGTGAGAGGAGGAGGGGTGGAAGTTCCCATGGCAACTATGTTTTTGTTAGCGCTCGTGAGTCAGGCAAGCAGTGAGTCACAGTCAGGAGGAAACGCAATCACACAGTCACATTTATACTCTAAGTCTGCCCCCCATTCAAAGAGAAGCCAAATAAGGACAACTTCATGCAACAGAGGCTGAGAGCCGGGGCGCAGAAAAAACACTCAACCCAGGAGGGATGCAGCCTAAAATTTACTCAAACGCAGACCAAAGTCCACTTTAGAACATTTAGAAGGAAGGAAGCAAAGATAGAGCGCCGGGACGATGGGGGACTGAGTGTGGAAGCTGTCCCAGGAGCACCCCTCTGCAGCGGGGGGGGGAGGATATGTAGACACACCCAGTTTGGGCACACCTTGGCCTAACTCGTTAAAACAACCATTTATTGTCTGACGCCTACACATCCAGACAAGCCATCAAGTTGTGAGCAACAATTTCTACAAAGCAGTTGATATTTAAAACCCCCCCCCCCCCCCCCCCCCCCCCCAATTTCGATTTAAGACAGTCAAGTCACGCATGCAAGGTTGGCAACCAGCATTGTCCTAAAATGCCTAAAGTTGGAGGTAATGACCAGACGATTGTTCTCGTGTTCATCGTCTGACGCATTGGAACTGCCCCGGCATGTTGCCTGTAGTTTCAGTGGACTGGGGTGTTTGACATGGTGGGAATGACTAAGTGTATTTAAACAAAGAAGTCTGGAAGTTTATGTTTGTGTAGGCTGATTTACATGCAGTTACAGATCAGAGCTCATCCTACACAAAACCTGGCTTTTGACTACTGTTGGCCCCAACTGGTAGAGGCAGAATGTAAACCACCACGGAGCCTCTCCCTCACCTCTCTGTGTGTGTGTTTTTACTGTATCGTAAAGTTGACATACTGCGAGTTGTCATCACCTCAAAGTACTGAGTACTAACTTCCATTCAGAGGTTTCAGGACTGACTTTTTCCCCTGTAATCGTCTCTCTTTCTTTGAAATTCTAAACTATAAATCTTGCGTATAGAATTAATGACTATATGAGAAATAAATTTAGTCACCTCTTTCCCCCAGACATTCCAAACAGGAAGTGGCCGCTGGTCTCACAAAGCCAAAATCCTATGGACTTATATTGAGAAATAAACAACTATTACTCAGTCATCATATTTCTTCTTCCTTTTTTAACATGTTCTTGAAAATTGTAACTTTTTTCATGTAGTTTTAAGTTTTACAAGTTATAAACTGACCAATCAGATCCCGCGATAAAAGTGTGTGGTTTCGTGTCAAAGCATTTGATTGACAGATTCTCCTGAGCCCACTTTCAATTGATAAGAATGTGGACTTCCAGCAAGCTCACTCCTGATTGGCCAGAGTGGTTGCCATAGAAATGTTGACTCAGATCAACTGTCATCAACTGATCAATCACTGCTTTCTGAGTTCCTCAATGGCGACATCTGCATCTATCAATCGATTGATGAAGGAAAATTGATTTTGTTGGAACAGGATGCGAGCTATTTTCTATGAGTGACATCACACTCACTCTGTCCAGTTCTCATGTACAATCAGATGTACAATCTGCATCAAAAACGGTAGAGATTCAGCAAAAATCGTCATATTTAGTAATGGGTTTTTTTAAATGCTTTTGGAAGATATTTTATTTTTAGTGTATGAGGCAATTCAAAGTTTCCCTCTTTTTTCCTGTATTTCCTGTATTTCTGATGGCTGGTGCGAAGCTCAGAAGATCCCATCAGAGACTCAGATTGAGAAACCTGGGGAGTATATTCCAGATTACAGTAAAACCTGTCCTCCAATAGCTGCAGGCTGTTGTAATATTTTCTTCTTCTCTTTCTCTAGAAGCAAATGTATTAGATAAATATTCCAGAAAAACACACTCGGATGTCAGAAAGAAATAAACAGAAAAACATTCTTTCCTGACATTCCTGACCAAAAGAAACAAAAAAGCAACTAAAGTTGCAGCAGAAATGTCAATTTTAACTTTTATTTTCAAATTGTTTTGGTCTGGATGAGGGAGTCAAAGGTCCTTGCACACAGGCCAGTAAAGTGGGAGAAAGTAGCGCATGGATGGAAATGATGCAGAAATTGAGGAGTGTATGTGCCTGTTAACACATAAGTGATTAATGAGACAAGGAAGTTGCTCTAAACTTGTCACGGTTATGAGGTCAACTGTCAAATGGAGGAACAGAAACGGCATGTGGTCTAAGATAGACTTCCTCTCTAGATGATCCTCAAAAACGAAAACGTCGGGTCATATAAGTGTTGTTTAAGCGTTCGCACAGAAACAGCAGAATTTTACATACAAGCATGCTAATTCTTTTGAGAATAACTTCTTTTGTTTGAAGAGTTTCTGAATGGAGTTACTGTGAGAACTGTTCTCCCACGCTCTCATTGACTTACATGTCTTGATGGTAATCTAAACAAAGAAATGGGCCTTCTAGTTTCCACAAGCAAAGCTGTTCTACTGCGTGGCAAGAGCAAAAAGAGTGGTCAAACCAGAGGGATGTTTGCAACTGCAAAAGACACAAAGTGCCTGCCTGCACCAGCTACCATTTAAACATCTCTCAAGTCATCTGCTCAAAGGGAACAAAACATCATGCATGACAGTAGACATGGGAATCATTGCAAAATGTTCCAAACAATTGATGCAAAGTCAAGTTTTAAAGCCATTCTTTTTTTTTGTTTGTTTGTTTTTCTGCAAGAAGCTATTAATCATGATTTCCTCCCGTCTACAAACAGCACCATTTTTTTTAACAGAACCGTGTGAAAGCTCAATAGGCCTGCATGCCAGACCTGTGGCCCACTGAATTCCTTACTGTGTTGTTAAAGACGTTTGATGCAACACACTGGTAAACAAGTCCAACCTCATTTGATGCTCGAATGAAAAAGGTACCACAAGCAGCCCCTTTATTTTATTGTAAATCAATCCGTTTCCACATTTATATCATTATTATAGCGAATGTTTTCATTTCCAGATGACAGAGAGGGAAAATTGCAAAAATATTTGTGCTTTGGAGCGCTGGTATAGGGTTTGTTTGTCAAAGACACTATCAACTCTACATAAATAAAAAAAAAACGCACTCCTATCATTTTATTTTAGGTGCCACCAAGGTCTTAAAATATCTAATTCCGTGAGTCATTCAGTTCTGCATGGTGTCATCATGTAATCTTGCAAATTTTTTTAGAATGTATACTTTTTTTGCAGCTGAATTGACACAGAATTAATCCGACTTAAAGAATTTCTACTTGAAAACACACATTTAAAGATTTCTCCAAAACTGTGCTCTTTCAGAGAGTTTACTTTAATTGTTTTTATTGCTTTATTGTTTCTTTTATTGTATTTTATGCTTAATGGTTTTATTTATATTTGATTTATGGTCAGTACTTGGGTTGCTCTTCTTTAATAAGTGCTATGCAAATAATGAAATTGATTTATTGACTGTAAGCAATGGAAATATTGGACCTGTGTTAATGTTTTTAGAATGAAAAATGGGACAGATGTTTGAAAGGAGGTCTGAAAATGTGTACCAACATAAAAAAGAACAATAAAGTTTTATTCAAAAAAAACTTCTTTATTTTACAACTTACTTATGGAATAGCTAATAATAAAGTGTTCTTGTTATGTTAACTGCTAATTTTATTCATTTAAAATGTGAAATTCTCCTTTTTTTGCTGTATTTGTGTTGTATCTGTGTTTCCACAGCTTCACTGGAAAATAAATCTATTTAAGTCAGCCTGAACTTAAAAGCTCTCCATAAAGTCAACCAAAAACGAAGTATAAAAAACTAACCTAAAGCACCAACCCACAAAAGAGCCTTGTTCTTTGAATGTTCCTTTTCCAACTTCAAAGAAATTCAAAGTGTGGGAATTCATCTGTTCAACAGGTTCCCAGCCCTCAGACCCCCAAATGTAACTCCTGCATTGCCGTCAAAGGTCAAGAGGACTGGTGAGGTGGACGTCTGTTCAGCTTCCCGATAAATAGCACAACGGGTCGGGTTATGTCAGCAGGAATAGCACGCAGTCTCATGGGGACTGAAGTCGGCCCCTCTAAGAGCCGGACAGAGCAGAATGGAGAGAGGCTATAGAATAATAACTGTGTTGAGTGCAATGGGAGAACAAGTGAGCAGACCAGCCATCAGCTGAGTGGAGTGAGACCTCGGAAAAGCCAATGACGAGGTGGGGGTGGAAAGGTGGTCTTGGAAGGATATTTTTAGCCCTATGAGTGGAGGAGGCAGTACTTTCAAGGGGTTTTCCAGAGGAGTATATTTAGAGGCGGGATGTGCAAAAAAAAAAATAGTCAGAAGAACAGGAGGGATGTGCACTGTACTCTGTCTGTCTGATTAAGCGCCTGCAATAGGACCACACACATTCTTTTTATGCTGTGTCCGCCTTCCCAGTCACTTGTTGAATCGCTCCATCATGTGCAAAGCACAGCTCACTAACACAAGAATATTTGAATCACTGTGTCCTTTAACTTCAAAACAGACTCACACTTGCCCAGTTTTGATGAAGAATCTCCTCAGGGAACGCCCAGCAGACAGGTCAGATCGCTGACAACAGTTCATGCAGTTTTCCAGCTTGTTCTGTCCAACAAACAGATATGAGCTGAGCCTCTGTGTTAGTCAGATTTTACTTGTACAATGGGGGGTTATAAATCTTCGACACACAAGTGTATATTGTATAAACCCCTTTTTGTATTCAAGTCTCCTCCAACCCCAGCCACAGGTACTGGCCAGGGCCCCCAAGGGAGACCTGCCCCCAAGCTCCATGCAGCTGCCCACCCCCCCACGGGAGATCCAGGAGAGAGCACAGCAGGGGCCAGCCACCCCACCTGGGAGAGGGAAGAGAAGTGGGGGTCCCCGAAGTTTTTAGCACATCAGCTTAACACCCCCGCCATCCAGACACCGCAAATCAGACAGCGATTTCCAAGGCCTAAAGCAGAGGGAGCCACAGCTGAAAAAGCCATGCTGATGATAATGAGAGAAAGACAGAGTACTGTGGTCTCCATATAGCTCACTAAGGATAACAGCATGGAAGCTGGCTGTGGCAGGCAGAGACAGTGAGAGCAGCGCGAGTGGAGAGCCGCAGTGACGCCATTGTGGTTCCACGGCACTTCTGTCTACTGCAGTGTTGTGTGTCCTGTCTCCACGGCAACTGCCAATACATAAATACCAGAGAGGTAAAAGTGAAAGAGGAGGAGAAGAGGGAGAGTAGGAAAAAGAGAATAAGGACAGTTTCAAAGTCATTCAGAGCCTCTCGTTCTTCCCTCTAGGCAGAGTTTAGAAGCCCTGGTTCTTTTCTCGTTAATGACGGAGTCGTGGACCAGTTTCCAGAGACACCGTCCAGGTGGATGAGGTTTTGAAAAGTTGTGACCTCAATGTCCCAGCCCTCAGTCGAGAGAGGTTGGGGAAAAAGACAAAAAAAAAGTAAAAATAAAAGCTCTGGGGCGATTGGAAAAATGCCAAAGGTACCAAACACAGGGTGGAGGTGAGCATTACGAAAGAGACGAAGAGCTGACAAGATGATTAGCAAAGCTATCTAGCTGTCAGCCTGCTAAATCTGTTCCTCTAAGCAGAACATAAAATGAAGACTATGAACCTGCGTGTGTAAAGTTTTACACCAAACTTCAAATCAAACTCTGAAAGGCCTCATCTCCAAGCTGGCTGTGTTTTAACCAAATCCAGCCTGGAGATGTTTCACAAGATCCAAAACAGAGAACAGTTTCATGTGCTGTTGCTACTGCATAAAAGTCAGGAGATTTCCACCATAGATCCTGTGCTAGGAGCAACATAAACTATTAAGACATTTAATGGAAATTCATTTATGACTGACTTTAGTGTGCGGTTCAAAGCACACATTGTGTAACCTCAGAAGCCGGCTGGATTTCTCACGATCACGACATCCAACTATTAAAACAGAAACTGCATGTGACACTTGTCGGCGTACAATACATAAGACTACAAAATCTCCATGCATTAAGAAACATTTAACAAGTTTTGTGAAATTATTTGGCCAAAGCTTTGTATAAATGACAGTTCTGCCATTGTGCGCTAGCTTTGTCATATAACTTGATCTAGATGAAGAAAAATCTCTTAAATTAATGCAGCATTTAATCAGGAAACTAACAAGATTCTGATGAAGGCAAAGCAGACAGAACGCCTTCTTTGTTCATCAACGCACAACCGCTTTAATGTATGTGCAATAAGATTAGAAAACTCCACTGTTTCTTTAAAAAGTTTGGAGTTCATTAATGGAGAAAAGCCATGTCTGTTGAACCTTATTTAGATTTAAAATCTTTTCCCAGGCTAAAGATCCTATTATTCCTGTCATGTTTTAGACTATCAAGCAGTTCTGGTGATGCACAATAAAAATATTGAGACGCGAAAGTGAAGTCGAGAGAAGAAAATTCAACAAACAACCAAAACATCTTTAAATAATGGACAGGAAATGAAGCATTTTTGAAAGAAAAAGAACGTTTGTGCTCCTATGATTCTGCAAGTAGGATTCTTTTTATCTTTCATGAACCCAGAAAGGGTTATTTTGCGTATCTGTAAAGGATAAAGATAAAGATAGTACAAATTGTAAAGATTATTTTAGAAAGATAAAGATAGTTTACCTGAAAACAAACAAAAAAAAAACCTGACATTCTGCATATGTTGAATGGCTGCCTAGGATCAGCAGTAAAAGAAGCAGGACTGATGAATTTAAGGCGTCAAAACTCCATGTGCCTCTCCCTTCAGGGAGCAGCGCAAACTGCTGATATTCATGAGAATGTGCTCAAAGGCAACACGTCTGGTTAAACAAGGAAACCCTGATGCTTTTCAGACCAGCCATAACAGCTCGCAGCTACTTTTCAATCGCCTGAAACTCTCTCTTAAACCTGTTTTCCACCAACAGCCACATAATTGAATGTGACTCACCACGGCAACCAAATGGAAGATTATGCCTTTTTTCCAGAAAGTGAGGCCCGGCTAAGTGCTTGGCTACCGACTCATTGTTTAAAGATGGTCACTCGGCTGAACATCCCTGAGGAGCGGTTGGGACATTCACGTACAGAGCATTCATTGTGCAGAAACACACTCGCGCAGATGAAAGGCTAACAGATAACAGACTGTACTGTACGTTCATGCATAGTATGGAGAGGGCCTGCACTTTGACACCACAACAAAAGAACAACTCACACAAGTGAAATACTGTAACCGTAAAGAAGATTCAACTCTGATAATAATCCTTTAAGTGTGGCCTTGAGAAAAAAAAGGGAACAAA
This sequence comes from Oryzias celebensis, assembly GCA_014656515.1. NCBI lineage: Eukaryota > Metazoa > Chordata > Actinopteri > Beloniformes > Adrianichthyidae > Oryzias > Oryzias celebensis. The sequence goes on along the minus strand of BNCR01000008.1, from coordinate 12,640,918 downwards.
GATCATTCACTAAACACTGTTTTCCAAACGCTACCATCTTAACTGCTGGTAGGGAAAACCTCAGAACATTGTTAACTTCTGTCAGTAAACTGCAATGGGTGGAAATTTCAAATAAGGTTTTATTTTTTATAGTTTCATAACAGTTTGATTTGGTTCAGACTGAAAGTTTTGGGTTGATCTGAAAGCCGACGCTTCAGCTCTTGTGATGAGTAGCATCTCCGTTTCACATTTGTTTGATCTCAGTCATAATGGTGTTCAAGTTGCCTCTGGCGGCTCTCATTATGGTGTTTCACTGCAGTTTTCGTCACCAGTGAGGTTTTAAAGTAAAGCCAACCTCAGTGTACATCACCAGATATTACACAGAGATGGACGGTTTACTCGGCGTAGTGAGAAGCTTTGAAAGAAATCAAGTGGTTGAGGGAGAATGCATGTCTTTGCAGGGCTGTTGTAATCAAGTTCACACACCGCATAATGTCTAACAATCAAGGACTCGAAGCCTTCATTAAACTTTGGCTGTTAGGGAGCTGTAAATCCCCGGAGAAGACAACATGGAAACACAAGTCCACAAACAAAACATTATCCCATCAAAAGATAAACTATGTGTTGCAGTCATGTGTTTTACTGGCACAGTCATTTCACTCAGCTTGACTGTATGTTGCTAGGATACACATATATGTGTGTGTGTGTGTGTGTGTGTGGGGGTGTGGAATGTGTGACGTCCGCTCTCACATAGAGGCGTGGTCGTCTGAGCAGGACTTTACCGCTCGCACGCACTCGTGCCCAGAGGCTGTGGGTGAAGAAGGGGAAGTTGTAATGCTTCTAATATTACACCGCCATCCCTCCATGGTGAAGCTGGGGGTGGTCACGATAAGCAAAGACCGAGCACTGCGACATCGCAAAGCTGCATGGGGCCTGAAGCTCCACCTGACCAATGCACAGTTGTGTTGATTCATGGCGTGACTGACAATTGTGTTTTTAGCATGTTCTTGTAGCGGCTTTTTTCATGATTGAGGACATTTCCAAAGAAAGTTATGCTGAAAATTGCATTTCTGAGTCTTTCTTTGTTCAAATTGTCGTGAATCAAAAGCAGATAAAGAAAAGATTGTAGTAGTGACACAGGTGCTACAGTAGTACAGTCTACAAACTCCCTGGTCCGCTCCATTCCGATGCATTCACTTGCAAACAAAAAGATCCATGAACGTCTTCTTTTTTCTTTTTCCGAGCTGGAATCTGGCTCAAGACTGTACAGCTGGATAGCTCTGATACTGATCGCCATTTTTATTGCACCACTCATGTTAGGCTGGGGGTGAGAGGGGCTGTAAAACCAGCAGGAGAGATTGTAAACAAAGGGATGATGGGAAAGGAGGCAAGCTCACTCCGCACTAAGATGTTGTACACAACTCAGAGGCAAATTTCTAATGAAAAATAAGACCCAGAATTATTGATTATTAAAATCAAGATCTGGATCCTTTAGGTGCACTAGAAGATGCCAAAACATCACATTTGGCTTATTTTCTAGGAATTAAAATGCCATTACTTACAACACTTTTGAATTTGTTTACTTTTCTTTGCTGCTTTAATCAAGAGAGCACTCCAGAAATGGACTACAAACTCATCTTGAAACAGAGAACAATGTTGTATTTCCAAAGAAAGACGGGGTTTGTTCTGTATCCATTTAACTTGATGCTCTTCCTGTCTGTTATTGACTCGAACTGCCCTTGCTCGTTTATTAGCAGATGTGCAGCTAATTATTTCCCTGCCCCCTTTCCTGTGCTGTGCTGCAGCAGCGGTCCGGGCCTGTGCACAGCTCAAGGGAAGGAGAGGCAGGCCGGTAGGAGAGAAGGGGAGGGTTCCTGTTCTCTGACATCGTCATAAAGGAATCCCCTGCACTGGGCTCTGCCCGCCCACTCTCTACTCTCACCCTGTCTGGCTCCCAGACACACTCGCGTTCACACACACTCCTGTCTGCACAGCCAAAGGAGAAACAGGTCGACTAGAAAGAAAGAGTCACGAGACTGTGAAGTTCAACCTTACAGTGAGGAGCAAAGTGAACTTGAAAGGAGTTAAAATTCCAAAAACCCAGGTAGGTACAGCATCACATCTGTCTTGTCTACAGGAAGACTTTACAGTTTTATGGCTTCACAGAAACTGTAGTTTTTTTTATTTTTTTATTTTTACCTTTATTTTTTTGTATGCTCTACCATGGAGAAGCACTTGGAAGACCTGCAACCTGTTGATCAGGACACGCTTTCACAACAAGAGTAAAAATCTGCCTTTAAATGTGCCGTGAAGTTAGCACTGAAATACCGCCCTGTTGTGAGCTTTGTCACTGTGGACTAACTCCATTACAAAGGTCAGATGTAAGTAGTGCTTTGATTGTGATGGCTTATGACTTACTTTCTGCTCGTCTGAGTGTTGTGTGTGTGTGTCTCCTGTGACTGGAGATCGGCGCGTATTTGTTAGCAGATTTACTGTGTCATTGTTTGGCTTTGCCTTCCAAATGCCACTGTCTCCTCAAGTCACCTTTCCGCCTATATGTGCCACGGATCTGTCTCTACGTCACTCAGTGTGTGTGCCTCTCCGCAGGGAGCTGCTGCCTGTACGGTGCGAACAGAGGTCATAAAAAGTTCTAGTAAAGCACTCGAGAGGCGTAATAGAAGTGCTGAAGCGGCGCCGGAGCCGCTCAAACATTCCTCTCATTGTTCAGAGGCCCTGTAAGTGTGCGAGCTCCCAAACCTCCATGAAAGGAAGGGAATCCAGCAGCTACTGTATCTAACAAACCGCACTTCGCTGTACTTTTTTGCTTTCCCCTCCGGGGCGGTGGGACAAACAAAGCTGAGAGGTGGATTGCTGTGAGGGAGGTTCACACGGGGCTGACTCTCCAAACGAAGACGGGATAAGAATAATTTACACCACAAGCAGGATCAGATGCTTTTTTTTTTTTCTCTGAATCAGACTGTTTGGACAGCTTGATTAAAAAAAGTACATGGAAAGAACAGTTCTGGTTTTTAACTTCAGTGAGGCTGCAAACAAAAAAAAGGCCTAAGTGATGATAGAAGAAGAAAGCAGACAAGAAAGCATGGAACCAGCGGTCAGTCTCGGCCTTTGGTGGGGTTGAGTGGGTGGGTGTGCCCGACAGCAATCTGTATAAATGGGCCCAGGTTCAGGAAACGGTGGCGTAGTGGAATAAAAGTTTCTGCACCCATCTGGGCATGTGTGGTTCAGTGGCAGCAGTGCAGCTGTACACTAAGTACAGGGCTGCTGATGGTGAGGGTGTTTGGCTACGGATCAGGCTGTGGATAGGGTTACACGCACTGTGCTACAGGAAGTGAACCATGGAACTGGGATGGGCTCGTCACTGCTGAGGCTAGCTTCACAGCTCAAAGCAACTCAGGGTTCTCTTTTTTTGTAGTTCTGGAAGTACTTTATATCCTTAAATTATTGCCCCACATGTGGTTCAGTTGATTCCAGGCTAGCCTGTGATTGTCCGCCTTTAATCCAGGGACACTGCTGCAGAGGAGGCCGACTAGAGCCCGGAGTTCTTGTCTGAATGCCTGAATATCTGAATGTCACCAAATGTCACGACCTGAGCAATAATTACGCCCTCACACGCAACATGAAACAAATGCCACTCACATGCGTGCACATTCCGAGACACACTCTGTCTGCTGGCAAGTGAGCAAAGGTGTGGCACCGTGCTGGGCGTGTGCGTCCAAAAACACAAGATATTCCCTGATGGAAGGGCACAAACAGAACCCCTTCGATGTATTTTTGTGGTTACAGTTGTGTTGGCGTCCCTGCCCCAGGCTTAGTCAGAGTACAAACCAGGAATGTTTTGATTTTTGTGCTAAAAAAAGATTGTTTTTCTTTAATGATCCGGCGCGTTCAGCTAATTCTTCGCATTTGCAGGCTTTTTGAACTCTCACATCACAAATGTATTTAATAGGAGTAATGGATACAACAACAATTACAAAAAGCAAACAAGGCCTATTTACACTCCAAGAAGGGAATTCAGATGTTATTGTAACCCTTCGACTCCAGTGTTGACTTAACGTCTTGAACCATTTAGACTTCGACATTGATGAAGCTCTCATGGAAGCAAAGTATCCAACTGCAAAGTTCTGCAGCACAGTGGAAAGATACCAGAATGGCACATGCTTCCCATGGTCCAGGGTTATTATTGAAATGCACAATATCAAGCCTGTGGCTCTTCATGCTCAGTGCTGACTCTGAGTTCACAGCCTCAAGGTGTGAATCATAATCAGACCATGTATTTGTACTATTCTTGGTTTATTAGACAATGAAATCCCAGCTTACGCAGGTACCATGTTTGCCAAGCAGCAGACTGACATAACCCTGTTTGTTTATTGATAGACAGAATAATGTGCGTGTGGAGAGCTAGATTTCATCGGGCCTGCGAGCATTATGTCGGTTCGCGTGCGCGCACAAAGACACCGAAAAAGAGAAGATATGTGTTGAAACAACCGAGGGGTTGAGATCCAGCTGTCTCAACAGAGGCTTTTCCACTTAACTGTGCACCCATGTGTAAACTGCACTGTCAATTCGGAGCTGGCGTGAAGGGGGGGTTATTCTGAAGAGACGGCCAGTGGCCACGTCTACACTTGGAGCTCCATGCGTTCTGTATATGAATAGAAGAACACACACATAGTGTAAACTATACTCTCAAAAACCATCAAAGAACCCACACACCAGACCCCAAAGTCTATGAAAACAAAAAACATCTGACTCCACCAGACTGCTGCTTCTAAGAACTCACCGATACCAGTTTTCCTACTCAACGCCCTCATCAGGATGCAACAGTCTGACACATTTCTGAGCCTCCAGTGCACTCAAACCATAGCTGATTACCTGTTATAATATCTTAGATAAAATGCGAACGACAGGAAAAACTGAACAAGTGAGCCTTTTCTGAATTGCCTCCAGAAAGTGTTTGATTGCTGGACGCTGCATGTATACCATTATTAAAGGGGAAGGGAAAGAATGAGGTCATAGACACGAACGGCTGCGGGTTCGACAGGCAAGCGCAAGGAGAAAAACCAATGGAAAAGATGAAAAAGCAGAGAAAATAACACGAGATGAGCCAGAGGCACATGAAAGGACAGTGGGATGGAGGGTTTTAGGTTGATAGAGGAGAGGAGTTAAAGGAGAGTTAACGTGATGTCTTTGATGGGTGCTGGGACCTGAAGTGACGCTATATAGTGAGCATGTGGAGAAGCACCAGCATGCAAAAGGCATTAAAGAAAACGACATAGGGAGATATCTTAGCTGAAATGCAACTTTTTTTTAATATATTATGCTTCCAGACTGTGAAAATAAGGACCTTTTCAAAAAGTTACATCAAGCTAAAGATGCATTTCTGACCTTTTTCTTTTATTTCCTTCTTTTAAAAAAATATTTTAAAGCAGGAGGCAATGGTTTTTGTTTATATCCAAGACATACCAACATTAATGAGTTTGTAGAACTTTGTAATCCAGTTGATCGGATCAACAGGGCTGAGAAAAAAAACGTGGAAAATATCTGCTCATGAGGTGGCGTTTGAAGGTTTTCCACAAGTTTGCTAATCTGGGAACAAAATTTCTATTCTGCTGCCGCAAATCTGTGAAAAGCACCGCCATGATTAGAATCTGAGCACATGCTACTGCGTTCATTCAATGTGTGCACTTTGATGACATGGGATTAGCAACGTTTTTAAGACTAAAGTTCTCTGCATGTTTAATATTGACATTGAGCACAGATAAAAATTAATTAGCTTAAATTGAAAAACAACTTTCAATAATGAGAGCAAATCTCAATAAGGAAGAATTTTAGTTTTTTCAGTGGAAAAATGTGATCAAATTATAACTTTACAGATGCAGAAACAAGGAGAGTAGTTTGCGCAACTTAGCGAGATTTGGCTGCAGCTTAGCCGCAAAGCCAACACTTTTCAGTGCCTTTTTTCACACAAAACACACAGAGAAAAGGACTGAGCAGAAAAGGCCAAATGTCCTCAAAGGGAGTGCCACTTCCTACTGGCCCAATTCTCCATTCTGTCATTGAAAAGTTATTTTTATAAGAGGCCACAGGAAGTCTGTGAGTGGACAAAATCCACGTATTTACCAAACTGGTGGAACATGCAGCAAAGCAGAACACCTTAATAGCAGACGAGGATGTAAAAACTAGGGAGGAGAGTCGCTAGTGTTACCAAGGAGGTCAATTATTGGGTTTATCATGAGCGCTTTTGCATCCTTTGAAGACTTCCTCTGACCCCAAACCCCGCCATTTGAGTCTGCCGGCCAGGGGAATTCCTGGCAGAGTGATTTTTGAGACTACAGGACTGAATCACATTGCCAGGGATTTCCAATGGCTGCCATGAATAAAACAGCGAACCTTCTCACGCACACACTCGCTTATTTGCTAAGTCACACACAGTCACACCTTCCCATTTGCATATTTACACACAAACACACCCGATTCTCTTTGTGTCACCAACCGATGCACATTTAAGCCTGGCTGTGCGGCAGCAGGACTTAGCCCACATGTGAACAGTGAGTGTATGCCATGTTCACAGTGGTTAAGTTCTGCCGCCACAGGGCTGCAGCCGCCATGGGGGAGAGTAAAGGTCAGGGATAGGCTACGCAGCAACAAATCTAGGGATCCTCGCATCCCCAGAACTCCCAAATGATCAAACTTTCAAAAGACTGTTTATTTAAACAGATTTTATATCTTTACTTTTACAAACAGCTGATACAACTAATAGGAATCTAAATAAGAGTCGAAAGGGGAAACAGTGCAATGTTGTTAATGAAGTGGCAAAAGTGAGCTGTCTCCAGCAGTCTCTGATTTTCTAAACTCGGTCACACACTTTGTCATTTCTAAATTAACAGCACATGTTTGAGGGCTGAGTGTGTGATTCACTAAAAGACTCACCGCAGTGTTGCTGTACAGTGGAAAGCGTGGATTTATAGGAAAAGGTGTCACAGTCTTTGGTTTTTGGAGGAAAAACCATTTATTGAGGTAGCTGGATTTCTGGAATCATGAGTCTTTGGTGGATCTGTGAAATGTCAGCCGCCTCATTACAGGAGCAGGCCGTGCCTGTTTGTCGTTTTTGTGCAGCTGGCAGCCAGTTCCACTCACAACCAAAAGAGGTTTCACATGTGTTTGGTTTTGAGCAATGTTTACGCTTCCACCTGTTCATTTCTGCGCGAGCATCCGTGTGTGTGTGCGTGTTCGTGTGTGTCACCTCTGCCCCCTCCTCACCTCCTGCTGGGTCAGTCTCCTGTGCCTGCTGTGCTGATAATCAGTGTGTGACGTCGACTGGCTCAGTTCAGCAGGAACAGGAGACTGTTCTCATCTCCTTACAAATCCACCTTTTTAACAGCAGAAAATAATGCATGTAAGTGCCATTTGTGTATAATCTTCTATTACACACAGTAAGCTATAGAAACAATGACAAACCTTGTTTACTTGTTTGATCTGCAAAGATCTAATTAGTGTTTTTGTCTATATGTGTTGTTCTTTAAAATAAATGTAAAAAACTTCAAAAATGTATTAAAAAACATTTTCTTTTCTGTCAGCTTTTAAGTGTGGCTTTGTGTACATTAAAGTAAATAAATTAAAAAATGCTTTTTAAAGAAGAGTTTGTGTCCTTTTGTGTTTCTTTGAAGGAATTCATTTTTTTACTTTAATCTTTCTTATGGTCAAGAAAGTAAAAAGACTTATTTCAAGAAAAATGGTCTTACCAGTAAAGGTTTTCACTAGCAAAATAGCAGGAAGATCCTTTTTTTCTTAGTATAAAGATCAATGGCAGAGTTTTTTTGCTCATTTAAAGAAAAATCTGTCAGTGGGGTCCAAATTATTGACTTATTCTTTAAGGGGCCTGTTGTTGCAGTGAAGAAAGCTGGCTGTTTGCGGCAGAAAACCAGCAACCTGCTGATGTAAGAGCTACTGCAGGTGGCTGTTAGGTCACACCGGCCATTTAGATACCCTCATTCCAAAGAGCTTGTTACTCAACATGAACCGTTTACTTTCTAATAGAACGACACATTCTGGCACTCACCGCGCATTTGAATGGCCGAATGTCATTGTGAGCCATAAAGTTCAAAGTTTAACACACTGACAGGCAGTGATCAAGTTTTCACTGATACAATAGAAGAACACTGACAAAAGCTGAAAAAAGTACAAAAGTACCAATTAAAATAAAAACATGAAAATCATGTTTATCTATAAATACAAGAATTGGAAAAAAGACTAAATCTGGAAAAATCTATACTTTTGGTTCAAGTATTAATTTAAATAACAATAAGTAGTAGGCTTTTATTAGAAGTAATTGTAATAAAAGCTGCGTGTGTGGAGCTTTAATATTTGTAATCACCTAAACTAATTCCATTCAGTCTGTATCTGACACTGCAAAGAAATACAAAAAACAATTACCTTTGTATTTATTAATGGCTTTTAAAAGGCGAAATCTTAATAAACTGTGTTTAATGCCGTTGCATCGAATTTTGTTTTCTAAAAGGTTACTTATTCATTTTGTGAATTAACAAGAAAAACAATAAATACATAAAAAAAACACATTTAGAAAAGTTGTGTATTTGATAACATTGAAATAAATATTAGTATACTGTAGAAAATAGCTTTTTGGTCACCATTTTTTAAAAGTTTATTTTCACCTGGATTTCTGGTTTCCAAAAGTTTACTTATTTTAACTTTTTTTGAGTGTTAAATTTACTTTTGCCCATTTTTAATCATGTAAGCAATTCATAACATTTGCTTCTTTTAACTGAAAAGCATAGGTGTACAGACACATATCCATATATATTAAGGAAAGCAACCACCAATATCTTAAGACATTGAAAAATATCATATTTTGTACAGCAACAACTTATATATATACATAGATACATATATATAGTATATAGTATATACATATACTATTAGTATATACACCGGTAAATAAAAATTCTTTATATGTCAAAAAAATTAAGATAAACTCAATTTCCTTTGAAGAAAAAAATATTTTTGCAGGAGCAATTGCAATATGATGAAACATTTAATGTTAATAGCTTTACATTTTTCTTGTATTTTAGTTTTATAGGTCTTTATTAATATATTTTCATTAAATAGAAAATACTTGTGGTATAACGCTTCACAAAAAAATGTTTTCAAAAAATATTTTTTTAAAAATTATTATCTAAATGTATTCTACCTGTTGGACCACTCACCTGTAGCTTAAGAGGTGCATAAACCTTACAAAACGACATTTAATGCGTGTAAAATTGACTAATTCTGGGAAGGCTATTACCTCTCTGTTGTTAAAATGAGTAATTTCAGAAAGCTTTTGTTTTTAATCATCATTTCTGCTCTATTTCGTGACCCTTTCCGCACAAATTACACTCATATGCTACAGAACAGCCCACCGAGTTTTAGTTTTTTTTTTAGTTTTTTTTTTTTTTGGTTTTGCAAATTTCGACGAAAAATCGAAACACAAACAGATTCCATCCGGATGTCTGCCTTCGTTGAGCGGTTGCTATAGCGACAGAGACTCAAGTCCGTCATCAGCCTCAGCCAGCTGCGTCAGAGGAGATGGCGGTTCCCGTTTCTGAGAAAGCAGCGCGCGAGGTGTGGAGCTCGGCCGCCTTTTAGCTTACTGCTCTCCATTAACCGCAGCCCTCCTATACCTTTATGGCTCTATTGTTTGTCGCGTATATCGCAGTGTTTATCTTTCCGAGGCAGCCGCGCCGCTCCTCGCTCTGCAAATCCTCCCTCGTTACGCCCACGCGCTCCACTCCTTCACCTGTCTCTACCTCAGCGCGCCAGTTGCCATGGCTACACAACAGGTAAACAAGGGTGGAGATAAGGCGGGGTGATGCGACGGGCTGCCCTGCACAGCAGGATTAGTTACCAAAAACAAAAAAAAAACATTAAATTGATCGGATGTAAAAAAAATATATATTATTATTATTACAAAAGTAAAATACATGACAATGAAAAACAGCTTTCATTGGCTTAAAAATACTGCAATGTTAGATTCATCCATTCATCAATCTGCTGAATCCCTTTTGGGGTCACAGGTTTGCTGCTACCATTGAAGGTGGAATAAACCCAAATCAAGTCAGCAGTTTGTCACAGGGCCACGCAAAACACGCAGGAGTCATTTGCAGACATCAGTTAACCTATGAAACATGTTATGGAACTGTGGGAGGATGCAGGAGGAAATCCACAGCCATCAACCAGGTTCTAGGAGATAACCGCTACATCACCATGCAGCCTTTTTATTGACAGATAACTAATAAAAAGTTCTACATTCCAAGAAGAAGAAAACAAAATTTGTAACAAATCAACAATCCAACATAAATATTTCTGTTTAGATTTTTAACTTGTCATATAACTGAATAAAATGATGGTAAAAGGTTTCATCTATGGATCAGACCGGATTATTATTAGAATGATCTTGAAGCTGAATAACAGGGTCTTGTTGCTGTTCAGAAGCAAAGTTCTTCAAGTATGGACTTGTATTTATATGTATAGATTAGGGGGAAAAAGTGGACTCTACATCAATGTTGTCATGTTTATATTTGATAACAAAAGGAGAAAAAAAATCACAATGACAGAAACATGTTTGACTTGACTGTTCTATTTTCTTTCTAGTAAATGTTTTAAAAAGTACTCTAATAAACATGTAAAAATATCTAAAGATGAGATGTCCACAGGCAGATGTGTGGGAGACTTCTATATGCACAAAAGACATCTAATAAAGTAAAGGAGTTGTCTGAAATCTCCAGTAGACATAATTGCATATATTATTCATGTTATAGTCTATTAGATGACTAATCTATGTATTTTAGATCTGTATTAGTTATCTAATAGACAAGTACATAGGTTTGTATTAGACAACTAATAGAGATCTATTGTAGATGTTTATCAGAAAACTTACAGACATCACGTGTCAGATGGTTAGAAACTACCCCAATGGCTTGTTTACAACGTGCAAGGCATGATGGGACCACAATTCCATTCGCTGTGGGAAAGTCATCTGCTAGAGGTCTAAACCGCGATATGCAATAGATTTCTATGAATTGATGTCTATCAGGTGCATAATTGGTATCTATAGCTGTGAGCAAGATTTTGGAATAGCCCTTCTCAGCCACCGTAGGTCTGCAAAGCTGACCAAATGGACCCACATAAACTAGTAGTTTTTAGGCATGAAACATTGACTGTATATGTAAATGTATATGCATATGTATAAATAAAGTCAGTGATATGGAACCCTTTGCTCATAAAGACTGATCCAAGTTAAAATAACAATATACCTGATGCGTCTTAAATAAAACAGTTAATATAAACTATATTGTTTGTATTATTATAATTTAATCTGCATCTCTTGTAACTTGTAATTGTTTTAATAAATAAAATATTTTCAATTAGAATTATTATCCATGAAACGTGTGTCCCAAAAACATGCCTGCAACCCTGTCACCATAACCGTTAAATCAAAAGAGAATCAGATGATGTGCTGGACATCATCAAACAGTCGTCAAAAATAATGGGTAAAAGCAAACACATCTCTACTCTCTACTTTTTTTTATACTTTTGTAACAGTTAGCTAGATAGGAAGTCTCTCTTGTTCTACTCCTGGGAGAAAACTAACACTACTGATGAGAAACTCTGTTAGCTGCTAAAATTGATAACAGGGTTGCACCAAATCATCAATAATATAATAAAAAATGTACAATTGATCTGTAAGATGAGTTTATTACCTATTATTGATGAATATGTAGCATAAAATCAGAAAACTGAAGGTTTTTCTTTTCAAGAAACAAAGTTGAGTGAAAATTAGTTTGTTTATAATGGAAACCAACATAAACATGCATTTGCTGTGTGATGCGCTTCTTCCATTTCCCTCACATCTACCCCACCCTGCAGCTGTGCAGCAGGTCAGAGCCTCCCCACCTCCTCCCTGTCTAGCTCCTGGGTCTTCACCATAAAAAGCTGCCAATCCGGCTGGGAGAAGACATAATTGCCATTATGACTGCCGCAGGCCAGCACATCACAGAGTGCGCTGATTGTTTTACGGAGGAGGGGACGACACTGTCTGCACTGTGCAGGCGCCACTCAATATTATCGTAGCGTGACTACAGCTCATCCACATACAAACACGCAGGGTCCCGTTTTCATCCCGCTCGGGCTTCATGTAGCCTTTCAGTCGTGCACGGAGCAAACATCCATTTCTATAGGGCTGAAAATCCACAAAAACTACAATGTAAAGATAAATCATTTTCACTGTCAAGCTCTGAGTAAACACACAATTGTGCAGCACAAGGACCAGCAGGAATAGATGGAAGGATTGGGGTTTGTAGCAGAAAAAACTGCCATCTCTTGAATCTGTGGCGTTTAGGGAAGCAGAGAGCTTTCTACAACCCAAAAAGTTTTAAAGCAGAAAGAAAAATGATCAAAACAGCCCTCATTTTAAACAAACGTGTAAACTGTGACAAACTTTAGGAAATTGCTGCAAAGAGAAACCTCTGTCATCATCAATGGATTACTCAGTAGATTGAGTTGCGTGTCAGAGGAACAAGATGAAACTCCTACCTACGCATCTTGCCCTCTAGTTGGGCTTTTGGGAACTTTGCATATGAGCAAGCACTAACCACATGCAAAAGCTGAGCTGCTCTCGCGTGCCCCTCCAAAGAACAGAGAGGATGATCTCTGAAAGTGCATTAGGGCGAATCAAAGGGGATCCACCGGCATACTTCGGACTCCAAGTTCACTTTAATTTAAAAAAAAAAAACTTGACTTCAGCACCATTTTTATAATATCTGTGTTTTCCCCCCTTTGTAACTTTTAAACCCCCAAAAAATGTCCAGTGTCTCAAACTTATGTAAATTTCATGGTTGACGTTTTTTTTTGTTGGCTATTAAAAGTTTCAGTCTGAACAAAAACATTCTTCCATTAAACATACATATCGCTTTTTTTTCTGACCATCCAGAAAGTGTTTTTCTTTTTATTTACTTTATGTTGGCCCCACATTCATGGCTGCTCCTGTTCCTAAACGTGAGCATATGCAAAAGAAAAATGAAAGAAAAAACATTTTATTCACCTTAAAAAAAAACAGAATAACCGTTCAAATAAACAGAATAAGCATTCAAACAACTTTTACAGAAGATGCAGTTTTAATTTACAGCAAATTAAAGCGTTTCGACAAATGTTTTAAAGAAAAGTCATCTTTACAAAGAAAAATTTGGGAGTAAAGCTATTTTATATACTTAATTTTGGTCAAAGGGTTCTTCATTAATTTTAATTTGAAATTACATTTAATAATTTCAGTATATTCTTAACGGAAGTTCCTTAATCATCAGCAAGTGAGACAAAAAAGTTTGTTTTTAATGCTACAAGGAGGCTTTCATTGTGTAAAAATACATGTATTGTCAACCAATCATTATGTTGGTACATTTAAAATGTTAAAAAAGATAAATCTGGACATAAATTTGTATGTCAGAAGTAAAAATTAAAGAAAATATTTTATACTTCAAAACGGCAGCAGTGTCACTAGTTGTAAAACGTTTTGGAGGACAGAAGTTGTGATACCGTACAAAAATGCTGACCCTTTTCATTTAATTTTTTTAATCATTTTTGAAAGCAGGGTTGCAACATTCTCAAATAAAAAAGCTTATATTCCATCTCAATCAAACATTTTATTTTTTAACTACAACTTCTTTCACATGAAAAGTCTTTTTATTTACTTATACAGCTGATGCTTGCATCTAATAAAGAATTGTGGAAACAAATGTTGAGATCAACACCAAACAGAACCCCCAACTGTCTGACACGGCTTTTACCCAGCAAATAGAAAATAAATGATAAAAAAGATCACCTGCTTATTTATTTATAATTAATTAAGCTTAATACCTAATGCTATGTGCGAAGCAAAAGGCTTTTAAAGTCTTTTCAAGGACCAAAGTGTAACATCTTTCAATGAAAAGGATAGTGAAATACATTAATTAAATTCAGGGAAAAAAATAAACATTGAAAGACAACCACCTTTAATCTGCTTTCTTTTCAGCGGTCAGCTTCTTGAAGTGGAGAGCGAAAGTCTCGGCCACGATCAGAGGAAAAACCAAAGAGGCATCTGCATACACCTGACGAGCCAAACAAGATTGCTGTGAGAATCTAAAAACCCATTCAGCCTGTGCCAGAGACAGATTACACATGGCAAATGGCACCATCTGGTGGCCAAAACAGGAATAACAGTGAGGTGAAAAGAAAACATTAAAAATAAGAATATGAAGCTCTTAGGAGAAAAATATGCAAACCTTAAGCATATGTCATGATTGAAAATGCAAAAATAAAACAAATATTAATGTTCTTGAAAGTCACATTGAGCAGAAACATCAAAAAACCTCATCTAGAATAGTTCAGCTTGAGGAAAAAAAAGGTGAAAACAAAAACTCTACTTTTTAAAAAAGATTTTACTGTAACAACTGTAGACTAATGAGCATCTTTGTATTAAAAGTCACTGTCAGATGAATTGTTTGTTCGCACCTTCACAGGTTTGGCATCTACCCTGATCTTGCCCCATGATATGGCTTCATCAGGTCGAGCCCCAGAATCAGAGCCATCAAACTCCTGACCGGTGTTCACGAACACTGCATAGTCTGCTCCATTCCTCTAGAATAGATCCACAAAGAGAGAATGTGCAAAGATGTGTACAGAAAAAATCTGAACCTTGCTGAACCTTGAATTGCACCTTACACAAAAAGTTATATTCTGCAACCTTTCACCTCTTTATTTGTTTTGGTGCTTTTATGTTTTTCTTGTGTGAAGTGGAATGCAAATGTAGAAAATGAAAAACTAAAGATGTCAATTACCATAAGATTTGCATTGGCTATATGATGCTTCACCAGCCCTCCTCCCAGGATGATCATTCCGGTCTTTTTGGCAAAAACTGCCAGACTGTTCATCTTGCGAATATCTGCAACAAACACCACAATCATGAGTGGACTGAACCCATCCATCTTACTTTATAAAAAAGTTATTTTGTTCGTTTTTTTTACCTTCTACAATGTCCAAAACCAAACCGGGGTTTTTATACGAGTGAAAGTAAATCATGTCACCCAGAGAGCCATCAGTAAGAGCAGGGCTGAACACTGGGATGTTATTCTGAAACAACCAAACACAAAAAATTAAACTAAATAAATACAAATTTTGGCATATTTTCAGACAAATAAGCAAAACTAACTTTATAGGCCCAATAGTACACCGAGTCAGTATTATTGATCTCTTTCCCCAGTCGATGGATCATTTTGGAAGGAGTCCAACGCACACCCTGTGGGTAGAAAGGGAATGAGTTTCCACGGGCAAATCTTTTTCAAAAGTGACTGTTAAAGGATCACCTTTTCTTTTAGAAAACTCACCTCTGTGTTCTGCTCCAGCACCATCTGGTCCAGAATGGGCATCAGCCAGTCTTCAAATTTACAGTAGTTATCATTAGGAACCAGCAGATTCCCAATTCTGTTGTCATGGCAGACAAAGAAGAAGGAGTTTAGAAAAAAGGGTGATGATTTGTTTCTTCTTGAACAAATGTGTCTCTGATGAAGCTGTTGGGACACTGAAAGTGTAATGACAATATAGCAGCTTAAATATCATGATAGTTACTAAATGCAAACTCACAATAAAAAAAACATCAAATAATTTTAGCTAAGATTAACTGATCTATCTTGAAGGTTTAGTTTAACAACAGCACCCAGAAGAGATTTGGGTGGAGTAAACTCTGGTCAAAATGCCCATTCAGAATTTTGCCTTTTTAAATCCTATAAATGATGTCAGAGATTAGTATATATAAGTCTACAACACCAACCTGTTGATTCCTTTTAGCCGGAGTTCCCTCCCAGGCAAACTAAAGTCTCCTAAATAGGTGTGAGCCAGACATTTGATCAGATCCTCCTCAATGCCTCCAGCTGTGGTAACAATCACATCCACCTGAAACAGAGCAAAAGAATATGATAAACAGCTCTGTCTGTTAGTGTTGACGGTTTTGTGTGACAAATGATTTTGTACCATTTTGTGCTCTGCGAGATAGCGGATGCTTTCTCTCACTCCAGAGCTGATGAGATTGGAGGTGTAGCCCAAAAAAATAGTGCAACCTGAGCGTTGTAACTCATTTACGTCATCTGGTTCCACTGGCTCCAGGCGCTTCTCAATCTGTTGGTGTTCAGTAGTTAATCACAAAATACATTTAATAAAATTATATCACAAAAGCAATGAAAAATAAATATAATCTAAAGTTTGAAGTGTAGGTCTGCAAAAAAAAAAAAACTTTCTAGAGAAAACTAATGGCACCCATCAGTTCACGTACCATGTTGTTGATCTCTTGTATGGCCAAGCTTAGGCTGCTGGCCTGAAAGCCTGTGGTGAGGTAGGATTTCAGCACCGCCTGGAGATCGACCCCTTGGTTGAAGTCGTAGCCTCTGATTTTTGGCGTGTCCTCAGGGAGGTCACAGCTGGGCTTCAAGACTGCCTCCATGGCTACAGATGGGGCGTGGCTTGACATTGTTTCTGTAACCAAAAAAAAACAACTTTCATTATGACTCTGAGTTTGCACATTCGAAAAAACAATAAAAATAAAGACACAAACCTCAAAAATGTATCTAACACAGAAAGACAGAAAAAAATCCAGGAAAGTACCCCCTCCTGTAATACTCCTAGCATACTTCTACAAAGACAAACATGATGCACTATAATATGATGAGTTATCAATTTTCATGTCACATTTAAGTTAATATAAAGGTGACAAAAGGTCATGAAGCTTAAAAAAACACATTTAATAATAGAATCGGATGTTATTCTGATCATAATATGAGTGTAATGTGAAATCAGTCACCCAAAACATGATGGCTAAGAGTGTAAAGACTCTTCTAAACAAGGTAGAAATTAAAAATAATGGCGTAAAAACTTGAAAACATACCTGTTACTAAAGCGAGACTACGTTATAACAAGATTTAGGGGCCAGGTGACGGTAAATGAGCACTGCAGCAGAAATTAATCATACCCATTTAACACCGCATGGACTGTGTAGCAGGGAGTTTGTTAGCTAGCTACGGAAAGCGTGAAGGCACAAACAATACCAACCGCAAAAAAACAGCAACTTTTTTCTTCGTTGTTTAGTCCTTTTAAATGTATTTAATCCTCCTTTATTACTATTATTACTATCTTATTATATTATTTTAAATACTAAAATAAAATATGAAATTTTTACACGTCTGTATTTAAAGCTTTTATTGTACTTTTTCACAAGATCAATACAAATTATTATTATTAATAATAATAATTAAATTTTAATTTGACTCCAGTTAACTCTGTGACAAGACATTTACAAACATGATCTTCTTTTATTTTGCAGGAATTAAATCTACGTTACTAGAAATAACCAAATAAATTAATTAATTGACAAATAAAATCTGAATGTTCCTGAACCAATGTTTGAGTAAAGTACAACATAAAAGGTGGTGGTTGTAACTATGTTATGTTTTTCCCTAACTATTACTTTTTTTCAATGTATCTTTTAAATTTTATCTATGTCTGAAGATATATACGATTGCTGACTGATTTATTATTTTGCTGTAAATGGTGAAATGAAAAATAACTTACTTCTGCTCTGTTTAACCGTAGCGCTTTTGAAGAAAAACATTTAATCCTGTTTTTCATCAGTTATGCCTGTGAAGTATAATGTGTGATCTTGCTGACATTTCAAAAGATGCAGGGTTGACCTTCTATCACAGGGTCTTTGAACTGCCCACAACAGCGAATTAAAAAGGGGCACAGGTCAAATCACAAAGCCAGGAGCCTCTCTAAGCAAAGTGTCCACCACAGGAGCTCACTCTGGGTCAGCTTAAAAACCGTTCCCGCACCCTGTTCCTGCAGATATGTTTGAGACTGTTGAAAAACTCTTGAGGAATGTCAGGGAAAACATCCAGCAGCAGCAGCAGCAGTGTTATTCAGGCACAAAAGTTAGTGGACCAACTTCGACTGGAGGCAAGCATGGAGAGATTTAAGGTATGTGAAAACCACTTGCTTTTATATTCATTTTACATCAGTATTCTGGACGTCAGCTTTGCTGCTTCAGAGAACAAACTAACAAAAAAATATTCCGAAATTCTTAATGTTTATTTTGTGTCTGTGAAATTCTTTCAAATATCCTTTGCTCAAGCAGATCTCCTTGACTGCAGCAGACTTGGTCCAGTACTGTCAAGAGCACCGGTGCAGCGATCCTCTGCTCATGGGCATAGCTGCCTCCTCCAACCCCTTCAAAGAAAAGAAAACCTGCATGCTGCTTTGAACGCTGAAGAGCTGAAGATAACCAACACGTCTACATTTAAAAAGTACTAAGTTTACTACAAGATAGTTTGGTTTTTTACATTGCTATGTCACAAACTAATGCACGTCCTCTAAATAGCCTGCCAACAAATCAAAAATTTTGGATGCAACATATTTTATCTTCTTACCTGAATATCCAAACCTTCTTTTGCCTTATTTCATGAATTTTCATATTAAAATATGAAATACCGTTGACGCCAAATTCTAACCCTACTATCTGAATGTTGCATAAAAAATGGAAACTCATCACAACAGGCAATGTTTTTCCAATCTTCTATTGTCCAGATTTGGTGAGCCTGTGTGAGTTTTGTTCGCAGTTTCTTGTTCTTAGTTGACAGGAGTGTTACCCGGTGTGGTCTTCTGTGCTGTAGCTCATCTGCCTCAAAGTCGGACATGCTGTGCGTTCAGAGATGCTCTCTGCAAACCTCGGTTGTAATCAGTGGTTATTTGAGTTACTGTAGCCTTTTTATCAGCTCCAACCAGTCTGGCCATTTGCCTCTGACCTCTGGCATCAACAAAGCATTTCTGTCTAGAGAACTGATGCTCACTAGATTTTTTTCTTTTTCTGTAAACCCTACAGATGGTTGTGGATGAAAATCCCAGCAGATCAGCATTTTCTGAAATACTCAGACCAGCTCATCTGGTACCACGCCACGTTTAAAGTCATTTCAATCATCTTTCTTCTTCATTCTGATGCTCAGTTTGAACTGCAGCAGCTCATCTTGATCATGTCTACATGTCTAAATGCATCAAGTTGCTGCCATGTGATTGCCTGATTAGAAATTAGCGATAATGAGCAGTTGGACAGGTGTGGCTAATTAAGCGACCAGTGTGTATTCACTTTCACATTAATGAATGTGGATATGAATGCTGCAACTTAAAATGTAACTTTTGAAATGTTTCCATATGATTGTTTTATTTCAATAAATTACAAAAAAAACAAGGGGAAAAGTCAATTAAAAAGTGAAATCAAATCTATTTGAGACATTATTTCATAAATTAGAAAAATGTCATCTTCTAAACATAATTTCTCCCAAACAAAAAAAAAAAAGACATGCACTTGTGAATACGATACACACACGTTACATCGAATCCATTAAATATGATTGTCAAATAGTTTGATAACATGAAAGTTTGTGGGAAGACACACATTTATATACTCCCACCCCTGTGGGATATGCTTTGGATGTCAAGCACTTAATGTTCCACACATGCTGATGAAGGTGCTCGCTCAGCAAATACTGTGAACAGTTTAGATTTTATCAATATACAAAGTTCACTGCAATCATTTGCAACGTAGCCCTGGCTGTCGACGACAGAGGTCAAATGTTTCATATTGTGTCTCTCACAGCTGAAGTGTACCTACGATGAACATTACGATACAGATTTTTCTTCTTAAATGGGACAAGTTGCAGTTAAAGAGCCAAAAATTTGATCAGGCCAAAATGAATGGTAATGTTTAATCATTCAATTTAGAATTTGAGCTCAATACTAAGAAGTTCTTGTTCTCCTATTCATACATTTATTCATGCTTTTTATACAGATGACTACGTTTTTAAAGGATAGCTCAGTTGGTTTGGTTTGGACCGGCACATGGGAAACCAGGGTTCGTTAAGAGCTTATTACAGTGTGGGATCTTCAGCAAGACCTGTCACAATACTGCCCAACTGTGTAGGGACAGGAGCTCTGAGTCTCCCTGTGCCAGTCCCTAACCCGGGTAAAATACAGTTGTGTGAGGACGGGCATCCAGGATAAAACTGTCAAAAAACCAAATGTGCAGATCAATGAAAGCTAATTCTGTGGCGGGATATGCTGAAAGGTGAAGAACAGAAATTGCTGCTTTTGAGGACACACTGGACCTAGTGTGTCCAGAGCATGCCATGTTAAGAAAACCCACAGCTCCACACGTGGAATAAACAATATGGTCAAAACAAACCAATTGCTATTAATTATAAAAAATTTAAATACAAATTCACACAACTCTCAAGTTGATGGAAAAAAAACTTTATTTCCCCTTATACACAAAATTAAATAAAAAGGGATACATAAGATTATATCCCAACCTTCACCACAGTTTAGCCAAAGATACATTAATTTGAACTGCCTGCCTTAATGTTAGATCAAAACAAATTGTGAATTTTGCTTTCAAATTTGTTTCCCACAAAGGTGTGCGCCCAGATGTTATTCCATCCACGTGAAGTTTGATTCTTAAATCGTACGCTGTAAAACAACGAAAAGAAAACTGTTCTTTAAAAAAAAAGAATAAAGAAAAAGAAAAAAAAAACTTTTAAAGTCTTAAATCATTTGTGCCACAGAGCACAAAAACTAAAATATAAAAAAACAACTCAAAAAACAAATTAAATTAAACAATTACATAAACCTTAAAACAAAAAAGTAACAAAATGATAAAAAATAAATAAAAAAAAAAAACTTGAGGACAACTAGTCTTAACATCAATTTTGTGCACGTTTTTGCATTCAAAATGGTGAGGAGTGGTAAAGCCTCAAGGGTTTTAATACCAATCATTAGTGGCACAGGAGCTGCTTGCACTTTTACCACCCTCCTTTTGACGGCCGACACGAGTACGTCAGCCCATCTTGCGACCATTTCTCACTTTAACCAGTTAATGTTGAAAAAACCTAACTGCGGGGTGTTGCAGCTCTTTTTTGACGATTTAAAACACTGTTATAGTCAGGTGATAAAAAGTAAACAAAAACACTGAAAAGAAAAAAAACAAACAAAAAAAACTTCCATTTCCTGTGCTGATGCGAATTCTGTATAGCAAAGGACATCCTACCAGAGACAAAATTATTAGAAGCTGACATTTGTGCTTCTTTAACCCCACCTACCCCAAATTATTTTCATTTTAGGAGATGAGAAAAACATGACAACCTGGCAGGCAAACACACTTGTTGGTTACATCAACAGATTATGACGGACTTTCTTTCTTTCCTAATAATCTACTTTAATGAGAGAGGCTGGTGCAAAAAATTATGTCCCAGGATTTTATGACTTAACACCACTAAGCAGACAGCCATGCACACTTCAGTTACAAATCGACCACTCCGGACTAGAACTAAAAGACAAAAGATGAGTAGCGGCCACAAATCTGCCACATCAGCTAACCAGTGTCAAGGGACTAAAAAGTTTTCCCTGGCATTCCCTACACAGTGTCAGCGGGTGAAAATATATGGCAACAACAATCACTAGTAAGATCAGAAGCTGCTCTTCCAGCAGCAAGTTGAATTGTCATCAAGATTTTACAAAGATAGGTCCCTCCAAACGGGACTGAAAGAAACTCTTGGGAACACATTGAAACAAAATCCATTTACGTAACACGGATGGCGAAAGGGGCCATCGTTTACCACAACGCTTCAAAGAGAAAGGCAGGAACTTCCTGTGAGAAATGGATCTGAGATTCTTTCCACCTTAATCGTATTAGGAGCTACATTATAAAACTACATAAGGAGGCCTCAAGTCTTTCCAAGTCATTTACCATTGCCTAAACATTGTCATTATGCTTACAACAGTCCTAAAATCACTTATCAGAAACAAAAAAAAGAACTATCATGTTCAGTATATCATTACTGTACGCCTCAGATAAATTTTTAGATTTCTTACAACAGAAAAAGTGCATTTATACCAGTAAGAGGAAATTCATTTGGGTTGAAACTTGTATACGTCTCATTAAGTTTGTTTGCAAGTATTCTAAAAACAAAGCAGCAAATAGATTTCTTCATCTGCCTTACAGTATGTGAACTTTTGTTGCATACACAACTAGAAACAAGTCAATTCCTGAATGTATTTACCTATAGCGGGACTTAACCCACGCCGACTCTGTTAAACTATAGGGACATCGTTTACACACTACTTAGGAGATATAACCGAGCACTTCATGACCCTCCCCATTTGAACAAAAACTAATGCAACAAATCAAGAGAGACGTTCACTCAACATGCAACTTAGTGTGGTAACCATACGCCATGCAATATATTTTGGTGCAGTGAAGATATAAACCTTTGACGACCGACGTACTGCATCTTTATTGCCTCTGACTAAAAGAACTAGAATCCTACAGATTGAATGGAGTTCGGCCAGCCAGATAAGGAAATGAAATTCAGCTAAATGTGCACGTGGTCAAAGGCCTGTGTGTGTGCACATCCAAAAATAATTCAATGCAATTCTGCAGTAAAAGGTGCAAAATGTTTTGTGCATGTTGTAAAAGCGTTGTTTCTCCATTTAGACCGTTTGAACATCTACGAGTCATTCTACATGCATTGTAGAAGCTGGATCTGTGGCGCCCACTGCTGGTTCAGATTATTGTTGTGTACCTTTTCTCTTCTCCTCCTCGCCTTCCCTCAGTTTTCTATCTCATAACAATTATACAGACGATGACTCGGAGGGGGAGGCCAAACGTCGTCCCTATTTTGCCCTCATTTCCCTGCTGTGTTTTTTGGCGAGTTGCTTTTGAGTGTGTCGGATTTAGTGAGGCGTTCTATCGGAGGTATATGTATATTCCCTGGTTACCCTCCCACACCACCCTCCTCCCACCCTCCCTCACAAAGACAAACAGGGCGCGGGGAAAAGGAGGCCGTCCATAGAGCGGAAGGTGAAGGTCAGTCACACCCCTCAAGCTCTAGTTTCTCCCCACGATCTGGGCAGTGCAATGAGTTCCCCCGTTACCCTCCCCTTCATTAGCCTGTAAAAAACAAGAAATCACATGATCAGTTTGGCTGCTTCACGACTCAAATGGCATTTTAGGTCGGTGAGATTCTTGATCAGAAAAATGTGTTTGGGAACAAAGTGTATCATTGCTTCTCAATGAGCTGGGTGTTTCATCACATCAAGAAAATGATCAATGAGAAGAAAGCGCAGACAAAAACGCAGGCGTACCTAACAGGTCAGTGGACCAAAGAATAGGCTTCAGGTTAGACGCCATAGCAGGCCGACAGGCGCTCCTTCAAAAGAGGGGGGAACTGCTCAGAAAACTGATGCCAGTTTTCTTCTCCAACCTGGTCTTTGAAGCCGTGTAGAATCTTTAAAAGGGAAAAACGCAGAAAATTTAGGATAAAATCTGCAACTTTTTACAGTAAAAAACGCATAAAAAGATGACCACACTTCTCAGAACTAAACTTTATCCGCACTGTTCAATCAGTTTTCGAATGTCTGAAGGTTGATCATCACAGTGTGGTAAGCCTCACATCAAACCATGCTTTTGATGCAGGACTCACCTTGTAAAACATGTCTCTCAAGTCGTCCTTTGGACTGACCCACGAAGCCACAGCATCACAGAAGAAGATGAAGTCCTGAACAGAGACGATAGGTTGATATTAATTTCAAGGACGACCGGCCATTTTGAAAGAGTTATAAAATCGTTGCTGGACCTGCACCACTCCTGCTGGGTTAACGCCGATCATCACGCAGATGCCCCGGAAGGCCGAGTCCTTCTCCTCATTGTCCCTGATGTTCCTCAGCGATGAGCACCTGGAGAAAGAGTTGTGCTAATGGACTCATCACAGGGTTTTGTGACATTTAATAAACATTTTAGGAGAAAGCCATTTAAAAAAGAATCCTCGTTACTTTCAGCTAAAAACAGTCAAACTCACCAGGGTCTTATAAAATGCTGCAGCTGCGGTGCGACTTCCTGAGGACAGACGTAGCCCAGTCTGCCAATCGTAATGGCTGCACAAAAGAAACCAGAAAATATGTGTAAACATCTGATAACAGTGCTTCTATGGCATGATGATAAATGTGAATCCTCCTGAACCTGTGTTTTCAAGCAGAGTCTTTGGTGTGTTTGGTCTGTTAATGATCTCCACCAGGTGGGGAAGCACCATGCCGACATAAGGCTGCATTTCTGCACCTACAAATACAGAGCAGAGACTGAGCACTTCCTTCAAAACAACAACAGTACTACACTTTTCTACGTCTGGATCAGACAAAAAATATGGGAACAAACTGTATCACTCTGTGTCAATGAGCTGGGTGTTTCATCATGTCCAGACGATGAAAACTTTCATGGTTTTAAGCAAATGTAACAGGAAATCTTTGACATTCTTACCCATTTGCATGGAAATCTCGCCAATAGCCCAGGTTGCGTTGTTACACACAGAAATGAACTCTGGGTTCAGGTTGAGCCCCAGGATGGGCATGAATTCAGCTGCAATGAAAAGAATAAATAAAAAAATGTTTACATTTATTTTCTTTTGAAGTACGGACTTCAAAATCATTCTAAAAAGGCTAACTGTGTTTAAAATAAGATAACATTTTACAGATTTCAGCTAACTCACCAATGCAAGGTTTTACATGGAGGAAGCAAGCTTTAGTTAGATCACCAAGGAGAGCAAAGGAGCTTTGCCTCACCTCAGGCATTGTGTCCTGCAAAAGCCAAAAAGAAAAACACACTGAAGTATAGAAAAAGAAAAAAGACTTTTTTGAAATGGAAGTACTAAATATACAAAGAGCTCCCTGACGGACCTGCATGCACTGGAAAAGAAGGGTCATAATGTTTGAGCGAGCCACTAGCTGCTCCACATGACCCCCCAGACCTTCAGCCAGTCCACTTAGCAAGTCCAGAGCCACGATCATGAAATCCTTGTCTGGTGCTTCATACTGGTCTGGATGCTGGTTGTACATCTGTGTGTCAAATAAGGAAAACGATGAGCGTCTTCGTTGTCAAATAGATTCCTATGTTGCTTAATGTATTGGTGTCCTCACCATGGCCTGAGCCAGTGTCTTCTGGACGAGGGTGACACAGCGCTGATAAACAGGCTCACAGTAAGGCAGAAACCCACTCTGCAGTGCTGTGGCTACTGATGACAGGCACTAAAAAAAACCAAAAACACTATTGTTTTTCTAAATAAACCTTAAATAATACTTTCCTAAGTGAAATATAGTACACCGCTCTGTCGTATCTCAAATAGATTAGCGCGATCTACTCAAAACACTGACCTCCAGTAGCGGGAAGAGATCCTTGTCTTCATCTTTAAGCTCGTTCCACTTGGCAATCAGTGGAGGCATCAACTTCTGAATGTACTCCTATGAAACATTGTCAATTAATAAGAGTTTGCAAATGAGGACTTGATCATTTTAACATAAAATGCATGTTAGCTTTGTCTTTTTAGATAATAGAAAACAAGACTAATTTGGGTTTTTATTTACTGATCCACAATCAGGCAATTTAAGTCTTTGAGTAACTGATTAGATTTTAGAAGGACAAAATTATTCCTTCCATCTTTCGGTTCAACAAACTACAAAATTCTCCAGTTTTAGCAAATATACAGACCGTCGCAAACACTTACGGGCTGGTTGAGGTGGTGACCCACGGAATCTGCCAGAGTTCCGATGGCATCATACAGGATGAGGAGATTCTTGTGCTGATACTTCCCAAAGGCATAGACCAGCGTGTCCAGGATAAAACTCAGGTAGGGCACGAGCTCTGTGCACGCCTCCTCCTCTAGTGTTGCAAATGCACTGGGGACAAAAAAAAAAAGTAGAAACAATTACCATTTACATCCGCATGGCGTTCATGCAGACGAGGAATAAAACACGCTGGTTGTGGATCAGAGAAAATATGGGAACAAAGTGTATCATTGGAATCAATGAGCTGGGATTCTCATCACCTCCACATTCATGGAAAGGAAAAGTACAGCTGCTCACCTGCAAGCGGCCTCCTGCACCCTCTTGTTGCTGTCCAGGATTCGATTTAGAAGTTCTGTCATTAGAGGTTTGAGGTAGGAATCAGGAGGCTGGGAGACCACCCAGTGTGCATAGCGGCTCAAAGTCCAGCAGGCGATGGAGCGCACCAGAGCCTTCTTGTCACACAGACACTGGATGAGGTGGGGGATCAACTCTGGAAGGAAGGGTACCATCCCCTGCATGCAACCTGAAACAAGTCCGCAACAAGTTAGAAAGACGACCCTCCGCTAATGCAGGTTAGAGCAGAGCTAGAGCAGCTTGTCTTAGTGTGGGGCAAAGAATGCAAAAGTTTTCCAATCATCTTATTATTGCATCATAGTTTTACCTTCTGCTATAGCCCCCAACACCAAGATTCCAGATTCCTTGATGACCCAGTCTGGGTGAAAGAGCAGCCCCTTAAGGAGCGGCAGGAGGTGGGGGAGGAGGTCATCGCGGAACACGTTGGCCAGAACATCCAGCGCTGCAGCAGAACACTTTCCTGTGACAGAAAAAAACATTTCCCATCACTTTTTAGCTCTTCATATGTTCATCCGTGACATTTACAAACACAAACTTACAAAAAAGCATTTGATCGATTAATGCAACAGAAGATTGGAAGAGTTCACCAGGACATACAGCTTAATCCCAAATCTCATCACTTACGCAGATTCCAGTCAGAAAGCGTGTCATCGTCATCATCTTCGTCATCATCCTCGTCCTCGCCCGCATCTCCCTCCCCTCCTTCGTGCTGCAAGGTGACGGTGCGAGATTTGTGAAAGCGGGGCTTGATGTCCTGCTCGCTGTCTGGAACTGCCTCATCCTCCTCCACATCTCCCTGAGAGGAAACAAACGTAAACGTCCGAAAGACTTCATCTCCAGACCAGCACAAGGAAAGAGATGCAGGGACAGAATAAGAGGCTTTACCTTCAGTAGTATGATGTCTATCTCTGAATACTTCATTCCATTCACTAAAATAGGGATCAGTCTGTTTTAATAGGGTGATAGAAAAAAAACACATTAAAATCAAATTTGTACAATTATTTAATAGATTCATTAAATTAAATTAAGAAACCATGATAAAAGAAAACGTATTTTTAAAATAACTACAGAGTATTAGTGGCTCGTTTTAATATTGAGATCTGTGTAACTCACTGCATCAGGTGTCCAGACAGCATCTCTTTACAAATTGGTTGTTCGGCTAAAGTCAGCCAGAACTCGCACGCCTCCAAAGCCACGTTCTCATCGGGGTCCTGAGTCCTTTGCAGCATGTACTGCATGAGAGAGTGAGATGTGTTATAGAATATATATAATCAAAATGACTAACGAAAGAAATTGGATCTTGTAAGTCAAAGAAAATGTGCATTATTGTGCCACGACGTTTCTGCAGGTCTGGATCAGAAATCATAGGAACTTTAAGTATCACGATGCATCAATGAGCTGGGTTTCTCATCATGTCCAGACACCAGACCAGGGATGAGCAATCTTTTTTTACTTGTGGAACACAAAGGGTTCTAAAATTTGATAGAAGTGTGGCTTTTATTCACATTTTAGTGCCAATTGCACAAATGGGTTAATGTCCATCAGGGAAAAATACAAACTTGGAGAAATAAGGATTATCAATATCGTTTATTCCAGTTTGCCAGACCAGAATAAATAGTTTCACAGGCTGCATTTGGCCGCCATGCCGTAGTTTGCCCATCCCTGCACTAACTTGACAGCAAAAATTCATGGCTTCTCCTCACCTGGATGATGCTGTGCATGTGAGGGATAAGACGATCGATGCGGACCTCCAGTAACATGACAAGGGCCCGACAAACATTCTTTCTAACCTCCGGGTCTTCGTCTGCAGCCAGAGCAAAAAGGCTCTGACAGAGAGGAAAAAGAGAACAAGAGTTGAAACAAATGTTGCTGCAAACAGAAGGTAACAGTATCCTTTCAGACACACGGCTCACCTCTATAAAGGTGTCTATATTATCCATCAGGGCCTGGGCTCTGCCGATGATGAACTGGTTTACACAGGCTATGGCGTGGGATCTGCAGGAAATGAGTTGAAATTCAACACAGAGAAGCTCATTTTGCTCTAAAAATGCTCTGAATCAAAATGCATCAAGCTGCAAAAAAAACCTACAAAGCATACACTTGAATTGCAATGCAGCACACACAAGTAATTGAAAATGCAACAGGCCTTTGAGAGATCCTGCTGCAAGCAGTGGCAATCATTTACTGTTGGTAACAAGAAGAGCATCTTGTATTTTAGTAATTTAAAAAACATCTGCAAACAGCTGCACTCAAAGAGCATCTGACTAACTTGCTAAAAAGGCAGTTCTCAAAATGAGATTAGCATTAAGCCTATATATCTAACAGAACAAGCGCAAATGATTTCACTTCATTCAATTTCAGGGAGATGGATCAGGTCACAAGTGCATCAGTGTGAAGAAAGTAAACACTACAAGTAACATGTTAGCAAAAGCCCCAAAAAACAAAGACTCCTGCTCTCTCCTGTACCTAATCTTGGGGCTGCAATGCTTGAAGAACTGAAGGAATTTAGGTATCATAATGTTGAGGGGTCTATTCAGAGCGTCACTGTCCAGCAGCTCCGACGAGTCCTCGCAGATCTTCTGCAGTGCGCCGAATGAGCCCTGAGACACGGACATACATAGAAAGGCTGTCAAATCAAACAGAAACGTACACGGACACAGAGGAGAGAACAAGACTGCATCAGAAGATAAGACTTGAGAAAAAGTAGTGAATATAATGCAGAGTTGAGCATTAAGTTCCCTTTTTATTCAAAAATAAAAAGGTCATAAGTGCATGTTTTTGGCCAGAACAGCTGTTGTTTGCCACTCTAAGGATAGTTTCATTAGAATCCTATATTTGTGAGTAAAAGTTAACCGTATTCAGTAACCGATAAATTATAAATCTTTTGTTTGAGAAGAATTTATATGTAGAATTAAGGATGAAGTTCTTGCTAAGGTATTGAAGATTCTTTTTAAAGTGTAAACATTGTAATGAATAAAAATTCAAATAGGAGCTAACCTCGCAGGTGTTGTAGTCCTCAGAGTTGAGCAGGTTACAGAGCTGGGGTAGCAGTTCTGGCCATGTTTGCAGCTCACCCTTGGAGGCAATAGTAGTAATGAGGATGCCTAGAATAAAAATGACAAACAGGAATGTAAGTGCATGTCACATCAGCAGAGAATCTTAATTTCTCTTTCCAGGTTTGGATCAGACAGTATGAATACAAGACACCTTCACTGACAATCAGGGGGGTTATTAATGCATCAGTTCCAGAACATCAAGGTTAAGGTGGAGACTGAACTCTTGACTCACCAATAGTTGCACGGATGAGTGGTGAGGGATCCCCAATGCTGTTGAGGCACTCCTGCTTGATGAAGTCTGCAACAGTTGGGGGGAAGTTCTGGTAGTGGGCCTTGACATTGTTCTTCAGGATCAGACCGCTTAAAGAGCGAGTTGGCTCATCTGAGAGAAGAAAGGGAGCATTGATTCTTATAGCTTAAAATGTTAAATAAACATTGCATTACATGGTACAAAGATTTTTATTATAAAGCTGAATATACACTATTTTAAACATTTCCCATTAGAACATCTGATCATGTCAACAGTTGTTCTAAGACAATGCAGGTCAACAAGTCTGTGGGATGCAAAAGGCTCAGAGAAGATAAACCATAGCTTACCCTCAGTTTTGAGTCGTGTGAGGACAAAGATCAGATAATTGTTGAAGTCAGGAAACTGGTTAAGCTGTTCCAGTTTCTAGTATGGCGGTTAAGGACTACATTTGACTGGCTAATGTTTTCAACTAGAGTACAAACTAAGCAATGCAAACAAATAAGGCAATTTAAGAAATACACATGGGCAAGGAAAAAAAGATGGCGGTGAAACAGGATACTTGTTGAACTGCTCTCTGTGTGACAGTGTTAGGCGACTGGGAGTCTTTGAGCAACTGAAGGACCTGCTGGAGTCCCTGCTCATCCGGCTGCCACTCCATCCTACAAAATGCACACAAACATTCAACACTGCACAGCATAAAGCTGCTTTGTCCCAAAAG
Source organism: Oryzias celebensis (assembly GCA_014656515.1). NCBI lineage: Eukaryota > Metazoa > Chordata > Actinopteri > Beloniformes > Adrianichthyidae > Oryzias > Oryzias celebensis. Next base: position 12,610,809 of record BNCR01000008.1, on the reverse strand, counting down.
CCAGTTGACTGCAAAACCAGAAATGAATGAAACGAAAACCCGGTCACTGGATCAGACAGTATGAATACAAACACCATCAGTGTCAGTCAGGTCATTTAGATACATCATATCCAGTACCATTAACATCAATGGATGCTGAAAATACATTAAACAATTACACAACACAAGACTTCAAATTCCAATTATAGAGCTGGAACATATAGACTTAATAAGAAGCATCTAAACTGCTAATTCATGCTAGTTACTGCTAATATTGTTAAAGTTGAGCTGCACCACGTGGCATTTGTATTTCTAGAAGGGTAAGAACAGGAAGTTTCAAGTTTATGGTGGACATAGTGGTTAATGGCAACTATGTAAACGCATAGTAGTGAGATCCGTTTAAGGTGGGACTATTTAAGGAACTGGAGCCTGCAAACATCCAAAACTGCTACCAGAATCAGCGGTTTGAGAAGAAAAAAATAATAAACAAGGACATTAGACCGCACGAACAGCTAAAATCTCTGTGACCCGGCTTAACTGCCTTTGGATAATCCTACCCCCACCTCACCACCCGTCGACTGCTGCGCTCCGTCGTAAACTTTTTTTTGTCCACCACTCCTCACACTCAAGTTAATCTACCCTAGATATACTTTAGTTCTAAAAAAAAAAAAAGATAAGATAAAACATATTCAAACGTGTTAGATCAACGAGTTTAAAAAAATACGCACAGCACATGATCGCCTTGTAAAGGTTTAAACTAGCTCTCATGTGGTTACAGTCTCTTACATTTGACATGAATTACAATCAAATCGTGTTTTGTTTCATTGTTCCTCGATATATAGAACGATCGCACTTTACAGGCAAGCAGTTAATCTAAATAATAAGTCGTTTAGACTCAGGCCTGTTAAAACGGATGGCCATGTTGTGCCCGGCAAATAAATCAGAAAATAGCGTCTTCCGTGAGGCCACGGGAGGCCGAAAACGGGAACGTTTTAACTCGTTAAGTCATTCAGCCACACACAACGGTGAGAAAACATGCTAAAATTCATTAATTGTCAAAAACTTCCTGAACACGTTTTTAAGGCTGAACGCTAAACCTCCTGCGCATGGAGGTTCACTTCGTGTGCTACTGCTAATGCTACTAGCTGAGCCAAATCTATTCCCATTCCCGCTCTGTCGGTTAATGTTCGTTTGATTTAACTTAACGAAAGAAAACTGTATACTTAACACGACAAGGTGACTAAATATACGGTCAAAGATAACGGTACATCGCACCTGTACGTACAATAATGATTTAAAAGCTGGACAGTGAGCGCTGGGCCGCTCTTCGTAGCGGGTCTTCTGGTTCAAATGAGCACGCCGATTTGACCTGAGACGGCTTCCGTTCAGTGCTTTCTGTGTAGTCACGCGAGACAACAGATGAGTTTTCAGACACACTAATCATATCTATGTACAGTTTTTGTTTCTTTCAATTTAAAGTTTAAGACCAAGACAGAGATTATTATTCTACCTAATGTTCACACTTGAACATTTTTTCCTCATGTTTTGCTTTCTAAATAAACTCGGCTTAGACCTCACCAATGCCGCGAGGAGCAACAGTGACATCTCGCGACACACGGAAATGACTGTAACCATTTCCTTTCAAAATAAAACTAAAACTAGTGGATTTGTTTTTCTTACTCAATTTGTGCTGCCCAATTCTTCATGTGCAAAACACATAATCATTGCACTATCAAAAAGAGCATCTATTGTTGGATTTCAATAGGCCGATATTTTGTATGAAACTATGTTCTATTTTCACGAGCTGTTTTCTTAGCAAAAAGTAGTACACCTTATGTTTATTTAATATATACTCAAGTATAAGTATAGCAAACACACCATGGCATGCCTTAGACCATGTACGTGTTGTATAGTAACTGATACTTCTCCAGACTAAATTGTAATATTTTAAGTAATATGTTACATTTTAGTAATAAACAAATCAATACAGTTCAAGTATTCTGCCTCACTTTTAGTATGGACTAAGTTTGCTTGTACTTATAGACTACATTTTGCTAAGGGTTCACTTGCACAACAGTTCTTGTGTTGCAGCTTAACAATGACCCATGTTGCAAAAATGTCACTTCTTTAAATCTCAAGTCAAGTGGACCTTGGCTAATAAAGCAAAATCTTTTTTTTCAGCAAGTTAAACAACTTTTAACAGCTATGAATTTGAGCATTTCAGTTAACTGTCAAAATGTCTACAGTTTGGTTAGCTGCATCCCTATTGGTGTGTGAATGAATGTCCGAGTGAATATATGAAAAGCAGTGTTAAAGTACTAGTTAGAACACGCTCCAGAAATGCAGACCGTACATAATATAACACGATTACGTGAGCTTGAGGTTGGATTGCTTAAACTCTAAAGGGTGAGCTCACAATCTTTACACAAGCCTTAAGAAATAGCTGGACACATGTCTACCAAGGCCTCATCAATACTATGTTCTCTAAAACAGTAAATAAATGTTATCCTGATTAGATTCTTGGCAGTCATTATGACACTTAACGGTTAACTTTAAAACCACTTTTATCAGTCACATGACCCTTTTTTTTTTTTACCTTTCTCCGCTTACTCATTGCTTGACACACAGCTACCTTCAACAGTACAGAGACTTATTAAACTGATACAGGGTTCTGACCTTCATAATTGTTTGCCAGTTTCATCATAAAGTTAGTCAAAAGCAGAAAAAAGGAGAAAAGGTAAGACAGAGAAAATCCAAGCTCAGATGGCTGATGGAGAGCATCTGCAGAACTGTTTCTACAGTAGGATGTTGCCGTTCTGCAGTGGTCATAATCTGTTGAAACTGATCCAAGGAAAGAGGAGTGGACTGGTGCAAAGTCCCATATTTTTTTGAAGTTAACAACAAATGTTATAGAAAAGTAAGTAAACTTTATTTATTTTGCACAGTTGGCAGAATCACCAAGTGCATCACAATGCAAAAACATAGGTTAAAAAAAAAAACACAAAAAACAGTATAACACTTTGAAAATAAAAAAACAGACAAATACTTGGAAAAATACAAACCAGTCAACTAAAAGGGAGGGCCTATTTAAACAATGATGCTGCTTGATGTGGGGGATCTTGTTCCATATCTCTCTACAAGTCAGGGCTGGCTTAAACAATTTAAAGGTATTTAGTTTCCCTAAAAACTTCCCAGAATACCATCTGTGGGGCATGATGGATACCCGGTTCTAATCCAAAAAGGGTCTTCTGCTAACGTGTTGTACCAGATCTTTCAGAGAGAACATATGTATTTGCTATTTTTGTTTTATTATAGTTTTCTCAACAGTTTTTCCTTGAATAACAATAGAAAGGTTAAACATTTTTTTGAAATATTGACCATGTTTTACAGTAATTTCTAAGATTTCAAAACTAATATTTTGATGTGGGTACTTCTCTGACTTACAAAGTCATTTTGCAGCATTTCAAGAACATGTGTTAGTGGTAGATGTTTTTTTGGTTTAGAATTAAACCATCCGCAGCACCAGGATGACACTGCAGAAGATTTAACAACAGCCTAGCTTATTGATCTTTCAAATGAACAAAGTCCGTCTGTAGAAATTTTTCTTCCAAACAATTCAATAAAACAATAGAAATGGTTCAAAAGACTAAAATGAGAAAGCCATGGCTGAAACCAAGTTTCACAACGTTTCATGTAAAAAAAACTTTCAATTTCCGAGTATTTCGCTGACAGTGGGCATAAAATGCGTTTCGTAACCTGATGAGAATTTTTCCTCTTCGCATAAGCTGGAAGAGTCCCCTTTGTCTTCATCCGAGTCAACCATTTTACTGTACGCCTCTCGAGCCCTATAGTCTGTCCTACAACAGTCCTCTGAAGTGACATCATCTCTCTGATCAAAAACCAACTGTGAACTCTCATTTTCCATCATTGGTCTGGTTAATCCATCAGGGTCCAAAGTCTCAGAATAATTTTCCACTATTTCCAACTTGGAAATTTTTGGATTGGGGTCATATATGGTCTTGCAAATCCAAGAGAGGGGTTCGTTTATCTACAGAGAAAGCAAACATTTGTATAATGTGTAAATGTGTGGTTGCAAACATCAAAATAAATCTCAAACTAGAGCAACAATCGATTCCGTTTACTTTAAGTTTAGTGTGCTGCTTGCTAGCATAAATGCTAGCATAGCCTTTTCAGTTCATTCTGACTCACCTGGAACTGTTTGAAGATTTTACTGTTACTTGGATCCGGCTCCTTCTCAAAGAGACACACAGGCAAAAATGGACACACTGTGTTCTTTTTAAAGTTGCTGCACAGGAACAAAACGGTCAAGAGATAGAAGGCAGATGCTTATTTATTTTCAAATGAATGGCAAAAAAAGGGACAAAGGTAATCCACATTTAAGATGATTATATTACCAGAATAAAGTAACACAAGTGACCACCAGGAACACAACGATAACAACGCCTATAACGGCCCTAAAAGCTGGAAAAAAAAGAGACAATTAAGATGAGAACAGTGTTCCACCAGCATTCTGCAGTCTTTTAGTCACACATTTTCATTTAAAACAGGTCACTTTAAAAAGCACACAATCTACTTGAAGGTTGAAAGCAGAATGAAGACTTACCAGAGAATTCATTGTTTTTTGTCTTAAATGTTGTGGCGACATTTTCACCGGGGCCAGCAGCAGACACAGCTGCTATCCACACCTTGTACTCCTGATCCGGATTAAGATCCAACAGCTTGAAAGTCTTGTTTCCGTGGTCTGGGGTCACACTCACATTGTAAACTGGAAGATGCAGGATGGTTGGAGTGCACAATGATGGAATTTTAGCATAGTTGACAAAGACATGTTTATTTTTTAAAAATTAAAATCAAATGAAACCTTAATAGACAAATTGTTATTTATGTAAAAATTTGTATTTTTCTTCATATTCAGAAAAATGTGAAAAAAATTGCAAAATACACCTTTTTTTCCTCCTTAGATATTTATTGTGAGGTAACAGACTTGTTACTGGTACAGGGTGTTGCAAGAAACATTGTACCGGAAATAATAGACTTTTTCGTTTCAAATAGTTGTTGCTTACCTTTTTGTGTGTCTGTTCTTATTTGGTAGTACAATATCACTCCATTCTGCTCAGAACAAGGAACAGGCTCCCAAAACAGAGTCGCTTCAGTGCCGGCGATAGAAGAAACCTTAAATGACTGTACTTTAGAGGGAGCTGAAGGAGAACAACAAATCAGAACTTCATTAAAAATAGAAAAAAAAAAACTTTTACTGTAGATCAGAATCAAGTGTTTTAAAATCAAAGTAATTTTACAAGATACGAACCTCCCTGAACAGAATATCCAATTGCAGTAGAAAGTAGAAGAACTTTGCTTGTCACAGCAAACAAAGACACATGGTATGCTGTATATTTTTTGAATTCACCTATAGGTGGAGACAAGCATCATTTTAGACTGCTTTTCCAGACATGTCCTTCAAGCTCCTCATTCTGTTCCACAGACCTTTGAAAGCAGCTGAATTCCGGCTTTTATCCACTTTTATCCAATCAAACCCACGGCCAGGTGGACACACTCTGTACTCAACCACATATTGGATCAAATCATCAGAGGAGTGAGAGGACAGATCCCATGACACCGTCAGATTCTCTTGCGTCACCTGAACTTGTATCTTTTGAGTTTTTTTTTTCACACCTTAGTGAGAGACAAACACTCATTAGCACACTTGAGGAATAAAAAAAAAAGTGTATTTAAGCAACTGAGAAAGAGATTCTGTTTCAGTGAATTTGACAGTGGTTTGTTTAAACAATTAAAATATTATCTTTGAATTTATGTAAATTGAGTTTTGACAGATAGAAATAATCAAAAACAAGCTAGAACTCTCATTTATGCTTAACCATAAGATTGCTGTAAAATATAAAGCTATTGTTTAATCTGTTATTTTAATCTTTTCTGGTTGTTAGCTCTGTCCAGCTACAAAACTAAGCTATACAGATCTGCCATGTCAGTGGCCTAGTAGTAGAGTGTCTGTCCTAAAACCAGGGAAGTGTAGATCCTTCATCAAAAACCGAATAACCTTCAGACAGCAAGTGTGCTCAATATTTTGTGAAGGAGGTCCCTAACATCACACTTGAAGTGCTTTTTGTGAGATTTCAGGCAAACAGTACCCGGTGCTGACAGGACTAGACGAGAAGCATCTGTGGCTCCGAGAGCATTGTAGGCCAATATGCTGACCAATGACACGTCTTTCAGGGAGGATGTGAGGCGCCATATTCTCCCATCGTACATCCAGAGGGGGCTGGATGCCTTTGTGGACACATTTATCTGCTTTTGGACGCCATCAGCGTACACAAATGTGACAACGTATCCCAAAATGAAACCTCGTGCCTGAGAAATAGAAAGATTCTGGAAGCAAAGTAGAGAAGAGGATGAGAGAATACCTTTGACTTGTACTCTTTGCATTTATGCGTTGCTTACCTTCCAAGTCAGAAAACATTCAACGCTTGCGTGGGATTTTACACAGTCTCTCCACATATCCACCTCTCCAATTGGGGCTGAAATACAGAAGTAAGTTAAAAACAAACTGAACAGGAAACATGGGGACTTGATAGTTGTGCTAATTATTTATCATTCCCTTATATTTTCTGCAAAATCATTCCCTCGACACTCGAAGCTGATGAATAAATTGTAAACTAAACAAAAAAAGAGCTCATGTTTGGACTTTTTTTGAGGGAAACCCTCCAGACATCTGTTCACTCCTAAAATTTCACAAATTTACATGTTTTATTATGTCTGTGTCTAAAGCAACCTGCTGCAGCCCCAGTCTAATGTTTCTTAAAGTTCCACCTATAATTTCAATTTAAAGAGGAATCTAGCTCTAAGTTTAAAAAAAAAGGAAAAGCTTAAAGAAAATTCCTTAGAAAGATTGCATCTAGAAATTCTTTTCCAAACTGAAGACTTACTTGATTCTGCGCTTGTTTCATTATAGATTTCACTCCAGTCACTCATCAGGCTCTGGCTGCACATACATCGAACTTGAAATTGGTAGACTGTGAAGAACTGGGGATCCATCACCGCATATCTGAGATCTGATGTATGGTTCTCATACAGAGAGGCGGGCCAGCCTTGGTCTCCCTCCGACCGATATCTCACGTCACAGTGTTCGAGATTCCGATCCTCCAGAGCACAGCTGGTGCTCCAGGTGATCTCTAATGGGTCCTGACTGACTTTTGTAATTTTAGGTGGAGGTAGTTTGACTAAAGAGAGGTACAAAAAGAGAGAAATCCAGGAAAGACTCAAAAACCATTTGACAAATTCTAAAAATGTCAAGACCTGACATTTAAGTCATTATTGATAATAAATAAAATGTATTTTATTTAAGGTTTTTGTGTTGCTTCTATAGAGAAAACATGTGAGTGAACTCACTGATATGTTCCACATGGTAAACAGCCTCCTCAGATCGAACAGAACTGTTTACAACCTGAACCCAAACCCAAAGTTTGCCATGGCTAGGAAATTGTTCACGGTGAATAATCCCCTCCGAACTGCTTTCACCAGTTATGTCCACATCGCTGGAGGAAAACACAAGACAGACAGAATGAGAGAGGATTTTACCACTTCAGACTGTCAGACCGTTAAGAACAACAAACATTTCAAGGAATTACTCGCTATTTTCTGGTTTCCAGTGCAGGCGGTAGGGAGAGGGACCCTCACGGTCTCCCTGTGGATTCCAAATGCACTTTATATATGAGCAGTTTTCCTTGTTACAGGGTCTATAGCACTCAGGAACAGAAGGAGCAGCAGGGACAACTAGAAATAGACAAAGAAATTTGGGAAAAAATTGAAGACAAAAAACAAAGATGGAGAAAATATTTGTAAAAAGTCAATTCTTAAAAGATTAAAATTGAACTTAAAAAAATGCTCAGCTAGAGTCAGCTTCAGTCTCCCTCATAAGCAAATAAACTTATCATGAATTTTAATTTCAGTGTAACAGAGTACAGTCACTGTGAACCACATTCAGATCTAAAAAAATATTTAAACATTAGTCAGTTAAAATAAATACCAAAAAATGATTTTAAATCTTTACACCAAAACCCAGCGAGAGCTGCAAAGTCCCACCTCACCTTTTAGAAAGATACACTTTGTCTTTATGACCATTAGGGCATTTATTTAAAAAAAAACAAGCTTACAAATATTAACAATAATTAAATTATAACTGTGTTATGTTTTTATATGTATAATATCTTTAATATATTTCGCTTTCAACTCCAGCAAACAAAGGTTCCTTTCAAAATAAAATGCACCCCCTGTGTTATTCTCAGGCTGCAGTAGACTTACTGAATTAAAAATGCAGGAAATCCATATTAAGTATGGTATTTCTTGTCATTATGGTTTCAGTACGCTTTTATAATATGCCTTGTTTTTCTATCAAATATTAACATGACTATGTTGGTAAGGAATCCTATTTTTTATCATCTTGGTGCTTGAAATTATTTCCAGCTATGAAAAACAATCCTTTATTGTTATGCTTTTAAGTAGATGTCACACTAAAGTAATTTTGGAGCCAAAATAGTTTGATGCATATTTGAAGCAATAGGTGTCAAGGGGTTAAGCAAAATCTATAAATGTAGATGCAATTATATATATATTAAGATTAAACTTTGGATCTGAACAACAACTAGACATTATTGTTCAGCAAAGAATATAATTGCTAGAAATTTATTCTATAATAAACTGCTACAAAAACTTAATAACCAAAAACAAAATAAACTTTTTTTAATTTATTCAAATTATTAATATTTTTTTTAAAGCCAAAGAACCACAATGGAAGGATGAAAGGTGGCTCCACAGCCTTAGGTTGCAGATTTGAACTAAATTAAACTAAATAGAACAAGCTTTGTTTTTTTACTGCACTCCTCTTTTCACCAAGGGTCTGTAATCTGTGGCTCTGGAGCCACATGTGACTTATTTACCCTTCAATTGTGGCTTTCTGGTTAAAGTAAAGGTGAAAAGTTATTGTAAACTATAAAATAAGCAGTAAAGTAAAAACAAGTAAAGTGAACTAACTCACATTTTATTCAACTCATTCACAAGCAGTTGAAGGGCAACATATCACTCCATAAGGTTCCTGACTATAGTTAAGCTGTGATTCTTCAACAATCCATCAATCCTTCATGGGACATGTCAACAGATTTTTAGTTCATTAGATAGATGAATTTCTGGATGAGATGCATCAGAAATGATAAAATGCAGGTTTTTAAAATTAATTGCTGCAATGAGATGATTCTATATGGCACAAAAAGGGAGGCATGCTGATCCCTGTGTAGTCGTAAAATATTTCAGATTTTCTCATGTTTATGTCTGCCAACATAATTTATCATAACAGTTACATTAACATAAATATAATTCTTTTTTTTTCAGGGTGAAATAAGTAAAGGGGTGCTTACACATCCGCACATCTGTAAAGCTTGCTAAGGACCTGTCACATTTCTCATAAGCCTGCACACCTACAGTAACACGTTCAGTGCCTACATGCAGGAAAGCAGAGAAGCTGTAATGTTAACAGGAAATGAACAGCTTGGTTGAATGACTGTACTCTTCTTTTAAGACCACTTCCTTTTCAACACAAGGTGGGTCTACAAAAATACTCAGGGCAGTCACTAAACCAGTTCCATTGACCCCAGTGGTGCATGACAAATCAATGTTAACAGCTTTTTGTGCATACAACAGCTCAGTCTGTGTAACAATGCAGAGCAGTCCACCACAACATAACAGTTCAGGTCATTTGAAGGAGGTCCGCCCGACGGCAACGAGGCTGGACACGAGCTGGGTTTCCTATTTAACTGACGGCTCACGTGACCACAACACGTTTTTAAATGTTGAAAACTTTCAATTGGCCTACCGGCTGCAGCAGCACGCTTCAATAGGAGTGTCAGTAAGATGGGGAAAAGACACTTCGTCCTGGAAACGGCCATTACAATGAAAACAGGCCCTTAAAAGTCTGTGGGGGGCAAAAACCGACATAGAACATTAATTGATGAAGTTCCTAAGTAATTCAACAAAGTTCGACGACATACTAATTGTTTTTTTTTTCATTATCTAAAATATAAATATATGAAAAATTCGAGACAGTTTACCTCATAATGAGACACTGAGACACCTCTGCGCAAAACCGACTTTAAAGCCTTTCAAGTTGTTGTGAGAAAAGGAGCTTTTGACTGGAAACGGAAGCTCCGCCCCTCTCTGGAATTGCCAGTGACGTAGCCCTCACCTCGACTTCCTGCAGCGCGCCTGCGCGGCTTTTAAACGTGGCAAGCTGATCAAAGTGTTACAGCGTTCACAGTCTGATAGTCAAGATTGTTTTTCTATTTTTGTCTACGAAATCGGAGGCATTGTGTAATTTAGTAGACATACAATACAGAAGTAGATCTATAAAAAGTGTATGGGGCGCCATTTGTAACAGTGTGACTTTCATTTTCAGAATATTTCACCTAATCATTAATTACCACTGCTCAACAAAGAAATGAACTACGTCCACGTTTCTATTCAAGAATGTCAATTTTCGACTTTTTTGCATCATAATTTTCATTCTAAATGTGCAGTATAAGCCTGCTTCCTATACATTGCAACACAACTGATTCAGGCCTGATTTTGAGCCACAGTCTTTTCTGTTGGATCATGGAAATAAGTAACAACATGCAAGAAGTTTGAACTAAAGAACCAGGATGAAATACAATCCTGCCATTTCAAAATTGCTTCAATTAAAAACACAACAAGCTACAAGATTTTAAACTGTGCTACCTGGAGGATACTTTCCTGTTTACTTAACATTTATTTGTACATTTTGACACCAAATTATGAACTTGCTTGATAGGTAAAACAGAACAGGCAATGCAATTTTAACAACTTGTGAATTTGTAACTACTGTTTCCTTGCTGTTTATGTCCAGGTTTGATGTTGTAATTGTTTCCCTCAACCAGATGGATCAATTGCTAAATCATATCAAACATAGTTTTAGTCCAAAAAAGAATCACTATACCTTTTTCAGCTAAAATATTTTTCTTTTTTGATGCTTTTATGTAGGTAGAATCATATTACTGATCTTTCTTAATTTGTTTCTATCTTTCTACCAAAGATACAATGAATTTTCTGACTTTCATGCGTTTACTTCTGTAAACAATTATCTCCAAATTAATCAATGCTGTTACTTTCAATAAATAATCTGAAGATTTGATTCTCCAAATACATAGAAATGCATTAGTGTGACTGCAAACTTTTAAGTGAGAAAAGACAACATCACCAAATTAATCAGGAAAGCAGATTTATATTTTTGTCACATATAGTTTTAAACATCAGTAGTCACACAAATACAAAAAGAAATGATATTTTATCAAACATGAAAGTTACATTTCTTCAAAGTCTAACCATGTAGATTCATTAATTTCCATACTGAAATAAAAAAATTAACTTGTTTTCTGTGATCACCTAGATATCATTACAAGAGCCAAAAGAATCTGAAAAAAAATATTCAAATAGAACCCAGTCTTACATGTGAGTAAAATTACAAAGTCATGACAACTTGAGGGGGAAAAGTGCACCAGAAAATATGCATATTAGTGTGATCGTTTATCAGAGTAAAAAGAACATCTTGCTCATGTGCACATCAGCAGAGGGAGCTGATCTCACTCTTGCTGCAGCCCCATTTGCAGCAAGCGTTGGACAGACCCACCACCACATCCCGACCTTTGCGATCAGCTTTGCGAAGAGCCTCCAGGATCTCATCAGTGATGAAAGAACGTGTGGGTCTGCTGAACACTCCCTCTTGGTTGTCTCTGTTAACAAAGCTAAGGTCTTTATTTCTTTGGAAGAGACTCTCCACCACAAAGTTCTGTTTTAAGCCCTCTGAAGATTCTTCCGGATAGATACCAAATGGATCTTCTAAACCATCTGCAGGGGTTAAATGTGCAAATGAAATATCACATCAATAGTCTTTTATGTTTATCTGACAAATTGCAACTTTATTTCAAAATAATTGTTGACTTTATTCTTTATTTACATTGTTAAATAAAGGGCCTAAACAATTGAAAATAAAATAATAACCCGTCAATTGCTTTTTTTTTACACAATAATTAAGCAACCACATAAAACATTAATTAAATCCAGTGATGAAACAGCAAAAAGTAAAAAATACTCAAGTCTGGTATAAAATGGGCCAACAGAAGGCCTTACCTGCACTCCCCAGTGAACGTTTCCATCTTGAACCTCCACATGTGAAGATAACTGCCCGGATGAATTCTCGACCACAGAGCTTTACCCCATACGTTGGATCCTCCATTGGTTGAGCTCCAGCCAGAACCAGGCAAAAAGCCAATACCACAGCTGTCCACATGATACCAGGGGGAGCTAAAACAAGAAAGTGCCTCTTTGATGGGAAAAAAAAAACGTTTTCTTATTCACCTCTCTCCTTTCACTCTTCTCGTCTGCTTGAGGTAAGCATTTGCAGGTGACCCAGGCGTGGTTTATAAAGAGTTTTGGGGCCATACAATTGGAGCCACGCTCTCTGCGTATGCAGGCCCTTTTCAAGAGAAACAGATCTAAAAGAGAGATACAGTGGGAGACCTTTATGGAAACAAAAAGGAGAGCAAAGGTAGCATGATCAAAAAATGTGTGTGAGGCCCCTCCAAACTATCCGCTTTAGTTTGTGACGCACATTTGTATTCAGATCTCACACAACATTTAAAAAACAAATGTGTAAGGATAGAAAAAAATGCTGCAAACAATGTAAAGGAAATATTATGATTAATTTAAAAATAGTGTATTTTATTTTTAAAAAGTGTTCTACATTATACAGTAGCATGCTTTCTATATCATTAAAAGGAGCTTAGGGTTGGGGTTAAGTGTGTGACTTTTTATTTAAATAAAATTTGGGTAAATAAATAGACGTAACAAAAAGACATCTGTCATATTTTTACTGTAAACATTAACTTGGCCTTCATTGAAGTAAATTGAAGTGACTTAAAATATGTTTACTAGAGGGTGTTGCCAGAAAGGCTTTCTACCTATACAGACAGATGCTGACAGTATTTACCAAGATAATACTTTATCCTAGTGCATTAGTTTTGCCATTTTCAATCTCCCTATGACCTTGTACAACTCTGTACTGTATTGTTTTTCTTCTTTCTTGAAAACCACCTATTGTGCCTATCTTTGGTAAAAAGGTGAGCTGAAAAAATGGCTACAAAACGACTGACATTTCCACAGACAGATAACACAGAAATTGCATCATGAGTCAGACAAATACCAAACACATTTTTATCTAAGTATCCACAGTCAAAGGTTACCCGTTTAGAAAATTACAATGAAGATGATGAATCTGTAATTATCAACATAATAAAAAGCATTGGCATTTTGGGTTGGTGCCCTTCTGACACTCATTAACACATGGTTATGTGGCCATTATTGATGCAATTTCAGAGAGCCATGTGCTAAAATATTTGAATGCTCATTGTTTGTTAAGAATAATTCATTTAATTCATTTTATTTTTTTTTACTGTGCAAAGCATTAAGTGTTGGGATTGACATTGTTTGCTATATCTTGTAATTTCTGGTGTTGCATTAATATAAAAAAGTCCCTAGCAGGGATGGGCAACTCCAGGCCTCAGGGGTCACGTTCCTACATTGTTTTCCAGCATACCCTGCTCTGGCATGTTCTAATTGGCTGGACACACCTGAACCAGGTAATCAGTCATGTGTAGGGCTCGGATATCTGGAAATCATGCAGACAAAGTGGCTCTCGAGGCGTGGAGTTGCTATGTGTTGTCATAGTGGATTAAGCTTTCCTCCAACAGAAGTCATTAGATCCCACTTGATTGATATCAGTGGGACAGGGGCGGACATAGCAGTTTGGGGGCCCCAGGCAATGAAAAACACAGGGATGGGGAAGGACAAAACACTTTCACGTGAGTAGTCTTCTGTCATTCCAGTGATTTGGATTTTTTATGACCGAGTTAATTAATAATGGGTGTAGAAATCATTTTAGACATTTTTTAGGCTGATGTTATTCGCACGTATTTACATGCACAAAAACTAAATAAAATTCATGTTGTCCACACGAATTACATGCACCAAGATGAACATTGCTGCGTTGTATATTTTAACTTAAGCCCAATCCCAACCCCTCTCTATTTACGTGCAAATAGTCGCTTCTTTTTTTTCTTTCTAAATTTTCAGCACAGGGTTCCCCAAAGTGTTAGTAAGTCTGCAGATAAACCTTTGTTGTGTAATTTCCCCCCCCCTCCAGTTCATATGTCAAAACTGGATAACAACTTTGGGCTGCATGGTGGCGCAGTGGTTGGCGCTCTTGCCTCACAGCAAGAAGGGTTCCCGGTTCAAGTCCTGGCTGGGGGATTTGAAACAGTGTCACCAATGGGGGACCTTTCTGTGTGGAGTTTGCATGTTCTCCCCGTGCATGAGTGGGTTTTCACCGGGGACTCCAGCTTCCTCCCACCATTCAAAAACATGCATCATAGGTTAATTGGTCACTCTAAAATTATCCCTAGGTGTGGATGTGGGTGTGTGACTGTGGCCCCTGCGACAGACTGGCGACCTGTCCAAGGGTGTCCCCTGCCTACGCCCATGAGTAGCTGGGTTAGGCTCCGGCAGTTCGTGACCCCGAAAGGGATTAAGCGGTTCAGAAAATGATGATGATGGATAACAACTTGGCACAAGTTTTCAGATACAAAGATACTTTTTCATTTCATTGCTTGGGACAAAGCGCATGTCTTGTTGTTAATCGAATTAAACATGCTGTAATTTCTTGCATGCGGACGTGGAAGGCTTCAGCAAAGGGAGAAACAAATTTGAGGGGGCTGTGACTTTAAGACAGATCAGAAGCATTCAGCCAATCAGAGCAAAGAAGGGGGAGGGCAGGGACTGGGTGGGTAGCAACAGTTGCCCTGGTGAAGACGAAGCGCCATAGCCACGGTAGCCCTGGCGACAAGAACCCAGCAACGAGAATCAACAACAACAACACCTGAATCGGCCATAAAAAAAATAAAAGAAGATATTTGACCAGTGGGGAATTCACACGTAAAACCGGAGGTGAATATTCTACTATATTAAAACATTTTTTTGCGTCGTAATGCTTCAGCTGGGCTGTTCTGTTGCTTTTCCCCCTTGTCTCAGTGGCCATAACTGGCTACTGCCTCAAATCGTTGTTAGTCTGCAAGCTAGCTGGCGTTTTGTAAAAGATTCGCCTCCGTTTCCTGAATGTTGCCGTTTTTGTGTAGCACAAAGTCGAGTGACACCGACTCTTTCCTGCCATGACGACGCAGCCACAGATGCATAGCCAAGCAGGCCGTTGTTATGGCGATGTCAAAAGCAAAGGTACAAAATGGCGGTTGTTGTAGAGACCAGTTAGCCTGCTGCTCAAGTTACATTGCTCCACAGCTAGCGCCAATTCTGTCACGACAAATGCGGTTATTAATATTCGAAGCTAATTTCTCAGACTTTTGAATAAACGTGGCTTTTATCATAGAAAGTGGTGCTGAGGGCGTGTTAGCACATGGCGTTCGACGAACGGAGGCTCAACAGACGAAGTATTTAACCTTTGGTGTTTCAAGGATAAATTTACTCAATAAATTTCGTGAGTTGCTTGCTTTAATAGTGTAAAAATGGAAGGGAAGAGAATATTAAGTGAAAGCATAGGCAGCTGTGGAAGGTGGAGAATATTAAACGTGGAAGGGGCGTGGCGAGGAGGGCTTTTCTCAGGTCGTCGGAGGTCAGTTGAACCTTTGAAGGGAGAAACAAAATCCTACAACTTGTGTGAGGTTTTTGTCTATTAAATTGAGAAGTAAAATAGCACGAACCGGTACAATACAAATGTTAGTATTAATTAAGAAGCTTCATTCAAATCACAATCAAGGAAAAAGTGTAAAGTTAATGATAAGTATCTTTTTAATGCAACAACTTATTTAATTTTGCTAATCATAATAGAAAATACCCGTTGCAGTCATCCTGTTAAAGAAGATTGAAAAAAAACTAAGCAACCTTGCAGAATCTTCCTGAACAAAAATGCTAAATCATTTGCAGTTTGGATCCTTGCAGAACAGATAGGATATGTTTTTATTAAGCTGACTGAAGTTAGGAGAAGGTTTCATATAAAAGCACTGAAAAGGTTAGAGTTCCTTACAAAAAATGAATGTGTGTGACATGGTTTTTTATCTGTTTTTAGTGACACTTTTGAAGTTTGAGCCACAAAAATAAATCAAGGTTTCTTTAAAAAATTAGAATGAGAATGTTTTGTCAAAGACATGCTCTTAAGGAATTTTTCTAATGATATATTTATATATATATATATATATATATATATATATATATAAATATCCACTATTCATCGCTATTTTTGTTTCTAGAATCTATGTCCTAGCAAATAACAGTTTTTTTTTATTTCGGCTTAAAACAGTTTACCACTGGGAATGATTTTTGAATAAGTTAAAAGATGATTGAAGTGGGACTTTAAGCTTCAGAACAGATGCTTTTATAGGTGTGTCTTTAAAAAGTAAAATAGTAGAAGTAAAAACCATTCAGAACCATACCTTACTATTTAGTAAGTAAAATAAGTAAAATTTGCACAACCCAAACAAGTGGCTTATTTGGTTTTCCTTTTCACAATTTTATTTTGAAATCATAATAGAATGTTATTTCATATTCTCATTTAAGTTATTTTGTATAAATACTTATAATCAAGAACTTTATCATGTCTATAACTACTTCCACCATGTCGGCCTCCTATGTCTGAGAAAGTAATAAAATTGTGTTTATATACAGCAAGGTTAAAGCAATGTGCAGTATGGATTGCATAGGAATGATTGTGCAAGCTGTCCAGTTCGCTGGTCAGATTGCAGTAATGATACGCTAACATACTCTTGGCCTTTCCAACATTTTCTTATCAGCTGCATTGCAAACAGGTCATCACCGCCAGTACTTTCAAACAAATGGACTGCTTTTCACATTCTAGAAAAATGAGAGTTTACTGCTTTACCCTTAAATTTTGTTTTGCACTTTGTTTTTTAAGTATTTTTATTAGGTAGCAGCTTGTACTCATACTTTCTTTGTTATATAGTTTTTTTAATGCTTGATTCCTCATTTTTCAAGGAATTTAAAGGGATTGCATGTTCAATGTTTTTTATTTTAACTCATGTGTCCGTAACAGGGTAGTTTGGAAGTTTTGTAATTAACTTAACTTAATTGGTTTATTTCATTTAAAGCCAACGTGGTTTTTATTAGGAAAACAAAAACTAGAAAATGTTTTTCCTTTTTCCTCAGGGTGAATCCCAGTTCTTGTAATGGCCACCTCTGGCTATGTAAGTGAGCTCCAGCCAGCAGCTCCTACCCAGGGAGCTGCTGTTACCATCACACCGGGTCAACCTGACACCACCTCCACCCCAGCTCCTCAGTTTTTGGCAGAAATTCAAACAACCGTGGCTACTCCCACTATTGTCACGCCCGCTGACCAAGCCACTGCCGCTGAGCAATCCACTGTTGTCACAACTCAAAAGCCGGCAAATGGGAATCAAACCCAATCTACAGCACTGGCCCAAACAGCCCAGACACAGTATGTGACTGCAGAGATCCAGAGCTCTCCCACCCAGTCTGGAAATGCTCAAAGCACTCCCCAGTTCATTGTTGTTACAGTCACAGGTAAATTTATATATTATTAAAGGCTTATTCAGTCACAAATGACAAGTTATTGCAAACATTTAAACCCACTGGAAATATAAAGATATTTTAGGATTTTTCTATCTCTTTTCTTCTCTTTAACTCCAAAAGATAAATACCTGAAGAAAGTATTAAATGATTGTGTGGAACCTAGTTATTTATTCCCCAAATTGTTTTGAATCATAAGAGATTTTGAATGAATAGCTGATAGGATCTCAAAAAGTACTAAAAATGTGCCACTTCTCACCCATTTCCTTTTTAGAGGGTTCCCTCAACTCAAGTGACAGTGTGTCAGATTCCAGTCCCCCTCCTGCTGTAGTGCAGACAGGAGTTCCCACACAGGTCGTACAGCAGGTCCAAACTGCCCAGCAGGTAAAACACGTACAACAGGGAAATCTATTTTTTCTTTCTTATAACTCCTTTGTACTGAGACTATTTCCATCCAACAGAGGTCAGTTGTGCAGGCCACATCCCAGATTCCCAAAACTGAACCTGGCACCCAGCTCAGTGTCACCAGTCTACAGCCTGTGCACATCACCCAAGATGTAAGTCAGGCTCAGCGACACAGAGGTGTCGCATAGTTTCACATGTAACCATGTCTAATCACTCTGACCTTTCTGTGCATTTAATTTTTGGTTCATTTGTTTAGCCTCTTGTCTTTATGGTCTAACTTCCCACATTCCAGCTTCTTCTTTATACGAGATGGCACAAATAGCCAGTTATACAAAAGAAGAACAACAACAGTTTTTTCAAGTGACACAAGAGCCTTACAGTTTAGGCAGGACAGAGTCACTTATCTTTTTTTAAGTATGCTAGAGACACAAGGGAATTTTATAACAAAAGCATGTTTGTAGCTTTTATTGCACTAATTCTGTACAAAAAATGTCATGCTGATAAAACATTTGATATGATGTCATAAATTATGCAGTGGTTTATGAGTTCATTTTTGTGTGTTCAGGTCCAGCAGCAGCTCGCATCGGTGCCGGTGCAACATGTTTACACCAATCAAGTGCAGTATGTTGAAGGAGGAGACGCCAACTACACTGCTAGCACAATGTTAGAATAAAACTGAGGATTTTGCGACAGATATAGATGTTTTGGTTTCCTAATGTAGTTCAACGCAGTCAACTGAAAGCTTGTTTTTAAAAAATGTTTTTGTTGTTGTTTTTCTTCAGTCGTTCCAGCAACTTTCCTTACACTGAAACTCCGCTGTACACGCAGACCACAGCTGCCCAGTATTACGAAGGTCAACCGACTTCAGGCTCGCAGTCTTCCACCCCTGGCACATCTCTAACTGTCTCTGTAACAGCTGGCACCACCGGGGGTGTGTCCATGTTTGTGGCACAGCCCACCAGTGCAACAGCGGGAGGGGCCACTGTAGTGACAGCAGGGGGTACCGCCAACGGAGCAGAGGATGGAACCGGCACAAACGGTAGCGCAGCAGGCAGCTACGTAATCCAAGGGGTTACATGCTGGGCAGCAGCAGTGGAGCAGGGACAGCTGGCAACAGCCAGAGCTTCTCACACACTGCCCGAGCCTCCCCAGCCACTGTGAGTATTACAGAAGGCGAGGAGACTAGCGTGCCGTCGGCAGACAAGAAGGTATGCAGAGGTGCCAAGCGCAGGAATTTCGTCTCCTTCCGTTCTCATTCACTCAACCCTTTGGTGGCGCACACTGATGATGTCATTGTTACGTTTTGGCAAGTAAAATAAATATATAGGCTTGAAAAGTGTACAGTACCATAATACAACACTATCTGATCAAAGTAAAGCTGAAAGGACACTATTATTTTTTGAACTGAAATATATTTCTAAAAACAAAACCATGACCTCATCATTTCCATGTCATTGCAGTGCATGCGATGAAGGGCATTTATAATCTGCTTGAAATGCTCTAACACTATAACGTTCATCCCAAATTCATCCTATTAAATCCCATATCAGAATGATGACTAAAATGTGTTTGGCAGACATCCCATCAATTTTTCAGTTCATATGTTCATTGCATACCAAAACTGTATGCCACGGCACGCAAACAGGTGTTTTTGTCTTTTCATTCCTCAGTGGTTAACAAGACTAAACATGAATGAACTTGGTTTTGAGGAAAATGCATGTATTATTTGCTAATTTCAACATGTCTATTATATGTTGATGACTTTGCATGTGTGTGTGATTTTTTTTTTATTTTTATTTTTTATTGATTTATTATAGTTTAAGGGTTTTATTTGATGGTATTTTCTGTCGATCACATCAGCTTTTTTCTCTCTTTGACTTGGCTGCGTGTCAGGTACAGTGGTTGCTGGACAACTATGAGACAGCTGAAGGAGTTAGTCTGCCGCGCTCCACACTTTACTGCCACTACCTGCTGCACTGTCAGGAGCAGAAACTTGAGCCTGTTAATGCTGCTTCTTTTGGAAAGCTTATTCGATCTGTGTTCATGGGGCTGCGCACACGTCGCCTGGGAACTCGGTAAGATCACCACACACTCAGACTTGCCTCTTGAAGACCCCTGAAATAAAAAATGTGGATCACATGCAGCCACTTCCCCTTTCCCTACTAATTCAAATCCTCATTAAAGAGGTGTTTTTTTTTAATGGTTCATGTCCAGTTTCCATTCACTGATGTCTTCAACAGAAATAATTTATTACAACTATTTATTTAAAGAGTGTAGATTTTAATCTACTGGAATTTTACAGCAATTGTGCTTAATAAGAGAACAAATTGGGTAAATATGAAGGCAGATGAGTCAGCAAAACAAATATTTAAAATTACTCTAAATTTAAGAATAATTCGATTTTCGATTGTGGAAGATACACAGAGAATGTATTTTTATTTTTATTTCAACACATACAAATAAACATGTTAGAAGCGTGTGTTTATAAATGAAACTCATCTCTCTGTGATGAGAAAAAACTTTTTGTGTTTTTTCTGGTAGAGGTAATTCTAAATACCACTATTACGGACTGAGAATCAAGGCAGGCTCCTCTCTTCTCCGTCTGATGGAAGATCAGCAACATTTGGCCATGAGGCAGCAACCATTTTCCCAGAAACAAAGGTATGCACAGCGTTGATGCACACATTCAAGCACAACCTTTTTCTGCATTCACACCGCACGGAACAACTGCCAACAGACTTCATTTGTTGGCCACATTATGGAAAGCATGGATGATATTGAGTGAATAGCTCGTGTTTATGTGTTTTGGAGAGCTCTGCATAGCCTGCGACCTGGCTTAAAAACTTTCGTAGGGATGTGTGATCACACTTGTTCCCAACATGGAAGCTCAAAATTCTGGTCTAAGTGCGTTTGCATAAACATTTCATTGAAAGTGGCCGCTTAAACGCAAGTCGACGCAGGCAGTCTGTATGCACCTTTCAATGCAGCAATAGAAAGACAGAATCTGTCTTTTTCAGTTATGTCTCAGACTCTCATTGTATCCATTTTTTTGTGTACTAGCTTTGGACAAAAACTTTCTTTTGGACGATTCCATAATATTTTGCTGGAGTTGAGTGATCAATTTCTCCTCAGGTTGAAGCCCGTGCATAAAGTTGAAGGAATGACCAATGGCACATCAGCAGGAGCAGGTCAGCAGCAGCAACAGCAGCAGGGGTCGGGCCATGTGGACATCAGCACACAGGTCCAGCAGTACCAACAATTCTTAGGTGATTACATTGAGTTTCAGATAAATTCTGCAATATCTGTTTAACTTAATGATTAACAAAGTCACATTCCCAGATGAATGTTTCATGTGTTCGCTGTGTCCAGATGCATCCAGAGCTCTTCCAGAGTTCCCAGATATTGACCTCCAGGGGAAGTCACTGCCAGAGGGCATTGAACTGGAGCACATAAAGAGCTTTCAACTGCTGTACAGAGAACACTGTGAGGTAATTCTCTAATCCAATACTAAATATTTGAGTTGCTTTTTTTGTAGGTAACAATGATGACTCTTCCTAAATTTAGAGACTGCATAAAACAGAGTTTTTCATCTGCTGGTGTAAAACCTCCTTAATACTTACTTCTGGCTCCAGACACAACATACCATGATCTATAACAGAAAGACAACTCATAATGACTTAGGTAATTGGAATAATTAGTTTAAGTTTATGTTGTGGAAGAATGAGGTTAAAGGGAAAAGAGATAAAGAAGGTGGAAGATTTTAAGTATCTGGTGTCAACAGTCAATGAAATGAAAGGTGTACAAAACTGTGATGAAATCAGCTATGTTGTTTGGCCTAAAGACAGTGGCACTGAGGAAAAGACAGGAAGCAGAACTGGAGGTAGCAGAGATGAAGATGCTGAGGTTTTCTTTGGGAGTGACCAGGATGGATACAATCAGGAATGAGTACATCAGAGGGCCAGCATGTTAGAGGTTTTGGATTTAAAGTCAGAGAGGCCTGGCTGAGATGATTTAGTCATGTCCAGAGGAGAGACCGTGAATATATTGGTAGAAGGATGCTGAGTCTGGAGCTGCCAAGAAAGAGCTCTAGAAGAAGACCAAAGAGGAGGATTATGGACACATTGAACACAGACACAAACCAGAGCTTTTTCAAACTGCGGGTTTTCATCTCCTCCCCTTCTCACATAAGTGGAAAAAAGAATTTGAACAGAAATGCTGTTTTAATGTTAAATTATTGTACATATGTCCTTCATCAGGATAGAAATGCTACAAGAACAAAAAACACCAAAACATTTTTTTTCTCTTTAAAAAATCAAACCTAAATTTTGAGAAAAATGTTATTCTTGGTTTTTCTGTCCTTGTTATTCCTTTTGTGATCTGTTTTTTTCTGTCATTCCTTATTTTGTGTTCTTTCAGGCCATTCTGGATGTCATGATCAACCTACAGTTCACATTGGTGGAGACTCTGTGGAAGACCTTCTGGAGGTTCAGCCAAAATCAGACTGAAGATGCCACAATTGCTGTGTGAGTTCTTGTATTGTGCAGGCTACCAAAGATTCAACAAGTGTTTCAGCTTTTAAAAAAAGGCAGCAGAGCTGTTTCTGCACTTTTCTTCATGCTTGTTTGTGTCGACAGCCATGATGAGTCAGAGAAGCGTCT
The DNA here is from genome assembly GCA_014656515.1 of Oryzias celebensis. Lineage (NCBI taxonomy): Eukaryota > Metazoa > Chordata > Actinopteri > Beloniformes > Adrianichthyidae > Oryzias > Oryzias celebensis. The sequence goes on along the minus strand of BNCR01000008.1, from coordinate 12,588,061 downwards.
TCCCAAATCCTGCCTGGTGTTGCTGTGCAAGTACGAGCCGGTGCTACGATGGAGCCGTGACTGTGACAACAGCCTGTATCAGAGCCTGGTGGAGATTCTCATCCCAGATGTCCTCCGACCCATCCCCAGTAAGTCTCTTTTTAGTTACAGTTATTACCCTAACAAGCTCAACTAAATCATAAAAAATACGCTTTTTAGTGCACGACAAAGACATTTTTAGTGTTAGCCAAAATGTGTATATTTTGAGGTGTTGGGTAAAGTGGTGGAAAAAACACCCATCTTTCAAGCAAGTCAGCACTTTCTTATGATGATTTTTTTTCTTCATTTGGACAAAAGTGCTGGCTCTGCAGAAAAACGATAGCACAGCCTGCTGTGCTGTGCTGAATTTTATCCGGATTTCTTCCTGTCTCACTGGCAAGTTTTAGCCAAACTTTGAGCTTAATTACTCTAGGATGTCTGCCACTTTTTGTCAATTCCATTAAAGTGTAACAAAATAAAATGTCTTTTGCTGAAGGAAGCAGCCCAATGCAAAAACAAGTATCAGTTAGACTCATTGAAAATAACTGCAATGCTTTTAGTCAAGAGACACATTTTTTAGCAGCTGTTTATGTTGGAGGTAGACTTGAAAACAGCTTTTAAATCCATTAACCTTTTTGCTATCCCAAGGTGCCTTAACTCAAGCCATCCGTAACTTTGCCAAGAGCCTGGAGAGCTGGCTGACAAATGCCATGATGAACATCCCAGAGGAAATGGTTCGCATCAAGGTACAGCCACTTCCACCCGCTCGCAGTTAATTAAAGACCATGGTTTTTGAGAAAGGCAGCTAGCTGTCTCTGCAGCCTTGAGGATTTAACGTAGAGATGCAGAAATATAGATTTACAAAAGAAGAGTGCACACTCAGAAATCAAAATAAAAAGATTTTTAAAAATCCAGATAATTGCAATGTTTCTTTTCTACTTAGATTAAGTTTATTTTTCTATTCTTGCCAAAATCCTTAAGTAATTGTCATAGTTTACAATTGTCAGCTCACTGTTTTGCTTGTTTTTTCCATAGGTAACATCCGCTAATGCATTCGCCCAGACGCTGCGTCGGTACACCAGTCTCAACCACCTTGCTCAGGCAGCCCGCGCTGTGCTGCAGAACACAGCTCAGATCAACCAAATGCTATCAGATCTGAACCGGGTCGACTTTGCAAACGTCCAGGTCGGTTTGTTGGTGAATTTTTTTTTTTTGAATTCCTGTGGTCTGAGAGGATCCTGTGTGATAAGAGCATGGTTTTCAGAGTCAGCAGCAGCCTTTCATGGGTTAAAGTGTTCTGCACATGCAGCATTTTTCTTGTAGCTTGTGGTTTCTCAGATGTATCATAACTTACCTATTTCTCAGTCACTTCTTTGTTTTTTCATACCAGGAAACACTTCCTCTATTTCTTTGAAACCGTTTACCTCTTTTTAGAAATGCCAAATCTTAACCTAAATGGGTCCTGGTTACATTTTTAGTGAATATTTTTACTGTACTCAATGTCTCAGTTCAAATGATAAAAAAAAAAGAACAAATTCACCCTTTTTAATCACATCTACTGTTCAATAGTGACAGGTGTCCATTTTCTTGTCGTCCCTCTGCAGGAGCAGGCTTCATGGGTGTGCCGGTGTGAAGACCGTGTTGTTCAGCGTCTGGAGCAGGACTTCAAGCTGACCCTCCAGCAGCAGAACTCCTTAGAGCAGTGGGCTGTGTGGCTTGATGGTGTGGTCTCTCAAGTCCTGAAACCCTACCAGCACAGCCCTGCCTTCCCCAAAGCTGCAAAGCTATTTCTCCTCAAGTGGTCTTTTTACAGGTGCGACAAAAGAATCTTTACAAACAGGAAAAAAAAGTATTGATTTCTTATGTCTTTGTTGATGTGGGTTTAAAGGAAATGGAAGCCGTTTTTTTTTTTTTTTTATGCCTTCTAATGTGCTGCAAACTGAGCTTGTTTCTCTACAGGCAAAAACGGGGACAGAGCAGCCACATGTCTGGTTAACTAAATTATTCCACACTTTGCCATCTTTAAAAAGGTTTCAATATTATTTCAGTATGTTTTAGTTTGCGCCTAAACACAAATAATTAAAAACACTTTAAAAATATTGGTGGACACATATATATTTATATTTTTTCATGTTTCTTTCCACTTCAGTCTTTTGTGGATGTTTGGCATCACCTGGCAGTTTAGTGAACTCTTGTCTGAAGTAGAACACTGGACTTAAAGTAAATAAAATATTTATATTTTTAAGAACCCAGCTAGTGTGCCTGAAATAATTCAAAGCAGGAGTGGGTTACTGTGATATTTCATAAATAATTGATGTATTGACTAAAATAGCTTGAAGTGACAATGTACTTTTTGGTAAAGAGTCTTTTTGGATGATTTCCTCTCTTTCTTCGGTCATATGTTTGCACTTCCGGTGAGGGGAGCAAGGAGAGAAACAAAGAATGTACAATTTGGAATTGAAGGATTTGTTGCATTTTTTCATGTGCTCTGCAGTTCCATGGTGATCAGAGATTTAACCCTGCGGAGTGCAGCCAGCTTTGGATCCTTTCACCTGATCCGCCTGCTGTATGATGAGTACATGTACTACCTTATAGAGCACAGGGTGGCCCAGGCGAAGGGAGAAACCCCCATTGCTGTTATGGGAGAGGTATTAAATACAAAACGAAAGTATTTAAAGAAACAATAGAAGCCAAATGTACTCACCAGCTTCCTTTTTTTTACCAACAGTTTGCCAGTTTGGGTCGGGGTCTGAATCAGCTGGATCCCGACAAAGGTTTGCTGCTTTTCTGTCTCATCAATCACATCTTCAGTAAAGCTCTAAAACTGTAACATTTTCCAATTACAGAGGAGGAAGAGGAAGAGGACGAAGAGAGTGAGGAAGAGGGTCAGGAGCTGTCCCTTCCATCTGACGGGGCCGGGCTAGGGGAGGAGTCACTGGAGCCACCCGCCAAGCTGGCCAGAACTGATCAGGGGGTCCTCTTCACGACCGGGTCAGCCGAAAACTAACCAGAGCTGAGCTGAAGATATTGCTCCCATACAGATGTACAAAGAAACACTAATTTATACGTTGGTTATAAAATAGAACTCATCAGTGTCTGTGAACACATGTTGCATATTGTTTTGGTTGTGTAATTTGTTCAAGTACACCCGCTCAAACCATGTTTGTTTGCTGCTGCCTGGTGGTAGAGACCATTTATTCTTTTTGGGGGCAACGTTTTGCTAAAGGCTTCACTACCAGAGTATGTCTCTGCAAAGAGAACCACCAGACAAACAGAACCAAATCAGACAGCCTGTAACAACACTGAGAAACGTTTGTTCCCCAAGAACACCACAAACGTGTCACTGCCATTTCAAAGTGGTCTTTAAAACTGTGTGAACTGTGTGTAAACGATGGCTTCTCTGGAGAGAGTACAAGTAGGCTTTAAGTGGAGGTTTCTTTTATTTATACGTCATGGATTTGTTTGGTGTGGAGTGAAAACAAAAGGAGCGATTTGTAAAAGACGCCCCATTGTTTGGTATTTTGCGTGACTCCTTGTTTCAGCTACACTGTCCAGCTGAACACACTTTTCCATGCTTGTCTGAATGTTGTATGACTGTGGGGTTTGCCACGTGTAACTGTAGATATTTTCCTATATCTTAACCATTTGGGTTTGGGAAGTCTTTGACTGTATTTGCCTGTAAAGGAAAACACAACAAAAAAGTCTCATGCTCTTGGAGTGCCTGTCACAGCTGCTAAACACAAACTGTAAAGAGTAAGCTATAGCTGTTGAACAGAGACTCTTGTTCGTTGCTGCAAAAATCCTCACCATTTTTACAGAAATGTGCTCTCTCAAAGGGGTGGGGTGGTACCGTGTGTCATTTATGTTCAAAGTGCTTCAACCCTGTCCTAGTGCATTCTTCTGTGGCCTCGTTTTCCTTTTCAGATTTTCTTTTCTTGCCTTATTCAAGAAAGATTTTCCATATTTTTGCCAAACCTTGTTTTCTTTGATCCCAATTGCTTGTCTTTTAAATCCCTTTTTAATGTTTTAAGGAGGACTGTGCCTGAGTTAGTTTAATCGATACATTTTACTGTGTATTTATTCACAACTTTGGTTTTTATTTGTCACTAAGTGAGCCTCTTGTGCAGTGTATGGTGCTGTGTTGTCACACATTGTGGGAAATCCTTCATGTGCTTTACTGGTTTGTAACTGTGTGTTCAGGTTTCAAAACCAACGGTTTTGATCACAAACAAATGTAGACCCCTGCCTCTTTGCACACGCTGACTTTTTGTCTTTAAAAACCACAGTAATCACAGATATTTGTCTGTTTTCTTTGAAGCTTCACAGCTTAATGTAGAGATGGAGGTGTCAGATTACGTGCAGACGCAGCATGCAGTGCAGATCAAAGAATCTGGTGAGATCTGACGGATGCAGTCCTCCTCCAGCACTCATCCTCTGTGCATCATTGTCCCTTTGTTGGTTTCACACATCAATATTTTTTTGTCAAAACTTGTCAATATCTTTTCTTTAATTCTCTATTTTTGTTTTTTATTGACGGCATGTTTTCATCAAGCTTCAAACCAGCACACCATCCTTTCTACTGAGCCTCATGCTACAGAGTCACTCAGTTCTTCGTGATCAACAGAATGGTTTACCCAGTAAAAATGTTTAGTCATTTTTATAGTGCATTGTTACTCTGTACACAACACACTGAGAAAAAAAGAAGATGTTCAGTGGCAGTGTTTTATGAATTTGGTCTGCTATAAGTATGACTGTGCCTTTGGAGGTGGTAGAATGAAATTCAGATGTTTTTAATTTTAAAGATACAAAGTAAAGAACATGTAAAAAAAAAAAAAAAGAAAACGTGTTTGTCTTCTTTTTGAGAGAAAGAAGTGAGTCTGTTAGTAACATGTTTGTGGTTAAACCTCAAACAGGACTGTCTTAAATGTGAGGACAGATTTACTGCAGTGAAATCATCAAAACAGTAACAATTCCTGCTGCTCTTCAACACTTTTTACTGGAGGGTTTGGATAATGTGTGATTTATATTACAAACTGAAACAGAATTACTGTTTTCAATGCAGGTTTTACATTTCCATTTCAAAATAAAACCACAAAGATTTAAATTGAATGAATATTTAATTGATCAAGTGATCAATCCATAATTCAAAACTCAGTTCTAGACTTTTCTTCTTGTATCCTAAAAAAACCCTTTTTGATCAATTTATGATCACGCTAAGGCTACTTTTTTTTAACAGTAAAAAGACTATTCACAGTCACAACTAGAATATCATAACTGTTTATTTTAGCCCCATAACAGTTATAAGTTGCAAACATCTTAATGTTTATAGCATGACCTATTTTTTCTTTAGTTTATTTAACAATATTATAACTCTTGTACAGTGATGGGATATTTACCAGCGCTGCCTGAGTCATACTTGTAATGTTTCAACTTCTGCAGCTGAGAACACAGGACTTCTGTTTAAAGAAAAAAACCATACAGCTTCTTGTAAGACAGATTGTTCTTGCTAAAAAAGTTTAAAGTTTAAAATGTTGTTCTTCAAAGAACTGATATTGATGCATAAATTTGCCCTGATTTAAGATTGAACAAAAAACAGAGTCTGATCTGTTTGAATAATTTAATCACCTAAAAAAACTGAATAAGAAGTCAAAGCTTTGGAATCATTTCAATAAATTGAAGGTTAAAGGAACATTTTAATTGTTTGTCTTTGAATCTTCACTTTGATGAATCAGATTACAATGACCTCTAGTGGTAACAAACAGTGTTACGATCGTACGTCGACTGCAAAAATGCTTCTTTCAAAGCCACGATTCAGACACTGGAAGCATGAAAGAATCGTTTTCAAAATATCCTGAAACTTCATTGTATTGTTTACCATCTGTGTTAAACAAGATATCAGTCTATTTTAAAAACAATCCCATGATCCCTTAATTATAGAATAATCAACACAAGACTTTTCATAAATGCACTTTTTTATATACATTTTTTATACAAATTGATTTGCAAAAAAAAACCATTAAGAGATAATTTATAAAAGAAAATTACCATTCAAACCATTGTATCATTAAAAATTATAAAAATCATGACCAGAAGAAAACAAATAATTAAAACAAATGTATGCAGTTACTGACAAAAATGTGTTACTTAACAATTTGTTAAACTAACGATCAGCAATAAAAAAATTAATCTGCACTAACTTTAACAAAGGAATTTAAGAAACCTTTTTATTTTTGAGTTTGTGTTAAGGTTCTGTGTTGTCTCATGTGAGTGTCTGGGAATGTTTGCCGTGTTTTGAAAGGCTCTTAAAGTTGCAGTGATTTCTTTCTTTCTTGTAAATAGACAGATGTTCGGCTATTCTTGATCCAATGCAGGATTTTCCTCAAACTCCTCCACATGACTTGCTGCTGAAGAAGCACTGTAGATCCCAGAGGAAACGTTAGAATATCTGAAACGTTTTCTCAGCCATTCAGAAACATTCCTGCGTGCTCTATGAAGTCCTGTGATGCTCCCATATTCAGAGGTAACATCTCCACTCACTGAAAAAGATAAATGTTGTCAAAAAGAAGCAGAAACAAATCTCCATTTATCTATTAAAAATACCACACTCACTGTCAGGAATATAATCATCATCAATGCTTCGGGCAATTTTCGTAGGTGGTATTTCCATTTGGTCTGGTTCATTAGCTAAAGCTCTCATCATTCTGTCAATCAGCATCTGTTCCCTCCTCTTCCACTCTTCCTCTGTCAGCATTGGTTGTTTTGTTAGTCTGGGTAAAAGATTTGTCTTTTTGTGTTTGTCTTCATGTGAGAAACATCCCCTGTTTCGTGCTGAGATGTCAATAACTTTTTGGAGCAGCTCTTTAACTGATGCAGGATTAGCAGAATAATCCCAGCAGAAAACTTGATATCTGTTATCACACTTAGCCAAGAACTCCTGAAGGGCTTTGCCCTCTCTGACAATGTGATCCTCTATTGAATGATTACCGAGCCATTGTCCCCATGTGAACAGGACCATGCAGTGCGCCCACACGTTCTCAGTGAAGGGCTTCAGGAACTCAACAAAGTCTTGGTGATCCTTTTCAGTGAATGATTTGTAAACAGGAACAACCAGGACAAAAGCGTGAGGCCCCGGATCACACATGGAAACACCACGGAGGACTTCATGTTTGAGCCAGTCAGGTGCTTCTGTGTCTTTGTACCAGCCTGGTGTCTCAACAACTGTGACTTTTACTTCATCAAAATTTCCTTGATGTTTCACAGAAACTCTGGGTCTTCTTTGATCTTCATTGTCCTGCAGAGACAAAACATATTTCAGATTTAGACACCCTTAAGTTTCTCCAAAGAATAAGTTACACCTGTAAAGGTTAAACTGTTGGATACCTTCCAAATACAAGCTGTGTCTAATGCTTCTTCAAATTTTTCCATGAACAGAATCCGATTGCCTGCAGTACTTTTTCCTGACCCTTTCTGACCCAACAGTACAACTCTGAGGTCACTGAGTGACTGTCTCTCCTCTGTAATGAACAGAAAACACATTTAATTATAAACTTTAAATATTATTTAAATGTATCAATGAAGACTCATGATTTTACATCACCTTTAAAGAGTTCTTTCATTACTCTTGACTGTCTTTCAATGATCTTCTTCATCGTTTTGGCTCTTTTTTCTGCATCCTCTCTCAGAGCATCGATTTCTGCTGCTCGACTCTGGTCGACTTCATAATAAGGATCATCATTTTCTGCCCACATCTCTTCAATCTTCTCCAGGAGAACCTTTACTTGTTCTTTATTGTTGTGCTCCAGGTTGTTCAGGACATGATATCTGTTCTGACATTTGTTCACCAGCCACTGCAGTCCTTCCTCACTCTCTATCCGCTCCTCCACAGTCTTCACTTCAAGACAGTCTCCTCTTGTAAACAGAATGATTGTGTGTTTCCAAACATCATCTCCAAACAGACTCATGTGCTCCTGAACTGCTCTCTGGTACGTTGCATTGATTGCAGTTCCGAGGAGAATAACAAGGAGAACTGCATGTGGGCCTGGAGGACACATATACACACTATTCTCTATTCCTAGTTTGTCCATCTCATTGGTCTCCTGAAGGTTGTGGATGCAAAACCAGCCGGGAGAATCTACAACTGTGAGCCGTCTGTCTGCAAACACACTGTGGCCGATTTCACATTGTGTTGTTCTTGGGCCATCCCATTTTTATTCACATCAAATGCATCTTTTCCTAGGATTATATTACCCGCTGAGCTCTTGCCCTCCCACTGAGGACCAACTAGAACCAATTTTAAATGATCAGGTGGGTTCTTGCCTCCTGCAGATATTGAAATAAAAAGAAAGAAATTTCAAACATGTTGAACATTTGAGTAAGACAAAAACAAAACTTTTTTTCTGCTTTTTTAAAAAAGAAGAAGCTTGTAACATACCTTCAATCAGAGCTCTGAGTTTCTGTCTTTGTTTCTGTATTTCGTTGCGTCTTCTTGATGCTTTTTCCACAAAACCTTGAAGTTTTTGTGTCAAAAGAATTCCATGAGTTTCATCCACTAAGTAAGGATTGTTAAGGTTGTTTGTAACCAGTTCTTCAATTTTCCTGAACAGCTCCAAGACTTGTGTTCTGTCAGCGCTGTCACTGATATGAAGAAAATGTTTTCTGTTTCCACATTCCTGAAGAATCTGCTGTACTGCTGGGTTTACTTTGATAAAACGGTGAATGTTTTCCTCACTGTACGAGGAAAATGCAGTGAAAAGCACAATTGTGTGTTTGAGCACATCTGCATTAAAAAGTTCCAAGTGTTCTTTCAGAGATGATTTGAAAATCAAAGGAAAATTCAATTCAACAGGAATGACCAGAAGAAATGCTTGAGGGCCTGGAGGACAAAGGTGGACGCTGTTCTGAATTTCCATCTGGTCCAATTCTGGAGTGTTTTCACGTGAATATGTCCACCACCATCCTGGAGTATCAACCACAGTCACTAGTCTGCCGTGAACCTCCTGCTGTCTCGCTGTACTTTGAGCAGTTCTACTACTGGTGTCGAAAACATTTTGACCGAGAATGAAGTTCCCAGCAGAACTTTTACTTCTTTTGCTTCTTCTCCTTGCTCCGATTAAAACAACCCTTAACTCTGGACAGGAACCATCTTTCCCTACAAGAAAAACACAGAAATTGTTTCATAACAAAATCTCATACATTTACTGACAAAAGGTAAAACAGAAGATGTTTAAAAAAGAGTTTGATATTTTGAGAAAATAAGATAAAAGATCTGTAAGTTTGTAGACAACTATCAAATCTAATTACAGATTTATTTTCATTTATAACCAAAGGAAACAGACTGAGACAAAATTCCATTTTTAGTGTAAAACTGTCAGGAGTCAGAGCTCTGTCTTCTCCTTTGGTAACCGGCATACTAACGCACTACATCTCCCAAAGATTGTTTGTGTCATGCAGCCTGCATACCGAGCGTTAAATCCTGATCTGATCTTCTGTTTATTTGAACACGTTTTGTCATTCGTCTCTTTTTGTCTCCCTCCGACTCCTGCCTGAACCCAGACTACTCTAGCTTGATCTCTGATCCTCTCATGCTCGTGGTTGATCTCTGTCTGTCTGATCCTGCTTTAGCTTTCTGGGCTTTCACCTGTACATTTATCACAAGTGTTAACATCATAACATGTCGATTTCCTTTGAAAGAAAATGACATTAAAGTACACACTAATGATTGTAAGAAGTGCTTGTAGCTACTGCCAGTTTATTAGAAGTTTGTAAATCATTCCAAGATTTTTATGGATCAAATTGAATGTGTAAACATCACTCACCAGACTTTGAAATCGCCTCAGCCATAACTGTCACTTGATCCAGCGAAATCCACCTGAAACAAGTCTAAATCGAAAATAAATGCAACTTTTTACTTTCTTCCTACTAATTCCCAAATGTTCTCACAGAATATTCTTTACGTAATATTAAAAACGGAAAAAAACATGTGAAAAGTTGGATAAAAATTTTGAAAACTTTCCATAAAAGTCAGAAACTATAATGTAATAAGAAAACCCAGTGGGAAAAAGATCTATGCTTATCTTTTAGTTTAGTGAGGATCTTTCAAATACGTTTTAAAAAATTTTTTTTTAATCATGAAATTAACTCCTACTGAGATCTTACAATATAAATTAAGTTTTACTCACCTTGAAGGGTGTGCGTACAAATGAAAAACAAGTGTTATGCCAAGCAACTTTTCCTTTGCCGTCTAACTTCACTCAGTTGAGCCACCGTTTGTGTTTCCGTGATTCCGTTTTTAGACCTTTAGACCTAACTCTTTTCCAGATTCTGACCTTATCTACTTATCAGAGCACAATTCCTTTATAGTTCTGCCCTACTTGGTTTGCCTTCATAAAGTTCTACCACACAAAGTATCAACTCATTTTACTGCACAGGTTCTCAGCAATCCACTGTTGAAGTCTCACTCAATGAATAAAATTGTCATTCGTTTTCAGACTTTAACAACGAATAAAACCAGTTCCTTCAGTTAGTGTAGAGTATTACATAAATAACAGAGAATATAAAAATAAGAATTTAATTCCATTACTATGAAAGCTGGTTCCTTGAGTGTTCAGCTGTAGAATAAAAGCACATGTCCAGCAATCATGAAACACTGATCATTATTATTTAATTCATTGTTGCCAAAGAGAAATAGTGATCTAGTAACAAGCGAACAAATTCAAACAAATTCAAAGTCTATAAAAAGAAGTAGATTACTCATAAACTAGCCAGTAAATTATTTTGAGGGGCAGCTGTGGTGCAGAGGTAGAAAGGTCAACCTCTGATTGGAAGATTCCAGGTTCAGGTCTTGCCTCCCTGCCCATTCATGCTGAAGTGTCCCCTCATTGCTCCTTGCGGTTACGAGTTGGCACTTGATTAACAAAACTGACATTTGTTACATAGATTCGCACAGACGCACAGTATTGAGCAAGTGGGCCAAAGGAAGAAAGCAACACATAAAGAAATGAAAGAAAAAAAGATTACAGAGCATATCATTATAAATCACAAAACGTTAAAAAATTAGCATCACCAAATGTTCAAAATGTGTTTCTCAACTATAGTCCAAGTTTTTAAAGCCTTTTGAATTGAAGTTTTTGATAGATTTAGCTATTTTATTTTATTGTATTTCTATTTCTATTTATTTTGTACCTGTCCTACAAAAGGCGCACTTAAAAATCCAGACGGTTGATTTGACCACAGAAGTGTGAAGCGGCTCGCTAGACTGCAGTGGATCCCTGCCACCTGTAAAGGACACGCTCACATTGTGACAATCTTGTCGGTAGAGGGCACTCTATACATTTATTTACATGCAAACGGATAGTTTAAACTGTCTTCTTTTATTGAACAATTTTACAAAACAACACAAAAAACAAATTCTATTTTACAAATATACATATATATTGCAGTACGACTCAAAAAACACAGTTTCAAAAAGTTTAACAAAACATTTATACTATGTAGTCAAGCTAACATAAAACAATAAAATGAAATAATAGAAAAGAATAATTAGAATGAAAAGAACGTTGAAATTTAAGATAGGGTTCTGCTAATTAGAGATACATTTAAAACCTTTGAGGAGTCTCATTTTTTGGATAATTTTTGATTGTACATTTCAAATGTTCTAAGGAGGCCAAATATATTTTTAAATCTATTCCCATAAAATGTTTTAGTAAAGGGACTTTAGCCAGATATTTTCTTTTGTGTATGCTGATATTATAATTTAATTTATGACACATGTTACTTTGGAAGGGAAGGATGGGTCATCAAAGACAAACAGTTTTCTAGTTGTAGATAAAGCAACATTTTCCCAAACATGCCAGTAAGATACATCTGCATGTCACTCCAAAACATGGAGACTACGGGACAAACAACAAACAGATGTTCTACGCTCTCTCCATCTGCCTGACAGAAAGAGCTCCTTATACAGTCATCAGGGAAAAAACAACAAATATGATCCTTAACAGAATAATATATGTGTATAAGTTTGATTATAAATTATTTTATTCTATTATTAACAATGGTTTTATAGAGCAATAAGTTGATTGTGTTCCACTGATTTAAACCTGATTGTACTGAATGAAATTTTAAACTACGTATTTAGAAAAAAACACATTTAAAGGAATTGAGGTACTTGATATAGAACATAAATTTTAAAAATCATTTTTTTACGATATCAAAGAAACTCAGCTGCCTCATCTGTTAGAAATACATTTTAAAGTATTTTTGGATTAAAACTTTTTAAACCTTTTAAAATGTGCTGCTAATGAAGCTTGTGGTATTCTTGTGAAAAAAATCAGTTAATATTATAAAAATATCAAAAGAACATAAAGATATGGATGATAATTGTACTCCTGTTACTGAGTCTATCAAAAGACATTTAATGGCTGGTTAACCAGGGACTTATCAATACATGGTAGAGTTTTATTAAACAAAGGAGAAGAGATGTTTGAGCTTCTGATGGTTTCTTATCACTAGATGTCACCAAAACTCAATGTTCCAACTTGAATAAAATCTTATTTAATTTCAATGGAAAAACAAAAGTCAGAAAAACTGTAACAGCAACTCCTTTGCTGATGGAGGATTAGGTGTTTTGACCTTTACTGTCTTTGATTAGATTCTTAAAATGAACAGGAATAAAAGATTTCTTAAAAATCCAAACATTCTATGGAACATTTTCCCGTATCGCTTTAGTAAATTGGCGGCCTACATTTCTTGTTGAAATGTGTGTTTTCTGTTGGAAAGTTTCTTGTCAAATGAGCTCATTTTCATCAACAAGTTCTGTTCTGCTGGAATGCTTTATTCAAACACAACTTCTCTCCTCACAATTGTATTTTATGGAACAACTCTTACATTTTACACACAAACCAAACTTTATATTTACATCATTAAGACATTACCAACATTAACACTGTTAATCAGTTGCTGGATGATAAAGGAGAACGGTGCATAAATGATCAATTCTAAAGAAAATATAACATGGCTGCACCTCAAAAAGAATTTGAGCTGTTATTAGATCAAATAGACATAGTTTACATTTATTAGCACAAAACATAACATCTGAAGTTCTGAATTTAACTCAAAATTTGATTTCAGTTGGTGGGATTAGCCTTGTTGATGATAGGAAATGTACAGTATATCCATATAGGTTTCCCAGCAAATAAGTAGGATCTAGGTGTTCAACTAACAGAATTATCCAATGATCTTTTTATCTTTTGTTACATCTAAAATGTTCCCTTTAAAGTTATCCTAAATAATCATTCCAGCTGATTTGTTAGAACCATGAGTGAACCATAAATCCTTTCCCCATTGATTTTTTCTAAAATGATTGATCTTTTATACATGAATGACATATCTGAAGAAAAATAAAATCTGCATTTGCCTCTTCAGAAAACATCATTATTTCACTAGGGATGTAATGCTACAATCATACCACGATTCGATTCACGATTTTAAAGTCATGATTTCAATTATTTCTATTTGTTTTCTCAACACAGTGAATTAAAGGTATTTTAAGGTCAAGTATGTTTTCTTTTTGTCCCTTACATCAAACTGTCTGTTTTCCTACTAACAGAAAAAGATTCAATACAAGTAAACAATGATACAAAATATTGAAATGATCACAAATCCTTTGTAACCAAGAGGTGTGTTTTTTATTTCAACATCTCTTTTTATGCTGTAACAAACTGAACTTGTCTCAAAACACACAGAACTTCAGAACCTGCTGTAATACAGTGTCACTGGACATAAAACAATACTGCATTAGAATACTACAAAGTAAAAAAAAAAAAAATCCAAATGTATTTCCTCAACAAATCCTTTGTATTCAACTAAAAGCTGTATGCTCTGTATTCAAATTCTGTAAAAGTACTGTGTAAACATATACTTATTTAGTACAAAAATGACTGACAAACTAGTGCTGCTTTGGCATGTTTCTTCTAGAAACACCAACATGTCAACATTCTCAGGCAAAAGTTGTGATCTTTGCAAAGTAACAATGTCTGCTGCACTTGAGAAGACACGTTCACTTGGAACAGGAGTGGCTGACGCAGTGAGGAATGCTTTGGCAAGAGGAGAAAGTATTGAGTAGATCTTAGCATTCTCCTTCCATCACTTGAGTGGACAGCTTGTGAGCGGTATTGGTACTTCACTTCTGTACCTGGATATTTCTGCTCCAACCTCATTGATGTGGTTGCTTGGAGCGGCCTGTGCAGGTGTCATAAAAGTCCCTTCTAGAAGATCCTCTAAGGCTGTTTTCTTGGGAGGAGAGGTGTGTGGTTGTGATGTGGATGGTTCTGTCAGGTCTAGAAGTTGCTTCATTTTTATAGTGCATTGTTACTCTGTACACAACACACTGAGAAAAAAAGAAGATGTTCAGTGGCAGTGTTTTATGAATTTCTTCTGCTATAAGTATGACTGTGCCTTTGGAGGTGGTAGAATGAAATTCAGATGTTTTTAATTTTAAAGATACAAAGTAAAGAACATGTAAAAAAAAAAAAAACTTGTTTGTCTTCTTTTTGAGAGAAAGAAGTGAGTCTGTTAGTAAGATGTTTGTGGTTAAACCTCAAACAGGACTGTCTTAAATGTGAGGACAGATTTACTGCAGTGAAATCATAAAACAGTAACAATTCCTGCTGCTCTTCAACACTTTTTACTGGAGGGTTTGGATAATGTGTGACTTATATTACAAAAAAAATCATGACAAACTGAAACAGAATTGCTATTTTCAATGCAGGTTTTACATTTCCATTTCAAAATAAAACCACAAAGATTTAAATTGAATTAATATTTAATTGATCAAGTGATCAATCCATATTCCAAAACTCAGTTCCAGACTGTTTTTTTTTAATCCTAAAAAAACCCTTTTAGATCAATTTATGATCACGCTAAGGCTACTTTTTTTAACAGTAAAAAGACCATTCACAGTCACGACTTGAATATCATCATAACTGATTATTTTAGCCCCATAAAAGTTACAAGTAGCAAAATTAACATCTTAATGTTCATAGCATGACCTATTTTTTCTTTGGTTTATTTAAAAATATTTTAACTCTTGTAAAGTGATGGGTTATTTACCAGCACTGACTGAGTCATACTTGTGCTGTTTCAACCTCTGCAGCTGAGAACACAAGACTTCTGTTTAAAGAAAAAAAAACATTCAGCTTCTTGTAAGACTAGAAGACAGATTGTTCTTGCTAAAAAAGTTTAAAGTTTAAAATGTTGAAAGTTTAAAATTTTACGCTTTAAAGACCGAAGTTTGTTGCATAAAGTTGCACTAATTTAAGATTCAACAAAAAACAGATTCCATTATGTTTAAATTATTTAATCACCTTAAAAAACAACGAATAAGAAGTCAAAGCTTTAAAATCATTTCAATATATTAAAGGCTAAAGAAACAATTTAATTGTCTTTTAATCTTCAATTTGATTAATCGGATTACGATGACCTCTAGTGGTAACAAACAGTATTACGATCATCCATTGCAAAAATGCTTCTTTCAAAGCCACGATTCAGATACTGGAAGCATGAAAGAATAATTTTCAAAATATTCTGAAACTTCATTGTATGGATTACCATCTTGGCTATACAAGATATCAGTCTATTTTAAAAACCTCAATCCCAAATCCCAATATCCCTAAATTAGGGAATAATCAACATAAGGCTGTTTATAAGTGCACTATTGTAGAAAATGGGCATGTATGATGCAGAACAAAATTGATTTACAAATAAAAACCGTTAAGAAAAATTTATAAAAGAAAGTTAACACTCAAATCATTGTATGATTAAAAATGATTAAAAAGAACGACCAAATGAAAATTAAAACAAAAACGTGGAATTTATTTTTTAAACTAATGACCAGCAATAAAAAAGTAAATGTTTTCTAGCTTTAACAAAATAATCTCAGAAACCCTTTTCTTTTTAAGTCTTTGTTTCAGTTCTGTGTTGTCTCATGTGAGTGTCTGTAGGAATATTTGCCGTGTCTTGAAAGGCTCTTAAAGTTGCAGTGATTTCTTTCTTTCTTGTAAATAGACAGATGTTCGGCTATTCTTGATCCAATGCAGGATTTTCCTCAAACTCCTCCACATAACTTGCTGCTGAAGAAGCACTGTAGATCCCAGAGGAAACGTTAGAATATCTGACGCGTTTTCTCAGCCATTCAGAAACATTCCTGCGTGCTCTATGAAGTCCTGTGATGCTCCCATATTCAGAGGTAACATCTCCACTCACTGAAAAAGATAAGATTGTCAAAAAGAAGCAGAAACAAATCTCCATTTATCTATTAAAAATACCACACTCACTGTCAGGAATATTATTATCCATGCTTCGGGCGATTTTCACAAATGGAATTCCCATTTGGTCTGGTTCATTAGCTAAAGCTCTCATCATTCTGTCAATCAGCATCTGTTCCCTCCTCTTCCACTCTTCCTCTGTCAGCATTGGCTGTTTTGTTACCCAGGGGAAAAGATTTGTCTTTTTGTGCTTGTTTTTATGTGAGAAACATCCCCTGTTTCGTGCTGAGATGTCAATAACTTTTTGGAGCAGCTCTTTGACTGATGAAGGATTATCGGAATAATCCAAGCCGAAAACTTGATATCTGTTATCACACTTAGCCAGGAACTCCTGAAGGGCTTTGCCCTCTCTGACAATGTGATCCTCTATTGAATGTTTACCGAGCCATTGTCCCCATGTGAACAGGACCATGCAGTGCGCCCACACGTTCTCAGTGAAGGGCTTCAGGAACTCAACAAAGTCTTGGTGATCCTTTTCAGTGAATGATTTGTAAACAGGAACAACCAGGACAAAAGCGTGAGGCCCCGGATCACACATGGAAACACCACGGAGGACTTCATGTTTGAGCCAGTCAGGTGCTTCTGTGTCTTTGTACCAGCCTGGTGTCTCAACAACTGTGACTTTTACTTCATCAAAATTTCCCTGATGTTTCACAGAAACTCTGGGTCTTCTTTGATCTTCATTGTCCTGCAGAGACAAAACATATTTCAGATTTAGACACCCTTAAGTTTCTCCAAAGAAGAAGTTACACCTGTAAAGGTTAAACTGTTGGATACCTTCCAAATACAAGCTGTAATTTAAACTAAACTTTATTTATAATAATTTTGTCTGTGTTCTTTTTGTTGGAGGGGTTAAGGTTAGGGTTAGAGGATTCCAGGGGAGGGAGGCTAAAATCATAAAACAACAGGCAACAAAATGCTGGAGGCTTATAATCATTACAATCATGTAGGTGTTAGTCTAAAATGGGCGGGGCCTGTCCACACACACAGTTGTTACAAACATACCTGCCGGCTCCAAGAGTCTTTACAAACTTGTCCACATCCAGTTCACACGCACACTTGTACATACCAACCAACACAGGTAAAGCATTCCATTCTGTCCCGTAAACTATTTGAAGGTGCTCCTTGGTGGACCCCCACCCTCCTTCCCACAGACATCCCCTCCCCTCTGGCCCGCTCCCCCCAGACACCGCCATGGTAGGCATCGCCTGGAGCAAACGTGGGCCCCAAGAGGGTCGCCCCACCTCGTCTCTGGGCCAGAGAAGGGGTGATCCCAGCCCCCAGGTGCAGCCGGGCAGCTAGAGACCAAAAAAAAGACACCCCCCTCCCCCAACCAAGCCAGACCCCACCCAATTGCGCCATCCACACCCCCCTCACGCTGAGGCCCAGGAGACCACGTGGCCCCCACGCTCGCCCCACTCAGGCGCTGGACCAGACCCCCCGACAAACAGAGCCCCCCTGCCCCCACCAGGCAAAATAGCTATGGGAGACCAGAGATCCTGAATTCCTTTCAAGTTATTTGAACTCTTAGCTGACATTTTTTCCAAGCTGATATGATCCAATAGCAGATTCCTGTAATGACTTACAGTATTAAACACTACTGGTAATATTTTTCTTGTTTTTCCAGTTTAATTTTATTTTTATTTTTTGCTATACAAAGATTACAGATGCTAATCTTCCCTCTGTATCGATGGCACTCATGTCACCCAGCACACAAAACGAAGGTGAGGCTGTGATTGAAACCTTAAGCCAGACTGATAAATCAACACATACTTGTTGCCAGAGAGCCTGTACAGGTGTACAGAACCACAGAGCATGCATGTAATTGTCAGGTAGATTACTATCACAATGCTCACATATGTCTGAGTTTTTGAGATCCATCTTGAACATCCTCTGTCCAGTATAGTCAATTCTGTGCAGTTTTAAATTGGATTAGTTGTAGGTTTGGACTTTTTGTTAGTTTAAAGGTATTTAGAAACATTTCTGACCAGAAGCTTGTGTCTGTACTTCTGCCTAAGTCTGCATCCCATTTTGTTGTTGGAATTGAGACTTCCTTATCTAAGTTGCATATGAGTTTGTATATTTTGGAGAGAGTTTTATTCAATGAAAAATTAATCACAGAAGTAAATAGTTCTGGTAATTTTAGGTCATTGTCACTGGATTTAAATGTTTTAGTAATTACCGATTTAGGTTGCTGATATTCCAAGAATTTATTTATTCCACGTTTTTCTTGTAGTTCTTGGTGTGTTGTGAATCTACTGTCGATAATTAAGTGCTCAAATAGTCTTACGCCTCCTGCTTGGCAAGCAGGGAAGTGCAACATTTCTTTTCTTTATCAGGATGTCTGGATTGTTCCAGATGGGTGTCATTTTGCATGGTAAAAGTGAAGAGTTTGACACTTTAAGAAACCCTGTAAAGGTTAAACTGTTGTATACCTTCCAAATACAAGATGCATGAAATACTTCTTCAAATTTTTCCATGAATAAAATCCGATTGCCTGCAGCACTTTTTCCTGACCCTTTCTGACCCAACAGTACAACTCTGAGGTCACTGAGTGACTGTCTCTCCTCTGTAATGAACAGAAAACACATTTAATTATAAACTTTAAATATTCTTTAAATGTATCAATGAAGACTCATGATTTTACATCACCTTTAAAGAGCTCTTTCATTACTCTTGACTGTCTTTCAATGATCTTCTTCATCGTTTTGGCTCTTTTTTCTGCATCATCTCTCAGAGCATCGATTTCTGCTGCTCGACTCTGGTCGACTTCATAATAAGGATCATCATTTTCTGCCCACATCTCTTCAATCTTCTCCAGGAGAACCTTTACTTGTTCTTTATTGTTGTGCTCCAGGTTGTTCAGGACATGATATCTGTTCTGACATTTGTTCACCAGCCACTGCAGTCCTTCCTCACTCTCTATCCTCTCCTCCACAGTCTTCACTTCAAGACAGTCTCCTCTTGTAAACAGAATGATTGTGTGTTTCCAAACATCATCTCCAAACAGACTCATGTGCTCCTGAACTGCTCTCTGGTACGTTGCATTGATTGCAATACTAAGATCAATAACAAGGAGAACTGCATGTGGGCCTGGAGGACACATATACACACTATTCTCTATTTCTAGTTTGTCCATCTCACTGGTTTCCAGAAGGTTGTGGATGCAAAACCAGCCGGGAGAATCTACAACTGTGAGTCGTCTGTCTGCAAACACACTGTGGCCGATTTGACATTGTGTTGTTCTTGGACCATCCCAGTTTTTATTCACATCAAATGCATCTTTTCCTAGAATTTTATTACCCGCTGAGCTCTTGCCCTCCCACTGAGGACCAACTAGAACCAATTTTAAATGATCAGGTGGGTTCTTGCCTCCTGCAGATATTGAAATAAAAAGAAAGAAATTTCAAACATGTTGAACATTTGAGTAAGACAAAAACAAAACTTTTTTTCTGCTTTTTAAAAAAAGAAGAAGCTTGTAACATACATTCAATCAGAGCTCTGAGTTTCTGTCTTTGTTTCTGTATTTCGTTGCGTCTTCTTGATGCTTTTTCCACAAAACCTTGAAGTTTTTGTGTCAAAAGAATTCCATGAGTTTCATCCACTAAGTAAGGATTGTTAAGGTTGTTTGTAACCAGTTCTTCAATTTTCCTGAACAGCTCCAAGACTTGTGTTCTGTCAGCGCTGTCACTGATATGAAGAAAATGTTTTCTGTTTCCACATTCCTGAAGAATCTGCTGTACTGCTGGGTTTACTCTAATAAAACCTTGAATGTTTTCCTCTCTGTACGAGGAAAATGCAGTGAAAAGCACAATTGTGTGTTTGAGCACATCTGCATTAAAAAGTTCCAAGTGTTCTTTCAGAGATGATTTGAAAATCAGAGGAAAATTCAATTCAACAGGAATGACCAGAAGAAATGCTTGAGGGCCTGGAGGACAAAGGTGGACGCTGTTCTGAATTTCTATCTGGTCCAATTCTGGAGTGTTTTCACGTGAATATGCCCACCACCATCCTGGAGTATCAACCACAGTCACTAGTCTGCCGTGAACCTCCTGCTGTCTCGCTGTACTTTGAGCAGTTCTACTACTGGTGTCGAAAACATTTTGACAGAGAATGAAGTTCCCAGCAGAACTTTTACTTCCTTTTCTTTCTGTTCTTCCCCCGATTAAAACAAGCCTTAACTCTGGACAGGAACCAGCTTTCCCTACAAGAAAAAAACACAGAAATTGTTTCACAAAAACATAACAAAATTTCCTAAATTTACTAACAAAAAACAAAACAGATGATGTTTTAACAATAGTTTGATATTTTGAGAAAAGAAGATTGAAGATCTTTAAGTTTATAGACAGCTATCAAGTCTAATTACAGGTTTATTTGCATTTATTACCAAAGGAAACAGACCGTGACAAAATTCCATTTATATGTAAAACTGTCAGGAGTCAGAGCTCTGTTTTCCTCTCTGGTCACCAGGGGGAGACGACACCAGCGTACTAACACACTACATCTCCCAGCAACCCCAGCGCGCAGTTCCCAGATGCCGCTTTTCTGATTCTCATTTGACAATCCTTCTCATGATACTTTAGCAGTGCACAGAGCCTCACTCAGTTTGAAGTATTGTTTCTGCCATGCAGTCTGCATACCCAGTGTTAAATCCTGATCTGATCTTCTGTTAATTTGACCACGTTTTGTCTTTTGTTTCTGTTTACCTGCCGCCTGCCTCTGACCCTCACCTGAACCCAGACTCTGATACTCACATGCTTGTGGTTGATCTCTGCCTGATCCTGCTTTAGCTTTTTCATTTATTTATTTGACTTTAGAGTTTATGTATCCATCTCCATTAGCTGAAAGTTAATGACAACAGAATCACTTAATGATTTTGAGATGGGAGGCTGTGAAGATTTTCAAAGGTTTTCTTTAGGAATTTCTTCATGACTTTTAAATACTTGATGTTTCTTTTAGTTAAGTGTTCCCAAAAAGTTCCTCTGAAGACATTAAAGTATTCACCTGTACATTTATCACAAGTTTTAATATGATAACATGTCGATTTCATTTGAAATAAAATGACATTAAAGTACACACTAATGATTTTAAGACGTGCTTGTAACTACTGCCAGTTTATCAGAAGTTTATAAATCATTCCAAGATTTTTATGAATCAAACTGAATGTGTAAACATCACTCACCAGACTTTGAAACTGTTTTAGCCATAACTGTCACTTGATCCAGCGAAATCCACCTGAAACAAGTCTAAATCGAAAGTAAATGCAACCATTTAGTTTCTTCCTACTAATTCCCAAATGTTCTCACAGAATATTCTTTACGTAATAGTAAAAACGGAAAAAAACATGTGAAAAGTTGGATAAAAATTTTGAATTTTCCATAAAAATTTGAAAATGTTAATGTAATAAGAAAAACCCGGTTTGAAAAAGATTTGCGTCGAAAATGAAACTAACTTAACTGCGCTTGTTTATCTTTTAGATTAGTGAGGATTTTTTATGGCTAAACTGTTTTGTCATCGTAAAATGAACTCCTACTGATGTTTTAATATATAAACGCAGTTTTACTCACCTTGAAGGGCGTAGGAATGAAAAACAAATGTTGCGCAGATGAACTTTTCCTTTATCGTCTGACTGAACTCAGTTGAGACACTGTTTGTATTTCCGTTATTCAGGTCACCGTCACTGAATTTTAACTGCGCCACTTGTAGGATAAACACGGTAACACTGTTAGGCTCAATTAAAGAGCAAAATGATAAATTACAGGCTACCTACATTTTTAACCAGTTTTTTACCTGTTAATCTGATTAAAAGAGCACTATTCCTTTATAGTAATCCACTATTTAAATCTCATTCAGTTAATGAAATTGTCATTGGTTATCTGACCTTAACACTCAATAAAACTTTTTTTTTAAATTGAATACAAACACATTTACAGAACATATGGACAAGTGCATCCAAACATAGCAATGACATTAATAACAATGTTTTAACACAAAATAATTCAAGTAATTCCATCTGGGGAGATGTAAGTAAGTAAAATCACTGAATAAAACCTGTTCCTCCAATTAGTGTGCAGGATTATGTCATCAACAGAGATTATGAAAATAAGAATTCAATTCTATTACTATAAAATCTGGTCTCTGAGTATTCAGTTGTTAAATATAAACACGTCAAGCAATCATGCTTTTATTATCATCATATCACATCATTTTTAATCACAAACGTAAAAAAATTGGTTTCACCAAATATTCAAATTGTATTTCTCAAATATAGTCCAAATTTGTCAAAAAAATGGCAAATGGCAAAAATGATGTGTTTTTTGTCAATATGGTGTGATGTGTGTACATGAATGAGGAAAAAAATGACCTTACATGATTTTAGCAAATGACTGCAATATAACAAAAAGTGAAAAATTAAAGGGTGTCTAAATACTTTCTGTACCTTCTGTATAAACTTTTACAATGTTATATCCATGTATAAGTTTGAATATAAATCATTATAATAAGTAGATTGTGTGCCACTGACGTTTTCTCATGGGAGGCTGTCCAGGCTGAAATACAGGAACTGAAAGTTATCAAACTGACTTCTGATAAACCTGTTTGTACATTTCCTATCATAAACAAAGCTAATCTCCCCAATTGAAATCAAATTTTGAGTTAAATTCAGATCTTCAAATGTTGTGTTTTGTGCTTATAAATGTGAATCATGTCTATTTGATCTAATAACAGCTAAAATTCTTTTTGAGGTGCAGCCATGTTATATTTTCTTTAGAACTGATCATTTATGCACCGTTTTCCTTTATCATCCAGCAACTGATTAAGAGTGTTAATGTTGGTAACATCCTAATGATGTAAATATAAAGTCTTGTTTGTGTGTAAAATGTAAGAGTTGTTCCATAAAATACAATTGTGAGGAGAGAAGTTGTGTTTGAATAAAGCATTCCAGCAGAACAGACCATGTTGATGAAAATGAGCTCATTTGACAAGAAGCTTTCCAACAGAAAACACACATTTCAACAAGAAATGTAGGCCGCCAATTTACTAAAGCGATACGGGAAAATGTTCCATAGAATGTTTGGATTTTTAAGAAATCTTTTATTCCAGTTCATTTTTAGAATCTAATCAAAGACAGTAAAGGTCAAAACAACTAATCCTCCATCAGCAACATTGAGTTTTGGTGACATCTAGTGATAAGAAACCATCAGAAGCTCGAGACTTCCCTTCTGCTTTGTTTAATAAAACTCTACCATGTATTGATAAGTCCCTGGTTAACCAGCCATTAAATTTATTTTGATAGACTCAGTAACAGGAGTACAATTATCATCCATATCTTTATGTTCTTTTGATATTTTTATAATATTAACTGATTTTTTTCACAGGAATACCACAAGCTTCATTAGCAGCACATTTTAAAAGGTGAATAACGGTATTCACATTTTTTAAAATTAGGTTTTAATCCAAAAACACTGGAACATTTATGTACTTTACAGACACTGCTGGTTATGCTTAAGGCTCAACATTTTTGTTGTCATGTGGTTTACAAAATCTTTTATTATAAATGACAGAAATAATAAAATAAATTACGAGTTTAAAGTTCGTAAAGTAAAAACTACTCTGAAACAAATGTCAGTTTACTTTGCTGGTGTCAGGAACAGGTCCTCTGTCTCCCCCTATTGGCCATCAGTGGGAACTGTCACCTGATTCATGATCACTTCCTGGTTACCCTACTACAGTTCCCATCAGGCCTTGCCCTAAACCCGGATAGTTCCCAGCTGGTTGCAGTCAGTCATCACACACCTGGTTCTCCTCTGCCAATCAAATGAATCACTGCATATGGATCCATCTGCCTCAGCCTGTTCATTACAGCTGGGGCCAAAAATGGAATTTGTTTGACCTTGACCTGAAAAAGTGTTGAAGTATTCCTTGATTTAAATTTAAATATAACTACCAAATGATTGATTTATTTGCAGCATGATTTAAACATAGTGGTATGTTCCAGGTTGTATTTTTATTTTATTTTTTTGCTATTATGTATTTTTATTTTCATTTTGTTTTGATGAAGCTCATAAATGTAGTCATCTTTTTGTATGATTTGAAAAAATAAGAATGGGGTAAGGATCAACAAGACTTGGTCTACATCCTACTTTAAGGAGATTGTATGTACTTTACGTGCTAATTAAAAGGAACTAATAAAAGAATGAAATGAAATCTAGGTGTTCAACAATCCGAATTATCCAATGATCTTTTTTATCTTTTGTTACATCTAAAAATTTCCCTTTAAAGTAATCCTAAATAATCACACCAGCTGATTTGTTAGAACCATAAATGAACCATAAATCCTTTCCCCCTTGATTTATTTCCAAAAGGATTTTTCTTCTAAACATGAATGACTAAAAATCTGAAGAAAATAAAATCTGCATTTGACTCTTTCAAACAGAAAAAAAGATGCTTTTCTTTTGATATTATGTCACAGACCCTGAGTATTTACTGAAAGCAGAACTAACTCTGACATATACTTTGGCTTTAACATCAATAAAGAGTTTTTTATATATACGCTGTAGATCATTTAAAAGAAACTCCTAAAAATAATTTAAGCCTATTGGAAGAAATGAAAAAAAATAAACAAACTTAACATGGATTGTTTATATCTTAAATTCCAAATAAAAGGCAACGATTATCTAAAAAAAGGAGAATGTTGACACATATTGAAGAATTTCTGTTCTCTTTAGTCTTTCAATGTTCAGTCATATGTCGAACTTCTTTTCCATCTATTTAAGCTTTATGTCTCATGAAGTAGACCCTCTATTCATCTTTGCTTTGTCTTTTCCTCAACAGACCACAGAGCAGCTCTGGCAATCTTGTTCTCCTTTAGAAAGATCTTCCACAAAGTGTAGCTTGTTTTCTCATAAATATGTGTTGTTCTTTGGATTTCTCCAAACATCTATTCTATACATCTATTCAATATTCTATAGAATCTAATCAGCGTGTTACATGCTCAGCAGTAAGCAAACAGGATGATAATTCTTCTGGCTTTATTTCCCTCCTTTCTTCCCAGCTGGTGTGCTACATCAATCCCATCATCTCTTCTTGATCCCAGCTCAGGTACAACTTTTCCACAGATGAGCGACATCCTCTCTTTCACTTTCTCATTTTTCTGTTCATGTAGTCCATGAAGACCGAGGCACCATCTGCATTTGCAACGCTCTGCATCTGCACATTCCTGTAGATCTTCTACTTGTTTTCTAACTTCTCACATTTGTTTTTCAGCACAAAGTTTTCTTTTTTAAGATCTCTGATCTCTTTGTGCATGAATTTGATAGACCTAAAGATGATGGTAAAGAGCAAGCTATAGCTGTTGAACAGCTTTGCAGCGTAATGTAGAGATGGAGGTTTCACAATACGTGCAGATGCAGCATGCAGTGCAGATGAAAGAATCTGGTGAGATCTGACGGATGCAGTCCTCCTCCAGAACTCATCCTCTGTGCATCATGGTCCCTTTTTTGGTTTAGCACATCAAAATAAAAAATTGTCAAAACTTGTCAATATCTTTTATCTAATTTTGTTTAATGATTGTATTTAATTTGTTTTGAGTAACTGAGTGTTTTCAACAAGCACCATCAACAAGCTTCAAACCAGCACACCATCCTTTCTACTGAGCGAGTCACACAGCTCTTCATGATCAACAGAATGGTTTACCCAGTAAAAATGTTTAGTTATTTTTATAGTGCATCGTTACTCTGTACACAACTGTTATACACTTTATGTCCAGGGGATGAGGGCATGACATAAGAAACAGGAGAAACCCAAATGAGTAAACCCTCAAATCACCAGAAAAAGCAACAAAAAAAATTACAAAACGGTTTATTGTCCCAATTTTAAGGTTAACAAAAGAAACATGAAGCATTTGACTTTAAGCCAAAGTCCAAAATAATAAAAAAAAAAAAACAGAATGAACTTTAAATGTCAAATGCTCTACCTAACCTGCAAACAAGCAAAAAGGAAAATAAATGACAGTGTCTGTCTCCCTGAACCTAACAAACACAGGAGAAAACAGTCACAAAAACAGAATGTCAGTTCACCCCTACGGCTTCAACTAAAGTTTTCACCATTAATGTTTAAACAAGGTTTTCCACAAAGTTTTACCAAAAAGGTTTACACAGCCAAAGGCTTTAAAAAAACACTTACTGGTGGGGAGGAGAAACAGAGTACAGCTCAAATTCTCTCCACATGAGGAGGTGGAGATGCCAGGTATTTAAGGCCTCCTCTACCAATCTGGAGAAGCTACGTCCGGCCCTGAGTAAAAGACTGAGGGTTAATTTTGCCTTTATAACTGTGCCTTTGGAGGTGGAAGAATGAAATTCAGATGATTTCATTTTAAAGATACAGAGTGAAGAACATGTAAAATACACAACTTGTTTGTCTTCTTTTTGAGAGACAGAAGTGAGTCTGTAGCTGAAAACCAGTAACATGTTTGTGGTTAAATCCTCAAACCAGACTGTCTTAAATGTGAGAACAGTTTTACTGCAGTGAACTCATCAAAACAGTAACAATTCCAGCTGCTCTTTATCACTTTTTAGTGGAGGGTTTGGATAATGTGTGATTTATATGACAAAAAAGTCATGACAAACTGAAACAGACTTACTATTTTCAATACAAGTCTTTAAATTTCCTTTCAAAATAAAAGCCTAAACTTTTGCAAAGACTTAATCAAAATAAATAAATAATTGATCAAGTGATCAATCTGGGATCAGAAACTCAACTATAGACTTTTTTTCTTGTGTCCTAAAAAAACTTTTGGATCTATTTATGATCACGCTAAGGCTACTTTTTGAAAAATAAAAATAAAGCAATAACAACAATGAAAAGACTTTATTTAGAGTCACAACTTCAGATTTCTTTTTTGTATATCAACCTACATATCTAATTTTAGCCCCATAAAAGTTACCAGTAGCAGTAATAACTAACATCTTAATGTTCACAGCATGACCAGTTTGTTTCATGATCACTTTCTACTCTAAAGCTTGTTTAAAAAATCATGACTCTTGTAAAGGGATGGATTATTTACCAGCACTGACTGTTTCAACTTCTGCACCTGTGAGCACAGGACTTCTGTACAAAGAAAAAAAAAACATTCAGCTTCTTGCAAGACTAAACGACAGATTGCTTTCAATAAAAACTGAAACTTTCAAACGTTGCTCTTTAAAGACCTGAGCTTGTTGCATAAAGTTGCACTGATTGAAGATTGAAAAAAAGCTGAGTCTGGTCTGTTTGAATAATTTAATCATCTCAATAAACAATGAATAAGAAGTCAGAAGATTTACATTTTTTGTCTTTTAATCAGCAGTTTATTTGATTAAAGTACAATGACCCCTAGTGGTGCTTACGAGTATTACAATCAACCGACGACAGAAAAAAAATGCTTCTTTCAAAGCCATGATTCACAGCTACTGGAAGCATGAAAGACTAATTTTCAAAATATGTGGTAAGTTAATATATTGATTACCATCTGGCTTACATATGATATCAGTCTAGATTAAAAACATTCCCAACATCCCAAAATTAGGGAATTATCAACATAAAGCTGTTCGTAGAGGCACTTTTTATATAAGATGGGCATGAATGATGCAGAACAAAATTGATTTACAAATAAAACTATTAAGAGAAATTCACAAAAGAAAGTTACCACTTAAATCATTGTATTATTAAAAAGGATAAAAAGAACGACCAAATGAAAACAAATAAAAATTAAAAGAAATGTACATAGTTACTGACAATTTCAAAAAAATATGCTATTTACCACTTTTTAAACTAATGATCACCAACAAAAAAGTAAATATGCACTAACTTTAACAAAGGAATCTAAGAAAGCCTTTTATTTTTTAGTCTATTTCTGTTTCAGTTCTGTGTTGTCTCATGAGTGTCTGTGTGAATATTTGCCGTATTTTGAAAGGCTCTTAAAAGTGCAAGGATTCCTTTCTTTCTTGTAAAAAGACAGATATTCGGCTTTTCTTGATCCAATGCATTTACTGACTATTAAGAAAAAAGTGTGAAGCTATTTAACAATTTGTTAAAAAGCAAAACTTGTATGAACTTGACTGGTAACGAATGTAAGAAACAAACATCCCTATTATTTTTTAAGTCTGTATTTCAGTTTCAGTTCTGTGTCTGTGTGGTCTAAAATGAGTGTCTGCGTTGAATAATTTCCGTGTTTTGAAAGGCTCTTAAAGTTGCAGTGATTTCTTTCTGTCTTGTAAATAGACAGATGTTCGGCTATTCTTGATCCAATGCAGGATTTTCATCAAACTCCCCCACATGACTTGCTGCTGAAGAAGCACTGTAGATCCCAGAGGAAACGTCAGAATATCTGACACGTTTTCTCAGCCATTCAGAAACATTCCTGCGTGCTCTATGAAGTCCTGTGATGCTCCCATATTCAGAAGTAACATCTCCACTCACTGAAAAAGATAAATGTTGTCATAAAATGCAGAGATAATTCTCAACTTTCTTTAAAAATACCACACTCACTGTCAGGAATAACGTTATCATCCATGCTTTGTCCCATCTTCACGGGTGGTGGTCCTGTTTCATCTGGTTCATTAGCTAAAGCTCTCATCATTCTGTCAATCAGCATCTGTTCTCTCCTCTTCCACTCTTCCTCTGTCAGCATTGGCTGTTTTGTTAGTCTGGGTAAAAGATTTGTCTTTTTGTGTTTGTCTTCATGTGAGAAACATCCCCTGTTTCGTGCTGAGATGTCAATAACTTTTTGGAGCAGCTCTTTAACTGACGCACGGTTATCAAAATAATCCCAGCAGAAAACTTGATATCTGTTATCACACTTAGCCAAGAACTCCTGAAGGGCTTTGCCCTCTCTGACAATATGATCCTCTATTGAATGATTACTGAGCCATTGTCCCCATGTGAACAGGACCATGCAGTGCGCCCACACGTTCTCAGTGAAGGGCTTCAGGAACTCAACAAAGTCTTGGTGATCCTTTTCAGTGAATGATTTGTAAACAGGAACAACCAGGACAAAAGCGTGAGGCCCCGGATCACACATGGAAACACCACAGAGGACTTCATGTTTGAGCCAGTCAGGTGCTTCTGTGTCTTTGTACCAGCCTGGTGTCTCAACAACTGTGACTTTTACTTCATCAAAATTTCCTTGATGTTTCACAGAAACTCTGGGTCTTCTTTGATCTTCATTGTCCTGCAGAGACAAAACATATTTCAGATTTAGACACCCTTAAGTTTTTCCAGAGGTGCAAAGTACTTGAGTAAATGGACTTTGTTACTTTACTCCAGTATGTTTTTTGGCTACTTTGTACTTGTACTGAGTATCAAAACAATAAGCAACTTTTACTCTCTCTTATACTACATGTTTTGATTGAATATTTGTGCTCTTTATGCCACTACATTTGAAAAGAGACTCACATTTATTCAGGTAAATTGCTGAAGTTAATGTAAAGAGTAAATTTGAGCATCCATTCAAATGTAGTGGAGTAGAGTACAAATATTCAATCAAAAATATAGTCGAGGAAAAAGTAAAAGTTGCTTATAATTTTGATACTCAGTACAAGTACAAAGTAGCCAAAAAACCTAGTTAAGTAAAGTAACAAAGTCAATTTTTTCCAAAGAAGTTAAACCTGTAAAGGTTAAGCTGTTGGATACCTTCCAAATACAAGATGCATGAAATACTTCTTCAAATTTTTCCATGAACAGAATCCGATTGCCTGCAGCACTTTTTCCTGACCCTTTCTGACCCAACAGTACAACTCTGAGGTCACTGAGTGACTGTCTCTCCCCTGTAATGAACAGAAAACACATTTAATTATAAACTTTAAATATTCTTTAAATGTATCAATGAAGACTCATGATTTTACATCACCTTTAAAGAGCTCTTTCATTACTCTTGACTGTCTTTCAATGATCTTCTTCATCGTTTTGGCTCTTTTTTCTGCATCCTCTCTCAGAGCATCGATTTCTGCTGCTCGACTCTGGTCGACTTCATAATAAGGATCATCATTTTCTGCCCACATCTCTTCAATCTTCTCCAGGAGAACCTTTACTTGTTCTTTATTGTTGTGCTCCAGGTTGTTCAGGACATGATATCTGTTCTGACATTTGTTCACCAGCCACTGCAGTCCTTCCTCACTCTCTATCCGCTCCTCCACAGTCTTCACTCCAAGCCAGTCCTCCATTGTAAACAGAATGATTGTGTGTTTCCAAACATCATCTCCAAACAGACTCATGTGCTCCTGAACTGCTCTCTCGTACGGTGCATTGATTGCAGTTCCGAGGAGAATAACAAGGAGAACTGCATGTGGGCCTGGAGGACACATATACACACTATTCTCTATTTCTAGTTTGTCCATCTCACTGGTTTCCAGAAGGTTGTGGATGCAAAACCAGCCGGGAGAATCTACAACTGTGAGCCGTCTGTCTGCAAACACACTGTTGCCGATTTCACATTGTGTTGTTCTTGGACCATCCCAGTTTTTATTCACATCAAATGCATCTTTTCCTAGGATTATATTACCCGCTGAACTCTTGCCCGACCCCAAGGACCAACTAGAACCAATTTTAAATGATCAGGTGGGTTCTTGCCTCCTGCAGAATCTAGAATAAAAAAGAAAAAAGATCAAACATGTTGCTTAAGGATTACACATTGTTTCATGTAAATTACAAAACACACACACTATACACACTTATTATACGTACTGTAGTAGTTTTTTTATGTCAGCAACTTCATGTAAATTGTTAAAAA
Organism: Oryzias celebensis; assembly: GCA_014656515.1. NCBI lineage: Eukaryota > Metazoa > Chordata > Actinopteri > Beloniformes > Adrianichthyidae > Oryzias > Oryzias celebensis. Next base: position 12,556,963 of record BNCR01000008.1, on the reverse strand, counting down.
GCTAAATCTAACATTTGTAAAATCTAGAAAATATTTAATCCCTTTTTTGCACATAAAATGCTGTTTTTTCTGCATAAAAATATAAAGACCTACCACTATAAGACAAAAACAAAACTTTTTTTCTGCTTTTTTTAAAAAGAAGAAGCTTGTAACATACCTTCAATCAGAGCTCTGAGTTTCTGTCTTTGTTTCTGTATTTCGTTGCGTCTTCTTGATGCTTTTTCCCCAAAACCTTGACGTTTTTGTGTCAAAAGAATTCCATGAGTTTCATCCACTAAGTAAGGATTGTTAAGGTTGTTTGTAACCAGTTCTTCAATTTTCCTGAACAGCTCCAAGACTTGTGTTCTGTCAGCGCTGTCACTGATATGAAGAAAATGTTTTCTGTTTCCACATTCCTGAAGAATCTGATGTACTGCTGGGCTTACTTTGATAAAATGTTGAATGTTTTCCTCACTGTACGAGGAAAATGCAGTGAAAAGCACAATTGTGTGTTTGAGCACATCTGCATTAAAAAGTTCCATGTGTTCTTTCAGAGATGATTTGACAATTAGAGGAAAATTCAATTCAACAGGAATGACCAGAAGAAATGCTTGAGGGCCTGGAGGACAAAGGTGGACGCTGTTCTGAATTTCTATCTGGTCCAATTCTGGAGTGTTTTCACGTGAATATCCCCACCACCATCCTGGAGTATCAACCACAGTCACTAGTCTGCCGTGAACCTCCTGCTGTCTCGCTGTACTTTGAGCAGTTCTACTACTGGTGTCGAAAACATTTTGACTGAGAATGAAGTTCCCAGTAGAACTTTTACTTCCTTTTCCTCTTCTTGTTCTTCCCCCGATTAAAACCACCCTTAACTCTGGACAGGAACCAGCTTTCCCTACAAGAAAAACACAGAAATTGTTTCACAGAAACAAAACAAAATCTCCTAAATTTACTGACAAAAAAACAAAAACAGATGATGTTTTAACAATAGTTTGATATTTTGAGAAAAGAAGATAGAAGATCTGTAAGTTTATAGACAGCTATCAAGTCTAATTACAGGTTTATTTTCATTTATTACCAAAGGAAACAGACTGTGACAAAATTCCATTTATATGTAAAACTGTCAGGAGTCAGAGCTCTGTCTTCTTCTCTGGTCACTGGCGGGATCTGTCACCAGCGTACAAACGCACTACATCTCCCAGCAACCCCAGCTTACAGTTCCCGGATGTCACTTATCTGACTCTCATTTGACAATCCTCCTCATGACACTTAAGCAGTGCACAGAGCCTCACTCAGTTTGAAGTATTGTTTGTACCATGCAGCCTGCTGACAGAAAGTTAAATCCTGATCTGATCTTCTCTTTACCTGAACATGTTTTGTCTTGTTTCTGCTTGCCTGCCTCCAACCCTCGCCTAAACCCAGACTATCAGTTTGGTGTCTGATATTCTCATGCTCGTGGTTGATATCTGCCTGTCTGAACTTGCTTTAGCTTTGTAGTCGCTTAACTGTACCCGTCATCCTGCCTGTGCTTTTTAATCTGCTGCACGTGGAACTAGCTGTCTGCCTGTTTGTGAAAAAACACACTTTACCTTTGTTCAATCTGTTATTGTGTAAGTCATTTCCTTTCAGGAGAAAGATTAAATCGAGATTTAAATTAAGAACCATTTCATTTAAATATTAGACTTCATCATATAACATGTTTTCACTTCTAAAAACAATCAAATAGGATAATTAAGGAAGTCGCCAACTATAGATTTGATCTCAGTTGATTTTTTTGATTCAAAACGAAATATATTTTAATTTTGTTGGATAAAAACAATATAGTGTTCTTTGGGCATCTGGAGGAAATTAAATCAAACCAGAAGAGAATGATTATTTCATTATTTCAATTTTTTTCAAAGCCCTTTATCAGTAAAACCTGAAGTTGTATTCTTCAATGTTTTCTAATCAAATTCATTTATTTTTTTTATTTTAGAGTTTATACACTCATCTCCATTAATTAAAAGTTCATGACAACACAATCATTTAAGAATTTTGAGACAGATGGGAGGCTGCGAAGATTATCAAAGGTTTTCTTTAGGAATTTCTTCATGACTTTTTAAATTCTTGATGTTTCTTTTAGTTAAATGTTCCCAAAAAGTTCTTCTGAAGACATTAAAGTATTCACCTGTACATTTATCACAAGTTTTAATATGATAACATGTCGATTTCAATTGAAAGAAAATGACATTGAAGTACACACTAATGATTTTAAGACGTGCTTGTAACTACTGCCAGTTTATCAGAAGTTTATAAATCATTCCAAGATTTTTATGGATCAAAATGAATGTGTAAACATCACTCACCAGACTTTGAAACTGTTTTAGCCATAACTGTCACTTGATCCAGCGAAATCCACCTGAAACAAGTCTAAATCGAAAGTAAATGCAACCATTTAGTTTCTTCCTACTAATTCCCAAATGGAATATTGTTAACATGATATTTTTAAACGGGGTTTGGGGGAAAACATGTGAAAAGTTGGATACAATTTTTGAAAACTTTCCATAAAAGTTGGAAAATGTTGATGTAATAAGAAAAAGATTTAGTCGAAAATGAAACTAACTTAACTGCGCTTGTTTATCTTTTAGATTAATGAGCATTTTTTTTAAGGCTAAACTGTTTTATCATCGTAAAATGAACTCCTACTGAGGTTTTACAATATAAACGCAGTTTTTCTCACCTTGAAGGGCGTAAGAAGGAAAAACAAATGTTGCGCAGATGAACTTTTCCTTTATCGTCTGACTGAACTCAGGTGAGACACTGTATTTCCGTGATCCAGTTCACCGACACTGAATTTTAAATGCGCCACTTGTAGGATAAACACGGTAACACTGTTGGGCTCAATTGAAGAGCAAAATAATAAATTACAGGCTACCTACATTTTTAACCAGTCTCTGACCTCTTATTCAAATTAAAAGAGCACTATTCCTTTACAGTAAGCCACTATTTAAATCTCATTCAATTAATAAAATTGTCATTGGTTATCTGACCTTAACACTGAATAAAACCTGTTCCTCCAGTTACCCGACAGGATTACGTCATCAGCAGAGCTTATGAAAATAAGAATTCAATTCCATTACTATAAAATCTGGTCTCTGAGTGTTCAGTTGTTAAATAAAAACACATTTACAGCACTGATAAACCAATAACATTAATTGTTATTATTATTTAATTATTGCCAAGGAGGAATAGTGATCTGATATGGGAACACATTCAAAGTCTATTAAAAGAAGAAGATTTCTCAGAAACTTTCCAGTTAACTAACTTGTGGTGTGGTTTTGGGGCATAGATAGAATAGTTGACCTCTGATTGGAAGATTTCAGGTTTGGGTCCTGTTCTACCTGTCTATGTGCCATCGCTGAGTAGGAATGTGACTGTGAAACACCTGGGCGTTCTAAGACGGTAGCATAGCATCATACAGACTGAGTTTGATGGCCAAAATACAAAACCCTCTATCTGCAATTTTTTTAGATTTTTAGTATTTACATAAAATGGTGAGAACAAGAATAAAAACATTTTAAGTGAATCTGCAAAGAAAACCCTGTCATTTTTAATGACATAAAGGTCACAGGAACCTCTTATCAACATTGACTAGAATATTTGAAACACTTTTTTGTGTCTTGAAAAAAAATATATTCATTTTTTTCAATAGGAGGTGTTATACTTGGGCCATTACCATTTTACTTTCTTCTTTTTTGTGGTAGTACTGCTTCTAGTTCTGACTGGTGCTATGAAGAAATTGTGATTTACTTATTTGAGTATTAGGTCAAAGTCTAGAAAAGAGGCCATTTTTGTTTTTATTATCCATTTATTTAATAAAACATTTTCAACATACACACTGGAATTTTGTATATCATTTTTGTGTTTTACAACAAGCTCCTTTCATCAGTTGTGTAAAATCTCTTTTTTGCAAAAAACCTGATGAACAAAACTGCCATTTGTCTCAAAAAAATCACAAAAACACACACAATTGAACAAGGGGGCCAATGGAAGAAAGCAGCAAATGAAAAAAAAAAGGACAGAGCACAACATTATTAATCACAAACTTAAAAGATTGGGATAACAAAATATTTAAATTGTGTTTCTCAAATATAGTCCAAGTTTTTAAAGCCTTTAAATTCTATGAGTTTTGCTTTTTATAGTTTTAACATTTTTTTACATTATTTTTTACAATGATAAGCTAAGTTCAATTGATCCCAACTGTGTTACCGTACCTGTCAGATGAAAGCCGCACTTAAAATCCAGTGACGGTTGATCACGGAACTGCAGGTGTGTTCACGGCAGTGACAAACTTGTCGGTAGGGGGCGCGCTATAAATTTATTTGCATCCAAACTGCGAGTGGATACGCCATCTTTGTTTGGTCACAACATGACGAGGCCGATTTCTGTGTTATGATTGGTGGTCGAGTGTCCTGTCAAAGGTCACATTTATTTGGCGCTTTTCACTCTCGGTCAGTCTGGCGCGTTTTTGAATGAGCTGTTTATGTCAAAAAAATATATAAATAAATATTCGACATTGGAGCGCTTACTACGTCCTAGACCGTGAGTGTTACACAGTGCACTTGTTCTGCTCATAGAGCGGTAAAATATTTAGAGCTTGCGCGGGAACTATGAAGCTATTATTTGCCGAAATCTGCTAGCTTGTCGTTTTACAGGGAGCCTTATGACAATGGACAGTTTCGAACCCGAGAAACATTAAGAAGATAAACAACCTCACAGATATAACAAGTTGCGAGTTCAACATCAGCGGTGAGTGCTGTCATTTACAATGTTTCTGTTTCATTTATATTTTGTTTATTTGATGCCGTATATCAAAAACAAACTTTATGAACGTCCAGCATTGAACACCTAAAAAAAAGTCCTCATTAATTCTGTCAAGCGTAAACAGTTGTAAATAAATAAAAACTAATAACGAACCGGTTTTGCCAAAACAGCTTTGTGTGCAGCAGGAGCTTCATTTTTACTGTATGTTCAACAAGTGACGCCATTTTTCTTTGTTTGTTTGTTTTCTACTTAGCGAAAAAAAAATATTGCACTTTAAAAAAAAGAAAAAAAGATCAACACTGATTGTTTGAATCTTTGTATTTGTGTAAATTTGCACTAATTCAGTTTTTTTTTGAATGCTTGGTTTTGCTTCAGGTCCTGTCAAATTATGGCTGGTGTTGTGGCTATGGCCTCTATTATTGAGGACTTTGACACCCAGGTAGAGAAACAACACTAAGCTTTTCCCCTTCCTATAAACTTTTAGTTATGTCCACTGATGTCCTGTAAATCACAGCATGTTATGTATTTTTATGCTTTGGTTGTAGATGATTTGTGATAGTACCATTGGGGTTCTTTTGTTTTTGCTTTTGATCTAAATAACTTTTTGTATTAACGCTGTCATGCTCTGCCCTAATTTAAGCAGTTATTTTCATCCAAATCTAAAACTATTGTTGAGTACATTTGATTTGAGGCTTTGAGAGACACTTGTGGTGTTTAGGCAGTTTTTTCCCTTAATTTTATGTCATTAAAAAAATCACTTTATCTTTCCCTTTGCAGCCTTGCAAGAAGTCTCGCAAAGATAGTGGTGGTCCTGCTGCCAAGCCGATCACAAACTATTTCTCTCCTGTGCCTAAGCCGGTGGAGAAACCCTTTTCTCCTCCTCGCTCCAATAATATCATGAGCTATTTTTGTCGAAAAGCTCCCTCTTCTAAAGAACAGACATTCCCGACTGAGCCGTCTTTAGAAAACTGTCAGAATTCTCAAGCTGAAGAAAAACAGAGAAAGTCAGAAGGAAGGAGGCAGGTGTCTCAGAAACGTGGTAAAAAGACTGGGAGAGTTGCCAGGGAGCTCGTGCCGGCTGAAAATGTCAGTTCTGTCAATGATGTGGACTGCATGATCGTTGAAGAAGCCCCTGAAAGCAAAGACTCTGCAGCAGATCTACAGTCTACTGTTGATGTGTCAGAAAGTGATCAGTCTCAGAAAAATAATTCAAAGTCTGAATCAGCGCTTCAAACTTCTGAATTGACCCCAGTAGATGAATCAAAATCTGCTAAAACTTCCCGAAAACAAAGGAAGAAGAAGCAAAATCCCTCAGAGCCAGGGAAAGAAGCAGAGAGTGATGGTAGTTTGAAGGTTGGTAATGAGGAGGCCTCGTGTGTTAAAGACAGCACAGTCAAAATCTCATTTGAGGAGTTTTTGCGCAGTCAAAGCAATAATGAAGACGACAAAAGTAAAGATGAAGCTATTGAAACAATATCGGAAGAGAAGTCAAAGGCCGAGCAGCTGGATGTCCCGAAAGCTGAACAACACGTGGATTTATTGGTGTCGCCTCAGCAGATCTCGCCTCGAACTGTCACCATACAAGCAGAAGTGCATGCAATCACTCCCAACAGGGAAGAAGTTAAAACAGTTGGGAAACTGGCTTCAATCTTCAACCAGAAAAAAAGGTCCTATAGTCCTGTAGAAACCAGCACATCTCCTCACACAGATCCAGGACCCAAGCTTTCTTCTCCCACTGTGAAGCTTAAATCCAACGTGGTTCTTCAGGAGGAAGATCTCGAGCTATTTGTGCTTGAAAGTGAATCCACTCCAAAGTGCAGTGAAGTGGAGAGAAAACAGTTCATGGCAGCTTTCAAGCAGCCCAGCCTGGATGGACCCAAAAGTAAACCCGTCAAGAGCCAAGGTAAACAGAAAGATGTCGCAGAGAAAATACCGAATGATGCAGACAACACTGCTGATAGTGAGGATGTGATCATGCAGCCGATGGTCGAAGAACCCCCACGAGAGATCAAAGAAGCCACAAAGAAAAGGACAAAAAAGGAAAAGAACAAGGTCACAGAGAAAAAAGAGGCTGCCAGTACTTCACCTGCAGATCCAGATGTGACAGAAACGCCAGTTATGAGGAGATCCAAACGAGAGGCCGTCATTAGACAAACATCTCAGAGCACGCCAACGACTCCTGCTAGAAAAACAAGGAGACAACAAGCTTCTAATGAGAATGTTACTCCTGCCAAATCACAGGAAAGCCCTATAAAGCTTGTTCCCTCCAAGACACGCAAGTCCAAATATTGTGTGTTTGTGGCAGAGATCATAAGCCCACCAGATACAAAGCAAAGTCCAATCAGGTAATGCATATGTTTAAAGTTTCCTTCACAAAATGTTGCTTTTGTGCATTTTATTGTTAACATTTGCAGTGTTTAGATTATTTTAATTTTGTTTTTCTTTTCTAAAAAAAAAAAAAAAAAAAAAAAGAATTAAATTTAGTAGAGTTAAAAAAACCAGATCTACATCAGAGGCTGAAACGGAGGCGGACAAGACCTCCTCTCAGAGATCTAGAGTAAGTCTGTGTACCCAGTTCATGTTATTTTAAATGTAACTTGAAAGTAATATATATTTCTCTCTTTTTTTTAGGCAACCCATGAGTCAAGCAAACGAAAGCAAGCTAAAAAATTGGTGGAAAAAGCGAAACAAGTCATTGAGCAAAACAAAAAGTCTGCAATAAAACAGGAAACTGCTAGGCGATCAGGGCGAAATAAAGCCGTTTTTAAGGGGAGCTACTGTGAAGATGAGGTAAGACGAAGCAAAAACTTTATTTTCATCAAATGAGTATAGTAAAAGTTCTATTTTAAAGTTATTTTTGATATAACATATTTTTTCTGAGTTTGACATCACATAATTTGTACAAATAATTGAATATTTTGATGCATTTCAGTTAAACATTAAAAAAAACCTACAAATTATTGATATTGTGCTAAGATGTCTTAAACAGGGCAGATTATTTAAATTTCTCTCAGAAACAATAAGAAATAAACATAAGTTGGGATTCTTTTTTACACTTTGTAGTAATTTGTCTGTTTTTGTAAGAATATTTTCTGTTTTTATTTTTAGGATTCTATCATCATCCTGGATGACCAGAGCTCCTCCTCTCAAAACGCACCTGAAAAGAACAAACCCCTAAAAGCTTTACGAAGCCTGAATGATGTTCTTGGAAAAGCAGCGCCAGCTGGAAAAGACATCAAGACTGCACCAGGTAGCTTATTTGCTACCACAAATACCTCCGTTATTTACCACCTCATGTACCAAAAGTCTTTTCTTTCTGACAGACTCCACCTCTCTGGGTCAGGAGAAGTCTGCTCAGAAGCCATCGGCAGTGATTTCCATCTTTGACGACAGCAGTTGTGAAGGCTCTGAGAGTTCTAAGGATGATTGTCAGTTCAGGGCCCGCAGGGAGTTCTTGAAAAGCGGCTTGCCTGAGTCGTTTAAAAAACAGATTGCCAAAACGGTGGCCTCCAAAGAAGCGTACTCTGTGTCCTGTTCCTCCTTTCAGCCAGTCACTCACACTACACAGCAACCAGACGGTAAGCTGCTTTATCGCGCCTGCTGCCATCTTCTTTTGTAAAGTGGTGGTTAAGCAATTTAACAGACTTTTGGGTGAAATATGACGGCAGAATGTCTTTTTACAATAACAGATTGTTCTCTTTGGAGTCTGCCATGGCCCAAATCTTCACTGCTGAGTCATCTGAAAGAGCTGTGGAGCCAAACTCTGACTCCACTCCCACCCATCAGTGGCTCTCTTGGTGCAAAGACAAAGTCGTCCTGCAGAAACGGCGCCCAAACTGTATGATGCCATATTTGGTTATTATTTGCCCTCTTAAAAACAATCACCCCTAAATTTTGTTTCATTTACTTTATTTTTCATCAGAACTTTAATTTTCCTTGAGTCACTGTTAACTTTTCGTTTTCTAGAGATGGGATCAGAGACCGCAGTTCTCTGAAAGTGTTCGTCAGCTGCTGGTGGAGGAGTTCAGGACTTCCAACCCTAACTTTCCTGCAGAGATGTGTATAACTCGTTTAATGAAAAGACGTGCCGACCATCAGCTGCTGTCCACATCTTCAGGTCAGGATCTGATAGAAATGGTGGACTTTAGTACATGATGATGCATTTACTTGTATATTTTGTTTGTTTGGTCAGTTTTCCGCTAGTTGGTTGCCATATTTGCTTTTCTTTCTAAAACAAAAGTACAGAGCCTAGATTTGAATCATTGTTAGAAAATCATTGTTTAATCCCTCAAACTTTGTATTTTTCCACTAGAACCCAAAGCTGGGATTACAGACAGTTCGAGCTCCCAACAGCCTGTTGGGGGAAAGAGAAAGCGGAGCAGTGATGAAGGAGAAACAACAGGAAAGGTGGCAAAGAAGCAGAAGTCCAGCCTGTCAGAAGATAATGTTTCCACAGCTGCTCCAGAGTCACCAAAGAGAGAAAGCCGGACTAGACGGTCTCAGAGGTCCAGGCTGCAGGATGCAGAAGGGGTTAAGAAGAAGAAAGCCAAGTCTTCCCTTAAACCTGCTCCCACCTTAAAGGAAGAGGACTCTGTGGTTGTACTAGACGATGTGATTTTGGTGGAAGACACTAGAAAAAATGGTGAGAAGCCACATAATAATAATAATAATAATTTAGAACTTTGACTTAGAAATTACAAACTGATAACATTAGGTAGTGAAGAGAAAATATGTTTGTAAACTAGAGGATTGTCATTTATCAGATGTCATGCTGGAAAATTTCTCATTTTAAAAATCCGAAACGTTCTTTTGCTTTTTGTCGTACTCTTCAGATCTGGTGGAGGACCTGCTGTGGACAGACAAATACCAGCCGCAGCTCTGCAGTGAAATCATAGACAACTCTACCTCTGTGAAGAAGCTGTACAGGTGAGAAAAACATCGCTAGCTCTCAGCAATTTGCCGTATTTGTTATGTAGACCACATTCTCCTTAATCCGTCCCATTCCGATGGACTTACTCGTAGTCAACTAGATCCATGTACGTCTTTGTTTTCCTCATCCGAGCTGGCATCTGGCTCAAAACTGGGGTGTAAGGGACTGTAAGCTAGCGTGAGCTCTTTTTAACAGAGTTGTGTCAGCAATTTGAAGGGGGAACAGGGTTGCTCAGCGCAAACAGTCCCGCTCACACCTTAGAGGCAAATTTCTAATGAATTCATGCCACTCTGCAGAAACTATGTCGTAGAGAATAATGCAAGTTTATTGATTTTGGCTAAAATTGCTCAATCATCATTTTAAAAATGGCCATTCTATTTGCATTTTATTTATTATTATTATTATTTTTTTGTCTAGTTGGCTTAAAGAATGGAAACTTCGTACAGACAGAGAGGAAAAGAAAAATCAGAAAAGCAATAAACAAGAAGACGGCGGCGTCGGTGAGAATTTTTGATCCCTTTTTTAAAAATTGAAGTTCTTTTTAGATGGATTTATCCCTCTCATTTTGTGTTTTTAATTTCCAGATACAGACTGGGATGATGCAGACGAGTACAGAGAGGACACATTATGTAATACAATGCTTATCGTAGGACCCACAGGAGTAGGAAAGACTGCTGCTGTCTATGCTTGTGCCCAAGAGCTTGGCTTTAAGGTGTCACACTTAAACATAAGTTAAACATTGGTTCTGAAAGCTCAAGTCCCGTAAAGAGTCTAACGTTCATGTCTGTTCTTTCGAAATACTCGTCTTCAGGTGTTTGAGGTGAATGCTTCCTCTCAGCGCAGCGGCCGACTCATTCTGTCTCAACTGAAGGAAGCGACTCAATCGCACCAGGTGGACAGTCAGGGACGCGGTGCACCGAAACCCTCCTACTTTAACAGCTACGGAACAAGCGGTGGTTCCGGCTCCCTCAGGCCCGGATCCTCTCCAAGTGTGTGCACCAACTGTTTCTGATGACTTACTGACACCTCATAAGACCTGATCCTAAGACTCCAAAACGCTAAATTGCTTTGTCATCTTTCAGGAAAGGGAAACTCTCCTCGGAGGGTGGTTTCTTCTCCCAGGAAGAATCCTCAGTCACCAAGAGGTGCCAAAAAAAGAGGTCTGGCTCCTGTCTCTTTAGCAAACTTCTTTAAAGTTGATAAATCCACCAAGGAATCATCGAACGCCACAAAAGATGAACGGAAGGGTAAAAACCCATTCTTATGCATCATCTTTATAAAACAGCTCAGGCTTTTCCTGACATTTTGATTTTTTTTTTTAAAGATGCCCCCAAGAAAGCAACTGAGAGTGGAAGTAAGAATAAAGATCTCACAGCCAAGTCGTCGTCATCAGATTCTACTTCTAACAATAAGAGCAGCGAAGAACGGAGTAAAAAGACCGCCACGTCGCTTATCCTGTTTGAAGAAGTCGATGTTATTTTTGACGATGATTCAGGGTTTCTAACCGCCATCAAGACGTTCATGAGTACGACCAAGCGGCCAGTCATCCTCACTACCAGTGGTTAGTATGACTGACAAACAGCTGGCTAAAACTCCTTGCGCGTGGTGTTTATGCACATCCTTCTGTGTTTTTCCAGATCCTGTATTCAGCAGCGTCTTTGACGGCAGCTTTGAGGAGGTTCTTTTCAAACCGCCTTCAGTTGTGAGTGAATCATAGTTCTGCTGCGTTGCATTCTTCCATGCGGCATGAGTTCCTCGTTCAAACTGGAGAAGTTAGAAGTTCATTTTCAATGTTGTTGTTGCAGATGAACGTTGGCTGCTTCCTGCAGCTGCTGTGTCTGGCTGAAAATATGCGGACAGACCCGTCAGACCTGAGATCTCTGCTCAAACTCAATGGCTGTGACATCCGGCAGAGTTTGCTGCAGCTCCAGTTCTGGAGCAGCAGCGCTGATGGCCGACTCTCAGCAGAGACACTGAAACAAACCGGCAGCATCTGTAAGGAGTCAAACAGAATTTAAAAAAAAAACATGTTTTCCCCAGTAATTTACTTGTTATTTTCTTATATTCTGTTTGAAACCAAAGCAAAGTTGGAACCCGGCTATCCCGTTACCGTCACGTCTCTGCCGATGTGTGAGAAAGGCTGCACTGAGAGCAAACTGGGCCTCCTGAATATTGAACCTGACCAAGACATTTGGAAACATCTCAGGGTAAATCCTTCATTTAGTACCAGAATGGGCTTTTTTTATTGAAGCATTAGGAATTGAAACTGCACTTTTTCAAAATTCTGTTTTATTTTATCATCAAAATGAATGCAAAATGACTTAAATAATATTTAATGCCTGCGGAGGTCAAACATATACATTGGATCTTGTCAAAGTGACATAAATGTAGCTTTTTTTACATTTTTAACAGTATTTCATAAATGCGTTAATCTGGGTTAATGATTGAAGATTTTCTAAGTTTAAACCACCAGCATAAGAGGAACACAATGTTTGTTTATGGCTTCTTTAAAATGGGAAGGAAATGAGTCTTTCTATAAAAAGGGAATTACTAAAGTAATGAATAGAAGGAAATGCAGCAAGAGGGATGACGTTAATACAAAACTTGACCTCTGACACCAAAACATTATCAACGGTGTAATAGGTGATGGTTCTGCAGACTTTTGTGACTGTTTTTAGGCAGTTATGTAGTTATTTTTGAAGGATTTAAGCTAAGAAGAGATTAACCAGAATTATCTGAATATAAAAGGGGAAACAAAGCAAAGAACCAAAGTTTAATCTGCTGAAAAACCACCAGACTCGTACTGAAACTTTTGTTTTAGGTCTTTTTTTTAAATTAAACATTACAAATACAGCGGTCCGTGTAGATGGCACTGGTGATGTTCCATAAATAACTCGTAAGAATATAGATGCTTTAAGGATGTAAAACCCCTAACTGCACACTTTATACACTTTTCTCAGACATACATGAACTTTTTTACCCTTTTTTCTTGTTTAAACTCAAAGTTCAAACCTTCAAAGAAACATAAGTCCAGTATTACAGAATGAAATCAAAAGATCTGCTCGTGATCAAAGGCTTATGTGACTCTGGCAAACTGAGCACATTCTATGGGCTACAGCACAGATTAGATTGATTGACAAGGTTTTATAGCCAATCATTTAGCAGAATAGTGCACTGTTAAAAAAATACATTGAAAAAAAATCCACAAGACAGTGATACAGCGAAGGGACACGGTAGGTCATAAAGTCACGATTCTACGTTGCAAATAAAAAAGGGATTTTAAAAGACTCATTAATGAAAATTGTGTTTTTGGACATATTTTTGAAGCGGTTTTCACATTATGGAGGAAACAAAGAAAATTTAACTTAAAATTGCATTTCTGAGTATTTCTTTATTCAAATCATTGTGAATCAGGAGCAGACAAAAAAAATGCCATTGGAAAAAGCTTATAGGTGGGACATAGAAGCTACTACGGCAAGTCACAAGCTCTGCTACGCTCCATGCGGATGCATCCACTTGTCGACCAGATCCATTTATGTCTTTGTTTTCCTCAGCCAAGCTGGCATCTGGCTCAAAATTGTACAGCTGGATAGCTCCAACATTGCTCATTTTTGTTGTACCGGTAACGTTAGGTTGAAGGTATGAGGCGCTGTAAGCTAGCGGGAGAAGGTGTAAATAGATATGTGATGGGAAGGGGACGAGCTTACTTTACCTCAAAGTTTCTGCCCACAACTCAGAAGCAAATTTCTAATGAACTCCTGCTACTTTGCGGAAATTATGTCCTAGAACACAACAAGGATTTGGGCCAAAAACGGCATAATTATTTGGGGCACATTTAAAATAGATCAAAAGATCATTGGAGTGGACTTTAAAACATCTACTTGACTTTTTGAGGTTTTGGATGTAAAGATGATTTTCTGTTTCATCTTTGTCCTCTCTCCACAGAGTCCAATGACGGAGCCGATAAACTGGGAATTACTCATGGAGTGCAAACAGCGGGGAGTTGATCTGCTTTACTCCAACCTGGAGAGTCTCCTGCCTCTTCCTCGAACACAGCTGTCTACCTCCAAACTCTTCAGGCCTGAGCTCTCTGATTCACTTCCACAAAAGCCTTCGTTTGGACCTTCACTACAGCAGCCGCCGCTTGTCTGTGATGGACTGCAGCCCAGCGCCAGCTTGGTGAACGAGTCAAATGAGTCGGACAGCAGCAGTCCAATCAAAGTGTCCAGCAGAATGAAGAGGAATAAAAAGAGAGTCTTTTTAGACAACCAGGACAGACTGGATTCTGAGTCAGATTCAGAAGATGGATTTCTATCCCTCCGTGTGAAGCCAACAGTGAAAGAGATGGTTGCTTTAGCTGTGGTGAAACGGAAGCCTTTAACTCCAGAGGAGCGTATGAAAAGTGCTCCAGTTTCACAGTGTCTTCAGTCAATGGCGGACTTCATGGACAACATGTCCTACATGGATTCCTTCCTGTATTATTCAGATGGGGGTAACGTTTGCAGAAGAAAGCCACCAGGTGGCGCAGTCATCAAGGACGGAATGACAGACGAGTTGAGGGTTGAGACGGAGAGAGAGAGCTGGATTATGGGAAGCCGTACGTTTGAGATCCAGGCAGCCGTAGAGGCTTTGAGCTTCCAGAGGTGTCAGGAGTCGGCGGCTGACGCCTGGGACAAAGTTCAGCAACTAGGGGGGGAGCTTGAGAAGGAGGCCACAACTGAGGTCACTCTGCCGCTGGCTTCTCATCGGGAAGGTTGGACGTTCACTCAGGAAAGCCACTGTCAACCACAGTGAGTCTGTCAGACAATAACATGAGTACTTAAAATACTCCGAATACAGTAAGAATAATGTCTGTGTTCCAGGCTGGTCCGGCAGAGAAGCGAGCTGATGGGGAGTTTGATGTTTGGAGGGGTGTTTGGCACTCTTGGCAACAGACAAGCAGTTGCTCTGGATTATATGCCAGTCATTCGCACCATCTGCAAAGCTGAGCAGCTGAAGGAACAAGGCAAAGTGAAGCGGAGGTAAGCATCATATTCAGCTTTAAATATTTGTCAATCTGGAATCAGTTAAAGCCCCACTACGATCATCTTTTGATGTTTGTTCAAAGCGTTCCCTGTAGTCTTTTAACTATGATTATGTCTTTTTTAGGCAACATTTAAAAAAAAATGTTGTTTTCTAGAACATAGTCTTTTGCAGAGCGGCAGTGGTTCATTAGAAATTTGCCTCTGAGTTGTAGGCAGGACTGTTGGTGCGGAGTAAGCCTACCCCCACTCCCCGTCATCCATCTGTTTACCCACTCTCCTGCTAGCTTACGGCCCCTGACAATCCCCCAACTTAACATTACCGGGAAATCAAAAAGGGCAAGCCATGTTAGAGCTATCCAGCCGTACAGTTTTGATCCAGATGCCAGGTCGGACAAGCCCGGTTGTAGCTTCTACCTCACAAGTACAATCTTTTTCAAAAATCTTTTTTTTTTGTCTGCTCTTGATTTTGAACAAAGAAAAACTGGTACTCAGAAATGCAATTTTATGCTTAATTTCCTTAACATCTGTCCTCATGAGAAAAATTGTACAGGGACATGTCCAAAACACCAAAACCATCATTTTCATTTAAGTGGGTCTTAAAACCTTCAACTTGAACTTATTTGTGTTCTTTTTATTCAGGTTCCTGCACTATCTGGATGCGATCCACTTGGGTCTCGATAAGGGAACTCTACAATCACTTGCGGAAGATTTTCCTTAATCCACTTTAATCGTGTTCAATCATTAAGGTCCCTGTGTATTTTGAAAGGACACAGGAACATGTTTACAAGTTGTTGAGTTCTGGACACTTGTACTGTCACAAAAACAAGGACTTCCACATCATTGTAATCACAGTAAATCAATCCCACTATAACAAACGAGCACACAGAAAAACCTCATACCTGATATCTTTTGGTGCTTTTAAAGCTTTATATTTTACAATGTCAAATTTTTCTTAGTATTCTAAATGTTTTGTAGTCACATTTCCAATTGCATTTTGTAAACTTTTATCAAACAGAAGGCTGTTTCCATGAGCAAGTGTCGCATATTTATCATTTGTGGGAGATGGCGTGTAAAATATATATTTTTTTGTCAAAAGTTTTTTTTTTCTTGTAAATTATCTCCAAACGCAGGCAGCTCTTTATGCATTTGTTGCCTCTCAATGGCATAGTCTCAAATGTATTATATTCATTTTTAAAAATCAAATTTGTACAAATTGACATTTGGTTTTTTCAACCAATAAAGGATTTAAAATGGTGATGTTTTCATTGTAAATTATCTTTTTTTTTAATTATTCCTGTTATGAATCCGTTATTGGTTGTAGATTGCATTATGGCAAACGAAAGCTTTCATGAATCTCTTGGAAAAATGCTGTTCAACAGAGTAAACCTGTTAAAGCCACTGGGCACTTGACGCGTGCTCTTGAACTCGCTTTTAGTCCATGGTATTCACATTGGACAAGCAGGGAGGGGCTTCTTTTTCTACTGTTTTTCTAGCACATATTTGCAACCTACAGCTGGGAGAGGATTGGGGCGAAATGTCGAAGCGGTGCAAATCTGGGCACAAAATGGAACCAATTTGGTTCATAGCATCTTTGCAATGGCAGATATGGATTACCATGTCAAGAGAGTGGCCTTGGTTTATCCTTATTTGAAAAAAAAACGCCGATATCAGGAGATATAACTTACCAAGAAAATGCAGTGTGATTTATGATAGCTTTCACTTGTCAAAATGACTTAGCGCGGGTGATTTTTGATTTATTTTGTTTGTCATAAATATGACTGCACTTGTTGCAGCCGCGCGTTATGCTCAGAAAATAGTATCTCCCTGATTTGTGCGTGTGTTATTCTTGATTTGTGCGTAACTTTGGATTAGTGCGTGTGTTATTCTTGATTTGTGCGTAACTTTGGATTAGTGCGTGTGTTATTCTTGATTTGTGCGTAACTTTGGATTAGTGCGTGTGTTATTCTTGATTTGTGCGTAACTTTGGATTAGTGCGTGTGTTATTCTTGATTTGTGCGTAATTTTGGATTAGTGCGTGTGTTATTCTTGATTTGTGCGTAACTTTGGATTAGTGCGTGTGTTATTCTTGATTTGTGCGTAACTTTGGATTAGTGCGTGTGTTATTCTTGATTTGTGCGTAACTTTGGATTAGTGCGTGTGTTATTCTTGATTTGTGCGTACCTTTGGATTAGTGCGTGTGTTATTCTTGATTTGTGCGTAACTTTGGATTAGTGCGTGTGTTATTCTTGATTTGTGCGTAACTTTGGATTAGTGCGTGTGTTATTCTTGATTTGTGCGTAACTTTGGATTTGTGCGTGTGTTATTCTTGATTTGTGCGTAACTTTGGATTTGTGCGTGTGTTATTCTTGATTTGTGCGTAACTTTGGATTAGTGCGTGTGTTATTCTTGATTTGTGCGTAACTTTGGATTTGTGCGTGTGTTATTCTTGATTTGTGCGCAACTTTGAATTTGTGCGTGTGTTATTCTTGATTTGTGCGTAACTTTGGATTTGTGCGTGTGTTATTCTTGATTTGTGCGTAACTTTGGATTTGTGCGTGTGTAATTCTTGATTTGTGCGTAACTTTGGATTTGTGCGTGTGTAATTCTTGATTTGTGCGTAACTTTGGATTAGTGCGTGTGTTATTCTTGATTTGTGCGTAACTTTGGATTTGTGCGTGTGTTATTCTTGATTTGTGCGCAACTTTGAATTTGTGCGTGTGTTATTCTTGATTTGTGCGTAACTTTGGATTAGTGCGTGTGTTATTCTTGATTTGTGCGTAACTTTGGATTTGTGCGTGTGTTATTCTTGATTTGTGCGCAACTTTGAATTTGTGCGTGTGTTATTCTTGATTTGTGCGTAACTTTGGATTAGTGCGTGTGTTATTCTTGATTTGTGCGCAACTTTGAATTTGTGCGTGTGTTATTCTTGATTTGTGCGTAACTTTGGATTAGTGCGTGTGTTATTCTTGATTTGTGCGTAACTTTGGATTAGTGCGTGTGTTATTCTTGATTTGTGCGTAACTTTGGATTAGTGCGTGTGTTATTCTTGATTTGTGCGCAACTTTGAATTTGTGCGTGTGTTATTCTTGATTTGTGCGTAACTTTGGAATTGTGCGTGTGTTATTCTTGATTTGTGCGTAACTTTGGATTTGTGCGTCCGCAATTCTTGATTTGTAATCCATGCATCATATCCATGCATTTTTTGCAAAAGTACAAACATGACAAAATAAAAAAATATACAATGTACACATGCACAACTTAAAATTACAACAGCTTGAAACTAACTAACAAATCTTTAAAAATCTTTAAGAATCACTTGTTATTCACACAAAATCGCATTTACGCACAAAGCTCATGAGAGACTCTTCCCGTCCCCAAGATTGGTTGTAAGTGATGCGTTCAAGTGTGTCCACAAGATCAGATGCACTAACGATCCGTGGGTCAGGTGGAGGCTGGTGTGTCTCGCCCGGCTGTCTCTGGAAGATGTTGAAGATGTGTATCTATAGGATTTCTGATAATCGGATTCCTCACAGTTGGGATCGGAGGATTTCTGATTTATCGGTCAGTCTGGAAGGTGGTAACAGTGTGTGGCAAACTGTTGGAGCTCGGTGGAGGGATACAACGGGCTGCAAACCATTGAACTTGTGCGGGAAATGGATACCAACTTGGAAAGACTTTCTGCTCGAATTGAAGGGAGACAAATTCCCCATAACTTGGACAAAAAAAAAAATCGCCACAAAACTGACAGACCAGCCAAGGACACAACCAGCTGACCCAAATTATTGATTGACTTGTTCCTGAAAGCGGAGTCTTTTTTTCTAACTCAATATTCTGCCCCTCGAGAGTAGAGTTAGAGGTATGTTCTTTTTTTTTTTTTTTTTTTTGCCTCCGCTGACCCCTCTTATGTACCCCCCCCCCTCCCAAAAAAAAAATTTAAAAAAAGAAATCTCCCCCATCTACAAGATATGCAGTTTCGTTATGCTGTACTTGCACTGTTACAATAACAAAAAGCTTCTGATTCTGAAACGCGGTTCTGTGTGTGCTTAAAAAGCGATTTGTGCGTGTAGTTAGTTTCGAGCTGCTGTAATTTAAAGTTGTGCATGTGTACATTGTATTTTTTTTTTTATTTGTAATTTTTGTACTTTGCACAAAATGTATTGTATGACTTTCAAATCAAGAATTACGCACGCACAAATGAGGAATTACGCACGCACAAATCCAAAGTTAGGCTACACACAAATCAAGAATTACGCGCGTACATATTGGGATGAAACTATTTTCTCTTCGCAGCGCATTGGTGTTTGATTGAAGCAGCAGCAGCTCCGTTTCCGGAGTGACGCGCTCAAATCCACATGAGGGCGGCGCGCCTCCCCAGCGCATCCAAAACTTGCATCTGCCGGCGGTTTCGCTTTGAGGAGAATCTTTATCTGCCGGGTTGCAGTTCATTATGCGCTTTTTCTGTAGAGGGTGAGATGGTAAACCATGAACGGAACAAGAAGATCCTGCTGGATCTGCTGAAGCAGCCAGAAAACAGCCGCTGCGCGGACTGCGGCGCGCCCGGTAGGTTTTCTGACCGGCGGTAGAAGTGAATATAATCAGCGAAAGATTTGATGTTTATGGATGTATCGTTGTAAGAACCAAATTAAACAACCTATAATACCAAAATAAACAACAAAAACAACTTATTATACATTATTATTACATTTTGAGTATTTTTGAGTAAAAAGTATACCAACAAAATTATTTTTCAGTTGTTTTTTCTTCTTGTTTTTTTAGTTCTCATTATAAACACGAGGCTCTTTACTTCCTCTCTTTGTCATGCCTGATTCACTGTGACATTTTTTCTTCTCATTTCAGCTGCTATTCACTTTGCAGTCACAATAATTTATGTATAAAGTTAGACAATGTAGTTTACTGTCTACGTACAAGGTTTAAGTCAGTTTGCCAGAAAAAGTTCAAATTAGAGGTAATGTTACTTTATTAATATAAATCTGTAATTAATCTGGATTACTAAAACATAATTTCACTCTTTACCAAATATCTGATCTGTATCTCATTTCTTAGACATGAAATTATTTAACTAATCATGTAAACCACACAATCTGGAAACATATTTCTGATGCTGGCTGTTAGTTTATTTTAAAAACTGATTTTTCATCTGAGTACTTCTTGCTTGTGTACCAATTTATCTGAGTTTTTTTGTTTGTTTCGTTTTTATTTTTGACGATACAAAAATATGGCAAACATTTTACATCATATGAACGTTTGACTCCAGGTTTTTTTTTTTTTTTACATGTGTGCAAACTCACAACAGACCAAAAAAGTCAAAAGAGCATCCAAATTTATCAGATTTGATTACAGCAGTCATCTGATTGTTCAGAGGTGGTAGATTGGAGGTTCGGTTCCCCCTTTGCCCCCCCCCCCCATGTGTCGAAGTGTCCTTGGGCAAGACACTGAACCCCACATTGCTCCTGGTGGTGATAGGTTGACACCATCAGTGTATGAATGTGTGTGTACGTGGGTGAATGGGACTGTGACTGTGAAGTACCTGCTAAATTAGTAGAAACGTTTTCCCATTAATCATGTAAACAAGATCACTCAGGAGTTTCTCTGGCTCAGTTCTTCTCATGTCCTCAGATCCAGACTGGGCGTCTTGCAGGCTGGGAGTGTTTCTGTGCCTGAAGTGCTCTGGGATCCATCGCAGCTTTTCTTGTCAGATCAAATCCATAGGGCTGGATTTCTGGGATGATAAACAAGTGGAGGTATGGGAGGCATCTAGCACAAATAGTATTACACTTGGAATAAAAAAGTCTCCATGTGTTTCTGAAATCTCAATCCGTGTCTTTTGGGGTCCTGAGAAGTTTATGAAGTCCAACGGCAATGCCAGAGCCAAAGCTGTATACGAGAAAGCTGTGCCACCATACTACTACCAACCCTGTCAAAGTGACTGCAAGTAAGCATTTTATTGAAAAGCTCTTTTGGTGATTGTTTAACGTCTCCCATGATGTTATTTTTTGCTCTGACACATACAGTGAGTGAGATTCTGCTGACAGGGCATCGCAGTGAGAAGTGCAACTACAGACTGTAGAAGTGAAATATGGCAAATTGTCTGCTGGTGCAATGAAGTCTTATGAATCATTGGCACAACAGTTTGTGCTCACTCATTGTGCAAAAAAAGGCTTTTTTTGGGGGTAATGTTGTAATATTTAAACGTCTGCAGCGTCCTGATGGAACAGTGGATTCGAGCTAAATATGAGAGAGGAGAATTCAAAGGAGAAATCAAGTACCCACCTCTACCATACACCACAGGTAACAATCTCCCTGCACAGAAGCATTTGTCATTTTAAAAATCTGCCGCATATTTCCCAGTAGAACACAAAACAAGAAGAACAGGTTTGTTTGTTTTTTCCAGACAATAGAAGATGCAGGAAGTAAATAAAACCACTGCAAAATGTTTTTACCGCTAAATTGAAACATTTGAATGGCAATGTGGTTTTTATCCAGGTTTTTTTGAGGGAATGCTGTGGAAGAAAGGGAAAGAGAACACGCAGTTTCTCAAGAGGAAGTTTGTTCTGTCTGAGAGGGACTTCACCCTGACGTACTACAATAAGGAAGATGTGAGTTTCTAGTAGTTCTGTGGTAGCTGATCAATACGATAAAACACAACCGTGCTGTTGAGGAGCCCATTTTCAGTTCATTTCAGAGTTTTAACCCTTTTTTTCCAGTCCAAAGGTTTACATGCAAGAATATGAAGGCTCTATTGTTTGCCGAAAGATGTGTTCAAATGAAGGTTTACCAGAAAAACATGTGAAGGTGAATGAACAAAGGTTAAAATAGGCTGACACTTTTCTCATTTCATGTCTTGAGCGTATTATGATAAAGTGGGAAAAAAGTTTCATGATTAATACACAGAACTGCACAGTTATAGAGCTAGATGTGATGAACTGATCAATTTCAGTTATGTTTTCATATGAAAAAAGCAATTAGTTTAAATTTATTTGGGGGGAAAACAGCTTTTCTGAGACTTTCAGCCAAAAAACACTGTTTCTGTTTTATTATCCCTTAAAAATTCAGTTTGTTTTTTAGTCCCTAAAAAACTCTGTTTCTGTTAGTTTGTTTGTACGTAAAAAACGTTGTTTTTTAGCCCCAATAACACAGTTTCTGCTAGTTTTTCCAGACAAAACAGCTTCTCTCTTAGTTTTTTAGCTCTTAAAAAACATTTTTTTTTTTCCAGGCAAAAAAACTTCAATTTCTATTAGTTTTAATGAAATAACTTATTTGTTTAGTTTAAATGACACATAATACCAGTTGCAAAACCTATTTTCAAACAAAAAAAGGGTTAAGTTTAGTAATAAATAAATAAGAATCTGTATAGAATTTCTTTTAAATGTACATTAAATCAAAACACAACCATGCGATTTCATTTCAGTCAATTCATATAGAAAATGCACAGCAAACAGTGTGTTCATTGAACAATTCAAAAGACCAAATAATAACGTATTATTATTCAAAACACTGTTTTTAGATTTTGTAGCTTTGCTTCAGCATGCTTCAAACTTTGCTTGGCACACTGTTTTGCATTCTTTTAATCCAACCCTACTCAAACACACCTTACCTTTGATGACTGTCATTTTCAGGCGTCTGCAGAGCCTGATGATGAGCTGAATCAGGTGTGCATAAGCAGGGCAACATGGAAAACATGCAGGACAGCGTGCCCCCAGGGTTGGGAAATACTGGGTTAAACTACTACATTCGATTTAGGAGCCAAGACAGAGACCTAGAGATTACTAAAATAATCTCAAAGTATTAAAAAAAAGGAGATCCAACATCCCCAGACAAGCTGCTTCCATGTAATTTGACAGGCTTTGTGTGTTTCTGCAGCGCCTCTTGTTGTACTGTCTGAAAACATTTGCCCATTTGTTGTGTAGGAGTCCAAAGGCCCCAAAGCTGTAATCTTTATCAAAGACCTGAACGCCACATTTCAGACGGAAAAGATCGGACACCCTCACGGACTTCAGATCACCTACCAGACGGAAAACCACACCAGAAACCTTTTTGTCTATCACGAAAATCCAGAAGTGAGATGACATTGCCATGAATAGAAGGGAGGTTGGGAAATAGTTGCACACATTTTAGGAATAAAATTGTCTTTTTGTTTGCAGGAAATAGTCGCATGGTACAATGTGATACGTGCCGCTCGCTATGCATACCTGAAGACAGCATACCCAACAGGAAGTGACACAGAAGTAAGGCTATTTCACCTAACGACTACCTTCGACTTTGCACGTTTTAGGGAGACTCGTGTTTTTTAGAGCTTGATTTGTTCAAAGTATAAAATGAAAAGCTGTTTCAATGCTGCGTCTTTTTCAGTTGGTGCCAAAGATAACAAGAAACTACCTAAAAGAGGGATACATGGAAAAGACGGGGCCAAATGTAAGTTTCCGAAAAAATTCTTCTGCAAGAATATTGTTGACGTGTTGCTCCTTTTTTCTGCATCATTCAATTTATTCTGCTTTTTTGAGCGCTGTGATGTTTATAACAGCTGGCATTCTAAAGAGTGTGGAGAAGCATTTATGAAACCGTGTTTGAGCTCACAATGTTTTACTTCCTTACAGCAAAAAGAACAATTCAAAAAGAGATGGTTTGTTTTGGACTCTCAAACAAGGAAGCTCTTCTACTTCAAAGATCAACTGGTAAGACAAAAAAAAAAAAGAACCTTGTGTGTTTTATTCCTTAAAGATACATTTATGATCTAGTTTTTGTATGTGCTTTTACTGCTTGGAATGCAGGACGCAGAGGAGTTGGGGGTCATTTTCATTGGCACAGAAAGCAACAGTTATTCTGTGACTGCGTTTGCTCCGAAAACCACTCGAGGAAACAAGTGGAGGCACGGGATTAAGGTGGAGACGCCAGAACGGCAGTTTGTGTTCATGTGTGAGCAGGAGAAGGAGCAGAGGGATTGGATTGATGCCCTGAGAAAGATCCAGTCCAGGCCCATGTCACCGCAGGATTACACTGGTGAGCAGTTTCATGATCATTACCTGACATCTGATCACATAGAGGGATGCTTATGGTGTGATCCATAATTTAAACTCAAAGAGAGACAACATGAGATCTAATAACATCCACAACCATCTGCCTTGAAGGTTTCAGTGTTCTATGATGAACTGATTAATAGCATCAGTTCATATAAGAATTTAATTTTAAAAAACTCTTTCTAAATCTTTTAAGTGTTTAAAATCAACACCCTATTTAACCTTGCAAAAATAAGCTCAAATTACTGATTTTCTATTCTATGACTACATGTTCAATTTCCATTGATAAACTTAACAATATCAATACTTTAAAACAGGAGTCTATAATTTATATTACTGTAAAATTTGTCAGAACATTTTTATTAAAGAACCACTACAATGGAAGTGGTGTTTTTGTTATTTTTAACATGTTCTAGTGATGTTTTTCTGATGATAGAGGACAAATATAAAGAAGGTTAAACAAAAAATTGAACCAAGGTCTCAGCAGTGGAGAAGGGGAAAGGGTAGTGGGGTTGCTTCACACCAATGGTCCTGCCAACAACTCTGGTGAATTTCTAATGAACTTTTTTCCCAGAAAAATATCGGAGTTTTTTTTTTATTTGAGATGTCATGCTCGGTCCGTGGTTTGCTTCTGTTCCAATACTCTATTTTTTTCTTCTAGCTGAAGCAAAAATAAGGTATAAATGATGACCTTCCCAAAGGTGAAAAACTGCAGCGATACCAGAAAAGGCTAAATCATCGCAGCATGACCGGTGAACGCCACACTGCTGATCCCTCACCAAAGAACTGACCATAATGAACCCAAACTCCTGTTACAATAAACTGTCTAAGAACTATTAAAATTTGCAAGCTTGTACCCAGACATAGAAAGTATGTTTTATGAAGTGCATTCCTTTTACAATGTTTTTGTAAAGTAAAAATAATGGGTATCATAATTTGTAATGTAATGGCCCATTATAATTTTATTTGCATTGTTTTTCATAGCTAAGATTAAACAGTTTTTTTAAGGAACAATCAAAAGATCAACTTGTGAGCAACATCCAAACCAAATAATTTTATTTTAGTGTGTACACTTTTATTTGTATATTGTCAAGCTTTTGTTACGTGCCCAAATCTAAATCATTGTTTGTTGGAAAGTAATAAAGTAACTTAAAGAAAACTCCTCACGTGGTTTTTGTTTGTTCATTCTTTTGGTTCAAATCTATAAATAAAAAAAACAACTAATTTTATTGTCTGAAAAATGTACATTCAGTGTCGCAGAGGGACAACAGAAGATCGTTGGACATAGAGTGATGTAATATTGGAGATTAATAACCTATATTGCACTTACATAGCCATATAAACATAATGTAAGTGTGTAATTTAATTATAAATGTTAAATGTTGGTTTTTGTACTTAAATGATAAACACAATAAGTCAAACATCAATAATTTTAATGGTAATGATGTGGCACTGGCTCGACAAAAATGTCATTTATTCAAGAAAATTAGATTTTCTTGGGAAACAATTTAAATTAAAAAAACAATCAAATCAAATAAATGATTTGATTCAAACCCTACTTTAAAGTCTCCTAAATGGACAACAATTCCCGTGATACACGAAGAACCAACCTTTAAATAAATATTCATAAAATACATAATTTTTCGAAATGACTCTTTCTTTCTCTGCATCTCCTCTCGTCATTGCATTACACACTGTGTTAATTTCAATAAAGTTTGACACAAAGTATTTAGATTTTTAATCAATGTAATTCCATTTTGTGTCGCCAGAGAGCAGCATAACTTGTGTTTCTTTTGAAGCGCACACAAAGTTTGTACTTTGCTGTTTGCCGTAGAAGCGCTGTGCTTGGAGGTCGGGCATGCTCATGGCTCGTCCAATGCGAAATGTTCTACGGGCGCCGAAAACCGTGTGATTACCATGGAATTACAGAGTTATGCTTCACACGCGACTTTTAAAATCACAATTTCGCTTTAACGACAAAGTGTACGTTTTTGTTAAGTGCTAGGAAAACCCAAAACAGGAGCGAAACCTCCCCGTCCGTTTTGTCCTACAAAGCAAAGGCGCCGACTGTTTGACAGCGGGCGGGCCCGGGTTAGGTAAACTGCCGGAGAAGGACGGCTTTCGGAGAGCTTCATGAAACACTAAAGACTTTTTTGTGTTTGTTTTTGTTGTGAAAGTTGATTTCAAACATGAGAAAAGACGTGAGGATACTACTAGTTGGGGAACGTAAGTAGAAGCTGTAATCCCTGAAGCTAACATGCTTGGTGCTAACTCTTCAAATCAAAGCTTATACTTTTGTCATAAATTGTTTCTTTTTTTTCTTTGTGCCAAATATGTCCAATTTGACTTTTGTACTCCTAACTTGCTAAAAAAAAAAATCTGAACACGTGACGATACCATTACCCTAATAAGAATTACCTCATTTTTCTAGTGAATGCTAATCAAAACACAAAAAATTGGTTTGATCTTCAAAAGTTTTGCAGTTACAATATATTTTGAAGTATATTTAATGTGGCACGGAAGCTTGAGCCTTAAAGACACTATTACATTTGTCTTTTAATGTATAAAAGTCAAATAGAAGACAGATAAACCATCACTTCTTTTATTTTGAAAATACACCAAAACCTCTTATCCATTACATACTTTCAGAATAAATACTTATCCATTCCTAAAAGGTGAGAACATATTTTTCAGTTTGAGTTGTCATTATATAAAAATTGTTAAATTACAAGATATTTTTTAATTTCCCCAAACAAAACTAACCTCCCCAACCTGCTAAACTAAGCTTTACATAGTCTGTCTGTTTGTTTTGAGGTCATGTTATCAAAGCTATTTATACTTAACTTGTGGCTCAGGAAGATGGCCAACATTTGGCAGGGCTGCTGTGTTCCTAAAGGAGGTGCAGGCAGACAGCTACGTGCCTCCTGAGGTGTAGTCAAGTGGAATGAGGTTGTGGAGTAAAAACCAAGAACCTATTTTATCGTAACTTTTTTTCCTGACGGAACAAAAATCATCACAGAGAGGACGCAAGGGTTTACAATTCTGCATTTACTAAAAAAAAGTTGGTGTTGGCGTCTCTTCAGAGCGCATTTCTTCACGCTTTAGTCAGAATTAATTTGACATTTTACCTGCAGCTTCATGCTCAACAACTGCCCCTACCTGTTTTTTTGCCATTGTGCACATTTCCCACACATACCAAGCGTAATTATTTAAAACTGAAATTGCATTTACCCACTCCATAAAATATGAATGTTTTTTACTTTTTTGTTATCTTTGTTTCTGCACAGCTAAAGTTGGGAAAACTTCACTTATCATGTCTCTGGTTAGTGAGGAGTTTCCTGATGAGGTATGTGAGTCAGATTTGTTAGATCATACTGGTAGTTTTCAATTATTTGTGTTCTAATTAATATTTCAAGATGTGTTTTATTTCCAAGGTTCCTCTAAGAGCTGAGGAAATAACCATCCCAGCAGATGTAACCCCAGAAAGAGTGCCCACGCACATAGTCGACTACTCAGGTAAGTCTTTCGCAACGTATGGCGTGATACACTGTGGAAATATTATTGGGAGATTAATAAAGCTAATTTTAAACCCCTTAAGTTCTTCCAAACTTGTTTGTACACGAATGAGTTTAAATTTAGTCAATCTAGATCTCACAAACACAGCCTTTAACACAATTACTCTTTTGTGACCACTAGGTTGTCTATTTTTTGGAATTTTTTATAAATTTAAAATATTTACAAGGTGATTTTGGTGGACGGTAGCCCTCAAAATGCGTCTGAAAGAAGTTTTTACTGGAATATCAAACGGCATTAATGATCCTTTTTGACGCCTTCAGAAGCAGAGCAGTCAGACGAGCAGCTGTACCAAGAAATCTCCAAGGTTGGTTTCAATCATTTATTTCCCATCTAAATATAAACCTCATGCTTCACAAAGTAACATTGCTGATCCTGTTGCAGGCAAATGTCATCTGCATAGTTTATTCAGTTAATAACAAGAAGTCAATTGAAAAGGTGACCAGCCACTGGATTCCGCTGATAAATGACAGAACAGATAAAGACAGCAGGTTTGGGATTTTCTTATGTTATTTATTTATTATAAATCCCCCTTTTCTGACCAAATATGAGATGCAGATTTAAAAAAAAGAATTGAAATGGTTTGTTTAGTTTTTTCTTTTGTGAAAAACAAAGTGTTAAAAGGATGTCTTTGCTGCAGGGTGCCTCTGATTCTTGTGGGGAACAAGTCTGACCTGGTGGAGCACAGCAGCATGGAGAC
Source organism: Oryzias celebensis (assembly GCA_014656515.1). NCBI lineage: Eukaryota > Metazoa > Chordata > Actinopteri > Beloniformes > Adrianichthyidae > Oryzias > Oryzias celebensis. Next base: position 12,528,916 of record BNCR01000008.1, on the reverse strand, counting down.
TATCCTCCCAATCATGAACCAATTCCAGGATATTGAGACTTGTGTGGAGGTAAAACGTATGCTATACACACACACGCATGTGAATGAACACTCCTACATGCTTGTAGCCATCACACGTGGAAGTCCTAATTTGCTAAATGTCAAAGTTTAGCTGTTTTAACTTCTTCTGCGCTCACTTTCTGAGTCATTAATAGAATATTATTTGTGAGATGTGGGGTCAGAGGTCAAGGTGGGACGATAGATGTGCCAAAGCATGTTGAGAGGCTTGACTGGGGCATGCCAGCAATTCGAGGTACTCAAATGGTTAGAGAAGGTTAAAAGAGGGGCAGGAGGAAGGCATGAGAATCGGCACATACGCACTGGGCAGGAACGCTAAGTTACATCAGTGATATTATTGGTGCAGTTTTAAAAAAAAAAAATGAATTTTTTGGTGACTTCAAAAGTCTTTAATTATCCTGAAATCGGTAAACAGAATGAGACAAAAACTAAAACAAAGCAATCAAGACTAAATATTCAGACTGGACACATTTGGTTCACTTAAAGTCAACCAGAGTTTGTTTCCCTCGATTATCCAGAACAAATTTTCCGTCTGAATAATCCAAGCGGACCCTGGTCCTGGTTTAAGAACCTCTCTCTGACCCATCTTTTGAGATGGTCTCTGTTCATTTCCAATCGAACTGAGCTCCAGTTCGCTCTGAGTTTCCTCAGTCTGAATGGGCTCTGGGACTCCCATTATTCTTTCTCTCGATGCTTTCTTTGCATTTTATCAAAGAAAATTCAGAAACTCAACCTTAAAAAAAAAGAAATATCAATGATGAGAAATGTGAGGAGATCTTAACTCACATGGTTTTGTTTACAAGCTTTGGTTCAGAACAGGAAAGTTCGCTTGACGACAATCTGAAAACAGACCAAACAGACCAAATAAGATTTAGATTATGTTAATGTAAAACATCTGGACTATCTCCATCCAAAAAAACAAATAAATATGTGATTTTAAACCAGTAATTGTGCTCTTTAAACCAATTTTCTTTTCATGTGAAATTCCAATTTTATTTTTTCTAATTTAGTAATCTTGTTTTATTTTTGTTTTCTTTGGAATGCTGTTAAATGTAATGTAAATGTTACAATTTTTCACACAAACTTATTTCATCTCCAAAAAATGCATGTTTTATTGTGAAATATTTGTTTTCTAAACTGCATTAAGGTCCTTTTTTTGGAGTTTTTTCACAGCTTTTATTGTAAATATGTTTTTAATTGAATGTCTTTTAACTCAACCAGGACATGGACGTTTATTTGTTCTCATTTTCTGACTGCAGTGCTCTGCCAAAAACCTGAAGAACATCTCGGAGTTGTTCTACTACGCTCAGAAGGCTGTTCTCCATCCAACAGGACCCCTGTATTGTCCGGAAGAGAAGGAAGTGAGTCCAACAGTCTAAACTTAGAAGATCATTTTCCTTCTCAAATAAGATCAAATGCACAAATGACCAAGTCTGAGAAACCTTTGCATGTATTATCAGTTAAATGTTTGCGCTTCCTGCTGTGAAGATTGCAGTTTATGAAAATGCAAAATAATGTAAATAAGGATGTGTTTGCTTTAGATTCTACATATTTAAATAAAGAAAACTAAAATCTTTCTAAATATGTCACTTGTTGCTTTTTAAATTTAGTTTGCACTCTAACTTAATACCAGAACAAATAATAATTTTTTTTGTTAAAAAATAGAAATCTCAATTTAACCTTTGGCAACCCTTGGTTTTTTATGGTTTTTATAGTTGGTTAATACAGGCAATAAGTGGAGAGATGCCCAACTGTTGCAAAATCCTGCTCATATATGTATGATCTCGGAATACTGACAGAAAAAAGCAACTTCTTTATTTGTTTAGAAAAATTATTGAGGGAATTTAATCTATTTCTAATCCCAGATCTTTTTTTATCATCACAGTTTGAAAAAATATTATTTTTAGCTGAAATAAATTGATGTTATCATGACAAATTAATTTATTTATGGAATATTTTATGTGTTTTTAAAGACATGCGTCACACAAAATAAAAGTTTTGTTTGCTAAAATGTCTAAACATTGAAAGAGCATTTAACTACTTGTTTTTCTATTTTTGTTTTTAGTTCTATTCTTTTTGAACATTTTTTTAATCTAACAAAAGATTCAATTATCATTTGAGAGAATAAAAAAAAAAACAATAAGGAAAATATTCCAGTTTTTGCAGCATATTGTGTCTCACTTATTACAGCTTCAGTTAATGTGTTTTATCTTTTGTTTTACAGCTGAAATTGTCCTGTATTAAGGCTTTAACTAGAATTTTTAAAATTACCGACCTGGACAACGATGGGATCCTGAACGACAACGAGCTAAACTTCTTTCAGGTGAGTTTTTCTATCTAAGCATTCTCTCTGTCTCTCTTCTTCTTCTCTCTCTGTCGGTCTTCAGGATGACACGAGTGTTGAGAAAGAATGTTGAGAGTGTTTCTGTTTCCCAGGCTTGAAGTAAACCTAAAAAACAAAGTCTCAGAGGCTGATGTGTGTGTTATTGTGAATGTTTATAGAGAACCTGTTTCAATACACCTCTCGCACCCCAAGCCTTGGAGGATGTGAAGAACGTGGTCAAGAGGAACATGGCGGATGGAGTCAAAGATAATGGACTTACGCTTAAAGGTCTGAGCAATAGTCTGGTTTGTCTGTAAATCTGCTGTTCGTCTGCTCTGACTCGAAAGGCTCAGCACATCTCTTTCTGCAGGCTTCCTGTTCTTGCACACACTCTTCATCCAGCGTGGTCGACATGAGACCACGTGGACTGTGCTGAGGCGGTTTGGATACGACGATGACCTGGAGCTCACGCAGGAATACCTGTTCCCCATGTGAGCAGAAGAGCAAAATCACAATTTTTAACATCTTCCAAGTCCTACTCCAGTCACCTTTTAATCGGCTATAAGTTCACAGTGGTCTTCTAATTATGATGAAGCAGTTTTTAGAATATTAAGCTCTCTGTTCGCACGCTCTCCCTTTAGTTTACAGCCCGTCACAGCTCCAACCTAACATTACAGTTGCAACGGAAATGGCGACCAATATCGGAGCTCTCCAGCCGTTCAGTTTTGAGCCAGATTCCAGCTCAGACGAGGAAAACAAAGATGGATCTATTTGACTGTGAATCTGAAAGTGGATGCATCAGAATGGAGCGGAGCAGGGAGTTCGTGGCCTGCCCAGTGTAGTTTCTATGTTACAATTACAATTACTTATTCAAATGGCATTTTTTTGTCTGCTCCTGATTCACAACAATTTGATCAAAAAAAAAAAATACTCAGAAATGCAATTTTAAGCTGACTTTTCTTTAAACGTGTCCTCCTTCGTAAGAAAAATACCACAAGAACATGTTAAAAAACACAATTTACATCGGAGTGGGTCTTTAATGAGTTCGAGAGGCATTCGTTAAATCTAAAGTTAATTGATTTGAAGCATCAGACTGTTCGTCTGCTGCACCTTCATGCTTTTGGTAAAACTCCTGTTTTAAGATGGAAACTTATCTATCAAAGGATTTTCTTTAATATAAATAAAAAGATCTCCGTCTTTTTAAAGAGTAAACTGGATAATCAGGATGATGTCCCTTTAATTACTCCCATGCTAATCTGATCAGTCTGGTGGGAGTTTCCTGTTTTTACTGATCTGCTCTGTCTTTTTCAATAATCGGATATTCTGTATAAAGAAAAAAAAGATAATTTTCTTGCAGATTTACTTTTTTGTGTTTTTCTCTGATCCAGGATTAAGATTCCTCCAGATTGCACCACAGAGCTTAACCACAACGCTTACCTCTTTCTTCAGAGCGTCTTCGACAAGCATGACAAAGTGAGAAAAGAGCTTTTATTTTTTGATTTCCTCAAAGATTTAATCCCTCTGTAGTTTATATTTCCTACCTATGCTAACTCTACATGTTTCACTCAGTAAATTATATTTGCAAGTTTAAAATGAAATCCGAATTGGCCTTTCGGTGTGCTGCAGGACAGAGACTGCGCGCTGTCGCCGGAGGAAGTGAAGGATTTGTTCAAAGTGTTTCCCTACATGCCTTGGGGGCCAGACGTCAACAACACTGTCTGCACAAATGACAAGGGATGGATCACGTACCAGGGATACCTGTCCCAGTGGACGTGAGTTTGTAGCATGCTGTTTCACACACACTCAGTTTGTGCTGTCTAAATCATCACTTTTTATACATTTTGTTGTTTTTTTTAATAGTTTGACAACTTATTTGGATGTTCAGCGGAGTTTGGAATATTTAGGTTATCTTGGTTACTCTATTGTCTATGAGCAGGAGTCCCAGGCAGCTGCCATAACAGGTAAGACTCCGCCAGTCCTCTTTCTTTCTGTCTTTTGCTTTTTTGTTTGATGTTGAAAATGTGCTTTCTTCCAGTGACCCGTAACAAGCGAATCGATCTGCAGAAGAAGCAAACGCAGCGCAGCGTCTTCCGCTGTAACGTCTTGGGGGCACCAGGGAGCGGGAAGAGCGGCTTCCTCCAAGCTTTCCTTGGCAGAAATCTACAGGTCAATGAAACCAACAACTTAAAACCCCCTTTTTAATCTAAATTACAGCAGTCGTTTGTCGGCAGAGGCAAAAATTTGCAGGAAATTTTGGGCCAATCTGTGTATTTGTGGGGAAAACTGAGGCTTTTGTGGCTGTTCCTTTCAAAATAAGAGGTTGCGTAAAAACGTAGAAATGTCTACATGTCGCCTAAGCCATCTGCAGTTTTCTGCACAAAAGAAGAAATCCAAATAAATCTGCAAGTCAGCAAATTTTGCTTTTCATCCTCTTCAGCTGAATTGGATGCTAAAGAGTTTCTTTTTTTTTTTCATCACAGCGACAGAAGCGGATCAGAGAAGACCATAAGTCCTACTATGCCATCAGCACCACCTATGTTTATGGGCAGGAGAAATACCTGCTGGTGAGGAGCTCTCACTCTGACCAGACATCTGATCAACTGCTTTTTGGATTACTGTTATATAATCCCTGCATATCACAGTACCCGCGCTGGAATGCTAGCCTTTCCTTCTGCTCTTTGATCTCTCTCTGCCCACTGTTCTGTCTTCTCATGAAAAGCTGCATGAAGTGATGCCTGATTTGGACTTCCTGTCGGAGGAGGACTCGGCCTGTGATGTGGTCTGCCTGGTGTATGACGTCAGTGACCCCCGTTCCTTTGAATACTGCGCTAAAGTGTACAAGGTGGGTCAATTTTTCTAACTAGTAACCTCAAAACGTAATTTTTTTTCACCTCATAACTTATCACGTTTTTGTTTTGTTTTTTTGCAGCAATACTTCATAGACAGCAAAACGCCATGTGTGGTAATCGCCGCCAAGTCCGACCTGCACGAGGTGCGGCAGCACTTCAGTCTGTCACCGCACGACTTCTGCCGGAAGCACAAGCTCCACCCGCCACAATCATTCACTTGCAACACAACTACTGCCCCCAACAAGGATCTGTACACCAGGCTCACCACCATGGCCATGTATCCGTGAGTATTTCAGCTCTTCCTTTCACAGAGTGCTGCTCGTTTGTCTTTTAGCAACTATTCATTGATTTCTGCTCAAAGTAACTAAACTTTATCATCTGTCCATGGATACCAGGTAATAACAAAATGTGTTCGTAACTATGTAGTCATGGAAAAACAAGTGTGGTGTAAGTGTGTAGATGTGTAACTTTTTTAGCCTATAAAGCATCTTTAAATCTCCACCAGAAATATTTTGTGCTCAATCTTTTAGATAAATGAAGTCTGTGGGGGTGTCTAAACTCTTTAAATCTTCTTGATCAGATTAGAATTTGGGCTAGATTAATTAGCATTTCAGTTAATCTCATTGTAACAGTTTGTAATCCTATTGCTTTAATTTGAAAATCCCACAGGTTTAAGTTGCAGTATTTCAGTTAAAACGGTGAGATACTAAAAGCTTCTGAATCTATTCATGTTCTGCAGGAAGTAGAATAGGTACAATTCTTAAATTAAATTAAATTTATAGTAATTAATATAACATTTAATATATTAGATGGAGCAGTTAATTATATTTAATTACTTTAATTAATTATAATAATGCCCATAGCAAAACATTTTAATTGGTTTAATCATATTCTATTGTTTTTGTTTGTCTGTTTTTTCTTTTTTGCTTCCACACATGTCTAAAAAGTTGCATAACAAATAAAATGTATTATTTTGTATCAATTTAATAAAAATAATGATTTTTCTTTTTTTAAGTAAATAAATTCTACAAAACAGCACCACATAGTCATATTGCCTTTTGTAAAATAGTTTTTGTTTAGTGACAAAAGGTGGTTTCAGAGAGAGAAGATAAAAAAAATAACGTAAAACATTTATTTTAAAAAAGAAAATAAAAGTGTGTTTTTTTTTTATCTCTTAAATTTATGTATATCTAATAAGAAGACATAGGTTTTAGCTAAATGATGTCACTAACAAAATAAAAGCACTAAAAAAAAACAAAGGGGTTTTTTTTTTTACCATTGTGTTTTTTGTGACTGTAAAATAACTGTTTATGGTCACATCAGTCAACATTCTGGTCTGCTACATGTAATTTGAGGCTCCTCCCCTCCCTGCATGCTGTATAACTGTGAAAAAACGCATTTTTGTGTCTTTCCGCAGCCATGCCCGCCTCCGCTGCATGTGTTCCTGCAACAGGTGCACTTATTGCCTGTGTCAGAACCTCCTGAAGTTGGAGCTGCTGCGCAGCGTTAAAGCTCAACTCCGCAGAGTCATTTACAACAGGTTCATACACAGAACGAGCTCTAGCTCTTTTATATAGACTCCTTATCCTTTCCCTCCTCTTTCTGTGTCTTTTTCCATCCTTGGAGCGAACCTCCAGGATGGAACACAGAGAGGCATGTCTCCCATAATCCGACCTCTAACTCTGGTGACAGTGATAGCCCCTCTGCTGGCCTTCAGGGCTTGGCCAATAAGGAAAGTTTACTCTGCATATCCACTGCAGGAAGCATGAAGGTCATTGCATGGTTACGTAGTTCGATCTGGCAGCTTTGGTCACATTAGTGATAGTAAATAAGTGGTAGACTGTCATGGGGATTGAGAGTTCTGCTACTAAGCTGTACCTCAGGAAGGTGGATGCCTGCATGGTGGTTGTTGTGTTATTTATTTTCTTTTTACAAATAAATAAGGTTTATTTTATGAATAAACCTTATTTAACTAACTTTAACACAGTTTTAGGAAGTCAGTGAAACTGTATGGACGTATTTGTTTTGGCCAGCCAGAAATGACTTTCAACAACCAGATTGCTAAATCTGTTTTGGCTTTGGAACAAAACTGGCCAATCACGTCTTGGTTTTTTGCTCCCGTTCCAGCCAGCCGAGCCGCTCTGTGTGCAGGCTGATACAGCCGAGTGTGGCGGCGCTGTGCCAGCTGACACCCAGGCTGTTAGCCAGGTACCTGCGTGTCTGTGTGTGAACTGCACGCTGCCCCATAACTAATGCAGGCTAACAGGTGCAGAATGATAGTAGTCCCACTCCGGTCATCTTTAGATCTATTTTTAAATCCTCTCCTGTGGTCTTTTAAATATGACTATGCCGTCATTTTCTGCAGAGCAGCAGGAGTTCAGTAGAAACTTGCCTTTGAATTGTAGGCAGGACCGTTGGCATAGAATATCTCCGCCCCCACTTCCTATCACCCATAACTGAGAGCTCTCAGTTTACACACTCCACCGCTAGCTACAGTTTTTAACCAGATGTCAGGTCAGATGAGAAAAATTAAGAGGCGCATGAATGGAGAGAAGCAGGGAGCTTGTGGCGTCTTTTCTACATAACAAAGAAACTTTTTTTTTAAAACATTATTTTTCATCTGCCCTGTATTCGCAACGATTTTAATAAAGAAATACTCAGAAATGCAATTTTAAGCTTAATTTTCTTTATCTGTGTCCTCCATCATGAAAAAAAAATGCCACAAGAACATGTTAAAAACACAATTTTCATCGGAGTGGGTCTTTATGCTAAGAGTAGCTTAGCTGGGAAGATTTCATTTTAATCCTGAACCAGAAGGATCAGGATGCTTTGAACTCCGGGTGTGAATTTTGGAAGCTGCCCTGATGATTGCTGCAGTGAATATGCAAACGGTAAACTTTGATTTGCATGCAATGTTTGCATGCAAAATGATTAGAAACACTGCCGATCCCTTTCCGTTTCATCCTACTGAAAACCTCACTGTCTTCTGCATGTTTGCATTTCTGAATTGATCACCTGTCATGAACTCCATCATTGATGTTCTGTGACGTTTTCAGTCTCATTTTTTGTCTTCACTCTGAACTCACAGGAGATGCTGTTTTTCAGCCGTTAGACCACTCCCTGTGTGTTGAGACTTGCTGAGTGTGGTTTTCAGCTACTAATAACTGAAAACCGAGTCGCTCTAAATGATTTTGCTGCACTGAACCAATCACACTGTCATTTCATCCCATTTTCCTGTCTCCCACCTCTGTGCTTTCTTTTTTTCTTTCATTCTTCAGGTGTTCCCTCTCTTGTTTCTGGCTGCCCCTTTTCCTTTTCCTCTTGCATGTGTTCACTTTCTTTTATTAACTCTTCCTGATTTGTTGCAAAGCTCACCTAATGCACATCAGGGCTTGTTACTTGGTCAAATACTGCCATCTACTGGTGATGGGGAAAGTTTCACATCTGCCTCGTGTGAAGCAGATGTTTGGTGATTGATTTTTTGGCACCTTGGCTTGAAGATTGATATGTTTTTGATTAATAAGAGTTAATTCATTTGATAGCAGAGCTGCATGTGAGCTTGCATTTGTCTGCGTGTGACGCCAATAACAGCATGACTCTAAGTAAGGTCTGACAGGCAGGGAAAGGGGTTGTGGGGGCGCTCCACTGTACACGTGTCCGTTAGGATTGAATACCAGCCTCAGTCATGAGACTCATTTTTCCAATTCAAAAATGCAAAAACAAGTAGAATTTATGTCCAAATTATTCTAAAAGACACTTCATAAAACACTAAATATAGTTAAAAATGCTTTAATATAAGTAACATTCAATAAAAACACTTTGAGGGTCATAATTCCTGCTAATAAATAAAACATAAAAATGTGTATTTTGGGTTTGTTTGGGGTTATAAAGATTTACAAAAATGTTTTACACCAAAGCATGTTTTTACTTGATAGTACTTATGTAAAGGATTTGATTTTTAGGTCATTTCAGAGAAAATAATCTGTATGAAAAACACCAGAGATGTTGAAATATTGTAATCCTAGAGTAATTACATTTATTTTTTAGACTGTGGTTGTGTCTCTTTCCCTGTTCTTTTTTCAAAACCTTAAAGTACATTTTTTAATGTCTTTGATCAAACTAAACGTGAGTTAATACGTCTAATAGCAGATTACTCAGAACTTGGTTGGAAGCCTATCTTCAGCTGTTGTGTTTGCGTGTGAGCATAGCTTGGGGTCACTGTGGGACAGTGTCGGTGTTTGTGTGGAGGCTGCATGGCTGGGTGGAGGTTGCTTTGGACTGTCAAAGCAACTGTCAGCTTAATGCAGCAGGTCGCAGCATCCCACATGGTGGAGTCCATTTAAATGGAGGCCTCAGCTGAGCGGGCAGTTCTGCAGAAAGGTAAAGGCAGAAGCCGAGAGAGAAGTGTTGTCCGTGTACACAGATGGGTGGGTGTATTTTACATGTTTCGGCAGATCATGTGATGTTTTGTCACTTTTAGCAGGCGGCGGATAAGAGACGGTGCTTCCAACACTTTCTTTTTGCAACCTTAAGACAACAGCAGGGTTTTAGCCCAAAATGACCATCATTGTCAGATAAATACGTTTCTGATTTTGTTGTTTTTGCTGCTTTTTGCTTGAGCTTTTTCCCCTTTTTTGCAGCCTGCATTATAGTTTTTTGCGCTGCTAGAAACTCTATTTTTGCAAAGCCTTATACCTTTTTTTTTTAAAGGAAAAAGAATCACAGTTTTGCTTTTTTTCCCCCTGAAATTACACTAAAATGTTTGGAGGAAAAAACTTTAGATAGGTGTTTTTTCTTTTTCTGGAAGCAGCTGCTTTTCGATTTGAACTAAACCTCTCAGTCAAATGTCAAGGCAAAGCATGTGATTCTGTTTCGAGCTCCAACTCCTGGGCAGCGACTTTCGATATCAGTGGTCAAGATTGAGGAAGTTGTCATGGAAATTTGCCCTGCTTTGTCTTGTCATTCCACCTGCGGTCTCCCACTAAAACAGTTTCCTCTTGTGTGTGTGGCTTCACCCCGCAGGCACATGGCCCAAGCGGACCTGAAGAACTCCACCTTCTGGCTGAGGGCGAGCCTGGGGGCCACAGTGTGTGCCGTTCTGGGCTTCGCTATGTATAGAGCCCTCCTGAAACAGCGGTGATCAGCAATCCCACTTCCTCCCTGGTATTTCTGCGGAATCCACTCCCCAATTACCCGAAAGACTCTTAAAGACTGGCTCTCCAAGCGGCCAAGCCTGATGCCTGCACCTCATGGTTGATCCTGACACCAAGTCGAGCAAGAAACAAATCCGATTGCGGATGCTTTTTTGTTTTTTTTGTTTTTTAACAAGAGTGTGGTTTCTGTGTGTTGAAACGGGCATTTTCGGAGCGCAGTTTATAAATCAGATGCTTTAGTGTAGCCCAGATCAAACATTAGAAGTCACAGGATTTTTATCAACTGATTCAGTTCTTTTTATTCCTCTGGTTAAATAGATATTTGGAGATCCAGGTACTTAACAGAAGCGACGCAAAAGGGAACTTGAATCCGTTTAGTGATGTATATGCAGTATAGTATGCATGTATTAGGATTTTTAGGGTCTAAAGGCAGCATTGGAATCCAAAAGAAACACCAACATGAGATCAGAACAAGAGTGGTGCTCACATGTCACAGTTGAAGGTCACGGTCGTCACGCACACGTTTTAACTGAGTTATTTATTAACCTCTATTTGCCTGTTTTGAATGCATGAAGCAGATTTTCATGTATTTTTGTATTTAGTATTATCAAATCTGTCATCATTTATGCTGCTTGTGTTTTCAAAAAGAGCTTCGGTCATTAAAGTTTTACTGCGGCCCAACAAAACTTAATTACTGCAGTTAAGAAAAACCTTCCAGCCTGGCTTTAAATCATCAAAGCGTTCTGTTCTCTGTTTCTCCCTCAGCATTTACAATAAAGGTTTGTCATCTGGAACGGCTGTTTGTGTTTAAATTGTCATAATAAAATTTTAAAAATACAGAAAATTTATTATTTTTATGCTTGTGGAGCAAAGGCAGAATTAATCGTAAATCTGTAAGTGGGAAACAGGTATTTCTTTGATCGACCAAAACCAATGAGGGGCAAAATAGAGAAGTGGTTTCAGTTAAGAGACTCCGGCTAGTTCGAAGAGGAAGTGACATCACACATCCATGTAGATGGAGGTTTAAGTGACTGGCTGCCGCAGTGGGGGGGCTGATGTGCATCTTCTGGAGGCCACCATGTCTGTTGATGGGACCAGTTTACTATTTGAAGGCTTTTTGCAGAAAAGAAAAGATACTCTGGTGAGTTATAAACCCGTTTACGATCAGCTCATAAAGACCATTTATTTAGTTCCCTTTGTCTTTCCTGTAGAAACTGAGGTGGGTCACGTACTGGTTCAGGCTTCAGAACACGACCCTGTTCTTCTACAATGAGGAGAACTGTGATGCTGTGAGTGGAAAGGAACTTTAATGCCGTCTAAATATTTAGAGTTTGAGATAAATGAGTGCCACAGCCTCATATTTGGGTGATTTTCTGAATGATTCTGATGATGTTATGGTTCACTGTCGTCCTCACAGTCTACCTTGAAAGGTTATTACTACATTTACAAAGTAAGTAGCTCTTTATATTTTAACCTTTTGCATCGTGTGTTATCATTTTTTTTTGTTTTATTTACTTTGTTTAGTGGTTTATTTCAAGCAATAAAAGTAAATGGAAGGAGACGAAAAAACAACTATAAAATACAAAAATATATCAAACATATTTAAGATATTAAGGCATAGATTGATGAAAAATTAAATATGATGCGCCTGTCTTGACATGATTTCTCTTAATCATAATTAGACATATTTACTCTTATATGTACAATACACAGACAATAAAATAGATAAATATAAAATACAAAATAAATATGATTGTTAAAAAGAATTTGATTGCTTGAAAATGGAATAATATCATATTTAAATAATGTTTGTATTGTAATCCTGTTCAGAGGGAATATCCGGGTGTGACACATTTATCTACTTTTTACCTTTAATGCACTTTTTTAAACTTTCAATAAACATTATGCATTTATCAATAAATGTGTTGGATGTATCCATATATTAAACACAAAGAAAGGAACGCAAACTTGTTGACTTAAGTTTTATTGGGTTTTGTAAATGGGTTGTGTTGTGATATTTAGTCTGAAATTTCATTGTGAAAAATGATCGTCACGTTTTTTTGTACAGTTTTGTGTTTTGTTTTCAGTTCCTCAATAGTCTGAACTCACACTAGATCCATTAGAGGAAGAACTTCTTCAGAGTCTAACCAGCCTCTCTTGCCGCAGGTTCAATCAGTGCGAGAGGTTCCAAAAACTACAAAGAAGCACTTTATGTTTGAAATCATCTTGACAAATGGGAAATGTAAAATGTTGGTGAGTCAGACTTTGAGCCAGCTAACAATAGTGTTTTGATGTGGTCACTGACCTTTGTGTGCACGTGTGTGTGTGTGTGTGTGTGTAGGCAGCACAGACAGCAGCTCTCAGAAAGCAGTGGGTTGAGCACCTTTGGCAAGCCATGCACCTGTCTACATCTGCAGGCATACAGTAAGATGAGGAACGGATTTTGGTTTTGTTGTTGTTTTGGTAAAAATGGGTGATTCTTCCTGTGTGGGTTTCATACCTGATACTGAAATCATTTAATGTTTCATGGAGTGGGGTCATTTGCAGATAAAGTCACGTTAAATAGACCAACCTTCTACTTACAGTCACTGCATGATGCCGCTGCTTCCCAGTCAGACAGCTTCTGTTGCTCCCAGTCCTCGCCAAATCTACCCTGAAACCAGGATTCATGAGGCGCACAGCTGTAAATAAACTATCCAAAACTAACCTATTTTATTAAGAGCCCTTGACATGACATTCAATTAAAACATTTGTTTTTAAATGTTCACTCAAATTGATCATTTGTGGCTACAAATTAGTATTTTATGCATCCAGATTAATATTTTGTGGCCACAAATTAGTGTTTTCTGGGCAAAAATGTGTATTGTGTGTACAAATGAGCATTTTGTAGCCATAATTTAGTATTTTATCTGCACAAATAAATATTTTGTGGCCATAAATTAGCATTTTATTGCACAAATTAGTATTTTCTGGGCAAAAATTAGCATTGTGTGTGTACAAATTAGCATTTTGGGACCACAATTTAGCATTTTGTACACACAAATTATCGTTTTTGTTTCAAATTTTATAGGAGGCATCGATACCAAAATCTGTTGTGGCCACAAAATGGTGGTTTGTGCGCACAGTGTAGTGTTTTGTGGCCACAATTTAGCAGGGGAAATTGATAATACAAAAATAACTAATTTGTTCCCACAAAATTTTGATTCACTAGATGCTAATTTATAGCCACAAAAAACAAATTTGTGGGTTTTTTTTGTTTTTTTTTACAACTCACACAAACCAAAATTCCAAAAGACAAACAAAACAGACAAAATCGTTGAATAAACAGATATAATCAATTCTTACATTATCTTCCTTGATTCATAACGGTATCAAAATATTAATAATAATAATATGAAAGATTAAAATTCCGACATAGTTTAGTTTGTTTATCTGTTGATTTAATTTGCACACACACACAATACTGATTTGTGGCCTTAAAATATTAAATTGTGTGCACAAAAGGCTAATTTGTGTCCACAAAATACTACTAAAATTCAGATTTTTGACCACAATATACTAATTTGTGCACACAAAATACAAATTGGTGGCAACAAATTTTACATTTGAGAACAATTATTTAATCTTTTCAATCTATGTCCAGAGCTCTGCAATTTTACGTTCCAAAACTGATCTGAATGGCTGTATCTTCAGGCTGTTACCCCTTTTTCTCCTCATTGTTGTGTCCTCCTTTTTCAGATCACACCGAGTCTCATTCCAGTGGGTTCAACCCTAAAGATCAGCAATCATACGAATACGACATCTTACCTTGCAGAGGTCTGGTAGAGAAGTACATTTCATTTCTTAAAAGATTTTGCAGATCTGAAGTCACTTCATCTCATATTGGCAGCCATTCAGAAGATCAGCACTCCAACAAAGATGGATGATGTGTATGATTCTCCCAGATCTTGCTTTAAAAATACAGAATATGAGGGTGAGTTAAAGTTCAATTTTTAATCTTTGTCTTAAAAACAAAAATAAAAAAAAGTAGAAAGTCATTGTTTGGTGTGAAATCTGTTTTTTCAGAGCCCACATATGACGTCCCAAGCTGTCTTTTAAGGAAGACTTTTTGCACAATAGGTAACTCCTTTAGTAGAGTCCGCTTGAACATCTGACGTTTGCTTAAAGATTATGATGTCTCTCTCCAGTTTCAGAGGAGCAGCCAGTGGAGGAAACCCACTAGAGGAAACGAGATGCAGATCCGACATGTCAACATCACAACAAGACTCCTTTCATGTGCAGACAGGACATTTCCTTTTACAGACTGATTCATCAACATCTCCTTTTTTTGTGTTAGAGGAGAAAAAAAAAGTTAAATCATGTGTGTTGACACAACAACTAAATCCAACTTTTTGTTTATTTGAGTTCAAACTACACAGGAAGTCTCACAGTCATGTTTAATTACAGAGGAAGTGCTCAATATACATCAACACACATATATTGCATCAGTTACATTATAATCTGACGCTCCACCCAGGTCACAACTACAAAATATACACCAACAAGAGGATATTGCTCTATTATATACTTTGGACTGAATTTAAAGAGAAGAATTTGAGGTTAATGTCAAAAATATGAATCTTATGGAGTGAAATGAAATAAAATTCTGTTGCTTGAGAAGAATGTTATTTACAATAGGAGTATATCCTTTAATGTTGTTCTACACTTTAATGTTCTCACTAGACTTTGGAAGCATAACTTGCTGAATGTAGTGAAGAGTCCCACAATTCAACCCCTGCCGTCAGGCTGCCGAGTTGCATGTAAACAGGAATAAATTCATGTAACAAATAAAAACAAAAAAAAATAACATCACGTCTACAACACAGCAGGATTAACAGACATCAAATACAATTTTATCAGCAACTTATTAAATATCTATACGTTGAAAAACAGATAAGATAGTGAAGATTTAGCCTGAAATGCTTGAAAAGTAGGTGATTTGAGTGTAAAGTAAAATGCAATTTGGGTTATAGATAGTAAAGAGAATATCTAAAAATCTGAGCAGACACAGTCATTTGGATTAATTCTTTGTTACTGTCAGACATATTTGGTTTTGAGCACAAATGTGGTAAAACTATACGACATACAACTAGTCTATTGTTACCCCCAAAGATATGAGATCCACTTAGATTCTACTGTTCAATCCCTTCCTAAATTCCTTAATCATTGATATATTTCTCTGTGAAGTGTTTTTTTTATTACAGTACAACTTTTTCTTCAATCTTAGCAGAAACTGCAGCACCAGCATAAATAATGGGATTTTTATGTTACATTTTTTACAGCAGTAGTTGAATCTATGATTTGAAGTTAGACAATACTTTTGATGAGCTTGCTCGCTGATGACATATTCTTTGGATGATGATGGAGTCAGACTTAGGCCTGGTTCTGCTCACTGAGGAACTCTTCTAGAACTGTGATGATGTTGCAGGCTTCAGGCAGATCGCTGTGCTCCGCTCTGGCGTTCTGCAGCAACACGTCGCCATTTCCGCAAGCCTGGAGGAACTGGCAGCACCGAAACAAGGCATAATGACTCATCTCCGCCTGCCTCACAAAGCGTTTCAAGCTGTTCATGTCCTGGATGGCCTGCAGAGAGGCAGGGATTGGTTGGAAAGAGAAGAAGTAGAAGTCGGAAATCAAGGCAGAGATTGTAGGGATATAAAACATGCATAAAACAATAGAAAAAAAGTCTGTTTATTTAGGTTTAATAACTTCTTCTTGGGAAAATTGTTTAAAAAATAAAAATGCTTTAAACACAGTAAGTTATTTCGTCGTGGAAACTTGCCCTCACCTTAAGTTTGAAATTCTCTAGTATCTGTCTAAGCAGGAAAGGGTTGCAGCGCTCTGCTCCATTTAGAAAGGCCTGGATCCATTCATCGCAGAAGCGATTAGTAACTGAAGGCACCAAACATTTGTGTTAGATGGAAACCATAAACATAGCGTGTGGGTCTTGGATACATGTCTTTTTTTTTTTTTAACCTGTGTTTGTGAACGTTGGGGGGCTGGTGGAGCAGTCAATCACAAGGTCAGACTGCGTGTCCTCTGACATGGCTTTGCACAGAGAGGCCGTCGTGGTGTCCTGCTGGGACAGGCCCTGCAAACTGGCTGCTTTAACAAACCTAGGACAACAAAGACAAATTGAGCTGCTGCTTTCTAAAAGATAAATGCATATCTTGATGTTTTACTACTCCTGCAATTTGTATTTCCATTTACCTAGACATGTCAGCTTTTGTCTTCTCATCTGAATTGATGACTTCTACATGTGTGTGACTCAGAGCCTGGAGAAAAACAAAAGTTAAGCATTTGGAAACACAATGTTCTCACACAAGAGTTTAATCAAATATGGTAAGATGCCACGATTGGACTTAAATGTTCATAAAATGTGTGCATCTCAGAGATCAATTTTGATGGTTATATCCAATCTCTATTATAACTTTAGTACAAGTATTTGCACTTGCAATGGTGGTTTAAAATGACTCACAGCATGCAGGAGAAAGGTAATGTTGTTCTGGACCAGCTGAACGACTCGATAAATGTGCATCACTGACTCTTCATACCATCGGCTCAGATAAGGACGCACTTCTGTCTCCAGGTTCTGCAGCTACAACAAACAGACGGTTTTGTAATTTCTTCTTATTAAATGCAATTAAGTTTTGATGTTTTGTGTGTGTGTCATACCTCTGGGGTCTGAAGGCTGCTATGCAGTCCCTGCACATATTTGTCGAGCTCCAATCGAAATGTATTTTCGGTTAAAGAACGCTGCTTGTTTTCCGGATAAACTTAGACAATGTAAGAACTGAGGATGGATAAAAACACCAAGGATATAAGTTCAGTCCTTTCTCAGAACCCCCCAAGAAGCAGATGACATATCCGTTTCCATCAGCATCTGGCTGTTCTGGGGACTTTTCCTGCTCAAGGAGACAGCAGTAGCAGCCGACTGCCTGCTCTGGGATACTGAGAAGAAAACAATCAATGTTTTAAACATTAAAGAGAAAAGAAGTTAAGTTATTTGTTAAACTATTGCAAATAGATTTATTAGTTTGGAAGATTAAAAATAAATACCTAAGCTCCACTGTAGCAATGTTGCCCATGCCTCCAAGAAGAGCGCCTTTGCTCAGTCTTCTCGAAATGTAATTCCGCAATTCGGGTTCTGCCTCTGACGGCAGGCTGCTGTCAATTAGAGTCAGGCTGTGGATGAAACTTCTTGTTAGAATGAATAGAAGCGCAATTGATGATGATTCTGGAGGCCACTCAGTTCAACGAAGAAGAAATGGAAGAAGCAGATGAATTAGAAAAATGCACAACACAACACACAACTGTCTCTGAAGCTTTTCCACGAAATGTAGAATTCCACTGAACACGTGGAGAGGACACACTATCCTCATGATCAGATCAACAAGGACAATGTAACTCAGCTGCACACCAATGATCAATCAGAACAAAATCATGAACAGTGACATGATTGATTCTATGATGATTGGATTTCCAAAAGCAGCCCGTGGGTACAGTAGTGCAGAACAGAGAAAGCCAAAGAGAAACAACCACTGGAAGCAGGTGGAGGGGAAGCATGTGGCTCCTTTGTTACCTAAAGTCTTCCTGAGTTGTTGTGGAGTCTGCACGTCTCTGGTTCCATGCCACATTTTCCTCAGAAGCTTCAGATCTAAGACAATTGACATTTTGCTCATCACGTGGTTAGATTTTCACAGATTAACTCGAGATTCTCTGCACAAATGTCACCATCAGATAGATAACTAAACAGCTGGAGGAGTAATAGAGCACACGATGATTCATCATTCCTATTACCATTGAAAGAAAAAAAAGACGTTTATTGAACACATATTTTATTATTTATTACACGTTTTTAATTTTCCACACTCGTGTTATTCTCCGGACTAACTTTTAACTATTTATTTAAAAAATGAGAAGGCCTTTCCAAGAAGAAATGTATATCTTTAACATTACCTTGAGCCTTGATAAAGATAGATGGTGTAGTAGCAGTACAGCTGAGCCTTCTGGCTGTAGCCGGCGATTTCTTCAGAATCAAAGTCATCTCTGTCCTCCACGTCAATTGAATCTTGGAATGACGACGTCTGGGAGGTAAACATAGTCTTTCTGAGGCTCAGGGGAAACTTCAGTCGATTAAAATTCTAGTTTCAATAGCCTGTTTAATAGCTTCGTTTTGCTGTGTTAAAAAGTCTGTAAACTAACTCCGAAATATGTAGCTGTTGATGATAAAAGATCTTGACGACAGGGATAGTCTGCTGAGACTCTTTCGTTTACCTGCCCACTGGGCATGCTCAGTGTACACCTTCAATATATTTCCGACGGATGCAGTTGTCTTTTTTTACAAAGGTTCCTGTTTTTTTTCCTGTCCTCGAATGCTTTAATTTCAAAAATAAAAATAAATACATTTTTTCTTTTTCTTAAAATACGTGAAATCGGTTTGGCGTTAACAGTTACGATTTTTTTCACAGATCAAAAATTGGACCGCAATTTAGGCCTTTTTGGCCGCAGGGTGGCGAGGCTGAGTAGCAGGTCTCTGTCGTGAACTCTCGCGAGAGCTTCCGCCATTTTCACGTAAGCTGATTTGTTTTCGTTTATTGGGAAAACTAACTACACTAGAACCATGGGAAGAAAGAAGAAGAAGCAAATGAAGCCTTGGTGTTGGTATCCTTACTTGTATAATATTTTTTACAATAAATGTTGTTCTTATTAATTGTAGATAGCTGTATTAGACGAGTAATAACATAGTTCTTGCTAACTAGGCTCGCGCTCGTTAAGGTTCACGGCACCTAGCATCACAGTCTATCTGCCCGCTGTGTCCCATAACCAAAGCGTAATCTTCCTGGGAGGTTCCTTATTGATATATTTCTGGCAAATAATGTGTTTTTATGTCAAACCACTATAATCTCATTCAGGATATGTTCAATTGCAAAAACTGTCACAAATATCCAGATCTAGAGTTTCCTGAACCGTCTTTGTAGGTACTGTAACAGAGATTTTGATGATGAAAAAATCCTCATTCAGCATCAGAAGGCGAAACATTTTAAATGCCACATCTGTCACAAGAAGTTGTACACCGGCCCGGGCTTGGCTATTCACTGTATGCAGGTGAGGTCACTGGTTGTTGGTTCAAAATGCAAAAAAAAAAAAAAAAAAAAAAAAAAAAAGAACTCAAATTAAAGGAAAACAAATGCTTTTTTGTGTAGGTGCATAAAGAAACAATCGATGGAGTTCCCAACGCAATACCTGGAAGAACAGATATTGAACTGGAAATTTATGGGATGGAAGGTATTCCAGAGAAAGACATGGAGGAGAGACGAAGAGTTTTGGAGCAAAAAAACCAAGGTTTGTCTTTTGTTTTCCTAAAAAAAAAAAAAGAGTACAATACCATCAACCTAATGCTTTGCATGTTAATCAAATTGGCATGTTTATCATTGTCTTTTGTTTTCAGAAACTCAGAAGAGAAAGCTGAATCCGGATGATTCGGATGAAGATGATGATGATGATGAGCCGGGGTCCTCTTTTCAGCAACCTGCTGCTCGTCCGTCTCAGGCCAGCTTCGTCCCTCCTATGACTCAGCCTGGTTTGCTCCCAGTCCGTGGAGCTCCAGTTATCCCACCAGCTGGATACTCAGGTGTATAAAAGTGTTTAGCCTTAATGCAAAAACCATCCTAAATGAGTGCAATATTGTTTTTGCACTGCTCCTTTTATTTTTATTTCACTTTAGTTTAAGCTTCAAATACTTAAAAAAAATAATATTACAGAACAAAGAGATATTTTCCTTTTTCTTTCTTAGCTTTATATTTCTATCAAGAAATCAGATTATGTCAAGCATTCAGATTAAAATATGGGTTTCTGTATTACTGAACTGTTTTATTGCTTTAATGCAGGGTTCTGCAACCTTTTACACTTGAACCTAGTAGGAGCCACATAGACTTACTTTACCATGTAGAAAAATAAGACACTGATTTGTATTAATGTTATTATTACTCTTATAAACATAAATACTGTATGAACAATTGTTTCTTGACATAAATAAAACATAAAAATACCTATTTTCAAAATATGAAATAGTTTTTACTTTTGACAGAGACTTCTTTTCAAATTAAAAGACAGCCTGTGCCACTCATCTCAATGCAGCAAATGTAGTACAGGTAGTAGGTAATGTAATGTCAGTGATATTATTAATAATAATAATTAAATTGTTAATTTGACAATTTTTGCTGCATCTTAGTCAGAAATGTGTAAATCTAACTATCTAAATCTAATCTAAAGGAATTCAGAGCCATCTAAGTGACTCTTACCATGTTTTCTGAATCATGAGGCGCACTTAAATCCTTGAATTTGTATAATAATAATATAGAATAATATAGAAAATCCACCTTATAATCTGATGTGCTTTAAGTATG
Source organism: Oryzias celebensis (assembly GCA_014656515.1). Classification (NCBI taxonomy): domain Eukaryota; kingdom Metazoa; phylum Chordata; class Actinopteri; order Beloniformes; family Adrianichthyidae; genus Oryzias; species Oryzias celebensis. Next base: position 12,508,086 of record BNCR01000008.1, on the reverse strand, counting down.
AAGTGTGGTTGTCTCTGCTAGCCTCCAAATGATTTTCAGTGGTATGCATTGCTTAAAAGTCTTTCCAAATGTTGAAGTTCAACTTTTTTAAACTATGAAGCCGAAGCCGATGGATTGTTGGAACATTATGGCCACCATGGTGGTCAGGAGCCTTGTGGAGTGATATGTGCTTCAGCTGTTTGTGATTGAGTTAAATAAAGTTTAATTTAGTTCACCTTACTTTTTTTTTTACTTCACTACTTACTTATTTTTACTCCACACTTACTTTTTAAAAACAAAACCTTTTTATCCTTTTTATTCTTTAACCAGAGAACTATAGTGGATGGGTAAAAGACACCAGAGTCCACAGGTTGCAGACCCCTGCATTATCTAAAAATCCATAATAATATAAAGTGATGATGATGCTTTGTACCTTTAGGTATTAGCCTAGGATTATTGATAATCCCCGAATCAACTTGCATATAAGTTTGTTTGCAATTATATTTTAATTCTATCATAGGCAATATTATGGAAAAAAGTTAAATGTAAACAGTTGTGTAAAAAGGTTTTTTGTATTTATAAAAGTTATTAATTTAATAACTTTTTTTCAGAGAGACCTCATTAAATAAAATATATGTAATTTGCTACTACATCTGACTCTGTTGTAATAAAATGAATTTCTCATCTGATCACATTTTTAAGTTTACATCATTTTATTGTGTCAGGAATTCCCCCGATGATCCCGGGTGTTCCACCAATGATGCCAGGGCTGCCTCATGGAGTCCCTGGAATGCCTCCTGGGTAAATGATTTTCCCATTTAGTGAATTATTGGTTTGTGTTTTTTCTGTTGTATCCAAAACACTATATTTAACCCTGGATTTCTCTCCATTCATATGTAAAGAATAATGCCAGTAGGTGGGATGATGCCACCAATGATGCCAGGCATGCCAGCAGGTAAAATCTCAACCAGAACGCATTTACCTCCATATTGTGACTTGGAATTCCAACCAGAGAAGAATGATGAAATAACAAGACTGCCCCAAAATACCTTTACGGCTTCTAACTACATGGATTTGTTTTGTTTTTCTGCTACCAGTCCTTCATCCCCCGGTGAATCATCGCCCTGGGATCACACACATGCCTCAAGTCCCTGCTGTGAATGTTCTCTCCAGACCTGCAGTTCCTGCTGTCATGTCTCCATCAGCTCAGGCAGACATAACAAAACCTCTCTTCCCCAGTGCCGGACAGGTACAAAATCTTATATCTACACATATTAGCACAGATGTGGCAACACCTGTCTAGATCATTTAAATATAATACATGGGTCAGATAATCTCATGATGTCACCCATTGAATTTTGCACAGCGAATACGAATCCTAAAGTCAGTGTTAGGGTTATCGACTGGAGTTTTCTCCACTCACATCAGTTACGTTTCAAAAACAGTAGTCGGACGGAACAAAGTGAAGTTTCAAGCTTTTTTGGGTTAATTCACCTTCCAAATATAACAAACACATCCTTAGAAGGGAAAATTTGAGCTCTAAAAAATCTGTGTGGTTGAGTTGGAAAAAATCTGCCTCATCAAAGTTGTCATAAATAAAAAAAATAAAGAAATAGTTTATTTTTGGAGTTAGGTTAGACTTTTCAACACGGGAATAAGTGGAGCACTGTTTCATTTCACAATCTGCCTTCAGCGTTTTTTATTCTTTTTTTTGTAGAAACTGCAGCATTTAGAACTTTTTAGTTTGTCAAATTCAGAACAGAAGGTGGAGACTTGGTCCAGAATTTTCAGAAAGTGAAGTTGACCCCACTTTTTATTTTTTGGACATTGTTTAATTTTCTTTTTTTAAATTAAAGCAATGTACTTGCCAAGCAACTTTTTCATCCATTTATTAGCATTTTCTTATACATAAAATTCCAAATATTTTAAAAGTAAATGTAAAAGAGAACTAGCATGAAGAACAGTTACTCTTGATATTTCCTTCCAGTTTTGTAAAATGTCAACACCCATATTAGTATTAGTATGAATGTGGGCTCAATTGTATTATTTATAAGTCATTTTTGTTCCTTTAGAGCGGTTGTCTTCAACGGGTGAGGACCCGTACCAGTGCATGAGTCACTTGAGATTGGTAGCAAAGTTAATAAAAATCAAACGTATGCGCCGAAAAAAGCAAATGATGGAACAGAAGAAGAACTTTTAAGTTCAAAGAAAAAGAACGCTGCATTTAACAGATAAAACCAGGAATTCTACTCAAAATACGGATTTATTGTGACAATTGTTTGCACACATCAAGCCAGCTCTGCATAATATGCAGTGACCAGCTCTATAATGTTAAGTGGACGTTGCTAATAAAGTTGCAAAATTGGTGGATTCTTTTTTATTATTACATTTAGAAAATACTAGTTTTGTGATTGTTATATGATTTTATGAAGTTGTATTGATTCACCTCACCTTAAAAGTCAGACAAGGCTGAAGTTGACGTCCTCTTTTCAGTCTTAACTTTAACCGTTTAATGGAAAATCACTCAAAATCTAGTAAACAAAGACAGTTTCAATAGACTACAAATCTTTTACATATGATGAAGATTCACGTTTTCCTTAAAAGTTAAGGAAAATCTGAGCTAAAAAATGTGTGGCGACTTCAGCCAGTCTGTGAAAATATTGTCTGACCTTAAACCAGACTATGGCCTGAAAAAAGTTGTTATAATATATGTATTAAGTGGAATTCCATGTTTTCTTGTGTCTTCAGAGTCAGCAGACAGTGTCAGGATCTCCCCACACTCCCCCGTCCACCACATCGGACACTCCAAAGCCCACATTCCCCGCCTACACTCAGTCCTCTGCAGCTGTGGCCAGCCCCAATGCTGACACCAGCACAGTCTCTAAGCCTCCCTCTACTGTGACCAGTAAGGCTGCAACCCTCACCACAACCAGTGCAACCAGTAAGTTGATCCATCCAGATGAGGATCTGTCACTGGTAAGTAGTTTATTAGTACTTGTCAATTTATAATTGTTAACAGTAAGTGACACCATCTGTGTTCACAGTAAATGTAGTTTAGCTTCTTTATTGAGCTGCATTGTAAACTCACCCCTCCATCTTTGTATTCTGTGTTAAAGGAGGAGTTGCGAGCTCAACTGCCCAGATATCAGTGCAGTGTTCGCCAGAACACCCCCACTGCCCCGTCAGTGACTCCTGTGGGTGCTGTCCTGCCTCCTCAGCAACTCCCCATGGGGAATCCCATACCCGGTATTCACTCTGTCCTCAGTAAATATGAATGAATTCATCAAATCACAGGACGAAAGACATTTGCCTCAGCACCAGCTGTGTTTTGTGTGTTTATACCCACATTATCTATGTACTGAAAGCATTACTGTGAACCGACTACAAACAAGCTCAACCTTTTAACAGGTGAATAACTCTATTTGTATAAATGCTCAGAAACTCAAAAGCCATCTTTTTGTTCATCCTTGCAGATTCTCTGTGGTTCTCAACCACTGGGCCACAGACCAGTACCAGTCCATAGGACATTTGGTACCGAGTCTCAGAGAAAAAAACGCCAACCTATATTTTTTCTGTTTTGTCTGTTAAGTCACTCGGTCACATGACAAAAATTCATCCGCTACTTTCATATAGTGACTGCCACTACGTTAAAAACTCCTTGGCTTACAAAGTTACAAAAAAAATTTTTTTTTGGATATCTGTAGCAACTTAAAAGTCAGATGAGGCTGAAGTTGGTGTCTGATTTTGAAGCTTCCATTTTTGCAGTTATGGGTTAAGGGAAAAATAATATTTGAATGTATAAGAAATCTCGGATAAAAATAAAGTTTAAAGCAGCTGAAGATGTTTGACAGAGAATGAACTTTACTTTTACAAGTAAAGGGGAACTGGGACCTGACAAAAAAGATGACCTTTTGAAGTCAGTTTTTGCAGAAGTTTTCCCTTCAGCCTTGTACAGGCCGGTCTGTAAAAATATTGTCTGGCATTAAACCAGTCTGTGGCCTGAAAAAGGTTGGGGACCACTTCTGTAACAGACAATGTGACGTCCAAATAAAACAAAACAGAACAAAATCTGCTTTTTGGTTTCAAAACCAATATTTTTTCTCCTTCAGGTCCATTTTCTGGCCCACCCCGGGGATTGCCGGGTTACGTGCCAGGTCAGATGCTTCCATTCGTGCAGGCTCATGCTGTGATTCCCCCAGGATACCAGGGAGCACCGTCTCGGCCACCCATTGGTGTGAGACCTCCCGTGATGCCCCCAGGAGGTCGCTACTGAAGTCTGCCTTCCTCTCTTCTTCCAATAGGTTTGGACACAACCATTTTCTATATGTCCTCAGCTGCTAGCAGTATTACTATTGTACTACTGCAGTGTACTGATGAATCTACTGCTGAGAAATGAGGAAGAGAAGCTGAAAAAAGTCAGCACAAGACCTACAAAGGCATCACAGAACTCATGGAAAATATTTACACTGTATCTAACCACACTTCTGAACTGCACCACCATGATTCTGACCCAGTTCATCTCTGTTTGTGGCTTTTTCCTTTTCTCATGTTTTATTCAGGTGTATTGAAGTGTTGTAGATATGGTTCGTAGTGTTGTGAAGGCGCTGGAGTAACATGGGCAGTACCCCCCTCCCCCCAATATATCAAGGCAAGTTTGATGTGAATATATATCTGTTTTGAGCGAGGCCTTCACAGCACATAGTGCTGTTGGACTCATGTCCCCAACTTTTGTTTGGTGAGGGCTTCCATTAAAATCACTGCTTTCATTCTGATTAATCGGATATGCTCGTTTAACCATAAACGGATCGGTATTAAATGACGTGTATTGTTGTGAAACTGTGTTGTAATAAACTCTGGGAAAAAAAGAAGACTCGTTTTTGGGAGGTGTCAGTAGGGCAGAGAAAAAAAATGGCTGATCTGCATGATGTTTTTTTGTCTTTCAGGTGAACAGTTATTTAATTAAACAAAATCCAATGTTTTATTTTATCAATACTGTCAGCACATGTTCTTTTCCCACTAAAAGCAGTGGATTACATCTCTTTTCTCGTGCTCTGCACTCTGCACTGGTTGACTAGTGCATTGTGCAGCTGGATAGCATTAGCTCCAGTCATGGCTTGATTCCTAAAACTCAGATTTCTCTTCTCCCTGTAGCAATGCCATGGGAGACTGGCTGATTCACCTTCTCTCAGTGTAGCCCTGTTTCAGCCTGAGGCAAGTCTCACTGTTTTCTGTCTTCTCATTTATTAGCAGGGGCCCTCACAGCATACACGCTGTTGGACGTTATCGTCCCCAAACTTGCAGCAAGTTTGGTGAAGGCCCTTGTTTTGTTATCTTCCATGTAGGTATTTTGATTCAGATATGTTGGCTTATTACATTTCAAATCACAAGCAATTTTTTTTTACTTCAATCAAAAGGCCCTTTTAAAAGCTTTTTAAAAAATCAGTTTAAGAGCTTAGTACATTTAGTTATTAAAGCAGATGCGTTATCTAGATCTGCATACCGTTGAACACAAAGTGGGGGTTCACCATCCTGACTGTCAAACCTGAGATTTGGACACCTGAAATGGCGACCTCACAATCTTAAGCATTTTGAGCCTACATCGAGTTCTTTAGTGTGATGGAATGATCGAATTAATTTGCATTTCTTGGAAAATTACCATACTGTTTTTGCCATCAGCTGCTCTTAACTGTCGATCACTTGATTATTGCCAACTTTCATGAAGGAGATTCTCTGCCGGTTGCAGCTGTAAGTACCACCTCACTATCAATTTTTGTTATTTTTTGTAGTCATGTGAGATCCTATGACTTTGGTAATGTTTACACAGGAAAAGAGCCTTTCAATAATAAACATGTAAACATTTTAAGTAGTATTAGGATTTACAGTCTCCTTTTCTAAGTATGGGTTCATGTTCTCTTATGGTTTATTTGCTTTCTAAGAAATTAAAGTGAAAGAGTTTCACTCATTTTTGAATTAATAAAAAAGATACAGCTTTACTGGACTGACTTAATTCCTTTTAAAGAAATTGAGTTCTTTTATGCTTTTTATCTTATAAATGGTTCATTTTGTTAGTCAAAGATAAGTTAGGGGTATTTATTGTAGTTGTATTTATTTAGACATATTTTTGATAGCAACCTGCAGTCTTCCTCAGGAGGTTTTGCAGAGTTTAAACATCTATGCAAACATCTATAAACTTTATTTGTCAAAAGAAAATTCCAATGATTAAAAGTCAAAGATGAAAGAATGTATTCAAATGTGTTGAATTCTTTTCCCAGACTGCAGAATGAAATATTTCTTGCATTTACTGAATTGTGAAAAGTTTTTTAATAAAACAATCCAACAAACTTGCATGTGTTTTTATGATGTATGCATGCACACGCACACTTTTATACCTCGTATTTAACCTCAATAAAAGAAGACTTGAGTTTTAGATTTGACTTTTTTAAATTCAGTTTTTAAATAGACCAAAAAAGAAGGTATACAATGTTTTAAAATGTTTAAGGTACAGACATCTAAGAACAAAAATTGCAGATTTAAAATGAAAAATTAATCAAATTTTTTGTTTTTTTTTATACCTAAATGTAGACACATATCACACATATCAATAAATGCTTGTTTCATAAATCTAGAACAAGATCTCAACAAATGTTTGAGGAGAATAAATCACACTTCTATCTCATGTATAAAAATCTCACTAGTACAAGTAAATTAAACACTTTTTTAGCACTTAAAGAACAGCACATGTTACTGCAGTTTGGTTATATGAACATGACTATTCAGTCTTATAAAAGATCAAATACAACACAAAAAAAATTGCCTGACATAAAACATAGAAAATGCAAAGATCAATTGAGATCAATTGTTGTCAAAGAGCAAGTAATGAGTAGGTAAACACATTTCACCATCTTTTTTTTTTTTTTGCACAATATCTTTTTAAAAAAGTCTAACAGGTTACATTTTTTGCAGGTTTACATGTTTAGATTGCATTACTCTTTCATTTTAATGTCATGAGCAAGCACACCGTCGAATGAAAAACCCAAATAGAATGTGACCTTTTCATTTCCGTATGGCAGAGAGGCAGAATAGCGAGGAATCACTCTGATTTTTTTGTCACTTTTTCCACATTTCATGTACAAGTTTTCATTTTCTGTCCAGCCTTCAATCCGTTTCAATTGTTGTACAACTTCTTTGGTTTTCCACACCTCCCCGCCGAGCCACTTTAGCTTTCTTTCACTCAGATTCCCTTTTATTCCTTTTTCGATAACTCTTCTGTGGACAAACTTGTTGAGGCCTTTAGCCTTTCCCAAAAAGAAATGAGTTGCAATTTTGCTTTTCCTCTGAGACATTTGCTGCGTTTTTTGCTCACAGAATCTTTGCAGGGTGTCAATGGCAGATAGAAGTATCTTTTCATCAGCAGAACTAAGCTCACTGCTGTCCTCAGGCCAAAACAGAAGAGAGAGAAGGAAGAGAGAACTTGCTGGTGACATGGTGTTTCCTTTTGTTCTAAATTTTTTGCTAAGGTCTTTGAGTTTTTCAATGGGCAATATCTTTATGGAACCGGGTTGAATACAGTTCAGAGCTATCTGGCAGAAGAGGAAGTTTGTGAGTTCTTTTTCATCAAGTTTTTGCAATGTGAGGTTTTCTGGATACAAGGCCATGATTTTTTCAAGTTTTCCCGCACTTTCTGCATTTTTTTTGTAGAGTAATGACAGAATAGCTGCAACATTTCCTCCACCAAACTTGTACGTCCACATCTGTCTCTGAAATGGAGAAAGTTTTTCAGCTGGAGGTTCAGCTTTGTTGCTGTTGCTTTCGTTTGCTTCTTCGCTCTCTTCGGGTATACAGCAAAAGAATCCAGCATAGTCAACACTCTTCCTTGCTAACCATTCTCGTGGCTTGTATACTTGTTCTGGATCTCTGGCATCAAACTCTTCCTCCTCCTCACTGATGTCAGTTTGAAAGTAGCTCAGGTCTAAAGACAGGCGCTCTAGTGCCTGGTTCAAGTTGTTTTGTAAGCCTTTCAGCTGGTGATGGAAGTTTTTCCAAGATGTTTTGACCTCAGCTGGTATGTAATCTGTTAGCAAGTAGTTCAAAAACTCTGAATTTCCATTAGTGTTTAAAAAAACTGTCACGCTGGACAGGAATTTTAGCAACTTGCAGCCAACATCAACTTCCCCATAGTAAGAATTATTAAGGCTAGCTGTTTCCTTCTGTTGGGTTTTCTCAGAGTCTCGAAAGGCAGCAATTGCTTTGAGTGCAATGTCAATGATTTCAACCCCTCTTTCAGGCGACGGTTCTTTCTCTTCAAGGGTATCACACAAGTGGTTAAACCACCATTTGTAGACCTGTCCCAGTGTATCCAGCACAAATGTGTCATGAGGAGAAAGAGATTTTGCCTCCTCTGCCCATTGTTGGGCTTCTTCAAATCTCAAATTTGTGTAAAGGAGCCGAGCAAGCTGTTGTGCAACATAGGGATCTTTTCCCAAAGCCAAAAATGCAGCTTTCATCAGATCTACGGCTCTTTGAAGACCACCATTTTCAGTGGTGACATGTTCAATGAGAGGTGAAAATATTGTGTTTTTTGGATCTCCTTTGCTCTTTTTACTGCGCCTTATGAAAAGTGTTCTGATGACTTTGAGGAATTCGTCTCTGCCAAACCTGTGATTCATTAGAACTTCATCTTTGATGAGCTTCATTGCAATCTCGCTTTGTGGCAAGTTTACAGAGAGCTGAGTGAGTATTTCCTTTGCTACCATAGAATTGATGATCCGAATGGATTGGATGTGTGTTGAACTTTCTCTTAGGTGGATGAAAATAAGCTTTGCCTCTTCACTTAGTCTATCCACCAGTGCATAAAAACGAGCTTCACTTGTGGAGAGAGCAAGGCCAAGGAATGCCTCGCAGTGTGACACAGAGATGAAGGAATCATTGATGTAGGTGTTCAGGAGAGCCACAAATCTGATAAGGCAAGTATCCTGGGAGGAATGATCAATTTTAGCCAAAATATTTTTCACAACATTCTCAATGTAGCTTGGCTGAAACTCATTAGACATGAGAACAAATGTCAAGATAAACTTCAACTCAAACTTTGACGCTGAATTTTTGTCTGTTTTTGTAGAAACTGATAGTTGTGATTTCCCTTTTGGAATAACAGATTTGCCCCGGATCTTAGACTCTTTATCTCCAAACTTCTGCTTGAGATGCTCCCGCTTTTCTTCAAACAAAGGCTTTTCCTCATCTGACAGTTTGTATGTGACTGCTATGGTTTGAGATGCCGATGCTCTTCGCTTTTTTTCCGGATCGTTTGATCTGTTGCAGATCAGCAGAATGAAACATAGTAAAGAGGGATTAATCTTTTTGGTAGTAGTGACATTTGTGAGATGACGTCTCAGATCATCAACATAATCTACATTTTGGTCCTCCAACAGAACAAGCACTGGGAGACACTTGTTCTTGTCATTCTCCTCATGTTCCCTCAGTTTTACCATATGCTCACACACTGTTGTGACTTCTTTACCCTGTTTTACAACAGCACATCGTACTTTTGTTCTCCAGCTCCAGAGGATCTGTCGTGCCACTGTACTTCCACCACTGCCAGGGTTATGGTATATGTTCACAGACTCTGTGGGACGGATTTCTTTGGTGCGAGAAATGACACGGTTCATTATTTCATTTGCTTCTTTGTAAGCATCTCGCTCAATGATGGCTCCGCATTTATGCTTGTCAGCCAGCCAGAAGTTAATCCAGTCTATATTTCCACCTCGATAGAAGTAAAGTTCAGTTTCTTGAATGTCATCATTGCTCATAACCTCCAGATTTGCATCATCACACTGGTCAACGCTGATGATTTCCAAAGAGTCCAGCGTTGCCTCTTCCACAGATTTCAGGAAGCACAGACCTCCATTTGACACAGGCAATTTCCTTGCCGGCTGATTCTTTGACAGCTGAATGCTTTGAACAGTTGCGTCCACATGACTTAGTGGCATATCAACAATGCTGATTTCATCAAGTGTAGACTTGGCACAAGACACTTGTGCAAGATTTGACCACTTTTTGTAGATTTCTTTCGTCTCTGCTATGACTGTTAAGCAGTCATGTCCATTCATTTCTGCATAGAACTCATGAAAAGTATCAACAACAGGTTGCATTACATCAGATGTGAGGAGAAAGAGGACCACAAAGCAACTCTTTGGGAGGACTTCATTGCAGATAAAAGTCACAGCTTTTTTCATTTTCTTTTTTCTTGTCTTGATCCAGGTTTTTTCATCAACTGGACCTTCCCCACTCGGAAAGTCGTTTCGTCCGTTGCAAAAAATCCAACTGACGCGGTCAAACAGCTTCAGAGTCTCAATGAAAGCAGCGTTCTCTAGTCTTTTGACATTCTCATAGTCATGGAGAAAGTGAGGGATTACAGGCTTCTGTTCTTTATATTTACCATAAAGACCAGAGATTTCTGAATTTGGGTCAAAATCAAACACGCAAAATAGTTTCATGTTGATCAGGAAGGTTATACTGTTGAGGTGCTCAGGTTGGATTTCACTTGTCACAACTATGTAAAACATTGAGTTGTCCATTTTTGTTTTTCCTCCTGTTAGGAGGACTGAAAGCTTTCGCTTTTGATCCTCCTGGAAGTCTAGAGAGGATTCAATTCTCAAAGATTCTGCTTCTTCTCTTTGTTGATCTTTTTCAATCAGTCCTTGAATAAAACAAACTAGATCTTCTATCGGTGGCGTGTTTGCTCCCACTCTGCAATAGGGAATCTTCTCCTCACATTTGACTTTGCCTTCTTTCTCATGGAAATTTGGGAGACCAACAGAGTAAAGTTTATTCTTTACAATGCTTGCTTTTGGGACAACATCATATTCAACAACCCAAGTTTTCTCCACATTTTCCTTGTCCTTGTCGCAGACCTCAATAAATCTTGGGTTCCTTATGCAACGCCTGGCTTCAACTTGTTGATTTGAGTCTTTAAAACATCTTTCAATGTAATCTAATGCGTCCACAAAATCTTCTCGGTTCTCCAAATGTATTCCTATAATTTCTCCATGCTTGTGGAGGCCTTTGATTTTGTCCATAATTCCAAAATGAATAGTTCCATTGGTTCTCATGTTCATGCATCCACACGCAAAATGCAAAACTTCATTTGCTACCTTAGCTTTAAGTCTATTTGAGTCAAGCTTTTGGGCAATCTCCAGTGACTTGTATTCGTGACATGGAGTGATCAAGTCTTCAGTTCCAGTCTCCGGAGGAAGCAAGTGATGCTTTACATATCTGCAGTCCTTCTCATTCTGGTCAAATTTGCGATAATCACAGAATGTAACTTCAGAGTTTGACTCATCACTGGACACAACAGGAACAACTTCCTGCTCTGCTTTCTCCTGCGGTTTCTGTGTGGTATGCTTACTTGCAACTAAATCTTCTTTTTCTCTTCTCTTGCCTTTGAAATCCGCATTTTTTTTTGTATCAGGCTGATTTGTTTTTAAAAGTTCATCTCTGTTTTGTAATAGATGTTCAACTTGTGCACTTTTCATTCCAATGGTGCTGCTTAGATACTTTGTTTGTATTCTCGATAGAACTGGTCCGGTCACCTCCTCTTCAATCATTTTTGTTATGTATATTTCTTTGATACCGATGGATTTTAGCCAGGAGCCCACATCAGATTCAGTCCAGCTCTCATAAGGTAGTTCGTGCCACTCTGTGGAACGGAATATCAAAGTTATAACAGTTCTTATCAAAATAGTTCTATAAAGAGAACATTTTAATCTTATATTCCAGCAAATAAAGCAAATTCTTAATCTTAAAAGGCAGTGGTGTTTTGTGTGGGAAGGATTACAGAGAATACCATCTCCCTGATGATAGCTGGTAAGGGAAAAAAAGTTATTTATATGTTGTATTTATGTGTTTCCCTGAAGGAATATTTTGACTTGTTAATGATAATGATCATTTAGGGTTTTTTGTTGTGTGGGGGCTAACTGGGCTTTTGTAATATGTGTGTTCTCTTTATTTTAGGTTTTTCACTCGCCTCTGTTGGTGCAGCTGCTAGTGCTACTGCTTTGCCACTGCCATTGTTGTGCTACAATTTGTAAAACAAAATAAAGGTGGAGAAAGCAAGACAAAGCTGAGTGAATACCTTCTAAAATCAGGGAGCTGGTTTAAAGTCAGGCGAATCAGGATCGACAGATGACTTGACAGTAAGTGAAGATTTTAGTGTTCAATGTCACTATGTGTACTTTTTAATGTGTTATTTGGCTATTCAGCCCAAGATTTGAAGGCAAACTGGAGAATGCGAGTTTAACGTTAGCTTCGGTTAACACTGAGAAAACCAGTGTGCAGAAAGACCACTAACGAGAGGAGAATCAAGTTCTGTGGTTTTACTCCACTAAGCAGCAGAACACAGTTGCATGTATCAACGCATGGTCTAATGGTACAGAGAGCCTGGAACAAAAACAGATCAGAGTGGAAACAACCAATGGCTAAATACTACCAACAGCTGTTTTGTCTTTAGTAATCATTCTAACAATAATCTAAGGCAGGGATCTGCAACTCCAGGACTTGAAGGCCGGTGCATCTGCATGATTTCCAGATATCCAAGCCCTACTCATGACTAATTACCTGGCTCAGGTGTATTCAGCCAGTTGGAACATGCCAACTGAGATTCCTCAGTCTGAATACGCTTGTTGCTTGGAGCGGAACAACTGAACCAAAACGACTGTCATAGCCGGTAAACAGAGAGCTGCGGACAAACTTGGAGCAATGATGAGACACAGCAACTCATTAGAATGCAGGCTCTTCAATACAACTTTTAATGTGATACACATTGCTGCTCGCACCGTTTTCCCGACATCTACATGTCATCAACACTTATCAGCGCAATTTCGTAGCCATCACCTCCTCAGTAACTTCCTTGCAGCATGTTTCCACCGTACCAAAGTAGCAGTAAAAAGTGTTGAACCTGACATTAATACAGACGTTCAGATGTGATCAGCGAAATGTAAAGTACCGATAAGTGAACTATCCCGACAAGGATTACTAAGCGCACGACTTCCATTATTCTTTCTCTAGTTGCTTTGCCTGACCTTCATAATTCCTGGCCAATGACTGAAAAGATCTTTAGTCTCGTGGTTTTGTTTGCAGGCTTTAGTTCGAAACAAAATCTCCGATAGACGGCAGTCTGAAAACAGACCAAACAAAAAGTTGATCAAATTGGGTGGCCTCGGTCCAGACCAAGGACTTTTCCTGCCTGAATACACCCTCACCCTCAAAATGTATTGTCCTTGCTTTCCCCGATAATCCACTTTCATTGCAGCTTTTTTACTTGCTGTGTTCTTTTTAAAATTTACATAATTTGCACCAGTGTTTCTTTTGTTTTGCAGCAGTGTGAGTAAATGTATGACATATGATATTTATTTATGGTTTGCAGTCTGGTTTAATCGGCCCAAATGTCAGTTTTACTTTGCAGCGGCAGCTGCACCAACTATCTTTTGTTTATCACAAAAAACATTGTCATATAACTATAATATGAAAACTAATATGACAATATGATGACTATACTAACTATAACTATTACTATAATCAAAAGCAGCGGCCTACAGTCCTAAGCATTAATCAAACTCCACACTATGGAATTACAGAACCTCATCAGATTTAACAGTTATGATTGCAAAGTTTATATTTCCCTTTTAAAACATGTTGAAAGCATTAAAAAACGAATTATTCTTTGAAGTGAGGGTGAGGCTATGATAAGTCCCTTGTGCGATGTAGTGGAAAATTTGGATGTACAAGTCATCCATGTTTCTCACGAATAACGCCAAGTTACGACTATCCTAATTATCGTTATCTTTTTGTCTGGGCCAATCACTATCTTACACATCATCGTGCCAACTTACAGCCAATCAGATAGTGTGACATCATCAGTCGCAGGACCCCGAGTCGTTTTGACTGGGCGAATAGATCTGGTACCTACAACGGCGAAGCCTAAAACTCGACGGGAGCATTTCTCTTTACATATTAAAATGTCTAATGTTCTCAATAGTTCGAAAATAGAAATGCTACATAAACTATTACCCATCAAAAATATTTGTACTTGAATTGCACAGGTGTTTGTCAGTTATGAAATGTCAGATTCATAGTGAAGTCACAGTTACACAGTTTGTTTGTTTTTTTTTTTTTACATGGAAACTTTGCATAATTCCAGGCCTAACATAATATTTCCTTGTTCTACAGGTCACTCAATATCACCACACACAGACTTGTGTATTATTACTGTATAGTTTTCAAAATAAAAGTACATAAACGTTGCATTTTTTTTTACTGAAAAATAACTTATGGCCAACTTTGAATCTGAATAAAGTGACTTTGCTGCATAATTCCAGGCCTTGAATTATATTTCCTTGTTCTACAGGTCACCCACTAGCACCTCACACAGACTTGAGTATTGTAGTGATCCTGCACACAGCACCGGTGCATTGTGGGTGTTAGGTTTGGTTCTGTTGAACCATGAGTGAGTTGGTCGTTGCTATGCAGGAGTTTTGCACTGTTCAATCTGTTGAGTGTGTTTAATATTAAGATGGCATATTAAAAAGTTCTGCCAAGTACATTGGACTCTGCCATCTTATTATGCCTCCTGAACTCTCCATCTACCTGGGATCCTGCAGTGTATGAGATACGAGTCAGCTCATTCTTTTGCTAGAAGAATTTAGGCGATAGATGCTAGCACCTCACTAGTTACCTTAGCTGAGTTCTGCTCCATCTAGGCTTACGTAGTACGATGGCCACTACAGTATTTTTACTGTGTAGTTCTTCAAATACTGGTACTTAAACTCTGCACTTTTACAAAAAAACAAGAAAAACTGAATAAGTGGCCAACTTTGACTTGAAGTGACTGTGCTGCATAATTCCAGGTCTTGAAAAGGATTTTATTGTACTACAGGTCACTCAATATCACCTCACACTTACTTTAGTATTTTTAGTTTTTCAAATACTTGAACATAAACTTTGCAGTTTTACCAAAAAACTGAAAAACTGGCCAACTGTGACTTTTTAAAAAAGTGTCTTTGCTGCATAATTTAATATGTCCTTGTTCTACAGGTCACCAACTAACACTACAGACTGAGTATTTTTACTGTATGGCTTACCAGATAATAGTACTAAAAATAATTTACCAAAAATAATGTAGAAGTGGCCAACTTTGATTTTGAATAAATTGACTTTGCAAATGCAAATTCAAAGTTGAGTTGTCATTCAGTATTTGTGTGTAAGTTGGCGCTGTCGGGGCGGGGCTGCAGAGATGAACTTTTCCATTCTGGAAAATATTTTTAAAGGGACAAGTGTAATAAAAATCCCTATTTTTTTTTACTTTTTTGCGTTAATTAGCCGGCAAATCTGTTTAAGAAAGTTGGAAAATGTAAAGTTACACCAGATCTTGTTTACCATCCAAGTTTAGAGCGGTTGATAAGAAAACTGAAAACCCAGCATTCCAGCAGCATGTAAACGCATCACTTACGCAAGACTCTGGGAGACTTTAAGAGTCTTAAATTAGATTAGATTTTTTTAATTTTGTAATTTTTGTACTCACTCATAATACATTTTATGAGTAACAAATCAAGAATTACGCAGGCACAAATCCAAAGTTACGCACAAATCAAGAATTACGCACGCACAAAACTGAGTGATGCCTATTTCTCTCCATACAAATGCTCTATAAACTCAAAACTTTAAAAACAAAAGCAGAGCTTTCACATTTATCCATTAAAAGGCTCTTTGTTTTCTGTTAAAATATCTCTTATGTAGCTGACCCCTCCCTCTTCTAGAGGTGGGCTTCAAAAAGCTGCCCTCGGGAACTATTTTTTTGGTACACAAACATTACACAGAAAAAAAGGAAACAAAAAAAAACAAAAAGGCATTCATCGTTTTACCTAAACACATGAATCACAGCCCAAAATTGTACAAATGCAATAAAAACTTCCAAATAAATGAAGCTGCACTTACCTCTTTTCAAAAGGAAATGCTTCACAGTTTAAAGTTCAAAGCAGTTTTATGTCCAGAAGTTGCACCTACTTTAGTGTTTTTTCTGAATTTGTATGCATGTTGTGGCTCCTTCTGCTCTTGTAGTCTTACAAAAATGCAAGTCATCTGGGTTACATTTATACGCTCAGTGAGGGGTGTGGCCTCAGCTTCCTATTTCACAATACATGAGCCTTTGTTTCTGATAGTTTTGCTTCCTGACTAAAGAAACCTAAACTACAGACATACCCACCTATATATATATATATATATATATATATAAAACCTAATTCAGGTTCATAGGTGGCATGGTCTTACTCTTTTTTTTTTTTAACTATTCAAGAGACACTACAAATAGTTTTGTTTCCTCTTTGATAAGCTTCCATAAGTTTCCATTTCACAATACATGAGCCTTTGTTTCTGATAGTTTTGCTTCCTGACTAAAGAAACCGAACCTACACACATACCCACCTATATATATATATAAAACCTAATTCAGGTTCATAGATGGCATTGTCTTACTCCTTTTTTTTATTTTTAACTATTCAAGAGACACTACAAATAGTTTTGTTTCCTCTTTGATAAGCTTCCATAAGCTTCCATTTCACAATACATGAGCCTTTGTTTCTGATAGTTTTGCTTCCTGACTAAAGAAACCTAAACTACAGACATACCCACCTATATATATATATATATATATATATATATATATATATAAAGCCTAATTCAGGTTCATAGATGGCATTGTCTTACTCCTTTTTTTTTATTTTTAACTATTCAAGAGACACTACAAATAGTTTTGTTTCCTCTTTGATAAGCTTCCATAAGTTTCCATTTCACAATACGTGAGCCTTTGTTTCTGATAGTTTTGCTTCCTGACTAAAGAAACCGAACCTACACACATACCCACCTATATATATATATATATATATATATATATATATATATATATATATATATATATATATATATATATATATAACCTAATTCAGGTTCATAGGTGGCATGGTCTTACTCTTTTTTTTTTTAACTATTCAAGAGACACTACAAATAGTTTTGTTTCCTCTTTGATAAGCTTCCATAAGTTTCCATTTCACAATACGTGAGCCTTTGTTTCTGATAGTTTTGCTTCCTGACTAAAGAAACCGAACCTACACACATACCCACCTATATATATATATATATATATATATATATATATATATATATATATATATATATATATATAAAGCCTAATTCAGGTTCATAGATGGCATTGTCTTACTCCTTTTTTTTTTTTTTTTTAACTATTCAAGAGACACTACAAATAGTTTTGTTTCCTCTTTGATAAGCTTCCATAAGCTTCCATTTCACAATACATGAGCCTTTGTTTCTGATAGTTTTGCTTCCTGACTAAAGAAACCGAACCTACACACATACCCACCTATATATATATATATATATATATATATATATATATATAACCTAATTCAGGTTCATAGGTGGCATGGTCTTACTCTTTTTTTTTTTAACTATTCAAGAGACACTACAAATAGTTTTGTTTCCTCTTTGATAAGCTTCCATAAGTTTCCATTTCACAATACGTGAGCCTTTGTTTCTGATAGTTTTGCTTCCTGACTAAAGAAACCGAACCTACACACATACCCACCTATATATATATAACCTAATTCAGGTTCATAGGTGGCATTGTCTTACTCCTTTTTTTTTATTTTTAACTATTCAAGAGACACTACAAATAGTTTTGTTTCCTCTTTGATAAGCTTCCATAAGCTTCCATTTCACAATACATGAGCCTTTGTTTCTGATAGTTTTGCTTCCTGACTAAAGAAACCGAACCTACACACATACCCACCTATATATATATATATATATATATAAAGCCTAATTCAGGTTCATAGATGGCATTGTCTTACTCCTTTTTTTTTATTTTTAACTATTCAAGAGACACTACAAATAGTTTTGTTTCCTCTTTGATAAGCTTCCATAAGTTTCCATTTCACAATACATGAGCCTTTGTTTCTGATAGTTTTGCTTCCTGACTAAAGAAACCGAACCTACACACATACCCACCTATATATATATATATATATATATATATATATATATATAACCTAATTCAGGTTCATAGGTGGCATGGTCTTACTCTTTTTTTTTTTTTAACTATTCAAGAGACACTACAAATAGTTTTGTTTCCTCTTTGATAAGCTTCCATAAGTTGTGTTGAGCCTTGTAGTATAGTTGCAAACCCCCCCCCGAGAGGGCACCACCACACTGCACCAACTTCGATTTAAAAAAAAAAAAAAAAAAAAAAAAAAACTACTATTGCACTGCTTTGGTTTATGCCACACTAATTTTTAAGCAAGATCGTTGTGTTAGAACAACTGGAATATAGGCACATTTGTCATGTAGTCCTACAAATAAATTAAATCTGCATCATAGAAAGAGCCACTAAATACACAATCTTGTTTCTTCAGAATTTTATTCTTTTGTACATGAGACCACTGCAAAAGTCCAATCCAAGATCCTCTGGCAGACAGTTTGTCGCTTGCTCTTTGGTTACTTGTTGGAGAGAATCCTCAGGGGACCAAGTGTGACAGTGTCACAAAGAAGATCATCTGGAAAAACATTTCAATAGCTTACCACAAAGCTTTTGCTCAAAAGTTGAGGTGGAAAATGAGCTGCAGTAAATGCGCTGGTTTGTGTGCTTTAAGCTAGGCTTACCTCTGGGGAAATTTTGGTAGCAAATACTATCACAACACCAACAAATACCATCGTTCTCATCCACACTCTTCCAGCTTAAAAGAAAAGCAAAGTGAAGTGTAATCTTAACTGTTTTTAGTCAGTAAAAGTAGGTCCATTTCAAATACATTTATGGTTATGTTTTCTACTCAAAAAAAAGGTATTGATTTATTTGCAACAGTTTTCTCAAGTAATAACATTTACCAGCAGCAGTTACCTTGAATGTACATAGTTGCAGGCCTTGTCAGTCAAGGTGCTCCTCAATTGTGGGGTAGCCTTCAGGTTGCAAGTGATGTAAATCTTTAAAAAGACAGTTAAATTAAGGTTTTTTTCTTCACTGGAAAAAAAAAAAAAAAGGCAACGTTTTGCAAGGACCTTACCGTGTTTCTTAGATCATTACGAAACAGGAAGGCATCAATTTGGAACTGAAGCAAATTGGCTCTTGACCTCGGTAGGAATGAGGCAACTGACCCCCCTTTTGAATCAGTAAAGCACCTAACAAAAGAAAACAACATTGCTGACATGTCATTTACCAAATTAGCTTGATAACACCAAGTTTCTCTCACCCATGATTTTCAATGAAGTAGTATCTGGGCACCGATGTTGTATCCGGTGTCAGAGTGGCAACGCAGCTGTCGACAAAGAGCTGCCTGCGTTCTGGACCCGTATACTTTGCCTCAAAGCGCAGAAGGTCTCCAAGATGAAGGTTGCTGGACAACATCTCCGTTAACCAGTCATCTACATGTGGACAGAGTTGTCACTGTGTGCACACAAGTCAAGGAGAGTCCACAATCCTTTTCCACACGTACCAGACATCAGCTTCAAGGAGAAGTCGGAGTTCTTGGTTGAGAACTTTGCTGACTGAGAGAAGGTCATGGGCGCCTGTTCAGTATAACTGCTGCTTACGGTGTGTGTTCTGTCGGAAGCAACAAGTTAGCCGTTAGGAACCATGAAACATTTGATATATTTTATAATCTCACCTTTTGTAATGGCAGGAAACAGGGACTACAGCATCAGTCATTCTTGTAATTGTGTGGTGACTGGAAGCTGGTGAGAAAACGAGCTTGTTTGAGTAGATTACATCATCATCGGATATCTAGAACAGAGCAGAAAAAGTTCAAAATTCTTCTTTCAAAGCAGCGTCACCATTGACACATAAGAAACAAGCTTACAGTCAACTTGAAGCCACAGTCTTGCAATCCAGCTTCAATAACATACTCATTGTGTCCAGAAACAACAGCCTGACAACGACTGTCCTGCTTATGCTCTGCACCCCCCAGAACCAAGTCTCTTGGAGACACAAGGCGTCCAGTTCTGTAGAAGTCTGCTTGTATGTGGACAATCATGGACACCTCTGTGCACTGCACACGGACACTGTCGCTCGCTTTCGGGCCGCTGTCTTCCGTCCATGAAGAAGTTTTATATTCCCGTCCGTCTGCATCAATCACAGGACCTTCTTTTAGAGTTCGGATGGCAACCGCAACTCCACGAAGAAAAATGAGCAGCACGAGGAAGGTGGAATGACCTACAAGCACCTTCATTTTCAGCCTCAGGAGGTGTCATGCACACCAAATAAAATATTTAAAATAAAAAAATCACCACAAACAGCCTATTCCAGATGAAACTTAAGGCTCAAACACCTCAGTTAATGTTTCCACTGAAACGCCGGCAAACTGAGCCCACCTGGAGAAGACAGCTGGAAGCAATCACTCGTTAATCAAAACTCAGCTGAGTGATACATTTGTGATTTTAGTCAGGTGTGTTCAAGGGTCAGAAACATGCAGTGATGGTTCAAAACCATGGATACATTTTGACCCACACTCCAGACCAGGTGGTGGCAATAATGCACCATGTTTGACCAAAAAAAAGTTAAAGCTTTAATCACAATATGCATCATATCCAAGAATTTTAAAGATTCAAGGAACTTTGCTTCAAAGCTTGGACACATGTTAGAATAAAAATCTCCATTTGTACCAGTTCCTGGACAGTGTTGTCATTTAACAAAATGAGACCATTTCCAGAGCTTATGATAGAAGCATGCTGCACCCATAACCCAAAAAGTAAAGATTTCTAAGGAGAACATATAACCTTACACATCTACATGCTTTCAAGTTTTATGGATTCCCCAAAACTTTAATCAAAGCAGTAAATTACTGCAGTCATGCAAAAGAAGCAGAAATGCTTGGAGCATTTCCATGGGAACAGAATTTGACTTTAACCAGTCATGTTGACCAAATTTCTGGTTTTAGTCAGTTTATTGAAAACAGTCTAAGACAAGGCAAACAGGTGAGTTTAAAGCATTTTATTTCTTTGGATCATGTTTTTCTGAAAGGTCAGTTTTAGCAGCAGTTGCGTTCCTCACTGTAGGCTCCAGGTCATACTCTATGATGGGGAAGGTAGCATTAGTGCGGGACATCTCCAGGGACTTCACGAAGTCCAGGTCAGAGTCGGACTCATCGTCATAGTCTGCGGTTTAAAATGAGTGCATGTTAGTATTTTAACTTTTAATTTGAGTTTCCAGATGTGTCCACTTTACCATCACCGTCATCCTCTTCTAGTTCTGAGGTCGATTGTTCTGGAACCAGGCTCTTCTCTGAAGGGAAAAATATATATAAATTCCAGATTCAAGCTGAATAGTGAATTTTACTCAATACTCACCAATTCCATTTACACCGCTTCTCCAGTGGCTGCCGTACAGCGCCGTTTTGTGGATTTTATGGAGAACTGGAGGGAGCTCATGTGCGGCAAGAGCCCCACCCTTCCATGAAGGCAGGATGGTCACTGGCCCCACTCTGGCTTCATGTTCCCAAACTGTCAAACACGTGTTTAAGCGTGCATCTGGGACAATAATCTCTGATCTTTTAGATTTTTTTTTTTACCCTGATTAGTCTTCAGACCACTTCTCCACAGAGGCTCCACGTCTGCAGATTTTCCAAAGCTACGAGGGTTAAAGATTCCAGGGATGCTGAGGGATTTACTGGCATCATTTGGGCTTTGACAGAATCCACACAGGTAGTCGTTGCCGTCAGCTGACCGCCACCTAAAGAATATCCAGTCAGACCAGCTCCTTCTCTTTAAGAGACTCCTCTATACTTGCCTTCCATTTACAAACGTGCAGGCCTTGTTTAGCGCTTCTGCGTCATCCACTGGCACAGCATTGAGATGGCATGTAATGTAAAGCTGCAGAGGGGAGAATTTTATTTTTTATGAACTGTAGTGTTACAAATCTGAACGTTTCCTCACCTGTCCTTGTTCATAGTTATGAAATTTAAAGGAGTCAATGGTCAACTGCAGCCTATCGTCTTTTGTTCGTGGCAGGAAGTGAGCCCTTGAGCCTGGAAGTTGGGAGTCCAGCAGGCACCTGATAAGAGCGATGGAAAGTTTCTCAAATGGCTACAAAGCCTCAGGTTCAGTGCACTAGCAGTCTTATTTACCCATTCTCAATAAAGATATATTTGGGATCAGAGTTGATGTCAGGTTTAAGTGTGGCCACACAGCTACTCAGGAACAGCCTGAGCCTCATGTGATGATCCACCCTGACTGAAGCCTCGATGTTGATGGGCTCCCCGAGCAAGAACGTGTTGGCACCCCTTTCATGCAGCCAGTCATCTGGAGAAAAGAGATTGGTGAAACTTGAGAAAAGCTAAAATGGAAGGATGGAGGGAGAGAGGACTCACTCATCATAAGCTTCAGATTAAACTGTAGAGTTTCCACAGCAGCTTGTGTAGATGTGAAGGGAACCCAAGTTGGCATGAGTGAAGAGCTGGACAGACTGTACTTTCTGGTGAAGAAATGAGTTTTAGAAACCTACACAGTAACAAATGTAGCTTAATGTAAACCAACAAACCTTTTATATTGACATTCAATTGGAATGACGGCCTCATCCATCCGAGTTACTCCGTTAAGAGAAGGCAGAGGAGTGTAAATCAGGAGGTTTGTGTAGACCAGAGAGTCTTCTGTCATCTGGAGAAAGAAAACATTAGGAGAGGTGGAACAGTAAAGAACAGGGTTAAGAAGGTCCAGGTTACCCAGTGTTTGGTGCCACAGTCCTCCAGGCCCACGAGGATTCTGTATTCAGAGCCTGATGATGCTGTTGCAGTGCAGTCGTCACTGCGATCAACTCCAAGACGCAGCTCATGGACGTCAACAGGCGCTCCCACAGCAAACAGGTCCGCGTTGATGCGGAGCTCCATGGAATCAGGGTGGCAGAGCACAGCCACTGTGTTAACTTGCACCGGCTCCTCCGGCTGCTGGACCACTCTCTGTAAGGAGCTTTGGCTTTTCACTGACCGAAGCTCTTGAGGAGAAACAGGCGGCGCATAATGCAGTGGGGGAAACGCAAGTGTCAACTGAAGGCAGAAGGCAGTCAAATGCCCATAAAGGCAGCTAATCCTAACTCGTGAGGGAGCCATCAAAATGACTGTAGCAGCACCCAAGCTCAGACTGCAAGTGCTCCTCGCTGACCCACAAGACAGTGCAGCAGACAGTGCAGGGCGGCTTTTTAAAGCAGCAGAACACAGCTGCCTCCAATTATCCAATGATCGCACAGACGTGAATGTGGATTAACCACCAACACGAGCCATTTATAACTGCAACAAGGAGATACGCGTGTTCATGTGTCTTTGAGTGCAGCCTTAGGATTTACATCATATTTAGGAAATGTTTTTACCATCACAAACTGAGTAGGACAGTCTTACACATTTCTCAGTTTTGAATAGTAAGATGGTTATCTGAACATCACAAAGGTGGAGAAGTGCCTTTAGATTCACCTATGAAAAACATTTTAATAGGTTCTGTTCTATGTGTAAATTCAAACATCACATCTCTATCCTCTGTTTTTTCACTAGTTTCCTTACTTTAAGTATTTTTCCTAGAACTTTTCAGTATCCCACCAAAAAACAAATCCTCTAGATGGCAGCAATGCAACACTGAAATACTAGTTACCATTAAAGGTTGAAAACAGATTTAATTTAGTTTATTTCAGAATATTTTATGCAAAATACTCAATTATACTTGGCAGATTCAGCTTTTTATCGTGTATTTCCACTATCCCGTGTTTTTGTGTTTGCTCCGAGAATAGAAACAGAAAAGGAAGGAGGCAGTGATAATGACTCGCACACCTCAGTCTGTCTGTTTTTAACGGCTGCTCTCACTATGAGGCCCTCTTCCTGCTTAGACAGAACAAACTGAACAATAAAACAGCCGCTCCTGAAAGAGGAAAGAGCAAAGCATGAAGACTCTCCTGCTTGACGTTCTTTTGATTCTTCTTTCTGAAGGTAAGAACTTCTCACAGGAAGTTGTTTTTCTTATTTTTTTAGAAAAAAAAAAGTTTTAGACTTAATGTAAATTATGTTTGATCATTAAAAGTAATGCTTCAACAAGAGAATAGGTAATGTTGTGAAATGAAATGTAAGTTTCTGATAACTAGTAGTTTGCTCTTCTGTGCGTCTTTGATGAGTTTGCCATATAAGGCGAAGGTGAAGATCTTTTCCTCTCCCACCCAGCCCACACTGAGTTGGTGTTAAAGCATCTGACAGAGGGGCAGTCTGTGGGGCTCTCCTGCATCCCTCAGAAGGATCATGGCTCCCTGGTGGGCCTCCACCTGTACCACCACGGCGTCCAGAGCCAAACCACCCTGCTGTCCGTCACCGAGGGTGGACGGGTCAGGGTGGACCCGGAGCTAAGGTCGCGCGTGAAGCTCCACGGAACACTAAACTCTTTGCAGATCAATGTGAGCATCAATCGCCTACAACCAAGTGACACTGGAGTTTATGTGTGGGACCTGAGTTATGGAGACAACAACTCTGATTGGAGAGTCCACAGTGTGAGGACAATGCTGCTGCTGGTTGAGGGGGCAGGTATGACCTGTAAACACTCTTGCAATTCAAAATAAGTCTCTTTATTCTGATGAGACTTTTTGTGGTGCAGAGAAACCGTGTCAGAGTTACCACGCCCTGCTCTTGACCATGGCTGCCGCTGCTGGGTTTCTTCTGCTCACACTCGCCTGGATAGCTGCAGAAACATGGGTGAGTGTTTAGTAACTCAAAGTTTTTATGCTTTATTTTACTATGGGGTAAATAGTAAAATCCTTCCTGAGCGACATTGGAACTAATCGTGTGTGAATGTTCAAAATAAAGATTTTTTTCTGAGCTGTGGCAGGAAATGTTTAGAGGGTCTGTTGGGGACTTGTATCATATGAAACCCTTTTTAAAAAAAAAGTACAAAATAAAAGCCTCAAGAGGAAAAAGCTGAATTATCACCAAAGAAATCAATACGCTCATCTTTTCTTCATTTTTCCTCTTATTTACATCTGATTTTTAAAACCCACTACAAAGAAAACTGTGCCTTTTGATGTTTTTAAAATGTTCTTGTGGCATTTTTCTGATGATGGAGGACATATAAGCTTACAGTTGAATCTCAGAGTCAAATTGTTGTGAAATAGGATTAGATGGAAAACATGCATTTTGAAAAAGGTCATATTTGTGATGTAGAAAATATAACAGGCAGACCACAAGCTCCAGTCCTTTATCATGCATCCGCTTGCACCCGACTAGATCCATGTACGTCTTCATTGTCCTCACCTGAGCTGGAATCCAGCTTTACGGCTGTATGGGGGGGCTGTAAGCCAGTGGGAGAGTGTGAACAGAGAGCTCTCAGCTACGGGGAGGAGATGGGGTTGCTCTGCACCAACGTTCCACCTCATGAGATACATTTCTAAATAGCTACTGCCGCTCTGCAGAAACTATGTCCTAGAAAACGAGGTTCTTTTGACTTTTACGGAAAACAACAGTCATAATTAATAAAACACTGGGAACGCTTTTAAAATAAATCAAAAGATGATCGGAGTGGGTCTTTCAATAGGCTGAAAAGTTTAGTTAGTAAGAATGTATTTAGTTTTAAACACATTTTATGCTACCATCAACATTTTTAGACTGTTTCCTAGTTTTTAAAAGATGGTTGTGTTTGCAAATACTTTTCTAAGTACGTATATGTTTTAGGTGAAGCAGCACGGTCATCCTCACCCCAAACCTCATTCTTCTATCTATGAGGAAATGAGCGGGAAACAGCAGAGCTCAGGAACCCCCCAAAATAACCAGGAGGCCCACCTGCAGCTGGAGGAAGCCAGCATCCCTGTGTACGCCAACACAAACATCCGACAACTGCAGGACAACTACTACGCCTGTCCCCGGCTGCCCGCCCTCAGGTGCTGACGCAGCGAACGTCTGATCCCACACCGGACAAACAACCACGGGGACAACTTTACAGCAAAGTAAAACCAAAAAAAAAAGCTATTTTATTAATATTGAAAGAAGCTCCATAGTTCATGAAAACATTTGTTTCGGTGCATGTCAAATAACAATCACATTCTATGAGGAGAAAGATATATTTATATATATAGATATATATATATCTATATATATATATATATATATAAAACATTACAAGCCACTGACTTCTTATCGACTCTCAGTACAGACATTTTACTGATTTATTCAAAAACAGAAAAAAAGGCAAAAAAAACCCAAATAAATGAAACAAGCAGCCCTAATCCAAACACCTCGTTCCTCCCTCCAGGAACCCTCAACTGAGGAAACAAACACCCCCCTTTGAGGATGACAGGCTGGAATCCCACAGTGCTAAGGAGTGAGACGCTCATTGGTTTCAGGAATACACAGCATGGCGATGTAGCGCTAGGTCAGTCAAAAGGAAGGAAGGTGGAGCTGGAGGGTGCCACTTCAAAACACCTCTCCATCTTGTACCTCCATTCCTTCAAAACAAACAAACAAAAAAACATCCCGATAAAGCCCCTGCAATATATCAGCCACTTGTGAGAAGTAGGCCTTTTTTTAAAGTCCCA
Source organism: Oryzias celebensis (assembly GCA_014656515.1). Classification (NCBI taxonomy): domain Eukaryota; kingdom Metazoa; phylum Chordata; class Actinopteri; order Beloniformes; family Adrianichthyidae; genus Oryzias; species Oryzias celebensis. The sequence goes on along the minus strand of BNCR01000008.1, from coordinate 12,481,511 downwards.
ATCTTCTACCCAACACTTGTGCATAGTTTCATGATCCGTTACAACCAGCTCATGTTTCACAAACATCCTTTCAGAAAGTGAAAAAAAAAAGTCATTTTCATCTTTTAATGATACCCACAGAATGACAAAGTAATGCACGATGTTCCTGATTCAGTCAGGACGGGACCTCTTTATGAACACACATTTCAACATACAGCATTTGCATGGCATTCACCATAGTTTTTCATATCCTGCCCCCCTTAAAATTTATTGACCACTTTTGTGTTTAAATGTAAAGCAATTTTAATATATAGATTTATATATAAGCACTCCATCTTCATTTAAAGTCCATTATTTGGTTATTACGCAACTGCTACGGATTTAGAAACAACAAAAAATGCATTTTCTTCTCAAATCCATAACTTTCAGTGCTTAAAATTGTTTTTGTTTTAAGTCAACCTCTTTATTCAATTTTTAAATGTTTTTTTTGTCTTTCAACTCAATAAAATGTACATTAAAATGGCGTGGAGTTGGTACTCTGGAACCCTGGCCTTCCTGAGACAAGATCCACTTTTTCTTGTGTGTGCAAGATAGTGAGCTATTATGTCTTTTTTTTTGTCTTACATTTCTACAAAGGAAAAAAAATATATATATATTATTGACACAAACAAACAGGCTTCATATAGTTGACCAAATCGACACGAAACAAGAAGGGTAAACAAGACAAAACTGTTCAATCCCAGAGTCTGAAAGTAGCACAAGGAAAATCATTCTGTGAAGAGTTTGCGTTGCACTTATTTTTAAATTGGAAGCATTTGTCCTTTTTTTTTTATTTGATTAGTATTTTCTATCACATTCCCATGATTCAATATCTCCTTTTATATTTTCTGAACTCCAGAAAATGTAAACTGTCAGTGGTCTTGCAGAAGAAAAAATGAGTGAAATGAATGCAGAATAAAAGCTTACAAAAAAAAAAAAAGTAGGCACCTCTGAGGCGAGCTTGAAGCCAAGGCCCGTCTCCTCTCACTCTCCACTTGCTCAGATTTGGAGAGCTGAAGTCCTTCTACTCCGATCTATGGCCACAGGTCTGCAAAATACTTTGATTCATTTTTAAGCATTTTCATTTTTTTCTCCTTTTTTTAAGGTTTATAGCTTGAAAAAAAATGGTGCAATACTCAGTTATGATCCATACTTCCTTGGATTATTCCACAATGAAAGCCACTAAGGTAGATAAACCTTTACATTTTAAAAACACAATTATTTTAGTCCTTGAGTAAACATTTACACATGAACTGTCCCGTTCCCCTCAGTACTTGTATTAGGTTGTTCGTTTAGCTGGATGAGGGGGGAGGCGACACTCAGTGCAACACTAGAGGCTAGTTACAACATTAGAATAGAAATCTGACGACCCAAAAACAACCAAAAAAAAAAAAGAAACAACAATAAAGTATACTGAACTGAAAAGAGACCGGAGGCGGGACGTGTCCCGCTGTAATTCACCTCACACGGAAAACATTCATTCATACAGTACAAGCAGCCTTGTGCAAACACTCAAATACGACAGATGTCAGTTTACGTCAAATGTTGATCTTTGTTTTCAACATTTTTGTTTTGATTCGATTCACTCTGAGCTGATGCTTATCAAAAAATCTCTGAAGTTTAAACAAAAAAAAAATCTATAAAAAGTGTTCACATTACATTATTGGCGCTTTTTAAATTCAAGTATTTCATGGTTATTTGTATTACTCTGATATGTTTATGATCTTGTCTTTTGGAACTATATTGTTGGGTGACTGAGGGGAGGGGAAAGGTGGTTTCCACGCCCGCCTGCGTGGGCCGCTGAAGCCCAAAGAATCTGGGAAAAATGTCCAATTATGAGAGCAGACCAGCATTGGGAAGCTTGGTGCAGCCGACCCCTAAGGTGCTGTCTGTGGTGCAAACAGAACTTGTGGACTTGGAAACCAAGCAGGACGCTTCAGGGTTAGGAACCAGGGCAGGTTGGAGGGAATTGTGAAAAACCAGAGGGATATGATCACAGATCCACACGTATATCGCCTGTCTGTACTGCAGGCTGTATACAGAATATGAGCTAGCATGTGCATATTAAACCCAGGCTTTTGAATTACAGGTCCCTGCCCAGACCCCCCACCCATCCCCATCTGACCATGATTAAGAAAAAGATTTGATTTCAGCCACAGTTGCCTTCAAGTCACCTTAAAAATAATAATTACAAAAAGCAATTGAAAAAAATGCGAGCGCATTTGATTTTCCAACACTTAAACAGGTAGATAAAGAGTGTAAATCGGGTGTGGGAGAGGATGGGGTTCTCAGTGCTGGTGCTGCTAAGAATCCACATCTGAGATGCGCCCGTCCCGCTCCCGACCCCCCCACTGCAACACCAGCTCCTTTGATTTAAGTCCAGTGTGGAGTTAATGCATTTTCAATCTCACAGACAGCACAGCAAAAGTGATTGTTTGTTGAATGGTGCGAGTCTAAGGCGACTCTGGAAGAGGGAAACTGCCCCAAGCCTAAAGACCTGGTACGACCCCACTATCTGAGGTGCATCCCTGCTTCTGCTGACCCGTGGACGCACGGGTATCTGCCTTGGGAGTGTGCGGTTCAAACTGACATCCTTTTTTCAAATGTTTTTCAAAAAAAAAAAAAAAAAAAGAAAAGAAACCTTGATGGCCAAGATTTGCTTGTTTTTTTTTTTTTTGTTTTTTTTTTAGAGATGTACCTGATGTGACCATAAGCAGTGCACTGGCATAAACAGGGACCCCACCTCCCCCCTACTGCAGCCCGACAACCTGTTCATATTTCCAGTTCTCTGTTAAACAAAAAAAAAAAAAAGACAACAATAGAAAGCCAACACCATGCATCTGCCCTGCCCTTCTGCTCCTCAAGCCTCCTGCACTTTGGAATTTGCAGGCTGCATTTCTGCCGAAGTCTCCAAACGCTAACCCTGTTGGCGTTGCTGATGACTCACAACGAGAACGGGTTGTTAGTTGGTACACGGCTGAAGAGGTGACAAAAAAAAAAAAAAGTCCACCCTCATCCAATAGATTTGTCCACTTGCTGGAGCAGAGAAACTCTCCGAGTGTCGTCCTGCATCTTTCCAGGTGAGGTCTCAGGAGAAGCTGCCTGGAAGTAAAAGGTTGTGAGATAAATGGAGATTGTCAGATGTGGGGGGATGGCTGCAAACAGATCCTCCTTAAATTTGCATAGAAATGGAAGGCTGTCGTCAGGTGAGGTGGTCTACAGTGTTAACAGACACTTTTCTCCACGTCCCGCATGGCCTTGAACCTCTCATCCACACTCTGGCTCTGCCTCGGAGGCAGTGGGAGGGCAGAAGAGTAGCTGAACATTGCATGAAGACCTTTTTTTTTTAAATCATCAGAAACAATCAACGATATTAAAACAGCAACAACATCAGCAAAGTCCTTAAAAATGCACTCTGGTAATTCATAAGTACAAATGAAAAAGGAAAGCTCCATCAGTGCCTGAAGAGATCTTGCAGGAGACAGAGTGGAAGTGGAGGTTTGCTGAGGACAGACTCTGGCATAGCAGTAGATTCAACACGAGTGGTGCAGAGCAGAGCTGCTCTTGCCTCGGATGGGGTTGTGGTGGGCAGCTGGTTGAGGAAGAAGAGGGATGCAGTTTGGGCGGGTCCGTAGGAGGCGAGGAAAACAGCGGAGGGCTGGGGGAGGGCGAGGGCTGGTGCAGCGGTGCACGCTGCAGCAGGCAGGCACTAGTGGCCACGCTGTCTTCAGACGAAGAACGACGGACAGACGAGACGGCGGCGGCAGCGGCGGCCTCCCCGCTGGACCCAGTAGAAACAAACACCAAGGCCAAAACTCAGATGCTGTGATGTAACAGTGATATTTACTTTGATACAAGAGGGTGATGACGAGCGCCACACCAGTCATCAGCTGAGTATTTCTTGTATTCCCTTCACTTGCTACCGTTTGACATCCTATGTCCATTGATTGAAGGAAGATAAAAAAAAAAACAAACAAAAACAAAAAATCACATCCTTAAGTTAAAAAATAAGCATATAGAGAGCCACTAAGCAGATGCTTTCTTGCAGCTTTTTTCTCGTTTTTTCTTCTCTTGGTTGGCATGAGGGTACGAGCGGCGCGGCGCTCTTCTAAGTGCTATCAGAAACCACTGGTCACAATCTTTGCTTCAAATTGATTTTCTACGAAGTGTAGATATTACAAAAAAAAGTGATCTGATCTTCGGATGATGAAGAAAACACAGGCTCTTTCTCATTTGGTTTGTCGCCGTGGCTCCAAGCAACACACACACTATTTCTCACACTCTAATGCACACACACACACACACACACACACAAACTTGGCCCTCGCTCCCCTCCATAGTCAGTCTCAGGCGAAAGGTGTGGAGAGCGGCGGTTGACGAAGTGCTTCATGTTTGTTTACCAGAGAGGGGTGAGACCGGGTGCTCCCCCTCCCTGAAGGGAGATGAAGGGTAGTGGGGCAGTTTCTTTTTTAAGGTTGTGGTCAGATGAAGGTTTTTGCAGTTCCGTTGTTTCCTTGTCGTCGGTGCGTGGACGGTACAGTCTGTGGCTTATATTGCACGTCACGTGAAATGAAATGGTGGTTTGTAAGTGGAGTGGATAAACAGGGGGTGGGGGGGGGTCACGATTTAAGTTTTCTCTCCGTAAGGTCATTGAGGACATCTGAGGTTGCAACCAAACTGCAGGGTCGCTGCAGACGAGCAGAGTGCACAGAAGTGTTGTCTTACAGTTCCGTAGTAAGAGCAGTGGTTGGTTCGCTGACCGTCTGTAACCGCAATAGCCCCGGTTAACCCCCCCATCAGATAACATCGACACTGAGATACTGTTCTTAGTTTTGCTTGCAATGGTTCAAGAAGAAAGAAAAATGTTCAAAAAAAAAACCTACAAAATAAATGGCTTGAACAAGGCGCACAGGGTTGCATCTTCCCTTTGAGCACTGTGTGTGTGTGTGGGGGGGCCAATCTGAAGTCATAAGCTGGGGGGGGCCCTCCTGCTAAGATGTAGAAACGTGCACTTTCCACTCAGGTGTCTCTGGCTCAGAAATAAAGGTGTGCACGTGTCTCGTTATCTCTTCACAGAGTACAGAGTGGTGAGGATCGCTGGACAGGAAATAGTTTAAGGCTAATATTTAGTGCTGAGAGAAACAAATGTTAAGCCTGAACCAGCTGAGAGTTCAACAAGCACTCTGAAAGTTTACTTTGGGAATGATGCTCTTTTTTTCATGGACTCTGAGGTGCAGTATGATGCCTCAAAGGGCAGTGAGGACTATGTCAGTTTAAAGATGGCAGCTGTCACTGAGTCAGTTTGACTAAAGTACTTTTCACAAGTTTTCATTCCTATAAAAAGAAAAGAAACTTTTCTTTGATGAATGAGACTTCTATTGTTTCTTTAGAAGCGAAAGCTGAACACTGTGACCAAATCCTCCGACTGCAACTGAAATGCTGTCAACACAAAAGGAGCGGAGGAGGATGATGAGGTCAGGCTGCGGCGGGGAGGCAGCCCTAACCTCTTCCTGTTCCTCTGTCGACTCGCTGATTATCTCCAAATTGATTACAAGGTTGTTGCTCCTGTTTGCGTCTCTCCTCCTACATGGATTCTCCGCTCAGCAGGTCACCAGGAAGCAGTGTGTTGATTGGAGTGGGGCTCCCATGACTCGACCTTCTTCTCCGCTGGGGGGTCCCCACAGGCTGGAATACTGCTGAACGCCCCCCCAAAGCAACTCTCCACCTGGTTTGTTGCACCTGCTGCGAGGCTGCTGCTACTGCTGCTGCTGGAGCCATTGCTGTTCCAGTGGGGGGACTGACCAATGGATTGGGGCACCGGCCCCACCCACCTGCTCTGATTGGTTCCCGGAGACGCCTGCCAGCTAGTTGTTCCACCAAGTGACTGGCCTTGTGCAAAGAAGCGGTTCACCTCCTCCTCTCCAGCAAACTCTGCCAGAATGGTGGTGTTCCCGAGCACACACCTGGATGGAAAATGAAACACTCAAGTGGCGGTCTTAACTGCAAACTAAGCTCAATGGTGGAGAACTCACATGTGCAAGGACTTCTGAGCCTTTGCTGCTTCATCCTTGGAGCTGTAGCGGACCACGGCATTTCCCTGTGTGAGGTTGAGGTGGAATGTGATGAGGGGCCCGTGCTGCATGCACAGTGTACGCAGGGTTGAACCGTCGATCTGGAAAAACACCCGCCCACACAATCAGCAACCTCCGTTGTCTTTGCCAAATGTCAATTGTGAGCCACTATAAGCTGGAGAACACTTACCTGTGGAGTGAGGTTCCTCAGAACCAGCCAGCTGCTGGTCCTGGTGGAGCTGTCCGTGCTCCACGTGGTACCTGCTATTAAAAAGAACAGACATCTGTTAGAGGGATGCTCTAAAATCAAAGTCAGCTGTACCAGTGTGTGCGCTACACTCCTTTCCTGTAACATTTGAGCCTCCATCTGCTTTTTTGTCTTCCTTTTACTTAAGAGTCTGATCTTAGAACAAATGTCATGCATGAGCGGTGCGTCTTTTGCTTGCTCAACGCCCCCCTTCTAGAAGCAGGGGTTCCAACAAAGAGGGAGGACCCAACATCAGCTGCTAATCCACACAGAGGTAAAAATACCTGCAGTGTAGGAGTTGCTCCAGCCTTGAGCCAAACCCAAAGAGTTTCCCCCCCAGGTAGAAGAAGGCTTTGTGTTCGTGAGGCCAGGGTGAGGTCGGGAAGGGCCGTGCTGCTGCTCCGGGGCCTGGGGACCTTCCACAGCTCTGGGACAGAGACGGTTGGCTGTGGGAAATGGGCCTGGAGACCAGGTAGATTCATCTCTGAGAGTTACCTGCATGAAAGAGAGGAAGGAAGGAGTTGATCTCTAGAGTTGGGAGGAAGACAATCCCTGCAGATGTCTGATAAGATGAGTGCATCATATTCTCTCTTTATGAAGTCCAGTGAAAAGATTTTTGAAATATCACAATTGTGTTGTACTCTAGGATACTCCAAAAATGATTTTTTAACCGAGCAAAGTGCACTAGGTTTGCTTACGAAGCAGAAAACATACAATATTATTTTAGTGTAACGTTTAAGACCGAAGATGTGCCAGTGATACTTAAATAACACACGCTCTTTGACATACCGTAACCTTTCGACCGTTATGCAATCAACGTAATCAGCTGATCATATCAGGTTTGCACCGATGTGCAGCACATTACAAACATAAAATGTTGCATAAAGGCAAAGCCGCTTGTCTCCGCAGCAGAATGTGCTGATTTACGTTGATTGCATTAACACTTCACTGCTTGCAGTGTTGCATATCAGCGCAGAGCTGCTTTTCTCCACTTTAGAATCCGCTGGAGTTACTTTAATGGCGTAAATAGTTGAAGAGTTATAGTAGTTGAAAGAATATCAACACTGGAGCTAAAGCTCTGGTGTAAAAAAGTCAAATGACGGTCAGATGCTAAGTGGATGCTAAGTTGGATATTAAGTCAACTGCCAAGTCGGGTGCCAGGTCAGATGGCTAAGTAGGTAGCTTGATCAAATGGAAAGTCAGATGAATGTTGGATGCTAAGTCAGATGACAGGTCAAATAAAGTCAAATGATGTATGAAAGTTGGATGCTCAGAGGAAAGTCTGTTGTAAGTCAGATGAAAGTCGAATGCCAGGTCAGATGCTAAGTCAGGTGCCAAGTTGAATGCAGTAAAGGATCCTGAGGAAAGAAAAACGCCAACAAAGCAGTGATTTTAGCTCAGAGCGGAGCTCAAATATAGAAGAGGATCTATGCTCTCCTGCAGGAGGTTGAGGCTTTGGGGGCTACAGTCACAGAAGTCTGCAGTGAGGGGAGGAGGGTTAGCACACACTAATGTACCTGTGTCGTCCATTTCCGGGACGAAAGACTGAAAGAGCTAGTGTAGCCACTGACTGGCCAGTCAGTGGACGGAGGCAGAGCCTCGCTCTGAGATGAGGAAGGGAGGAGCCTGAGTCGATGCAGCAACACAAACATCAGACAAAACAAAAAAAGGGAGAGAAGCAGCAGAGAGAAATGGAGTAAAGAAAAAAAGCGTACCACAAATGATGAGAAGACTAAATTGATAAGTGAGAATGATTAATAGCAGTAAAAGTGAGAAAATGGAAAACAAAGAATAAGAAGCAGCTTTTCTTTTGGCTTCCTTTTCATTTCTTCACTAAATCAAAAGAAAAGTTGCGTGGAGTTTACTTTTGCTTGACAACAACTCTTCTGCTTTGAGTCTCACCTGCGCTTCTGTCGCGGAGCAGATAGCGGTTGACATCTGGATGTTCGTGTTTATGGTGGGTCCGCTCGGAACGCTGCCCGGAGTCACATTCGGGTCGGTCTCGGGGTCGATGTTCTGAAGGCCTTTCCAGGGTACACCAGGGCAAAACTCTGAAGGTTAAAACCAAAACTTAACACAGACCCCAAAGTCGTGATCGGACGACAATAAAACAAATCTACTTTTAGGACCGTTTCCAGCACAGCTGTGATAAAACAAAAGGATTTCATTACCAGGCGGCCAGTTGATATTTGTCCCGTTGGCCATTTTGTCATTGCTGCTCTTGCCCTGTCCCCAGCTGTCTGGGGGGACAAGGGGGCTGGTAGGAGACTCGGAGCTCGGGATCAGGTTGTAGGGCTGAAGGAGTCATCCAGCTGAGGGGCTCCCAGGGGGCCCAGACCGGCACCTAAGAGAAGAAGATGTAGATATGACTGACATATGCTCATCTTTTTTCTACATCACCTTACTTACAGACTTTTGATCAGCCGAAAATGTTAGATGATTACTTTCTTTTATGGAAACAGAAAACAAATTCTCCAAGAACTTTTTCCTTTTGGGGAAAACAAATTCACAGTTAAAAAAAATGATTTAATAAACTAGATTTTGATCTTACCATGTTTTCCCAAATTAGTCTCGAGAGGAGAGGAGTTTCCAGAGAGACTTTCCATGGAGTTGGGATGCGTCCATTGAGACAGACGTGACTGTGGCTGTGGGGGTTCTTTTAAAGACAGACTTCCCATGTCCACATTTACATTCATGTTTGGATTCAATCCAGCTGAACAAAAGGAGAAAAAAACATTTACAAAGAAGGCAACACAAAGCATATCACATTCAGAGATCCAAACTGATGATACTAAATGACACTCACAGAGAGCGTAGGGGCTGTAGGTCTGGGAGAGGACTGTGGCTCTTTGGTCTGCAGGTCAGAGAGGCCTGGAGTCTGGGGATGACCTGGAAACGGATCCAGGTGGATTTGGCTCCTCCGGGGTGCAGGCCCGGATGGGAAGGAGGCTGCTGCTGTTGCTGTTGTTTCACAGCAGGGCTTGTGCCAGCTGACGCTGGTGCTGTTGGATCTGTTGCTGCATGTTACTGATTGTTCGTGCAACCTGTGATGAAATCAGGTGTTTTTTAGTAAGAAAACATTGACAAGAATTCAGCATAAATCAAATAAAAACACAAAGACATTTGAAAATGGAGTTGAAGATGGGAGCTTACTTGCTGCTCTTGTTGTCGAATGGGGCCAGAAACATTGCGCTGTGCCTGCAACATCTGCTGTTGAATTTGTAAACGCTGGTAGGCCTGTGCACAAGATACAGAAAAGGATTAATATGTCTAGAAAAACAGCTGAAGATAGTCCATCCAAAATAGTCACACTGGTACCGTTTTATTCTGAGACTCACCAGTTGCAGCTGGTAAAGTTGATTGAGAAGGGTCATATGGTGAGGGTTTATTGGTGAAGTTAAAAGTGCAGGATTCAGACCTATGTTTTTTGCTGCAAACTGTAAGAGCTGTGCTTGAACCTGTGCACGACATACAAAATGAACACTTTGTTAGTTTGGAGATACAATTAAGTGTTGAATTAAATCAAAACTAATGCACTTAAACTATTGACTCTAATCCAAAGCAAATATTAAACAAAGAATGCATTTAAATGTTTTTTTTAAATAATGATGTTGGAAATTAGTCACTTTTATGTGCTTTTTATGAGTGTACCTGAGGGAGAGAAACTGAGGCACTTGAGCACGGAGACTAGGCTGAGAGGAGCTGAGAGGCGGCACTGGTGGCTGAGGAGGTGGATGCGGCTGCGGCATGGCCCGGCTTGTGCTGCTCCACCACTGCCAAATACTCCACTTTGCATCTGGTGGACAGAGCAAAACTCATGGGGGTTGCAAAAAGATGAAATAGCAGTTATGGTGTCTGCAGGTTTACACTTCCCCAGTCCAAAGACCTAAGGATACGTTAGCAAGAGATTCTATAGGTTGTCTTTAGAACGGAGGGGAGGATTTATAATTTTTTTTGACTAATTAACTATATTTGCCCCTACAGTGAATACAACAGGCAGGACTTAAAGAGCATTTCCTGATAAGCTAAAATGTAGCTTATTTTTCAAGTAGCTGTACTTCTGAGTTACCTTATCCATGAAAGAACACGGGATCTGCAGAGAGGTCTTTGGAAAGAATGGAGGCCGAGGGCAGCTCATGGGCTGCTCATGAGGCCGTATTGTAGTCTGGCCCACCAATGCCCATGCCACGCTTGTCAGCTCGGTCTTCTTCTCCAGCAGGGCAGTCATGGCCTGATCCAAGTTCATGTTTGTGCTCTTCAAAGCCTCCTCCGCTGGTCCCTCTGAAAGTCAGCAAGAAAGTACCAGGAGGCAGAAGGAGTTGAAAAAAGCTTGGCCAAGCTTTTTAATTGCGGTTGGCCTGGAGTGAATTCAGATTTTTGCTGATTTTTTGCGTGTTAGAAAGGCTAAAGTTTTTTTTTTTAACACATATTTTTACTGTTAATTAGTTTTCATACCAATAAAGGAAAAAAAAATTCTGAGCTTTGGCTTTGATTGGTTAAGTAAAAAAAAAAGAAAAAGAAATAAAGCAAATATATACATAAAACATAAAATAACACAAAGGTTTTTGATAGACAAATAATATCCCAGTTTTAAAAAGTAGTAAGAGGTCAATAATATCAAATTACACTCACAGGAAAGCCCATATCTGTCAACTGTTTGATTAGTCGATCATAATCCATGCTTCTTCTGCTTTCCTGGGACTTTCGGCTGACAGAAACAATGAAAGAAATGATTATTCTGTTCACATACTAATATAAAACTGCATACACAGTGGATATAATCTATTAAACATGCAGTTAGTAAACTCATACCTTCGGTGGACCTTTTTTGGAGACAATGCTCCAAGAGTTACAAGAAGAATTGCTCTCCTGGAGGCAGTGCTGTCCCACATGTCTCCTCCTCTGCATCCCACTGACCACCTGACAGACTAAGCTCCTCACCTCCTCCTCCCATCCATCTTGCATAGGTTTAGGGGCTGAAAACATCCAGCAAAAACATGAACTCAATTGCCTTCTTCTTTGATGAAAATATCTACATTTACTTGGTTAGCCACTAGGAGGCAGTGTTGATTTCAAATGCATTTTCTTAGGCTTCAATAAGTGCATAGCTCAAAATATGATTTTAAAAATAATGCATTTGTATACATTTTCATTATATTATTTTAAGGTTAGTACTTAGTAAATATGAAATAAATAAGATGAAGGTGTTTACCAGGTTTGCAAGATGCAGATGTCATTGTTGGGTGCTCTGGTGTAGTTGTCTGAGTTGCCCTCTCCCCAGCCTCCAGAGCTCCCAGTAGGTTTGCCCCAAGCAGACGTGCCGTTATCCACACTGACAGGAGAGGGTGCGTGCTCCCTCCAAGAGCTCTCCGACTTTGCGTGAGGACCTGGAAGCTCTCCCCAAACCTGCAGGAGACGCAAGAATAAAGAGAAACTGATGAAGTTTCTAGCAGACAACTAGAGCCCCAAACCCTTTACATTAGAGCAACAGAGCACAGTTAATGTGTGTAAGGAATTGATACAAAAGTCTGGTGTAATAAAAATAATTGTAATCAACTATTTTAGTTTTTTTTTTCTTTTTCTTTAAGGTTTCATTGTTAAGCAATCTAATTTTAGCAAGTCTGCCATTGATCGCTACCTTTTTCCTGCTTCTCGTTCTTCTTGTTCATTTAAAATGACATTTTTATTTGTTTGCTCTACTCTCTGCATTAATTCGTTAGAATTAATTAGTGATGGTGCAAAGTCAACACTCAGACGCATCAAATATTCACAGCTTAATAACTGGAGTAGTTTATCCAAATTCGAACTTTAAAGAACTGCCAAATTTAGATTTACAGAAATTCAATTCAGTAATAGATTACTTTTTTTAATTAAAAAAAAAGCGTTACTTCTATTTTTTTCAAACATATTTTTAAACAAAATGTGTCTTTCGAGTACACTCAAAAGGTTAATTTCTTTTACAGTGAGGTGTGTAGTGCAACCATGCATGAAGTTTGACTGAGCAGGAGTTTGGATACAGTGGGAGATTCTCATTTAAGATTTGGCGCATCCACTCCCGTTTGGCATGAGCAGCACAGTGCTGTCTCTACACTTGCAGGGCTGGCAGGCTTAGCTTAGCTCTCCCACCAGGGAAAGGTCAAGTCCTAAAGGCAGCACCAAGCTAACCCTCAACATTTAACTGTCTGTTCCTAGAAGCCAGCCAATCATTAAAAATAGGAGTAACTGGACCAAGAAACCTATATTCTTCATAATCTTTTACTAACCACTGCGTTATCAAAATGTTCTACACAATTTTGTGGTTCCTATTGTTTTTTCCCCACATCAACCCTAAAAAAATACAATGCAGGGTCAAACGAGTAACAGCAGGGGTGTGTGCCCTCTCTTGATGCCTGCGGGCCAGACCTACCTCCTCCCTTCATCGACTGACAGATGGTGCCTCCTCTATAATCACACACTTCCGATCCATCCCAAACAGTTTATGTGAATCTGTATTTTATAAGGCACATTGTACAAAGGGTATTTGTGCTTTCTTTGGTACCAAGGACAACCGCACAGTTCTTTCATCTTAGTAAATGTGACAGAAGGACCGAGCTGGCTCTGCTTAACTGATTTAGAATAGTTGATAAGATGTAAATCCAAAGAGAGCAAACTAGGTCGAGATTTTACCTTTAAGTGATCAACAGCTCAGAGCTTAACAGTGCGCTGCACTGCCTACCTAACTAGCTTTCATGTTGGGTACTATAACTTCAACCGTTGGAAAATGGGAAATGTTGAACAATGAAAAGATGAGGTTTGACTGAATAATTTCTCTTTATAATTACTCTAGTAGATTTGAAAAAAAAATGTCTATACAAAATATAAGATAAAACCTTAAGGTCTGCTTACCTTGAGCAATAAGGGGACTCCGGATGTGAGACGGTCAGATTGGTTTGCACAGGAGAATCTACAGGCCCACTGGTGGGGCTGAGTTTTGAGGGTTTGGCTATGGTTCTGTAAAGGTGCAGCAGAACGTGATAAGGATGATTGTGAGTATGGGAGGGTTAAGAACTTGAGGAATTGCTGCTTCCGCTGTAGCTTTAGCTGGACATTCCTGGATTTTCTATCCCACAGGTTGACAGTCTTATTGTAGGCACCAGGGTCCCCCAAGCTGATGTTCCATCGTCTATCTCCATCTTGCGTCGGATGAAGGTGGGAGGTTCTTCCAGCCAGTGGGTTCAGCGGAAACTTCTTGCTTTTACCAACCCAGCCAGTACCTTGCTTTACTGTGCAAGAACACCCCAAGATCCATGGTTCCTCCTCCAGTATTGCCAGAGGGCCCTTCCTGAGGCTTGTTACCCAACCTTGAGGTGCACTACTAGGACGCTGAGGTGCTGTGTCACCCCAGCCAGCACTTCCCCACCTCCCCCATTGTTCTCCTCCAGAAACCCCAGATCCTGAAGTAGACATTCCCAGCTTCGCTGGTTTTCCCAGTCAGGGTTAGTGGGACTTTTTTTGCTCTCCTCTTGTTCTCCCCAATCCCCTGTGTTATTGCTCCCTCCACTATTACCCCAGGTGTGGGAAACTTTGGGTTGCTCTCCCCAGCCCTGGGAAGCTGATTTGCTGCGAGATTCATCCCACCCTGTTGACTTCTCTTCTCCCCAAGACTGACTATTATTCCTGGGTATGCTGGTGCTAGGTCCTCCTGTTGAAGGGTTACCCCAGCCACCAGGGCCAATGGAGTGCTTTATGTTGTTGGTGGCTCTCCCAACCAGAGCTGGGTTGGGTGGTAGCAGCAATGCTTCCACCCCAGCCAGAAGCTCCCTGAGAACCAGGCACATCACTTTTGCTTCCATGGTCAGCCCTGAACAGGGGCTGTGTTAGCTTTTGAAGGTCCCTGTGCATTGCTTGGAGTGGTTGGGCCACAGCCCCACGGCTCAGTGCCAGCATCATTTTTCTGTTTGGTATCATCCATATCCCAGGTGGTGTGCTGGCGAACAGGGGTCTGTCCCCAACCAGTGTTACACAGCACCCTGGGGTCCAAGTCCTGGGCAGGCACGGGAACTGGATTATCTCTGGATGTGCTGCCTCTTTGCCGAGGAAGTCCCCCATACTGTCACTGCTACCTTCACTGGCCCCAGCTGTGCTCATTGCTCTGCTCCAAGGACTAGCCTGAGAATCCTGGGGAGGAGAGCTTGGTGAATCCCAGCCACTTTGGGTCACATCAGAGTGCTGCTTTCCCCAGTCTCCATCAGATTTTTCAGCCCAGCCTCCAGAAGTTGCTGCTCCACTTACACCACGACCCCACGATGAGTCCCAGCCAGATCCTTCCTTTGATGATGTTTGCTTTGCGTTACCACTGTTACCCATACAGTGTTACTATCTTCTCCATTTACTTGCGAACCTCCAGGTTGTAGCTGTCCCATAGAGCCCATGCCTATGGGTGCGCTACCCAGCCTGGCAAGTTTTGTACGCGCTGGGAGGCTCTTGCTTATTGTTGTGATTTGGTCCATCAGTTTTAAGGTTTTGAGGTTCTGAACTGAAAGACACGTTTGCTGATGAGTGGACTGTGGCTCTGATGCATCAGAAGTCATGACAGAACCCCACACACTGCCAGTCCACAAGACTTGCTGGTAGTGTTGGGTGCAGAACAAGTGTTGTTTGAACTGACGTGGGGCCAGGCTGATTACAGAGGTGGATGTAGGTGAGGAGGTGAAATAGTGTTAGTTCCCCTAAGCTGCTTCCTCCAGTGCCACCACCATCATGGCCCAACAAGGGCCAGGCAGATGGGTTGGCATTAGGGTTTCAAGTTCAAGTTAAAATTGGTGCAGGAGGATGAGGAGGAGGAGGAACCCAGCCCTGCTGCTCCTCCACAGGGCTGTCACCTTTCACTTCATTTCCAATGGGGCAATGGAGGATCCAGGCCCAGAGCCCCAATTACGATTGGTAGCAGCTGGTAGATAGGACACTAGTCCAGCATGATTGGCAGGGGTGGACACACTGGTGGCTTTGCTGCTAAGGTGATTGGCGAAAAGTGACCGTCTGACTATTGGCTCCTGTGGCCATACTCACTGTACTACAACTACACTAGTGCCGCTGCTACTGCTGGTCAAGTGACCAGGGTCAGTTTCCAAAGGATCCTCCCAGAGCGACCTTGCTCTGATTGAGGGCAACAGAAGGCCAAGATTCAGTGTCCTTCTGCTCAATGCTCTGTGATCCCAGCCACTTAGACTCGTGGAAGATGCAGCATTTGTGGTACTGTTGTGGCTGCAGGTGTCCCCAGAGGGGATTATCATATTGGGATCTCTGGCCACTTTGTGGGGGCAGTTCTGAAAATAAAAACAAGAAAAGAATGTAAAAGATGGCCAACATAAAATGTCTGATTGCACATGGTTTTACTAGATGGTTTTCTAATGAGATACTAACAATCAACATGAAACAACAAAATAAACACGTACATACTGAAGGTGAGACTTGTTCGTTATAAACTGAAAAAGTCCCGCTTTGTGTTGATTAATAAAAAAATTAATGCATTAATGTTCATCAACACACATTAATTACAAGCCAGAAGCAACCATCTTCTAGCGGTTCAGGCTTCTATGGCGTGCTTCAATTTCTGAAAATACACATTTCGTCTGGCATTTCCCACTTATACCATGGTCACTTACAAAAGAAAGAAATCTAAAATCGAATTTTGGTGCTTACTTTGTTATTTCTTTCAGTTTAGAACGCTTTCTCACTAAAAGCGGACCACTTGATTGGTGTGCTGCCCGTTGTCATGGTAACACAAGAATGCGTAGCTGACCTTGACTGCAGCGGCAAAGCAAAGCGATATATATATGCCGATTGTCACGATAGATTCAATAAAGCGTCAGTTCCGAGAGAAAGTTCACCTCTTTCTGCTTGTTTTGTCCAGAGGATGAAAATAAAAGGTTTTGTTTTCAAGAAGCCTGCAAAGTGATATGGAACATTTGGGCTATGTGACTGGACTTCTTTTTAGATGCGTGTCAACACTCAGAAGCCAATCAGATTTGAGTTTTCACCCAGACCATCTGTAGTTTGTTTCTTATGGCTGTATATCCGCATCTTTGTTTCTTGGAGTAATACTGCAGACATTAAAGTCTTACAGTTCTTTAGAGTTCTGCTTATCGTACTGTTGATGTGTGTTGTGCACAAAAATTAGATTTCTGAGATATCCAAGTTAACACTTTACAAATCAAGACATTTCAGACAATAAAAATGAAGGAAAAATATTCTCTCTGGCCTTTTTCCTGTTCAAAAGCTGAATATTGTTGTATAAAATACCTAGTAAAACATTGTGATTAATCTGATTATTTTTTTATTCGATTGACAGCACTACTTCTATAATGCAAAAGACTGCCATAAAAACTTAAATATTTTGTCCCCTTTACAGGTACCAGAATCTCTCCTGTTTAAAAATTAGGACAAGAGAGGAGAGTATGGCAGGGTTCTCTTGGATTATGACATTTGCTTGAAAGAAATCAAAAATGTTAGACCCTATTACAAATCTGTAAATCAATCCAAATGAACCCAGCAAATGCTTCAGACATGAAGCTTTGATTTGGTTGCTAGTGCTGCACACAACATCACTAATTAATACTTGTGACCTGTAAGTTGAATTTCCAAGTAGGAGCTCTCCAGCTGCATAAATCCACTTACTTCATGAAGTGTGTAAAGGGGGAAGCCGCCTCAGATTGCTCATCTTTAAGCCATATGTGGAGATCAATTTTTAAAAAGCATCACAGCATTATTGCCCAATTTCTATGCAGTTTGTTTACATGCAGCTTTGCATGTAAAATCAGTTTTCATGAATCGATCATGCTACATTCATTTGCCATCTCATCATTTCAAGCTGAACTTGTATGTTTGCCACCACACGAGACGCAGAGAGAATACAGAGGGAGAGCAAGGGGGATAAAAAAAAAAAAAAAAAAAGAGGGCACTGTGTTTCTGACAAGCTGCTCCGCTGTTCTGTAGCGTCTCTCTCTGCTGAGAAGTGCAGGACCGCCATTTTCTCCGTCCTGAATAAAAGCCAAAAAAGCTCTCTGATCTACTGTCTACGGTCGCTGCCTTAACAACCCCTAAACTCACAACAAAAACCACAAAACCAAGGAGCATGGTGCTGCAATGCTTGTGATGCACAGACACTGCAGGTTGGAAAAAAAAACAAAAAAAAAAACACAACAACGAAACTACTCATCCGCATCATATGTAAATACTAGACTCCAAACAACACAGACAGACGAACGCCGGGGAGAAGTGAAATACCTGTGGAGAGGTGACTTCCAACCATTCTGTAAAGAGCCAGCTTTTGTGCAACACAGCGACCATCCGTGTTTCAATATGTCTGCTTGACTTCTGAGACTCATTTCTGATATGCTGCCAAGAAGTTGCACAGCTCTTGCGCGGCATGAAGCACCCACACCCCTCCCCCCCTGCACACACACACTCCACACCTCCCTTCCTTCCTTACCCCTCATACTCCGTCCCACCTACCAACACTGTTTTGGCTGTGTCTCTCTTCTATCTATTACCTCCCTCCGGTTTTATTTATATCGCGCTCTATTCCTGTCCTGGCGGAGGATATTCTCTCCCTTTAAAAAAAAAAAAAAAAAAAACAAGCTGTGGAATACCGCTCGCTTGGAGAAGGAATTGGGAGGGTGTGAGAGAAACCATGGAGACTGGAGTTAATGTTATCCACAGTAAATGAAAACAAAAAGAAAACTGGGCTCCGACCGCACAGCTTTCAAAACAACCATTGAATATCTATCTGTCTGCAATTAGCACTGCTGCCCACAAAGGAAAGCATGTGAAGGAGAAAAAAATGGCGGGAATCTCACAAAAAGCCCACAAAATTGTTGAGATTATTGTTTCAATTTATTGTCTGATAAAAAAAAAAAGTCACAACGCATTGAGCTTTTGCACAGAAAGTGTCAGCTATAAAGTGAGGGAAATGGCAGACCAAGCTGGTACGGATCTGGAAACATCGCCTGATTATGGTAATCTGTTTACAAACATGGCATAAGAGCTATAGAGCAAATGGACATGGCAGAGAAAAATATCTGTGCGCCGAAGTCATGAAGGGCACAGAAGGGACATGCAGCTTAGCGAAAGAGAAATAAGGTTCCCTCTGGATCAAAAGCTGCTATTGTTTACAAATGATCCAGGCATCCTCACAGTAACACAATAAGTGAATTTCTGTTCAAGAACAGAGAGCCTTTATGGCCAAAGTCCAGCCACTTGTGTTTCTCTGCTGCAATGATTTCGTGTAAATAGTTAGGGCATTAGATCTACAGAAATATGCAGTTCAGACACCATTTAGTATTCATTTGCACTAATGTGAAATGTAAACATGAAACATTATTCAAATTCCCAGGAATGACGGCTTAAATGGGAGATATTCTGATGTAAAAGCTAGAAGTAAAAAAAAAACGTTAGAAAGGACGAAGGAGGACCGTCTGCACCACTGCTATAACCATCACAACCTAATGAAGCTCCTAAAAGGTGGAGAGTCTGGATTTGTGTGAAGCTGACAAAGGATGCAGAGCAACAAGACAAAATGCACATGCTGCGGAAAAATGGGTTCGCGTTTTTGTTATGTTTTATAAAAATGCAACAGTAAAGCGCGGAAGAAAGTGACAACTTGTAAACATGATCTTATAGTTTTAATTTATTCCCCCAAAATGTTTTTCCAAAGTGAAACCCGCTAACTAACATTTTAACTCTGCCAAATACATGGATGGACGAGCTGAAGCTTCAATTACTACGAGGGTTGGCAGCGAGTAACTGAACCACTCGGCACATTTCTGTTCCAGTAAATAGACATGCGTTAAGGATCTCAGACATCTTTAAACTCACATTTCAACAACATAACACTTTTCTCTTCATTTTTACTTTGCTTAGAGGGAAGAAATTCTACTGCGATCATCATTTCATCTATTGTCAAAGTGGTCTTTTAATTATGATTATGCCATTTTTTTAACAACAATGACAAAAACTGTCATTTTCTAGGACAGTTTCAACAGAGCTGCAGTAGTTTATTAGAAAATCATCTGAGCTGTGGGCAAGATCATTGGAGTAAGCCTTTTCTCATTTCCCATCATCCCTTTATTTTACACAGTCTCTCACTAACTTACAGCCTCTCACAACCCCAAACCAACATTACCGGTGCAACAAAAATGGTGAGTAATATTGGAGCTAGCCAGCCGTACAGTTTTGAGCCAGATGTCAGCTCAGACGAGGAAAATTAAGACGTACATGGATCTATTTGTCTGCAAGTGGAGGCATCAGAAGGGAATGGAGCAGGGAGCCTGCTATTGTGAGTTCTACGTCACACCTACAATCTTTTTCAAACAGCATGTTTTGGGTCTGCTACTGATTTGCAACAATTTGAATAAAGAAACACTCAAAAATGTGATTTGAATCTTAATTTTCTTGATATTTGTCCTCAATCGTCAGAAAAATGCCACAAGAACACATAAAAAACAGCAAAAACACAATTGTCATATAAGTACATCTTTAAAGAAATCATGTGAAATATTTTTCTGTCAGGACCTTCTGTCTTAGAAGTTTGCCTCATCACTTCACTGCTATATGAACTGATAAACACACCAAAAAGGTGAAACACTGAAATTTAGGCTCAACATTTGGGATAATTTGTTTGGCTTTTGCAGTTTGACTACTCCACTTTCCCCAGGGCAACAAAAATGCAAGCGAGCCATGCATCTGGTTTAGCGGAGGTGGAGGAGGAGAACGCGTGCGTCAGAGAACACGAAGCGCTGCGGAGAAAAATCAGGAGCAAAGGAGGCCAAGCGAGCCAGACGAGATAGAAAAAAGAAACAGAGCAAGTGTTGAACATTTGTGGTTAACAGCAGGCTGAGGTTTAATCACATCACAAGATATCCCAGTCCTCTTTGAGGGAATTCCCAGGACTTTTTTTTTTTTTTTTTTTTTTTTTACAACATCATCAGCAGACTTAAAGAGCACATCAAGTCTGGCATACATGCACTCTCTTTTCCAGCATGAAAGCTAATAAAACATTAGTTCCAATGTTTTTTTTTCCTCTTACTTTACAAGCCCTGTTTACATCAAAATGTCACATTGTAGGTTTCTGGGATTTCCTGCTGTGGTATATAAAGCCTGCTAATTAATTTATGGGCTGTAAAGAAAGGTGTTTTATGAATTCGGCTGCAGATTTTCATGCCACATCCAATAAATTAGGAACACAAGTACATTTTCCGATTACAGCACCTCAACTGACTCATTTTCAAATATCAAACCTATAAAATCAAAAGGTTTATGAAGTTATATGAAATAAAGAGCCCTTTTTAGTGGGGTTAACCCTAATCTTAAAGCAACTTTTTACACATTTTTGCCAAACCTGTAATACCGCTTGTATCAAACGGCAAAGAATGACATCACTATCCATCTTATCTCTGTGCGGTGTAACCAAAACATATAGAACACAAGTTTAAATGTTTGTAAGTAGAGTTTTTAAAATAAATTTAGCTTAAAGTACCACTCAAATCATCTTTGATCTATTGTGAAAGCGTTACCAGTGAGCTTGTAATTATAAACATGGCGCTTTCACCATTGACAGTTGGCGCAGAGTAAGTCTGTCCCCACTTCCCACAATCTATTTGTTTACACTCTCTTGATAGCTTTCAGCCCCTTACACTCCTAATATTACAAGTACTACAAAAATGGCGAGCAATATTGGAGTTATCTAGCCGTATAGTTTTGAACCAGATGCCAGCTTGGATGAAAAGCTTGGATGAAAACCAAGACGTACAAGGATATAGTCATCTTGAAGTGGATGCATCAGAATGGAGCGGAGCAGGGAGCATGTTGCCCACCCAAAGTAGCTTCTACGCCACAAATAAGCTCTTTTTCAAACATCTGCTCCTGATTTATGATTTGAACTAAAATCAAAAACTCAGAAATGCAATTTTAAGCTTAATTTTCTTCATATTTGTCCTCCATCATAAGAAACATGCAGCAAGAACATGTTAGAAACACCAGAAACACGATTTTCATCTGAGTGGGTATTTAATTAGTTAAGAAATACTCAAGATGGAAGAAGGGGGTGGAGTTGAGTTTTTGACTCCTCACAAGTGCTCTGACAGAGGCATTAAGCAAGGCAACAAAATTCTATTAGGCGACAGCAAAAAGTAAAATGTTTCTTTCTGAAAGTAAAAGTGAATACTGTATCCGATCTTACCAACTAGCTGTAGAGACACACAAACAATTATGAGGGAAAATCTACATTTATCTTGCTTGTTCAAAAGTTTCTGAGCTCCCATCATGACTGTCTGTCTGGATCACCCCTCCTGTATGTCTAACTTAATGCGACCGGTGAGTTCAAAGACGCACAGTGAGCTGAAGTAGCCCTAAACTGCCAGAGAGGGGTGGAGAGAAACGGCCCTTTTACCGTAAACCATGAGTCACTTCAGCCCACAGACCTGGAACTCTGCCACGCTCGCTTTCTCCGACTATCTTACCTTCTCCCTCAGCCATTCCATCTACAGTTTGCCAGGTCAGGCCCACTGAGGCAGCCAGCCAACTAGCTCATTCTGATTTGCCCCTCCTCCAAAACAGGAAATATTGAAGTGCTAAGCAGAGGAGGAGGATGATAATGAAAAGGAGGAGCAGAAAGAGGAGACGAGGGGGCAAACATCTCATTGCTATGGAGATAACTGCATTCAAAGTCAGGAAACTTGGATGATACTGGGATGCAAATATAGAACAACTTCGCATAAACATTTTCGAAGCGTACAAAATATTTCAACATGGAAATAATTAGCTTCAAAATGCACCACAGCATCTCAAAGATGGCCATCTGTGTTTACGCTGCATCCTTTACCTCTGTATTCCTCAAACCCCATTTCTAATTCCCTGACAGGAGGAATTAAAAACAAACAACAGTCGGCACTTGGTAGCACCTGTGATGCCAATGATTTCAAACTGCTCTACAATTACTAACTCAAAGTCTAGCACCATACAAAGACACAGCAATTTAAAACATGCCATCTAACTGCTAAAATCCCTAGAGCTTTGCTTGTATACTCTTAAGAATAAATTTCAGAAGATGTATATTCAGGAAATAGTGAAAGAAAGAAAAAAAAAAGAATACTCCCACTGTCCATGTTGCATGTAAGTGCAGCTACAGGTTGGATGTACTAAAGACTTGCTCATAAAGTCAACACTTAAGTCTCTTTCATGATGCGTTAAGTATACTCCTCCAACTTTTCTGTGTCTGGCCCCCAGCTAAAAGAGTTTACAGCAAACTCAGGGTTTTCAACTGGAAGCTTCACTTTTAAGCTCACAATCGGATCATTTTTTGATCTATTTTAAGAGCATTCCCAGTAGTCTTAATTATGATTATGCTGTTTTTAGTCAAAATAATAAAAAAAAAAACGTGTCGTTTTGTAAAACATAGTTTCTGCAGTGTTAGAAGTTCATAAGAAATTTGCTTCTGAATTGTGGGCGGGACTGTTGCTGCGGAGTACGCTCATTCCCTTCCCATCATCCATCTGTTCACACCGCAGGATGTCACAATCCAGTTTTCGAAGGCTGGTGTCCAACATGTTTTCCAACCAACCTGCCATTGAAGCTCCTGATCCAGGTAATCAGCAGCAGATGAAACAGGATTTCTGGAAAACCAGCAGGAGGCTGACGCCTGGAGATTGACACCCCATGTTCGCGCTCCCGCTAGCTTACTGCCCCCTCACAACCCCAATCTAATATTATTGGTACAATCAAAATGGTGAGAAATATTGGAGCTATCCAGCTTTGATCCAGATGCCAGCTCAGAAGAGGAAAATGAAGATGTACATGGATTAAGCTGTCTACAAGCGGATCAGAATGGAGCGGAGCACGGAGCTTGAGGCTTGCCGTAGTGACTTCTATCACACTAACAAGCTTTTTGCAATGGAATTTTTCTGTCTGCTCCCGATTCACAACAATTTGAATAAAGAAATACACAATGGTGCAATTCAAAGATTAGTCGTCTTTATACATGTCCTCCATCGTAAGAAAAATTCCACAAGAACATGTTATAAACACCAAAAACACAATTTTCATTGGAGTGGGTCTTTAAGGGGTTTGGACCATATTTTGCAACTTGCAGAGAGAAAGGAAGCCAGGCTGACCTGTGGGCAGGCTGGCCGTTGAGGAGGAGGAAGGGTGGGGTGGAGGCGAGTCTACGGCTAATGTTGGAGCTGCAGGCTCACTGTGAGTCGGATGCACTGACGAGAGTTTCGGGGGGAGAATGGCCTGTTTTCAACAGCTGCTTGTGCTCCTGCTGACGGAAGCATGGGGCACCTTGGTAGACTCTGGCACAGTGAATATGGGGAGGTGGAGGGAGGACAGATGAAAACAAGAGGAGTAATGCAGGGGGTGAAGGACCATTAGCTACAACAGGGAGACTGTTCAATTAATCTTTCTTCAAAAATAAAAAGTTTCATTATTGTTCTATAAAAACTAAAGAAAAACGCTAACTCACGTTCAAAAGGATAAATGCAGAAAAGCAACTAAGAAAATCTCTAGAAACCTGCATTCACCATCCCCTCCAGCGGGGGCACAGCAGTCGTCAGCCTAAACACATTGCTGCTCTTTAAAGAACTCAAGGATCGTAATAATGTCCTCAGGCAGGGGGTCGAGAAATTACTTTTTTCAGCTTGCTACATTTAAAGATTAAAAGAGACAAGACTGTCAAGTACCGGGAATGAGACTGAGACTTCATGACTATAAGCCATTGTTTCCACCAGGACAGTGCAGCTGTGAAAGCTCGGTTTCATCATCATCATCTATTCATAGGTTAGAGCTTCTCCGATGCTAAGCTCTCAGAGCTCGACCAAAGCTGTTAGTTATTAACTGCTGGCACAGCAGCTGAAGCAAAGTATTCATGACCCACTAGCTTATGTTACTCTCTGTAACTGACTAAAGGTTTTACTGTTGGTGCGGTCTCCATTCTACTAGATTCAGCATATTTTTAAAAAGACATATCAAGAAATGAATTGTAGAAGTAAAATTGTCACTTTTATTTTTGCTTCTTTAAAGCGTTTACTTCAATAGCTTAAAGACTGATGAAAATTGTGTTTTCGGCATTTTCAACATACATAAAGAAAAATAGGCTTCAAATTCCATTTCTGAGTATTATTTTTTATTCAAATCATTGTGAATCAGGAGCAGATAAAAACATTCAGGTATATAAACTTGTAGCTGTGATGTAAATGCGATTATCAGCAAGAAAAAAAATTGTCTTCATTTTATTTGTTCAAGCTCGCCACTTTTGTCGCACCGGTAATGTTAGGTTGGGGTTGAGAGGGGCTGTAGCTAGCAGGAGAGAGTGTAAACAAAGGGATGATGGGAAGTATGGGCAGGCTTTTTCTGCATCAAAGGTCCCGCTCACAACTCAGAGGCAACTTTTTTATGATCTACTGCCGCTCTGCAGAAACTATGTCTTAAAACAACAGGTTTTTGGATCTTGGTTGAAGACAGCACAATTATAACTAAAAGACCACTGGAAACTCTTTTACAATAGATCAAAAAATGATTGGAGTGGTACTTTAATAAAAAAAAAAATATTTGCAAACTTTGTGTATTTGTGAAGCAAAGGAGAAGAACAAAGCCAGACAATATACTCTTAGGATATTACTTTAAGTTTAATTTTAGGTTCTTTTGTTTATTAAAAAAGTGTCTTTGAAGGAGACAATGCTTCCAGTTGCAAAGCTGCTGAGTATAAGAACTCTGATCGGCTTAACCTTAGCAGGAGAATGTGCAGGTATGGTTCAGGGGTCGCCACTAAGTCACTCAGTGCAATCAGCTCAGGGTCAGAGCTCCCTGTGGCTGAGATGCAAATAACCCCAAGATGATCGACTCATTGCAGTCATTACATAACAGAATAAGATGATAAAATCAAATCAAAATGCCCCCCCTTCAGGAGAGAACCTCTTTAAACCCAAAACGCTGTACTTGAGCACACCCAAACATCAGCTGATGAGCTAATGCGCACTGAGCCAGCTTTTAAAACCAGCAGCAGAGAGAGGAGGAAAAAAAAAAAAGAAAACCTTTGTGTGGCCCAAATGAGCTGCAAAGAGCAAGGCTGCGCCATTGGCTGTTCTCCTGAAAGTGTGCAGTGAAGCAGTGAGAAAGCTGTGCACATGTGGCCAGCCTGTCACATACAAAAACAAAGAGTTATGTAATGCTGAGGCCCACGCTGAGGGGAGATGGTGCTGGGAACATGGACATAACCTGTCTTACAAACACACGTTTGTTAAAATCAAACAATTTCTAGCTTTAGTGATCCTTCACTAAAGCCTTTTTTAAAATTTTTGTGTAAATGTTTTTATTCTTGTGGGTTTTCACTGCACTGCTCTTTTGTGTGCCACAACTTGCATTTGTGTATGTCTCCCTGCAGCTCAGCAAGAAAGGATAAAGCTATTGCGCTTGACCTCGCCTCTCATCAGATTTATCTACATCTGTTCCATTTCCTCTCTATACTTGTTCTTCATCCCTCCCCACCTTTCTGCGCTTTGCTCTCACCATTCCCATGGATCTATGATTTGATCCTCCTGCCAGTATTTCTGCATTAAAAACAAACGGATGAAAAGAGCGTTTCCCTGTCAGTCCACGCCGCTGTTTTAAGTGTCGATTGTCTTCACAAACATAAATACTGTGCGGTCGTGTCACAATGTACAAAAAGGGAACCGTTACAGAGTTGGGACTATCTGATGTGTGACGTGGATCCTTGTGGAAGCTGGGGGAAGGGGCAAGATGGCTGGTCGCCCTGTTAGCCAATCAGAGGGGAGAAACGGTGAGGGACAGGGAGGGAGAATGAAAGAGAGAGCAAGCGTGCAGGAGGAAGGGAAGGAGGCAAAGGAGGGAGGGTAAGTGATGAGGAGAACTGTGAGAGTGTGTGCGTGCATAAAACAGTCCCCACCCCCTTGCGCACTCCACTATGAGTTCCTGTCTCCCTGCCCTGAAACCAGCTTGGCCCCAAATCCGCTTACAATTAGTTCAGTATTTACGAATGCTACACTGCTTTGGCTTCTTCACATCAAAGACCTCAAGACCTGCAATCTACTAATTACATCAGACTGATTAGACTTCTGATTTCCTTATAGATCTAATTATGTTAATAAAAAAAGAGTGACAAGTCAGAAAAAAAAACAACAAATGGTTTTGGCTTGTCTGACTTATGGGGCATGTTATTCCCCGAAGGCAGTGTTTTGTAGAAAAAAATGCAACAGCATGGAAAGGAGACTAGTCCCTGTCTATGACAGCCTATTTGCAAAAACATAGTACTCAGCTGTGGGATTCTCACAGGAGAATCCTCAGTTCATCCAAGATGCACATCAAACACTTGCCTTGAGGCTGCGTGTGCGTCATGCAAAGAAAAAAAACAAAAAAACATAGCAGTTTTCACTTTTAAAGAGATTTAATTTTCCTGACAACAAAAGAAAAAAGAAGATTGACTGTTTAACATCTTGAGGTTAGAGGGAAGCTGTCTGGGAAGACATCAAAGTGTGAGGATAGGTGGGAAAGAGGAAAAAACATACAAGTCATCACTACTCCCATCTGCTTTACATCCTTATATTTCCCTTCCTGCATGAATTTACAAGTGTGTAAAAGTAGTGTGAAAAATGAAATTACATACAAAATAAAATAATGGATCTTTACGTAAAATATATATTGTTCTTTCAACATTTCAACAATTCTTGTTTGGACTCCTTCATTTTCATATCCAGCATGTAAGTGTTTATCTGTCATTTGCCACATTTTTCACTGCACTAAACTGAATTTAAATATCTTGGCAAAAAGCTTAAAAATAAAAAACAAAACAAAAAGGGCAGATATTAAAAGTGTTAAACTCTTAGATTAGCACAACTAACAATGACAGTTGGAGTTTTACAACAGGCAGCCACTTACGCACAGGAAAACAAAGCCTTCAGAAATCAAAACTTCACTATTGGTTCACCTGAATGATTTGATAACACAAGTGGTTTAGTACATGACTGCGTATTCTCAGGCTCTGAAATACCTCATTCAAAATAGCTTAAGACCAATTCTGATATATTTTTTCATCAGTTCAAATGGCATTTTTCTCATGAAGGAGAACGTGTATAAAAAAATTAAGCCCAAAATTGCATTTCTGAGTACTTCTTTATTTATATCGTTGTCAATCAGGAGAACACAAAAACGCAGTTTGAAAAAAAAAAAAAAAAAGATTTTTGTGATGTAGAAAATAAACTGGGTTGGCCACAATCTCCCTGCTCTGCTTAAACAGAAGCCTCTCAGCAAATGGGAAAGAAAAGGGGGGCGGGGTTGCTCCAAACTGACTGTCCCTCCCACAACTCAGAGATGAATTAAAAAACAAAACTCCTGCAGAAACGACACAAGTTTGTTTGTTTTATAGCTAAAAACTACCACTAGGAATACTTTTAAAATAGATCAATAGATGTTGGAGTGGGACTTCAACGTGAAAAATAACTCCTGTCTCTTGGGAATTTGAATACAGGAGAAGCGCAGTGTGGGACAGGACTACAGCAGATTCCACCCTGTAAGCATTTAGATGAATTCAAGGGTGAACGAGTGCAACATCCTGTCCTGCTGACCCCAGCAGCACCTGTTGAGATGACAGCAACCGACTCTTCAATGCCACCGTCATAATAGCACAATCTGCTGGATATTCTAGGGAGAAACCACACCTTGCATTTGCAACCTGATCTAAAACAGGTCCACAAGAAATCTAAGGGATAGTGAGATAAATGTTTAGGATTTCTTGGATCGAAATGCATCATTATAGTATAATAGATATATAAAAATAATTACGCTATTTCAATGTGATTGAATTCAAAAGAAAAGCAAGACTGACAGTTGGCAGCGCATACCTTAGCTGGCCTTTCTTCCAGTTAGTGCAGCTAAAGACATTTTGTGAAATCTATAGTATTTATTTCCTTGTTCCTTTTTCACTCTTTGCTTCCATATGTTTAGTGTAATAGTGTTTTTCTATTATTTTAAAAAGTAAAGAAATCCTATTCAAACACCTCAAATTAATGAAAATGGTAGTTGTTTAACAAAAAATTTAAAAGATAACATCGAGTGAAAATATTTTATTGCGACCAAGAGTCTACAAACTTTACCTATGCTAGCAGGTAAAAAAAAGAAAAGTCCTGAATTTAACTTGGTTGTGGTTTAAAACAACAGACAAGCCGCTGTAATTCCACTGAACACCAAAGATACCATCCTTTTTCAGGAGGCCTGGGGCCTCTTGTTTAGTATGCAGCAGAGAGCATATCCACCAAATGCGCCAAATGAAAGTTGCAGCCAAAGCTTACAGTGTAGGTGAGAGCTGGAGGCAGACGTTTGTGAATCAAGTCGAGAAAATCTCCACGAGAGAGGGTTAGCGAGTCCAAAAGGTTGCATTTGTGAGCGCTCTTCTAAAAGAGTGCCCAACTCGAGCCTGGTTTGTGCATTTGCGTGGACACAGAAAGTACAAAGAGCGTGATGCTCGTGCTGGTCCTCTTACATTAGGAGACCGAGAGGGGGGAGCGGGGGGAGAGTATGTGAATGCGTGTCTCACATAGAAATGGGCCAGTACAAATCACCTACAAAGGGGCCCCCTCAGCTGTGTCGGTGAACAGGAAACTGGAGTGCAATCTTGGTTTCATGTGGCTCCGTCTGCTTCTTTTGCTCTCTCACACAGTTTTCCAGCTCTCTTAAATCAACTGGAGAACCCATTTGAACAGTTTCCTCCCCTGCTTTTCATGCAAATGTTACCGAAACTAATCTTTTTCCCCTTCTTTTAACAACACCATCTTCTACTTTGTTCTGTGGTGCTAGACTGCCAAACAAGACATTTTGTTGAGTTTTTTGCGCTTAGGGTCCTCACAGAAATCTCTTGTGCATTGATTGCCAGTTAACTCCGTCCCTGCACTTACCCATGTCTCCTAATTAGGTCCCAGTGCACCCGACAGTACCATCAAAGATAGTCTGCCTCTTTAAGTTTGAGATTAAGCAACTAAACACACACTGTTTTTAAAAAAATAAGTTAATTCCATTCATTTTGTTCTTAAAAATAATAGAAAATCTAATCTAAGTAAACTTGAATTCTTTACATTCCTGAACACTCTTTCGTAAAAAGACTTCATCGAGTCACAAATATACTCATAAAATAAAGGTTATTCCTCTTGGATTAATAAAACATGGTGCAGGACAACAGAAATGCATTTCTTTTGACAAATACAGTGAAATTTCACATTACACTTCTGCTATAAGTAGCAAAGAAGATAAACACGAGCATATCAGAAACATGAGGAGTTAAAGGGTCAAAAGGGAGGAGGCCTGTGAGATTATAGTCCCATTACCTTGAGCTTTAGAGAGACGAGGGGGTCAAGGACTGACCTTTCACAGCTCAAGAGTTCAGCACTGTAATGTAATACACAGGGATGCTTCCTCTTTTATAGACCTAAACAAAACTGGCCAGCACCGTGTTGGCCACAAACACCGAGACACATTTGCACCCAGTTGGACATCCGTTCTCTTCAGCTCCATTTAACAGGAGCCCTAACTGGATTCTATCCATTCCATCTCCAACGAAAAAAAGTCTCCCCAAACTGCTTGCTCATCCCGATTGATAAATTAGCCTCCAGACAAACCGTCTGAACGTGCTGGTCAGCTCACTTTTTCTCGGGGATGATTACGAGCACTACGAGAAAAAGGCAGATGCCACAGAGCTGGATCTAAAAACCCACTCTTTAGAAGAAAAAAAAGCCAAATCTTTTAGTTAAATAGTGCACTTTTTCCCTGGTTTGTTTGTTGGCTATTTTGCTCAATTTTCCTCTGAGATTCCTCCTCACCTCCATTCCCGCAGGTACAGTGTCTGAGGAGACCGTGGGGAGGCCTGAGGAGCAGCTGCTTCATCCCAATGCTCCTTATTAGTCTTGCACGGCACCTGGCTTCCATTTCTAGTCAGGTAGCTCAGATGACTGAGTTTTCCCAAGCTCTTCCGCAACAAGATGTTACCATAAAAGGAAGCAATTTGAGCCCCCATTTTTCTTAAGCAGTAATTTCCTGAAGTCTCAAAGAATATCTTGTGATAACCTGACAGACTTCAGCATCAAAACAACTCAAAAAGCAGAGCGAGTCTTTTTCCATCCGTGTCTTTCACACCTGTTTGTGAAAGCATTTCACAGCAGCACAGAGTCACTTGACACCCCGTTTTGAGATCTGTCATAAATTTTTGCCTTAAATTACCAGCATGCTGAAAATGTGATCACAACAATTAAAGAATATGTAAAAAAAAAAATACTAGCCAAATGTTGATAAAAGAAGTCAAACTTTAAATTTCCTTCACTGAATGCGAGCTCCTCAGTGCATAGCCATAACCAGATCTTTACTATGCTGATTTACCTCAACTCTATTGACTGAACTCTATTGTTTGTTGATATCTGTAACACATTTATAAAAGTTTTTTTTTCTCAGAAAAGAAAAAAAAAAGATTTGTAGGTAACTGTCCAAGTTTTAATAAAGTTTTTTAGCAAACACCAATTGTAGCTTTTTTTTTAAAGTGCATTGATAGTGTAGCCTGTGAGGTTTCTTTAGTATATGGTGAAATATTGACACACAAGGATGTTTATGCAGTGTGATACAAATCTGACTCATCTGTGACTAAAAAGACAAAGACTCTTCTCAGTATCAGGTTCAATAAATAAAACCACAATATATGAAAGAAATCCTAAATATATTCATGGAATTTATTTTGTTTATTTTTCTTTATAAAACAAGCATAATCTATGTTTAGAAAAAAAATGTAAATAACTCAATGAAAAGGATTGTAGAGACGACCCTTGTATAGTCCAAACTCAGAGAATTATTTACCAAGACGGACAAAACAGAACAAGAAACAAACGTGAACAACCAGCAAAGAAAAGTCAGCTTAAAGATGAGTTTCAGCAAACAAATCTCACCTTTGGTTGTCTGTTCTGTGGCCTAAAAAAAGAAAAAAAAATAAGATTAGCAACAAAAATAACATAAAAAAAAAGTTCTATGTTAAAAATTAAATGCTTTAAAGTTACACTTTTGCAGATTAACATAACTAAATAAAACCTTAATTTTATATGGAGTTGAGAGCAGCTGAAGATGCAGCTATAAAATTTATATTTGCATTTTAGAATCTGGATTTGTAACAAATTAATTATGAAAATGTTGTTTTATTGTTACCGCTTCCCCATGTAAACTAGTTTACTTGAACCCTTGACCAGACTGGTGTGACTAAAAATTCACACTTCATTTCACTGTAAACAGATTACCCACTGAAGGCTAAAGTAGGAAGTCGTGGGCACAGTCACTAACAGAACTAACTTAAGCTGTTCAGGTGATGTATGAGTTTGTATAAAATGCTAATACAGCAAAATGAGACGTAATGCACTACATAATTGTTTATTAAGAAACATAATTCTTCTTTTCCTTTTTGGTACAATATTGAAAGTATAGATTCTGACCACCTTGACTAGAAAACTGGATGGACAGCAGCCATGTTTGACCTCATTGTGAACTACTGTAGTCTTAAAAAAATGAGAGAATGCTCTAATAAAAGAAGAAGAAAGCTTTACCTTTTTCTGAGCAGCTTCTTTCTTTTTCTTCTCGTCTTGTTTTTTCTTTTTCCTATCTTCCATCAAATGGTTCTCATCTGTTTTTTTTTTTTTTGCTTCTTTTCACTGTTTAAACATAAAAAGACAAAGAGCAGATTTTTATTTTAGACAACTTATGAGGTGGTTGCCGTTTCACTTTTGAAGGCAAGTATTAAATGAGTTTTGAAGTACAGCAAACATGCATTGTGGTTTTAGATTTAGCCCTGAAAATATGATGTGAAGCTGGATTGAAAATAAGACGATGTGTAGCCTCACACCTGACAAAATGCAAGAGCAGAACTCAGAAAAAACACAGCAATATTCCAAACTTTTGATAAAGACTTTGAAACTATTTCTCTATAGGACTCTGTCCTGAGCGTTGAAGAGCTCACAACAGCAACACATTTAAGCCAGAATCCACCATACAATACACAATTGTTTCATGCAAAACAATGGCACACAATGGGCCCTTCTACTCCATCCAGAGCATCAACACATGTGCTCTTCTGTTTAAACAGCAAAAAGGAAAGAAAAGAAAAATTTGCATTTATAGAAATCCACAATAAAGCTCTAACCATAAACATACTTGTGACAATGATCGCAAAACCTTCACTTCGTTATCCTGGCACGAGTATGCTGCGGCAAGTAACATGTGCCATTGCCTGGCAACAAGCAAGCCCAAAAGCCACGCTGAACAGTCAGGTGCTCGTAAGGACAGGACTGAAAAAGTTTGAACTCAATCACAGAACCTGAAAGTTAAACTTCGACCAGTAAAGAATGTAAAGTTTGAACATGACAGATTCTTTTAGGGAAAAGCAATCATTCGAAAGACTGTATTTAGAGGAATGGTCATGATGGCAGGAAAATGTAACAATTTCATTCTCCTTAACAACAAAAAAATGTATAACCTGCATGGATGTTTGGAATAATATAAATATTCTTGCTACTGTACATATCAATGCTCCACACTACAGCATGGGTGACATCACAGGTTTGCAAACAGCTTTCTACATTCATGAAGCCCCTAACTTTTATGGATTGTTTTTCCAACATTGCATTTAACAAAGCGAGTGAAAAGTCATTCCTTCTGTCAGACCCCCCATGTCAACTCGAAGTGAAACGGATACTGGGGATGGGTTTTGTTTTATTGCTTAAAGATTGACATTTACTTTTTTGCAATTTACTCACTAACATTTATAGCAAAACAATGTTATAAAAACAATGTGTTGAGCTGAAGTCATAAGTGACAATGAAGTGGTCACCATTTTTTTTTAAATAATTTTTTTTATTGCAGGATAATCAAATAATGCTTGATGGATATATTGTACAAAAACTTTCAAAAACTAAAGAAAGCAGTTGTAATATAACATATGCTCTCACATATTTTTTTAAAGTGCTTCCAGTGGTCTTTTAATTATGATTATGCCATTTTAAGCCAAATTTTTTTAGGTCATAGTTTCTGCAGAGCGGCAGTCGTTCCTTTGAATTTTGCCTCTGAATTGTGGAAGGGACTGCTGGCACAGAATAAGCTTTCCCCCCACTTCCCCTCATCCATCTGTTTACGCAATCTCCTGCTAGGCCCTCACAATCTCAAATTGACATTATCAGTACAAAAAAGGCGAGCGACATTGGAACCATCCAGCCGTACAGTTTTGAGCCAGATTCCAGCTCAGACGAGGAAAACAAAGACCTACATGGATCTATTTGTCTAGAAGTGGACGCACCAGAATGGAGTGGAGCAGGGAGCTTGTGGCCCAGCGTGTTTTTTATGTCGCAACTGCAAGATTTTTCCAACGGCATTTATTCATTTGTTCCTGATTCAGAACAACATAAAAAAAATACTAACAAATAAAATGTTAATCTTAATTTTCTGTAGATATATCCTCCATCATCATAAAAATGCCACGAGAACATGTTTGAACAATTTGATCGGAGTGGGTCTTTAAAGAGCTAATGCAACTCTTGCAGACATGAGTTACAGAGACCAGTGAGCCCAGATCTGTTGTGGATTTACAGTCTCCTATCAGAACAACAGGATTAGTGCCTGGTGCCCCCCCTTCCTTCAAACCAGACGCTCGTTCTACTATAAGTGCAAGGAGGCAGCGGGGTGTATTGAGAGGGAAATCAAGAAAATCAAGAGGGAATGAAGTGTGGATATGAGCCAAAGCCACACAGGTAAATACAGCACTCCTCCACACTGGAGCAATAAGGATGATGGGGAGCACGAATGATGAAGCCGGTCTGTGTGGATGTGGGAGAGATGGGGGGAGGGGTGGTAGACAACAGTCATTGGGCACGGAGCCAGGAATGCCATCGCTGGATACGCTGAACAAGGGAACGGCAAGCACCAGAGAGAGGGGTTTTGGAGCGACGACAGCGACATTGAAACGTGTAGATTCCCTCTGTTCACCAGCCAATGGACAACGGCTTCAGAGGTTCTCTGAGGCGCCACAATTTTTAGGATTTGTTTATGGAAGCACAAAAATTGATATTATCTTCAGTTTAATTAAAAATTTTTTTTAAACTCCAATCATCTTCTTATCTATTGTAAAAGTGTTCCTATAGTCTTTTATTATGCTGTTTTATCCGAAATATATGTATATATATATATATATATATATTCTTTTTTTTTTTTGAAAAAAGGAAAACAAAGACATACTTAAAATCTAGTTGTCTACAAGTGGACACATTAGACAGATCCAAGTCAAAGCTATTCGCTTTTTCCAAGAATATTTCTTTGATAGCATAGCGATTCACAACAATTTGAAAAAAGAAATAATCTGAGGTGCAATTTTTATCTTCATTTCTTTATAAATGTCCTACATAATGTGAATATTGCCACAAGAAAATGTGGAAAAACACCATCAGAGTGAGTGTTTAAGCACAATTTCTGAAGAGGATTGCACTCAGTGTTTGCACATTTTCACTCCCTGACCCTTCACTAATGGTCAAAGAAAAACAACTTTGGCTGCACACGTACAGCCATGGAACATAATCAAACATGTATGGACTCTTTCTGAAGCTGTGTGCTGTTAAAAGAAAAAAAAAAAAGAAAAAGAAAAAAGTGATGAAGAGAACATGTTTAAGAAACAACAAATGCCCTTTCTAAACCCCATCAGGTAACTTTTGTATTTTATTGTTTTATGACAATGTTCAGTGGATACAAGTATAAAAAGTGATATGATGAGCAACTTTGATGGTAAAAATCCTTATAGAAAAATAAAAATGACAATAAATTTGAGAATTATTTTCTTGACAAAAAAAAAATAAGGACAATTGGTGATTTTTATATAAGAATGCAAGCTCATCTTTGCCATAAAACAACTCCACCAAACCAAAGTACACAATCTGGCAAAAATATGCCAAAGCCATTTAGTCCAGAATTAAGAGAAGGATGAGAAGTGATGGAATGACCCATCAAAGATCTAAGCAGTCTGTTTTCCTGTTATCAAAGCCCCTTTAGGTGCCCGTCGACAACGCATTGTTCAGGGGATTGGGTGCAGACAGAAAACTTATGAGCCCTGCAGGGTCAGAAAAGACCTGGATGACCTCTTCATAAGATCCAAAATCAGAGCCCAAGCCCAAGGTTGCAGGACCAATCAGAAATCCATACAGCCATTACTATACGAGTAGCTTTAGTGACCAGGCTAGGATGAGCTGAGTGAAGGTCTCATCTTTAAGGCATTTACAGTTTCAGGAACTCAAAGGTCAGATTGGAGCAGCTAAGACTTATTCATGGATTTTATCAAAGCGATACAGAAAACGTATTTAAAGTGATGGAGGCCAATGGTGACCCAATGAAAAAAAAAAATGAAAAAGGCACCAACATTAAATGCGTTTCAATCCCGTCAGGCTGTGCGCGTCACCTCTGTGTGTGGCAACAAAGCTTATTTTGTGCGACCGAGCAGTAATAACAGCCATGTCAACTCTCCTGAACGGTCGCAACGCGGCCACCGTCCAACCAATCTGTGCCGAGCTCCAACCCAAACGACAGCTTGACTAGCGACAACACGGGGGTGCCCTTGAATTAGCCAAGCCGCTGTGCTTTTTTTTCCTCCCCCTTTTTTTTTTTTTAACTCGATTAGTCTAAGTTACTGTGACGTCGGCATGAGATAAAACATCACCGTAAACGCTCAAAAACACAAACTAACCCTCTACTCCATCGACAACTGTGCACAAGCCGAGCTCCCGCCACGAATCCACCACTGATGTCAAAGTGGAGTAAAAATATTTTCCTTTCCAGTCTAGCTATTCACAGCACGCCTGCGCAAACACGACCCGACAAGGTGGAGGGAAAATATATATATATATAAATGTGCATGAGTTCCCCAAACCACGGAATAAATCCTACCATGAAGCGTTCAGTTAGGTCTTTTTAACGACGGAGCCTCTGCAGCCATTTTGTAGTAACTGACCGGAGCAGGAGCTCGAAACACTTGAATCGGAGGTAACGGGGAAGGTGGGTGGAGCTTTGTCGTACCACGTGACCTTCAATAACAAAACAAACTGGTGCTGCTTCCACAGGGCGCCGCCCCCTGGCGTTTCCAGGACAACTGGAGCCCCTCCATCCCCTGGGGCTTTCTCCTCGTCAAGATATTAAAAGCAAAACAAGAGAAATACATGTAACAAAATGAATGTGTAAAATAAAATCATTAAGAGAAACTAAATAAAACTAACTGTGTTTACAGGATGGGCCACCAACAGGGGGCACAATAAATGCAGCAGCACTGTAAAAACACACCAAACAATCACTACTTCACCTCTGCTGGTTATTATAAGCATGCCATTTTACCAGAGAACCAATATATAATATAAAATATTTTTTTCATATACAGACAGTTTTAAAATTGTATCTGTATTTAAAGAACAAATATTGACTGAAATATTAAAACTTTACAACTTGGATGGAGAAAAGGTTTGTAGAAAACATATATATATTTGTGTGGCATCTTTAATAATGAATCCTCATAAGATTAAAACAGTAGATGAATTTATTGATACTGTGTACGACATTAGTTTATTTCCAAAGATTACTAAACCAAGTCTAGCTCATGGTGCAAGGTTAATTTGATCATATTCACCAACGACATTGACAATAAAGCATTTAATGGATTTGTAATCAATGACTTTGTGACCATTTTTTACAGAATATGATAACAGTAATGTGAATCATAAATTGAATAATTAAAACAGAAGACTACTAAAGACTATTGCATTTAAAGTCGATTCACAGACACATAATTGGAATGAAATTGACCAAGTCTTAAGTGTTGATGAGTCCTACAAATAGCTAGCTAATAAAAACATGCAATAAAATGCTGCTGGCGAAACACAAAAAATCAGAATCTTAAGAACATAAAAAGACTATTGATTCAAGAAATAAATATTTTTTGCTTTGTAAGAAAATAATCTAATCATGAAAGTTTTTCAATAGCAAAATAATCTTAGTTTGTTTCTTGAAAAACGAAAAATATTTTCTTACAACAACCATTCTTGGTAAGATTATTTTTGGCAATTTGTTTTTCTCTTATTTAAGGGGTAAAATTTTTTGACTTATTTCTGAGGGGTCTGTTTTTACGATGCAATTTGCAATCCAGCAGGACAATGGAATACAAAGAGAGCAAATATTAACTGTACACAAAGATTTAAAATAAAAGTCCATATGTCATAGTAATCCTTTTCCTTTAAACATTAGTTTTGACGTATAGATTGATGCTGCAGCAGCATTTGGGATTGTATGAATTCAGGCTAAGGTACAGTGGTACACTGACTGTGTTAGAACATAAAGCTGAGTCTTTAAAGTCTTGGGTAGAGGCATGTTTTCACATTGACATTGATAAAAATCCTCAAATGTGATATTTTTTGTGGATCTGACCACCTGTTAATGCAATCAGTTCATTTTTATAATATTGTTCATATACTAATACAATTAAAAAAGGGTTAATAGACGACTTCCAGACTTGGTTGTGTGGAATTTTTCTTTTAGTGAACAGGATTATGTCTAAAATTTACAAGTTTATGTTTTTAAATATTTTTGTACTTTGGGAATGCAGGAGGCTTGAGTTTTGCAGTGTGTTTGCATTCCCATTAAATACATATCCACAAATAAATATGACCCAATCTAGATTCTGCCACTCTGCAGAAACTATGTTCTAGAAATCGACAAAGATTTAAAAAAAAAAACATTTTGGCTAAAAACAGCATCATCATAATTAAAGGTAGACTGGGAACGCTTTTAAAATATAAAAAAGGATGATTCGAGTTGGACAAAAGTCTCCATTTAAAGACAATAGAATGATGGGATGATTTAGGAAGGCTCATGTGCTCCTCATCCTTCAAAGTGCTGACTGAACCTGTCAAGGTCATTCTATTGTTGTTCGATGTTGGGAGTTGAGGTGGGAGCAGGTGTCAAGAAAGCAGAAGTGCTTCGATGTCACAAATGCTTGCTTCTTGTATTTGAGATCACTCTCTTAGAAGCACACATACCAGTTTGTTTGGGTTTAATATTTTCCGGAGAGCAGAAGCACTAACACAACAAAAGCTGTGGCTGATGTTTGTCTTTTTTCTATAAAATAGAGAGAAAAAAAAACAGGTACTGAGAGGTAGCCATGGCTGTTCTTACTGGTTCCCAAGTTCCTAAATAATTCTTTGGCTCATTCGGCTTGATTAACCGCAGCAGACCATGTGGCGGACCAGCTGTAAGAGCACCAAAACAATAACTACATGCGGTACAAGTGCACATTTTCAGAGCCTGTCATAAAGTGACTAATCCAAGACTTGAAGAGTCTTTCCTGCTGTGTCAGTGTTGAAGCAAAGCAAAAACAATAATCTTATGGGGTCAAACATTGGTGTTTTGAAAGAGACGTCTCTGGGGTCAAATGGGAATGTGCTCTCACATCCCAAAGCAAAACGTTCAGCTCACACATTTCTGTGGGTTTAAAAAGAAATTAATGTGGCAACAGCTGAAACGAAACAATGATGATCATCCTCGGCTCTGGCTTTATTTCTTCTGGGAGTCGGTCTTTGGTGCATTAATGCTGTAACAGTAATAGTTCTGTGCCCACATTCACGCACCAAGCTCTGTCCTCTCCACAGCATCCACCCGTCAGAGTGATGAATGTCTCCTTCATGTGAGTGACCTCTAAGGTTAGCAGCAGTGGGGAGAAATGCAGCCGGGCTGCCTCGCATCCCTGGCAAAAACAGTAAGGTAGCCGCACAGACATTATTCTACATTGCTTGGCCACAGC
Source organism: Oryzias celebensis (assembly GCA_014656515.1). Lineage (NCBI taxonomy): Eukaryota > Metazoa > Chordata > Actinopteri > Beloniformes > Adrianichthyidae > Oryzias > Oryzias celebensis. The sequence continues at coordinate 12,442,297 of BNCR01000008.1, read as the reverse complement.
CATAATCGCAAATGTAATCAGGCTTACTGTGACTCTACAGGCTCTGCTGAACTGCGTTGGGCTGTGTGTGTGCTGGAGTGTGTTTGTGTGTCGGGGGGGGGGGGGGGGGGGGGGGGGGGGGCATAAAAGGCAAGGTCGGGCTTGATTTTTTTCTATGTTGCAGTAGAAGAACCGACATGTTCATCAGATTTACACACACAGAAGCCTGCACACATTTAATTAAAACATCAAAATAATATGACTTCACCATCTGCCAGTGTAACAGACCAAACTGTATCAGATTGTGAGCATAAATTAACATTTAAAATCACACTGGGCATACTCCATTCTAAAATGCATACGTTCATGGTGTTGTATGGTGGTTGTATGGGCAGGGAGAGGGACACTCTTTCATGTGGACATCCCTGAGGTTTCTTTTTTTTTTCCCCAATATTTTTTAGAAGTTTTTCCTCACCAAGAAGGAGCGTCTAAGGGCAGGGATACTAGTTTAGTTTAGTCTGGTTTAGTTTAACAACCAACTATTGTTTATATTTTTATGACTGACTTTATGTTCGTTGCATAAACAATGGTGTGAAGCCCATTGAGACGGCTATGGTTTTGATTTGGGGTTATGTATAAAAAAGGGGACTAGATTATAGCACATCAAAGCAAATTTGCAGATGCTGGGTTACTTCTTCTTTGGGAAATCTCTGGAAATTAGGTATAGACCTGTCATTAGGCACAAAAAAACAAGACCAGTGACAGTAGCCCTGAAAAGCAGGCAACATTGCAATTGGCAGCATCTGCTTACTGAAGAGCTCTTAAATAGGCCAGAGCATCAATCTTCCTGTCAGCAATACAGCAGCAACTATCTATGGGTCATGAATAAATATCATATTCATGAATGAGTATTATTGTCCACTTAATTATTCATTAACTCTTAATTGTCATAACCTACAGCAGGCTGTGGAAAATTAGATGGAGAAGGATAATGTTATTTCAGGAGTTTCGTCAATCTCGAACTATTGTGGACGGCTTTCCACAGTCGTGACTTTATGAGTTTTCATCGATGGATGGGATGGTCGTTTTTGGTGAAATTGAGGATGCAAAGGACAAAGCAAATGGGGCTGTAAGAGCTTGAGAAGGATCTGCATTAATGGAACGATGAGACAGGATTTTAAAAGGATGATTAATTACAATTAACACCCCAAGGACTGTCTATGAATAAGAACTAATGAGAACATCAATTCCTGAAATCCTCAAGAGGAAACAAAAGAGCAGAAATGAAATAAAAAAGGAAAAAAAACTTAGTGCTGTTTTGACTACTGTCAGGGCTGCCGTCCTCCAATGAAGGCTCTGTTCTCTCCTCTGTCACCTCGTCTTCTCTTCTTGCAAACACCTACCATACCCTACTTGTTTTGTAGTCGAGGCACATACACAACAGAAAGGGATGAATCATTCATAGCAGAACATAATGCCCTCAGTCCTCTCACCACAGAGGAGAGGCAGACAGAGACAATGCAACGAGCAGAGACGCTGATGGTGGAAGACAGCTCTGCAATAACAAAGCTAGAATAACGTGAATAATAAATTAAACTCATGTTAGATTCAAAAGATCTTAGATGATGGTTAAGACGTGACAAGTCGATAGTCTGATGGGCTGATATAAACACAATTTTTAGTTTGTAAATGAAACCCTCTTTCTCTTTTGCTTTTTAGTTCATAATTTCAAAGCACAGCAAAGTTTAGTTTTTTTCTGTTTGTTTTAATCAATAAATTGGGAGAACCTAATTCTAATCATTAAAGCTATGTTCCAGTCAAATTGATGCCTGTTATCTCTTCCAAGCTTTAAACACCAATATTTAGTCAAAATATTACCGTAATTGTCATCAGATAATATGAAGATGATGGCAAAGTTTCTTCCAGATTAGATTTAAATTGTATCTATTCCTATCAATATTACTTAATTTTATAATATTTTATCGATAATAATTAAAACAGAAATATTTTTTAAGTACATTCAAGTAATAATAACAACATCCCTTATTCTTGGATGAGTAAGTTAGATGAAAATCAAACTTTCTTCTCCAGTTGTGGACACCGGATCTTGAAAGAAAATATAACAAAATGTTAGACTCTGCAGGCAAACACTTCACTTTATCTGATTTAATGTTTTTAGAAAGACCAAGGTGTTTGAAATTAGCCTCATGATGGAGACACAAATGACGTTAGACCTTGGACATTGGAAAACCTTTTAAGCAATTATTATATATCCAAAATGGTCATTTGTGGAAAGGTTAGTTAATGTCTGTGAAAGTCCATACAAAACAAGATTGCAAACCAATAATTAAAAAACATCAATTAAAAATCCCAGAAAAAAGAATCTTAGAGCAGCTTCTAGTCAAAATGGTATTACATTTGCAAATTTGTGTGGCATCTGTAGATTTCTTTTATGTTTTCTTCAAATTAGAAGCTGATGCTGTTTATTGGTACAGATCATCAAATCAGATTCATTTAATCAGGAAGGAAATTGAGCAGTTTGTGTGGAAAGTACCTGAGAATTGCAAGGATGGCTGCTTGTCAATGACACGTGAATCTCATTTCAATCAGATGTACACGGACAAATGTACAAACAGCCGTTTCTGCTTTTATTTTCAGCATCTTCTATGCTGGAAGGGTGTAAAGGCACCCACACGTACTGATGCTATGGCCTAAACAACGACAGGTAAACAAACATGCAAATCAAATAATTAAACAATAAAAGGCCACAGTCTGTTAAACTTTGCATACTTTGAACAAGGACCACTTAATTGTTGAGTGCAATCCATTATTTTCCACCCTTTATGACCTACAAAAGCATTTTTTTTTTACCATCTCAGGGCGATGTTTTTTTTGTTCTTCATCAGTGCATCCACTCGACAAAGCTCAACCTCCTATAGTTACCCTCTCAGTTTAAAAAGCTTCGATTTTTTTCATTGGGAGTTTGTGAGTGTGTTTTGCGTGTTGTGTATTAGCTCTCCTGTTATCTCGGTGACACTTCAGCCTCTAATTGCTGCAGATGGGAACTGTGGGCAGGGCGCCTCTAAATACTCTGCTTTTTCTCAGGAGATGTTAGGAAAAATGAAAAAGTGGAAGAAAAAGCTCGGTGAAGCGGTGAGGGTAAATAAAAATAAAAGACACCAAGGAAAAAATACACACTGAAATGTAGTAATGTAGTAATACTTGCAACTAAAGTTGATAGAAATGTTCTTTTTGATGAACTTTTAAATTACTACTTAAATTTCATCAACCAAATTGGTCATAAACATGAGAAACTATATCCAATAAGTGAGCTATTAAACTAGATGGATTTCAGTTCAAAATTCTGAAATTGTGACCAACCAAACCAACATTTCCGTTCAATTGCATCCACTGCTACTCAAATCCCTCTGTTGAGTCTTCAAGAAAAGCTTGTGAGACAGTCGGTTGTAGTTAGTTTATATTAGGGTCTTGTGGTTGACTTTATACATACATCATAAAATTTGGTTTCCCTTTTTTTGTATTGTACACTTTTTAAAATGATTTTATTGTTAGCAAATTGACCTGCTACAGAGACATACATTTTGAGCTACATAAGCTTAGCAAACTAAGAAACAGTTTGCATTAAAATGAATAAACCAGCATTTGATGTAAACACCCTAGCTGTCATTAGAAACTCATTTATTTCTGGTTGATTTGAGATGCGGACAGAAATGTCAGACCTTTCTCTGAATCAAGAATTTTTTTCAACTTTATGTAACACTTTTTTTATTTGCAATAAAGCTGAAATGCTTTATATTTAACTCAAGAATTTGCTGCCTCTGCACTCTGACACCAAGCTAACTTGGAGATCATCGTGACACAACAAAATGATCACTTGTCAAACTTGAAAAATTGCAAAAGCTGGTTTAACTGGTTCATATTTTTAAATTCTTTGCAGCATAGCTCTGACGTTAGGGGAATCGTGAAATGTCAAGTTCTTAAATTCTGGATTTGTCTTGATCTAAAACTATCTGATTCATTGAGAGGTGCAGATAAAAAGTGAAATTGTGTGAGTCCAAATATTTACCATAACAAATGAGCAGAGAGAAAATCCTCTATGGTGTCTTTTAGCAGCTGGCTAGACTGCTTGGCCCAAGGGAAGTAACTTGTTTGGCTAAAGCCCCCACTGCTGGTTTCCATAGAAATAACTGCCAAAAGGAAAACCTCAGTTACTGTACAGCATATAAATGCGAGCATGGAGTGTGGGTGATCTGGGTGAAGTGCTGTGTTGGCTACAGCTTGAAAAAGAGCAACAATGTGAGTTTATTTCTTGCTCTATCTATCTAGTCAGTGAATTAACACAGAGCTCTGCTCTTTATTTCTCTGGTCGTTGTAGGTGTTGGGTCTGAAAGGTGTCAGAGAGCTGAGGGGGTTTGTGGTGCAGCACTGAGGAGTTAACTCCCCCCTTTAATCCACATATTGATCCCTTTACACAGCCCGAGCCACGATCAATACAGGCAATAAAACCAAACCCTGCAGCCTCCCTGGAGAGGTACGACGCACATCCTCAGACAGGGATGTATGTGTGCACATGTGAGGTCTTTGTGTCCCATCACTAATCAGTCAACTGGACAGCCTTCACTGGCTGACAAGGGAGCTTCCCTAACGAGAAGCTTTGAACAAGAAAACGCAATAAAGCAGTCAGCAGCAGGAGTGATCAGACGGCTGCGCATGTGCCATCCAGCAAGAAGCTGCAGAAACAACATATACAAACATGTTTATGCGTAAGAGCATAGTTGGACATTTGAAAATGGACCCACACATTAAAGCTGTAGAGCATCAATTTGTAAACGCAAACAGAGAATTATACTGCCACCTGCAGGTGAACTTTAGGACAGCAAGCAGTCAGAACTTCCAGACCAGGAGTGTCTGTTACACTTTTAGTAGGACCAGATTTTCAAACACCATTTTCGCAGGGTAAACAAAACAAAACAAAACAAAAAAAAAATCAAATTAGCTGTTAAAACTGGGTAACTGTTAAAAAATTGTAAAAGCATGTAATGGAACTGGTCATTTATTTGTTTTTTGAGCGATTGTTGTGTTAACCAGCGGGTCAAATATCAAGGATACAGATCTTGACAAAGTTGAAAAGATTCTTGAAAAATAACTTTCTTGGCCCTTCCATATTTTCACCTGCTGGTACCTTTGCAATTATATGATGGTGTCAACAAATACTGAATGTTAGGTATTAATTATGAAAATCAGAAAGGCAGCTTGGTTGACTTTATTTAGACTGAGATAAGAATAAAACTTGTTATTTGAATCGGATATTTTACTCGAACATTTGGATCAATGAAAACCCAACAGAGTCACACATACAACAAACCTTACTCAAAAATATGAGTTACTTTTATCCAAGTAGACTTAATTCTGTTACATTTTTAAAAATCATTTACTTTTAATGGGATTTTCTCCAAAATAAAATATGATATTTAGCATCAAAGTTTACCTGAATAAAACATAGTTGCCTTTAAAAGTTTGCAATACATCTGATGGTGGAATTCATGCCAGATGCTGATTTACTCAACTGTATCTCCAGCAGAAATGAAGGGAAATATGAGAAAAAGGCCAAAACGAGTGACAACTAAAACATGAATTGTTCTGTGGGTGTAAAAGTACAAGAAACTTCAATGGACTGATGTAAAATTCTGACAGATGGGCATTGGGCAGACATACTGAAGCACAGAATCTGCAACGTTCAAGAGGAAGAGTGTGTGGAGACAAGCTGGTGTAGCCCACACTACAGTAAGCTGACAAAACCCAAGGCTTGTAATCGTAAAAGGACTCTGCTTCATTATCAGATAAAAAGAGTAGACAGAAAGAAAGAAAAGGTGAAAGGTGACAAGTCTGCTCTTTGTTCCTGTCTTTCTTCAGTTTACCGCTATCTGCTCCAGGGAACAGCTTTCCATGACTTTGTGTGTGGGGAACCACAAAAAGAGTTCAAGTTTTGGACTTCTTTGGTTTTAATTAAATAATTTAAAAAAAATTATTGTCTACCAATGTATAAAAAAAATTCTCAGAAATATGTTTTAAACACACAGAGTGAATGCATTTTCTTTCTGTTGCAAAGCACATCACACAACATCAGTTTTTGACGACATGGTAAAAAATGAAATCCACTTTAGTCTCACTAAAAACATTAGACAAATGTAAACAAGACTATTTCTATGTCTCTATAATTCATGTATAAATAAAAATATTTGATGCTTTTAGTCTGCAGTTTAAAAACAGGAAAGAAAATTCTTTCATTTTTGCAAGCTTCGAGAAAAAACTCCTCAATTTAAAACTGAAATTACAAGTTTACTTTAGAGAAAAAAAAGGTAATTGTTTTACTGATAAAACTAAAGCAAAACAAAATTTTTAATTACTGCAGCTTAGTGTTATGTTTTAAAGATCCTCTCTGATAAAAAAATGTGTTTTTCATGGTTGAGGACATAAATAAAAGACAGAAGTTTTACTATGAAGAGAAAAGACTGTAGATATGATTATCGATAGGCACGATACAATAGCATATGTATGTACAATTTGCCAACAGTTAACTGTCTATGTCACAACAAAAATGTTTGGTCTTTTTGGTCAAAAATAACAACCAGCAGCTGTGCATGCAAAAGCACCCTGAAGATGCTATTTTAATGGGTAATGTGGGAGGCTTTTATTTTATTAAGTTTCATTTGTATCATTTAGAAGCAGTCATTTATACCAATATTTCACTTTTTATACACATGACAAGACCAAGGGGGTTATCTTAATATAGCTGCAATTAATCTATCCTTTTTACTTGGTTTGTGTATTTTAGTATAATAAATGCACATCTTGAATAGTACATCTTTCAAGGGGAAAACAAAAGTATCTGTTTTGCCAGATGTCAAAGTTGAATCATGACTCAAAATCTCTGTAGGCTAGTACCAGTGATTCAATTTTCGAGTAACTTGTTAGTTTGAAACTTAACAGTCGTCTGGAGAAACTAACAGGATGTTCTGCGCAAAGCCCAGTGAGAGAAGAAGCAAAGAACAAAACTTCAGTGTGAGATCTTTGAAGAAGAACAGTTCTATTTCATCTTACTGATGCCATAAAAAGCGTGTCCAAACAACTAATGAACAAAAGTCAAAATGTAAGTAAAGGGCAAAGTTTTCATGGAACTGATAACCCCTTCAACATTCTTGTGGAATGCAGAAGTGGGAAAAAAGCATTTGGCAATCACCGATTCTGGAACTTGAATCATTGTACGATTATACAAGAATTTATTTTGGTGCAGAAAAAAAAGTCCTCAGTAACAAAAATTCACCTCAATAGCTTGTAAGGTAACCCTGGTTTTCCATGAGTTCCACCAGGTTTGCACATGGACTGTAGCTGCTATTTTGGACCATTCATCCATGCAGATCTTCTCTGTCGCTGGGAAACTAACTTTCAATTTAATCCACTGATTTTTTTATTCAGTTGAAGTAGAAAGACTGGCTAAACCGCTCCACAACCTTAAATTACCTTCCCAAACCATGATACTTTCACCCCCATGCTTCACAGGGGGTACTGTGTTTCTGGTGTTCATTTGATATTTTATGTTTCTGAAAAAGCTTGAAAATAGAATTGACTTCAAGTTTCACAGTAAAATGAACAAATCACTCAAAACATTTCATTTAACAGATCGTCTTAACTCTTTATAGCTTTAAAACATTTCAAAATACAGAAGGAACATATTTTTTCAAGTTTCTTTGAATAAATTGATGTTAATTACTGTCAGCTATTCTGGAATCAAAAGTGTGAGGAATCAAAAATGATAGGAAGAAATCTAACAAGCATTTCTTTCAAAAGAGCTTTCTCTTCTTTTTTACAAAAATGTTGGTTGTTGACAAAAACAGTGCTTTATGTTAATTTAGGGGTTTTTAGCTTTGCATTTCTCTTGGGAATCTCTGGATAGGGTCAAAGGTGAGGGCTTCAGATAAACTAATCCATAGTTGACTTATGATATATTGACCTTATAAAATTCTGAAATTAAGATGATTTAGAAAATGATCTAAAAGCAGCACAACATTGACAACTCTTTGTACTCAAAAAAAGGGAAAAAATAGCATTATCCTGCTTTTTTTAGAGCTAGACATAACTTCCACTAAAATATATTCATTTAAGGTTTAAACAACAAGCAGGACGTGGTGATCATGACTAGGAGGAGGTTGATGAGAGAATGACAAACTAGTGAAGAACTAATAAACAATCGCACAAACCAACTGTATGGTTTGATTGTGTGTTAAGGAGAAAAACTGAATCGGTGGAAGTGAGTCAGAGCAGTGTAGACGGATGGACAAACACACAAGCTTGTGGTATAGTTCAGTTCTCTTTAGACTTCTTAATATAAAATAGAATAAACCGCAAAACATATATAAAAAACAATCAAACAACAAAATAAATAAACTCAACAGCAAACTGCAAAAATCTGCTATCAAGCATGGTGGTGGAGAGGTGATGATAGGGGGTTGTTTTTAAGCTCCTGGACAGAGACATTTTTTATACTGTTTTTAATTTATATATATATATATATATATATATATATATATATATATATATGTATATAATATCTATTAAAAATATCTTAACAGTAATAAGAAAACCTCAGCATCCTAATTACTTTAAATGGTATCGGCTAAATGTGGTTTACAAAGCCATTTTGTTCAGACTTTAAATTTACGAATTTAAAAATACATTCAATAGCTTTTTTTCTTTTCTGCCAGCAGCATTTCCTAATTTCTGTTGGGTAAGAGGACCTGTCCATTAGTTCCCTTTAAATCTGCACTAATCAACAGAAACTGTATTTCCTAGGAGTAATTTGTGCCTCATTCACTCCGGCTACGATCCTCTTGGGTCTGCCAAACTCTGTTAACGTTAGGGCTGGTGTGCAGTAAATTAATTGGCATTTTATTTAACCTATGATGGAGTCTGCATGTGAAACCGCTGCTTCCCCTGCATTCATTTATAAGCCCGTTGTCGTTTATTTTCATGGCTCACGCCTGTACCGTGTCAGTCAGGTAGAAAACGGGTGATGCTGGAAGATATTAGCTGCATGAAATGTGACATGTGGGATGTCAATTTCCCTGCTCTGGAAAGCACCCAGCAGTTGTAACTCTGAAACCTGATAATGCCTGAGAAAGTTGATGGTTTGTGATCAAACGCAAATGGATCGGTGTGAGATAAACTAGTTTTTGTCCTTGTCAGGCTGAACAAATATTAAGTCTGAGACCACCAGCTGTCCTTCATGTTTGGGTGAGCTTTGAAAGATGTAAAGGTAGAATAGGGAGAAAAACAGGTAGAAAAAATTACTTATTTACAGTAAATGATAAAGAAAACACAAGAAGTTATCAATAGGGCTTTGTCTGGTGATAAATGGAAATAAAAGTGCATATTTGAGCACAGACCGAGAATGAGGAGGAGGATTACAGCCAAAAGGTCCATTCTTGTCGGTGCAGCATCCTTTTAGCAGAGATGAGCTCTATTCACCATTCCTATCTCGTAGCTGCAGACCCACAGGCTCATCCATCTCTATTTCACAATCCCTGTTGTGGCATCTCCAGCAACAGCTCAGCTTTAATCAATCTAATTAGAAACTGTGGAACAGAGCTCAGAACTCTACATCTTCACCCATATGGAAATGATATCAATGACTCTTAAAAAGTTTTGTACTATTTTATCTGAAACTTGTAAGTTAAGCATAAGACAGTCAAAGCAGTTAGAAGATCCTTAGTAAAATTGTTCAATATGAACCTTCCATGTTTTGGTAAATGAAAATAATTAAATCAAAGTAATTCCTCATATTTTCATTAGTGGATATGTTTAAAATCACACTTACATGAGATGAACAACTTTAAATGAAACTGCAGTCTTACAACAATGGTAGAAAACATTTAAAAGTCTCATTTGAATAAAATAGTATTTTGACACAAAACTGTTAAAGTTTAGCAGTTGTTAGGTTTTCTACAAACCAGGCAGCTCCGTATCGTCTCTCAACTGATGGATGTTGCCAACAGTATTTCAGGCTCACGTTCTTTCAAGTGTTGCTAGTGAAAGACTTCTTTATTTTCTACTGGGCTACAATAACATGACGAACAAAATATATAATAAAAGTAAAAACAACATATAAATAAAACACAAGTTCCCTTTGAGGAATATATATTTTACTTGCAAAAAAGCTTTTTGCTTTAAAAAGCAAGACCCATGTATAAAAAAAAACTAGTCGCCTTCCATATTTCTTATATTCCACATAGACAATTTGTAAAAGTCATAAATGTAATATTCTAATAAATATAATATAAATATTATATTATTTTAATGTCATAAATGAAAAGAGTTTTTTCTATGGGACTTATAAGTCTTTTAAAATTCACAGTACATTTGAAACAAAGACTTAGTGCTGCAGGTGATGTAAATTTCTTATATGTTTTTGTAGTTCTGTTCCATATGGGCACTATTGAACTTTTCTGGTTCTACTGTTTGTTCTTGTTCTCAATATCCAGCTCAAGAAAAGCTAAGGAAAACACAACACCTAGATAAAATAAAATAAACAAATAACGACTTCATTTCAATTGTTTTTCTTTGTTAAACATTTTAAAAATACTTCCTCTTTACTCATTAGTTGCTAGAAGTCAAACGACATTCCCTCCAGGTATGCATAATGCAAAGCATGCTCAGGCGAGAAGAGCAAATTAGTCTGATATTTCTTCCTCGCAGCCAGACTAATTAAAATCCTGGCATTTCATATTCATGACTAATTAGTTAAACGACATGGCAGCTCTGAGTGGCCATTTCCTAATTGAGTTGGAGAATTTGAGCTACGGTTTGACATGGAGGTGTGTGTCTGCACATGTATGTGTGTTTACAGTGATTGCATTTTCTTATGAAGTTAACGATTGTCTGGGTGAAGACGAGAAGATGTGAGATGCTAGACAACAGCCTAATGGGATGCCTGGTTGGGTCAGGCTAAAGGTTTCATAAATCTTTTAAAAACTTCAACTGAGTTGAAGTAATGATGTCAAAGAAGAAAATCTTTTAACATCTGAACACAGCTTTGAAATGCATTTTTTTTTTTAAGTACAACAATTTCTCAACAGCAAACAGCAAAAATCAGCTATCAAGCATGGTGGTGGAGAGGTGATGATAGGGCGTTGTTTTTTTTTTAAAGTGAAAAAAATTATGCTTTAAGAATATCTTATCTCTACTAATACAAACCATTTAAAACAAGTATTTATTGCTATTGTCACACCAGGCATGTGACACTCGTTCAAGAACACACTAACGTGTGGGGTCAGGAATGTATCAAAAGAAACGTAATCATAAAAACAAAGAAGCTTATTCAGAAAAAAAAAAACAATGCTTTATGGACAACTTTGCAGAAAAATATGGATACAACATTTTGTTTTACGTTTAACATGTCTTTTGAATATGAAATTGGTCGTGTTAAGTCACTGCCAAAAATACATCACAGGGTCACAGGCATGAACATCGAGTCTGGAAACATCGATAGTTGAAATTGGGAATGTGTGATGTTAAGGTTTATTTAATAATCTAAAATAAGACATTTTTTGCATGTTTTTGATCCTGTAACAGATCATGTTAGGGTGATCTCTGACCGTCTTTTATGGTTGTCAGCTGACAGTAGATCTTGTAAACAATTCACCAGAAGAACTAAAAAAGCAAAAAGTTAGTAGAATCAGAATGTCCTGCCTTCTTTTTTTCTGATTTTTCTATCTTTTTCTTTTTAACTTTCGCTACAGCCTGTTAGCCTACTTTAGCTCCGAGTTAGCTTAGCTAATTAAGCTTTGTTGTTCTCTGTTATCTGTTTGGAAAAGTTCCAGAACTCTTCTTCAAAATATTTCCTGTCCCTGTACATTCTGCCCAGACTTCAATGACAATTGGACTTGCGAGCACCTCCAACTGAATACTTATGGCCGACAGTACGTAGTCCAGAACATTCCAATATTGTTATCTCAGTCTATTTTTTGGTTAACAAACAACCATAAACATTTAATTCAAAAATACCATTATTCCTCAGATCTTAATTTTCTCCAACAATTAATTAAAGTGGGGTCTGTAATGGTTAAATCTTTCCCTCGTTCTAAAAAATCTGTTTGCAATTCCACTACACAGTTTTTCTTGTGTTGAATAATTCTCCTGTGTGTTAGATTTGCTCTGCAAGGTCGACATCAAACCAAAAAGAAACCGAGAAGGAATGAAGTATTGAAGGATCAGAAGACAAAAATAAGAATTAAAGCCTTCAACTTTTTACACCCTACCTTTGATTCGTGTAATCTCTACCAGAAAATCCTCTTTTATTCTTAACAAGACTCACAAATCCTGGATAAATCCACGGACAGACATTCTGCTCGGCAAACCATTGAGTGCTGACAAAATGACCTCAGAGTTCGACTGCTTTCAAATCAGTCTGTTAGAAACACACTGATAACAGACTGCTCATCACATTAACCAAGGACTTTCTATATTACTTCAACAAACTAAATATGCTGACAAATACACCTGATAAAGTTTAACGCCAAAAAATATTCATCTGATCTAAAGTACCTGATCAGGTTCATTGAGCAGAGGCAAGGCCAGCTTATTTGTGTAGCACATTTTGTGTACAAAGACAATTCAGGGCTTTACAGAATAAATGAAAAGAAACATTTAAAAGAAATATGAGCATTTTGGAGCAATTGAATTAAAGCTAACAGGTGTGCAGGTCCCAGCACAACTGAGAAGATGTTTTAAGTAGCTGTCACAGGAGAAAAGGTGTCTTTGTAACAAAAAAAGTGGGTTCACAGAGAGATATAAGTGCTGAGTGCCTATAAAACAACAAACACACAGCCTGCAGACATATGAAAACTAATCTGATATATTGCATGATTACTGAGAATGTACAAGCTGTGTGTGTGCAAAAGATACTGCAATAATAGTTTTGTGGAATAATTAATAGTTTTGAAGGAATTTGCTCCATACATTTCACTTTACTAAGATGATTGCAACAAACACAGGACATCTGAAAAGATGGAAAAGAAAACCACGACAACGTCACAGTGTGAGGCTGCAGAGTTGCTGTCCTTAAACGCTAAAGACTAAACATACTATCCAGATTGTATATATTTATCTCTTAAAGGACATAAATAATCTTTACATCACAAAAAAAAAATATCAAGCTTTTCTGTCTCATTTAAATGGAAAAACAAATGAAGCCACATGGGTGCAGGTCTCTGAGTCACAACAGGGAAAGCAGCTTCATAAATACATGGAAAACCCCAAAGAACATTTGCATGAGACATACAGAAGTTAACTGCTAGCTAACATGAAGGTATTTTTTTAGATAAATGAGGTCTGAGAGAGAAAGGGGGTTTAGTTGGAGATGTGCCTGCTTCAATATCTCTAGGGACTGTTTCTTCAAAGTCAGGCAGGTATGCGAGGTTTTGTCAGGAATTCAATGTACTCATCAAAGTGTCACGGCTAACCATTTCAAGCAGAAACCAGATGATAAGTTCTTCCTTGCTGACTCCTGATGACAGTTTTATAACCCAAGTGACCAAAAGACAACCTGTCCATCAACCCCTGATGCTGAAGTCAGAGTCATTTTCTAGTTTCTATTACTGGGTTTTTTCCTGCTTCTTTGGACAGTGTTTGCAATCAAGTTTACCATCATTTTTTCCTTCTGTCACATTCTAATCTACATTTTCTAAGAATAATGTTTCCAGTTTGCAAACCTTTCCATTGTTCAACCCCAATATGAGAAAATAGACTTTCTGCTGCTAGATCACGTTCCATAAATTACTTTGCCTCTTAACAGCTGTTGTGTTTATCATTTTGCTGAAACAATCTGTCTGCATCATAAAATATCTTTTTTCACATCTTAGGATGGGATTAATGATAACTATCAGGAGTCCCACACAACAGTTTTTTTTAGTTTTGGTGTTTAGTTTCTGCTTGTTTTTCTATACATTCCACTCCTTTACAAGCGATGACATAAAACATTTTGTTGACAAACTCGTGTTTTAATGGATTCAATGTGTCATCTACTGTATTTAAGACTACAAAGATGTCTATTTACAAAAATTTCTAAAAAATTGCTTTTTTAGCTTTTTTTTTTGGTTTGACATTTAGAAATGAACTAATTTAAAAAACCAAATACAAAACCCGTCTTTATGTGCAGTTATTTCGACATGCAGATTGTTTACACAAAACTTGTAAAAATAATAAACCCAGATTAGAAAAAAAGGGATTGATCAATAATGTAATATTCATCATTTATAAAAATAAAATAAAAATCAATTCATTAATGTATGAATCGTTTTCCTTAAACCCCTTGACAACTAGTGATGCAATAAACCACTTTGGGTCCAAAATTAGCCTGATTTAGCATGGAATGACAGTAAAAAACACAAGTGATTTTTGTTCATAGTTGGACATAAATTCCGTCGTCAATGGGTTGAAACCACTTAAAATTGTTTTAAGTTATAATGCAAGAATCCTTAACTTTGTTGATACAAGTTCAAATCTAAGACAGTTTCTGTGAAGTGTGCTTGATAACAAAATTTTAAGAGGACTCACTTAATTGAATTGAACTTGTAAATTTCAATCGAATCAGACTTTTGGCATCCACTCATAAGGCCATCAAAGTATCCTTTACACACTGCACTTGTTTGTATGTTTTCCTTTAGTAGAGGCATGTTTAAGGTTTATGTTTTCCACCAAGAACTGCATTAACTGTCTTTATGATCTTACAGAGGATGGGAATTGTGCCAAGATTCCACTTTAATTGAAAGTTTCAGCAGTTTAATGGTTTTGCTTTCTGTAATGTAGACAGATAGTTTGACGCTTCAGCACTCTCCTGCGGGAACCTCTATTGATTTTCTCTGTTAAACCGGGGTAATGATGCTTTTCAGCCAGGCGGTGTATTTGAACTCATCAATGGAAGCTTATTAACTCACGTCCCAAAATCTGTGTGACGTTCTTCAGATTTGGCTGATTCAGTCATCAGCTTCTGATAAGGCTTTGAGCAACAGGATTGAAAACCTGACTGTTAAAAAACTCAATTAACAGATGAATTTTTTATCTGAGCATCTTTATGTTTTAAACGGGAAATAAAAAAAATCCAACTAGAACTAAATGAATGGGATTGAAGTCGGTCAGTGCAAGAGAGGTAATAAAGACAGTTGGATTTGAGCAGGACATTGATCGGATGCCCTCATGGGGAAGTGCTTCAGTTATTAGAAGCAGCCAGCTCTCCAATTCACTTCAGGTTCTCTTATCTTTTTCTGCCAATAGACAGAAGCCTGTCCTCCCCCTTATACATCAACACTGCTCAAGGCCTTTGCTCAATTTCTCACTAACTTTCAGTTATCCATCAGGATCCAAAACTTGTTCACCCTGCACATTTTGGCTCTCAGAATAACTGTTCCTTTGCATCTCCACTGGTTTCTAACCAAAACATCCAGAATAACTTAAAATTGATGTACATTTATACTTCTATCATTTGATGCATCAACCTTTGTGTCAGACCAAACCCAGATGTCAAATGCTACATTCAAGCTACGTACACACCGGCCTCGGCAACTGGCGTTTGAGCGACTTTCAATGAAAAGTCTATGTAAACATGCCTACATCTGCGTTTGGGGCTTCCATGTACACACGATAAAAGGTCGCTTTTTACGTCCGTCTTGGAACAACACAAGACTGCGTCATTTACATGCTATTTTTAAAACGTGTGTTTTTGATGGCCACAACGCTGTTGTTTACGATGTTTTTCCTGGTGATTTATGAAACCTTCCGCTTGTCATATCTGTGTTCAAAACTCTCACTTACATGGATAACTACGCAAGTTTTTAAGTATGTTTTTGGGCTGTATGAACAAACCACGCAGCAATTGAATGCTCATTAAAAGTTAAACCAATTGAACTTTGACCAATCAGAGATTCAGATTTGATAGTGTCGTATGGATAGCATCCTTTTCAAATCATGGAAGTTCCAACCGTTTGAACACTGATCATGAAGGGAAAAAGACAAATCGCAATTTGAGCCTGTTTTGTGTATTCTTGAATGCGCATCGCATGCCCGGTGTGTATCCAGTTCTTCCATGGATGTTGGCTTTTGTGTCCGAACATGCAGCATCCACATTTCACAAAGCCCAGATGGGGAACGCAACCAGAACATGCATAATCATGCACAGCTACAAGGGAGCGCACAGCACACAAGAATTTGTACGCTTGCTCCATTTTTGAAAAGAGCAGGATAATTATTCTAATACATCTGCGACTAGTTTAATTACTTACAGTAATTAGTCAGAGGCAGGCGCTAGAAACCGTGCTCTCCTTTCTCCCACCTCCTGTCTGGATCTGTTTCTCCCTCTCAATGGCTTCAGAAGAAACTCTCACCTCAACATGACGGCAGAACTCCAGTTTATGCTTTTTATTCGGACAAAGAAGCACAAACATCACTAGAACATTTATACTCACAATAAATCCCCCCTTTGAACCTTTAAATATAATATTTAAACGTTGCTTTCTATTGAACCCCCCCCCCTCGCTCAGCTCCTTTGTTTTTCAGTTCTGACACAGTAATGGGAGCTGTCCTTTTAAACCCTCACCACATCTATTAGAGAAAGCCATTTCCAGCCTTTCTTCTCAGACAGCTAATTGAATTTGCAGCTGACTTTTAATTAACAGCAGACCTGATTTGCATTAAGTCTGATCATTTGCATAAGGTAGCAGCCCCTCCCCTACGTCTGAGTGCCTGGAACAGAGCCAGGAGGAAGGATGGAAACCGACTCCGGAGAGGAAAAAACAAGGAGGAGGGGAGGAGAAGAAGGTGACATGCCTGGCAACAAAAGAGGAGAAACAGCAGATGGGGGAGGGAAACAAATTGGGGCAATAACACCTCTCACACTAAAACGGGGAAGTGGGGGAAGTCTCCAAATAGTCAAGTTGGGTCAAATAATGCTTTAAAGTAGTCAGCTTGATGTGATGCAGAGTTTTTGTGCTCCAACAAGATGATGACATCCGTTTGGACAAAGATTGAACAATCTCTGCATCATTCATGTGAATTCATCGACCACTTCTTGTCTGCTCTAATGTTCCATCCTTCACAGGTCTGTAATTCTCTATCTACAGAGCTCTTTCTGCTGCTGCTGTGCGACAGTGGACGAGCCTGGCAGCAGAGGGGCAAAGCTGTTTGGAGCTGAAACCGTTGGTGCGTTACGTTCTGGCTCACACAGCTGTTACACTCAGCCAGCCGCACAAACATCCGCTATACTTGCTCACACGCTGGAAAACAAACTGTTTTGTCCTGTCAACTTCATTAGTACCCATGAAACATGCAGCTCCTTAATGACCATCATTACAGCTGGATAGCATTTGAGAAGCTGCAGAAAGCAGAGATTGAGCGACTTCTCTGCTGTGGGACACAGAGTGAGAGGGTAGAGGTCCCAGCTTATGAGTGACGGGCTTTGCGTTTGGAAAAGTGAGTAACCATCATGGAGGATGGAGTACGACAGACGCCATTGTGCCAATAAAGATTGTCGCCATTTTGGAGCCATCAGAGTTGACTTTTTACAACGAGGGTCAGATTTGATGAGGGAAAAGATTTCAGCCATAACATTCTTTGAACTACTTTAATAAGACTAAATGCAAAAAAAAAAACATTTAATTGCAAATGGATACTCTTCAATTCTTCACAAAAAATACATTTTTAGCTAAATTACTGTCACTGTTTTGCACTATACATTTCCAGTTACCTTGTCACAGCTAGCATGTCTTGTCTGGCATTTCCTATTGATTTTGACCTCCTTAAAAACAACCAGTCTCTTGGCCAATTTGTCCGACAGTTGTTTCATATTTCAATGAAAAAAAAAACAATTTGCGCATGTTCTAGAAGCGGCAGCCCTCCCTGTTAAGTTTTTATTTACAGTTGACATTTTAGAAATGAGCTGGAAAGTGTTGCGGACGGAGTGCACAACAGTGTCACCACAGGTTTAAAATTGAGAAGTCCTACACTATTTTTAGAAAATTCTGGAGGCTGCAAATTAATGATTCTATGAAAGGACCCTGCAGATGCTTGAATTTGAATGTGAGTTGCATTTGGCCCCGCGGGCCAGACTTTGGACATGCTGGATATGGAGACTTCACCCTAAAAAAGGCCTGAGAGTTAATGTTAAAAATGTATCTACATTTTTAACATTTTTAACAACCCTTATGTATCTACATAAGGGTTCAAAGTAGCAGCAGTTTAGCTGACATCAGGTTTTGGGCGACGCCTGCGTGTACCTTAAATGTTTGTCGTGAACTCAGGTCTGGTCACCTGCCATCACTATCACTGAAGAAGAAAAGACACACTTGTGCATTGAAGCAATTAGTGCTAATCAACTACGCTCAGGCCTGGCAGGCAGACACATTGATTTCAGATGCTAATCAAGGCAAGGATTAATGACAACTTAAGTGCTCCAGTGAGGGAATTACACCTGCAATTAAAAGCTACGGAATGCAGAACAGCAGAAAATTCAAATGGGATTTAGAATCTACTAAGATTTAACAGACAACATGAAATGAAAAAAAGCATTCCCTAAATATTTACAACTTCAATCTTTATTTCTTTAAAATAAGGTAGAGGACATTTTGTTTAATAAAAGTACAAAAAAATGTATCAGAACACAAGAATATACAAGACAAGGTAGAGGAGTGGCAGCTTATGGAATTCTATATGAATGAAAGAGAAATATTTGATACATTAGGAAAATAGAAAAATCGTTTTTCTTTACTGAATAAATGATGCAGGAGGACCAATAAAATCTGTAAATGAATTCCACCGTAAACAAACAAACAGTTTTTTCTGTTTGTGCCAGCATGCTTGTATATTATTCTCCCATAAATAAGGCACTGCAGTGGACCCATGGAAGGAAAACCATGCGTGTGCTGCATGTGTTTGGGGAATAAGTGTGGACCACAACTAATGACAAAAACATTCACATTTCAAAACTTGCATACATACTTTTTCATTATAAATCAATCTTCAGAAATGTTTATCAATATACAATGACATCTATAGGTGGGAATTTCAAAAGGTGTCAAAAATCTGGCACCTGTGTTTAAAGGGATTTGACCATCTAGGAAAAAGTCAGGCACGTGTTGTGAGGGGAAGAAAAAGTTAGATAAATGATGCAATAATTGGTGTATTTGTGAGGCGAGAGCTGAATGATACAGCATCTCCTAAACTGGTAACTGCATGTGTTAGATAAAAGCTGGCTGGCTCTCTTCCAACAGAACATGCAATGACGGAGTCATCGTGAAAATCATTGCTACTCACACATGCATAGGATCTAAACCAAAAAAATTTAATCAACCCGTGTGGTAAAATGTTCTTAAAAAGCATGAAGAAAACATCAAACTTGCAAAAAGATGTGGATGAAATTAGTTGTTTTTACTGTTTAAGACAAATCTGACACTGAAGAACATGGAGTGTCATTCTATCTTGTTTGGCACCACAAATATTAACTGTTAAGATATGAATGCAGGTAAAAATAGAACTGCAGCACATTCTGAAGCCGGTGCATTCTCCTCACCATCTTTGTCAGCAACTGAGACACAAGTTTAGGTTAAAAAAAAGGCACTAAGCTGACATGAAAAGTCCTCTGAGCTGCAGCAAGTCACTGAATACAAAGTCCCTCTGGAAAGACTTTGAAGTTTCTGTCCCACCCGGGACGTGGGGGGTGGAGGGGTTGGAGGGCGGTTGCTGAGGATCGCAGTCTTATTGCTAACATATGATAATGCTTTTGGAGCAGGTTGGTGTTTACATCTCATGGGCGGACAGGTGGTGTTCTGGGATACCGTTTGCTTGAGTCACAGCTGAGTTACTCTCATTGAGGCGTCTCACACGATACATTTCATAATGGATGCTGCTGGTGATGTCCTTGATGTTCTGCATGTGCGTCCTAAAAAAAAAAAAAAAAAAAAAAGACAAACAACTCATACCTCTTGAACTGTTTCATAAGACATGTTTTACTCTAATTTTTAAAAATAACTAAAAGTCCCAAAGCAGCTTGTTAAGCTAAAGTCACACTGCCCTCTGTATGTAAACGTGTGTTTTGGGGTTCTGTGCTCAAAACTCCAGCGTTCACACATAGCTATGCAAGTTTTAATGACAGTTTTTGAGATCTACAAACAAAAGGCGTGCCCACTGAACGCATGTAGAAATTACAACCAGGTCAAACTTTAACCATTAGGGATTCAGATATGGAAGTGATGTATGGATGGCATCCCTTTTAAATTACAGATGTGGGTACCGTTTAAAATGTGATCACAGAGGAGAAATTAATAATTGTGGTTTGTGCCTGGGCAGAATTATATGACACCAAGTCTTATAATAGAAATAGAGCTTTGAAAGAAAAAGCCTGGAGCAAGATACGCCAAATTTGCTCCGCTTCAACATTTCAAACTAAGCCTCTTCCAACTGTAGGTGGTGGACGTGCGTAAGTAAACAGTATGTGCCTGGTGTGAAGAACCAAATAATTTAGATTTAAAAAAAAATAAACAACAACTCCTGCTTCTCCGCTACAATTTAAATCCTCCACTTGCAGACAAATGGATCCATTAACGTCTTTATTTTTCTCATCTGAGCTGCCATCTGGCTCAAAACTGTGCGGCTGCATTGCTGTGATATTGCTTACAGTTTTTATTACTACACTAATGTTAGCTCCGGCTTGTGAGATGCTTGTCGCTAGCAGAAGAGAGTATAAATGAAGGAATGCTGTAAAATTAGCAAGGCTAACTTCCGCATCAACAGTCTCATCCACAAATTTAGAGGCAAATTTCTAATGAACTCCTGCAGCTCTGCAGATAATTCGTCTTAAAAACGACACAGGCTTTTTGATTTTAGCTCAAAACGGCATAATTGTAATTAAAAGACCGCTGGGAACAAATTCAAAATGAATAAGACGACTGGAGTGAGACCTTAAATAATATAACACCAGATTTATGATCAATGACTTGTTAATTGGAGTTTAACAATAAAAAAACACGATGGTGGAATCCAAGTAAAAATAAAACAGCTGCATTCTACTACAAAATCTGAAGTCTCTTCTAATAGATGAATAAACACACTGGCAGTACGTGTGATGAAAAAAAAGAACCGCATTATTTTCCCTTAAACAATATATTATTTTCTCACCTGATAAGAAGATCCCGTAAGTAAGCAAACTCACAGTGGGCTATGTTCTCAACTGCAGGCAGAAAAAAAGAAAAAAATACTAAAGTTACTTAAAGACAAAATATTTAACTAAAATATGCAAAAGCCCAAGAGATTCTGACTGGTTTGTGGACAATACTCCAAAAAGTCCACTAGGTGGAGACAGTGACAGTATTAACATTCCTTTTCTGTCATCAAGCAATTTCATATTCCAATTCAATTGTAGGCAGCATACTACTACTCTACTTCTTTGACTGTGAAAATAACCACAGAAACTCCCTCACATACACAGCTGTGTGTCTGTTTGCATGTTGGATAAAACTCCAGAGGTCTGACTCCTCCTTTCTCAACAGAAAATGTACTAAAACATCCAAAAGGGTCTTTCTACAGAGAAAAATCATGTAAACTGAGGGAGTGTGAATGAGACTACTCTGTTAGTAAACATGAATGAAATACATAATATTTTAGCTCCTTTACAAAAGTGAGCAAAATCAGCATTTACATATTCATCATGCTCTCTGCAAAGGCCTTCATGATGTTACTGTTCCATTTGATATTAGGACTTAAAAGGACTTAAAATTAAAAGGAGTGTTGCTACACTGTCTGTATCCCTTTACTCATAATAAATGCAAACAACTATTTTAATCACAGAAAAAAAAAAAAACACTTTTTATTATAAAATGGAGGAAACCTGCACCTTCAATAGTTCCCCATTTGGTCTTTCTCCCCAGGAGCCTCCTGCCATTGACCTGGTATTCCTGATCGCTTCCTACCACAGCAAATGGGATCATCTCCTGCATCCAGGTTAAAGGTCAAAGTTAAAGGACAAAAAGACAAGAAGGTTTTACATTTTCTTAAGCATAAAAATAAGACAGTTACCCGGATTTTCTCGTTAATCATTCTATCCTCTGCGTCCTCGTCAAATTCCTTTTGAGGGTAAACGTCAATCCCATTGGATCGCAGTTCTTCCCTGATCTGGTGAATTTAAAGCGCAATATCATCACTAACCCAACATTTTAAACCACATTAAAATATATTTGAAGACTGGAAAAAGTAGCAAACTATCTTAATGGGTAAAAGAGCTCAAATAAATGCAATTAAATCTAAACTATACAAATTAGAAGTAAGACAAATAAGACTATTCTTTTAATCAAGAAAAAAAAATCATAAAGCCCAAAACAAAGTTCTCATAAAGGGACTGAGAAAGAAACCTGCCTTCTTTTTAAAGAAGTCTCTCTCCTCCAGTGTGAGCGTATCAGCCTTGGCGATGACTGGGACTATGTTGACGACTTTACTCAGGCGCTTCATAAATTCTACATCAAGAGGTCTCAGGCTGAGGATGAAGAAGAAAACATAAGAGTAAAATGTAAAAAAACACAGATTGTAAATACAGACACAAAAATCTTACAGCAGGGGGCAGATTTAGCAAAGAAACCTCTCAAACAGAGGAGTGCCTACAACCCTCCTGCAGCTGCTCTTTGCTGATTTACAACATTAACATACTCCACAGTCTGAGTTAATAGCTGCTTGAAGAATTTAAGTGAATTTATCATCCATTTGGGAAGCAAACGTTTTGCATTAGTCAGGGAAAGCATCTGAATGTTTTTAGAGGTGCAATTATGGTCAGATAAATGTCACTGTGGCAACCACAGTTTGGTATCAACACAGTCTCTAGCACTCCGGCACTGACGGCAGACATGCAAAGACCGTCTGTCATCCTTCCTGTTTCACATCAAGCTTTTTAAGGCCGGCTGCTGCGTGGGCCATGGGACATCTCCAGAGCAGAAATGTCAACATACATCTTAGGCTGAGAAAGAGAGCCTTTTCACACCAGTCCCCTGTCTGAGGACAGATGGGCTAACACACTAACACTACAGGTGCTGGGTTTGACCTGTTTTTTTTTTTTTTAATAATCATCTTTGGAAGCGTTTTCTCCTTTTTTGATCAGGACCACAAACACCCAGACATAAAATACACATAATGTAAGAAAAACATGCCAAGAAAACCTTTAAATTTGTTATGTGAAAGCACAAACACACTCCCAGAAATTCTTTCAGTGAGAAAACCTCTTTTGCCCAAAGGCTGAGTGAGTCAACCAGGAATTGAGTGTTAGGGCAGATTATTCCGATCAGAGCCAGATGTGTGCATTAAAAAGATCATGTGGGAGAAATGTAAAAAGCTGCAATGCCTCAAATTCCTGGTGTGAGTGTACATGTTTTTGAATGGTGTATGACAGTAAAATGACAATAGAAGAAAGAAATACTTGATAGGAACCTATTTTTTACATTTAGAGGCGTGAGAACAATTAAGTTTATAGATAGAGACATGAAAAAACTGCCTTTCAAAGACCCACTCCTTAAAAAAAATAGTGTTTTTGATGTTTTTAACATGTTCTTGTAGGACTTTATTACAATGGAAGACAAATATAAAGAAAATTACGCTTAAAATTGCATTTCCGAGCATGTGATTGTCAGCGCCAGCAGT
The DNA here is from genome assembly GCA_014656515.1 of Oryzias celebensis. Classification (NCBI taxonomy): domain Eukaryota; kingdom Metazoa; phylum Chordata; class Actinopteri; order Beloniformes; family Adrianichthyidae; genus Oryzias; species Oryzias celebensis. Next base: position 12,418,579 of record BNCR01000008.1, on the reverse strand, counting down.
CCCGCCCACAACTCAGAGGTGAATTTCTAATGAACTCCTGCCGCTCTGCAGAAACTATGTCCTAGACATCAACAGGTTTGTTTCTTTTTTATTTTGGCTAAAAATAACAAACATAATTAAAGACCACTGGGAACACTTCTAAAATAGATCCAAAGATGACTGGAGTGTGACTTTAACATCAGGAGTTGTATTTTGTCATTGTAACCTTTGAATGAATAGCTTTTTTGCATTTCGATTTGGGGACCGTTTTTTTGAGAACAAGCATGACTTTTGGTGCATTTAAGCCAAAACATTTGTGGTGGTGTATTTGTACTTTCTCACCAGTGTCCAGTCGGGGGTATAAAATATATGCAGCAGTGGACTCTTGAGTCTGGGATCCTCTTCTTTCTGTTGATGTTGATCTCCTCCTGCAGGTAAGCTTCATATTGGTTGTTGATGAACTTCATTATGGGCTGCCAGCTTTATAATGATGGTGAAGGAACAAGAGGGAAGGAAAAGAAAAAGAAATGCAACAGAAAGAAACAGAATGAAGAAATGCAACAGAAAGAAACAGAATGAGAGAAAATTGTAACAGTGTAGAGGAGCCGTTTGAAGTGCATGCTGTCTTTGCTGCATAGTTTCTGCATCGATGGTGAAACTGTACCAGTTCTCGTTGTTGATCTGGTCTCCAAAGCCGGGCGTGTCGATGACAGTTAGTTTCATTCTCACTCCCTTTTCCTCAATGTCTGCAGGTCCCCAAGCGATTTAAAAAATAAATAAGCCCAAAAAAGTTAAAAGAGAATTACTCAAAAAAAAAAGTCTAACAGAAAACTGACACAGGATAAGATGTTCCAACCTCACCGTGACTGATTGACTTGATTTCAATTGTTTTGGGGATCTTTTCCTGGGATGTGGCCAGCACAGACTTTCGGCTGACTTTGGATTTGAACAGCGTGTTCATTAGAGTAGACTTTCCCAGACCACTCTGTCCTGTAAGCAAAATGTCAGACTCTCAGACAAAACATCTCCCCTGTGATTGCTCAAAAAGCAGGTACCCAGCATAGCAAACACTCGAAATAATATTAAATCTAGCTTAATGACATTTACTCATTTTATTGAAATTGAATCTAAATCTGTGTCAACCTCAAAGCAAACACTTTTTTAACTTTAAAACTTTCCTTAAAAAAAATCCACAAGAATCTGAGCCATTTAAAATTTCAATAATGCTAATGTTTTCATAGCAATGTTATAATTGGATAACAGCGATTTTCAGATAGATATTGAATCATCCTGTTTACACATCACTTTAAATATTGGATATCTAAAGTAATCAGATAATGATTTTTGGTGCAAATGTAAAATGGCTAAGCGATGCAGATCTTATGAGGAACCACAAACTTTTAAAAACAGATGGAAATAAAATTTAGCTGTTTCTTGCTTCATCTGTAAAACTGTAATAATTGAACCAGACTGCTGTCCACATCCCAAAATACAAACTCAAGGAGGATCAGAATAACCAACGAGTCTAAATCTGACTTTTATTTTTGCTCTGCACGGAGTCTGGTGAATCAAACATTGAGCAAGAATATAAGAATATTATATACAACAACAAAACAGCAAAAAATTGTTTTTACATATAATATTGGCATCAACTTAGTCAAAATCTTATTTAAAAAGCTTTAAGCCTTTACCTGAACAAAGACAAATTAATATTTATTAAGTAAACAAACATCTCCTTTAGATTTCAATGTTTAAAATGTTTTTTTTATCTATTGTTTTACTTTTTGTGGGAAGACAAAGCTAATAAGAATTTTCTTTTTCCAAAACACCACAGTTCAACAAAAATATCCAGATTAAAGTATTTACATCTTCAGAGCATTTTGTCTTAAAGTCTTTCAATGTGTGGTTGCAGCACTTAGTTATCAATATCAAAGCTTTCCTCTTTCTTTATTTAAATACTAAAGTAACCATCATTTTTTATGAAGCCTTGATCCTGCATTTAGAGTTAATTTTTGCTGCAAATGCAATTCAAATATGGAAAAGTTGTTTTGTCTTGTTTACAGGCACGGTTGGCCTGAGGCGGCTTCTCACAGAAGCTTTTTTAATTGAGACAGACGAACTGTCGCGACATCATCCAGAGGAGATGAGCACTTGGGGGTGGGAGGGGTTTTATGAGGGTCCATGGACTGTCGAGGTGTGTGAAATTAACTCCTATTGAGAAACAGCATTTGATCACAGTGATAAAAAGGGAATGAGAGAGTTTGAGGCCTTCATTTTCTGTCAAGCTTTAATTAGAGAGTATCTTTAAATCTGAATAACAGGATGTTTAAAGTTTACTGTTACATAAAACTGAAGTATGTGGCATTTACAAATTCATACTCAGTTTGAAAAGAACAAAGAAAAAGGCGTTAAAACTATTTTTTGCACATTTCAGTTTCTATTAATGAGCTGAAGGAAGTAAATAAAAAAGGAAACTGATCTAAATTCAGACACATGCAGTTATAAACAAAAAACCTCAACATGGTGAAAGACTTTCTTTTTCTCAAAGCAGTAAATGTTTACTACAGAGTACTCAGCTGCTAGCCTAGATACACACTGGGTCAAGAGCACTTAGGAATTTTTATAACCAAGAAATAGAAGAAAATGTATTCTTTAAAGATACAGCCTTTATGCATGTGCAATAACTGAAAAAAGGTTAAGAATGAATAGTCAAGTACAAACAAATAAAACTTACCAACAACCATAATGTTGAGTTCAAATCCCTGTTTCATGGCTTTCCTCCTCATCTGCTCAAGAATAGCATCAATACCTACATAGCTGAAGTCCACCACTGGACCACCAGTCTTCTCTCCATACAGACTGCCCACTGCGGGGGACATCATCGTGTCAGGCACCACCGCCTCAGACATGGCACTGTTGCTGTAGCTGGATGACACCTCCGGTCCTAAATTGACACAAAAAGAAAGCGTGATTCAGGTGGGAAATAAGTGACTAACCTTCTAAGAGAAGAAATTGGGAAAGGCTAAGCGTATGGAGAGAATAGAGTATCAGCCGGATTTGAGAGTGCGTAAATTTTGATTTGTGCGTAACTTTGGATTTCTTTCCCCAGATATTATTCACAATCTAAGCTTGAAGAGGCTGATAAGAAAACTCTGATGACCCAGCTTTCTAGCAGCATTTAAACGCATCACTTATGCACAAATCTTTTCTTTCTGAGAGACGTAAAAACAGATATCACGTCCAGAGTGATGCTTACAAAGCTGTAAAAATGCTGCCAACACTTGTAGGTCCACAGAAAGACTAATAACATTATTAAATCGGAGAGAAAACCAAACTGATTAGCTCCTTTCATGATCCAGAATTAGGTCACAAAATGTTTACTCTTTTCATGTTTATTGTTATGCAATGCAAAATCAGTGCATGCAGAAGACGACTTTCTTTTCTGCGTCAATGTGCTCAGACAGAGTAGATCAAGAACTTTTATGGAGCTGCTCCCCTTCACAAGGCCTCCCACTCCCTCCAGTATAATGTTACTGTCCTGTTAATGTGAGACTGCAAAGGAGGCTGAAATCGGATCCATTCCCAACTACACTCCCTAACGCGCACACACACAAAATCAATCACAGCACACATACTTTAGTTTGTGCATTTCGACATGGTGACTGCATGACCCCACATTCTTCCGTCGTTTGATCAAACAGCTGACAGGAAGGCACACTCATGGAAAAACAGATACAAACATTGGCATACACACAACTGCCATCCAGGACTGCTTGCCAACAGCTATCCGATTCCTACAAACATTTGGCTTACCACAAGGTGAAGAAATCCAGACAAATCAGTTCCCCACAAAAGACTTAAATCAGCAGAGAACAACACTATACGTTTAAATCTTCAGTGACCTCGCGATGATTAATGAAGGAGAATGAAACGGGGGGGAAAATAACACGGCAGTGGAAACTTGAAACATTGGGCTTGACTCTATTAATGTGCTCCATTGTATGAATCCATGTGTCATAGAGTCCCACCTATGAAGCTGCTCTCCTGGCCTCCTTCACCACTTCCCCATCCTGTTCCAGGAGTCAGTCAGCACCTTAGCACAACTCCATGCCTTCCATCCCTTCTATGAGACAATCCTGTTCTCAGACTTCTGTTGTGCTCGTTCCTTTTCCTTTGCTCTCTGATTCCGGCTCTACTGTCAGTGGTTTACATAGTCCTTGTGTGGTTGATGGACTTGAACAACCACATACCAGTTCAGGGGTTTCTCTAGAGATAGCAGGGGTGGCCTTGGCCCCCTCAGATGGTACAGCCCACTTGACACTCCCCCATCTGAAAAAACAACCTCTTACCACATTTTTTTCTTAATACTCCTTAGATTACTTTAATTGCAAGAAGAGAGTTGTGTAAACAAATGGAATTAATAGAACGCATGAAGGTAGGTTATTCTGAAATTGCTTTTCTATTCCAGTTTAGCCCTTAATCCCTGGTGATCATTTCCATTTTTGAAAGCTTTGTGTACAGTTTTAAAGCATGTTTTTGGCATGCGGACTTCCTGATACAAGTATTTGACTTCATCGCACAATGCACTCTGCATCTATTGTATCAACATGCTGCCTGTTTTGTTTCACCAACAGTAAACACACATTTATCAGCTCATGTGACTGGAAAACCCGGACTGCTACAAAAGGCAGAGTGAAAAGAAGAGACACAAAGAGTATTAACTGGTAACAAAATGCCTTCCCAGGAGCAATGCTCTTCAAAGCTTTGTTCTTGCTCCTTCATAAAAGCAAACCACTAATTTTCCCAAGTCAAAGGCAGTAAATAACTAAGCGAACATTCAACAACAACAGCAAAAAAGGATCACAAAGTCCAGGGAGATGACTGTGGGAAACCCAGCTGTACCTAATAAGCAGAATAAATCACTTTCATTACAGGTAGTAAACTGTCGCCAACTTCAGTAAACAATAAATCCGACAACCCAGAGATGTTGATACAAGAATGTCAAGCTGTGAGTGAAACGAACTCAGTTAGAGCTGTTGCTATGAAAGTGAGTCAAACCAGAAGGGTGGGAAGCCTTAGAGGTGCCTCTATGGGAATACACCGACCATTCATAAGATGGACGTGCTCTCAGCACCTCTGGCTCATCCCATGATGCATGGCAGATCTGCAATGGATCCAGGCCAATATACACAGGAGACATGCTGCTGGAATACACTGCTTTGAGTGCAAGAAACATTTGACCTCCATCTGTAAATTGTCTCAGGCTTTCCAGCTGGTGGGCATTAAGGATCCCTGATCAAACACAGTGGCCTGACAGCAGAGTAGATGTAGAAGAGAACATCATAAAGAAACATCTGGACTTAACATGTTTGTTCATTCTGGAGCTTTTATTTACAGGTTTAAGACTCCAAAGAGAAACAGATCCCGCTCTTCTGTCAATTAAAAATGTATGCAGGTAAAAAAGGTTTATGCTGCATTTACTTATATGGGGCCCCCACTGAAGAACGAGGTGCAGCAAGTGTTTGTTTAGTCCTTTTAAATCAATTTTGCATTTTTTGTCCCTTCCTCAAAATTGAATGTATTTGAATGTTGTATTTTGGTTGAATAAATTCAAAGGAACATTTTTCTGCCTTGATATGTAGAACACCCTTTAAGACCCACTTCAATGAATATTATGCATTTAGTGTTTTCATCATATTCGTGTAGCATTTTTCTCATTATGGGGAAAATCCAAAAAGAATACCTAGCTTAAAGCTGCATTTCTGAGTATTTCTTCATTCTAATCGTTGTAAATCAGGAGCAGACAAAAAATGCCATTAAGAAAAGCTTGTAGTTGCGTAAAACTACAATTGTAAATAAAGGGATGATGGGAAACTAGTGCAGGCTTACTCCATGCCAAGAGTCCTGTCCACAACTCAGAGGAGAATTTCTTATGAACTCCTGCTGCTCTGCAGAAACTGTGTCTTAGAACACAACACAGGTTTTTTTTTAAATTTTGGCTAAAAAATGCATAATCCTGATTAAAAGACCACTGGAAACACTTTTATAGATCAAAAGATGAGACTTTGAGATCTTATTTCTAGAAAAATTATTAATTTCCTAAATCAAATCAACATTTCAATTACTTTAACATTGTATAACAAGACATTGTTGTGTAAGAGTAGGAAAACATAGGAGTACTACTGCTTGGTCTTGTTGTTGCAGTGTCTTCAATTACAGTTCATAAAGTTCTTTCTTCAGCAGTATCATATTGCTTTGCTCTTTGTAAATATATCCAGAAGTCTGTTAAATGAAAACAAAAGAAACACGAACAGGATTAAAAAAAAAAAATCACAAGTACAAACGACTGTGGCGTAAAAAAAGAAGATGATCATGGAGCGAGAGGGAGGTAAATCAGATAAAAGTAAGGGAAAGGAGGTCACAGGAAAGTATGTTGAATGAAGGAGGGGGCCGAGGCAAAAGGAAAGACCATGTAGACTGTTGAGTTGGTGATTTATTCCACGTTTAGGTCTCAGCATTCTTAATCAACTACAGACAGGATTTCAAACCAGGATGTACAGTTCCAAAGTGGCAAAACAAGGCAGTGAAACGACAAAAACCGCGAAGAAAAACTAACTATATATCTTTAGTGGCGAAAAGCACTGATCCATGCTTCAGCTGTCCAGAGTTAATCTTGACAACATGGTGAAAGGGTCAGAGGTCACGTTCCAGTTTAGGTTGGAAAAGCGCTGCGCTGAGGTTATTTCCCTTACGACAAACCGGTGGTTTGACCTTCTGTACAAACTGGCTTGAGTCACAAGGCAGGAATCCAAAGAAAGAAATGGACTGGAAACTTGGCTGAAGAGAAGAGACCAAGTTTATTTATTTCCTCAAACATTTTTTTTAACAGTGATCAGCTCCACTCATGTAAAGAGTCAGTGACTCACTGAATTCTTAAAACTCCAATTCAACAAACTTTTCCTTTTTTTAAGTAAACAATTTATGCAAGATACTATCTGTAATGATAACAGATTGATATAGTAGAAAAGCCTTAATGTATATGCTTTTATCTTCACTTAATTAGAGCTTTTTTTTAAAAAAAAAAAAAGAATAAATACTTGTATATTTTTACTCTTTACTTTTCTGTTTTATGGTGTGTGTGCCGCTTTTCTACCTTCTTTGGTTCACACACTGATGGTTGCTCCGCTGATGAATACTAGCACCAAGCAAGAACCATCAGAGGTAATGTGGTGTTCAATGTTTTGCTCAAAGACACTTCAACACATGGGCAGGCAAGGCAGGAATTAAACTTGCAATCTTCCAATCAGAGGTCAATCACTGCAACCATGTCCCGTTGAGAAAGGGTCGTTTGAAATTTGCCTTTGCATTTTACCTGCATTGTGGTCCATTTTTTATAGTAAACTAGAACACATAAGGGCCAGCAGTCAAAACCTTTTAAAATAAAATATCAATAAGTCATTTTATACAAGTCATGTATTAAAACCTTTGTAGTGAAATGAATTTCCAATTGTCCACAACAACGGATGAGCCTTCAGAATAAGACAATGAATAAATAAAACTATTTTAAGCCAAAGATGCTTGAACGTGTAAATATGGGGTCAATTTAGGAAATGTCTTGGTAGCCATTGAGCTCAAAGCCCCGCCCCCAAGTAAAAATAGGATGAGGTCATCAGTGAAAACTTGAAAACTGAATTGAAACTGAAAACTAAAACAGAACTGAAAAGTAGAAAATAAACGCTTTTTGTTAACAGTCTTAGGTTTGAATTTTTCTTTTTATTCAAGTTTTAAATTTACAAATTTTTTTGAACATTTTCAATGTTTCTTTCAAGCTTGCAATATTGTTTTGAAATTTTTTCAATTTTATTTTTCACATTTTTAAAAATTCTTTTAAGTTTACAATGCATTTTTAAGTTTAAAAAGGTTTTCAAATTTTCAAAAAAAAAATTCAAATTGGTCATTATTTATTTATTTATTTATTTATGTATTTTACTTTAAGCTGATCCTAAATTAACTCCATATGTAAAGCCTTTGCTTTTATGAGTAAAAGTATAAATAGAATCAATAATTCAGCATTTATAAATGCAGTGTGGTACTGTACGTATCGTGATAGTTTATTTTCATTATTTTTTTGGCTTTGCAGAAGTAAAAACAGATTTTTGGAACTCCCTTTGAAAATGTGTTCCCCTGACCTTTCAGCCAAGTCATTTACATCAAAACACGTGAGTTTATGACAAACATGAACATGCATACTCTAGTACACACCCTCCTACCAACAGTGAATCCCTTCATAAATAGGGAAACTGATGTGGAGGCAGTGAACATGCAGGATGGTTTGTTATAAGTTAAAAGAGGAACAAGAAGAAATTCCCAAACTACTCTTTACTTAAGTCAGTGGAGAAATGTGGCCATTGACCTGCAGGCTCAAACAATCGGCTTCCATCCATTTGTAGGCTTCATGAAAATAACTTTCCTTCCATTTTCTACAAGTTTAGTTTTTCTTCAGTGCTATAGGTTCATGCATATTCGAAAGGCAGAATAGGGAGCCGTTTCTTTGTCAACAGCAGAGAAATGCAAATTGTTGTAATGACAGTAGAAGCCCACAGGTTTGTCTAGACTGCCAGAGGAATGCATTTCAGACTCCATTCTGTGGTAATACACAAGAGAGCTGTTGTCTTTCTAGGCTCCTCTACTGCCTCTGACACCGCACAGCTCTTAAAGAAAAAAGGTTGAGGTTTCATCTCCATATTATGAAACACACACACAAGCGTGCAGAACCAACAAACCGCTTCAAGACTCATTTGTTTAATTTCTGTCTCAAAATCTATAATTATGGAAGACAGAGCAACATTCTTCACATAAATATGGCTGAGTGTTTTTTAATGAAAATATTCGACCCTAAAATGTTGTTTAAACACCATCCAAAGCTGTTAGCTTCTAGCTGCTCGTACAGCTGGTCAATTTATTAACCAGGCTTGAGTATCATTCAATGTTTATCTTTGTGAAAGGGTCACTATTATCTGGAGAATAGTTGACAGTTCACAGGTCAGAGGGATCAGGAATCTGACCTCAGTCCTCACACACGCTTGACCTCACTCAACACATGTACAAAACGACAAAATGCCACAAAGAAGAGGTAACATCAAGAAAACTTACATATTTTTCTAACTATTAAATGTTTTTCTACACCAAAATACTAAATAGTGAGTTATTCTATTTTTTTGAGCAAATCCCCATAAAACGATTTTATATAATATGTTTTTATTACAATAAAACTTTCTAAAATTCCATCTTAGTAGAATCTCAATGGACCTTGGGCTTTAATATTCTAAAGGTTTGAGGAAAACTTTTTTTCAGATTTGAAAGTATTTCAATTGACTGCTCATAGTGACTTCATTTACACCCTTTTCAACACAAGTAGGGGCGATCAAATTCACCCAGCTAATCTTCAGTCTTAAGGACCAGCAGTAATGGACTATAAATAACATGAATATGAAATAAGCAATACAGTAATGTCAACCATCTAAAGCACTGATGATAACACAATGAAACGATATAAACTAAAAATGAATAGTTGCTCCCCTTCCATTTCATCTTTGATTTTGTTGTTTAAATTATACATTTGATGTCTGTAATTCATAATTTGCTTCAAAAACATTATTGATATATAAAAATTCAATTTTCCGAATAATTACTTTAACTCAAAATCTGTTACATTGCAAACTGAATTTTCTGAATTTTAGTGAGACCTAATAAAAAAATAAAAAATGAAAGGTCAACATATTGTCAATTATGTAAACTTTGACATTGTATCAAGCTAAAACCTGTTCTGTGGATGGTGAATGAATTATTCTACAGCAGAAGATACTTCCATAACAATTCCTCAAAGAGAACACTAAATGCACATGGTCCCAAAGCTGAAAATCCAAACCAGGAATTGAAAGAATGTACTACCATGGTTCCAGGCCACACAGATGAAACCTTATCAATTTGGCACTGCAGAGACCCAGATGCTTTCAAGAAATATTTCACATTTCAAAAGACATAAGACTATTTGCCGCAACAGATGCAATCTATTCTTCTCAGCCAACTTCCTGTTTGAGTAACATCAATGACAATGGCAAAAAATTATGCATATAAGAAAACAAAAAACCCAAACTGTTTGTTGCCCTGAGGCAACAACTAAACAGCCTTCAATGAATTATCAATCAAAGCTAAATAAAACTGTGAACACAAATCAAAGAGGTTTTACTGAGAACATCCACATATTTTGAAAACAAATCCATCTGCATTGGAATGAAGAACTTTTTTTTAATCTAAATAGTTATTCAACATCAAAATCCAAATCAGATACTCACTTTGAAGGAATATGAAACATGCAAACAACGTGTGTGGTGACATTTTACTTTAACACAAAGTCGAGTGACTGTAAACTTTCTCTGCAAAATCTCATTCAGAGAAACTGTGCAAAAGCCAGAATCAGCTTAAAACGGCAAATAAATACAATATGACCCTAACAAATGTACCCAAATGTACCCAAAAAAAAAAAGAAAAAAAGAAAACCTACATGCAAACAACACAAACATAAATGGTTAAGTCTGGAGAAAAGGAAAATACTTCCTAAATTAACAACTGCTTTCATGCAAACACACTCGTTCACACATGCAAACCCTCCCAGTATGCAAAGCACTTACCGCCAGTAAAGTGTGTGTGAATGATTCGTTCCCTGCTGCAGTGAAAAGCTCCAGTGAGCGACCACTGCCGTGACTGTGGCAGGTCCCTGGGCTGCCCCTCCCATCACAGCCGGCCATGTGACTCAGCATGTCAAAGTATCAAGAGACTCCCACTTCCTTTAAACTATTCCCCTCCCTCGAACCAAAAAAAAAACTATAGCTAGATACTACATTGAAAAAGTGATTGCATTTATCTTCATATCTTTTAAATCATTCAACTTAGTGGCATTTTTATAACAAATATACCATAAAACAATATAAAACGTGTAAACAGTTAAACAGGAACAGACTTAAAAAGAAGCAAAAATATAAACGTCTGGGTAGAACTCTAAAACTTAAAGTAAGGAATGTAGAAATAAAACAAACCCTTTTTTAGGGAATGAAAAGACAAGATTATGTCTTTTAAAGTAAAACCAGCAAAACAGTTCTTAGTTATAAAGCAGAGAAATGTTGAATTATCTTGATTTTCAGCAAAACAAATATTTTAAAAGGCAGAGTTCCCACATAGTGTACATTGCAAACAATTAGGATGAAAGGAACAGCTGTTTTCAACCTCACAGAAAGTGTAATTATATAGTCATGTAGAGGCTCACAAATGCACACAACCACACAGCCCAAAACACACACCAAGGAGAAATTCCACAGATTCAAAGGGAATGTCATTTTAAGTTGGAAAGACAGATTTTTTAAAAACTTACTAGATAACATACTCTGTCCAAGTGCTTAATGCTAAATAATAAACCCCAAACATCCCCTTTTTTTTAATGATAGTCAAGCGAGTGACCAGAAAAAAAAAAAAATAATAATAAAATAAATAAAATTAAAAAAAAAAAAAAAAAAAAAAAAAAATCAATGGGTCTTGTCAAATATGGAATGAAAATAAGTCTCTGCACCTGTTTTTCCAATGTGGGAAATCTTCCAATTTCCCTTAATAAAAAGATTGCCTCTCCTACAACCTCTCTTTGTCTTCATCTTCTTGAAGCTCATTATTACTCCACAGACAAAAACATTAAATGTTACTGAAATGCACAGCATTAAAGACAAAGCATAGCATGAAGAGAACAACCAAAAAGGACAAACTCCCATTTGATAAAATAGACTTTTCCAATAAAATCAAAATACTATCTCCTTTAAAACTCATTCATGCCGACTCCTGAGCAGAGCCAACATGCTTTCAGAGCGAGTCAGAAATTACCTGCAGGATCTGTCATAACTTGGCCTACCTCTAAACTGCATTGCTGAGGGATACGGTCGAACTGGATAAAAAGATCTTCATTGTCAGAGAATGGAGGGGTGAAGTGACAGAAAGCCAGTGTTAGTAGCTGATGTTTGTGAACCACGCTTAGCCAAGATGGTGTCATGTTTTGGCCAGTAGAACATGCTGCTCTGTGGCTGACCCGTGACAGTGTTCCTAAAAGCCGTCCAAGGACTTTCTAACACAGAAAAACGATTAAAGCAACATCAGGCAGGTTAACCCAGCATGATCAAAAGCTCCAAGAAATCAAATTATGTTTCTTAAACACAAAATACTTAAAAACATATAGTCCTAGTTCACATCAAAAGAAGCAATCGGTGCGTTGGCTTCTTTATCTGCTTCACATCAACAGTTGCTCTTATGCTGCTCATGTGAAAGATGTGGGTGGCAACCACAGAGGAAATAAATGTTTCCTTTGTGAGTGTTTTTACTCTTTTTCGGATTCATCCAAGGGGAATGCCAAAGCCTCCAGTTAGATCAAATGAAATGTAAGTGTGCCTATGAGTAAACATTCATGTTTGTTAGTGTGTGCTTCATGAGAATAGTATGTCTGAAAACAAAAATGATTTTTTTTTTTTAAAGCCTTGTTTAAAAGTTTGGGTAAAGTCAGAGTGGATTTTAGGATTGAGATAGAGGTAATCACCTGAAAATTGTTGTAAGTTAGTATAAGTAAATGAAACCTTGTGTGTCTGTGCATGTGTGTGTTTACTGAAGGTGTCACATGTGTCCAGCTCTCTGGGAAAAGCGGAAGTACTTCCTCAATTTGGATAAATTACAGCTAGCAGCCACAAGATACCCTGTTAGTTATTAAAACAAGCCTCCACATCCCCCCAAAACACATCCGAACAACGATATTTTATAAGTGTAGAACAACAACAAACGTGTCTCTACTTCTAACCTTCTACAAGGTCTTGGGTTAATAATCTCAGAGTTTGACGTCCTGTGTAAGAGCACCTTCTGCTGGTTACTGATGGAGTTGCAGAATACATGACGTAAAACGCACCAGTTGACACAAAGCTTTAGCAATTCCTCAAGTTACAATTATTACAACAAAGGTACATTCATCTGTATCAAAGGAAGTTTATTTACCAAAGTGATGGATAGCAGTGAAACTGGTAAGGTATTTATAAAGTAACATAAAGGACCTTTAAAAGATCCATGGGCGTGGCTCTATATCAGCACCGATTCAGACCAAAACTGACAAAAACATATTGGAGGCGAAAAAAAAATGTAATGTTGCATCATTTTGGTCAGATAGGCTTAAGGTAAGAAAATGCAGAGCTCAGGCGCTCACTGGAACAAAACAAGTACTAGTTGGCATTTGTGACAGTCTTTATTTTAACAACATTTAAATCAGCTTCATTTCTTTATATATGTATATAGCATTAAGACAGTTTCTTTTAGTAGAAAGTTTCCTACAAACAGCTGTATGACTAAAATGGATATCGCAACCTAAAGCTCAGCTGCTTTGGTTTCATTTTCGGTGAAAAGGAAGTGAAGGGGGAGTGACTAGGCTCACAAAAACATACTGCACACATGCTGAAATGCAGCTGTGTAATGCAGGTAAGCTCTCTTTTTTTTCTTTGTAACAATGTGTTTTCCCGTAAAAAAAAAGAGCACCTTCAGTTTAATGTACAATAGTACATGGTACTCTCACATGTAATAGATATTTTTTTGTTTTACATTTTACACTGGCATATCGTAAGCTATAATGCAGTTAGCTCATCCTGTTCTGAAATGTTTTTCCATGATCGAAGCATTTTCCAAGACAAACTCAAAGGTTTTGATTTTAGAAGCATCTTCTCTGTCTATCAAGCACTTTTTTGAATTCTTGCCTATCAAATATATTATTGACTGTCACAACTTAGAAAATAAAAATATGTATGTATCTGCCAACTTCCCACTTTAAAGGCTGTTATTTCCTCCGGTGACCTATTTACAGCTGGGGACCTTTAACCTGAGCAGAGGATCACTGAAAAACAAACTGTGTCCACGAGAGACATAAAAGTAAGAATTGATTTTTTTAAATTACAGTTTCATATTGACAAAAAAAGTTAAAAATATTACAAATATTTTGGGGTTTCATTTTTAGATATCACATCTTGTTAAAAGTTTCTGATGTGTTCAGTTTGACCAAAAAAAAACCAAAAAAAAAAAACCAAACAACTTTTGTTTGTTACATGTCTTAACAGAATGAAGAGGCTACAAGTGCTCACAGAATGTTGCATCGTCTTGTTTCTTGTCCTGACCTCAGTTTCTGCGATAAAAAAACTCTCCACCATCGACGACCTTAAACAACTGAACTTCGACCAGTCTGTGCCCAAACACAGTCTTCTGTTACTGTATTGGTTTGCCAACACAGTTAATTTTGACAATAATGACCTGATACGACTGACATTTGATCCCAACTGTGAGGATTATGGCTCACATCATTATGGAAACTATGAAAGACTGCTGGAACCACTACCTCACGGAAATGTCAGATACAGGTACTACACTGTTGGTAATCTCAATCAGGAAATGACCTCCTTGCAGCTTCCATCCTATGTTATTCACCCTCGAGTAGGTTTTGAGGGAAGAAACAGGGATCGGATTATATTCAGAGTCAGAGAGCAGAATGCAGGAAGGCAAAGTGAACCGATCATAGACCAAGTATATATTACCCAGCATTACGCACAAGCAGATAACCAGGGGACAAAGTATGATCCAGAGCACACGTACAGAGTTACTCCCAACCTCTTAAGACAGATTAGACAGTTTTCTGATGAAAATTATGGAGATGTGAGGGAAAATCTCAGATATCTCAGAGATTACTTTAGAAGTCATGCTGATGAGAACCAGCTCAACTACATTGAGAACACCTGGGGTCAACTTGCTTGTCTTGGACTATTTTTGTATATTGTTATCCATGAAAAGCACTCCTCACGCCAACCAAACAGAAGACAGCAACCATCAACAAGACAGAAGAAAAACTCAGACTTTGTTGTGAACATCCCAGCAAGCACTCGAAGAAGCATTTCTGGAAATTTTGTATCCCTCAATTTGGCAAATCAAAGAAACAACATGACACTTAAGGTAAAAACAAGCACATCTGGTACTGCTATGATACACTGGAGTAATGTTCCAGAAAATTATTTAAATGACGGTGTGATGGTAGCTCTCTACAAGAGCAACGATGATGAGAAGGCCTTGTTTCAGAAGTCTATTGAAAACAAAAGATCTGGAAGCTATGACACAAAAATCCCCCTGAATGAACAGCTACAGGCTCGGCTGCACAAGTCGCAGACATTATGTTTCTTCTGGAAAACTCTCAGAGAGGAGATAGACAGAGGAGAGGAGTTTAAGAATCCTAATGCAGTCTATATCAGTGGCTACGACGCAAAACTACAGTTGTTTGCGGAAAATGGGAAGGCTTGTGCTCGCTTGTATGTGTCGAAATATGTGGACTGGAAGTCCACATTCAAAAAGTCGTGGGTTGGTTTCTACAGCTCAGAAACCAAAGACACACAAAACTATGAATGGTGGCAATGGCAATGGGTGACAAAGTTCACACCTAAGATGAATTTTCAAGATTTTACTTATGACATCTTTGAGTATCAATCCAATCTGACAATTGCTCCAGGAGTCCAAGCCAGACTGATGTTGCAGGAATTTGAAGAGAAAGCACGCACTCCTGGCTGGAAGTAATCAATCAAAAGTGAGGAGAATCATGATGATTTTATGTTTGAATTGATTAAATGTTGTTATGAAATTGCACTCATTTTTTTATGCATCGATGTTTAAAGTTTACAGAAAGATGCTTGCTGTCAAAAGGATAATAATTGCTGTCAAACATAATCTGTGAAAATTTTGTCTTTCACTGTCATATTTTTCTGCTTGTATTCCTAACTCGTTGATGAATTGAAAGTAAGAAATTGCTGTGCAGTTTCACGAATCATTTCACATTTTTTTAAATAAAGTTAAATTTTTTTCCAAGTTATTTTTGTTGTAAGTTCTTTTATTTTCTTTATTTATCCATCTATCCTGTTAAGTGAAGGAAAGGTACAATCTGGACAGGTGGCCAATCTGTAGTAGAGGATGACATTTTTTCAGGATTCTCGCAGGTAGGGCTGGGTGATATATTGATATAAAATCGATTAATTTGAATTTTTTGTTTAAGAGTATTTATTTTTGGAAAATCGAGATTTAATTTTCCTAGCTCTCTGTTTTCTTGGGTTTCCTTAGTTCTGAGTAAAGGCAGCCCGCTCGTCTGTCTCTCGCAGAGAGACAGCAGACATGAAAATGGCAGAAGCAGAGGAAAAAAAAAAGTTTGTTGCAACAAGATGGGCCGCTTGTCGCCAGTTTGTGACCACAAACTGATTTAAAGTCAGAGAATATTAGAATATTTTCATGGAGTGAACTTTAAGAAATGGCGGATAAATAAAGCAAATTGAATTCATGGGACATTCATAAAAACTGTATTTTCTAAAACAACAGACGTGAATTCACTTTGAATGAGACTTCATCAATAGTATTTAACATTATAGAGGCAGTGTTGAGCTGAAAAAAGCCCCCCCAAAAGCGGATCAAAGTGAACGACAAACTGTTTGCGGGGTTGGGGGGTGTTTACACGCACAGGAGCACATGAACCAAGTATGATCAAGGTGCAACAACAAACTACAGCAACACCGAAATGTAAAGAAAATGAGTGAAAGGCAGGAAAAGCAGCAAAATCAAGAACCATTTCATTTTATTGATAATACAAAGGAAGAGTATATAGTCTGCAGGAAATTCATTTAATCTAAAACAGGCTCCACAACCAACCTGTACAGACACCTGAGAATTGAGAGAACCTTCTTCAAAACTGTGTTTATAAATGTAAACCTTTATTGTGAATAAAAGTCCTTTTTTTCTGGTTTTTTTACATTTTACTTTGTATTTTGTCCTGTGACGGGACAGGAGTGAAAATCCACTCCCGTGTCATACTCTACTCTGGAGACGGCTCCCGGCGGTAACCAGAGGAGGGGACAGAGTGCTGCCTCCCCACACTATGATGCAACAGAATTTTTAAAGTTTCCTTTTCTATAAACTGCAAGTTGAAGATCGAGAGACTGCCATTCCTCTCAAAGCAGCGGACTAAACAGGTTTGTCCTCCCGTCATAAAAATATCTTCAGCTCTTTTTTGCAGCATAAATTCTGTTTATTGGTGCAATACTTTCAAAATGTTTCATTTTTTGTGCAGGAGACAGTAAATGAATGACAGGGTTTTTGTGCCACCATAAAAGAAAAAAACCGAAGAAGGAACTTCTGCAACTACGAGAAAAAACAGGTAATATTCAACTTAGATAAGGGTGTACATTTAAAAGAAAACGCATTTAAGTTTATGAAGTTGTACATTTACAAGAAAAGTCAATTTGTGGGGAAAAAAAAGCTGTGAACTGAAAATTAGTAATAGTCTATTTTTTAAATATCAACATTGTATTAAAAAAATTGGATTTTGAACAGGAATTCATCCATTTTTATTTGTTTCCAGGGGAAAGAGATGGCACGAAAGATCAGAAGTTGCTGTGTTGCTCTTATCTTTATTTTAGCAGCCATTGCAGCTGTACCGAGGAGTATCCGCTCCATTGAAGACGTGCCCAACAGCGCTCTTATGTTGCTTTACTGGTTTGCCAAGAATATTTGCTTTAATTACAATGAAATTGCGCTGAACTTTGACCCAAGTACAGACGGTTATGGCTCACATCATTATGGAAATTATGAACATTTACTGGACCGTTTACCTCCAGGATACGAGTACTTCACTATTGGCAATACCAATGAAGGTTCATTTCCACAATATGTTCGTAACAAAGGGAACAGGGCTCGAATCATATTTAGAGTCCACAAAGATAACAAGAAGCGACTAGATAGAATCTTTATTACACGGCATCTTGGGAATTATGATACTTCAAATTATGTTCCTGAGGAGACTTATGAAATCCGTGTTAACGTGTTACAAGAACTGGCGCGACGTCCTTTGAATGAAATTGAACAGAGGGTTGCTGGTTATCTGTATGGACTCCAAAGCAATGCAAACCGTTACTTTCCACAAGCACAATCATTCTCCAACCAAAGCTACTACACATCTGCACCAAGACCATCTAGTGAAGACAGCTTTTTGTGCCAGTGTTTAGGTGTTCTATGTATAATATTGGTGGTCTTTTTTCTAATAATAGTGGGGAATGCAAAAACATAAGTAAAATACAAGGTAGATATGTCTGCCCAACAGCGGCAAATCCTCCTCAGGCGGACTGTGAAAGCAATAAATGACAAAACAGAAGTTATTTTTTGTGGGGTTTGCATCTGTTAATTTTTACCACCTGCGTTTTTTTTAACTGTTTCTTTTCCTAAAAACTACATTGGAGAGGTATGGTTAGTCTCAATTTTTGTTTACAAATAAATGCTGTTTGCAAAGTTAAAGGGAATATAGAGCTTTATGGTTAGTGGACTCTGATTACAACATAGTTAATCTTTTGTAAATATGTGTATTTTTTTCCAATAAAGTAGAATTATTTGGTTTCAAGGTAATGCCCATTAACAAAAATTATTTTTGTTACTGAAATGTCTTTAAGAAATTAATTGACTTAATTGTTTGTGAAAAAAATGAAAAAGTTGTCTTGATCAATAAATTTCATTACATGTAAAAAGCTTTACTTTCTGTATTTATCATGCATGATTTGTATTGTATTGATATGCATTAGTCAAACTGCATTTTAGAAATCATTTATATTTTTGATTAAGGACAAATTTGAACCAATCTAAGATTTCACATTAATCAAACTTTTATTTTAATCAGCAAATAGGCATCATGAAAAAAAAATTAAAAAGTGTGTGAAAGTATTGACATATTAAAGAAAAAAGCTATTCAGAATACGCATCACTGAGAAAAATACAAATCTAGCCTGTTCTTGTGATTTGTAACTTAAAGTAACATCTCTGGAAGAATATTTACTTATTTACAGACTAAATAATATTTAGACTTTATCTTGTCTAAATAAAGGGGAAAAAAATACATTTTTGTTACATCTTAAATAAAACAGTCATAAAAATCTATTATAAGACAGAAATGTGAAGTGCCACAACTACAGAGCTTAAGTCACACAGGACGCTCATCTGAAGGACTAAAGGGACCCAAAACAATATACCAGATATTTAAAGAGGAAAGTATGAAAGGATGGCTCCTTCGTAGAAGGTTCCTAAATTGCAAAACAAGAACAGTGGTGCTTTTATTTGTTCATTTTTTGCTTAAGGGTAATAACACGGAAGCAAACAGAATTTGAGTTGACCATTTTAGACTTTTTTTTTACAGGATTGTTTTGCATAAATAGAATGTTTTGATCAGTAAAAATAAGTCACTTCAATAAAATATTTATATTTTTTGTAGCTTTATTACGGCTGGAATAAATCAGGTTTAATCAGCATTATTTGAAACCCAAGAGAAGATTTGAATCCATTTTCTAGGCCAAAAACCTTTTCTACTGAGCCTAAAATAAAAACCAAAATTATTTTAAAAAATGTAACTTCAGTTGAGAAAAATATCGTCATTTCTTTATCTAGGACACCCACACAAAACACGCTTCTATTATCTAATTTCCAGACTTCTAACAGTCAGGCTGCATGCAATGAGCCTGCACTCATCACGTGAACGACATTCACAGGCTCCTTGCGTAGTGCGCAGGATTTGAGGGGAATCAGAAAAATGACATTTCGCCCTCCAAGTGTTCACAACAACCTGTCACTCGCAGCATGCCCGCAGGAAAAAATGTGCTTGAACATTTTTGCTCTGCAGGATCAACTGTTCATACAAAAAAGCTACAAGAATGCAAGCCAAAAAAACAAACAAGAGCCAACTAACAATAAGTTTTTGTTCATGTACTTAAGTAAAAATGGTTTAAATGGTCTTTGAGTAAAGTATGCAATGAGTAATACGTCCTCAAAATGTGAGGTATGAGAATCTTCTGCTGTCATGCAAGAAAAAAACAAGTGTAGTTAGAGAAACCTGTTCTGTTTCTCAAAGTATGGCTGTCATTTCTCTTGATGTGGTCAGATAAACCATTGAACAGCACCTGTTCAAAGGCTGCTTAGCAATAAAGCAAGAGTCTATTCGCAAGTAATTTTCCAAACACGTGCGGCCAGTGCTGAACTTTCTTCTTGGCCGCACTGTCCTAACGGAAGGGTTAAGATTAGGATTACGGTTAAAACATCAAATGGCTCCTGACTGTGGGTGTTTCTGCAGCTCATCGCTTCTCCAGGGGATGGAACACATTTCACACACCTAGGTGCGTAACAGCTAATTGGACTTTAAATATCTGTGGCTGACAACAAAATTCAGCTATGGACGCACTTAAAATACACTCAGGAAATGCAGCAATGTATGTCTTGGCTGCACGTTTGTGTGTGGCCAACATGAATTTCCATCATTTTTTGAGCTGGTTGCGAATCACAGCAGCCTCAAATAAAACTCCACCCTTTTGCCTTGTATCAAACCCAAAGCGTTTTATTGTCCCACGCCCAAACCAAAGGTACCATAATCAATGATAACTTTTGCACACTTACTAGGTTAATGGCTCATGTTTTTTTTTTTGCTTCATTAAAATATAAGACTTTTGTCCTGCCTACAAGAAAAGTTACTAAATATCCTGTGTACAGAACTTTAAGGGTGAACATACAGAGTAGACAGACATGCACATGGGTGGAGATGCACAAACACGGCAATAGCAGGTCATGCTAACTCCTATCCAACATTTGAAAGGGTCACTGCAGTCTGCAGGACAGCGGCTTCTTTTAAATTGCTGCGGCAGAAGCACGAACATGCGTAGCTCAAAAACAGTTGTATTTTCTTTCTACAGTGGTGTTTACATGAACAAACACTTTCCTGCACACAAATTACACTTCTATAGATTTTTTGCTTTGCTCTCATTCTTGCACAATCTCCTCCTCACTTCTTTTGTGCTCCTTTCCTGCAGAGCCTCCCTCTGCAACTCAGCTGTGCAGGACGGTGGTGGTAATTTAAGCCAAATGTGGCAGAACTCTGGGAGTGAATCCTCTCCCTTTTCCTTCCTTGTTTTCCCATCTACTTACGCTGGGCTACATTTCAGATACACATCACTACTACACCAGTTGTGACATCCAAAAAAATAACAGAAAATAAAATTTAGAGTACTTCCTCTTTGCGTAAAATGATTTATGACCTCCAGAATTGGAATGACACTGATGCACAAAAAGCAGCCTTTCAGCATTGTTAACAGAGACTCACAGACAGCAGAGGAACAAAGAAAATCTGTTACAACAGTCTCTAAAACAAGGCAAAGAAATGCACATAGATGCTTCTAAAAAATATATTTTACAACTTCATCCACACGTTTGCATTAAACCTGACATTATTCCTTTCAAATGTCAACTTAAAACAGAAAATATGCCAATGAAATAGCATATAAACACATTTAATAAGCTACAAAAGGAAGACTAATCCATGTGAATGGATTACTAAAGCAAAGGCGGAAATAACGAAGGACAAAGAAAACAATGTAACTCCCAAATGAAAAGAACAAAAAAATGTATCTGTCTTAAGATAACCATCACTTTATGACTTTTTCAGCAGGTCTACAGGGGTCTAAATTAACAACCAACTCAATAGAAACCTATAGAACCAATATGTGGAACACAGTAACAGTGAGAACACTTGGTTTGCTTGTTCTCTACTTTTACAAAACTGAAATGGGTGCTGCTGTCTGAACACATTCTTGTGCAGACTGGTTTGTGATCTGGAGTTAACTGTAGCAAACCAGAGCAAAGGCTTAAAAAATGTTGAATATTTGAAACAGTTGCAGCGCCACATTTTGGAATAAAGGTCTTGTCAGTAGGCACACACACACACAAAACAGTATAAAATCATAAGCCCGTGACAAAGGCAACTAATTTAAAACAACTTTGACTCAAAAGGTTTCATAAGCAAAATAAATACTCACTCTCAGTCGACCGGGTCGTGCCTGGATCTGCGTCAGGTGACTGCACCCTATCCACCCTAGAGTCTCCCAAAGAAGGCAGGGGAGCACTGGGTGCAGGTGGATGGTTGTTCTCAGCTGGATTGTTAGGCACAAAGTTATCCAGCTGTCTGACGGCAGGCATCTCTGACTTCCTGGAGATGCCATCTACTGTGCTGAGGTTAGAGGAGATGGGGTCTGCCCTTCTCTGAGGGGGCTCTGGAATCCTCGAGCTTGGGGCTGATGACAGCTGAGCATCCATCCTCCTGGGAGGTGCAGGGGGCTCTTGGGCCCGGGTAGAACTAATCTCTGCTCGTCTGTTGGTGGTGCCGGAGACAGAGTTGGCGGTGCCGTCCAGGGGGTTACTCCTGCTGCTCAGACTCACTTCTGGTCGTTTAAGACCGAAGCGGGCTATTCCTGCGCTGGGCGAGTTGTCAATCTGCTTGGAGGAGACCTCTATGGACATTTCTGTGCGACGGGGGGAGGAGGCAGCATCAGGGTTACGACCCCCTGATAACTCTATGCGCCTCATACCGGTTTTCGGGGAGCGTAGACTGGATGACTCAGACGATCTGGAGGAGGAGTAGTCAGAGTTGCGAGAGCTTAGGTCGTAGCTCCGCTGGCTGGATGAAGACGATGTAGATGAGCGAAGGGGGGCGGTGGCGCGACGGGACAGGGGTGATGGGTTTGTGATTGCATCTGCTTCCTCCACTTCAAACGACCGTTTCAGTGCTGAAAAACACAAACATATTGATGAGAAACAAAATCTATAACACAAACAAGACTCAAAGCCCTGAAAAAATCTTATGTAATCGGAGCGTTGAAGAGAATCTGTGTATATTTTTTTAACCCCTTGATGCAAATTTGCATAAAACCACCACACTTGGAGGTTGACAAGTTAAAATGTAGGATTGCTACTGCCACTTCCCATGAGCAAGGCACTTTGCCCAAACTGATGAGCTCTAGAGTGACCCATGCTAAATCTGATTTTGGAATGTCTTTTTAGGTATAAATGTAAATCTGCAGAAATGTGTACAGGAAGGAAGTCGTTTAAGAAAAATAAAAAAGTTCACACTCAACTGATCTCCCATGTATAAATCTCAGTATAAAAGAAAAAAAGTTGTACTTTATCTTACAAATTTGTTAAATGTCTAAAACTTTATTGTACTTCTGTATTTTGGCTTTCATTGTCTGCAAAGTTTAATTATATTTCTTTATTTTGTGATTGAGATTTATTCCACTAAAATATTTTATTTGAAAAATGTACGTCTCCCCTTTCGCCAAAATAAACTTACTTCCCTTTTTGGATAAATTGTAATTTATAAAAAGAAGTGACAGTAAAAAAAGGTTGAGCGGGGGCACAAAAAATGTGATTGAAGTCCAGATCACCACTCTTACCTGACTTGACACGTTTGACGTAGCTTTTTAGCATGTCGTTTGTAAAACAAACTCTTTCCAGAACAACACTGCTTTACCACGCGGTGAATAAATTATATGTTGACGGGCCAACACTTCACAAAAATCTAAAGTGAGCCTATTTCCCCCCCTACCCGTAAACATGAGGTAACAAAAATAGCATCATGATTACAACACTTACACACCTGCTGTCCTTCGACTGACCCCGCCTCCTGATTGCTGGGCCTGGGATTTTTTTTGGTCACGCGACCATGTCTGTTGGACTGACCCATTTTGAATAAACAAATCAGCACACCTTTACGGATTTAACAAAGATGGTTTCTTCCATTAGCACCATCAGCAGTCACGGTTGAGAACACGGTTTTTTGTTTGTTTATACTGTTTCACCAACAGGCAGTGGTGGTTTTTGATATGGGCCATGGCGGCACGGACTCAGGAAAAAAATAATTCTCTTTCTTTGATGTGAATAACGCAGCGCGACTGTTCTTGTCATCTGAATGTGAATTAAAATGTCGAACAGCGCCCTCTGCTGCACGACACTCAAACTGGCGCCCTCACCTCATTGCGGTACATTGCGGAATATACCAAGTCAAAAAATGCAACAAATAAAGGGGGTGTTCACAAACATGTGATGTAGCAAACAATAAATAAAAACAAACTATGATTCCAGTCCAATGTGTGGAAACACTTTAAAGTTTGCAATACAAACCATACAATGTGGTAGAATGTTCTAATAATGTTTCCTTGGTATTAACGTTGAAAAAAAAAACAGTTGGCTGAACTTTATCAAACTAAAATGTGAATAGATTTTTCATTATTTCTTCACTTGTTTGTTTGTACACATGTTTAATTTACACTTGATTATCTTGCAAGAAAAACAAGGAATCTGGAAAACTTCACCTGCACTGTTCAGCATCCAGGTCTTTATCTCTGAGTCACACTGGTTGCATTTTTGGCTAAATATGTCCTGGATTGATTTAAAGTCAGTGAATCAGATCATTCAAAATGAACCAATGACAACTACTAAACATATCATCAACCACAAATTATTATATGAATCGAATCATTATGAAAACTAATTGTTACACTCCTATTAAATGTACATGTTTATGACAAGGTATTCATTGGAGTAGCTATAAATTGTCACATTCCTGATTATTCCTACTACATCTTAGTGCACATTTCCCTGGTATTAAGGACCCTGTTCTCTCCATCAGTTTACAAAATTTGACTCATTATACATGAGGATAACAAATGGCAGAAACATTGTGAAAATATTATGTTATGCATGTTTGACAATAGATTCATCCACCATTTTTTTCTTGAGAAAAACACTTGGTGTTTCTCTGTACTATGCGGATCACCTGACTTGCATCAGTCCACTGGCCACATCTTTTTAGATCTAAAAACAGCATAAATTACAAGACAGTATCTTCTTTTTTGAAATAAAAAAAATAGTCTATATATTTCTAGAAAAGAGCTTCTTTATTGCACACTAAGCATTTTATCTCTCTTTTGACCTTCAAGTGCTAGGTGTACTCTGTGACGAATACTACCTCATGTCAGATGCTTCCACTTATTTCAAATAGCAGAAAAAAAAGATTGTTCAACGTAGATTAGCATTCAAGCTGCTTAATTTCCTAAATGTCATGCTGTTGGCACCAACAATTGTAGGAAGTCATTTTTTCATATACTTCCTGTGGTGCAAAAGTTGTGTAATCAATTCTTTCTTAAATTCAGGATGTCTATTGTAACTTACTTACTTACTTAACAAGCTAGTGGGAGAGCGTGTAACCAGAGGGATGATGGGAAATGAGGACGGGCTTACTCTGCACCAACAGCGCCACCCACAATTCAGAGGCGACTTTCTGATAAACTACCGCCATCCAGCAAAAACTATGTCCTACAAAACAACACAGTTTTTGGATAAAAATGGCAAAATAACAGTTAAAAGATCATATTAAGAATAAACATAACAGATGTTGTGATTTCTAAACAAAGTAATTTATGGTCATAAACGGTGTCAAAAATGGCTTGGACAAGAACTAATAGAATATTGCTTAACTACTATATAACTTTTACATTATTGTGTACTGAAGATCGCTTTGACACATTGCAATTGATAAAAAAAACATCAACATAGTATATATCAGCATTTCTGTTGATTTTATTTAATCTAAATCCCTTTGAAATTCTTTTCTCTAAAGGATTCTGCACATACTACAGGTCCACTGCAGTCACTTCTCTCTCAACACAAGGTTTGACTGTTCACAGCTGTATTGAGTTACTGTTAGTGTTTTGAACTGCAGCGGCCTCACACTGAAATCAATCAACTAATGAAAAACTGGCTTTTATGAAAAGGTTTTACAACACACCTGGAGTTTCTGAAATCTGTCGGCAAGAAATCATCAGCTGATGACTTTAGGGAACTTGTTTGGACTAGAAAAAAGTAACAATATGGTCCACAATTAAACTAAAGCTGTTAAAATGTCGCCAGAATACAAATATGAATGATTGGTGTGTATTTTTAAGCGAAAAACTGACTGACGTTTTTAGCTGGTTGAGAGGGCCCACTTTCTACTTTTCTTCCTGTTCCTTTTTATGTACTCCTCCTCCTATGGATCTGTGTACATGCACACCTGGCAACTTTCCATCACAGCTGCAGCGTTTTAGCCCATGGTCGTACATGCGTACATGTTTCTCAGTCTTCATTTCCACACATTGTCAGGTCATAATTTACAGCCAGTCGGATAACACTCAGGGACAAGCCCAAAAGTGCAACTAGATTATCTCATGCTGGTTGACGGCTATTTGTCTAAAGTTTGTTGCCTCTTCCAAAAATTCCACCCTGCTACTGGTCAGACTTTCTGCCTGTTTCAGCTTGTTAATCCACCTTTCAGTATCTAAAACCAGTCATGCTAAATCGATTGGTAATAACGTTTCTGCTATTTTGTTCAGCCTAAAGAACCGTTTTGTTTTAGACAAATAAACTTTGTTCTTTAAGTAACCAGGCATTTTGGAATTATGCTTTTGTGCATCCTTGTGTTGGATGACGTCCCTCTCCAAAGTGTACACAGCTGGGCAGTCAAGTGATTTATCAAATGGGATTTTTCCATCAGAACTTACTCACAGTTTGCCCTTTATATATCACACATGAAGAGATTTTTCAAATGTTTTGATACAATACTCAAATGTTTGCCAAGTTATTTAAATGCTTATCTAACAATTAAAATGAAAAATGTGACCACAACCTTGAAATGTCATTGTTCTGTAACTAGAAATTAAATAATTCAAAGATTTGCATTTTTACAAAATAAACTGTATCACTTTCTTTTAAGCAATTTTATGAAAATATACCTTTTTAACCACTTCACCACATACACAGTGATTAGAAAATCCTGCTCCCTATAAGTATACAACTAGTCAATAAAATCCTAGTAAACGTTTAAAGGAAATTTGTTTTAGTAATTTAGTGTTAAATTTGTAGATAACAACCATTTGAAATGTCCCTGTTCTGTGAGTCCTGCAAAAACAAAGACAGAGGTCCTCTCCAGGGGCAAAGTAAAGGCAGAGGCCAGCGATTGCAACATGATGCCTTCCCTAATACTGAAACTTTTGCAAAAGTTCCCCAAAACATGTTTAATTTCCTTAAAAAATGTTATAGGAGAAAAAAATCACAATCAGTTTCAGTGTTTTCAACTGTTGCGCAAATACTTGTTTTTCCCTCAGCAGATTCATCTGACAGGAAACGGCCCAAACAAAGGCAGGCTTTTTGCATCGTGCAGGATGACCAACGGCATTTCCCTGAGCAACTCAGCAGCAATGTAATTAGCACTAAACCTGCCCGAGCTGGTTAAGCCAAAAAAGGGCCTGATGTTGCCGATAAGAACAGAAGCTTCTAATGAGAATCCTTTGTGTGAACACACTTCTTTCCTCCCAAACACGGTCAATTAGACTGCATGGCATGTTTACTGTCAACATGTGCATTAATTGTTTAGAGAAAAGAAATATTCCCATTGAAAGCTGGTTTCAGCAGCTGCTGTTAAAATGCATTGGTTCAGTTCATTTAGCTTAAGGCCACAGTTTTCCTTTAGAGAGGAGTTTCAGCTCCGGGGTGTCTGACCTGATCTTTACCTGCATTTATCTGTTTCGTGAGTTTTGTCCAACTAAATGCAGCGAGTCCTCTTTTTCAGAAGACACCGAGGACAACAGAGCTCTCATATTGCAGGTGGATGATTGGTGTCTGTTCATTAATCGTCTATAGAATATTATGATCCTCATTTTGCTGATTCTTTCTCAGCTAACGCTCATGCAGGCTGGGCCCCTGTGAAAGAGGGGCCCGTGGGGATTTCTGTCTGAATCCAACTTGCCAACCATCTCCAAATACCCTGTGATGATCTCCATTGCACAAAAACACCCACTTTTGGGCGACACGGATTAGTAAATAGACTTCTCCCACCGTTTGTCAGGTTCTGAAATCACCCGTTAGTTTGCCAATTACATCGGCTGTTTACAGTGACATAGGAATGACATCTACCGCCCCAAGGTTTACAATTTTTAGCTTAAAACATGCATGACAAACGTTATTACACCTAGGAATAAATCCATTGAACTTTAGGTAGAGCTTTGACTGAATTTTTAGACAATTTTCCCATTGTTTTGAGCTTGTTTTTGCTTAATTTGTGGATTTGTACTTTTTATTTTGTCTCTGCATGTTTAATCCTTTGCTGTAAAACATAAAGAAACTGTTTGATGTAATTTATTTTGTGATTTTTGAGTCAAAAAAATGACAAAATTTACCATTTGGAATTGAGTTTTTTGGACAACAGGTTCATTGTGGAATTATTGTGCAATATAATGAAAAATTGAATTGCAGATAAAGATCTAGGGTTGTACTAAAAACACTGATATAAAAAAAAAAACAGTTTTAAAGATTATTTCGACAAATCAATGTATAAGAAAATAGCTCAAAAAGTCCTTAATAAAATGAACTTTATTTTTTGCAAGAGAGTTTTCTTTCAATATATCTGAGTGCAACGTAACAATAATATTCATTTTAAAACATAAAGAAGGGAAAAGTGATTTCTTTCAATAAATTCACAAGAAAAAAAGTAAATGTAATGAAATGAATTGGGCATGTAGGAAAACGCTACAGAAGGAAAATTGACAGTTGCCTATATTAATTCTGAATTTCCGCTCAGAACAATAAAAAACATAAATTACAATTGCAGGATAAGGTTTTTTTTCTTTGGAAAGCATAAACACCTTTAAATGATTTTATGAAAAAGCTCAAATCATAAAAGAGTAAAAGTTTGAGGCTGAAACTTAAACCAGAAGAGCCTGTTTATTCATGAGGAAACCGTTATCATAAACAGTTTATCTCATCTTACTCCTGAGAAACTGAGATACTGGCTTTACCTCACGCAGCACTTTACATTTCTGCATTAACTGTAAAGATTCACATCTCATTTTAGGCATGACAGAAGTTTGAAATACTTACGGAGGTTCTACAATGAACGTCATTGTGAAAAGTTCTACAAAAATGTGGGTAAATCTCTGTTTTTTAAATGGCAAAACCACAAACTTCTTTTTTAAAACCGTGTGACCGAGTTGGCCTTAAGCAGATCTTCAATCCTGATCAAAACTGTGGAAAAACAGTTACTCAAGTGCTGGATTCAAGGCCCTGAATTTAAAAAAAAAAAAAGTTGTGCAAAACAAATGTAATTCAGCATCAAACAAACATGTTCTCAAGATTTCACGTCATTAGTTTGCATCAGTAGGACAATAAGTTAATTGTTATGTGGCGCATGGATTCTCAGTTTTACATCAAAGAATGATACATAAAAGTTGCTAGGATTAAAGATTCAATCTTTAATCAAACAAATTCAATCTTTTTAAGAGGAAAGTCTCACAGGTTTGTGAAATCTACCATAAAAACCTTCAAAACTAAAGCATTATACATATTTTTGACCATTGAGTTGTGTAAACCATCTCTTCAGACTCTCCATAGTTTGCTGAGTTGTGAATATATTATTTGTGTTCTGCTAATTTATGTAATTTGTGACAATTCTATTTCTGTTAATGTGTTATTAAAATCCCACTCCGGTCATCTTTTGCCGCAGTGGTCTTTTAATTATGATTGTGCCGTTTTTAAGCCAACATCTAAAAACCAGTGTTGTTTTCTAGGAGAAAGTTTCTGCAGAGCGGCAGGAGTTTATTAGAAATTTACCTCTGTCCCTTCCACCTTTTGTGAGCGGAACTGTTGGCATGGAGTAAGACTGCCTCTGTCTTTTCATCCATCTAGCTTCCGGTCCGTCACAACCCAACGTAACATTACTGGTGCATCAAACATGGAGAACAGTATTGGAACTATCCAGCTGTACAGTTTTGAACCAGCTCAGACAAGAAAAAACAAAGACGTTCATGGATCTAGTCGCCTACAAGTGGATGTATCAGAATGGAGCGGAGCAGGTTGCCGTAGTAACTTGTACGCCACACTTATACGCTTTTTAATCAGTATATTTTCATCTGCTCCTGATTCACAAATATTTGAATAAAAAAATACATAGAAATTTGATTTTAAGATGAATCTTCTTGTATACATGTCCTCCATCATTAGAAGAATGCCACAAAAAGACGTTAAAAACATCATTTCCATTGAAGTGGGTCTTAAAAAAGGCAGTGTTTCCTCTTTTTTGTTTGCTTATCTGACAAAGGATGAGAAGAGTAAAACGACAGCTTTAGGTTTGAATTGCCTTTTTTCAAAAAGTTCCTCGTGATCTTTGACTAACATTCAATGGCTTGCTTACATGTGTGCCCGCTGGCCTTCTCTGAAAGTATCAATGAGGCCTTTTTTTCCTCAAAAGCTGTAAAGTTTTCTCAAATAATCCTCTGTTTCTCTGCAAAGCTTGGTAACAAAGGGATCCTAAATCAAGTACCATGGACGAGACACAAAGGTATTACCACATAAAACCAAAAGCACTTTATACGTTTCAAAGTTTAGACCCTAATGTTGGTGTTTCACCTGAACGAAAGCAGGACTTTAGGCCACAAGCAAACTTTCTTCACCCTGAAGAAAACCACTTATCTTTCCGCTCTGTTGCTCTGTATAAGCCAAAGCCTTAAAGAAAGGAAGAGGGGTTTGCCATGCATACCACAGCCAAACTGGTGTTGACAGAGAAGCAGCTCTGGACAAGTGTGAATGCATTCCTAATGGCTATG
Organism: Oryzias celebensis; assembly: GCA_014656515.1. NCBI lineage: Eukaryota > Metazoa > Chordata > Actinopteri > Beloniformes > Adrianichthyidae > Oryzias > Oryzias celebensis. The sequence continues at coordinate 12,387,974 of BNCR01000008.1, read as the reverse complement.
TGTTTGTAGGAGACAGATAGCAAAAGAGAAAGACGTGTTGGAGGAGAGGTGTCTGCATGTCAACCCCCGCCCACCCTGCTAGGCCGAGGGGGCTGTGGATGGACGAGCTGCTGAGAGAGGAGAAGAGGAAGCCGGAGGACGAGGAGTGGGGAGACTGACAGGGAGGATCTCAGAAAAAAGGAGCAAAGAAATCAAAAGAAGAGGGAAATACCAACGAGAAGGGGAGGTCGTCCAGGTGTTCAAAAAAAAAGAAAAAAAAGGAAATGTGAGTTTTTGGTGCAGTTTTTCACACAAAAACACCAAACTCCCATGCCTCTGCAAGGTTCAAGAGCTTTAAAATCAACTCGTCAGGCACCATTTCCTCTTCAAAACACCACACCTTACAGCCGACGTCAACACAGCCATTTGTGAGTTTGCAGATCCTCACAATTCCAATCAGACATGTGGAAGCTATCTCCAGTGTCCTCACAGCAGGGTTAGAGGCAGCCTCACTGCAGAGGGAAGAGAAGAAGAGGAAAAGTCGTGGAGGACAGGAACTGACCTTCAAAGTCTGATATGATCCCTTCCAAGTGAGCGTTGACAGAGGAATCAGACATTTTTGAGGAGCAATAGTGTGTTATGTGTGAGAGACAGGGAGCAGGGTTCCCCTTCCCCAGCAAGGAAAAGTCTTCCTGAGGCGCAGTCCGGCTTTTAAACAAATCCCAAATTAGGAGTCCGTGTAAGGCACAAGAGGGGAGGGTTAGGAAAAAAAAAGGGAAACCCAAGTTGAGCGGTGTGATCTCCACCTCTCGCTCCCTTCTTTCTCAACACAGAAATGTCTTTTTTTCCCTCCTCCTCCTCAACTTCCAGAGTTGGAATGAGCCAGCAATGTCACACGCCACCATCGTCACCCTCCGCCCTCTCCGGCTCACTGCTTTCCCTCCCCCTGTTTTTTTTTTCTTCTTCTTCTTCTCCTCCTTTGCCTCCATTTCTCCCAATCCCTCTGCAGCCCTGACTGCAGCTTCTTTCAGAACCCTTCCATTTTTTTTTTTTTAAATTATCCTCATGCTGACATTTTTAACAAAAAATCTAGTATTTTCCAGAACAGACTCTGGACTAACGTGGTGAGGGCAGGCTCACACAGGCAGTTAAAAGGTCATCAGGCATGCTCAGTTGGTCTGGAGGCAGACATCAATAAATAAGTGGCCTAATGACTTAATGACCACATGAATGAGCCTCTGTGTGGGGGGAGAAGGGGCGTTGTCAGAGAAAGCAGAGGATGTGGGGGACGCCCATGTGTGTTTGAATCAATGAAGGTAGTGACAGCTCTCAAGGAAAACTACCTCTACGGACTCTGCCAGGATTCATGCTGGATTAATGGACAAAAAATATGAAGAAGTCTTCTTGAGCTGAAATAACACCTGAGGCTCCACCACATTAAGAAAACTGTGTGAAAATGTGAAACAAATGGAGATGAGCCACATGGGAACGAGCTGCAATCAATTTTACAGGTTGCATTTGAGCAGAACAAGCACATGAATGGTTGTTGTCCAACAAGCAATTTATTATCAAAGGCTTGGTATCCCGCATGTCCGTAAATCTTACTGCAAGCTTGCTGCTTACATTGGAACCAAATCCTGCCCTTTCAGTTTATTTAGGCGTGTTTGGCTTTCACATACACGGGCACACGTGCAAACAGACACAGATTCTCAAAATAAATATGTGTGTTTCCTCTACTAAAGCAACCTGAGATTAATGTTGCACCACATTTCCTTTCCACTGAACCGTGGAAGGTATGTAACCTACAAAAAAAAAAAAAAAAAGAAAGAATGCTCATCCAGATGTAAATACTTGTGCAGCCTAGTGTCTGAAAGAACTTGCAGTGTGTAAATTTCTCCAGCAGAGGTCAGTGTTCTATATAAAGAAAAACCTGTTGCAGTGGTCACTGGTGGGATCAGTCACTGTAACATAATCTGGGAACAGATAAAGATGGAGACATAACGAGATTCCTGCCACAGACACACCCTAAACCTCCTCCTTAACACATGTGTGATAGATTTTCCACTATGGCACACCCACAGAAACACACTGCCGGATGCATGCGCTCCCTCAACCTAACAGACAATAAATACAGCAGATGCATGCCAAACTTTAAACAGGCGTGCAGATGGAGATCAGCAACAAACACTTTGTCTATAAGAGAAAAAAACAACTTTTTTTTTCACTAGTGAGCCAGACTCTGCTGATTTAATGTAACCCTTTGACCTGACCATCACCTCTGGATGTCAATCCCTGATCTTTCCCCTGCTTCTGACCCACATTTGATTTTAAACAGCTCCCCTGAACCAAGTCGGAGCTGTCACTCAGGCCTTTGAAATTCTGCAGAGCAGACAAAAGTTGTGTGCCGCCTAAAACTCACTCAAATACAAACCCAAAAACGTCAAATTTTTACTGCCTAGTTAATGAGTTCCAATCCAAACCTCTAACTAGTTTAGCTGAGTCTGACCTGCACACACATCTAGGGTCTTAACTTCACATGGACTTCACCCACTAAGTTAATTAGCTCTCAAAGCAGTGTCTAAAAAAGGCAGCAGTCCCAACAAAAATGATCCTGGAAAAGTTACTTTGAGGTAACCAAAACTCACTCACACACACACACACATTTCTTATAGTGCACATGCAGGCAGGCCTCAGCAAGCCCAGACACCACTAATCTCATCTGTTGTTACGACAGTCACACTGGGAGAAGTCTTGATGTGTTTTGCTCAGTAAAAACACTCATTCATGAGACAGTTTTCATGCACAAATCCTAATGGTTACTTGTGGTTGGTGTACTATTCAGATATGGCATAATTTTATATAAACATGTTAATAAAAAGTACTTTTTAAGTTTGAACTTCACCAATTTAGAAGCTCTATTTGCCTTTTTTCTGTTCTTATTTAATGAAAAAACACAATGTTGTATAAGGTGAAACAGAAAGTAAATCATATAAACAATAATTACACCATTCCAGCCACTGTTACAGCTGTAGTTGGGCAATAGATGAGCTGTAAAATATCTGGAATCAACACTTTGCTAATGCAAAATCCCTGTCCTTGTGGCAAGCAAAACAGAATACACAGGAGCAACTACCTTTAAAATGCGGTGTATAAAAAAAAAAAAAAAAAAAAAGAATCTTTTTCTGTTTTTTTCTATTTTTCAAAAGTGTTCAATGTAAAAACTATACCATTCTCACATTTAGAGTTAAAAGGCACAATTAGAAAATATATGGATATAAATATGAAGTTGTCTTTTGGCATTTCCCTTCAGGGGATATCAAAGTGAAACAGATTAAGATTAAGATTAAAGAAAGAGTTTTTTTGCCATTTTAGGGGACTTTTATTAGTAAAAATTCTTATAAGGGTAGAGAGAAAGTAAAATATAATATATAATCACAAAAAGGTAATCCCAATCAAAATATTTTCTAGTAAACGCAGCACGTCATGAACGCACAAGATGGTGCAGGTGTTGTTGCACTGCATCATGCAGAAAGATGGATATTTGAACACCTTTCTTAAAACTGATGTTTTGTGAAGTCTTCTGGGAGAGGAGGAGATTTAGAAAGCCTTTAAAACAGTTCTCAGGATTTTGCCAGTGCAGGAACAAATTGCACATGTCAGCTGCAAAAACCGTACAAAGACTGTATAAACCAACTGGCAGATGCTTTGGTGCCAACATGTATCCTCCCTGTTAGAAATCACATCTAGCACAGTCGCACGAACTACTTCTAATGTTACGGTCTAACTTAGACAAAACGGCACCCTTGTATCTTAATCGCCCACTCCGATCATCTTTTGATCTGTTTCAAAAGCCTGTCACAAAAGTATGTCTTTAAATTATGATTATGTTGATTTTAGCCAAGATAAAAAAAATTTAAAAAAACCTGCGTCGTGTTCTGGGACATATAGTTTCTGTAGAGCGGCAGGAGTTAATCAGAAAATCGCCTTTGAGTTGTGGAAAGAACTGTTGGCAAGTAAGCCCGCCCCCCTTCCCATCTATGTTTACAAGCTAGCTTACAGCCCCTCACTACCCCAACCTAAAAATGCACATTGAGCTTATGGAGCTTGTATCTCACAGCTACAAGCTTTTTCCAACAGCATTTTTTCATCTGCTCCTGATTTACAACAATTTGAATAAAGAAATACTCAGAAATGCTATTTAAGCTTAATTTTCTTTATATATGTCCTCCATCATGATAAAAATGACACAAGAACATGCTAAAAATACCAGAAATACACATTACATTGGAGTGGGTCTTAAAGTCAAGATTCAGAAAGAGTTATTATAGATGCTATTTTATCAGTTAGTTTTTAGTATTATTAATGAAAGAGGCAGCAACAAATACAGTAAAAGCACACAGAAAAAGACGCTAACATTTTCTACAGAAATGTGCTCATGAAATCACCTCCTGCGGCCTCAGAGTGTAGCTTAGGTAAGGCGCATGCACAGCTGTGGCGATAGCAGCTGCTCTAAGCAAACGTCAACATCAGCACCCAGCCAGGCTCTGCTAACTTTAATCAAAAGCAGCACCTGTTGGAAACATGGACTGTGTTGCATATGCTCACACACAATAGAGTTGCCCCCTTAACTGCTTTTTACGCTGCGGTTTTCTTTGCAGCGTTGGAGTGTGCTTCCTAATAGATGCAGCGGGGCGGCTCAGTAAATACCACGAGCAGCTGTCAGGCATCAATAATGACCCTCTCATAGGCTCCTAACATACAGTAAGCAACTGTTGCTCTCCATGCACACAACTGTCTTTTTCTGGCTCACTAGGAAGACTGATATTTATAACAAGTGCATGTATGCAAATTATGACATGGAAAGCATCCGCACAGTCTTTTACTTTGTTTATTGACGTGCTAACAACAAATATATGATCAGATTGTCAAAAAATGTAACTTATCTATATAGACTGTACATTGTGCGTGCAATTTTTTTTTCTAATACAACTATGTTGTGTAAAAAACACATAAAGCAAAAAAGTAAAAAAAAAACTTGACACACGTTTGAGTAAATCATTTGCCATTGCTATAAATTTATCGAAAAAAATAGAATCTAAAGGGTTCACAAATGTTAATTTACTTGTGTTTTTAAAAACTCCACACACTTATCATGATATCCATTTAAATACTTAATCATGAATGAAATATAATCCTTCAACTCAACACTGCCACCTGGTGGTAAAACAGTATATTACCTCCTGCCTAAAAGCATAGACATAGACTTTTCGGCAAGAGGAATTCCCATTGAAAAGTGAGAAATGCTAACATGTTTCTGTGACTTTGTCAAATGTTTCAACTGATTTACAGATAAAAAGTCTTGACCTTGAGTTTTCAGTGAGCCTCGGGGGAGGTTTACCAGACCTCATCAGCTGATCTCACTGTGACTGGAATTAATGAGACACGTCAGCCCCTTCATGCTTAGTTCACAATATCTGCGCTTCATGGAGAGTTTCCGTTGAACAGATTATCACCGCTGATTCATGTGGGAGAAGAAAAAAAAAAGAACAGGAAACAAGGGAGCTTTGCATAACAGCATCCGCATAAGAGATGGAGGAAAATAAGTGAAGGAGATGATTTATCAGGGAAGCATGAAGTGCACCAGTCAAACACATCCACACAGAACAGGATGTCTCCAAATATGCAAAAGTTGTTTGTTAGAGCAAGTCTACAGGATGAACTATTAATAAAACAGCTTTCTGTGAAGTTATCCTTTCCTCTTATTTTTATTCATATTATTATTTCAGAAACAGTAAAACACTGGAATGTACAGATACGTGCTTTTTTGTGTTGGCAGCAAAGCCAACCAACACAAAAGTGCTTTTTTAACCTATTTCTTCTGCCTTCAGAGCTAGTTTACCACCTTTTGACATTAGAAAATATAACAGGAAGCTGTATTTCTGCTGCATTTCCTGCACTTTTTCCTTCTTCCGCCCTGTTTGTTAACACTCAAATGGACGAATGTACTTTCAGCTGAGGGCAGCTGAAAGTATGGAACTCAGGACAGAGAAACTGAAAAATGAATGAATTCATCTGTTTAAAAACCTCTGTGTGGTCTGCAAACATGAAGCATTCAATATCCACTATTAGTTTTTTTTCAAAATCACAATTACAGACCTTCAATCTCTAAATAATATTCAATAATCATAATATTAATACATTTTATTAAACAAAAAATTCATATACAGCTTTTGCTATAAACTTGCAATGACATCCTTCTGACCCAAACAAATACAAAAACACCTCATGCACAAACGTAAGAGTAAAAATGTACCACAGAAACCCTGTTCTGTTAAAAACATTACATATTCTTGGAGGAAGCACCTGGACACAGGGGGGCCACAATTCCCACAACCTCTTGGTGCGGCAAGTGATGTCAGGTCACACATTCATACAATCACAACACTTCTGAACACTCTCTTAATACTTTCACACGCAGTGCTGGTGCAGCCAGATCACTACTTAATGTTTGATTTGGAATCACACTTTTCTTTTCTTTTAATTCACACTAACGCTTGTAAAAATTCCAATAAGGTGCAGGCAGCGTTACCTCACTGATGACTTTAACACAAGCACATATGGGCGGTTTGTATGACTCCTGTGTTTTAATCACTAAATGAGGATATGACTGATGGACAAAGCCTCAGATACAAAACTGTTCAAACTCTTTCCTGTTTTACACACAGGAATCTGATGGACAAAGAGGGAGAAAGCTTGGGTTTTTTGTTGCTTTAATACAGAAGGCAGGAACTATGAGGGAAATAAAAGGCAATTCAAGAGTGAAAATGCAGTGATGACTAAAATATTTTCCAGCAAACAAAAGGGTCACACGAGAGTGGAGGGAGCCTGTAAACATTACAGGAACAGCCATGCAGGTCAGCTAAACGCTGCTGAGCTCCCAGCTCCAAACCCCAAAGAAAACATGCAGTCAGCAAATGGGACAGACTGAGAGAGTGGAAAATACCACCGACGGGGAATATGGACTCGTGCAAAAAATGACACAGAGCTAAAGAGCTCTGATTTCTATAGAACAAGAGCACACCTCAGCTGAGAGCTCGGCTTACCTGAGAATTTGTCCCCCTCCATGACGGGATCACTCCCTCCACAGCCACATGCAGAGCCTACTCTCTGACTCCACTCTTTCCCTCTCCGCCTTTTTTTAGACGTCGCTCTCCTCTCCTTTATCGCTCCCTCACTCCTTCCCTTCTTCCCTCCCTTCCTCGATTCCTCTTTCCCTTCGCCGCGCTGCCTCCCTTCTCCGCACTGATTCCTTCAGTGTGTCTGACTAATGAATTCAGAATTACGACATCCCCATGTGCTGATCATATGTTGCATTCACTGCCCTTTCTTTCTCCTTCCTCCAAGATTCGCCTGTGAGACTGAAGCTGCTTTGTGTGTTAGAAATAGAAACCATTAACTCTGACATGTGACATGGACGCGGCCCTCGAGGACAAAAATATCCTTCAAAACTCTTCTATCAGCTTCCTTATAACGATCCTTGTGTGAAGTGATTCATTCCTCTTTGTTGCTGTCAGAGTCTCTTGAAAGTTCTCCCTGACGCTTCAGGTTCCCTCAAATGTCACGACTCTGCCTCAGAAACGGATCCAAAAACTTGGTGAGAACACTTCAAATCTGAACCCTAAAGATGATCTGTGTTTCAAACACCCTCCCTTACACTTAAATGTGTGTTCAGGAAACCCAGACGACCTCTGACTGTTGGCACGTCCCTCACACTGCGCCGGGGGTCAGGGGGTCACATGAAAAGCGTCTGAGCTCTGATAGAGAGCTCAAACAGACTCAGACATGTCAGTCTGCTGCATTGAGCAACACCCACCAACCCCCGTGACCCCTCTGCATGACTTTGTCTAGTTAAAGTTGGATTTAGAGTGTCAGTTTGATCAGTTGAATGCTAACATCATTACTCATTAAAGACCCACTCTGGTGAAAATTGTGTTTTTAGCATCTTCTCGTGGCATTTGGAGGGGAAATATATCAAGAAAATTTAGCTCAAAATTGCATTTTAGCAACAAATGATTGGAATGGGACTTTAACATAAGCTTTCATTTCGAGCTATTAGTGCCATTTTGCTTCACTGTTTGTTATTGAATTCATAGAGTTTTGATTGACGACTTACTAAAAAGCAGCTCTCCTGCATACAAATACATCTTAACTGTAATCCTTACATCTGGAATGTCCTGCCACAAAAATGACAGTTAATCCCATGTGTGAGGATATGTACTGGAGCTTCATCTATCTCTAATATTTTGACTGATGTTTGAAGGATTTGTCCCAAAATACGAAAAATGGGATGGAAAACGGTATATCTAAAAGTAAAAGTCATTATCGCTAAAGGTTTTTGATAGACAGATTTAGGTGGGGGTCCAGACCAGAAGGGGGCCTCAGAGGGCATGTTTTAAAAAAAAAAATTGTTAAATTCTTAGATCTTATTGCCTTCTTTGTTTTTGTGTGCCAATTTTTTTTTTGTTTTTTTTTTTTGGAGAAATACAACTTTCAATTGTTTTTTTTGTTTTTTTTTAAATAATGCAAAATTATTTAATATTTATAAATATTATAAATATAAATAAATTCTGAAACGGGCCCCTTCTATGAGTTTCCCTGAGGTTCTAAAGATTTTAGCTGCTTTTCTGCCTAAAGGTATAATGGAACCACCATCTCAATGAACCATGTTCTATGTAACAACTTAAAGAAAAGTTTTTTAAAAAGTTGTTTTGTGTGGTTTTATTGCATTAGGACATCGGCTGTTCATTTCCACAGTAAAATGCGTAAATTACCACACACAGAAAACAGTGTAACATAGTAGTCATAAAATAAACAGATCACATTTTTCCTTTCATATGCCATTATGATAAAGTAACATTTTTGTGACACAAACTCTACAGCAAGCATATTTTATCAACTTTAAACTGCAGAATCTGACTTAATATTGCAAGTTTAAATGTTTAAAATCCAATTTGACTTCTGCCTAAAGACATTGAACCAAATGAAAAGAATTAAATATCATTTAAATCTTCTGATGTTTTGTAAACTTGTCATAATCTTTGTGCAACAAAAAATACAGAGAAACTTGGTTTTTTTTTTAAACTTAAATTGTGTTTTCTCATTTTCCACACTTTTTCTCCCACTTTGACATGGGTGTGTGTCAAATAGAGCAACTGCCTGACAAAAGGAGGGCAGCTGAATAACACTGTGTGTGTGTGTGTGTTGGTGTGTGTGTTGAGTGTGCAGTAACCAGTGGATTTTACAATTACACATCCTCCTAAATCTACTCCCCTTGGCTCATAAATCTGCCCTGTTGGCAGATGTTTTGCATGGGGCAGTTCTAACGCACACACACACATGCCCTGTAGCAACTCCATTTTAGTCGGGGAGGTCCGCTCACAAGCAGAGCCTTATCCGCAGCCTTGAGCACTTGCTTCCCAACAGCCTGCATGTTCATTTATAGTAAGCACATGTCTGTATTTTGACAACTCCATTTGAACTTGCCTCAAGAGCACAGTTGTGCTCTACCAACACACCTTTTTACACACACTCAACACACAAAAGTTCCTAAATAATCCTACAGTTAATAGTAACATAAATGGCAGTTTTTTTATTTTTTTTTTGTAGAGGGGGGGTATACTGAAGCTCTTTAAACATGTTTTTTCCTATTTTCTGCTTTTCTTTCCACTATATATTTAGATAAAAGCCCGATTTTGTAGGAGTTCTTTGTGTCTATCACAGTGACCAATCAGCTGTTATCTGCTCTGCCTGCAATGTTGAAGGTTATTGACTTACGTCACGCTCACTGGATCGGTGAGTAATCTTTGATAACTGGAAGAGGTTCTGTTGTCCTTGGCAATGCCCGGAACTAAAAGTTTGACATTGTCATAAAAATGTGCAAATGAGGGGTGTATGGGGGTTCTAAATGCACGTTACAAAAAATCCTGCAATTGGCTCAGCTGCACATTCTTATGCATCTGTTGGTACAAAAAGGAAGTGAGCTAATTCTGCTGCTGCATAATGACTTCAAGCCTGCACTTAGACTTACACAGAACTGTCTTTTATGTGAGTCAAAATAACAAAGAGAAAGAAAAAAAACTGTTTAAAATGAGAGCATGCACGTGCACTTCAGTGTTACACTGCACAGGCTTGAGAAAGCTTTGTTATAACATTATAGAACAGACTTCTAAGCCCAAAAATATACAGTTTGCAACTTTGAAGAAGAGATGATACCTCAGAATCCCTTGGAAAACATTTACACAAGCAGATTTTTAAGTTTTCTTGTGCTTTTAAGTGCAGGATATCTTTTTTCTCTCTTTTTTAAATAACCATCCACAGACTTTTTCACATATAACTGATGTTTTTAATGTTACAGTATATTATTAGTTTATTACAGACTGTGTTTCAGGTAATATATAATAATAAAAGATGTTTAATTTATGCTTTTGGTTCTTAACATTTATGGTTCTACTACTAGTGTGAGGTCTCTTTGTCTTGGTGATTGTAGTTGTGTTTTAGTGGGACATCATTTGTTGTTGCTCACTCTAAAACCCTGGCTATGGCTTCTTAAAAAAACCTAAGAAATATGAACATTTTACAAAAACGTTTTATAAATCCAGTGTATTCTGATGGTGTAAACTTGGTTGGTTTGTAAAAAATGTTTTTTTTTTTCTGCAATTCATTGTGGACTATGTTTACCAAAATAGTCAGTATCAATGCACACTGGTGTTTACCAAGGACTTCTGAGAAATTTCTAGGACACTGGATTTTGGAATTGTAGATTCGGACACCACAACAAAATGGTGAACGCCCTATTCAGTGCACTAACTAGTGAGTAGTGAAAGAATTTGGAGACCACCCCTGTAAATAAAGTTGAAGAACTCTTGTTTTATGGAATATCAACACCTATAACCCCACTTTACCCACAAAACTATGGTACTAAGATCAAAAGACAAAGTTTACACTTGGATGGAAAGATAAGCAGAGGAAAAAGACTGAGGGGAAGGGTACTCACTGGAGCTAATGATGCCGCTTCCTTCTTTTTCTGTCTTCCTCACTCGAGCGCTGGCTGATCGAGCTGAAAGATAACGAGACGGACAGATGAGAGAAGTCTCAGGTGTAACGGCCACTTTGCACTGAGACGGCGTCAAGTCATGTTTTCTATTGTGCAGAACAAAAACTTCTGTCAGGAATACATCACACAGACACAAATGACCA